>CM076688.1:33543032-34854698 GCA_038501925.1 Xenopus petersii
CTATCTAATTTGCAGCTTTCTTATCACACAGACTATCCTACCCATTTCAAGAAGCTAAAGTCCAAATGACCCTGGCAATCATGCATGTATTTAAATAAGAGACTGGAATATGAATAGGAGAGGCCTGAATAGAAATAAGAGTTATAAAAAGTAGCAATACATTTGTAATCTTTTGTTTTTTATGGGGTCAGTGACCCCCATTTGAAAACTGGAAAGAGTCAGAAGAACGCAAATAATTCAAAAAACTATCTTTTTCTATTCTTTTTCTTCTGAATCTTTCCAGCTTTCAAATGGGGGTCACTCACCCCATCTAAACAACAAATGCTCTATAAAGCTACACATTTAGAGGTACATTTATCAAAGGTCAAATTTCGAATTCATTCAAGTTTTTAAAAAACTCCCATAAACTCAAAATTCGACCAATCGAAATTTAAAAAAATAAATAAATCAAATTTGTAAAACTCCGGTGTATAGGATCGACCCGAAAACTCAAATCAAATTAGATTCGAGTTTTAAAAACTCGATATGAGGTTTTTCTCTGGAAAAAACTGGAATGTCATGAAATAAAGACTTTTTTCTTTGATCCTACACTGCATCCGAGGAGTTACTGGAGTGCGTGCCGGATTTGTACAGGAAGGGTGCAAACAACTCCAAGTTGAACCCAGGACGTCTCCCATTGACTAAAACAGCAATTTGGCAGATTTAAGGTGGCGAATAGTTAAATTCGAGTTCTTAAAGGGTCATAGTGTGATAAATCTCGAAAACCGAATTTGAATTTTTAAACAAACTCGTATTGAATTTTAACAATTTCCTAGTCGAATTTGACCGTTTTGGCCATAAAAAAACTCGAGCATTTGATTCTGAATTTTCAATTCAACCCTTGATAAATCTGCCCTTATTGATATTTCTTATACAGGTGCAGCTGTGGCCCAGCCATTTTTAATCCGGGATAGTGATTTTTCAAAACATATATAAAATAAGGGTCACACCTGCACCTGCAGACATGCATATTTGTCATGCATCTAGGAAGGGCCTGGCTCACCGACTCTAGAACCTGTGGTTAAAGCTTGCGGCAGCTGTTACCGCTGCTTGAAGAGCAGGCAGCAGAAAAAGCAGCTAATGAGGGCCCTTGTTAAGGTTTTGGTTGATGATGTGTGTGTGAGGTTTGAGCAATGGAGGTTGCCGTAGAAGTTTTCCTATGTGGCCCACTAACTTTTAGCGCCAATGGCTGCTTCATCAGTGAATGATTCGCTGACACCGGAATGAAAAGATCCCATAGAATTCCCCATTTTCTCCTAACAAATCATCCATCTGGTTGCTACCAGTAAAAATCTGTTCAGAGTTGTAAAGTCAACAGTGGGAATTATGAGAAGGTAGGACAAGGGTTCCATCTGGGCTAAATTCATTCATCTTTTATTACGTTCCAGGGCAGCTTTTATAACTTTTCAAAGACCAAATGGAACGGATAGCATTCTCATTTAAGAATACAAAATATTTCATTTTTCAACAAATAGCAATCAAATACCTCCAAGCATCCTTTTTGGTGGCAATGAAGGGACCATGCGGTATGGGTACTTCTGCAAAAGCATCTCTTGGAACACCACAAAGTCATTGTATCGTCTGTACACAGCTGATTTGAAGCACTGCAGTCAAACATATAAAAACAAACATGTTGTTTTTTTTATTTTTTAAAGAGTGGAATACATCTATACATCTCCCAAAGTAAATGAACTAATGAATGAATGGTACGCACTGCATTTGATGTCCCTGCAGGACAAGATCATCAACACTGCATAGAAAACGCAGGAGGTTATTTACTAAACTCCGAATGCCAAAAACCTGAAAAATGTGATTTTTTTTTTTAAGCATAAAATTAGAATTTTTTGTGGAAAAAAAAAATGTTGCGGATTTATTATAACCCAAAGATCGAAAAAGTCCAAATCAGAAAATCCGGCATCTCAGACCTGCCGAGGTTGCATATAAGTCAATAGGAGAAATCACAAAGATATTTTGATCTGCGTTGGGTTTCCTGTACTAATCAGATGTTGTGGTTTTCATGCAAAAATCTGAATAAAATCGTAGTTTTCCTGTGGAAAATCAGAAAAATTGGTACGATTCGTATTTTTCAAGATTCTTTTCGGGGTTTTTCCCTGCACACAAAATTTTTCGAAAAGTGTATTAATAATTAAGACAAAAAAACCTGTGCGGATTTGGTCTGTTTTTTTCCGCCACAAAATATTGAGATAAATTCGGACTTTAATAAATGGGCCTCGCAGTATGTGCCAACGCCCTAAGGCTGAGATAACAACTGTCGAGTGAAGATGCTGTTCTGCAATACCGCGAGTGCCAAGTGTTGCTTTCTCCCAATCTGAGAAAAAGAATTCCCACTTTGGGCACTGTTTATGCTAACGTAATGCACTTCTACTTCTTGCAGTTGTACTTACTACTTACACATTTATTAACTGTGAATAAGTGTTTCAAATGAATCAAAAAGATTTAGAATCAACCAAAAGGCAATCTACATTGTAGTGAATTGCACCTTAAAAGGAACAGTTACGTGTAAAAATAAAAACTGGGTAATTAGATAGGTTGTGCAAAATAAAAAATGTTTCTAATATAGTGAGTTAGGCAAAAATGTAATGTATAAAGGCTGGAGTGACTGGATGTCTAACATAACAGAACACAACTTCCTGCGTTTCTACTCTCTTACTGAGTTAAGGTGGCCATACACGGGTCGATAAAAGCTGCCGACAGACCGAGTCGGCAGCTTATTCGCCCGTGTATCGGGGCCCCCGACGGGCTTCCCCGATCGAGATCTGGCTGAAAGGCGGCCGGATCTCGATCGGATGGTACTAAAAATCCCGTCGGAACGCGGCCGCATCTGTTCGTTGATGCAGTCCCGCGATCCGACTGCCTGTCCGTTAGGATTCGATCGTTGGGCCCTAGGGCCCACGATCGGATCAGCCCAATATTGCCCACCGAGGTGGGCATATCGGAGAAAGATCCGCTCATTTGGCGACATCGCCAAATGAGCGGATCTCTCCGTGTATGGCCACCATTATGCAGCTCAGAAGCAACAGTTATAACCGATATGACCCCCTCAAGTCGCCGATTGGTTAATGCCTGGTAACCAATCAGTGGAAACCAAGAGAGTTGCAAAGCAGGAAGTAGTGTTCTGGCTATTATGTTAGACATCCAGTCACTCCAGCCTTTATACATTACATTTTTGGCTAACTAACTATATTGAAAAATTTTTTTTTGCACAGCCTATTAACACGGTTTTCATTTTTATATTGAACAATTCCTTTAATTTTAGTATGCTATAGGCAGATGAGCTATTCATTGTTTTGTCCTATACCTCTACAGTTTTAATTTCAAACTGTTCTCTGGTTGGAAAAATGTCTTTGCAAAATTATAGCTCAGCATTTAGTCTCAGTTTACAGGGGAAAGTATTCCTAGAATGTCACGGACAGTAGTAATCTAGTTAATGGACAATGTAGTTGCTATTTATTATTGTCGGTGTAGTTTAATTTTTAATTTTTTAAACTTCCAGCCAAAAGCATACACACCTGACTAGATACTTCATACTCCACATGCTTAAGGAACAACCCTTTCTTCTCTGGAATCAGCTCTACTTGCACGGTATCTCGACCCAGGAGCTCTTGCAAAGTAAAAGGTAACATCAACTGGTTCCCTTGTGTTGACTGCATGGTGCGATGCTCTTTCAGCTAACTCCAAGACAAATCTGTGAAACAAATAAATAAATAAATAAATAAATAGACGACGTCTGGATACAAAACAATTGCTTATAATTTCAGCAGAAAGTTGCACCACTGATTGGTTACCGGGTTACCAGGCAGTGAGTAGATATTTAACCGCAAAAAAAAAAAAGAGATTGGGCAAAATTTGCTCTTACACACTTTTTGCCTCGAGCATCAAATTCCTAAGGCTGGAAGCACACAGGCAATTCCATCATATGTCAGCTGGTTGAGAAGCATCTAAAACTGCCCTTAACCGCTCCCGTAACCCACAATATGCATTCCTCCTCATAGCAATCGCTGAATTATTATTATAATTACCGATAACATATTTATGAAGCAGCAACATATTTCACAACACTTTACAATACATTGTATCCAGATTTCACACACCCTCTGTTGCTCAATTGAGTTGAAAGTTAAAGGAATTGATCCCCTTCCAATACTTTTTTTCAGTTGTATTCACCAGAAATAACTTTTTCAATTTATTTGTGACCATTTTTCTAATAATAAAGTTTAAACATTCATTTTTCACCGTATTATGTCTAACACCGCTCTGAGGTGGGGGAAACTCTGACGCTGTAAATTGCTCTAAAATTATAAAATTAATAATTCACAAAATTAAATTCTCAGCTCGGACGAATTTTGTCAACCTAAAATCTCAAATGGAATTCGATTCAAATTAGAAATACTCTTTTCAAATTTTGATTTAAATGTCAGGAAGGCTACAAACATCAATAATTTAGGTGGTGAATAGTCTAATTTGAGTTCTTAAAGGGCTATAAATAAAGTTTGGATAATTCAAAATTCAAATTTGAGAGTTTTGACCACAAAAATGTTTTTTAAAAAATTAAAATCGAATTTTCACTTGGACCCTTAATAAACCGGCCCTTAGTTGATACATTTCTTATCTTTCATTAAAGGAGAAGGAAACTCATCTTGCACTTGGGGGTGCCAAATGTAAGGCACCCCCAAGTTATTCTATTGACTTACCTGAAACCCCAGACCGGTGCTCCTATCAACAGAAAACTGCACCGGCCCAGTGCTATACCAGTGAGCACCACAGTGCACTCCTCTTCCATCCTCCACTTTCTTTGCACAGCTGCGCATGCACAGTAGAACGAAAAGCCGAACTTTAACTAAAAAGTCGACTACATTCACTTGGGGGTGCCTAACATTTGGCACCCTCACGTGCAGGATGACTTTCCTTCGCCAGCTGTTAGAATTGATAAACTAGTTACCAGGGGCGCTCCGCCAATGAGGCGAGTTGAGCAACACACCTCAGGAGGCAGCACCAGATAGGTCTCCAGGGCGGGAAAAAAGCCGATCCTGGTGCCTTCTAGAGACAATTTTCCAGTTTTTACACCGGAAATTCGGCTTTACTAGTACATTTATGCTATTGCGCTCTCTGCACTAGTGTCGCTGCCTCCCCCTGGAAAGGTAAGAGGGCAGGTAGGGGGGTGGCATTACAGGACAATCTAAGAAACGGTGCTGCTAGTTACTAATATTCAACAGATTCAGCTGAGAGATGTATCAACTAATATAGCAAATTGTAACAGTTCCGAATCTGCACCTGGATCACCAAGCTCCCAGACTGAAACACCAGAGACCGGAACATTCAACTTTAAACTTCAATTTTGGAAAAATGGTAGAAGATAAAAAAATGGAAAGCAAATGAAAAGTATTTATTTTGGTAAACAATCTGACATTGTGGCACAAGCTTTTGGGGACCAACCCCTTACTAATTTTTTGCACCTGAGGAAAGCTTGTGCCACAATGTCAGATTATTCACCAAAATAATTTCTGCCCACTTGGTGCTTGCACAATACTACGTCATAAAACTACTCATTCCACTATAGCATATTCATGTGTCCTGACAAATTGTACACACAAAATAAAAAAATTATAAAAAAAAAAACCCATATAATAATAAACTGCCATTTATTAATACCCTTTCTTTTTGAAACACAGAATGGGTAAGAGAATAATCCATTAATTTGTCAATTCTTTGTGAGGTGGTAGAGATCATAAGGAAAGGGCAGTTAAGACAGTGAGGTTGTGGAATGCACCGGGTGATGTTGTGATGGCATATTCTGTTAATACCTTTAAAGGAGAAGGAAATTCCCTGGGCGCAAAAACCCTCCCCCCTCCCGTGTTGCCCCCCCTCCCGGAAACCCCCGCCCAGGGGGTTTCCTTCTCCTTTAAGAATGGCTTGGAGGATTACTTGGACAGACATAATATCAAAGGCTATTGTGATACTAAGCTCTATAGTTAGTATAGGTATATATAATTTATGTGAAAGTATGGAGGGGTGTGTGTATGGATGCTCGGTTTTCATTTGGAGGAGTTGAACTTGATGGACTTTGTCTTTTTTCAACTAGATTTAACTATGTAACTATGTATGAAAGAAAAACAGGCATCGGATGCAAAAACTGCATCAACAAGCTAATGTGGTTTATAAACCTGTCTCATGAATTTTGACCAGATATTGGTCAGGGAAGCCCAAAGGAGGGCCCCATAAACAGGACAATAAATTGCTGGCTCAGACAGTCGGCAGCTTTTATCAGCCCATGTATGGCCACCTATAGACTGTCACAGTTTACATCATACTAAATGTTGGTATAAAGGTGATCTACCCCTTTAAGTCTGTCTCATCCTCACTGTCAGGTTGGTTGCGGTATAACCTAATTTGCCTTCAATCCCAAATGAGGACATCCCACAGTTTGATTTATGCTGAAACAGTAATTAGGGATTTCCCAGGGTAAGTTTGGGGATTCCCTTGTAACATAAGCACACTGGATAACAGGAAAGTACCACCTTTCAATAATGAAACTTAAGGGGAAATTTGAATGAAATTAGAGGAAGTAAGCCAAAAATAAACTTTTACTAGACTGTAGAACGCCATGCAAGAAAGCCTGCAACTGTGCTTTTTTTATTCTGTTTCTCTCTAATCCTGGAATTTAAAATGCCATCAAGTTGCTAGTATGAGTGGCATTAGCAACCAGAATGTAGATACAGAGTTAGACTACATTTTGTTTCATCATCTCTCCAGCTGCAAGGCTATATCAATAAGGGCAGAGGCAGAGGGGCAGATTCAGGGAGATTTAGTCGCTCGGCGACTAATCGCCTCTTCTTCCGACAATCTCCCCAAACTGCCTTCCGCATGTTAAATGAAAAATCGCCTGTGGCAATGCACTCGCGGCGCTTCAATTTCCGAAGTCACCTGAAGTTTCCTTATGAGGCAACTTCAGGCGACTTCGAAAATTGAAGCTCCGCGAGTGCCATTGCGCTGGCGTTTTCTCATTATAGCAGGCAGAAGGCAGGGGGACGGCAGTTTGGGGAGATTGTCACCTGGAAGGAGAAGCGATTAGTCGACATGCGCCTTAATCTCCCCAAATCTGCCCATGTGCCCCTGCCCTATGGCTTTAAAGTTAGAACTGCGCTACCGACTCAGCAGTTACTTGAACAAAAGGTACTTGTCCTACACTACTAGGGGTTAGGGTTACTACTACGGGTGTAACTATACCAGAAGGAGCACTACAACTGCTGGTGGGGGAGCAAGAATTTAAGGGATCCAGTGGGGCACTGACTAATAAATCATTTCAGTACAGGTTAATTAAGAAAAAAGGACCCTAAAATGATTTGACTGTGGAACCCAATAACGTCTAGTTATGACACTATTGGCCACTAAACAAGGACATGGGAAAGTAATTCCAGGGACTGGGACTTTATCAGGCTATTAAATGCACCATAGGACTGGCAAACATCCAGTTGCAGGTATTTATAGTATATGATGTTACTAACACACCTGAAAGCTCTGCTGTATTTATATACCAGACATGTGATTTTGGAAAGAATTGTCTTTTCTTAGCCATGACAAAGACAATACAGGTATGGGACCGGTTATCCAGAATCCTCTGGACCTGGGGTTTTTCTCCAGATAAGGATCTTTCTATAATTTGGATCTTTGTACCTTAAGGGTCGATTTTCGAAGTAGAAAGAGCTTCGAAATCTGATCATCCAATTGGAATACTTCGACTTTGAATATCGAAGTCGAAGTTTTTTCACATCGAATTTGGTCATTTGCGGTCTAAGTAAAATCGTTCGATCGAACGATGAAATCATTCAAATCGAACGAATCCATCCATCGATCGAATGATTTTTCTTCAATGCTATAGAAGGTCCCCATAGGCTAACATAGCACTTCGGCAGGTTTAATTTGGCGAAGTATTGAAGTAGAAGTTTTTTAAAGAGACAGTACTTCGATTATCGAATGGTCGAATAATCTAAATATTTTTACTTCGAATCGAATTCGTAGTAGCCTATTCGATGGTCGAAGTATCCAAAAAATTACTTTGAATTTTTTTACTTCGAAAGTTCCCCGGAATTCAATTCGACCCTTGATAAATCTGCCCCTAAGTCTACCAGAGAATCATGTAAACATTAAATAAAACCAATAGGCTGGTTCTGCTTCCAATAAGGATGAATTATATCTTAGCTGGGATCAAGCAGAATGTACTGTTTTGTTATTACAGAGACAAGGGAAATCATTTTGAAAAATTTGGATTATTCGTAATTCGGAGCTTTCTGGATAATGGGTTTCCAGATAACGGATCCAATACCTGTACTTTGCAGTTTCAGCAGGAATAAGCCCCTCTCCTTTTCAGTCCCACAGCAGCAGTGCCTGGTGAAGAGCAGGGAAGTGTGGAGTCAGTGCCATGTAACTAAATACAGGTCTGTTCCCAGACAAGCTTCCATATGGAGTACTGACAACAATTACAATGCAGAGCACTTTTGCCAAAAAAAAAAAAGCCATTAAACTGACCTAGGCTCTGATAAGGGGCAGAGCAATTCCAGAGAACCTACACATTTTTTTCTTGGGTAGAAAACACAAGACATTGATACAAACTCTATGTTGGCAGAGCCCTAGTTGGAATCAAACACCCAACCCCAGGGCTGTAAGGAACCAAAAAACAAACAAACAAACAATAAAACAGCTTCTTTAATTACAACCCTTCTTCTACCCTTCTTCCAGTGCTGCTTCAGAAGCTCCTTCTACTTTGTGCCTTGGAACACAGGTATGGGGCCTGCTATCCAGAATGCTCTGGACCTGGGGTTTACTGGATAATGGATCTTTCTGTAATTTGGATCTAGATACCTTAAGTCTGCTAGAAAATCATGTCAACATTAAATAAACCCAATATTCTGGTTTTGCTTCCAATAAGGATTAATTATATCTAAGTTAAGATCAAGTACAAGGTACTGTTTTTATTAAAGAGAAAAAGGAAATCATTTTTAAAGACTTGGATTATTTGGATAAAATCAAAGTCTATGGGCAGTGTTGGCCCACAGGGATACCAGGAAAACTCCCGGTGGGCCCAAGTGTCAGTGTTCCCTCATGCTTTGACCTATTTCATGGCCATTCCCTATTTGTATGAGAACAAAGAGGCTAAATATATGGAATAATAGATTTTAGTGTGTAAAGAAAAGAGACTAAGGGCTCTTACAGACAAGCGTTTTTACCTGCGTTCCGGTTTTATGCGTTCAGCCGCAGGGGAGCGCAGGAGTAGTCGCACTGAATTCTTTTCAATGGGGCTGTACTCACACAGACGCATGCATGTAAGCACTGAACTAGGGATGCACCGAATCCAGGATTCGGCCGAATCCTTCTGTCCGGCGGAAAACCGAATCCTAATTTGCATATGCAAATTAGGGGCAGGGAGGGAAATCACGTGACTTTTTGTCACAAAACAAGGAAGTAATTTTTCAGCCTTCTGAACACTAATTTGCATATGCAAATTAGGATTCGGTTCAGTATTCGGCTGAATTTTCATGATGGATTCAGCCGAATCCAAAATAGTGGATTCGGTGCATCCCTACGCTAAACGCAACATGCTGTGTCCCAACCTGCGTTCAGTGGTTACATTGGGAGTACAGCCCCATTGAAAAGAATTCAGTGCGACTACTCCTGCGCTCCCCTGCGGCTGAACACATGAAACCGGAACGCAGCTAAAAACGCTCGTCTATAAGAGTTAGGGATGCACCGAATCCAGGATTCGGTTCGGGATTCATCCTTTTTCAGCAGGATTCGGCCGAATCCTTCTGCCGGCCGAACCGAATTTGCATATGCAAATTATGGCTGAGGAGGGAAATTGTGTGACTTTTTGTCAGAAAATAAGGAAGTAAAAAATGCTTTCTGCTTCCCACCCCTAATTTGCATATGCAAATTAGGGTTCGGTATTCGGCCGAATCCTTTGTGAAGGATTTTGGGGTTCGGCCGAATCCAAAATAGTGGATTTGGTGCATCCCTAGTAAGAGCCCTAAGAGAGGTTGAGTGAGGAGAGGAAGAATAATAGTACTGAGAGTGGGCCCCTGGTCTAAGGTTTTTTGGTGGGCCCCTGGTGTTCCAGTCCGACACTGTCTACGGGAGACGCCTTTCTGTAATTCTGAGCTTTCTGGATAACAGATCCCATACCTGTACTTGCAATCCCCTGTACTACAGGAGGCAATGTAAAAAAACAATCACTGATAACCCAACCAATCTGCAAATAGCATAAAAGTGCCACCTCTTTGAATAGTGAAGTCTGATTGGTTGCTATGAGTTACTAGACCTGGAGCAAACGTCCTGCCATTTTTCAAGGGGGACACAAAAAAAACAAAAAAAAATCCTGTTATTATTACCAGCTGTGCTTCTTTTTCATTGGAAGCCTCTGTTCTGACTCGCTGGCACGCGAAACTACCGTCCTTGGAAATGTGCCAGTGTTTTCCAAAAGCTAAAAAAGCCCAACAAACTGCACGTAGAACCCCCCACGCAGAAAAGATTTCCAAACTCTCCGTCTTATTGTCAAACTGTAGCAAAACGTTAGGCAGGTATGTGTGTATAGAGTATAAGGCAGAGGAGACTGCACAACATGCCCTGCTGCTGTCGACTTGTCATGTGACGCACAGTCAGCAGTCGCTGCAACTATTTTCCAGCTTCTGGCACAGTGCGACAACCCGGCAGTGTGATTTACAGTATGTTTTCAGTATATACGCACCGTAATGTTTGTCTGCAACACACAACGCCGCTCTGTTGCTCCCCCTGTCCCGCTTCTCAGCATCTCGTGCAGCCGCCACAAGAACTCCACTCTCTGCCTGCCAGGCAGCAATGAAACATGGTAAGCTCGCTGCGCTCATAGGGGCAGCCCAGGAAGGAAGCTGCTGAGAAAAGTTCCAAAGAGCAGCAACGCCGATTGGCTGAAGAGCCAGAGGGGGCGGGGCGAACAGCTGTAGCGTCAGGGATCACATGCAAATTTCCAAACCTGAGGAAACTGAGTAGAGGAATGTGGAGGGAGGAAAGATTTTAGGCTGCTACAGATCTTGGGGGATGTAGAGCAATTAAAGTGACAACACTCCTTTCCCTGGCTTACTTATGCAGTGTATATTTCATTTTCTATTAAAGTAGCGCTGATCAACTTCATATTTGCCTGATGTTTTTTTTTTTATTTATGACGTTTTTATGTAATTTTTGCTACCAATAGCAATATCTTGCCCACTCCCACAGATTTATCAAAGGTCGAGGTGAATTTTTGAAATAAAAAAAAAAACGAATTTAGAGCTATTTTTGTGTACTTCGACTAGGGAATAGTCCAAATTCGATTCGAATTTGAAAAAAATGCAGAAATCCCAATATCGAAATTTATCATGTACCGTCTCTTTAAAAATTCAACTTCGACCATTCGCCATCAAAAACCAGCCAAATTGCTGTTTTAGCCTATGGGGGACCTCCTAGAACCGCAATTGGTGGACTTTGAATAATCAAAGTTTTTTTTTGTTGGGAAAAACTTCGAATGGAATTCAATCAATTGCGATATTCCTTCGATTCGTACGATTTTTTATTCGGACAAATACGGACCTATTAGATAGAAAACTGACCTATTTGGCCAAAAAAAAAACAGATTTAATTTCAGTTGGTCTTTTTGAATTCGAATTTCGAAGTTTTTTCGATTAGAAATTCGACCCTTGATAAATATGCCCCCTTGTGTCTCATTCCCTTCCCCTTTAGATTGTAAGCTCTTTTGCACAGGGCCTTCCTCATCTTTTGTATCGGTACTGGTCGTTATGTATGTAACTCTGTATGTTCCATATATATAATTTGTGTGTATACGGTAAATACATTTGTTTTACTGTGCAGCAGAATATGTTGGCACTCTAAAAATACATGTTCATAAAAATACATGTTAATAATAATTTTTTAATTAGTTGTTTGTCTAGCAGCTTTCCAGTTTCAACAGCCATCTGGTTGCTAGGGTCCACATTGCCCTAGCAACCATGCATTGATTTGATTAAAGGAAAACTATACCCCTCAAAAAATGTAGGTCTCTATAAAACAGCTCAGATGTAAAATACTGCTTAATGCAGGGTTGCCACCTTTGCTGGTGGCTAAACCCGAACATGGGGGTGGGGCAGATAGCATTGGGGGTGGGGCAGTGATGTAATAACAGACATGATGACATCAGAGGTGGGCACTATGATGTTGGTGGAGTTATGACACCAGGGCAAGGTTATTGCATCACTTAGATTCAACTGGTTGGATTTCTATCCAGTTTTCGCAATGTTTTAAAGTGTTGATGCCCAGTTCAAAACCAAACAGGTGGAAACCCCATCTCTAGCTATATTCTGTTTGATTAGAAAGCCCCAAACCGTTAATTACAGGTATGAGTTCTATTATAAAGAAATCAGTTATCCAGAAAGCTCTGAAATACAGAAATGCTAATTTAGAAAAAAAAAATCTTATTTTTGATTGATTTGCTTTTTTTTGTATTTATAATAATAAGAAATGAACTGTAATTGATAATAACTAAGCCATGTTGAGGTGAGTATCTAAGGGGCACATTTACTAAGGGTCGAATTTCGAAGTTAAAAAACTTCGAAATTCGACCATCGAATTTGATACTTCGATAGTCAAAGTATTTTTTTGATCGAAGTCGTTCGATTGATATATCTGTGCAAAGAAATAAAAATTGCGGTAGAGTTCCCCTCTCACAAAGCAGAGGATATACCTAAATTCATTGTAATTAAGTATTCAAGTCTTATTTGCAGATCATTTTATCCCGTTTGAGGACTTTATAGGAAAGACCCACATTAGATATAAAGGAATGGTGCTACTTTGCAAATACTGCAAGATTTGATAATTAAAAATTGGGCATATGTGTCTGCAGCCGAGATTACACTTTAGGAATTGCTAAGTGAATCAGTGGGGAAAAGAAACGAACAAAGGTCACATACTAGACTTGAGGAACTGTACTTTAATTTGCATATGGGCAAGGGCAGTGAGGTTTTGAAATTCCCTTCTGGGTGATGATGTGATGGTAGATTCTATTAATGTCTTAAAAAGGGTAGTTCACCTTTAAGTTACTTTTAGTATATTATAGAATGGCCAATTCTAAGCAACTTTTCAAATTAATGTTCTGTAAGGCTATAAATGTATTGTTATTTCTACTTTTTATTACTCATCTTGCTATAAAGGCAATCTCCTATTTATTTTCAGGTCACTTATGCAAATCAGTGAATAGTTGCTAGGGTAATTTGCACCATAGCAACCAAATTGCTGAACTTGTGAACTGGAGAGCTGCTGAATAAAAAGCGAACTAACTCAAAACCCCACAAATAAAAAATGAAAACCGATGGCACATTGTACAGACCATTACTCTCAACCCCTTTAAGATGATGGCTTGGATAATTTCTTGAATAAGCATAATATTCAGTGCTATTGTGATCTTAAAATATACATTGTGTTCGTATCTGTATTAGTATGCACAGTTTATGTAAGTGTATATATTGGTAGGCCTTATACAGCAAGGAAAATAAGTATTGAACATGTCAACATTTTTCTCAGTAAATATATTTCTAATGGGGCTACTGACATAAAATTTACACCAGATGTTGGTAACAACCCAAGTAATCCACACATACAAAGAAATCAAAACAAAATAAGTCCAAAAATTAAGTTATGTGTAATAAAGTAGAATGCCACAGGGAATAAGTATTAAACACATGAAGAAAAGGAAGTACAAACAGACATGAAAGGCCAAGAATCCTGATGAAAACTGTCAGTATTTAGAAGCAATCCTGCCCCCCCCCTATCAGTGCAAATGAATATCAGTTGGTTTAGCCCTAATTGATGGCTTATAAAAGGGTTTCTCATTACACAAGAAGCATCTCATGATGAGTTGGTTACAGACGTATGACTAAGCTTTTGAACAATCCATCGAGCACCCTTGGGGCCAAAATCCAGAAGTGGAAAGAACATTATTTCACCCGAAACCAGCCACGACCAAGTGCTCCTCGCAAGATTTCTGACAAATGAGTCAAAAGAATAATCAGAAGAGTTGTCCAAGAGTTGTCACTCGAAGAGAGCTTCAGAAAGACCCTGAATTAGCAGGTACATGTATGCTCACTGCCCAAGACTCCACTGCTGAAGAAAAAGCATATTGAAGCTCAAGATTTGGATAAGCCAATTAAATTCTGGGAGAATATAGTGTGTCAGATGAGACCAAAATTGAACTCTTTGGTTGTCATTAGGGATGTAGCGAACGTCGGAAAAAAAGTTCGCGAACATATTCGCGAACTTGCGCAAAAATGCGAGCGGTTCGTGAACGGTTCGCGAACCCCATAGACTTCAATGGGAAGGCGAACTTTAACATCTAAAAAAGACATTTCTGTCCAGAAAAATGATTTTAAAGTTGTTTAAAGGGTGCAACGACCTGGACAGTGGCATGCCAGAGGGGGATCAAGGGCAAAAATGTATCTGAAAAATCTGCCTGTGTGTGCTTGGAAGAGATAGTGTAGGGGGAGAGCTGTTAGTGATTTCAGGGACAGATGATAGTAAGTTTGCTGGCTAGTAATCTGCTTGATACTGCTCTGTATTGGAACAAAAAAATAAATAAAAGCAGTCCTTACAAGGACTACTGTTATTGCAGCAGTCAGCAGATGAGATCAGAAGCAGGACAGCTGCCCACTGCAGCTACATACAGAGCACTGCAGTAGAAGGTAGATTACTAGCCAGCAAAGCTACCTAAGCTTAAATGTCCCTCAAACCCCTGCAGACTTCTGTCCCTCCAATAACAGAGCAGTATCAAAACGATTACTAGCCAGCAAACTTTCAACTGTCCCTGAAATCACTAACAGGCAGCAGCTCTCTCCCTACACTATCTCTTCAGCACACACAGGCAGAGTGAAAAAACGCTGCAGGGCTTCGGTTTTTATAGGGAAGGGGAGTGGTCCAGGGGAGAGCTTCCTGATTGGCTGCCATGTACCTGCTGGTCTGGGGTGAGAGGGCAAAAAAAAGCGCCAACAATGGCGAACCCAAAATGGCGAACGTCGCGCGACGTTCGCGAACTTCCGGCGAGCGCGAACACCCGATGTTCGCGCGAACAAGTTCGCCGGCGAACAGTTCGCGCCATCTCTAGTTGTCATTGCAAACAACATGTTTGTTCTGCATATCATCCCAAAAACACCATACCAACAGTGAAGTTTGGAGGTGGGAAGATCAATAGCGTGGGGCTGTTTGTAATAAAATTACCTGGTGGTCTAGTGGTGCGGCGGCGTGGACGGCCGCCACGCCGCCGCGCTCCTGTTCCGGCCTCCAGCGCCGGCGCCATCTTGGCTCTCTAGGGCGCGCGCGGCGTGCCTGCGCGCCTCTTAAAGGTACAGGCGCGCTGGCGCGATTACGCCAGCGCGCATTGGGCACGTTTTGGCGCGAAATTTGGAGGTATTTAAGGCCCATTCTTACTCCCAGCCAGTGCCCGTGATAGAATCTTGATTCTGGTGGTTCCTGAAGCCTTGTGCTGTCTGTTCCTATGAAATTTGTATCTGTTATTCCGGTTTTGATCCCTGCCTGTTCCTGACTATTCTGATATCCGACTCCTGACCTTTGCCTGCATCTCGACTACTCTTTCTGCCTGACCCCACCTGTTTGATTACCTGGTTTGACCCTTGCCTGCCTGACGATTCTTGATATCTGCCTGCCTGTCTGACGATTCTCTTGCCTGCTCCATTTGTACCGTGACCTTCGACTATCTACCTGCCGTGCCCCTCTGCTAGCCAGAACATCTCGCCTTGTACCCCTCGTTAAGTCCAGGTGGCACCCAAGTAAGCTGTGGGCTCCTCCCGAAGCCCAACGGTGGTCACACTACTGGTGAAGCCGAGCCGAGACCAGGGTACTTGGCACCTGTTCTGGTATTGGGTGCCGGCCGTGACACTGTTTTTCAGCATATGGTACTGACAGACTTCATATAATTGAGGGTGGACATATCAGCAAAACAATGATGCCAAACACACAGCCAAGATCTAATTTATTTGTTCAACAGGTGAAGCAACAATACATTGCTTCACCTGTTGCATAAATAAATTTAATTTTCTCTATATCGGAGTGCTGCTGAAATATGTTTGGAAGTATGGATCGGACCTGAACAGGCAGAGTCACAGTCGGCACCCAACGCTACAAAAAGCGGTGAAAATTGTGTAGCACTACTTTGTGTGTTTGTAAGCCAAGGAAATTCTAAATTGATTTCCGAGAAAGAAAATAAAACTGCTAGAATGTCCCAGTCAATCTCCTGACTTGAATCCAATAGAAAATCAAAGTAAACAACTGAAGATCAGAGTTCATAGAAGAGGCCTCCACCCTCCGGAACCTTCAAGATTTGAAGTTTGCGTGGAAGAATGGGCCAAAGTCCCAATGTATGCGACTAGTTTTTCCATACAGGAGGGGGCAGATTTATCAAGGGTCGAATTTTGAAGTTAAAAATACTTCGAAATTTGGCCATCAAATTGAAATATTTCGACTTAGAATATCAAAGTCGAAGTTTTTCTCATCGAATTTGGGTATCCTGCAGTCGAAGTAAAAACTATTCGAAGGATTTCAGCGATCGATCGAACGATTTTACTTCGACTTCCAAAAACTTAGAAAAATGCTCTAGAAGTTCCCCATAGGCTAACATAGCACTTCGGCAGGTTTAATTTGAAGTATTGAAGTCGAAGTTTTTTAAAGAGACAGTACTTACTTATCGAATGGTCAAATATTCGAACGATTTTACTTCAAATCGAATTTGAAGTCGTAGTATCCTATTCGATGGTCGAAGTATCCAAAAAATTACTTCGAATTTTGAATTTTTTTACTTAAAAAATTCCCTCGAATTCACTTTGACCCTTGATTAATCTGCCCCAAGGTGTCTTGAAGCTGTCATTACCAAAAAAAAGGCTTTAAATACATTTTAGTAAGCATGTTCAATACTTATTTCCTGTGTCATTCCACTTTATTAACTTAATTTATGAACTTATTTGTTTTGATTTCTTTATATGTGTGGATTACTTAGACTGTTACTGATATCTAATGTAAATTTCACATCAATATCCCCATTAGAAATATATTTACTGAGAAAATGTTGATGTGTTTAATGTTTATTTTCCCTGCTGTATATGTGCACGGGGGTTATTTTGAGGGGATAGACTTTAGTCTTTTTTGAGCCTCAATTTACTATGTAACAAGTCCCAAAAACACCCACCCTTGTCAGAGATTAAAATTGTACATACGATTTCTAGTCTAGTAATTATACGTATTAATTACTTAGTCTTATATTGTGACATTTCTATTCTATGTGTCAGGGCCGGAACTAGGAGTAGGCAGAGTAGGCACGTGCCTAGGGCGCAAAGCTGTGAGGGCGCCAGGCATGTACCTCCTCTGTCGCCTACCCCAAGTCTGGTTCCCTTCTCTGGCCGACTGTTCGCGCTTTATGCGCTTCTGGGCATGCACAAATTTGCGCATGCGCACGCGAGATTCGCGCATGTGCGCATACTAAATAGGCGCTACGACTGCCGGGCCTGCCTAGGGCGCCTGCCCAGCATGGCCCGGCTCTGCTATGTGTACTGTATATTGTGAGTGGGTCCCTAAGCTCAGTAAGTGACAGCAGCACAGAGCATGTGCACTGAAACAGTAGAGAAGAAGATGGGGAGCTACTGGGGCATCTTTGGAGACACAGGTCTCTATTGCTAAAAGGCTGTGATTGCCTTGGGCTGGTACAAAAGCCCAAAACATAAAGTACAACATGTCTAGCTACTTCTTTAGTTATCAAACTTCAATAGAATCCTACCTCCATGGGTTAAATACTGTGGTGCTCTATCTGGGAACTTTGCTGCTCTTCAGTTCCATACATGTAGCAATTACAAAGATAAATCAGATGACACTCTCCAAGCAAAATGTGCTGAATTTTTATGATTTATTCAGATCTCTGCACAACGTTTCAGGGGATCAACCCCCTTTCTCAAGTGTTCTTACCAATAGGTTCAGTGCAGCTCCCACTGACTTCTATGGGACCTTTACTGCTTTTACTTGGCAAAGTAAAGTTTTTCATGGTTTTTATACTTAAATCCCGAATTTTTAGCGTTATAGAAATATTACAAAACATAAATTTTTAGAGAAAAAATATGATAAATCTAAATAATAATAATAATAATAATAATAAATAGGCCCCTTAAACTAATGCCACATGGGGCATAAGATTTCATTCCAATGTTTTTTAATAGGGAAGAAAATATTTTGTTTCAGAAAAAATGGCAAGCCAAGGCATTTGGACCACCACTGCAGACAAAATAACCAGCAGCCTGACATTGCTTGTAGTGTTATAATAAGAATTTAAAGCACCCCGTAGATGATGTACATGAGCCTATTGCCTGCTACCATTTTCCAACATTGGCCTTGAAGGGATACTGTCATGGGAAAACGTGTTTATTTCAAAACGCATCAGTTAATAGTGATGCTCCAACAGACTTCTGCACTGAAATCTGTTTTTCAAAAGCACTAACGGATTATTTTTTTATATTTCATTTTGAAATCTGGCATGGGGCTAGACATATAGTCAGTTTTCCAGGTGCCCCAAGTCATATGATTTGTGCTCTGATAAACGTCAGTCACTCTTTACTGCTACACTGCAAGTTGATGTCACCCCCTCCCCACTAGAGTTGCCACCTGGCCGGTAAAAAAGATTGCTGATCCCAATGTTATTTATAGGGAAAAAAGATAAATATATATATAGAATTTTTTTTACCAGAAAAGTAAGCAACCCCCTCTAGGGTTGCCACCTTTTCTAGATAAAAATACCGGCCTTCCTATATATATATATCTATCGTTTTCCCTATCAATCAACCATAATTTTTACCGGATAGGCCAGTAAAATACCGACCAGGTGGCAACCCTATACCCAGGGGCGATCCTGGCCCCTCTGCCACCTGAGGCAGCAGCAATTGCTGCTGCCCCCCCTCACCCGGAAATTCGCTCTTAAAGTACAAGGAACAGCATTTTTGCTGCCCCTGGTACCTAGTGGGGTGCTGCCGCCTGAGGCAACAGCCTCAACTCGCCTCATTGGCGAAGCACCCCTGCCTACACTCCTCCCTTTCCCCAATAGAACAATGGGAAAGTAACCAGATAGCTCTCTGGTAGATAGAACTGCACTCAATAGTAAAAATCCAGGTTCCACTGCGACACATTCAGTTAGATTGAGTAGGAGAAACAACAGCCTGTCAGGAAGCAGTTCCTTCCTAAAGTGCTGGCTCTTTCTGAAACACATGACCAGGCAAAATGACCCGAAGTGGCTGCCTACACACCAATATTATATACTTCTTTGTTCAGGAATGAAATTTAGTATGGTAGAATGAATTGTTTACAGTGTTAACAGTGTAACCCTTTAAGGAAACGTTTGTAAAACCCATGAAGTTTCTTTCCTGAGATAACAGAAGAGCAAAACATCCTCTATATAAACTTCTATACCAAGCTGTAGTGAAGCAAAACATAACGTCAACAACAAGGCAATATTACTGTTGTTACTTTTTATAAATTAAAAGCCCATAGAACAACATTATAACAAGTTGAATGTAGACACATTTATTTGCGTCAACTCAAGATTACAGCCTCAAGTTTAAAAAAGAGGTGCTCAAGCTGCACGTTGTTGACACAATTAAAGCGCAGCAATCGCATTCCGGAAGTTATAGATTGTCCTCAACCCGAACTTCCGTATTGGCCATTTAGCTTCACTGAGGCGCTGTCACTTCCTCCATATTGGACGAAACCATTTGTCATTGAAGGGGGTCATCTCTGACATACTTTTGTTTAATTCCTTTGTGTCACCTATTTATTTTAACAGAAGGAAAACAATCTTCAGAATGTATTCCTCTGTGATTAATATCTCGCGCGTTGGGAGTGATACCACGCGGATTCGAGTGAACTAAAACCCCTGCCTCCTGCCTTGGTTCGCTCCTTTTCCGCCGGCGCCCAGTACATTGCACATGGCCTGTTAGTAGCGCGAAGCCTTGGCTTTTCTTTATTCGCGGGGAAAGAAGAACTGCAGCCACGGGTGAAGTCAGAATCCACGTTGGGTTGAACAGAGACAAACAGGGAAGCGACGAGGAATGTTGGAGAGTGAGCGACCGGAGAGAGACATGGAGGAGGAGGGGGAAGAGTCCAACGAGGAGGAGGAAGAGGGGATGTCTTTTAGCGATCCGGAGGGATTCGAAGATGATATCAGTGATGAGGGTGAGTGAAATAGTGCGAGCACTGGAGGTATCACTGGGTGCTTAGGCCTTCTGTCTGTGCTGTAGCCACAGGGCCTGTGTTATAGAGGAATAGGCTCCCCTGAAAATGCATTAATACTGGGACCCTCATCAGAGGGATGGAATTAGTTACATTAATGTTGAGGCAGCTCAACTCCCAGCTGTTGGGAATCTACAACTCCCAGCATCCTTCTGGTAACAGCTGGAATGCTGTAGGTTGGACATCTAACAACAGTCTCATGGCACCATATGTCTTTGGTACTTGTACCCCCAGGTAGTGTCCGTGTTGAGGTGGGAGTTGTAGTTTAGCGACAGCCGGGATTGCTGCAGATTGGACATCACAGTGGGACTCCCACCTGCCCCCTTTTTACCCTGTGGCAAAGTAAAAGCTCTTGTATTTTAAAAAGATTGCAGAAAAGTAAGTGAAGTATACTGGCAAGAGGCTCAGTTTTATGTATAGCTACATAATAAGCACACTTCATTTCTGATATTAGATCTCCTTTAAAGTTGTCACCTTTAAAGGAGACATTTTGTGTTAAAAAAAAAAAAAATGTACCAGTGCATTATACTCATTTGGGTATAGAAGAATTGTGCTTAAAAAAGTAGTGTTTCAGGCTGATTTATTGAATATTTCTGCAAAAACCCTAATAATTCCTCCCTTCCACTTCCTGCACTCTGAATTCCCAGGCTGTGCATGGGAGCTGGCGGCTCTCAGCTCACTGCACTGTAGGACAGGAACCAATCAGCAGCTAGCAGGACCTGGTAGGGAACTGAAGCCTGTCTGTGCAGGGCTGTGATTGGCTGTCCCACTCCTACTGTGCTTCTGACAGGGACCATTGGGACATGCCCACCCCTCATTTGAATCACAGACAGGGACTAGAGAAAATCTATATGGAGCTTCAATGGGGCTATTTTTAAAGATATTAATTTTTAGCACCATGTAAAAGCAACATCATATATTACTTATAATTGCCTATAAAATGAGGGGGTTTTCATTTATCTTGTATGTCTCCTTTAAAGTTGTCACCTTTAAAGGAGACATTTTTTGTAAAAAAAAAATGTACCAGTGCATTATACTCATTTGGATATAGAAGAATTGTGCTTAAAAAAGTAGTGTTTCAGGCTGATTTGTTGAATATTTCTGCAAAAACCCTAATGATCCCTCCATTCCACTTCCTGCTCCCTGAATTCCTAGGCTGTGCAGGGGAGCCTGTGGCTCTCAGCTCACTGCACTGTAGGACAGGAACCAATCAGCAACTAGCAGGACCAGATAGGGAACTGAAGCCTGTCTGTACTTGCGTGACTGCAGGGCTGTGATTGGCTGTCCCCCTCCTACTGAGCTTCTGATAGGGGCCGTTGGGACACGCCCACCCCTCATTTGAATCACAGACTGGGAGCTCCAATAAAGGGGCTATGTAAAAGCAACACCATTTATTACTTATAATTGTAAATTAGATGTTTTTGATTTATCCTATATGTCTCCTTTAATTTAACTTTTTAGTATCATGTAGAGAGTGATATTCTGAGACAATTAATTTGCAATTGTTTTTCATTTATTTAGTTATTTAGCTTATTATTCCATTTGCAATTTCAGCATTTTGGATGCTGGTGTCCAAATTACCCTAGCAACCATGCATTGATTTTAATAAGAGACTGGAATGTAAATAGGAGAGGGCCTGACTATATAGATGAGTAATAATAAGTAGCATTATCAATTAATGCCTTACAGAGCAGTAAAACGCTTTTATAATTACAAATAACTTTAAAACGTAAAAAAAAATAATGTAAATTAGAACAAGAATTTCATACCTATTTCTTGGAGTAATAAAGATTGGATTCAACCATATTAATATTCTGTTTATATGTGTTTGCTCATTGCATTTTCTTTTGTTACCGATAATATAAACTGTGACTGTGCAGTTCCTATTGTACCTCTGTTCTGTACAGCCCTGCAGCATACACTGGCCCTTTATAAAAAATAGATGGTACTGGATACCCCCCTTTAATTAAAGGGAGGCAGGCAGAAAATGAGCAGCAGTTCTTATCTTTCTATAACAGCATGTCAGTGTCATCAGTTTGGCAAGTTTATCTCTTTGCTGTACAATGTCACAGGATGCTTTTTTCTTCATAATTGAAGTGCAATAAGGATACATATACATTTGTGTTAGTTGGGTATTACCTAATAATCTCACACTAAAGGTGGCCATACACGGAGAGATATCGCCAAACGAGCGGATCTCTCCCCGATATACCCACCTTGAGGTGGGCAATATCGGGCTGATCCGATCGTGGGCCCTAATGGACAGTCGGATCGCGGGACTGCATCAACGAACAGATGCGGCTGCGATCCGACGGGATTTTTAGTCCCATCAGATCGATATCTGGCTGACTTTCGGCCAAATCTCGATCGGGGAAGCCCATCGGGGGGCCCCATACACGGGCCAATAAGCTTTTATTGGCCGGTGTATGGCCACCTTAAGAGTCACATTGATTTGATGTGACTGCAAGTGTATCTTCCGCTTCCAGTCTGAGCTGTGTGTTGGCTGCTTTTTAGCTGAGGCATTGTTGGTACAGATATAGGTTTCATTATACAGAAAGCTCTGAATTATAGAAAGGCCATCTTCCATAAACTACATAATATTAAATTCACATTTTAAAAATAATACAATACTTTGTACTAACTAGGAATGAATCCTTATTGGAGCCAAAACAATCCTATTGGGTTTATTTAATGTTGAAATGATTTTTTTAGTAGAGTTAAAGTATGGAGATCCAAATTACAGAAAGACCGCTTATCCAGAAAACCCCCAGGTCCTGCGCATTCTGTATAACAGGTCCCATACGCTTGCTGCAGTAGGTGTGCTTCTTTGTTTCTTCTCACGGGCAAAGACTGAATGCTGTGGAGCAGTAGCCAGAGACTTTGATGAAGCTGATGTTTTTGGAACAGTGTGTGCTTGTGTGCCAGGTGGGAAAATGTGGCCTATCTTTCTTCAGCTCTTCTGTTTTTATATATAAATATGTATTTATTGTGCACCTATTGTTTTGTAAGTCACAAATATTTTTTATGGCTTGCCTTAGCATGTATTAAAGTATGTGCTGACATAGGGTGGGCATACATTGTTATAATCTACAGTCTGGTCATTTCCATATGGGACCAGACTGTAAATTATATCCTTAGAATACACAAAAGCCATGAATATCCTGTAAATTATATCCTTATAAACGGTGAGTTCTGATGTCATCAGTTACAAACGGTGAGTTCTGATGTCATTTCAGTCACATGACTCATTGAAATTTGTGTATTATAATAAATAAAGTACCCCCAGTTGCAAAATATGAGGATATTAGAAGTTACCTCGGAGTTCCATGACCTGTATAAAAACACTCGGCCTTCGGCCTCGTGTTTTTATATGGTCATGAAACTCCTCGGTAACTTATAATATGCTTATATTTTACAAGAGGGGGTACTTTTATTCACTATATAAACGGCGCGTTCTGACATCAGAACGCACCGTTTATAACAGGGGCCCCAGGCCTACGAATTTGACTCCGTGCTTCCAAAACAGATGCCTGTGACCAGTATTTGATGCCGGCCCCCCAACAAAATGTAGGTTATAATGCATAATGTACCCCCTACTAGAAATTTATAAAGATATTAGAAGTCACCTCAGAGTTATGTGACCTGTATAAAAGCACAAGGCTGAAAGCATACTGACTTCAAATATCCTCACATTTTGCAACCGTGGGTACTTAATTTATTATAATACACAAGTTTCAGTGAATCATGTGACAAATGACATCACTAAGCTCCAATTATAACCGATTATGTCACTAAGCACTGTTTATAAGGATATAATTTACAGGATATTCATGGCTCTTGTGTATATATACTCACATAAGTTGCTTGTATTGCTGTTATGCCAACACATCAGTATGTGGCCTGTAGTGATGTTCAGATACCCGCGGGTTTACCCAGGCGGGTTTGGGCCGACCTCGGACCCCCATTTGTTGGTGGGTCTGGGTTGAGCTCTTCTTCTTGCTCTCCCTGCCTGCCACCTTGCACTGCCTGCTTCCGACTTCCGGCCTCCTTTTTTTTTTATAAACGCGCCTGTTCACCCGACCCCTTTTGTGACATCATTGCCGGGCACGGGTCTATAAAAGGAACCCAGAAGTCGGTCTAAGGGAGGGCAGGTTAGGGTTGGGTGCACATCATTAGTAGCCTGTTGTTTAGAAATTCAAGCCTGATCCTCAAACGATGATTGTATTCTTTGCAGTTAACACTTGTAGAGGTTTTAAAAAAAAAAAAATGTAAAAGTTAAAAAGTAAAAAAAAAATAAAAATTGTCATCTTACATTAGAGGCATAGCTATATATATATATATATATATATATATATATATATTTAAATCCAGTGTAGAATTCCAGAGTGCTCTCGTTTTGGGAAATCAGCTGAGCTATCTGAACTTGACCTAAACATGGGAAGCTTTTTCATACTTTTGTGTTGGCAATATCTACTCATATTCATACATGCTGAACACTATGAATAGGCTGACCATGTTCCCCATAGGATTGACTGGGCTACCTGCTGTCCTTTTTCTGATATGCCCCCACACAGGTGATTGTTATAGTGGGTAATGGAGGGTATTTGGGGAGAAAAAATAAAAAACTTCTCTTGTAGCATTGACTCAAAGATTTATTTTCCCTTATGATCTATACTGTCTTGTCTGAGATTTATAAAGGGCTTCCCTGGAATGATGTGCTTTCATTCAAACACACCAACATCAATACGCCAAGAAAGTATTCTCCACAACTTGCAACATGTCAGTCTTTGGTACTTTTATATGTGTCAGTTCCAGCTGGGAGACAAAACAGGGCTTTCTTGGTACAGGTAATAGGACCTGTTATCCAGATTGCTCGGGACCTGGGGCTTTCTGGATAATGGATCTTTCTGTCATTTGTATCTTCTACTAGAAAATCATGTAAACATTAAATTAACCCAATAGAATGGTTTTGATTTAAATAATGATTTATTCAATTTCAGTTGGGATCAAGTACAAGGTACTGTTTTATTATTAAAGAGAAAAAACTGGAGTCTACAGGAGACGGTTTTTCCGTAATTTGTATCTCTCTGGATATTGGGTTTCCGGATAATGGATCCCATACCTGTATATGGAAAGATAACTCTTTCAGAACTGGATTATCCATAGACGCAGCCCTTTAATATTGTTCTGCGTGATGTCAGAGAAGTGGCCGAAACATTGCCCTCCAAACATCTCTGCAGTATTTCATTGCATAATATGTTTTCACATTTCTTTCAAATCCAGTGAAATGTGTAACATAGACACTTTTTCAAGGATAATATAACATTAAGCCTTAAATTATGTAAACATGGCTGATTTTCTTTTTAGAGTTGCTTGGTGATATCCTGAAAGACCGTCCTCAAGAGGCAGACGGTATTGACTCGGTGATCGTGGTCGATAATGTGCCACAGGTTGGACCTGACCGTTTGGAAAAGCTAAAAAATGTCATCGTTAAAATCTTCTCCAAATTTGGGAAACTTACCAATGAATTCTATCCACAAGCAGAAGGCAGCACCAAAGGGTATGTTGATACAACCGAATAAATACAATTTGGTAGTGTGTTAAGACATAAGGCTCCCTGGGTGATTCCAGCGTTTTGTCACTTACACGATTTCCAACTCTGAGAACGGCCACAAAATTCTTGCAATTGCTCCTAAATTGTCCTTAAAGGGGTTGTTCACCTTCAAACAACCAGTTGCTTTCAGATCGTTCACCAGAAATAACGACTTTTTCCAACTACTTTCTATTTTCTATGTGTCACCGTTTCTAATATTGAAGTGTAAAGAATCATTTTTCACCTTCTAAAGCAGCTCTGTGAGGGGGGTCACGGACCCTGTAAATTGATCTAAATTGATATATTAAGTTGATACATTTTTTATCTTTGTCCCTGCTGAGCAGAATCTCTGGGTTTCATTACAGGCAGCTGTTAGAATCGATACAATAGTTGCTAATACTCTAGAGATGCTGCTGAGAAATGTATCAACTAAATGTTGCAACAGTTTAGAGTCTGCACCTGAATTACTGAGCTGTCAGACTCAAACACCAGATACAGGAACATTCAACTTTAAACTTAGGATTTTGGAAAAACAGTAACAAATAAATAATGGAAAGTAATTGAAAAAAGTTTTAATTTCTGGGGAACAATCTGAAAACAACAACTGACAAAAAGTGTTTGAAAGGTGAAAATCCCCTTTTAATGGTAATTGCCTTAACCCAATCATTGGTCAGTCGATTATTGATTGAAAACGCTCACTGGCGCATTTCTGATTGTAAGAGGCACATTTATCAAAGGTCGAATTTCGAATTCATGTGAGTTTTTAAAAACTCCCATGAACTTGAAATTCGACCATTTGAAATGTATAAAAAAAAATAGAATTTCTAAAACTCGGGAGAATAGGATCGACCCAAAAACTCAAATCTAATTCGAATTGAATTTGATTCGAGTTTTAAAAACTCGAATGTCAGGAAGGGTGCAACCAACTCCAAATTGATCCCAGGATGTCTCCCGTTGACTAAAACAGCAATTTGGCAGGTTTTAGGTGGCGAATAGTCGAATTTGAGTTCTTAACGGGTCAGAGTATGATAAATCTCGAAAATCCAATTAGAAGTTTTAAAAAAAAAAAAAAAAAACTTGAATTTTAACAATTCTCTAGTCAAATGACAGTTTTGGCCATGAAATACTTTCTATGGGTTATTAGACCTGCTTCATGACTAATTATGTTACTCCATTCATATGAAATCATATTCCATATTATTTGTAGTTAAGAGGTGAATGATTCAGTGAACTGTTGTCAAAGAAACTGCGAATATGAAAAATATAGATGGGATTTTATAACTTTGTGTATGTAAAAGTAAATTTGAATTTCGAGTTGGATTTGCCAAACTCGAATTCAAGATTTATCATACCTTGACCCTGGAAACAACTTGAATTTGACTATTCGCCACCTAAAACCTGCCGAGTTGATGTAGAAGTCAATGATAGAGGTCCAGTGACCAATTTGAAAATGTTACTAGCCTTTCTGACATTCCAGTTTTTTATTTTGGAGAAAATTTGAGTTTAGTCGGATTTGATGCGAGTTTTCGGGTCGGTAATTTTCAATCGAGTTTTAGACATTCAAGTTTTTTCTTAAAGGAATAGTTCAGTGTGAAAATAAAAACTGTGTAAATAGATAGGCTGTGCAAAATAAAAAATGTTTCTAATAAAGTTAGTTAGCCAAAAATGTAATGTATTAAGGCTGGAGTGAACAGATGTCTAATAAAACAGCCAGAATCCAATTTCCTGCTTTTCAGCTCTATAACGCTGAGCTAGTCAGCGACTTGAAGGGGGGCCACATGGTACATTTCTGTTCAGTGAGTTTGCAATTGACCCTCGGCATTCAGCTCAGATTCAAAAGCAACAGATATGACCCATGTGTCCCCCCCTCAAGTCTCTGATTGGTTACTGCCTGGTAACCACGGAAACGAGTCAGTGTAAACCAAGAGAGCTGAAAAGCAGGAAGTAGTGTTCTGACTAACATGTCAAATCACTCCAGCCTTTATACATTACATTTTTGGCTAACTAACTATATTAGAAACATTTTTTATTTTGCACAGCCTATCTATTTACCCAGTTTTTATTTTTACACTGAACAATTCCTTTAAGGCTTTTTTTAAAACTATACCCCCAAAATGAATACTTGAGCAACAGATACTTTTATATCAAATTAAGTGACATATTAAAGAATCTTACCAAACTGGAATATATATTTAAGTAAATATTGCCCTTTTACATCTCTTGCCTTGAGCCACCATTTTGTGATGGTCTGTGTGCTGCCTCAGAGATCACCTGACCAGAAATACTGCAACTCTAAGAAGTGTGGAAGCAAAAGACACAACTCTGTCTGTTAATTGGCTCATGTGACCTAGCAAGTATGGTTTGTCTGGTATGTTTGTGTGCACCATGGATCATACGATCCCAGGGGGTGGCCCTTATTTTTTAAAATCGGAGTTTTATATTTCTCAATGGCACATACTACCAAAAATTTACATGAAGCAGGGTTTTACATATGAGCTGTTTTATGCATTTTATATTTATAGAGACCTACATTGACTGAGGGATACAGTTTTCCTTTAAATAAGATAATATTCGAGTTTCGAGGTCATTCGAGGTAAAAAAAACCAAACATCACTCGACCTTTGATAAATCTGCCCCTAGCAGTAATCTCCAGAGATGGTTTACTTATCACCATCCAGTCTTAAGGCTTATTTAGCTGCATGCATGCCAACAGTCTTATTTGCTCGCAGCATATAGAGAAACACTGGTGTCTTTCTCTGCGGTAGACAGCGAGTAGACATTTCTGTTAAACTGATCCTGCTAACACTAAAAGAAGAGGATTATATATATATATATGTTAAATATATATATGGTGCTCAAGTTGTTTTAAGGTGGGTTGAATACAAAATAATTCGATTTTAACATTTTTTTTTAGATATATTTTTCTGGAGTATGCTTTGCCAGCTCAGGCGCAAGATGCGGTAAAGAATGCCGATGGCTACAAACTGGACAAGCAACACACATTCCGCGTGAATCTCTTCACTGACTTTGACAAGTGCGTCTTTATATTTTGCGTTTTTCTTGCTCGTAGAGTTTTCTGGTTTGTGCAGTCTCTAACAGTTAATTGAACCTTGAATGCACAATAATTCTTTTCAATTTTGTTTCCCAGGTACATGGTTATTGGAGATGAGTGGGATGCCCCTGAAAAACAACCATTTAAAGATTTTGTAAGTGCAACTTCTTTGTGTGCTGTCCTATCCAGCAACCTGAATTTGTTGTAGTAGAAGAAGTAGTAGTAGCAGTAGTAGTAGTAGTAGTAGTACACTTATTTATTGATCATGGTTGAGTTTTAAAACTCTTGTGTTAAGCAAATTGGGAGTGAATATTATAATAGATCAAAATGGGTCAGCCAGATAGGGATATCCGAAAGTTTAGCTCTTTTTTTTTTCTACTCTTCCTGCGTACTTTCACACAGTTCTGTAACGTGTATAATTTTACATACATGATAAATGATGTTAAAATACAGCAAGAAATTTGTGAAAAGACATATTAGCATGAGCCTGTTTTGAGACTCACTCTCTTGTGATGTTGTCCACCCAGCAGAAAGTGGGCGTTTGTACCCAACAGTGGGTATTGAACACATAAGAATTAAACTGCTCTGTGATACTCACCACCAGCAGCTGAACTTAAAGGGGAATTATCTTGAAAATAGAAATTTAATATAAGCTTCAGCATACTGATATAAGAAGTTTTCTAGATACAACCAATGACATATTCTGTACTGTTTCTGAAATAAACAAGTTTCTTCCCTATCCCTCTCTCAGCATCTGTTTCTCTTCATTCTCTTTTCACGCAGGAGTTGGGTGTCATATATTCATTGACAGTTAGATCCAATATATCTTATAGGGGGACTCCTTTTGCCTAGAAGATGTACTAGAGCTCACTCTATTAAAATCACCAGACCTCTACATGCAGGATTTGTGCAAAAGGCAGTTATTTTGTTAGATCTTTTCTAGACTCTGGCAGGAAGCTACCGTAAAAGAATAAAGGCCAAAACTGCTTTCCCTCGCAGGTCACATACGGCTGGCACAACCTATTTCCTTTATTGTCATCATGGGAAATGGACCCTGTCTTCTGGGGTATTATTATAACTTTATTTAGTGTATGTAGCTCTCTACAAGAGAGAGATTACATTTTCATCTGTCGTCTCTGGAGGATACATGGAGCTCATAGGGTTAAGCTTGAAGTCTTAAGACGCTTGAATAGTAAATTAAGGGCATGTGCCAGGTCCAGTCTGGCTTTACCCTACACCGTACCCAAATCCAATCAGTTTTAAGTGTCCTGCCTCTAGGAGGTTGTAGAGTCCTGTTTCTCATGAGACTGTTAAGAGATTTCTTTGGTCAGCAGTTAGTGCTTACACTGGTTGAGACAAGATTTACTCTCTTAAAGTAGCCATTTAACATTTGTGTTAGTGGTAGTTACTGTTGAATCTCAAATTAAGCAATGGCTAGCAAGTCATAGTGAGTACACATTGTTGAAACTGTCCAGTTTATTTTTTTATGAATTGTGTATTTGGTTATCCTGTTCCAGGGCAATCTGCGCTCTTGGCTTGAAGATCCTGACTGCCGAGATCAGTTCAGTGTTATATATGAATCGGGCGATCGTACCTCTATCTTCTGGACTGATGTCAAGGAGCCAGTTCCAGTTGAGGAGAGAGCAGTAAGTTTTTCTAGCGGCTTTAATTTGCTTCTATTGTATCCTTCAATCTTCCACATATTCCAAAAAGACTTTCAAGTATTTAGTTGCTGTATGTCACTAGGTCATTGCTCTGCTATGGTGATTACTTAAAATGAATGTTCTACTTTTATTCACAGTTCTGTACAGGGTCAGGGTTTAAAAAGTGTATCTGTTATTCAGATAATACCGGTAAAGCGATTATATTGGTCTCTTTTATGGCAAGCATTTGTCTATTGCAGCCTACGAATATTCAGTCTCTAGTTTATACATGTCAGCAAATGTGTAGCATTCATTCTGTGGCAAATGTGTCCATTGAAAAGGCTCATGGGGCGTTCTATTGATTTTTGATAGAAGAGGTTTACATTTTGTTAATCTTGGTATAAATTATGGATGCACCGAATCCAGGATTTGGTTCGGGATTTGGCCTTTTTCAGGCCAAACTGAATCCTAATTTGCATATGTAAATAAGGGGCGTGTAGGGAAATCAGGTTTCTTCGTCACAAAAGAGGAATATTTTCCAACTTTTTCCTTTCCTGCCCGTAATTTGCATATGCAGATTCGGTTCAGTATTGGCCAAATCCCAAATAGTGGATTCGGTGCATCCCGAGTATAAATTGTTTAACTTCCAGCAGCATAACATTATATCTGCTATTTTAATTGGCACCTGCATGGTATACAGAGAAAAGCAAAGTACATTTTGCACAAATTACCAGCAGATGTCAGTGTGTGGATGGCTATTTAGCATCAGGTTTTATAATAAAGAAAAATGGAACCATACTGTACATACAACCTAATAGAAACAAGTATACAGCCAAATACCTGTGCAGGTAGGTTCTTCATATGACCATGCAGTCTGCAGAAAATTGAGGCTAATTCACTGCAGTGTATATATAAGTGTATATTTTCTGCCCAAAATCCACTTTGTGGGGCAAGTAGACAAAACTGCAAGGGGCGCTGAAACTGCCTGAGGATTTTCTTCTTGTCCTTAGCCTCGAACTACATATAACTTAATCCAGGCTGTTGGTCCTTTATTTTTTTTTTATTTTTTTTTATATTTCTGCAATAATGACCCTTAGTTGAAGATAGATTTGAGCCCTGTCTTTTGGGAGTGGGGTAGACTGGTAACACATACCTAAAACAAATTATGCCGAGACTCACCAATTACCATGGTGCTGCATTTGATAGTGTTACTCGTCGTATTATTGTTTAATTACTTGGTTTTGATTGAACTTGTTTTCTAGAGATGGACTGAGACATATGTACGCTGGTCTCCAAAAGGCACTTACCTTGCCACGTTTCATCAGAGAGGCATTGCACTTTGGGGAGGAGAAAAGTTCAAGCAAATTCAGAGATTCAGCCACCAGGGTGTACAACTCATCGACTTTTCACCATGTGAAAGGTACATTTTATTTCCTCTTCCCTGCCATACACATCTGGTTCTGCTCATTCCTTCCAAGTTTGTGTAGTAATTTATACAGAGACATTTCATGTTACAGGAGACACCAGACAACCCATATTCATTCAGTAGTAAAGAAGTGACCCGTTTGCTGGTCTGTACACAGCTGTATTAGCTAACTATATACTAGCAAGCAAAGATGGATAATTGTTTTGCTCTCTCTGTGTCTTAGATATCTGGTTACATTTAGCCCTTTAATGGACACTAAAGAAGAACCACAGGCCATAATCATCTGGGACATACTGACAGGCCATAATAAAAGAGGCTTTCACTGCGAGAGCTCTGCACACTGGCCTATATTCAAGTAAGTTGTACCGATAGAAAAATAAACACTTTTTCTTTTTTTAATTTAATGATATATTAATCTGACATTTTATTTCAGATGGAGTCACGATGGCAAGTTCTTTGCTCGAATGACCCTTGATACTCTTAGCATTTATGAAACACCTGTAAGTATTTTCCTTCTGTTGCTTATTTGTGATCCCATATTGCAAACCCATTACCGCATAAGCATTCTTTGCATTATATGTGTTTCAAATGCTGTTCTCCAGCATATGCTTTACAAAGCCCAGTCATAGTACATCCACTTTTTCAAGGGAAATGTTTAGTTTGAATAATAAACAAGAATCAAAAGCTGCCATGTGACAAATGATATGATCGCTGTAATCTCGTGGCTTGGATGTTGCCAGGAGTATCACTGAGATTGGGTATCTCTGTAAGTGCCAATATGGCACAAGCTAATATAAATTAGTAGCAGAATATTGGTGGCGTCAAAAGAAGTCGCCTCCTGTAGAACATATTTTGATATGTTTTATAGTGCTTGAAGCCATGCATGCTTCGAATTTGGGGCTTGTGACAATAATGTAATTATTGCAGGCCTGGACTGACAATCTGTGTGTTCTGGCAAATGCCAGAGGGGCTACTGTAAGTTGCCATAGACAGTCAGTATTTAGTGGGCTGCTGGAGGGCTGTTTAGGCCTCTGTGTACTTGAAATGCCAGGGCCTATTTTGAATTCCAGACCTGCATTATTGCATATTTTTAGCTTTAAAAGACATCCATATCTGCCATTTGTTTTGCTGTAGATCAGGGGTGTTCAAACTTTTTGCAACAAGGGCCAGATTTGGTGAGGTGAAAATGTGTGTGGGCCGACCATTCAGCATGACATTCTTTGAACCATTACTGAGTTGTTTTGTGACTAACCCCTGAAAGCATTTGGGCACATGTTAATATATCTAGGACTGCCCCAAGCTCCCGTATAGAAAACTATTTTAAGTTCCCAGTGGGATGGGCCCCTTTCAGGTGTTCTTTACCCACTAGCTTTGAAATGAAACAACTAACCATGGATATCCATCATGAGATGGCAGCAAAGTGGCCAATGCAGTGGCTTCTGGAGGCAGTAGGTGAGATGGCATTATAATCTGATACTTTCTCTAGAATGAAATCATTCCAAGTCGGTCTTGACATATTTAGTCATTGGAGAACGTGGTGCAGATAAAAGCAAATAGGTGACTTAACACAAACATTAAATAAAGATAAGTTTTCATCACCAGAGATGCATCTGGCGCCAAAATGTTCAGTCAAGCTTTGTAAATAGAATGGACATGTTGTACATTCTGTGCTCTTCATATGTTGAGACCAGCCACACAAAGTAGTAAACTGCCAGCATGGTGGGTGAAGCCATCCTGTTAGGAGATAAGTCCTGCAGCAAAACTGGATGAACAGCTTGCGAACAACTCCGTGGCAGCTTCTGGCGAGAACTAGCGCCTAATCCAGTGATGTCATGATGTCACGTGCACACGATAACGTGCGATTGCCGGCTCGACAAGACGATAGACGCCTCTATCTGGGCTTGCCCTTGAATGGGCAAATCCTTGTTTAAGGCTGCAGGCCAGTCTGAAATTGAAAACGGGCCACAATTGGCCCACTGGCTGGAGTTTGGACATGCCTGCTGTAGATGGATTAAAGACCCATTGTGTGCATTTTACGCCTTGTTTACAGACCATGTAATAAACTCTGACTTGCTGTAGTAAATCAGTGAAATAAATGAATGTTCCCTCTTGTTTCTGTTTTTTACTAGTCCATGGGCCTTTTGGATAAAAAGAGTTTGAAGATTACTGGAATAAAGTAAGTGACCTTTATACTAATTCAGACTACACATGAAGTGATTTGTAACCCTAACCAAAAACTTTCAGATGAACAGACTTACTCTCTCATCTACATGGAAGCATGTATCATTTGAAAATATGTTAAGACCCATTTTGTTTAAACAAGTCCTATCTACTCTGTTGTGTTGAGTGTAGTGCCACATAATACTTATGTATGAACAGCCTATACATTCTGGAAAATAAGCTTTTAGGGAAAAGTTGAAAAAAAAAAAGACAGCCTTCATGAATTTTTTGATTATCTAGTGTACAGTGCCACTGTCTGATTATGAAGAAGGGGTGTTTTTTTATCGGTAGCTATTTGGTTTCAGACTAAATACTATGAGTGTGATATCTATCTAATTGGAATTAAGAAGCCTATCAGCAGTAAGTTAGAAAGAATGCATGTTGTTGTAGGAGAATTAGGCTAAAATGTAAGTGTCATAGCTCTTGTATTAAATAAAACATTTTTATTTTTCAACAGGGACTTCTCTTGGTCTCCTGGAGGTAACATCATAGCATTTTGGGTACCAGAAGACAAAGACATCCCTGCCAGGGTGACTTTAATGCAGATGCCTTCCAGACAGGAAATCCGAGTTAGGAATCTGTTCAATGTTGTTGACTGCAAGCTTCACTGGCAAAAGAACGGTGATTATCTGTGTGTAAAAGTCGACAGAACACCTAAAGGAACCCAGGTAGGTGACACCTGCATTCTGTTCTCCACTTTACTGCTCGTATCTTTCAAGTTGATTAGCTTAATGTATATTTTGATGGGGTAAAGAGAAATAAGCTAATTAATCTTTTTTTTTTTTTTTTTTTCCTTTAGGGAGTGGTGACCAATTTTGAGATCTTCAGAATGCGAGAAAAACAGGTTCCAGTAGATGTAGTAGAAATGAAAGGCAAGTAGATCTCTCTTAGCCTTTATACAGTTTATGTCTTAGGTTCAGAGTTTAAGAAAGTAGTATGATGGATAAGAAAATCTGGCACAAGAATGAATTGCCTTAGCAACACTTTTCTGTTTTTGCTTTCAATTAGTTAATCACTACTTAGAAAGGATGGGGTTTAGTAGACAAAGTATGGGGATCTAAATTATGGAAAGACCCCTTATCTGGCAAACACCATGTCTTTAGCATTCTGGATAACCGGTCACATACCTGTACTTTACAGAGGATCAGTGGCCTTCAGCACATATTTTGGGAACTGATATATAAAAGTAAAATGAAAATTATGCATTTTCATTTTACTTTTTTCATTTTACTTTTATATATCAGTATATAAGATTGATATAAGCCCAACATGCTTTTTTTTTTTTATTTTTGTATCTGCCTTTTCTTTATATAATTGCTTGCCTGTGTTTTGATTTACATTTATATTTCTATGATAGATGGTATCATTGCCTTTGCCTGGGAACCTAACGGAAGCAAGTTTGCAGTGCTGCATGGTGAAGTCCCCCGGATATCCGTTTCATTCTACCATGTCAAAAACAACGGCAAAATTGAGCTTATAAGTAAGACTTTTTTTTTTTAACTGCAATTTTCTTTCCTCTGTTCTAGTATTGCTACCGCTTGCCTAACTAGTGGCTGTGTTTATATTTTGTGTAACTTTTTCTTCTCCCATTTTTCAGAAATGTATGACAAACAGCAAGCTAACACGATCTTCTGGAGTCCTCAGGGGCAGTTTTTGGTATTGGCTGGGCTTAGAAGGTGTGTAGTTCTGTGCAATCTCAGCATCATGCTTGTGTCTGTTATACCTGCTTGCCTTTTGCCTGACTATCTCCCCCAGTGTCTACTTTGAAGATTTCCTTGTCCCTTTTTTTTATTTTTTTATTATTATTTTTTTAAGCAAGACTCTCGCTGTGCTACTTTTTAAGGGGAACTATTGCAAAATTTAAAATTTGTAAAAACAATCATTGCATTACAAGTTATTAAATGTCTAAATTTAATGTATTAAAAAAAATGTACAGTTTTTAAAACATTGCTGTCATTATAGTGAATCTATCTCTAGATGCTTCTCTCCTACCTGCCTCTGGCTAGCTCTGAGGTCGGGGTCGGGTTTATTTGCATAATATCTCTGTCCTCTCTCATTGGCTGTTCCTGCTGTCAGTCAGTGCTGTGTAAAGACACATCGGTAGCTCAGTGGCTTCAAAGGCTCCTTTGTTCTGTTCCCTTATAGATTTATTAAGAAACTTCTTCTCTCCCCTGAGCCAGCCCCCCCCCCCCCTGCAGCCAGCACCCCCTCTGCAACTAGCATCAGTAGTTTGATAAGTTTAAGGGCGGGGCACATGGGCAGATTTGGGGGATTTATTCGCTTGACGACTAATTGCCTAATCATGCGGTGCCACAATCTCCACGAACTGCCTTCCGCCTGCTATAATGAGAAAACGCCAGCCCCAATGCACTCGCCTCCTCCTCATGGGGCAACTTCGGAAATCGAAGCGCCATGAGTGCCATTGCGCTGGCGTTTTCTCATTATAGCAGGCGGAAGGCAGTTCGGGGAGATTGTCGCCCCACAGAAGAGGCAATTAGTCGCCAGTCGACTAAGTCTCCCCCCGAATCTGCCCCTGCCCTAAAAGCTCCATTCTTGTTTCACAGAAAGCTGCTCTCCTTCTACAGCTCCCCCCTCCCCTTTCACTACTCATGTGGAAATAAAGGTGGACTGGTAACTTTCCTTACAACTTTTCTTCCCTGCCACATATTAGTGTATATGTGAGTAGTGACACACGTGAGTATTCGATAAGCAGCAAAATCAAACTGGAGCAGCACAATCATGTGTCTCGCTATTTCCACATGAGTAGTGAAAGGGGAGGGGGGAGCTGCAGAACGAGAGCAGCTTTCTGTGAAACAAGCTTTTAAACGTATCAAACTACTGATGCTGGTTGCAGAGGGGGGTGCTGACTGCTGATGTCATAGCACAGGAATCCCCAACATTTTTTTTACCCGTGAGCAACATTCATATGTAAAAAGTGTTGGGGAGCAAAACAAGCATGAAATATGTTCCTGGGTTATGCCAAATAAGGGCTGTGATTGGCTATTGGTAGCCCCTATGTGGACTGGCAGCCTACAGGAGACTGGCAGTACACCTCAACCAAAACTTGCCTCCACATGTGCTGTACTGCTTACAAGCTGCCTACCTTGATCTTAATAATTACAGCATGTGTTTAACAAAGTGCACATTGTCCTGGATAAGGAGTGACCGAGGCACACAGGCTTATTAGCAGCATGGGAAGATGTAGATCTGTTCCTGACAGTAAATGACGGCATTATCAGTAGCATAGAAGAGCTGATGATGGAGAGATTGAAGGGAGCTCTGTAAAATTAGATATACTCAGCGATGTTAAAAAGTATACTTTTATCATATCAATATAAAAACATTAGTACTTCAGTGGGAGACTAAGGCCTGGCACATTTCAAGGCTAAGCTTGGACACAACTGGTATATGAAATATCTAGAGCCTTTATTCTTTACACTGCCAGTAATGCGAATAAACTTCATTGCATTCATCTACATGTGAGTGAATATCGTTTCTTTTGCAGCATGAACGGGGCTTTAGCCTTTGTTGACACGTCTGACTGCACTATTATGAATATAGCTGAACACTATACAGCCTCTGATGTGGAATGGGATCCAACTGGGCGCTATGTTATCACATCTGTTTCATGGTGGAGCCATAAAGTAAGAGCCTTATATTTATCTTGCAAACCTCATCTTCTGTTCATTTTTCTTTTTCCTCCTCCTGCTTTTATTTTCAGTCTCTGCAGATAAACCGCTATGCACAATTGTGCCATATCTTTTATTAGTCCTTTAAAGTTTGATTCAAATTGTTGCAGCCGTTGCTATAACCCCATCCTATACTGCTTCACTCTTAACTGCATAGTGGGCATTGCTGTTTGTTCTTTTATGTCATGTTGGCCTTCTTTCATTGCTTTCTTTTGTTGTGTCTGGATGGGGAATAAATTTCAACTGCAATGTGTTCCTTACAGGTGGATAACGCTTACTGGATGTGGACATTCCAAGGCCGCCTTCTTCAGAAGAACAACAAGGACAGATTCTGCCAGCTTCTCTGGAGACCAAGGCCTCCATCATTGCTTAGCCAAGATCAAATAAAGGTATGCAGAGCTTTCTGTAGATGTTAGACGTTTTTTGTTGTTTTTTTTTTTTTTAAATAAAGTATCAATGTGTTGGAGTTGTGATTATACAATGTGCATTTATCTGTTTTAAAACAGCAAATCAAGAAGGATTTGAAGAAGTACTCCAAGATATTTGAACAAAAAGATCGGTTAAGCCAAACCAAAGCCTCAAAGGTACGTTTGCAATTTTTCAGCATATCATTTAAAATCAGCTTGTAACTCTTTAATGAACCACTCGAAATCCTCATGCTGATTATAGAGTGTTCAGACTGAATATGTGTATGCAGCTTCTAGTCTCCAGCTGTGTGGAGTGTTCTCAGAAATGTGAAGGTTAATAGTCTTCCCTCCTAGGAAACAAGGACACTCCGAGGCAGATTTAAAGTACACAAAAAATAGCTCGAAATTCGAATTTTCACTTCGACCCTCGATAGAAAGTGAAATTTCAAATTATTTTCAAAATCGAATTTGAACAATTCCCTAGTCAAGGTACACAAAAAATTGCTCCAAATTTGAATTGTTTTGGTTCGAATTTTTATCTAGGGTCAAAGCAAAAATTTGCATTAAAAAAATTCTAATTTCTAGCTATTTTTGTGTGTACTTCGACTAGGGAATTGTCCAAAATAAATTCGAATTTGAAAAAAAAAAAAGGAAAATTCAAATATCGAAATTGATCATGTCCTGTCTCTTTAAAAATTCGACCCTAAAAAGCAGCATTAGTGTATTTGAAGAAGCTTTAATGTATGTTTTGTTCTAAAACCTGCACAAATTCTAATGTGCATGTTCAAAGTATACTCCCAGCTATTCTATGGTTCTGCAGAATATTGGTATAAATAATACTGCATCAGCATTAATATTTTTCTCTCTAGAAATAACTTCCCTTCAATGGTTTCATTGAATCTTACATTGGCTGATTCTTTTCTTTCTCAAGGAACTGATAGAACGCAGACGAGCCATGATGGAAGAGTATAAGACATACCGGGAGATGGCAACAAAACTATACATGGAACAGAAAACTGCCCGTCTGGAGATCAGAGGAGGTAATAGAATATATAGAATTTAATTAAAAGTAGAGAGGGGTGTATGTATGGATGCTGGGTTTTCATTTGGAGGGGTTGAACTTGATGGACTTTGTCTTTTTTCAACCCAATTTAACTATGTAACCGCTCGTTTACACTTGTCTCTGTTTAAAGGGGAATGGTAACGGACATTTTTTATGTTTAATTGCATGGAAACAGAAACGTTTGTAACTATAAGCAATTCTCTCCCTAGGTGTGGACACCGATGAGCTGGACAGCAATGTGGAAGACTGGGAAGAGGAGACCATTGAGTTCTTTGTAACTGAAGAAATTATCCCAGTGGAAGAGTAGTCCGCTAAAGATCTGGTAAATGTCTGTTTGTCATACGCATACACTACATTGTAAGTGCTGTTACCTTTAAGGTAACTTTTAATATGTAATATGTTCTAGAATGGCCAATTCTAAGCAACTTTTCAACTGGTTTTCTTTGTTTATTTTTCATAGTTTTATAGTTATTTGCCTTTTTTTGACTCTTTGCAGCTTTCGCTGGCCCCTTTCTAAAAAAACATGCTTTGTAAGGCTACAAATGTGTTGTTGTTACTTTTTAGTAGGGATGCACCGAATCCACTATTTTGGATTCGGCCGAACCCCCGAATACTTTGTGAAAGATTCGGCCGAATACCAAACCAAATCCGAACCCTAATTTGCATATGCAAATTAGGTGTGGGAAGTGAAAAATAATTTAACTTCCTTGTTTTGTGACGAAAAGTCACGCAATTTCCCTCCCCACCCCTAATTTGCATATGCAAATTAGGATTCGGTTTGCCCGGGCTGAAGGATTCGGCCGAATCCGAATCCTGGCCGAATCCCGAACCGAATGCTGGATTCGGTGCATCCCTACTTTTTAGTATAACTCTTTCTATTTAAGCCTCTCCTATTATATTCCAGTCTCTTATTCAAATCAGTTCATGCTTGCTGAAATTGCAAATTGAAGAGCTGCGGAGTAAAAAGCTAAATAACTCAAAAACCACAAATAATAAAAAATCCCTCTCTACATCATACTAAAAGTTATCTCAAAGGTGAACAACACCTTTAAAAAAATTAATAATGTGACCCTTCCTTAGTAGTGAAGCCAGTACTGAACAAATATATTGACATTAAAGTGCAGTGATACATCTCTAACACAAGGTGGCGCTTCTTACACAAGTATTGGATTTTTCATCGGTTTAAAAGCCTGCAACTATTCTTCTAAAAGACAAAAAAATTGTCTATAATAACAGTGCAAACAGTATTTGCCTGGTTAACTTTGGTCCCTTGGTTGTTGGTCGTGTTTTATAATTACGGGGTTATACTGTTAAAGGGGTTGTTCACCCTTGCGTTAACTTTTAGTATGATGTAGGGAGTGGCATTCTGAGACAATTTGCAATTGGTTTTCCTTTTTCATTATTTGTGGTATTTGAATTATTTAGCCTTTTATTCAGCAGCTCTCCAGTTTGCTATGTCGGCAAACTGGTTGCTAGGGTCCAAATTACCACAGCAACCGTGCATTGATTTGAATCCGAATATGGAATATTAATACGGGAAGGTCTGAATAGAACAAGGAGTAATAAAAAGTAGCCATAACAATACATTTGCAGCTTTAATGAGCATTTGTTTTCCGACGGGGTCAGTGACCCCCATTTGAAAGCTGGAAAGAGTCAGAAGAAGGCAAAGTGGTCAAAATAATGAAGACCAATTGAAAAGTTGCTTAGAATTATAAAACATACTAAAAGTTAACTTGAAGGTGACTCCCCCCTTTAAACAAAAAAACAAAAGTCGATTGAAGAGCTGAATATTGTAAAATACTGTTTCATAAAAGAAAAACTTTAACTGAAGGTGTCCTTGTACCTTGGTTTTTACATTTTTATTTCTCTCAGCAGTACCACCACAGTCAGACTTCAAGATTCCATTTTATCTCTTCCTCTGCAACCTTGAATGGACATATAAGTCTCTCTGAAGTTGTGCCTTTAACCCTCATTGGAGGTGATTTCAAAGGGCACTTCTTTTTAATTTGGTATTAATACTTCTCTTCTCGGACGTGCCACTTGCTCCATCTCTGGCTTCAATAAAATTGTGTTTTCTGGGCTGCTGGTATTTTGTGGGCTACAGTTCACTGCACCGTGGATTCTTCTTCAGTAATGTTGTTCCTGCTGGATCATCTTGTTAAGGGCTGTTCCTGCAACCCCATCAAAGGGACAATTATCTGTTCTTTTAGCAATGAAACGGCTGTACACAATGCATTGAGTGCATTAAACCAGTACTATAGTGGACTTTATCCACCTCCATTCAGGCTTCAACAATATGGGATTAAGATGGAATTTAAAGTAAACGTATATTTAAAAAAATACTTTGTCTTGTGCTCTCTTTGTCAGAATGTTTGCTTTGTAATTACACACCAGTAATAGCATTATACTAAACTAAAAGGTAAAGAGCTTAATGGTTTTTCTCAATGGTCTGTACTAGGAATGCACCGAATCCAGGATTCGGTTCGGGATTTGGCCTTTTTTGGCAGGATTCGGCTGAATCCTTCTGCCCGGAAAGCAGTGCGGCATCAATGACTCTATAGGCCAATCAGTTTAAAGGCTTTAGTGTTTCTCTGTTTAGTGTAGGAAAAGTATATTTAGAAATACTATAAATATTGTCTCATGAGGACTCCGCATTCCTTTATAACTGTCCTCCCAAAAATAGACCTAAGGTGCTGCTTTGTTTGTGGGTTTCCCCAATTTCTACCCCAGGCTGCAGCCTTTTTACTGGCTCAGGGGGGTTAAACACAGGCCATGTTTCTTTATGCTTACAGTTTCATGTTAAACTTTGCTCTTGTATAAAATTAAAAGACAAACAGCCACCCAGAAAAAAAAGGGGGAAGACCCCTCCATTAATTAGGTGTCCAGGAGCTCCCTTTGTAGCTGTGCCCCAACTAGTACTGAAAGTAGGTGCATTGAATGTATTAGAGTGTGACTCTCTTATCTTATGTATAGTTGCCACTGTACAACCTTTAACCCAACAGTCTAGCATCGTTTATTGAAGAGGAAAAATTTAAAAATCCAGCACAAACCAAGCAGGGAAACCAAACTAGTTTACTATCCATGTAGAGATGTGCGGGCCGACCCGATACCAGCAGGCTGGGCGGGTTCGGGTCGACCTCGCACTGCTCGTGGGTGGGTGCGGGTTGAGCCGACTTCGGGGTTTTGGTTTTATAGGCTCGCGTCTGCTCGCCCCACCGATGACGTCACAAAAGGGGCGGGGCGAGCAGTGCAAGGTTGACCCGAACCCGCCTGGCACGCTGGTATTGGAGTCGGCCCGCACATCACTACATGGAGTGTAGTCTATAAAAGGACCCCGGAAATGCGGGTGGGCTGGAGCAGGGCGGGTTAGGGTCGGGTGCAGGTCAGGAAAACCCTGACCCGCACATCACTATTTCCATGTGTTCTCAGCTTACTTGATTAATTAACAAGATCACCACAATCTCTTGTATCTATGCATCCCTTTATTTATATAACACTACTAGGATACAAGGCCCTGGATAATTTCACACTAGAAAAGTGCCCACAGGTAGGACAAGCATTATAATAAATACATTTAAATATACAGAGATTCTGTGCAGCAAGAAACACAATAGAAAGGATGTTCCAGTCTATGTGGGTTCATAAGATACAGGGGCAAAGGGCACAACGTTTTGGGCATTGGCCTTTAAGTTCCAAGACTAGGGAGGCAATGTAGTTCTCCAAAAGGTAGAGTTAACGGTGAACCAACCCTTTAATGATATTACCATAAAAGGTATAAACTACTGCTTTAAATGCATACAACGCAAAGACCCACATACAGGTAATTGACTCACGAGTAAAGCAAGAGGAAAGTATTTGAATTAAGCTTGATGTAGAGAGAGAACCAAATCATATTACAAAAGACAAAGTCTCAGTCTCCAGTATAATCTGTATTAATCATTTAGGGGCAGATTTATCAAGGGTCGAAGTGAATTTGAGGGAATTTTCGAAAATTTCGAAGTAATTTTTTGGATACTTTGACCATCGAATAGGATACTACGACTTAGACTTCAAATTCGTTTCGTAGTAAAGTGGTTAGAATATTCGACCATTCGATAATCAAAGTACTGTCTCTTTAAAAAAAACTTTGGTGACTTCAATACTTCGCCAAATTAAACCTGCCGAAGTGCTATGTTAGCCTATGGGGACCTTCTAGAGCAGTTTTCTACGTTTTTTGAAGACGAAGAAAAATCGTTCGATCGGACCATTTTACTTCGACTGCAAATGGCCAAATTCGATGAAAAAAAACTTCGATATTCGAAGTCGAAGTAATTCAATTCAATGGTCGAATTTCTAAGTATTTTCAACTTTGAAATTCAACCCTTGATAAATCTGTCCCTTAATCTTTATGGGGAGAAGGGATTTGCCTCGTTTCGCTGAAAAAATTACGCCCATAGACTTGTATGGTGGCGTGTGTCAAAAAAAAATATAGCCGTGCAATATGACGCTCATAGACTTTAATGGGCGTCTGCGACAATTCGCCAGCGGTGAATTTTTGGGGAAACGAAACGGGTCAAATTCGCCCATCCCTAATGCGGAGCTGGTGCTCCCAAGTTTATACACAGCAAAATAGGGAAGAAGGGGGTTTGATCTCTAGGGTCCTTTTTATATGGTATTAAAGTTGTCTCGTTTATTGACATAGGAATGGTCTATGTTCAGTAAAATAGTAAATTGTTCGTAAAATCCAGTTACATACAGTATGTGTTGCACTTCAATGACTTTTGAGTCGAGTAATGACGTGTGTTAAAACTCTTCTCTCTTGCCAAAGCTCAGCATGTGACCAACTAATCTCTGTCAGTACCACTGTCTCCGTTAACTTGGTGAGTTATTTTTCAAACCTATATTGTAATTGTACAGCACTTCCCATAAACAAACAAACCAATACACATTTAAAGGTATATCTATATAAAGAATGACACCTTTCACCTGTGATATTAAATATTAACCACAGATATTAAGATGGTGATTAAGCTGGCCAAAGATTTTTAAAAGATCTTTTCGTTATTGTGAGACCAAGATTATCTTGAAACGATCGTTTAAATGCACGATTTGTCCATCAACTAAAACGGTTTCAAGCGATGTTGTCTAGTTGAAGCCAGGAAAACTGAGGGGAGCTGCCTGATTGGCCCTGCAAACATAGATAGATTTCACTGTGACCAATGGAAATTTTTTAACCTGGCCAATCAGATGTTGGACGAAAAATCGTTGATGCGCAATTGTTCGATTCTCACTACCTCACGATAATTTGACAGATTGGTTGGATTGCACTAAAATCTGTCGTTCACCAAAGAAATATCTTTGCGTCTTAACTCCTAGTTGTGTTCATAATCTTATCTCCAATAATATATACTTGACCACTTGGGTGATCAGTCTTTTTATTTATGCCACAAGTGGTAATCACCCACCTAGAAACGTACCTCTTCTGCCTACCCATAATTCCAGTTTACAGAGAGGAATGGGTTACAAACAATACTGTGTCACTTCTGTTTTTGGGAGCAGGAGGGCAAATATAATTTGTCATTAAGGTGATGTCCTCTAGTCTTTCTCAGCCAATGAGATCTCTTCTGCCTGTTTATTTTTAACAAAAAAAAAAATCATGGTCAGTGTAGGCATTCCTATAACCATATGCATACCCCTTACTCATAATTTGTATACAACACTGTTGCTCACCTGTCAAATACTTTTTTTCAGTTGTTTTCAGATTGTTCCCCAGAAATAAAGACTTTTTTCAATTACTTTCCATTTTTTATTTTTTTATTGTTTTTCCAAAATCTAAGTTTAAAGTTGCATTTTCCTGTCTGTGGTGTTTGAGTTTGGCAGCTCAGTAATTCAGGTGCAGACTCTTAATTAATAAGCGGTGAGAGGCAGGAATGGCTTTGCAGGCAGCGCAACACTTCGCCAGGCGAAAATTAGCTCAGATAACGCAAGTTCACTATCATGCAAAGTAGCGTCCAATGCACCGAACGCTGGCGAAGTTGCACTAGCATTAATTCGGCAAATACAGCGAAGTTGCCCTAGAGTTGGCTAATTTGCATACGGTGGGAAGTTAAATTTGCGTAGTTACGTCCCTTCACCAGAGCGCAACTCCGCCTGGCGATTGAGTGCGAATGAGCGCCAGCGTCAGTCTCTTTCGCTAGGGAAGTTACGCCTGCACCCATTAGTAAATCAGCGAAGTTCCAAAGTGACGTCACGCTGGTGTATTTTCGCCAGTGTTAGTCACTTCGCCCTTTAGTAAATTTGCCCCTATACTGTTACAATTTTGCAACATTTAGTTGATACATTTCTCACCAGCATGATCTCTGGGGGTATTAGTAACTATTATATCAATTCTAACAGCTGCCTGTAATATAATAAGTGATCTATCGGAAAACAACCCCTTTAACAGTCATTTGGAATTTACAAGCCAGTAGTAATAGGCCGGTTGAAAATTGTCCAACAAAGCCAAACTTTAACCTGCTGCATGTCAACCCATGCCCAATTGACATCTTCCCTTTTCATTCTCACCTGCACCTTTCTCAACATCTGCAAATGACACTACATAATCATAATAATGGGCAGCGTTGGAGATGCTTCATGGAGATATCATCTAAAGGGAGGGGGCTACCGCTTTAAGTTTTACCTGACACTTGGCCAAACCTGTTCCTGGGGTTAAGTTTCTTGACACAAATCATCCCGATGCAGGTTTCCAACCAACCCACCCATGACTACGTGTCAGACCTCTTCCTTGTGTAGCATATTCTGCTTTTTTCTGTCTACGGAGCAGTTCTGGAACAGATTTCTGTCTAACCCCAAAAGTGCATACACTCCAGAGAGGGTATGAGCAGGGCAGCCTTCAGGGGGGGACAGGGGGGGAGAGTTGTAGGGGGCACCGATGGTAAGGGGGGCCCTGGCCACGCCACACTTACTTGATTAGCCGCGCCCCCCATCTTTCTGAGAGCTGCTGACTTCGGGAAGGCATGGACGTTTAAGGGGCCCAAGCCACCAATTTTCTTATAATGTGGGGGGGGGGGCATGGCCACCAATATTGTTTAATGGGGGGGCCCTGGCCACAAATGTTTTTTTATGGGGGGCCCTGACCACCAATATCTTTTTATTTTTTATTAACATGTGGGAACCCTAGCCACCAATATTTTTTTTTGTTTTTTTACTGTGTGGTGGGAAGGGTGGACCTGTAGGCGGGGCTTGCAGTGGGCACAGCCCAGGGGCCCAGGAAATTTTGTCGTACGGGTCCCTGCGATTTCTGATGGCAGTCCTGGGTATGAGATCACCTTTAAAAAGGTGACCTCTGTGGAAAAAAATGTAGAGGGCTGCGCTGACATCTGTAATTTAGGAATCAGTAGAGGTCATGCTATATCATGGATACTTTTGGTCTTGGTGAGTAAGAAAACATACAGTGTTACCTGAGTGTTGTCCAATGTGAGGCTTTAAAGCAGCTGTAGTTGGGACACTGCTGGGATATGTTCCAATTCCTTTGATCTTTAGAAAGGACTTTGAGTTTAAAGGCGCAAGTGTTGTTTTGGGGTACGGAAGGATGTCAAACTTATTACGGTGAAGCTTTTGAGGCTTTGGTTTAGGAATCTGAAAGCCAAAAATAAGAAGAAATAATGGGAGTCTTGAAGGGTTTTACACTTGGGCCCCATGGATAAACCTGTTACTCATAAACATTACCTCAGGAAGAATGGTTTCGAATGATCGTGATCTTTTATTTGTATATCTCCTTTCTATGGGTATCTCAGTCTGGCGTTCTCTGTGGAATTTGGATGGAAAAAAAGACTTCTCAGTATTCACCTGAAGCTCAGCTAAAATATTGTCATTGCTTACAGCTTTCTTTATAGGTGGACAATGATCCAAGGATGTCGGGCTCTTTTCTTCATCCACCAGAAATGATGACTCTGAGTGAAGAACTCTTAAGCGCCTTCTGGCTGCAACAAGGGAAATACTTTTGGTTTCCACTGCTATCTCTTCCAATAGCTCCGGGCTTAGCCCTTTAACAGATAATGAGTGTCTTTTCTGAGCTTCTAGTGGTCTTGGAGAAAGAAGACTCTGCAAATTTCCTTTAAATGATGGAGTATTCAGTCTCTGGAGGAGTTAAATAACAGTTCTCATTAAGCAATTGTAGTCCAATACATACTTTTTGACCTAAACCACACACAGGTCAGCGAAGTGTTTTTAATAAAGAACTTATACGGGACCTATTTAGTTGAATATGCACTCATTCTGGTTAATCCCTCATACATACTCTAAAGCTGGCCCAAAATAAGCAATCCAACTGTCCCCAGGGCCCGAATAACTGTATTGTTTGGAGATATGGAGATATCAAGTTGTAAACTACCCAACATCACTACAACCTGCTTACGTGAGTGTGTACTAACTCAATATCAATAGTAGACAAAGCTACTGTTTATGAATGTAGGTTATGTACTGATACTAGAGAACAAATGAAATGAAGCTGTGGAGAACTTAATGACTTAAGTTCCAGGAACTTTTTAATTAAAAAAAATAAAAAATAAACTTGCACTATTTATTTACATTTGATTATTGGCCATGGAAACTATAGCTGGAAGGAAAAAATACAATGGTGCATTTTATATGAACCTAAAACATCATTGGATTTTTCAAGTCCTAAAAGTAGATGAAGAAAACCTAGTTAAACAAATGAAACAAAAAGATTATATTTGGTAATTTTTAGACCCTAATTTATTTAAAGAACGGGGATCCAGCAAAGTCTGATCACACATGCAACACATATATAGATGTGTATTATGGCTCAAACAAAGTGTCTGAGGACCTCAGAAAAAAAGAGTTGCTGATGCCCATAAAGCTGGAAAGGTTACAAGGCTATTTACACTCCACCAATCAGATTGTGTAAAAATGTTGGAAATTCAAGAACGTTGTTACCCTTCCCAGGAGTGGTCCATCATTTTTCAATGAATACATGACCAAATATAGTTTTAAGATGTTGTACCTTGTTATCCATTGAAAAACTGTAGAAAATGTACAGTTTGAGATCCCTTTTATTGGCTAACTGAATAAGTAACATTTGCAAGCTTTCGGAGCACACAGGCCCCTACGTCAGGCAAAATACAAATGAAAGGCTGAAAAGGCACATCATATATACTGGTTAGAATCATTGAAAAATGGTTTATGGGCAATAAATTTACAGATAGACAGAGATAACTTGTAGAGATAATAAAAGTAAGTTGGGTGGGTTGTAAATAGTGCAGGGGTCTGGATTCAGTCAGGTCACAGCAGAAAATGGCACATCTCCCTGCCTGCAAAAAAGGTGTGAAACCTGTGCACACATATACGCAGCAGACCGGGTACCAATACCACACCGTCAACAGGAACACCAGATAAAATGTTAATTTACCCACAAATCAGACAAAGTGGTGTATCTAATAATGTGTTTGAAATGCCCCAATACAGGACTTTATGTGGGAGAAACAGGACAAACACTGTGCCAACGGATGAACTCCCACAGGTTTAACATCAAGCATGGCAACACAGATACCCCAGTGGCAGCACACTTCTGCAGCAATACCCACAGCATCAAAGATCTTCGTGTCAAAGTTTTAAAGGGTAACTTCAAGGCACAACAGGAGCGGAAGGAGTGGGAATTCAAACTCATGAGAAAGTTTAACACCCTAGAATGTGGCCTGTACAGAGACAGGATTTTTATGTCCAGATATGACTTTAACTAAGGGATATGACACGTAGAAAAAAACACAGCTAAGGACAATCTATATCTTAAAAGACACTTTACTTAAGGCGACTTCACCACACAACAAGGTGATGACTGTACCAGTGTTTGCTTCCTTGACGAAAGCTAAAGTGCTCAAACTTGTCAATATCTGGGCTGAAGTATTGTCTTATCCTTACCGGTCACAATTCCTATTTGTAGTTTATTTGTTACAATCTGGTATGGACGTGTGAAGTGGATAAGTTCTGGTTCCATATGTTATCCTTACCTGTATCATTACTTTTTTCTTGTCCAATTCCTAATTTGCGTAGTTGTGTTAACCGTACCATATTCTGTCTTGTCTAGTTCAAACTAAGTGACCTGACTGAATCCAGACCCCTGGACTATTTACAACCCACCCTAATTACTTTTATTATCTCTACAAATTTTCAGCCTTTCATTTGTATTTTGCCTGACGAAGGGGCTCATGTGCTCTGAAAGCTTGCAATTGTTACTTATTCAGTTAGCCAATAAAAGGTATCCCAAACGGTACATTTTCTGACCAAATATAATAATTTTTGTTTCATTTGTTTAACTAGGTTTTCTTCATCTACTTTTAGGACTTGCTTTAAAATCAGAAGATGATTTGGGTCATATTCATATAAAAATATAGAAAATTTGAAAAGGTTCACAAATATACATATATATGCGCTACTGACCTGGAATGTTGGTGTTTGTAGAAGATGGAAAGTTGTTGGGCTCACACTGGAATTTTGCCTTGTTTGTATTAATACAGGAGTTGAAGCTGAAGTCTTACTGTCACTGAAATAAGGATATTTGTCCATTTAAAAGTAGAAATGAATGTGGTTATTTACTCTCTATATCAGGTCTGGACTGGGATTCATAATAAACCTTGGCATTCCAAGTACACAGAGGCCCAAGCAGCTGCCCCCCCACCAGTCCATTAAATAGAGACTGTCTGTGGCATCGTACAGCCCCTCTGGAATTTGCCAGAACCCACAGATTGCCAGTCCCAGCCTGCTCTATAGACATTGTTGCAGTTGGTGTTGTTGTGCTCTTTGAACAGATATATGTTGGGCAAATAAACAGAAACTCAGGAAGACAATTACGGAAAGTAAAAAAAAAAGCTCACCTTGTAAGGGTGACATAGACACTTCAAACATAGGGGGTCCCAAACTTTGTTACTGGTGAACACAAAATGTTTCTGGGGATGCCAAAAATTGGCTGTGATTAGCTGCTGGTAGCCTGTACATGGACTGGCAGCCTACAGGAGATGCGTGCTTTCTAGGATGTGCTTTGAGACCACTGGGAGCAACTTCCACTGGGTTTTTGAGCAACATGTTGCTCACAGGCCACTGGTTGGGGATCACGGCCTTAACATGTCTGCCATCTAATGTCAGACACTTGTTTAGATTGTGCCTTGCTGGTTTGTGAAATCAAGGACTAAGGACTGTTTACACCAGTTAAAGTAGACTGAGTATGGTACTGCGCAACAGTATTTGGGTTCCAATTAGAGAAACACACTTACTGCACTGACTCCTATCGAGTTGGTCAGATCCTATAATGAACTGATTACCTGTTTGATTCAACGCGAACCAGAGGAAAGTCAAACTTTGCCAGAGGTTGAAAACTTTTTCTGCTCTCAGCCACTGCTTTCTCAAGCTGCTTCATGTTCAGGTGCTGGAATGATTCCCCATTTACTAAACAGTCCTGGAAAAAATGGCAACATTGGCAAATAATGCAGTCCATGAATTACTGCCTTTAGTTACTAATGAGCTGACAATGCAGCTCAGGTTCAGGTATCTGATTCATGGAATGTTTACTGGAGCTTAAGCCGATGACAACAAATATGCTGTGATGTAAATATTATATGAGTATAAATGGGCATGGTCAAGGGTGCCATTGCCTTAAATTTCTAATTTCCCAGTACAATTCAAAAAGCAAAAACAGAGAAAAGCACACAAACCATAAATTGACAACAAGTTCCTCCAACATCATTTATAGTGGTACCACTGCCCACAAATGTGGTTTCTTATGCTGCAATAAACACAAGCGTTTGTTTGCAACAATTTCAAATGTGTGTATTTTTCACGGTGAGCTATATGTTTGAGAAGCAGCGTCAACCAGAACTAAAAGTCTGTTGAATCCTACTTTTCTTTGATTCTGAGTACAATTCAGCCTGGTATCCTAAAAGTCACTTTTCAAAATGCCTGTATACAGTCATAGATCTGTTCTGCTTGTTATGATTGATGAGTGCTTTGGATTCTAATAGTACCTTATGGATACAAAGTGTGCTTTACAATTGGTTTTAAATGATTCAGATAACAACAGTACCCTGAGAGTATTGGATATGACAAATTGAAACTGCTGGAGGCGATTTAATGTTCCTTTCTCCACCTCAAGGCTGTGCACCTGGTAAAGCCTTTCTAGTGATTCTGGTACATGAATCTTGTTATCTGCAAAAAATAAAAGTAAATGAAATCAATCTTACATTTTGCTCAGCTCTGCAGGTTATTATATTGTGAAGATCACGATTCTGGACTGCTGGGTAGAGAGGCACAGACTTCCTTAGTAGCTACTTAGAACTCTGTTTAAACAGGTAGTATCACCCTTTTTCTTACCCATATATATGCCCAAAATGTGCTGAAAAAGTCTACCTCGGCTTATACTCGAGTCAACTGCTAGGGAAGAACTAAAACGTATACTGATATGTTAAAGTTGCTGCTTACTCACTGATCCGAAGACAGCAGTGACTCCTCCGTGCTTCCTTAGCCCCCAGCCGAGGGCTAAGGAAGCAAAATCAAGCCACGAGGGGGGAGAAGTATGGGCAGAACGGAGAAGTCACTGCTGTCTTCGGATAAATGAGTAAGCATCAACTTTACCATACTGCCATCGGTGTCCGCATAATAGGGCAAGGGGGGGGCACGTCTGCATAACATTGCAAGGAATTTGTCCCCTTCTTTAGCTGCCCTACAGTTCAAGATATTTTATGAAGCGTCCGGTACACAGACTCATAAGTCTGTGCAAAACCCTTACCAGCTTTTTGCTCTATACCTCTGGCTGTTCTAGGGATTCCTTTGATAATGGTATGCGCAGCATGTGGTGTGTCCCGGTAGGCTCGGCCACGGCCAGAGACTTGTCTGCCTAAGATTACCGGCGCGAAAGAGAATAAAGTGCTGAGAGATAAGGAGGGGGCATAGGAAAGACACAGAAAGAATAAAACAGGGGGTGAGTTGAAATATGAGAGGGAGATTAAAAAAGAGCAGCAGGAGGGGGAGGTGCGGGTGAGATAAAGGCAGGAGAGCAGACAGGCACACTATGTATATATAAGAGAGTTGCAAGCTCCACAGCAGACAGGCAAGCACTTGGCCAGAAATGAATTTAGGATTCAGGATCCAAGTGCTGCAAGACAGGCATGTTAACCATTTAGGAAACCAAAATATGGGTACTAATAATTTGAGTGATATGTTATCTTCTTTGCCCCCCCCCCTGGAAAATTTTCTGCGGACACCCATGCATACCGGTATACTTTATACGGAAGACTATTAGACTGCTTGCTGATTTGCATTGTAAAACAAAACTGTAAATACAGTGTAAAACATTATGGGATTATTATTGTCAATGAAGATGCTGGGCAACACCAAAGACACTCATCTGATCTTCACTAAACTTCTTTTACTTAAGTACCAGTTCTTCCCTAGCAGAGCGCACGCAGGAGCGTGTGTTCTGCTGAACATGTCCTAAAATGTATTTGTCACCCCTAGGCTTATACTCGAGTCAATACAGTTTCCCAGTTTTCTTAGGTAAAATTAGGTACCTCGGCTTATACTCGGGTAGGCTTATACTCGAGTATATACGGTACTCTCTGTAGCATTGTAGAAACTGTAGATAACTTTGTTACAGAGGCTTATCTGATTCTGTATTATCTGTATTTAAGGGCTTGTTTGCCATTTCCACTAACATGGTTTTTTGAGACTTATATACCAGTAAGAACAAAATAAATCATTAAAGGAGAATGAAAGGCTAAAACAAAATAAGCTTTATCAGAAAGGTCTATATAAATACACCAGTAAACCCTCAAAGTAATTCTGCTCCAAGTCCTCTGTCAAATGAAACACAGCATTTCTTTCCTTCTATTGTGTACACATGGGCTTCTGTATCAGACTTCCTGTTTTCAGCATAAACCTCCAGGGCTAGGGCTTGAGCACGCTCAGTTTGCTCCTCTCCCCCTCCCTCTTCCCCTCCCTGCTGTAATATGAGCTCAGAGCTATGAGTGAGCAGGGAGAGACTCAGGCAGGAAGTGGTCACACCAAGCTAATATGGCAGCTGCTATCCTAAACAAACAGAGAGAGTTTCTAGAGCTGTTTACTCTATTGTGGTTAATCTATTGGCAATAACCTGCTTTGGTAGCTTCTCCTTTACAGAAAGTTTCTAATTATGTCAACACTTTCTGGGTTTCTTGATTGTGGATCCCATTAACCACAGCAGTGTTGCTTCCCCACTTAAAATATCCAGAGAATGTGCTAAGCTTGCTCGTGATTTTTGGACAACACTTGTCTCTTTATCACAAGGCTCTTGAAAATAGATAGTGTGCTTCACATAGCCTGCTACAAATACAGGAAGTGACATTATTTATTAGCTCCTGTGAAGTTGTTAGAACTTTCCACATATTAAACTACAAATTAAGAAGCAAATGCTCTGAGCACTTCACCTTCTATTAGTGTCTGCTGCAGCTGAATTATTTCTTCACACAGAGTGCTGTTCTGCTGGTAATGTAAAATGACAAAATCCTTCTGGCAGAGCACATTCTCCTTGTACAGAGCTTTGGCCTGAAGTCCAGTGTTCTCCACCTCCAGCTCGTGCATTCTGCACAGCAGCCTCAGCACCTCCTGCTGCTCCTCGCTGCTGATCTGCTTGGGAAAGAGCCGCTCCAGCTGGGAGGCTTTGAGTTTTGTATTTGACAACCGTTTCTCCAGTTCTGCCTAGAACAAAACAAACAGAACATATTTATTCTGAATAATAATCACCAAAATTAAGAAAACAGTGATAGAAAAAGAATAAAACAACTCAAATGTCAATTAAATATGGAAGGATATATGCACGGATGCTGACTGTTGCCTAATTTGCCACTTTTATTATTGTACAGATATGCAATACTTTACTATTACCCTTGCTGAATAACAGAGGGTATAAAAGACTGCTGGCACTAAAAGAGTTTGATACAACTTTTATGGAACGTTGGTAAAACTAATTTCCAATCAACAGACTGAATTCTTCCACAGATTCCTTGCAGTCTGCCTTCTCTGTGTTCTCCACAATGTCAGGAAATGTGTAGTCCTATTCCAGTAGGAGGTGTTCAACTCTGAGAGACACAAAAAGAATTACTCTGCTCAGCACCACAAAAAATGCTATACCGTGTGCAAGAGGTTTACCTTCAAATAGGCAGTTTTCCTTTGTTCAGCAAGAAGCATGCTAATTTCTTCTCTTGCTACAGTAACCTCATGAGGCTCGGGACTGCTTTCATCCTCCTCCTCATTCTCTTCATAAATTGAATCGGCCAGTCTGTTTTCAGCAGTCTTGTCTCTCTTTATTTTCTGCCCAGGTTTTTTATCATGTCGAGCTCTGTCTTGTTCCCAGCTACAGGTCAAAGTGTTAGAAGTCTATAAGGCATGTATTGTGCAATATGTAGCAGTGCTATACACATGGAAGCACATTTTGTTAAATACTTCCATAAAAAACAAGTAAACTAACAAAAAAAAAAAACAATATGGCAAAAGTTATACTACAGGACAAGTCTCCCTGTCATTAATATCACCTTTTAGGATTTGCAGACAAATACAGTGGTCCACTGGCAGGTCAGTTCCTACTCCAGTTTGGCAAAATATGATTCCTTGTGTAGTGCAAGACTGTGCCTGATATGCTAACCACTCACTGAGGGGCACTGTGCTTTGTCTTCTAATTTATATACTCAATCTATTTTGCAGCCTAAGCCTAGGTACTCACAAATACAGGTACGTTTCTGGCAGAGATGATAATTCTATTTTGGCTCTGGCTGGAGAGAATGCATAAAGGTCTACAGAACATGTGTTTTGACCATGAGTCAACCATGGTCATCAAAATGCCTTCACTGCCTGTTACAGCTTCCCACTTAACAAAGTAGGAAAGACTACCAACTGCAGACACGTGTTGTGACAGCTCATTATTTATTGTCATAGACTCCTGCCTAGTTCCTGCCTCTTTACTTTTCGATATTTGGCCTCAGCCCAACTTTTGACTGTTCTATATGCCAGCTGCCCTAACACTGGCCTGTGTTTAACCAGTTTCTCATATTGCAGTTTGGTTCCAGTCTGACACATACTGGTACTGACCCAGCTTATATACCCCTGTCTAATAATCTTCTTCTTAGCTTTTATATTGTATCCTTTTAAGCATTCTGGGAATGTTATGCTTTAAGACTTGCCAGTATTCAGGTAGACCCACCCCACATCAAGACTGACCTTCCAACACTCCCCATTTAGGGTAAATTCATGTGACCCCTGGATCTATTTAATTCATAAGATACAATAGTTGTTCTGGAAATATCAGTTAAAGTGGACCTGTCACCCTGACATAAAAAGCTGTAGAAGTCCTTTTCAAATTAAACATGAAATCCAAATTCTTTTTTCATTTAAAGCATTCATAGCTGTTGTAAACTCGTTTAAAAATCTCAGCTGTCAATCAAATATTGGTTGCCCCTCCTCTATGCCTTATGCACAGAGGCGGTTCAGACAATTACTTTCACTTTCCATTCAGCACTTTCTAGATATCACTGCACTACCCACATTCCCCCAGTTCTCTTTTTTGGGTGACGGGTCATCTTTAAAGAAAAAAATTAAAGTTGTCGTCACTTACTCAGTGATTGTAATCAGATGCCTCAAAGTATCAACGTGAAGTTCTATGTTGGTATTTTCCAGTTGCAGAAGGCTGCGCCTCATTTCCATTTGTTCCTTAAATGCACTGATGAGCTGTTCCCTAAAAATGTTCATTTGTTCTCTGCTATATGAACTTGCAGTCTCATGCACATCTTCTGTAGAGCAGAGAGGGGGATAATGTAACTATATTAATCAGGAGATTAAAAGACTACTAAAGGCATGTACTTCTTACTTTAGTAGAGGGTGTATAGTTTAAACCATTAATATTTATTCTAGTCATTTGCAGGGATACAGAATTTAAGCTAATAGCATAGAGGTGGTATTGTTGCCACAGACAAGTGGCTGTAAACAATAAAGAAAGCAGCAAATATTTACGGGCTAAAACAGTATTGAAGGGGTTGTTCAACTTGAAATTAACTTTTAGTATGGTGTACAGTAGAGACTAGAGAGTGATATTCTAAGACAATTTGCAACTGATCTTCATTTTTTATTATTTTTGGTTTTTGGATTATTAAGCTTTTTATTCAACAGCTCTCTTGTTTACAGTTTCAGCAATCTGGTTGCTAAGGTCTAAATTACCCTAGCAACCATGCACACTGATTTAAATAAGAGACTGGAATATGAATAGGAGAGGGCTGGAATAAAATTATGAGTAGTAAAAACTAGCAATAACACGACATTTGTAGCCTTACAAAGCATTTGTTTTGCAGATGGGGTCAGTGACCCCCATATGAAAGGTGGAAAGAGTAAAAAAAAAAAAGGCAAATAAGTAAAAAACGCTTAAGAAGAAAAAATTGAGTCCAACTTTAAAGTTGCTTAGAATTATCCATTCTATAACACATTAAAAGTTAACGTAAAGTTGAGCCATCCTTTTAAAGCACAGCGATATTACATAAACAGAGAGCTGCCTCTGGAGAACAATACCTTGTACATCACTCATGTTGGGCCGCTCTGCCCTTTTCTCTCTCTCTTGCTGTTTAATCTTCTCTTCCAGGTGTTCTATCTCTTTACGAAGTTCGGAAATGATACTGGTGTACTGAGCTATATGGTAGGAGACATTCTGCAGATTCCTTTTCACCTGATTGCGGAGCAAAAATGACAGTACAGTACAACATGTTAAAATGCATTACCACATTGGAATCCTTTCCCTTATTTAACTAATGCTATGGATACCCAGGCTGATGGCTCTGGCTGTTGTCAGCTATTGTATTTTTGCAGGCTAAGAGAAGCAGATCTGCTCATTGCCCCTGCTCCATTGATTTGAATCCAATCAGCTTGTGTGTGTCCACACACAGGGGAACTGAAGCCTCTGGGCTGACCTTAGCTTCAGCTCCACTATGTGTGAACGCACACAGGCTAATTGGACACTGAACAGATCTTCTTCTCACAGCCTGCAAAAATACACCAGCCGACAACAGCCAGAGCCATCAGCCTGTGTGCCCACAGCAGTTACTGGGCCCACAGCAAACCCATTTGAGTGTCCACCAAAGATGACCCTGTTCACAAATATACATTGAATTTGCTCATCAGATACTGCTCCACTGGACCTTCTGCACTCCTGGGTTACCTTAGCCCAGGGGTCCCTAACCTTTCATACGTGTGAGCCGCATTCAAATGTAAAATAAGTTGGGGAGCAACACAAGCATGAAGGCAGTTTCAAATGCCAAATGAGGGCTGTGATTGGCAATTTGGTAGACCCTACATGGAGTGGCAGCCTACATGAGGCTCTGTTTGGCAGTCCACCTGGTTTTTATGCAACAAAATCATGCCTCCAAGCCTGGAAATTTAAAAATAAGCACCTGCTTTGAGGCCACTGAGAACAACATCTAAGGGGTTGGTGAGCAGTATGTTGCTTGCGAGCCAATGGTCGGGGATCACTTCCCTAGACGTTACAAAGTCTGCTTCCCCCACTGTTATACCCCAATTAATTCTACACAGGTTTCTATATCATTTTATATATTCAAGTGGCAGTTCCAGATCCCATATATTTTAATGCCCCACTAACTCACCCTAGTTTTAATGTTCTTGGCTCTGTAAGCATAGATCAGAGTGGCACGGGATTCTTCAAATGAGGTGCTGGCAGGGCTGATATGAGCAATCATTACAGTTCTGCTGTTCCCACCTAATGAGTCCTGTGTAAGACAATCTGGGTTAGCTTTGTTATATATAAACATTTTCCAATGCTTAATAATTGTATTCCAGTGAACAACTGTTGATCAGTTTTGTTGCAAACTGCTAATTTTAGTTGGGTTATATTACAGGATAATTATATATTTTCTTTTGTTTTTATTCTTTTTGCTTTGGTTTACCTATTTTCTATTAAGGTATACTAACTCAGTTTGGAATTCTAGACTTACTTAAATTTGCTGACCACAGCCTTTATTACCTTTTAGTATTGTTTTATCCTGCTTTAGAAAAAGCCAACAATGGACTATTCCAGCAGGCAAGGTTAGACTGAGCCAGAGGAACACCAGGAAAAAACCCAGTTGGCCAGTCCATCACTACAGGTGCTCCCCCGACTGTGGCCACAAGGGAAAAATACAAGGTCTGTGGGGGGAAGAGGGGATTGTAATGCTGGAGCATGGAGGACCTAATAACTGGGGTGGGGGACCCTTTGGCGGTTGGCTGGGGGGCCGCTGAGGTGGCAGCCTTAGTCCAACACTGCCAGCAGGAATTTTTTCTAAGGCCATATAAAAGCCCTCATTTTACCCATAATTCTAATTTTAAAAGCAAATATATTTTAAATAATTTCCCAGAAGTAAAATACCTTCAACAGTCTTGTAAGTTTACTGTCTCTGAAGTTGACATGACTGCGATTTCCCCCTTTCTCACTCAGGGCATTAATGCAGTTTCCCAATGCCAAAAGTGAGAGGTTAATGTGAGCCCCCTCCTTCATTCTCTTGCCACAGTGCCGAGTCTAGAAAACAGGAAATAGATGATGGAAATATTTTAGGTTGCAGGGGTCAATGCTCTGTCTTAGTGGTGTCTTGCTGACTTACACGGCAATCAGTAGCCTGTATAGATATAGGACCGCAATTAGCCACTTTCCAATATCAGCCGTATAAACAGAAATCTGTCTTTCATGGAACTCATATAAGGACAGATACCTGAAGATTAAGTTGACTTAAGTGTGAAATCAGGAATGGTAAATCCTATTGCGTAGCCCGACATTAAGACCAATATTGTCAAATAGAAGACATGTTTAAATGTAATTTTTGACTACCCGTATGCTGATATAAGGTGATCACTATTTAATTTTCTTTTTTGTTTTCCCTTTTTTCTGGTTTTGTTTTCTTCTTTTCCTTTTTGCTTGCAAAGAATAAAACTTTAAATAAAGAGAAATAAGAAAAAATGAACTTATAAAACACCACAGTACAGTTATATTGCTCATACAGTGCACTTACATTGTGTAGGATAAAAGACAGATGTACCTGTGATGCCCTCTCTGATCCTGCCAGGTCTACCATGAACAGTTTGCCAATGCACACCTCTTCATTGATGTCTTTGCTCTTGATTTTCTGTTTCACTGTGACTTGCAGCACTGCATGGGACCTTGAAGAAGTTCTGTTGGCTGCAGTTGGCTCCTGAGTGCGCTGCTTGTTACCCTTCCTCAGAAACTCCATGATCTGCCATGCCAAAAAAAGAGTCATCTTAAAGCCTAGATAGAAAGCCTGCATTCACATGTTTAGCCAAATGTAACCAAAATGAATTATAGCATCTACCCTGTGGGCAAAATGCAAACCCAAAATCAAGCGGGGACAGTGTTCTCTTGTGAGTGCCTCTTTGAAAGAGAGAAAAGGGAGAGGAAATGGTGATAGCATAAGGAACAGTAGAATGTAAAGTCATGTGTAGTAATCTGAAAAATAATAGAACATTCCTTAATGAAGGGGAAGATCACTTTAACAGTAGTATTAGTATTATATCAGTATGGATGGGCCTATTGTAAGCAACTTCTAAGTCAGCCTTCACTGTTTTATTTGAATGTATTATTAACTATTCTGCCTATAACAGAAAAGAAAAGGCCACCTGGTTGTCGGGGTTACTGATGTCAGCTACCAAAATCTATGAGTGTTCGGTTTTATTGATTAGTTTTAATAGCTGAGCTTTCTTTTTTGGCCCTCTTCTACTGTTCTTCCTTTCTGGCAAACAAACGGTTACTTTGTTGCTATGGTAATTAAGTAATTGCAAGCTCCTGCTTCTGCAGCATAATTAACATGTGACTCAAAGCTGGGAGGGGAGGGGGTGCAAATTGTTTTTAAAAGTGTTGGGTGGAAAGTGGGCATTTCCTGGAATGGTACGTAGCTTGTGCATCATTCAGATGCAAGAGAATGGGCGTGTGGAAATGGGAAGCAGGACATAATTAGGATGTGGATGGGGTGAGTGCATGGTAAAATTCAGCCTGAACTTGCCTGTGGCTCACACAAGTTGTGTGGATGCCAACCTGGATCCACCTGACGTCCCTCACTAGACCTAGCAATATAAAGCTTTTTTTTGATTTTAGTCTACTCCATTTGCCCAGGGAAAACACTTCAGAGCAAATTCCTTTTTTAGAGAAAGGACAACATTTATACTTGTGTTATTTTTTAAACCAGGAATAGTATCGATTTAATGAAGAAATCATTATAAATCGATAGGAAGGGTCTTTAAAAAATTTGATTGTGTGTTATTTTTAAAATATATTAAAACATTTAAGATTTTACATCCTCGTTGTAAAATAATGGAATAATGATATTTTTGTTCTTAAGAGACTTCTTTTTTTCTACAAAATGATTAATTGATTCAATATTTTGCAAAAATCTGTTAGATATTAGACATGCAATTTCTGTCATGTTTTTTTTTTCCATTTGTACTTTTTTTTCGATAAATCATCCTTGCAGATATTAAATTTACTTGGCGAATTTAGCTTTCCTGATCCTTTAAATGCAGAAACGAATGCAGTGCTAAAAGGTGTGCCCTGTCCCCAAAAAATAGGACAAGAGAAAGGGTGTGTAATTCTTTTCTTAGATAAATTTTGCTGTTATGAATGATTTTTTCTTATTTTTGATGATTAAGAACAAAGAATTGGCATATGAGTTATCTCTACAGCGAATCAGTTAATTACAAAATGGTGAATAGAGAACTTGTGATATAACATTTAAAGCAGTATAGCATTGCCGTACAAATAAGCTGCAGCACATTTACCTCTTCTGCATTACTCGTAGAGAATTCAGTAATCCCTGCAATCTGAATATTGCCTTTGGAGTCTTCTCTAAGCTCTAAAACCCCTGCTGGGTTTAAGAGATCCCGTATAATCTCATTATAGATCTGTAGGTTTCAATGAACACAGGTATCACTGACTGCAAAATGACATCATCTATATATCTGACATCTGATTTCTACTCCCAATACTGCTAGATGGCATATCAGTTGGTTAAAAATAATAGCAAGTAGACAATAGTTGTCACTGAGCACAAATGTAAACAAAATTATATATATATATATATATATATATATATATGAAATGGATTTTAAAGTTACATAAAAAATAGACTATTTCTGATACCCATAGCCACCAGTCAGATGTTTGTTTTCATTCGATTACTTGCACTAAAATAATACATCTTATTTGCTGACTGTTTGTTATTGGTTACTTGCATTGCCAATAGTGCCAAATAAGCCTCAAAATGATCCTTTGTTCTTTTCCTTTATAATCGCTCTCAAAAATAACTCCTAATTCCCAGCAAACACTCCCAAAAAATCTCCAGCACATGTAAATTTACATATAGGCCCATTTCGCTAACTGGTGTTCTCATGTAAGACATATGTATAACAGTGTTTACCTCAAAGTATGACATAAACACAGTGTAGTCCAAGCTATTATTAGACTCCTCGATGACTCTGAAGAGGTCATTTAAGGTCCTGATATAAATCCCAGGTTCTGAATCCATTCCCAGCATAGTGTATGTTTTCCCTGTGCCTGTTAGAATTAAGAATAGCCTTACACAGTTGTAAAGTACATATACATTATACAATATAAAGTTCATTTAAACAGTCCTTTAATAAAGGGGATATGTATGTAATTATCAGTACCTTGTAATAGAGTGGATTGCAGATAAAGGTACTGGAACTCCAAGGTAATCCAGATAGAGGACAAGCCCATAATGTTTATTACATCAATCAATGGTCAATAACCTTTTGGGGACATGCCCCTGCATTAGGTAATAGCACCAGCCCCATGGTAGGCCACGATGACAGCTCTGCTTTGTGTCCACCACAGCACTGGGCTCTGCACCTAACATCATTTTCTAATCCCGTGTTAAATGCAGAGTACATCCAGACCCCAGAAGCAAGTACTTTTTGAATTCCCCTTATTGCTTTAGGGCAACCGGGGTCATAGTAGTATATTATGAATGTAAGAAAAATGTGAAGCTACCACTCCATTATATGGATTAGTCTTAAGTTAAGTTATAATATAAAGACCATTGAGAGTGGCTAATGACTTTTAATTCCTGGAATCCAGATGAGATACCATTTCAGGCATTCTAGGAACAGTAAAACCACAAAACATGGGAATATGTTACAGTGTGACTGCCTGCTTCTATTTGTGCTTGAAAGGCAAAGGGCTCAGTTATTATATAAGGTGTCTGATGCAAAGCTTCTGCATGCTTGCATCTAATTAAATATTGATAAGTAAGTTATCATAAGCTTCATACTAAAAATAAGACACAAAACTAGAGGGGTAAAAAACGTCACAATACATATGCCTAACAACAAAGCCCACTTGGGCTGCACACATAAAAACATAAGCTACAACGGAAGAGTCCTTGCATCTTGAGAACTTGTATGTGAACTCAGCAATTTCAAAAATAGTTTCTAGGTCCCAGAATTGTTTAGTCTTAAAATCATTTTGCTGTAGGGCCCAGTAGCTGACTTTGTTGAACCACTGACTTATTGAATTCTAAAATGGAAAAAGTGACATTACCTGTGGGGCCATATGCAAATACAGTAGCATTGTATCCAGAAATCACTCCTTCAATTAGGCTTTTTGTTGTCGACACATATACTTCTTCCTAAAAGTAACAGTGGTGCAATGTTTCAATTTAGAAAGAGGTATCATTTCAAAGTTCATTCAAGGTAGCAAAGTTGACTGTAGAAATTAAGAAGGTCACACATAAAGACCCTTATCATCACCAGTATTGGTAAAGATCTATTAATACAAAGCAGAGTGGCAGAGCTGGATACATAGAAGATAACATTTTGTATCCTTTATGCTCCTTTAGGGCAGTGACACAAGGGGTACTTTTGAGAGTTTGTATAATAATATCCAGTGCACTTTCATGACCTTCATAAGCAAACTCTGGGGCTGATTTATTGAATATTGAAATGGAGAATACTGAATGATTCACAGCTGTTCAATATTTTCCCCATTTATCAAAACCTTCCTGACAGTTAGGAAAGGTTTTAATGAATTTATACAATTATCAAACCTGATACCTATAGTAATTCATCTGTGTTCAACTGATTTGAGCCGTTGAAATCAATTGTGATCCATTGGATGGAAGTGCTCAGCCCTGCTTTGTTAAAGGCCACAAAAGAAAATCTAAAATGTAATTGTGAAGATGCTGTTGTATGTTAGAGGAATGACAGAATATTGTATTACACCTTTGATACCATTGATACCAGATATTTTCTCTGGGATAATTAGGGTTAAGGGCAGGTTTGTGGCAATGCGTGCTTCATGAAGATATGTATGGCTCTGGATGCTTAGACCAAAACTTTTTATAAATGATATATCTATTTGCACCTAGTGATCATAAATAAAATCTTATAAGTCTTAAGGACAAAAGGAAAAATTATCCCTTTTATAATATAAGGACTGTTACCTGGGTTGCCTTTCTATCAAACACAGCATCGAATATAAATGTTCTCTCTCTAGATCGATTTGCTCTCAAGATGTCATCAGGAGCTTCTGTTGGGTCCATTAACACTACCATCTGTGAAAAACAAAAATGACACTTTCACATGATACTGATTATCAGCAATAAAGGACGATTTTGGACTGATTTGGATAGCTTAAAATGCAATGGAACCACCCCCAGTGACTGAAACTTTCCTTTACAAGTGTTTGACTGTAGGCAATACATCAACAAATCTAGGTAGATTTGACATGTGAAATATGTATAATTTTCCTACTTGTTCTCCAACTTTGTGTGCAGTGACTGAGGAGTCTTCATCTTCTTCAGCTTCACTAAATGGTCGAATACGAAGTGCAACCTGTTAAACAAAAACAAAGGCACAAATGATAATAATAAAGTTTCTAAAGGGCATCTAACATTAATAGGACTTTAGTGCTACTGACAAGTGATTCTACTGTCAGTCATATGTTGTCTGTGATGTCGTGTGAGGTAGGGTAGAAAGCCATGGAACTGAAAACTGGAAACTGGAAAGTTTTAACATCAAGTATGATACTGACTTTCAGCTAATGTCAATATTAGGGGAATGTGTACAAATCTTGCAGTCACCCCAAATTTAAAGGGGACCTGTCACCCTAAGAAATAATTCTAAATTATTTTCTATCGTGTTCATTGAGTAAAATAAACTTTACTTACACTATATTTGTTTTTTAAATTTTGTTTCCTTCAATCTTGGAATTACATAATCACAGCAAGCAGGCAGGTGCCATTTTTATTAAGACAAGTTGTGTATCACCCCAAAATCTTGTGTATGCACCTGAATGGGGGACCTAATGCCTATACACAGTGCCCTACACAATTATAGAGCCTTAGGAGGGAAGGGGAATGTGGGGAGAGCAGTGACAGGTAGGAAGTGCTGTACGGAAAGTGAAAGTAATTGACTGCCACACCGCTATGCCTCAGGCATAGAGGCGGGGCAAATAATATTTGATTGACAGCTAAGATATTTAAACACCTTTATAGCATGGATGGATGTTTTAATGAAAAAAATAATTTGTGTTCCATATTTGGTTTGCAAAGGACTTTCATTATGCAGCTTTTTATGTGGAGGTGACAGGTCCGCTTTAAACTGCTCCTTGGAGATTGTGATCTGCACTCCAAGGATTTTTATCCAAGAGAAATTTAATTTTTAAGCAGACATAATCTGCAGGAAAACACTGCATCTGACCTTGCACAGTTTGGCACAGATATTTGACATGATATCTATTGTATAGTTGGCCATACATAGGCTAATAAAACCTGCAGCTTATTCTGTAGGTCCCTTCTGACAGCCTGCCGAACTATATCTGTCTGGAAATCAGCCATAGTTCTATCAATCAGGTTTAAAGATATTTTTGGACAATGACTGTATCTCTTCATGGGTCTGCATAAGCTTGCTTTAAAGGGGTTGTTCACCTTTGAGTTAACTTTTAGTATGATGTAGAGAGTGATATTCTGAGATAATTTACACTTGGTTTTCATTTTTAAAATGCCTGTTTTTTGAGTTATTTAGCTTTTTATTCAGCTGCTTTCCAGTTTGCCATTTGCCATCCAGTTGCTAGTGTCCAAGTTACCCTAGCAACTTTTGTTGTGCTATTGTGATACTAAGCTCTATAGTTAGTATAGGTGTGGGTATATAGAATTTAATTAAAAGTAGAGAGGGGTGTGTGTATGGATGCTGGGTTTTCATTTGGAGGGGTTGAACTTGATGGACGTTGTCTTTTTTCAACCCAATTTAACTATGTAACTATGTAACTTTGCATTAAATTGAACAAGAGATTGCAATATGAATAGGAGAGGACTTCAATAGAAAGTTGATTAATAAAAGGTTGCAATAAAAATACATTTGTAGCTTTATTGAGCATTTCTTTTAGATGGTGTCAGTGATCCCCATCTGAAAGCTGGAAAGAGTCAGAAGAAGAAGGCAAATATTTCCAAAACTATACAAAATAAATAATGAAGAACAATTGAAGAGTTGCTTAGAATTTGATATTCGAATTTTTGATTAAGATCTGATCATTGGCCCCTGATCTTGTCCTGCACATGGGTGGCCAAACTGGAATAGATCACCACCAAACACAAGGATCTATTTGTGTATGAGCCAGATCTATGGGCATTATTTTAACAATAGGGACTCTGGCTGTAGCTCCAACTATCCCTTGTAAATCCATCCCTGGATCCACTGGGAAGCACAGGCCCCTCAGTAAAAATCAAAATATCAACCTCAGGCACAATCCATACTGATAAAATATATTAAACATATTGTACTCACTGTGAATGGTTGATAGTGAAACTCCTTGTTTTGATCCTTCATTTTTTCTGAGTGTTTCCTGGCTTCTTTTGTGGAAACAAACCAAACTGTTAAGCTGATAGAATGGAAATGAAATATATGGATGTTCAGCAACCCTGCACGATAGTGTCCTCTTGGGATAGGAGGTGTCTGGTCCCTCGCCAGTATTACATCAACATTGTTAGTGGAACCAGGTGGCAGGGAGTTAAAGAGAGAATACAATGGTAAGTTACTAGATGGGAAAGAATAACACCATAATAGTTTTATATAGTTTTTCATGGATTTGATTCTCTACTACAAAAACACATATAGTCTGTTAAATAATTCAGCATATAAACAGTATTGTTCTGTAAAAACGAGACAAAAATGCCAGTGATTGTTGTAATGAATCTGCATCACAAGTCAAAAAGGCTCAGTGATAAATTTATCGCAAGGCTTCCACTTTGCCTCCAAAAATCTATGTAGACGGGGACCACCAGATTTATAACCCTATCCACCCATATCAACGACATCCCAGATTTTGATATTAGAAGCCTCAGCGACCTTATCTGTCTCTATCTGGTGCATTTTTCCTTATATATAAGGAATATAAGGATAATAATATAAGGATATAATATTCAGCCAGTGTTCTTAGATCATAAGTATATATTAATACTCATTATCAGAGAGATATAAGTACTATATATATATATATATTGGATGAGCTGCATTTTTTGTTTTTTTATATCTATATATATATATATATATATATATATATATATATATATATATAATTGTAATAAAAACCACAAGACACTGCTATTAAATAGGGTTCAAGCAGTTTTAGAATTTACTGCATTTTTTATTGGAGATGCCTGTGCTCTATTTAACAATGAAGGTAGTTAAGATAATGAGGATTAGCTGTGGCAATGTAAATAAATATGTGAAACCTCGCCCTCTAATGTGACAGAAATTTAATCAATACAAATTATAATAAAATTTGCTAGTAATTTTACGAGAGTCTTTTATATGAGGTCTCCCTTTGCTTCCCATACCCAACACTCCCTGGCCCTGTTAAAATGTACTAGAACTTGTTTGCTAGGCAACAATAGCATTAGGAGTTGCCTAGCAGAACAACAGATCACATATATAGATGCATGGTCTGGGGATGAAGTATTCCATAGAGAAAAGCACAACATTAGCTTACTTCACCTCTGGATTTTGTATACTGCTTGCTTAGATAATAGATAATGTAAAAGGAAATATACTGCAAATAGGAAAAAAGCTGTCATGTTTATTCTGCCTAGTTTCAGTTTCAGTGCTACTCTTGATCATAAAGCAACAACATTTTCTATGATGTTGCACACTTAGGGCCGATTTATAAAAATCGATTTGAATTTGCAGCTCGATCCTATTCACCCGTTTTTAAAAAAATGTATTTTTTAAATAAATTTCGGTTGGTTGTTTTGTTTTTTTCGAATTTCGAGTTGATGGGAGTTGATGGGAGTTTTTAGAAAACTCCCATAAACTCTAAATTCTACCCTTAATAAATCTGTCCCTAAATATAAGGTCAATTGTAAATATACTGGCTAAAACAAAAGATCCAAGGGCCATGTTCCTTGGCCTACAACAGGTACCATGGAGTAAGGACCCCAGACAGAAAGATTAATGTCAGCCACCCCAATATCTTGAGGCATTGGGGGATCAAAGGGGAGCTGGTTAGGGCGAAGGACAAAATAAAGGCAAAACTAGAACAACTGGGCTGTAATTAGAAATCTTAAATGACATACCTTGCCTCATAGCAGAAATGGCTCATAGAGAATTCTTAGCCATAGGGAGGAGAATTGGAGGCTTCATGAAAATGTAAAATTAGGCAAATGTCTGATTATTCAGTAATTGATCCTGCATATATTAATTATATTTGTATGTTAATTCATAAAACAAAATTCATATTAATCAAGGTTCACTCCTTTATTACATAGCCTAAACTTATAATACATGTATTGGATCTGTGATCCAGAAAGCTCTAAATTATAGAAAGCTATTCTCCCATAAACTCCATTTTATCAATATAATCTGTAAAAATGATTCCCTTTTTTTCTCTGTAATAATAAATAATAATAATAATAATAATAAAACCTTGTACTTGATCCAAAACAAGATACAAATTAGTCCTTATTGTAAGAAAATGGATTGTCACACCCCTTATGTACCCTAACAATGCCTCATTATGCCAAAATCCCGCCATGAGAGGAAAAAGCATTTAGACAAAAAGGAATTACTGAGAGGTATAATTTGGTTAGGATCTGTCAGACCTTCCTTGCCTTATTTCACAAGTGAATTTCATCTTTAGAAGTGTTTTGCAGCTGAATATGGTTACATAAATAGATTTAAAACCAGATGGCAGGCGTAAAATGTACAGACGTAAAACGCCAGCACTCCCACTCCTGACCCATGGGTCCAGCAAACACCGGAGCATCAACGTGTATCACGTCCCCGACTCCAGACGAGCTTGGTGCAATTGTACAGTTATGGTACGGAGCACACAGTAAAACTTGAAATATTTTATTGAAAATCCATTAAAATCGAAACATGTGACATGGGTATAACATTACCCCCAACGCTTGACGCATTTCGTGGCGTCTCGCAACTTCCTCAGAATCATTTTGAATCATTGGGGGTAATGTTATACCCATGTCACATGTTTCGATTTTAATGGATTTTCTATAAAAAATTTCAAGTTTTAATTTGTCTGGCTACCGTGTGCTCCGTACCATTACTAGGAAATTTTGCCATGCCTGAAACTGCCTTCACCATACCTCAGTCTGCCCTGGCCAAATCCAGATCTTCAGGGAAACCCCCATTCATTTTGGAAGCCTGCTTGCCAGTAAAGCATAATGAAATATCTGTATTTATTGCACTACCATTTAGATCTGTTCATTACAACCACACAGAATGTGACTGTGGGCTCAGACTCAGTAGAGAAGTTACATTTGCAACAATGGGGACACCCCCAGTAGTTTCTCAGTGCAGTTATGTGTATTTCCATTTTTTTCATTTCGATACAAGATTGTTGGCAGTGCCAGTGTTGTCCTAGGGACAGCCCATTCTACACCCTACCCAACCTAAATGGCACAGACCCCCTTGTAGCTGCCACCCTGGGCACATGCCCTTGGGCTCCTATATTTTAAATATGTCCCTGATTGTGGGAGAACTACAAGACCAAAACTATACACAAAAATGCAAATTCCATGTATTTCCAAAAACATAGTTTGTTTTCAGTTGAAACTATATGATCATAAAGTTGCTAAACCAAGATTCTCATGTAATTTCCAATGTGTGTTAGGGTAATGTCACATATGGTGGCTTAAGTAGATGCAGTGAGTGTGGTTTGGGAGTGAGGCCCTGGTGGAACAGGGGAGCGGCTATAATACAGGGGAGCCGGGTTTATAATACAATTGATGACCAGTGCAGTGAGTAATCTGGCAGGGTCCAGTTACAGGTTAAAGGTTGAGTCCTGTTTAAGTTATCTTTTAGTATGTTATAGAATGGCAAATTCTAAGAAACTTTTCAATTGGTTTTCAATATGTATATAGTTTATATACATTTTTGAATTATATGCCTTCTTCTTCTGACTCTTTTCAGATTTCAAATGGGGCTCACTGACCCCATGTAAAAACAAATGCTCTAATAGGCTACTACTTTATTGTTATTGCTGCTTTTAATTACTCATCTTTCTATCCAGGCCCTCACCTATTCATATTCCAGTCTCTTTTTCAAATCAATGCAAGGTTGCTAGGGTAAAATTTTGTAAAACACGGAGCATCAGGAACTGGCAGTAAAATATCACTTTTAATGATCTATTTAAAAACGTTCCAACATATAGAATATACCAAGGGGATCTACACTTTACACATTTCGTGGCCTCTCCACTTCCTCAGAAGCGATGGAGCGATAATGCTCCCGACTTTTCTATGTAATTGCCGATAAGGTTGCTAGGATAATCTGGACCCTAGCAACCAAATTGCTTAAATTGCAAAATGGGGAGCTGCTGAATAGAAAGCTAAATAACTCAAAAATCACAAATAATAATCAATGAAAACAAACCAATTGGAAATTGTCTCAGAATATCACTCTCTCCATCATACTAAAAGTTAATTTAAAGGTGAACAACCCCTTTAACAGGAGCTAATAAACCTGCCTGTGGGTTGTGGAAAGAAACCTAGAGGAATCCCATACAGACGGGGAGAACTTACACACACCTTGTAGATAGATAGTGCCAACGTTGAAATTGAGCTCAGGGCCCCAGTCTGTCATACACCCCTCTGCCTGGTTGCTAGGGTAAGTTTGACTTTAGCAACCAGATCAGCGTTTCACAAAAAAAACTGGAGAGCAAATAGCAGATTAAAAAGAATAAGATAAAGGAAAGAATATTTATTTTTACCTTATAATAAAATTTGATAATTTGTAAACAAATCCCCACCACGCATGTTTTTCTTATTGTTATCTGTGCAATTAGCATTTCTAGGGCCAACAAACCCTTTAATGGAGGGTCAATTCTAAGCATTTTGCCACCTGCATGATTTTCAGGGAAAGGGGTCTGAAGCCCCCATGTTAGCTTTCGCTTCCAGAGGAGACATCTCTGAGGACAACTGGAAAATACTTTGGAGCAGGCACTCAAATGAAGGCAATCTTCCACCAGGTAGTTGAAGCGAAGTAAAAAGGTTTATTGTGTCCACCGCCTTCCGCGTTTCGTGTTACAAACACATGACTATGACTAAGTCTTTGTAACAAGAAATGCATAAGGCTGTGGACACAATGAACCTGCTTACCGGCTTTTGGCAGAGAGCCCAGTTACTTTTGTAACAATTTCTAGATTTGATTGCTGAAAGGGCATTTTGCCTTCATTAGCAAAAATGTAATAACTGAAAAACACCACAGAAAAATGTTCAAACTTTCATAACCTGCCAAATTTTGTAAAATGAACACAGTAATAAGGGGGAGTGGCCACAAAAATGGCAATAGTTAAAAGCACATATTTGGGGTGATAAAACAGCGCCACCACCACATGGATATTCACACTACATCCTGCACAATAACCCTGCTCAACTACAAATGGGATTGAATTTCCTTCAATCCCATTATGTATCATTCTAGTTCCCTGCTCTTGGCCCCTCCACCTCCAACAGTGTCTTAAAATCCTTTCCCACTACAGATAAAAACGTTGCATATTTATACATTTACCACAGGCAATATACGGTTTCTGAAAATTGTAATGCATTATTATTTATCAAATGACACTATGTTCTTTTTTATTTGTCCCAATGGAATTTATTCACCTCACTCATTTTACTTTGCCCGAGACAAAGATGTCCTACTAAGGGAGCTTGACTGACATCGCGTCTTTAATCCCGCCTCTCACCTCACTCATTTCACTTTGCCCAAAGCAAAGATGTCCTACTATGGGAGCTTGACTGACATTGCGTGTTTAGTCCCGCCTCCGTTCAGCAGGGGGCGGGTCTATGCATAACCCGAGGATGGCTGTGCAGTTCGTGCCAGGGACTGGCGCTGTAAGGTAGCGGATTAATTCCTTGCCCTGGGCCTCGGGCTCACGACCTTCTCTATGAAGCTGAGGAGTTGGACCGGCTGTAGTGAGCCATCATGGTGCTATCGTAACCTCGTCCGCCTTCAGGAAAGGTAACGGGCTGCGCGGAATCATAGATCAATCCTCGGCGCTTCGGCTGATGCAGAAAACTACAAGCCCCAGCATGCTCCTATCAGCTCTGCTGTTGTGTGAGTATTGGGAGTTGTAGTTTTGTGTTGGGTTCGATCGTAATGTAGTAGGGGGGATTCCCTTCCTGGCAGGGGAAAGTAGCAAAGGCCTGGAGTGATAGTTTTATCATTTAGTGATAGATCTGCAAAATATCCCTCCCTAATCAAAGGCGCAGTGATCAGCGTTCCAGCAGTGCCTGGCTAAATAAACGGCGCAAGAGCACCTCTTAAAAGGACAGGCTACCCCCTAGTTTTTAAATCTAGGCTTTTTGTTATTTATTGAGACACCAAAACGACTTCACATTTACATCTCCCTGGCAGTTCATGAGTTTAAACCGTGCGGAGTGCATTCCAGTGGCTTTCTGCTTATCTGTACAACAAGAGTCTCAAGTAAAGGGTGGGGTTGTTTATACAGAGCCAAAAAGTGTTCTGATACTTTTTTTTTTATTATAAGAAAAATAACAAAAAAAAAAAAAAAGAAAACTTTGAAAATATGGATTTTTCTTGAATTAAAAGTATAGGCAGATTGTATTCTTTTGTCTTGCTCATGTTCAAGTATTAATGTATTTAGTCGTATATCGTCCCACTGATGCGGCAGCGGTTCAAAAATTTGCAGAAGAGAGTCCCGGTGAGAATCATTCATGGTCAACGTCTGTTCTGTAGGGGGCTTATAGAGATTGCGAATGGAGAGTTGCGCTATTCATTAAAGGGCGGTTGTGGGGGCACTCAAAGGCTAAAGCTGGCCATAGACGCAAAGATCCGATCCTACGTATCCTCGATTCGTATGATTTTCGGACCGCGTGTGGAGAGTCCCGTCATTTTTCGCCCGTGGAGATCGATCGTTTGGTCGATCGGACAGGTTAAAAGATTTCTGTCGACTGCCGATAATTTCTCTGCATCTATTTCCGATCGATTTTCAGTGGGAGACTGTCACCAGCTTTGTTCGGACATAACTTTCGTACGATTGCTGTCAGGGGCAGAACGTCAGCTGATCTGTTCTTTTACTGCTTTATTTGATCTGAATGGTGAGTGGCAGGTCTGGAGATGTGGAAGTCCGATCGTTCGAGGATTCGAATGATCGGATCTTTGCGTCTATGGGCAGTAGTTAAAATGTGTTTTAAATACAATTTGCTACTGATTGGGCCAATTAATCAATGCACATTCCCTGGTCCCCTGTATCATAAGTAATTCAGTATAAATGCAAGTGCATGTGTTTACAAAAACAGGGGTTTTTAGTTACAAACTTATAATCATAAAGTTGATAAGCCTTCATACCACATCAAGCTAAACCCCAATGGGGGTCCCTAACTTGTTTATGCACTTGCATATATACTGAATTACTTACAGGGGACCAGGGAATGTGCATTCATTAATTGGCCAAATCAGTAGCACTTCCATTGTATTTAAACATGTTTTAACTTAGCCTTGGAGTGCACCCACAACCCCCTTCTTTGTATTTATTTATTAAAGGGTTAAACAGCTTTAAATCCATTGTGTTAAATAATTCAAAGCAGCTGTGAGATAAAAAAGTAAAAGCGCCATTGTGGTGTTAGCTCTTGAGTCAGAATCCTGATGTTAACGTTACATTCCTGCAAAACAATAGCTGAATCACAATTTAATCCTTAACTGCCTGCTACAGATGTTTTACATATGACCCAGTGGATTAAAAAGGTTCTTAAAGCAGTGTAGGGACAGGCACCGAGCAAGTTTCCATTGGCTTCTACACAGGAAGGCGTGGACAGGTTTAACCCTCTTATTCCTGTTTGACCTCTTCAAGCTGTCATTCACGAGCCTGCAGAATCATGGGCGGCTGTGATGACACCAAATGTCAGTTTTGTGGATGATGTGGCAGTGCACATGAAGGTATGGTTGTGTTTTGGCAAAATCATGTGACCTCTGGAAAAAGAAAAACCCGCCGTTTGATCGTAATCAAAACTCCTAGTGTTTTGGAGGGTTGTAAGGAACATAGTTGAATTTAATAGGTTGCTGTGGCTATATGAATGTGTTTTACAGAGAGTCAAAGCCTTCATACAAACATGCATTAAACACCGTAATAAGGATCTGGAATCCGAGGAATGTTCCTAAAAATCTGTTTAGGGCATAGACAGCAGCACAGAGCCTGTTTACTTATCTTTATCCTTGAGCAATATAAATCTGTGTTTGAGCTCGCTGACTGTGATCTCACTAAATGATCCCCCGTCTCATGAATAGGTGAATTATAACTGCAGCTCATGTAATGGTTTACGTATATGAATGGTTTACTGGTGGGAAATGTCCATGTTTCCAAGGCAGCCTTTAAATGACAGGCCCTACAGTATTACATAAGAGGATTACTGTCGATTTAAAGTGAAATAGCCCAATGTGAATGAGGAGGTTGTATTCACTGCACTGTACATTGATAGAAGTCCAGACACATGCAGGAGGAAGCTTTTCTTTTTTCACCTCCAGTATCTTGAGTTTTGCATGGGTATTGATATCTCTACATCTTCATACAAATATTTGTTATTCATTTCTGTGAAAGTGAAAGGCCACACTCAGATATTTGCTTAGTGTTATCAGATAAGCGAAAATTTCTGGTCCTGCTTAAGGGTTAGTCCACACGAGGAGATTCGGGGAGATTTTGTCGCCTGGCGACTAATTGCCTTGTCTTTTTGCCCTCAACTTTGGGCGACTATTGAAAACGCATCGCCACGTGTGCTTTAGCGCAGGTGACTTTTCATTGTAGCCTTTGGGAAAACATGCTGAGGCAGTTCGGGGAGATTGTCGCTCAGAAGACGAGGTGATTATTCACCAGGCGACAAAATCTCCCTGAATCTCCTCGTGTGGCCTTACCCTAAGGTAGAGACACACATAGAAATTAGTGCCTGGTGACAAATTGTCTCTTCTTCGGATGACTAATCTCCCTGAACTGCCTTCCTGCCGACTAGAATCGAAATAGAAGTCGGGATGGCATTCATTTTCCGAGGTTGCCTCACAAGGAAAATTCGTGAGACTTCGGAAAATTAAGCGCTCAGAGTGCCATCCTGCAGTGATTTAGATTCTAGCTGGCGGGTAGGCAGTGCAGTTCGCCAAGCGACTAATCTCCCCGAATCTTCTCGTCTGTTTCTGCCTTTATCTGACAGGTTCCCTGAAAAAGCTATTCAGAGGTTGTCATACAAAGATCGACAGTAGTGCTTACAGTTAATTTTCTGATATGTACCATGTGCAAGGTGGGTTGTGTTTGCAGTGGGGACCACTCTACCTGGAAAGCTGTCTTGAATGATGTTCTTGTACATAGAAATTTGGCTAAGTTGGCACTGGATTGTAGCTGCACCCATCACCAGTGCATGTCAGGCACCAACATATTTAGAAGTGTTCCCTTTTCTTCACTTGTTCAAGGTGTAGTTTTTATTATTAACATTTATTTATATAGTGCCATCATATTTCGCAGCTATGTAAAAGTGTTTATACAACTAAATCACATTAATTACAGACATAGAACATATGGAATTATACATCACAACCAATACCGGTACAAAAGGTGAGGAATGCCCTGTGCAAAGGAGCTTACAATCTAAAGGGAAGGGAATAAGATACAAGGTGTTAGAGTGGGAAGGATCAGAATTAAGTGAGTGAGAGATGTAGTACTGTATGTGGTAATGCATCTTGTAGTTAAGTTGAGGGTAAGCTTCTCTAAAGATGTGCGTTTTTAAGAGATCTTTTGAAAGCAGAAAGGTTGGGAAAAAGTTGGACAGACTGTGGGAGAGAATTCCAGAGGAGGGGTGCAGCCCTTTAAAAGTCTTGAATGTGAGCATGTGAGGCGGTAATGAGAGAAGAGTTGAGTAGCAGGTCAGTAGAGGAGCGTAGCAAGGGGTTGGGTGAGTTTATAGAGATGAGATCAGAGATGTAGGGTGGGGCAGAGTTATGGAGTGCTTTGAATGACAGGATCATTCATTTTAATTTTATTCTGAAAGTTAGCAGAAACTAGTGTAGAGCTTGGCAGAGTGGTATGGCAGAGGAGGAGCGGTTGCTGAGGTTTATGAGCCTCGCAGCAGTGTTCATTATGGACTGGAGAGGTGACACTCTTTGGAGGGGAAGGTCAATTAAGAGAGAGTTACAGCAGTCTAGATGTGAGGGTGAATAAGAATGACTGGATATGAGGAGTGAAGGACAGGGCAGAATTTAGGATAACCCCAAGGCACCAGGCCTGGGGAGATAGTGGAATTGTTAGCTATGATGGATACTTGTGGGATTTTAATGGTGTTGGTTGGAGGGAAGAGAACCATTTCTGTTTTGGAGAGGTTTATTTTAAGGTAGCGTTGCGACATCCAAGTCGTTTCTTCAGGAATGCCCAGCCCACAACATTGCATTTATACATATACCTTGGCACATGTACCCTTAGAGCATGTGTTTTAAAGCGTTCTCCCCAATATGAATCATATTTGCACCAGTGCAGTAAATTAGAGAAAACAATAGGCTTCCATCAGCGCTGATGTAAAAAACAAGAATGTACCAGTGGTTACTCATTTAAATATAGAAGGAATGTTCTTAAAAAAATTGTGTTTCTGGTTACTTTATTGAAAATTTCTGCAAAAACCCTACTAGTCCCACCCATCCACTTCCTGCTGCCTCCTTTCCCAGGCTGTGCAGGGGAGTTGGCGGCATTCAGCACACTGCACTTTAGGATAGGAACCAATCAGCAGCTAGGCTGACCTGACGGGACTGAAGCCTGTCTTTGCTTTTGTGACTATGGCTGTGATTGGTTGTCCCCCTCTTACTGGGCTTCTGTCTGGGACCGTCAGGACGCTCCCACCCCCCAGTTGAAACAGGGACCAGTCAAAATTTATAGGGAGCTCCAATAAAGGGGCTATCTTTAAAGATTATATTAAACCAGGGGTGTCCAAACTTTTGGCTCACAGGGCCACATTGGAAAAAAGAAAAATTGTCTGGGGCCACACATGAAATACACAAACACGTTTGATTTGTAAAAGTAAAGGAAATACACAGAAAAGAACTACAATGCCAGTTGGATAACCAGCTATACACTGGAATATGGGACACCTGGATATTAAATAGACTTATTATTATATATTTATTACTAACTGGGCAATGGGCAGAGTCCCCCCTCCTCCTATATCCTTTGCGACATGACGTTTCCTCGGGAACCAAGCTGGGCCACATTCATATGCATCCCGGGCCGCATGTGGCCCTCGGGCCACAGTTTGGACACCCCTGTATTAAACCAACACCATATATTATTCACAATTGCCTACAAAATTTTTTTTATTTATCCTATCTCCTTTAAAGTCAAAACAAATATATGGTTACATAGTTACATAGTTAAATTGGGTTGAAAAAAGACAAAGTCCATCAAGTTCAACCCCTCCAAATGAAAACCCAGCATCCATACATACACCCCTCTCTACTTTTAATTAAATTCTATATACCCATACTAACTATAGAGCTTAGTATCACAATAGCCTTTGATATTATGTCTATTATTATTAATCATCCAAGCCATTCTTAAAGGCATTAACTGAATCCAGGGCCGCCATCAGGGGGGGACAGGGGGGACAAGCGTACCGGGCCCGGGCATGAAGGGGGGCCCGGCAGCGATGCATTTTTTGAAGATCCGGGCCCCCCTTACGAGCGCCCGAGCCGTACGTCTTGCCTCTGTGCTGCCGAATGCGGAAGTGCCGAAAAGCCGAAGCCGATGCGCCGAAAAGACCCGAAGTCACGGAAAAAGCCGAAGTCACGAAGCGCCGAAAAGACCCGAAGTCACGAAAACAGCCGAAGCCGAAGTCCTGAAGCAGCGCAAAGACCCGAAGTCACGAAAACAGCCGAAGCCGAAGTCCTGAAGCAGTGAAAAGACCCGAAGTCACGAAAGGAGGTGAAGTTGAAGTACTGAAGCCATGAGTTCAATTCTACTGAACACCAGTTTGTGTATTTTTTTTTTTTAATCTCCTGGCCACCAATGTATTATTTTAATATTCTATAGGCCCCTGCAACCAATCTTTTTTTTTAAAACATGTTTTTTTGGGGCCCCAATTTTTTTTTAACTCGTAAGGGGCCCCTGACGCCAATGTTTTTTTTTTTTTTCAAAAAGTTTTTTTTTTTTTTCAAAAATTTTTTTTGGGGCCCCAATTTGTTTTTAACTTATAAGGGGGCCCCTGCCGCCAATGTTTTTTTTTTTTTTTTCAAAAATTTTTTTTGGGGCCCCAATTTGTTTTTAACTTATAAGGGGGCCCCTGCCGCCAATGTTTTTTTTTTAAAAAAAAATAATTTTTTTTTTGGGGCCCCAATTTTTTATAAGGGGGCCCTGACCATCAATAGCTTTTTACAACTTGTGTGGGGGGGGTTACTTTTTTAGCGCTGATGTCTGTGTGGTCTTTTAACTGCGATGTGGAGTGGGCGGGAAATGGGGTGGAGCTTGGTCGTCGGTGTGGGCGGGGCCCAGGGGGCCCCAAAAATTTTGTTGTACGGGGCCCCGTGATTTCTAATGGCGGCCCTGACTGAATCAGCATCACAACATCACCCGGCAGTGCATTCCACAACCTCACTGTCCTGACTGTGAAGAACCCCCTACGTTACTTCAAATGAAAGTTCTTTTCTTCTAGTCTAAAGGGGTGGCCTCTGGTACAGTGATCCACTTTATGGGTAAAAAGGTCCCCTGCTATTTGTCTATAATGTCCTCTAATGTACTTGTAAAGTGTAATCATGTCCCCTCGCAAGCGCCTTTTTTCCAGAGAAAACAACCCCAACCTTGACAGTCTACCCTCATAATTTAAGTCTTCCGTCCCTCTAACCAATTTAGTTGCACTTAGTCTCTGCACTCTCTCCAGCTCATTTATATATCCCTCTTAAGGACTGGAGTCCAAAACTGCACTGCATACTCCAGATGAGGCCTTACCAGGGACCTATAAAGAGGCATAATTATGTTTTCATCCCTTGAGTTAATGCCCTTTTTTATGCAAGACAGAACTTTATTTGCTTTAGTAGTCACAGAATGACACTGCCCAGAATTAGACAACGTGTTATCTACAAAGACCCCTAGATCCTTTTCATTTAAGGAAACTCCCAACACACTGCCATTTAGTGTATAACTTGCATTTATATTATTTTTGCCAAAGTGCATAACCTTGCATTTATCAACATTGAACCTCATTTTCCAGTTTTCTGCCCAGTTTTCCAGTTTAGACAAATCACTCTGCAAAGTGGCAGCATCCTGCATGGAACCTATAGTCCTGCACAATTTAGTATCATCTGCAAAAATAGAAACAGTACTTTCAATGCCCACCTCCAGGTCATTAATAAACAAGTTGAAAAGCAAGGGACCTAGTACAGAGCCCTGCGGTACTTCATTAACAACACTGGTCCAATTAGAAAATGTTCCATTTACCACCACTCTTTGTAGTCTATCTTTTAGCCAGTTCTCTATCCAGGTACAAATACTATGTTCCAGGCCAACATTCCTTAATTTAACCAGTAACCTTTTGTGTGGCACTGTATCAAATGCTTTAGCAAAATCTAAGTAAATCACATCCACTGCCATCCCAGAATCGAGGTCTCTACTTACATTCTCATAAAAAGAAATTAAGTTAGTCTGGCAAGATCTATTACGCATAAAACCATGCTGGCACAAACTCATAGTATTATGATTTGCTATGAAGTCCAGTATCTTATCCTTTATTAACCCTTCGAAAAGCTTTCCTACCACTGACGTCAGACTAACTGGCCTATAGTTTTGAGGCTGAGAACGGGATCCTTTTTTGAATAGAGGCACCACATTAGCAATTCGCCAGTCTCTCGGCACTATGCCAGATCTCAATGAATCCTGAAAAATTAAGTCAAGAGGTTTGGCAATCACAGAGCTAAGGTCACTAATTACCCTGGGATGAATACCATCTGGCCCTGGACCATTGTTAATCTTAACATGTTCTAGTCTCTTTTGAATTTCATCATGTGTGAACCATGCATCATTAGTTGTATTACTAGAATTGGGACTGTTAAGAAGGAAACCTTCACTTACTGATTCCTCATTTGTGTAGACAGATGAAAAATATGAATTCAGAATCTGCGCTTTTAATTTGTTTTAATCAACCAGCTGACCCCCCTCTGATAGTAAGGGACCCACCCCTTCCTGCTTCATTTTTTTACTATTAACATATTTAAAAAATAATTTTGGATTTTTTTTACTGCTTGCTGCAATATCCTTTTCTATAGCAATTTTAGCTTGCCTTATAGCTTCCTTGCATGATTTATTGGCCTCCTTGTACCTTATAAATGTTTCGGCTGTACCAGCTAACTTGAAAGCCTTAAAAGCACGTCTTTTCTTACCCACCTCAACACCAACGCTTCTATTGAACCAAAAAGGTTTTGCTTTGCAACGACGTTCCTTGCTTACAAGTGGAATATACTGACAAGTATATTTATGAAGCCGCATTTTAAAGACTTCCCATTTTTGTTCTGTGTTTAACCCTGAAAAAAGCATTTCCCACTTAATATGTTGCAGAGATGCCCTTATACTGTCAAAGTTTGCATGTCTGAAATTTAGTGTTTTAGTTCCTCCCTTATAGAATTGCTTCTGCAACAGAATCTCAAAGGAGACCATGTTATGATCACTATTCCCTAAATGCTCACCCACACAAATGTTAGAGATGAGTTCAGTATTGTTAGTTATTACAAGGTCCAAAAGAGAGTTATTCTTAGTAGGTTCTTGAACGAGCTGGAATAAAAAGTTGTCATTCAGCATATTTACAAACCTACTAGCTTTTTCTGTCTTAGCAACCCCATTACCCCAGTCAATGTCTGGATAATTGAAGTCACCGATAGCAACAACTTGACCGGCTGTGAAGCCGCTTGTATCTGCAAGAGTAGCTGGGCTTCATACTCGACACTTATACGAGGTGGTTTATAGCATACACCAATGATAATTCTTTTTGTTACCTTTTGCCCAGTCAAAATCTCTACCCAGAGTGATTCTATACCCTCACCAGTGCCAGCTATTGTTATTTGTTGCTATAGGGTCCTGTAGTGGTGCATATTTGTCAAGTCCTTAGAGTCGTGTATTTAAGGACAAGGTGACCTAAAGCTTACCACCTTTAAAGGTCAAGGGAAAATGATGTATAAGACACGTATTTTTATGTTTCCTCCCCCGGTAACCTTGACAATTGCTGTAGGAAAGACTATTGTAATAAAGTACATCAAGTCCCACTTTTGGCACTGCCCATGTTCCACATCACCTAGCTCATATATTAAACCCCTCCTGGATTGCATTATATTTGCAGGGTGATAAAATACTCTGCCCCTGTATCACAGTCAAGATGCTTATACAGTTTTCTGCCCATGTTTTAAAGGGTTTTCCTTAAAATATGATGTAAACGGTGATACTGGTATGGGATCAGACATCCAAAAACTCATTATCCAAGGAAGCTCTGAATTATGTAAAGGCCGTCTTCCCATGGACTCCATTTTAAGCAAATAATTAAAATTTTAAAAAAATATATTTTTCTTTTTCTTTGTAATAATAAAACAGCACCTTGTACTTGATTCAAACTAAGATATAATTAATCCTTATTGGCAGCAAAACCAGCCTATTGGGTTTAATTAATGTTTAAATAATTTTTTAGTAGACTTTTAGAAACATCCCTTAACTGGAAAACTCCAGGTCCTGAGCATTCCGGATAACAGGTCCCATACCTTTTTTCTGAAACATATTGCATCTGAACATATTATTTTTGTAGTTTTTGGATTATTAACATTTTTGTTCTGCAGCCCTTATGTTTTGGGATTTCAGCATCTGTCTGGTTGCTATGGTCCAGTTGTAACCTCACCAACTAATAACCTTTTGGCTGCTTGGCTCTGTGAAAGCTGGAAAGTAGAGGAAAAAATGGAGACTGATAGAAAAGTTGCTAAGAATAGGATATTATCTAAACGACTGAAAGTTAACTTAAAGGAGAATTTAACCCTAACATTAAAAAAACTCTACATAGACCCCTCCCTCCTCCCCCTCAGTCAAAGTGTTCCCCCGGGCAAATGCCCCTAAAGTTTTACTTACCCCTCAGTATAGATTCAGGCATCAGAGTTCACAGTTGGAACAATTTTCTGTTTTGGGACAACTGCGCATGCGATGAAACTCATGAAAATTGCTGAAGGCCGGTCTCATTACGAAGATTACTGAAGCGGCTCAAGATGGCGCCCGTGAACTCTGATGCCTGAATCTACACCGAGAGGTAAGCAAAACATTAGGGGCATATGCCCTGGGTAACACTTTGGCTGGGGGGAGGAGGGAGGGGTCTATGTAGGTGTTTTTTTAACGTTGGAGTTAAATTCTCCTTTAAGTTAATTTTCAGTCGTTTAGAGAATGTCCTATTTAGGGATGGGCGAATTTTTTCCTTGAAAAAATGACGCCCATAGACTTGTATGACGATGTGCGTCAAAATAAAAAGACGTGCGTCAAAAAAATTTCGCTGCACAACAACATTTTTTTGATGCCCAAAGACTTTAATGGGCGTCAGCGACATTTCGCCCGCAGCGAATTTTTAGCGAAACGAAACTGGTCAAATTCGCCCACCCCTAGTCCTATTCTTAGCAACTTTTCTATCAGTCTCCATTTTTTAAAAGTTTGGGGGTAGGGTTTTTTTAACGTTAGGGTTGAATTCTCCTTTAAAGGTTAATCTCTTTAAGTTGTGGGTGGGTCAAGAACACAAGTGAGTGCCAATTGAAAAACCTTTGTACTTGCTATATTCTCATCAAACTAACTGTATTGTTAGAAGTTACAGACAGTGCCTAGCCTGAGGGCTGACAGTGATATTATGTATAACTTTCCCACAAGGGTAACCTTCTGCTACAAAGTAACACCGACTTTTTCTCTGGAAACAACTTGAGTAATGGGAACTCTCTTTCCGGGTTTCTTTTATATTTGTTCGCCTTTCATCTGCTGTTTTCTACTTTCCTTGTTTATTTTCAATGTTAACTTTTTTTTTTACCCCGCCCCCTCTTTTGGCTGTTGTATTTTGAGCTGCCAATATAGAACAATCATGCGGGGCCATAGCCAGATGGCAAACTAGGGAATTGGTTGAGTTGTGCAGTCATTCAACTCTCCCACTATTTCCCAATTGCCCTGTTGGGAGAGCCCTGTATCAGAATGTTCATGTCATGTTAACAAATGCCAGTGTGTTTTCTGCTGAAAATAATAGAATCCTATTCTAGGAGCATTCTGGGCTACAAGATATTCCCTCTGGCTGTGCTTTTGTGATGTTGTCTTATTCTAGACATATTTGCAGATTAGTGGCAAAAAGCTCCAATTCTGTTTTTCCTCTGCCAGATGATTGCCTCCAGCTATGTGTGTGCAGCTTCAACATCAATTATAATTTATTTCGTAAAAATCAATATGTTTGGGAGTTTTTTGTTGTTCGCTTCTCATATAGAACATGCCTTCAAATTTCATATCCTTATCATAATCATTTGTTCCCTCGCCCTAAAGGTTCTGATTGGCAAGGAAAGCTAGGGCCTAACTATACATATTCCCATTGTGTGTTAAAAGTTTATAGTACCTTGTCATTTAAATGTCATTCAAGGGGTTATTTATCAAAGGTTTAGTTAGGTTTTTTTTTTTTGGACCTCTGCCATTGACTTCTACATGACCTTGACAGGTTTTAGCTGGAGCATTTTTGAATTTGAGCTTTTTGCAGCTTTGGGGCATAATAAATCTTGAAAAATTCTAGTTTTTTTTTTAATCTTGAAAAATTCAAGTTTTTTACTGAAACTTCCCTCACATTTTCTGGAAAAACACAATTCAATCTTTGATAAATGACTCCCTTAATGTGGCTTCTCTGATTGTCTGTTATATTTAATTTTTCCATTATATCACTTCATAGGCAGAACTGTCCAGAGTCATGAGCCAGAAAGGGGGGTTGTGAGAAACTCTGTGGGTTTCCCAAACAGGAATGTAGAGAGATTTCTAAATAAGACGGGCACAAAGGACTATTTACTATTTTTTATGATGCACCTGGCCTTTCCGAAGGTCCTTCTAGGAATATTTTTTAAACTTTGGCACTATGTGCGTTTTTCTTAGTCACATGGTGATTGATGGACTCTAATATGTACTTTGCACATTCTCAGAAAAGTGAGGATTAAAATTGCTGCAGAAATATATGAACGGTAAAATGCTCTTCTTGTGAAAACATTTTCAGATAGAAAAAAATAGAAAAAGATGCAGTTTGCAATAGAGCATGACGGTTAAGCAATTCTTAAAAACTTCCCCTTTTTGAGCTTTTGTTGTTTTTTTTGCAAGTGGATGAAATCTAAATGGCTTGGTAAGTGATGTATTTTTATGATTTGTTTGAATTGTTTTGCTTTGCTCCAAAACCAAGACAATATGAAGAGTAATGTCATAAATATAACAAAGTAACCCTAGTTACCCATAGCAACCAATCAGCGGGTAGCGTTTATGGTTTACCTATTTAAAAGCAAGCCCTAATGTAAGAACAGGGGAAGTGTAACAGGGAGTCCCAAAAATTAGCAAGAATCCAATATTGGCCAATGTTCTTGTATACACCTCTGCCTTAGGTGCAATATAATCAAGTGAATTCTCAATGAAGTAACAAAGTGTCCATATATTTTATGTAACAATGTGGAGAATAAAAATTGCAACAATGTTAATGTGTTTTAGATAAAATCCAACACCCACTTCAAGGTTATCCAATACAATTAAAGGACTATGCTACTTGTGACACCAGCAATGTTGTATATTTACTTAAATGTCCATGCGGGATGGCATACGTAGGACAGACTGTGAGACAAGTTAAAATACGGATTAAAGAACACCGCGGGAATATCCTAAATTTCCGTAAAGATACTTAAACTGATGCTACAGTTGCCAGACACTTTGCTGAAATGAAGCATAATGCAGACCAATTTAAAAAGTTAGTCTTAGAGGTGGTATATATGCCCCCTAGAGGTGGAGATCTAAAATTAAAATTGACACAAAGGGGCAAATTTACTTACCTCTGAAATTGCACCAGCGACGGCTTCGCTGACATTGCAACACTTCACCAGGCGTAGACTCGCCAGGACAACACTAATTCCCGAAAATCCGAAGTTTTGTCCAGGTCGCCAAACGCTTGCGATGTTGCGCTAGTGTTACTGCGGCAAGCAAAGCGAAGTTACGCTAGCGTTGGCTAATATGCATACGCCGGGAAGTTAAAGTTAAATGGACGTATATGTTGCAGCCAATACATTACACTACACAAGCCCGGGGAACCTTAATATATTGCCCCACACATGAGCCCAGTGTGTAGTTATGTGCCACATTTTAGGAAATGTAGGGGGGAAGCCGAGTACCCCCAAAAATATTACGATCTTTTGCAGACTATCATCCCGTAAAAAGTAAAAGTCAATAGCGTTTTTTGGGACTTAGAAAAAAGTTCAAATATTTTTTGACCAAGTCCCATCTACTCTATTGCACTTCGCCTAGTCTGAGCTGGTGAAGGCAAGTCTGGCGCAAAGGGTAATGTTCAGTCAAATCTCAATCTTCATGAATTAGCGTAGTTACGTTCGTTCGACAGAGCGCAACTTCGCCTGGCGTTGGGGTGTGAAGTACCACTAGAGTCTATCTCTTTCGCTATTGAAGTTATGCCAGCGACTGTTAGTAAATCGGCAAAGCTCTGAATTTTCGCCAGCGTTAGTCACTTCGCCCTTTAGTAAATTTCCCCCAAGGAGAGATGTATTGTATTAAGAAATTAAACACAGTTAACCCGAAGGGTTTGAATAAAGCCTGGAATGTTAAAAGCGTCTTGTAAAACACAGGGAAATATATTTCTTTTCTTGTAAAGAATCCTCTGTTATATGAATGTACCAATAAGGCTAAATGCTTCTTTCTGCTTATTTTTCAGATTTTGATAATTTGCCCTAGTCCAGATTTGAAGAGTCAGAATACTGCTAATGGTTAAGTATGGGCAATATTACTAACAAAATGTATCAGAACCTTGTGTTTTGTTGAGGCGGTTTTAATTATATATGCTGTATAGAATGCCTCTTGTAGGCCTTTAGGCAGTACAAGTTCACATTCGTTACATACATTATTTTAACATTGTTGCAGTTTTTATTCTCCACAGTGTTACAGTACATAAAATACATGGACACTTTGTTACTTCATTGGGAATTCACTTGAAACAATACTATTAGGTATTGAAATGGACAGTAATACATTGGATATTTCTGATAAAGACTTTATGCTAATTTCACAGTGGGTGGTGACGTACCTATGAGGGGGTTGGTGTTTTTTTTTGTACAGGTCACTTCCTGTACCACACCTTAAATTTGGGATTTGTCTGAAATGTTTCACACTTGACAGGCTCGAAACATGTTGTGTGGCAAATAAATACTTTTTGAGCAGTTAATCTCTGCTGTTTGTGCCTATTACACTCATTTTTAAAGTCCATTGTGGGATATTTTTTTGTCAAGTCTCCTTTGAGGTCCAGCATTTGGTCACGGGTCTTAGCTCATAGCAAGGATACGCTGGCATGAAACCATTGCTATATCAGACATTCAGCCATATTTCCAGGCAAACAATTATTTATTCCAAATTCCACCCAAACATGCCTAAAAGTTTTAGCTTCTTAAATTACCCAAAGAAGTAGTATATAGGTTGGTCCTCTCTAGCAATGTCCTGGGCCCCTGAAGTGGGACCAGCCACAAAGTTTAGAAAAATTCTTCTCGTAGATCTAAGGACAGTGTGGTCATGTTTACTTGCAATGGGAAGTGCTGTGGAAATTGCCAGTGTGATTTTTGATGATAATGCTATGTAATAGTTCTGCTTCCCCTTTTGGTTATTGTGAAGCACAAACACATTTTTTGCTGTGCAGCTTTTTCTCTGTTCATATTTGAGTTTTAATTGTGTGTCATAATTATCTGCCTAACTGTACTGGATTCTGAATGTTCTTACTTAACTTGGCAAATTTGTCTAGCAAGGCAGCGTGCCATGATATCAAATGGACTAGGAGGGAGCAAGGAGCACACAGATTCCCTCGCAAGCCACACTTGCTGCACAGAGCTTTTTATCTCATGGTTGCTCCTTACATGATTAGATTTCAACTAATGAGCTTCTGCTGTTTGTGAGCTGTAGGTTATTGGTTCTTTGCAGTCCATCCTAATTTGCACCTCAGTGGTTGCTCACCCTAGCTTTGAGACCTTTAAAGAGTTGAAATAGCATTTTATTGGCGGTTACCTGGCCTGAGTTATCTAAATGGTTTAAGGCATTTGTGCAAAACGCTACCCCCTCTGTGGAATGTGTTGGTGCATTATGAATACACCCTCCTCTTAAACAAAAAAGTAAAATTTCTAGTTTAAATAGATTGCAAACAATGCCTAAGAGAAAGAATAACGCTTCTGCAAACTACAGATGAACTAACTATAAACTAAAAAGCCCTTCCCTTTAAATAAACAGGTCCGTACATTGCAAAGTCACCTAGCCCCGATACACTCAATTCAAGCATATCACATGCATTCTTATAGGCCTAAAGTTATACCTGCAGCTCTTTGCACAAAATTGTTTATGGGCAAATTGATCAAATTTAATAAAAATGTTTTGTTCCCCCCCCTTCTCATCTGTCCCATAGTCAGTCTTGAGTTTTTTGAACGTCTCACATTTATTATTTTTCCTGCCAGTGTTTGAAGGCATGAAAACATCCAAAACAATTCTTATAGACATTCTCATAGACGTCTGTTAAAAAGGATTTAATAACCCAATTCAAAAGAATAACTGGTGTGTCCTATGGTTTTGATACCTGAGTTATAAAGCTTTTTTTTTTTTTTTTACTATGTCAAGATTGACATGAATCAATGTAATTTAAAAATAGTTACCCCCCCCCCTCTAGTTAGTGAAGAGGCTAAGCTCCTTTTGCAAATAGAAAAGGCTGCTAGTTTGGAGCAAGTAATGATAATGGGGGATTTTAATTACTTATTTTTAATTACTATTGACTGGAGCAACAGTACTGCAAGGACAGTTAATGAGAACAAGTTTATAAACTTGTTGCATGACAATTTTATGGCACAGGTAGTTAAGGAGCCAACCAGAATTTATGCTATACTGGATCTAGTGAACTCTAATGACCCAGAACGTATAGCAAATGTGCAAGTTGTTGAATACCTGGATAAAAGTGACCATAATTTGATCTCATTTAATGTTTGTTACAAAAACAAAAATACTCTGGCAACAAAACTCTGAATTTCATAAAAATTCTTTGTTTTGTAAGGGGCAGTACTTCAGAGCAGAGATTGGGGTGTTATGTTTTCCGCTACATACACAAAACAGAAATGGTTGTAATTTAAAATATTAAATAATTACTCTTCTCAATTTGTTCCCTTAAGAAATAAATCTAAGTTTGTTAAGAACCACCCTTTTTGGCTTAATACAGAAGTTAATATGAAAGAAGAGTAAAGTATTTACAAACTACAAGTCAGAGGGGACAAATGCTATGTTATGTTTAATGAATATTAACATTAAAACAGCAATCATAGAAAATGAGGAACTGATTGCAGCACAGTCTAAGACTAACCCCAAAATATTCTTTTAAGTATATTATTAGTAATAAGATGCAGGTTGAGAGTGTGGCTCCATTAAATAATGGGAACAATGTGGCTATAAAGGATACAGAAAGGGCAAACATGCCCTTCTTTCCTTAAGTGTATACAATTGAGGAGTCAGAGTTTCAAGATCTTCCCGGTATGGGCACAGATGGCTCTGCTCAGTATAATCAGTGGTTGACACAGGATATAGTACATAAAGGTTTACTCCGCATTAGTAAGAACAAGGCGTCAGGGCCAGATGGAATACACCCTTGGGTACTGAGAATGCTTTTAGCCAGGCCTCTCTTTTAGATTTTTGCAGACTTCCTTTCTTCTAGTATGGTACCTGTGGATTATAAAAAAGGTGATTTTTCCATTATTTAAGGGGATTATGATCTCAGCCTGACAATTATAGTCTTGTCATCTGTGGTGAGCAAGTAATCTGAAGACTTGTTAAAGGATCAAATTCAAAATGATGTTGTGGGAAATGGCATTATGAGCAGTAATCAGCCTAGCTTTATGAAGCATAGGTCATGTCAGACAAATTTGATTGCTTTCTATGTTGAAGTTAGTAAGATGCTGGACAGTTGTGGAGCAGTATTTTTCATATTTGGAAAGGGTTTTTTTTTTTTTTTTACAGTGAGAGCTGTGAAATTGTGGAATTCTCCCTGAATCGGCTGAAGTGCAAATATATTCGATAGCTAGGGGTTATTAAAAATAACCTTTAGTATCAATTGCCTTCTTGCAATCAGGAAGGAATTTTTTCACCCCTGATCCACATTGGGTTGTTTCAGAAAGGTTTGTAACCTTCCACTGGATCAATTAGGCAGGTTTTATATAGACCTAAAAGGTTCCTCTTGGTGGACATGTGTCTTTATTTATCCTTAGTTACTATGTTTTCTGTGTCTGTAAGCTCAAATGATTACCTGCTGGATATTTGAGGTGATGTAAGTTCTTTGTGAGTTGCTATAAAACATGATTCATTACTAAAGAGGGAACTCTGGTCAAAAAATACTGTGCAATAAAATGCAGGTCTAAGCTATTTTCCAGTATGCATTGTCTAGAAAAATTCAGGGGTTTTAAAGTTATCTATAAATGTAAGTGCTATTGAAAGCTGTGCTGTTGATATTATTTGCACTCATGTCCATAACCAATGCTGCAAGCCAGCTCATTAAATCTGATTAAAAGGCCTAGACAATTGATTATAGTTTTCTTGTTTGTTTTGTTTTAAGTTAGACCCAGTGAATAAAAAATGGATATATACTGCTTTAAATCGCAAGTGATTTTACAAATAGCTTAAAGGAAAACATGTTTTTTTCAAAATGAATCAGTTAATAGTGCTACTCCAGCAGAATTCTGCATTGAAATCCATTTCTCAAAAAAGCAAACAGATTTTTTTATATTCAATTTTGAAATCTGACATGGGGGCTAGACATTTTCTCAATATCCCAGCTGCCCCTGCCCCTGGTCATGTGACTTGTGCCTGCACTTTAGGAGAGAAATGCTTTCTGGCAGGCTGCTGTTTTTCCTCCACAATGTAACTGAATGTGTCTCAGTGGGACATGGGTTTTTACTATTGAGTGTTGTTCTTAGATCTACCAGGCAGCTGTTATCTTATGTTAGGGAGCTGTTATCTGGTTACCTTCCCATTGTTCTTTTGTTTGGCTGCTGGGGGGGGGAAGGGAGGGGGTGAACTTGCAGTACAGCAGTAAAGAGTGATTGAAGTTTATCAGAGCACATGTCACATGACTTGTGGCAGCTGGGAAATTGACAACATGTCTAGCCCCATGTCAGATTTCAAAATTAAATATAAAAAAATCTGTTTGCTCTTTTGAGAAATGGATTTCAGCGCAGAATTCTGCTGGAGCAGCACTATTAACCGATTAATTTTGAAAAAAATGTTTTTTCCCATGATCCCTTTAATTATCATTGAAATTGTTTCATTGGGGTATATTGGAAAGTTGCTTGGACTTTCATTTTTTTCATTATGCAACAAAAAAAAAAAAAAAAAAGATTTTTTGGGTGGAATTCCCCTTTCATTATGCAAATAAAGAGTTTCCTGTTTAATCAGTTTTTTTACACAGTAATGAACACTATAAACACCAAGTAAAAAACATTACAGATTTACATAACAAGATTTTATCTATGCTGGCATAATTCATTCCAGAGCAAAAAATAGCTTCTCCGAATAATTAAGCCTTCGCCTTTTCACCTTTCTCCTATGAGACACTTTGAAAGTCAAATTCTATCTGAAGATTTGAAAAAATCCAAGGGGAAGTAAGCCTTGCCTATTATTATATCTGTTTTGGGGGGAATTAAGCATGAAAAGAATTTGGTGTTACTGATCTTTTAAGCACTTCACTGACTCTAGAACATTTAGGCTATCCATAGGCTGATTTAAGTCCCTGACTGCTAGCAGATTCCTCATCTGTGTTTGCGTCTGGAAGCCTTGTGTCTGCTCCAGTGACAACATTTTGGCCCCGAAAAGCAAGATTTGCATTTTGTTTCGAAAACCTCCATAGCTAAGAAAGTGAAGGGGAGCAGCCAGGCAGTGGATTCTTCTCTGATCCTAGCCTTACTTGAGAGGCAGGAAAGTGTTTATTACTGTTGGGAAAATATTGAATTTCTGGTGGATCCCAGTGCGATATTTACTTAATTTGCCCCAGAGTTTAAAGTATAGTTAATGTTCACATTTCTTTACTAGTGGCTAGTTTGTATTAGTACATGGAAATAACTAAGCTGCCATAGTTTATGGAACTTTGTCCTGGGACCCATTGTCTATCTGTACAACCAATGAGTAAACCCAGGGGATTGTTTTTGCCCACTCCTTGTTCTTGCTCATTTTTCCTTCTGGCTTTCACTAGTGATAGACAGTAGAGGCTAGAGGGCATTAGAAAGATTAAAGTAACATGGAAGAGAATAATAGCATAGTGTAGACAAGACTGAAATAAGCAAGAGGTCATAAAATATTTATAGAAACAAGGGAAACCCTAAAAGAAAGCTACAATTATGCAGTATATCAGTGTCTTAAAAGGGAGTGTCTACTTGTTCCTGAAAACAACTTGTACTGGGGAATTTTTTTTCCCCCTTTTGATAAAGGTATTAAAACAGGTGGAACAGAATGGTACTAATATATCATTATTTCTGTTTCATTTTTGCATATGAGTGGTCTTACCTTGCTTTCTGCTAGATGGGCCTGATTAGATAATCATAGTGGATACACAGTTAATAGAACCACTAAGGCTTATGGCACACAGGACATACTCTATGCCAGTGTTAAATTGGTGAGGGAAGCATCCAAACCTGGAGGAGGAGCCAATCATCTGTGCATTTTTGGGAAGAAATCTGCCTCTTACTCCTGGAACAGGTGTTTTCTGTTAAAACCAATGACATGCTCTTATCTGTTGGCTGCAGAACAGCACACAGGGCATATTCTCTGCTGTATTAAAGGGGTTGTCCACCTGCAAACACTTTTTTCGGTTACTTTGGTTTAAGAATGTTCGCCAGAAATAGACTTTTTCCAATTACTTTCTGATGTCTATGTGTGACTGTTTTTCTAATATTGAAGTTTTCACGTTTCACCTTCTGAAGCAGCTCTAGGAGGGAGGTCGCCGACCCTGTAAACTTTTCTACATTGATACATTTAGTTGATACATTTTTTTCTTTGTCCCTGCTGAGCAGAATCCCTGAGTGCCATCACAGGCAGCTGTTAGAATTGATACAATAGTTGCTAGTATTACACAGATACTGCTGAGAAATGTATCCACTAAATGTAGCAAATTGTAACCGTTCAGATGCTCCTGGATCACATTAAGCTTTAAACTTAAATTTTGGGGAAACTGTAAAAAATAATACATGTAAAGCAATCTTTGTTTCTGGTGAACAATCTGAAAACTTTAAACTTCAATTGTGAAAATATGTAAAATCTGAAGTTCTAATGCTATGGTTTTCATACCATTATGGTTCAAGCCCCCTTCAAAATGCTTGATTAAAATGATTTCAGATCAGGTCCCTCCTTGCCTAATAAGAAGGTTACAGATGTAAGAAAACATTTGTATTTGGGGGCCGCTCGGTTGAATAGGGCAAGCGTCCGGCTTGGCCTGGCTCTGCAGGCAAGTAATACAAAAAATATGAATTTGGCAAAACCGCTCTGGATCGTGCTCCAACAGCCCCCCCCCCGCACATGCTCATTGATGAGCAAGGGGAGTAAAAAGCTTTTTCACCCTACTCCACTCCTGTTTTAAAATTGCACAGCCATAACCAGGGACTGGACTTTCCTTCCCTCTCCCCCAGGGCCTGGAATAGGGGTAGCCAATCAAAAGAGGTACGTAGCCATCACCCCCCCCGACTGTTGTGCCCTAGGCACCTGCTTATTCTGGTCACCCCTAGTCCCAGCCCTGCATAACCTGTATAAAAGGACTAAGTCTCCGGCCTTGTGCCTTTAAATAGACCTAGAACTCCTTGGTGCCTTATAATATCCTTGTAATTAACATAGTGTGTGTGTGTATATATATATATATATATATATATATATATATATATATATATATATATATATATATATATATATATACACTTCCAGACAAGTATCCGCACTCCAAGGTCAATCTTAATAGAAGCAGGGGTGCAAGGTAAATCGTGTATACACCAATAGTTTCCAAACCAGCACTCCCTTTTATGTAAAACATGTAATCTTTTATTGTTGCATCAATATCCAATGTTTCAGTCCCTGTTGGGACCTTTTTCAAGGATGATGAATATTTATATATACATATACATAGTGCAAGCTCTGCTGTTTAGTCATTAGCAATTAGCAGGTTCTTAATTGTGCCCAAAAAAGGCATAAGATAAAAAAAAGGCAAAAACAACTTTTGCTGTTCATTGAGTATTTTTTCTTTTAAATGTTTACATCAGGACTGTAATAATAATTTTTTTTATACATTTTATTTTAGGCTTACTGCAACTACATTGACATGGATTTTAGAAGTCAATACTCCACTACTCATTAACCTGAGTTAAGCCAAACAGAGAAGAATAACTTGGATCACAATGGCCAAGTCAAGGCTCTTCTGTTTGTTGGTGGCGTTGGGTTCAGTTTTCATGATTCTCTTCATCATTGTTTATTGGGACAATGTTGGGACAGCTAATCTGAATCTTCACACGTCCTTCAGCAAGTCTCTTCCTTTTCAGTCATCCGAAGAGCTTTCCACTGCCGTTACTGCTACGAGAAACCGATTTGTTTCAGATGTGGATGTATTTTTAAATAGTTTTCTTAATTTGAGCACAAGGAGAAGTGAACTTCAAAGCACAAAAGCAGAAAAGATGCCACTACGAGGCTCAAGCAGCCTGGAGGAAAATGCCAGGGGTTATGATTGGTCCACTAAAGAAAAATTAGAGGATGCAATTCTAGATCAGGAAATGATACAGCAAGAGAGAAAGCTGAATTTGCTACAGTTTTGTGGCAACTCAAGCTTTGGTTTTCCAACAAAGGAACGTTCTTTTGATGACATCCCTAATCGGGAATTGGATCACCTCATTGTGGATGATCGTCATGGTATTATTTACTGCTATGTTCCTAAAGTTGCCTGCACTAATTGGAAGCGAGTGATGATTGTGTTAAGTGAGAGCCTCCTGGACAAGAAGGGAGTTCCTTACCAGGATCCCTTACTGATTCCTCGTGAGGATGTCCATAATACAAGTAGTCACCTAACCTTTAACAAATTCTGGCGCCGGTATGGTAAGTTTTCCCGGCATATGATGAAGATCAAGTTGAAGAAATACACCAAGTTCCTGTTTGTCCGTGATCCTTTTGTCCGACTCATCTCTGCGTTCCGCAGCAAGTTTGAACTTGAAAATGAGGACTTCTACCGCAGCTTTGCAGTGCCTATTTTGACTCGCTTCTCCAACACGACCAGGGTTCCCGATACAGTTGGAGAAGCGTTCTCCTCGGGCACAATGCCGTCGTTCTCTCAATTTATACAATATCTCCTCGATCCGCAGACGGAAGAGCAGAAGCCGTTCAATGAACATTGGAGGCAGGTGTATCGCCTGTGTCATCCATGTCAGATCGAATATGATTTTATTGGCAAGCTGGAAACGCTTGGTGAAGATACGGCGCTGCTTTTAAGACAATTAAACTTAGATACACTCTTTCAGTTCCCTCCCAGCTACAGAAACAGGACTGCAAGTAGCTGGGAGGAAGACTGGTATTCAAAACTTCCAATAGCATGGAGAAAGAAACTGTACAAATTGTTTGAGGCTGACTTTGTTCTTTTTGGCTACCCTAAACCAGACGACTTACTGAGTGTATAAACAGACTTACCAAGAAAAACTGAACAATAGTTTGCTGCCTTCCATAACGATTTCCAGTGTTGGTACATTTTTTTATAGTTTTGTGTGGTTTACTTTCTTTCCATTGTATGTGGAAGCATGAGGTATAGTTTACAAGAAAAGTCAACCTCTTCAGCCGAATGAAATTTGAGATAATTTAAAGGGGAGCTAAAAACCCGAAGACACACTTGCTCTGGACAGTGAACTTGTTATGTTAAGGTGTTACATGCTTACAATTGTACACCTGCTCAAGTATTACCTTTGCATAGTTGTAGTGTAGCCCCTAGACAACAAAAAAAAATCAAACCTAAAACAGGTTTATTTGTTACATGTGCATTGAGCATTTTTACATTGATAACACACCCAGTTGAAGGTGAAACTCATTAGCAAAGTACAAATGTTATGTGATGCCAAAAGGTTATATCCTCTGGTATGTGTGCTTCCACCATGAAATGAGTACTTATGTTAGAGAAATGTTTCTAAAGGGTTTAAGTTACCTTTTAAAAGTTCCTTTTTTTCCATGCTTCTTCAGAATTCTATCATGCTCCTAGGTTCCTGCTTGTTCCTGATTGTTATCCCCTGTCACTTTCTGATTGAGAGCAAGAGGTTCTCTCCAACGGAAGAGACATTCATGGTGACTAAATTAGATTAATCTGAAAGGAAAGTGCTGTAACACAGCAGCCTGCTTACAGCAGGAGCACATCGATGTGCAGCAGCAGAATTTTTATTCTAAGGGATGACATTGTCTCTTCGGTTCCTTTATTATGTTTGTAAAAAATTTCCCTTGCCATTATAACTTCTCAGGAGGAGTTCTTTTAAATGCTTTTTACTATATAAATATATTATTTTCTAAATTAATATATTATTTAAAGTATTTAATACCGGAACTTGGGTTAAGTAAAGACTTTTACTGTTCATGCATTCTGTCTTCTGTTCCTTCTTCATCAGAAACAAAGCAGGATTTAGCCTGTTGATGTTTATTTGTGCGTGCACAAGTCTGGGCCAACATTTTTTAAGGACTAAGAAGTTCTAGATGAATTCCTTGATGTTTTTAACTTTTTACTTCTGTGTTTTTAACATTCTGTTTAAAAATATATTTATTTAGCCAATGTAATTTAAACCTGTGACTTGGGCTATCCTTTAAATCGTATGAAGCTTTGTTGCAACAAACTGTCATGTGTATATCTCAGTTGGTGCAAGTACAAGGTACTGTTTTATTATTACAGAGCAAAAGGAATCCTTTTTAAAAATTTTAATTATTTGATTAAAATTGAGTCTAAGGGAGATGGCCTTCCTGTAATTTGAGCTTTTCTATATAACTCCATTCCGGATAAGGGATCCTATGCTTGTACCAATGTGTTTATTTAAAATGAGAAGATCAAATGACATACTTGTGTCTAAAATACCATCAAGGATCACCACTGTAGACCTCCTATAGTGGTGCCTTCCTGTGAAACAATCAACAATCAACCTTATATAAAATACTTCAAAGGGGATCTAAATACTTAAATGTATTCTGTCACGATTTTTATGGTGTTGATTTTGTTTCTACATTGTTAATGTTTACACTGCAAATAATTAATTTTACCATGTAACATTTCATTTCTAAACCAACAAGTGTGTATGTATGTGTTTTTTTTTGTTTTTTTTTTGGTTTTTTTTTAGTTGTAATATTGGTGTGCATTATGGAACTGCTTGATGACAGGATATTGTTTCTCCTACTCAGTGTAACTGAAGGAGTCGCTGTGGGACATAGATTTTTACTATTGCGTGCTGTTTTTATATCTACCAAGGGGCTGTTATCTGGTTACCTTCCCATTGTTCTGCTGACGGCTAGGGAGGGGGGGTTATATCACTCCAATTTGCAGTAAAGAGTGACACATTATGTCTAACACATGTCCTATTTCAAAAAATATATATTAAAAAATCTGATCTTTTGAAAAAAGGATTTCAGTGCAGAAGTCTGCTGGAGCAGCACTAATAACTGATGCGTTTTGAAAAAACATGTTCTCTCGTGACAGTATCCCTTTAAAATAAATTGGTATAAACTTAAGGTGGCCATAGACGTGCAGATTAGGGATGCACCGAATCCAGGATTCGGTTCGGGATTCGGCCAGGATTCGGCCTTTTTCAGCAGGATTCGGATTCGGCCGAATCCTTCTGCCCGGCCGAACCGAATCCGAATCCTAATTTGCATATGCAAATTAGGGGTGGGGAGGGAAATTGCGTGACTTTTCGTCACAAAACAAGGAAGTTAAATTATTTTTCACTTCCCACCCCTAATTTGCATATGCAAATTAGGGTTCGGATTCGGTTTGGTATTCGGCCGAATCTTTCACAAAGGATTCGGGGGTTCGGCCGAATCCAAAATAGTGGATTCGGTGCATCCCTAGTGCAGATTTACCTTCATCTTTTGTCATGTCCGATAAAAGCTGTTGACGGTCTCCCACTGATGTCGTCAGATCGGCAATACATGCAGAGATATTATCGTAGCCGACAGAAATTTTCTAACCTGTCCGATCAACTGAATGACCGATCGACATGGCATGTAAAATGGACACTGGACACTCCACACGCGGCCCGAAAATCGCACGAAACGGATATTCGTACGATCAAATCTTTGCGTCTATGGACCGCTTTACTTGTCAAATTATAGCTCTCATGTTCTGTCTGCAGCTGGTTGAAAAATAATTTTTTATGCAGTTACTGTTCATCTGCAGAGTTGCCCAGTGTTAATAAACAACCTCCATAGTGTCGAGAATATGCTTATGCCAATGCTGAACCACCTCAAACCCTCCTCATGTTTCCCTTTGTTGGAATGGAAATTTGCCTCCCTATGGCAAAAATGCTGCATGATGCTAATGTATGTTATCAAACATATGAAATGTGAATCTTTGGCACTGGCAGGACCCATCCTGCTCTAGCCCTGGAAGCTATATGTAACATATGGTATCCCAAAACCCAAAACAAACTCCAAGGTCCTGGTCTCGGCTCACACTTTTGCCTCTAACAACCGCCTTGCGCTTCAGGAAGATCCCACCACTACTCGGATGCCCCCAGGTCATCAAGTGCGAGGACCAAGGGGAAAGTTCTGCGCATGCAAGGTAACTGTCAAGTTTACAGGAAGGATTGGGAAACGAGAGCGTTGTTGTGGAATGGGCAATCACAGTGCAGAACAGGATCAGGAACCAGGATCGTAGTCCAGGTCACAGGCCAGGACCAAATAAACCAGTAGCACAGTACAGAATTGTGATCCAAGTGAATGGTTAGAAACAGGCAAGGGTCAGGACAGGCAGCAAGTTTAAGGGCAGGCAAGGTCAGGAGCAGATTAAACTGACTTGAAATCACACCCATGAACTATTATGAAATAGACCACGTTGGGCAATGAGTCAGAGCAGAGTATGTGGTTTTATAGCCAGACTAATGTCTTACACAGATCATCGGTGGCCAGATTGTAACAGGTGAAACAAGCCATGCCATTAGAATGATAGCAATAGGAGTGAAGCAGGGTCTTGGCTGTCTGCTCACCTAGAGCAGTTACAGTGCAGACAGCACAGAAACACCAGGTACCTTGTTCAACTCAAGATCCGCTCGTTTGGCAATATCGGCAAACGGATCTTTCCCCAATATGCCATTAACAAGCATGGCTATATCAGGGGTAATCTGATTGTTCGGCCGTATGATGTGGGCTCCGGCGGGATCGCTCTGGTCAAAGTCAAACCTGACCAAACGACCGATGTCTGACGGACGAAAGATGTCGGCACACGCGACACACGATCTAAAAATCGGACGAATCCTCGATTCATACGATAGGATCTGTGTGTCGCATGTGTCACCTTTACACTCCACATATTTATCACTTTATAATATTGGTAAAATTCTTTCCCAGATCTGTTGGTTAAGTGCTCAAAGGTATAGTTTTCCTTTAATTTCTATTTTTACTCCAAAACACAGGTATAAGCACTATTACTGTTCATATTAACTCTAAGGTTGTTTACGGCCAGCTTCTTTCCTACACTCTTTCATTAGATGGGGACACGAAAGGAAAGTCATATATTGCCTATTATCATAAGTTGTTTAAACAGCTGTCACAGTTTTAAAAACATTACTTATTTACACGTGTGCCTTTAAATATTCATAAAGGTTTAAGCTTCTTTGGCCTTGTTTTGGATAACAAAGTCCTTTCTAGTGTCAGCCTTTCTTTGGTATAACAGGTTTTGCACATATGGTAAGCAGAGCAGGTTCTCATTATATTCTTATATATGCGGAATCTTTGCCAGGTGCTTTTTAAGTGATTGTTTAATAAACAATTGAACTTTCTTTTGAGGCTAAATATAAATAGCCTGCATTTACCAATGAATAATGGATACATTATTCCATATTGAATATGGCTGGCATTGTTAAAAAGTAAGAGCAAAAAGCTGGAGCTAAAAGGTGAAGACTGAGTGAGAGATTTCCATCTGTTGTAAGGCATGATTCTCTGAAATGCAGATATCTCAGGTAGATAAAGACATTCTTCAGCAGTACAATTCATGGTTGCCACACCTAGCTACAAAAACATTAACTATGTTTAGATGTTGCTTTAATAAAACTACTGTATTTATACAAAAAGTGATACAAACCTATACATAGTCCGAGATTCGTCGATGATTATTATTTTTGGAATTCGGCTAAACCTCACCGATTAGCTTTTTATATTTGGTAAATGTTTATTATTCAGTTAGATCAATCCCAACCATAGTTTTTAAGACAAAGGGGCTCATTAAACAGTGGGCAAATTTACACCTGGGCAGTAACCCATCGCAACCAATCGGTGATAAGCTTTTTCAGACAGCTGCATGTTGGATATTGAAAGCAGTAATCTGATTGGTCGACCTTGGGTTTTTGCCCAGGTGCAAATTTTGCCACTGTTTTTAAAGGTGCTCACCAAGGGGAAATGTCCAAGTTTATAACCTATGAAATGTTTGCTCCTGTAGTTTTAGATTATTTTTAAGCTATAGGACTTTATTTAGTCCAGATTTAGTGTTTTCTGTATAATGGGGTTATAGCTGATAGATGCGTATATTCATTGTGACAGCAGCACAGATCCTATGCAGTGAATCAGCAAAAAAGAAGATGGGGAGCTACTGGGACATCTTTGGAGGCACAGATCTTTAATACTAAGGGGCTGCGGTTCTGGTATATCAGTCCAAACATAATGTGCAGCATTTCTACCCTACTTTTTGATTAGCTTTAGTTCTTCAATACAGCTGGTATCCTTATATGCACTGTGGCGGGGACCAGCATTCAACCATACTACATTACACACCACTTAGTTCAACATATTAAATCTTTCAAAGCGTTGACCACAGATGTTTGTTTAGGGCAGCTTAATTTTTCTAATTGAGAAAGTGATGTGAATTTGTGAATAGTATGGCTACAAGGAAAGTCTTAGGGGCCCATTTACTTAGCTCGAGTGAAGAAATAGAAGAAAAAAAAACGTTGAATTTCGAATGATTTTTTTGGCTACTTCGACCTTCGACTACGATTTTGACTTCAAATCGAACGATAACTAAAAATTGTTCAAATATTCGTACTGTCTCTTTAAAAAAAACTTCGACACCCTACTTCGCCACCTAAAACCTACCGAGGTGCAATGTTAGCCTAGGAGGAAGGTCCCCATAGGCTTCCTAGCAAAATAGTTAGATCGATGGATTAAAATCCTTCGAATCGTTGGATTCGAAGTATTTAATAGTTCAATCGAACTAATTGCGGTAAATCCTTCGTCTTCGATATTCGAAGTCGAAGGATTTACATTCGCCAGTCGAATATCGAGGGTTAATTAACCCTCGATATTCGACCCTATGTAAATTTGCCCTTTAGTGTTAAAAACAATGCACATATCACCAACAAATAAAAAGTTTTTATATGCATTCAAATGTAAACCTAATTATTGTAGGCTTCTCTATGGTAAACACATTATACCTGACTCCCTCTCTTTCAGATGGGCCCTCCTGAAGTATTGGAGCAAAGGGTCCCCTCTACATGGGCGTTTTCTATGTGATCCGACGCACTGTGTCTGCATCTGACCAGCGCAGATTCTAATGAAGACACCGCCTGAGGCGGCTCCTTAAATGCCGCCCCTCCACTCGCAGGAACAATAGTGCGGAGAGCGCAACTGCGCTCTCTTGCACTGGTAAAGCCGAATTTCCGGTTTCAAAACCGGAAATTCAGCTCTTTAAAGTGACAGGAGCGGATTTTTGCTACCCCTGGAAACTTATCTGGCGCTGCAACTGCATACGACAGTCGCGTCGGATCAACGCTGCAACACCATCTGACAATGCATTCACTTACCTTATTTCCATCGCATGCGATTTGACGCCTGCGTAGTCCTACCCTAAAGGTGTTTTGGGTGATTATTGCAATCACCATTTACCCATTTAGCCTGCAATTGTGGTCCTCCCTTAGAGAGATGCAAGAGTAGTGATGGGCGAATTTATTCGCCAGGCCCAAATTCATGGCGAATATTTCGCGAATCGCCACAGGCGACTAAATTTGTGAAACGGCCGCAAAAATTCACTGGCTTAAAAAAAAATGTTGCCAGCTTCCAAAAAAATGAACGCCGGCTTCAAAAACGAGACGCCGGCGCCGTTTTGCAATTTATTTTCTGCAAAGTACCGCAAATTCGCCCATCACTATGCAAGAGAAGAACCGATAGTATTTAGTTAAATAGTTTTTCCTTTTTATATTAAGATCTGGGTTAAATTTTCAGAGCTTAACTGCAGAGCTTCATGACTCCGGCCTTCCTTCACTCTCGCTCCATGGAATCAACACTGCCTTTAATATAAATTCACTTCTTCCAAGTGAGCTCATCAGCCCAAGCAGCTGAAACCAATAGGACATCACGTGTAGTTCTAAGGGTAGGACTCCACGAGCGATTTTGTCGCAATCCGACACACTGCGACAAAAATAAGGTAAGAGATAGAATTGTTGCATGGTGTCGCAGCGTTGATCCGACGCAGCACGTCAGATTGTGGCAAAATCGCTTGTGGAGTCCTACCCTTAAACTCATAACAAATCACAAATCAAGTGTATGTTATGCTTTAATCTTTAAGGTACTCTGAACTTCTTTTTAAATATTTGTAATATTGTTGAACTGCTATTTCTTAGTGGGTGACACTGACATGTAATGGAATTGACAATGGAAATCACATTCGTGTATAGAAAGCATGCAATGTTCGTGCCTGGAGCCAAATGATCAGGGTATGTGCAGGGGTGTATATTTAGAAATATTCATTTGGCCCAGTTAGTCATGGATATGGAAGCAAAATCTCTATTACTATTATTATCTTGAAAAAGGTCCTAATGTGGACCGAAACGTCGGACATTACAGAATGATAATAAAAGAATTGAGGGAGTGCTGGTCAGAAGATTTTTTTGATACATAAACAATTACCGTGCACCCCGCCATTGATAACTGCTTTGGAGTGCGGATACTCATTGGAAAACATATAGATATATACACGCACGCACGCAGTCATTTACTACAAAAAGGTATGTGTTTGAATCATTGTGAAAAGGGTTTTGGCTTATTAGGGGTTAAAACAGCTCTTGCCTGCAGTTGATTAAAACAGAAAGTAAAATTAACTACTCAGTCTACACCATGTTGTTGCACTCACCAAATTTGATGTGCTCAATCTCAGCTGCATTAATATAAATGTGTAAATGCATGGAGTTTTCAGGTTATCTGGAAACCTATTATCCAGAAAGTTCCGTCTCTCTGTAGTAAAACGGTACCTTGTACTTGATTAAAACAACAATATAATTAATCCTTATTGGAAGCAAAACCAGCCAATTGGGTTTATTTAAAGTTTACATGATTTTCTAGTAGACTTAGAGGCCGATTCACTAACTTCGAGTGAAGGATTTGAAGGTAAAAAAAACTTCGAATTTCAAAGTTTTTTTTGGGCTACTTCGACCATCGAATGGGCTACTTCGACCTTCGACTTCGAATCGAAGGATTCGAAGTAAAAATCGTTCGACTATTCGACCATTCGATAATCGAAGTACTCTTTTTTTTTTTTTTTAAAAAAAAAAAAAATAACTTCGACCCCCCTAGTTCGCCATCTAAAAGCTACCAAAGTCAATGTTAGCCTATGGGGAAGGTCCCCATAGGCTTGGCTAACTTTTTTTGATCGAAGGATATTCCTTTGATCGTTGGATTAAAATCCTTCGAATCGTTCGATTCGTAGCATTTTATCATTCGATCGAAGGAATTTTCGTTCGATCGAACCATCTGCGCTAAAGGATTTTAATTCCTAGTCAAATATCGAGGGTTAATTAACCCTCGATATTCGACCCTTAGTGAATCGGCCCCCTAAGGTATAAAGATCCAAGTTATAGAAAGATCAGTTTTCCAGGAAACCCCAGGTCCTGAGCATTCTGGATAACAGGTCCCAGAAATCCCCAGGCCCTGAGCATTCTGGATAACAGGTCCCATACCTGTATTGGGATACATATTTATGTATTATAATAAAAATAGTCCATTATTAATACACTTTGACCAAAATATATCTGCTCATGTTCCATATCAATGCCCCTCATTATAAGTAGTTGTTATATTATGGTAAATATACACATATATGCAGCCATACAATGAAAACTACATTCTAAGCTCATAACTCTTTTTACTCTAGTGTAAAGCTAGAGGCGTGCAGGAAAATACTGCCAAAGAATTACATTTTTAGTTTTTCTGGCAATAGAGAAAATGGAGGTTCAACAGAGCTTTCTTGGATTGTCTTCTGGAAAAAAATGAAATCAAAAAAGGAGAATTGAATCCTCCTAAATAGAAATACGCAGAGGGGGGAAAAAAAGCTTGTCTGAAGCCAATGTCAATAGAAGTGAAGCCAAAATCCAGAACACCATTCGGCTATAAAGGATAAGGGTGAACGTGCCTGTAAATATATATATGTCCCCATGCTATTTAAGATACATTCTCTCTACACAACAGAGTTGTTAGTTTTTTAATTCAATGGGAATGAACTTTCCATCACACAATAAATGCAGTTTATAGCTTACTGTTTAGACAGAGGTCTTCCTTTTATTGGCATGTATACCGTGCGTTTGTATATAATTATTTACACACGTGTGTGAAAAAGTAAAAACACCCATGACAATAGTTTTACGTTTTCAACATACAGATATTTGACCTACTTCCCAGGTGTTTTTACAAAGTATAGTACCTTGCCATGGACAGTATTCCCTGGTCCTGTTTGCCATGGTCCAGTAACCCATAGCAACCAGTTGTTTGCTGGCTACTGTTTTAGACCAAAACATGCTGTTCATCTTTGAGTACAATATAGAGTGATATTCTGAGACAATTTGCAACTGGTTTTAATCTTTTTTATTATTTGTGTTTTCTTTTAAGTTGTTTAGCTTTTTATTCAGCAGCTCTCCATTTTGTAATTGAAGCAGTCTGGTTGCTAGGGTCCAAGTTACCCTAGCAACCATGCATTGATTTAAATAAGAGAGTGGAATATGAATAGGAAAGGGCCTGAATAGAATGATGGGTAATAAAAAGTAGCAATAACTATAAAGCTGTAGACTTACAGGGCATTTGTTTTTTTAGATGGGGTCAGTAAGTCCCATTTGAAAAGAGTCAGAAGAAAAAGGCAAATAATTTGAAAACTATATATATAAAAATGAATAAATAATGAAGACCAATTGAAAAGCTGTTTAGAAGTGGCCATTCTATAATATACTAAAAGTTAACTGAAAGGTGAAACACCCCTTTAAGCTTCATGTTCCTGTTACTATACATATGTCATTATGTTATGGATCACTTATAAGCAGGGCCGCCATCAGGGGGGGGCAAGTGGCCTGGGCATGAAGGGGGGCCTGGCAGTGCTGCAGTTTTGAAAAAAGCCGGGCCCCCCTTGCGAGTGCTGAAGCCATGCGTGCTACCAGCCGAACAGCTGAAGGACCCGAAGTCACGAAAACAGCCGAACTCCCAAAGCGGCGAAAAGACCGAAGTCACGAAAACAGCCGACATTGAAGTCCTGAAGCTGCAAAAAGACCCACAGTCGCAAAAGGAGGTGAAGTGCTGAAGCCAAGAGTTCAATTCTACTGAACACCAATGTGGGTTTTTTTTTTAATCCCCTGGCCACTAATATATTATTTTAATATTCTATAGGCCCCTGCCACCAATGTTTTTTTTTTAACTTGTAAGAGGGGCCCTGGCGCCAATGTTTTTTTTAAAAATATTTTGGGGCCCCAATTTTTTTTAACTTATAAGGGGGCCCTGACTGTCAATAGCTTTTTATAACGTGTGTGTGGGAGAGTTACTTTTTAGCGCTGATGTCTGTGTGGTATTTGGGCGGGATGGAGTGGGGCTTGGGCGCTAGTGAAAATTTTGTTGTACGGGGTCCCGTGATTTCTAATGACAGCCCTGCTTATAAGATAAAGGAATGTTACATTTGATTGTATGTTAATGCTGGGAGTGGGGTTGCCCCCTTTTTGAAAAAAGTAGTTGTAGTCATGTTATTTGATGCCTGGAAATTGGATAACACTTCAGGGAAAATGCAAAGATTAATTAGTACAGGTACAGAACCTGTTATTCAGAATTCTCTGGACATGGGTTTTCTAAAGTAAACCAAATAGGATTGTGTTGCCTTCACTAGGGATTAATTATATCTTACTTGTGATCAAGCACAAACTACTGTTTTATTATTACAGAGAAAAGGGAAATCATTTTTAAAAAATTTGGATAAAATGGAATCTATGGTAGACGGCCTTTCCATAATTTTCTGGATAAGCGTTTTCTGCATAACAGATTCCAGACCTGCACGTGAAATATACGCTTTCAGAAACAGCCACTATTATAATGAAAGTATTTGTGTCAATTGTACACTTGTCATTGAAATGGTCTAATACATTTTGTTTTGAATGGGCAACAACATGCCCATTACGTGTAGCTTATCGGTTGCCCCGGCAACCACTAATGGTCCTGAATTGTTGAACGAGATTCCTGTTTGGGAAATTCACTCCAGGTCTGTGTGTAGTGAAGCTTTTGAGCTAATCCTGTGTGAATGGCCCCTTGTGTCTGTATCACTGCCAACAGAGCTGGAATAGACACACACATGTGGAATGTGTGGAAAAGTACAGTCAGCTTGTGTGAGGGATCAGGCCCGGGCTAGCATCAATGCACAGGTTTGTTCTATATTTGTGTTCAGCCTTTGCACAAAGAAGGTGGCTAGCAACAGGAACGGAAAATGTCCCACCGACTGCCCTAACAACCCACCTCAGCATTGCTAACAACAACGTGCGGCTTATCTGGCACCCAGATGCCACACGTCACCTGATTCAGTGAAGCAAATCCGACTTTAGACAAGACATAGCCACACAGCTCCTAGCTTTCCTGTCACCATGGAATTAATGTATGTTAAACATATACAGCACTTGCAAACATGCATTCCATGTATAATGCTTTAAAACTAGTGTTTCTGGTTTGTACCGGACAGCAGGGGGTGGTTCACCTTTCAGTTAACTTTTAGTAGCCAATTCTAAGCAACTTTACAATTGGTCTTCATTATTTATTCTATATTGTTTTTTTTTTAAATTGCCTCTTTCTTCTGACACTTTCCAGCTTTCAAATGGGGGTCACTGGCCCCGTATAACAAAAAATGCATTGTAAGGCTACAAATTTATTGTTGCTCCTTTTTATTATTAATCTTTCTATTCAGGCCTCTCCTATGCATATTTCAGTCTCTTATTCAAATCAATGCATGGTTGCTAGATTAATTTGGACCCCAGCAACCACATTGCTAAAAATACAAACTGGAGAGCTGCTAAATAAAAAGCTAAATTACGCAAAATCCACGAACACGGGTATGGGATCCGTTGTCTGGAAACTCGTTGTCCAAAATGCTCAGAGTTACAGAAAGGCCATCTCCCATAGACTCCATTTTATTCAAATAATGCAAATTTTAAAAAACTATTTCCTTTTTCTCCGTAATAATAAAACACTAGCTTGTACTTGATCCCAACAAAGATATAATTAATCCTTATAGGAAGCAAAACCAGCCTATTGGGTTTTTTAATGTTTACATGATTTTCTAGTAGACTTAAGATTCAAACTACAGAAAGATCCGTTATCTGGAAAACCCCAGGTCCCGAGCATTCTGGATAACAGGTCCCATACCTGTAATAACAGATGAAAACATATTGCAAATTGTCTCATAATATCACTCTCTACACTCAAAGGTGAATAGAATCACCCCAAATGCCAAATGACTTTCCTTCTCCTTTAACAGGAGTCAATGAACCCAGTGGCGGAACTACCGGGGAAGCAGGGGGTGTGAGCGGGCCAGGGCCCGCACCCCCTCAGGGCCCCCCGGCAGCCCTTGCGCCACTGAAAATGCGGGCCATCGCACACCAGGGCCCGCCCCCTCTAGTTACGCTACTGAATGAACCTGCCTGTATGTTTATGGGGTGTGGGAAGAAACCGGACAAACGGGGACAACTTACACACATCTTGTTCCTTTTCACCTTTTCTAGCTTAAATAACTGCCCCCATGACTACACAGCAGCCTATTCTTGTAAAGACAGTAGTCTTTCTAAGGCTTAGTCCACACCAGGCGATTCGGCGAGATTTAGCGCCCTGGCGACCAATCGCCTCTTCTTTGATGCGACTATTCTCCCCGAACCGCTTCCTCTTCTCCTGCGCCGGCTGTCATGAGAGTCGCCTGCGTTATGACACACACGGCACTTCGTTTTCCAAAGTTGCCTCACAAGGAAACCTGCGTTATGACACACGAGGAAACCTGCGTTATGACACAAGCGGCGCTTCGTTTTCCAAAGTTGCTCGAAGTTGCCTCACGAGGCAACTTCGGAAAACGGAGCGCCGCGTGTGTCATAACGCAGGCGACTCTCATTACAGCCGGCGCAGGAGAAGAGGAAACGGGTCGGGGAGATTAGTTGCCTCAAAGAAGAGACGATTTGTCGCCATGCGCTAAATCTCCCCGAATTGCCTGGTGTGGACTAAGCCTCTAGCAAACACATAACTTTTCCCAAAGCAGGGCAACAGTACATGAGTTTTTAATTACGCTAAAATGCTTTTATTTTATGGTTCCTTTAAGGATGCTGCATACTGTAGTTTCACTGTCATGCAAGTGGTTTGGAACAGGACCGTGAAGATTGGAAAATGCATATAAGATTAAACAATATATCAACTGTTGTAGTAAAGGAATTATTTATCTTATCACATGTACTAAATCTAAATGTGGTAAACAATATGTGGGCTGTACCACTAGATCACTCAAAGAACGTATCAGAGAACAAATTAATCAAGTGAGCAATACCAAATTAAGCAAAAAAACCAATTTCACTAGACACTTTAATGAATGCAATGGTAGTAATTTACAGTACTTCTCTATACAGGGGATAGAACAAATTAAGACAGTCATTAGAGGAGGATATCCCTTAATGAAACTAAAAAAAAGGGAGGTTTATTGTATTTTCCATTTACAAACCAGGTTGCCACTTGGATTGAATTATGCTTCTGATGTAACTTGCTATATTTAACTATATTTATATTAAAACATTTTTATATTGTGTAAATTATATTTTAAATACCCCGTAACATGGATTATTTAACACATTTAAAGACTACCAAAGCCATTAGCCCTGTGTATAATATATGGCATTTGTAACGAATGTGTAAGATTGTGATTGGTTTTATTGTGGGGAGGGACTATGAGAGCTAGTATTTAAGGAACAAAAAGGAACTGACTAGTCAGATATTGCCTATGACTAAGTACTAGGTAAGCATGTAAGGAGGTGAACAAAATGTGTGTGCAGAATGATAGGTGTAATGTGGGTACATGGCACTAGATGGCAAGCGTAACAAAAGTACAAGTGTAATTATTTCCCCTGCCACTAGAGGGAGTTGGTTTCTTCCTAGGGTATAAAAAGGGAGCCACACCCAGGGTTAAGTGTCTTGTGATAGGAAAGAACTGTCGAAAAAGAAGGTCCAGATAGAGACGCCCGGTAAGAACAAAAGACAGACAGTAGTGACAGGCTAAGATAGTAAAATTTAAGTTGAGCAGGCACTAGGTGCGTGAGACAGGAAATTTAGTAAGGGCCGCTCCAGGCCTGGACTGTGAGTCAATATAGGCCCTGCCATTCCAAGTACATATATATATATACAATTACCAACAGACTGCACTCCAAGGACTTTGTTGATGAAAATAAAGTGATTTATTTCAACGTTTTGGCACTTGGGCCATCATCAGGATATATATATGTGTGTATATATATATATATATATATATATATATATATATATATATATATATAGTATATAGCACCAATTACCCATTTAAAATATTGTAATATGACAGAGCCGCCCCCACTAAAAATTCATTAGAGGGTCCAACTCACACCTTCAGACACAAATACTTTCACTGTTCCCCCCTAAGCTCGCTTGTTTGCGATGTTTAAAGTGACAGAAGGCCTGGGGAAGGGTACAAAACGGCAAACACCTCAACTGTCCGGGCCCCCTTGTCCACCAGCCCCCCCTCCCCCCGATGCAAGGCCTGCTGTGTGGTAATTATGCCACATGACACCTCACATGACATCCCTGTGACAGCCCTGTTATATTTGGTGGGAGCACTGCTTCACTTGCACAGTCTGGAATTTGTTTCCGTCAGAGGAAAAATCAAGATCCAAGCCATGTGTTGGAGGCCTGCATGCTTTATGTGGTGCCAATGTAAGCGAGAAATGAAAAAAATAAGCCTTTTTCTACTCAAAAGCCATCATATGGAAAAAAATGCAGTATAAAAAGTTAAACTGCTTTAACAATAAAGTGGACTGCATGTGCCTGAAACTCATTATACAGGTTGGGGGTCGTGGCTCATGTAACTTTGCTCTGCCAGCTACAGGCAGCATGTCGTGCCCAGGGCAGAATGGAATGGACTCTCCTTGCTGCAGGCACAGTGAGGCTTATTTATAAACAATGGGCAAATATGCACCTGGGCAGTAACCCATGGCAACCTATCAGATGATTGCTCTCACTGTTGAACCTGCAGCTGACGGAAAAAAGCTAATCTCTGATTGGTTGCTACGGGTTACTGCCAGGTGCAATTTTGCCCAGTGTTTATAAATGAGCCCCACTCCAAATCGAAACACAAACATATTGGTGTCCCTATGTCAGGGAACCGGGAGTTCCCTCTGGGGGAGTAGTCCGGATCTAGGAGGAAGCCCCTCAGGAGGGATCAGGATCGCGGTATCCAGGGATTCGGCAGAAGGGGTAATGGAGTCCAGGCAATAGGTCACAAGGCAGGCAGAATACAAACAGAGTCCAAAGTCCAGGCAGGGGGTCAATAACAAGAGGTCAAACAGGAATAACTTCAGGGATAACAGGAAACGCAGCAGGAAACCCAGGAATAAACTCAGAAACGAGATCCTATTTTCGGGCGCCATCTTGGTGCCTCAGGCGTCCTTTTAAAGGGGTTTTTTGGCGCCCTTGCGTCGGCGTCAGCACGTCTGCGACCGACGCACTGCGCCTGCGTCCGTCGCGCCGTTGTGACGTTTTTGCGCCTGCGCACTTGCGTGTAGGCGTCTTAGCGCCGGCGCCGCTACCCACGTGGCGGCCATGGGCGCCGCCATTTTGGGAGCGGCGTCGGAAGAGGAAGCTGCGCCGCCCGGAGCTCCTGGTCCTGCTCCGGGCGGCGATCGTGACAGTACCCCCCCCCCTCACGGGGGGCCTCAGGACCACCGGGACAAGGCTTCTGGGGAAACTTGGCATGGAAATCCCTCACCAGTCGAGGAGCGTGAACATCGCGGTGTCCCTCCCAGGAGCATTCTTCAGGGCCAAAGCCCTTCCACTGAATGAGGTACTGAAGGGACCCTCTGGAGATTCTGGAGTCTAGGATTTTCTCCACCTCGTACTCGAGTTGACCCTCCACAGAAATGGCAGGAGGAGGAGATTGACCGCCAGAGAACTGGTTGGTGATGGCGGGTTTCACCAGAGACACGTGGAAGACGTTGGGGATTCTCATCTCTGGTGGAAGCTGGAGTCTAACAGCCACAGGGTTAATTATCTCCAAGATGGGAAATGGACCCACGAATTTTGGACCCAACTTGGAAGATGGTATCTTCAACCGGATATTCCTGGAAGAGAGCCAGACATTATCACCCACCTTGTAGGGAGGAGAGGATCTTCGACGACGATCCGCGAAAGTCTTATGAACAAGAGCGCTCTTCTCTAGGTTCAACTTGGTAGCAGCCCAAATAGCAGACATATGGGCTGCGGAGTCGTCAGCAGCCGGGACGTCTGATAGTACAAAGTCTTGGGGAAAAGCTTGAGGATGCTGACCATACACCGACATGAACGGAGACCTTCCTGTAGAGGAATGACAAGCATTATTATGAGCGAATTCCGCCCATGGGAGGAGATCAGACCAGTCATCCTGGCAGAGGGATACGTGGTTCCTCAGGAACTGTTCGAGGGCTTGGTTAACACGTTCAGCTGCCCCATTCGTCTGCGGGTGGTATGCAGATGAAAACTGAAGAACAATTCCCAGGTCTTTGCATAGAGAACGCCAGAACTTGGCGGTAAACTGGGTGCCTCTATCAGAGACAATCTCCACCGGGAAACCATGCAGGCGGAAGATGTACTGGATAAATAGCTGGGACAACTCCACTGCTGAGGGCAACTTCTTCAGAGGGATGAAATGGGCCATTTTGGAGAAACGATCAATGACAACCCAGATCACAGTGTTCCCACAGGAGGGAGGAAGTTCGACAATGAAGTCCATGGACAGGTGGGTCCAGGGACGGGAAGGAACCGGCAAGGGCTGTAGTAACCCACTGGGGCGAGAGTGGCTAGACTTAGATGTGGCACAAACATTACAAGCAGCAACAAAGTCCTTCACATCTTTGCGGATATCAGGCCACCAGACCAGGCGTCGTAAGAGTTCAAGAGTCTTAGCTGGACCAGGGTGTCCGGCTTGCCTGGAGCAATGGGTCTGTTGCAGGATAGGCAGACGCAGCTCAGGAGGAACAAATGCCATTCCAATGGGAGTATCAAAAGGAGCAGAAGACTGACCAGCCAGGATTTGGTCGGCAAACTGTGGATACAGGGAGGCAATAATCTTGACTGGAGGGATGATTGATTCTTGTCTCTCAGGAGAGCGGTCCGCTGGAGTGAAGCTACGAGACAAGGCATCGGCCTTCCGATTCTTGGAGCCTGGGCGATAAGTCAAGATAAAATTAAATCGAGAGAAAAAGAGAGCCCACCTTGCTTGTCTGGGGTTTAGCCTCTTGAGGGACTGGATGAACTCGAGATTTTTATGATCGGTGTAAATCTGAACCGGAATCAGAGAACCCTCCAGGAGGTGACGCCACTCTTCAAGGGCAAGTTTAACAGCCAAGAGTTCTCGGTTCCCGACATCGTAGTTCTGCTCTGTGGACGAGAACTTCTTGGAGAAATAAGCACAGGGGTGCAACTTCCCATCAGCGGGGTGTCTCTGAGACAGGATGGCTCCGGCTCCGATTTCAGAAGCATCAACCTCGATGCAGAAGGGAAGTTCAGGATTGGGGTGTCGGAGGACAGAAGCGGACGTGAAGGCCTCTTTCAAGGACTGAAAAGCTTCAATGGCAGATGGAGGCCACAAGCTGGGTTTACCCCCTTTCCGGATGAGGGCCAGGATAGGTGCAATGCGGGAAGAGAACCCCCGGATGAACTGCCGATAATAGTTAGCAAATCCGATAAATCTCTGGATTGCCTTGGTACTCAGCGGGAGAGGCCACTCCTGGATGGCAGACACTTTCACGGGGTCCATCTCAAATCCCTCAGGAGAGATAATGTATCCTAGGAAGGGGATCTTGGACACCTCGAAGACGCACTTCTCCAACTTGGCGAAGAGAGAGTTCTTCCTCAGACGAGAGAGTACCTCCTTCACCTGGGAGCGATGGCTTTCAAGGTCTTTAGAAAAGATCAGGATGTCGTCCAGGTACACGACTACGAACCTTCCTAGGAGATCCCGGAACACATCGTTAACAAACTCCTGGAAGACGGCAGGGGCATTGCAAAGGCCGAAGGGCATGACGAGATATTCATAGTGCCCGTCACGAGTGTTGAAAGCCGTCTTCCATTCGTCACCCTCACGGATGCGAATGAGGTTGTATGCCCCCCGGAGATCCAACTTAGAGAAAATCTTTGCCCCCTTCAGCTGGTCGAAGAGCTCTGCAATCAAGGGCAGTGGGTACCTGTTTTTTACAGTGATTTTATTCAGGCCCCGGTAGTCTATACATGGCCGAAGGCCTCCGTCCTTCTTCTCCACGAAGAAGAACCCAGCCCCTGCTGGAGAGGTAGAAGGGCAGATAAACCCCCGCTGGAGATTTTCTTGGATGTATTCCTTCATTGCGGTAGTTTCTGCAGGAGAGAGAGGGTAAGTGCGGCCTCTGGGGGGCATGGCTCCTGGCAGGAGTTCGACAGGACAGTCGTAGGGACGATGTGGAGGAAGGAATTCCGCAGATTTCTTACAGAACACATCGGAGAATTCTTTAGAACAGGAGGGAAGAGACTTTAACTCGGTTGAGGAGATAATTACCTTCTTGAGAGGTTTAGCAGGAAGGCAATGCTGTTGGCAGAATGGGCTCCAACGAGAAACCTGCCCTGTGGACCAGTCTATGGTGGGATTGTGCAGGCGCAGCCAGGGGAGACCCAAAACAACTGGAACAGCGGGACAAGAGATAATAAGAAACGAAAGTCTCTCTCTATGCAGGGTCCCAACCTGCACAGGTAGTTCGCCAGTGGTCATCGTGAGTACAGACTCCAGAGGTTTATCATCTATGGCGACGATCCGCATGGGAGAAGGCAAAGGAAATAAGGGAATTCCCATGTACTTAGCAAAAAGAGCGTCCATAAAGTTACCCCCAGCTCCGGAATCGATGAAAGCATTCCCGAAGATGGTCTTATCAGTCAGACGAACCTGGAAGGGAAGGAGAAACCTGTGTGAATTTTCTTGGGTCTTCTCCTGAGACTTATCTCTAGACCTTTGAGTAGTGCCCCCTACATGAGTTACCATAGACATACCTCGGGGTACAAAACTCTTAGCCTTAGCAGGACAGGCATTGGCGAAGTGGGAATGTCCGCCACAATACAGACATAGGCCTGACATCCGTCTGCGGAGTCTCTCTTGTTCAGTGAGGCGAGTTCTTCCCACTTGCATGGGTTCCTCCTGGAGAGAAATGGATGCTTGGGCAGGCGGGATGACAGGAGCCTGCAGGAGAGGCCTCTGGAAGCGGGGTGCCAACATGGGTTGAAACTTCCTGACACGATCTCTCAGGGTTTGATGCTCTCTCAGAAGAGTGTCCACCTTGACAGCCAAGGCGATGAGGTCCTCAAGTTGCGTGGGTAATTCACGGGAGACCAGGTCATCCTTGATGCGGAGGGAGAGACCATTATAAAATGCAGTATGGTATGCGTCATTGTTCCAACGAGTCTCAGCAGCAAGTGTACGGAATTCGATAGCATACTCCGCTACACTGCGACTCCCTTGGCGGATTTGGAACAGACGGGAAGCAGCGGATGTCACCCGGCCGGGAGCATCGAAGACGATCCGGAATTCTTTGAGAAATGCTTCTGCGTCATCCATCAGTGGGGACTGCTTCTCCCAGTGTGGAGATGCCCACTCGAGAGCTTTTCCTGCCAGACGAGTAATCACGAACCCCACCTTGGCACGTTCAGAGTCAAATTCAGTGGGGTGTAGGGCAAAGCGAATCTGGCACTGATTCACGAATCCTCGACAGGCTTGAGGATCGCCATCGTAGAGAGGCGGAGCAGGAATATGTGGACCAGAAGTGGATAACTGGGTAGCCATGGCAGCAGCCGCTTGCGGAGGAGGTGCCGGCAGGGGGGTCGCTGGTGTCAACAAGGAGAGCTTTTCCAGGATCGCCTCCAGCGTGTGTCCCACGTAATTCTGCCGGGCTTCATACGCCTCCATGCGGGAATGCAGGCCCCGAAAGGCCCTGCCGAAATCTGGCTGAGCTTCCTCAGTGGGATCCATGGCCCGAAAATAATGTCAGGGAACCGGGAGTTCCCTCTGGGGGAGTAGTCCGGATCTAGGAGGAAGCCCCTCAGGAGGGATCAGGATCGCGGTATCCAGGGATTCGGCAGAAGGGGTAATGGAGTCCAGGCAATAGGTCACAAGGCAGGCAGTCCAAAGTCCAGGCAGGGGGTCAATAACAAGAGGTCAAACAGGAATAACTTCAGGGATAACAGGAAACGCAGCAGGAAACCCAGGAATAAACTCAGAAACGAGATCCTATTTTCGGGCGCCATCTTGGTGCCTCAGGCGTCCTTTTAAAGGGGTTTTTTGGCGCCCTTGCGTCGGCGTCAGCACGTCTGCGACCGACGCACTGCGCCTGCGTCCGTCGCGCCGTTGTGACGTCTTCGCGCCTGCGCACTTGCGTGTAGGCGTCTTAGCGCCGGCGCCGCTACCCACGTGGCGGCCATGGGCGCCGCCATTTTGGGAGCGGCGTCGGAAGAGGAAGCTGCGCCGCCCGGAGCTCCTGGTCCTGCTCCGGGCGGCGATCGTGACACCCTAATGTGGCTCTTCTGTTGTATAAGCGCAATTAGAAAGATAAATACCCACAGTTAGTAAGTTCCATATGTGCTTATGGCAGGTGCCTCCTGAGCAACTTACTCAACTCTTGCTTATTTTCATAATGGCTATGATACTCCGTCACTAACATAGAAAGACCCACATCAATCAGTTAAATATTTCCTTTTTATGTTTTTTTAACTTGTAAATGCAGATTGGTTGGTATGGGTTGTTGCACTGGTTGACCTCTGCTTGTAAATGAGGATTAGAATGAATTTATTTAATAAAGGAACCATATGAAAGCTCACTCCTAATGACTGTCTTAAGACATGAAATGTGTTTGCAGTGTATTTTTAGGGCACCTTTGGTAAGAGGACTTTACCACCTATGGTTTTCACTTGTCACCAGGAGAATGCTGAGTAACCTGTACTGCTGTCCATAGGTTGAGTTCTATGAGTTCTTGAGTTTTATCTGGATTGGACTGTTGGCTGCTTGCAAGTGATCGGGGCCCTTATCACAAATAATAATTGGGCCCCATACCACTTAGTTGGAAGGTCCTCCTCGTGCCCACTGATAAGTAAGCCCCAGTAGTGTTGGGAACCAGCAAGTTTGGACCAGCACAACATTCTTTTGACAGGTGGTGAGCCAAAGACTGTCCACGGTTCCAGTTAAAATGTATAATTAAGCAATTGAATTCTTAATGAATCAGATGAAAATTAAGCTTAGGCCTGGCCAGATATGGGATGACTTTGACGTAGTTGGCCAGCTTAAATATATTGCAATATATGGACAAACAATCCCTGTGTTGTTTAAAGGGTAAGGCATTTTTTAGTAGCAGTATGCACAAAATGTCGCTGTCTTAAATATATTGATAATGGGTTGAGTGCAGAGGACCTCTTGTAGTTGACCACGGTTCCATCTTGCCTGCAATGTCAGCAGGATTTCATTGTTCCTCCTTCCCTGGGCTGCAACTTATTTATATTGCGCCATCTTTCCTGCCCCCTTTTGATGACATCAGAGAGGGGCAGGCATAGAAGTATTGACAGCCCATCAGGATGGGTTGTTAGTTTTGAGATGGGTTAGGGTTGAACTGGGACAACTTTTTGTTCATTTGTTTTTTATGTGCTGTTAGGTCTGCTCAATGCCCAATGTTCCAGTCTCACTATTTAAAACTCTTCTGGACGATAGAGAATCCCATAGTACTTAAGTTCATATAGACTGTCCTATATTTTTAATGCACACTCCAAGGTGCAGGCCCATACTCTTGGTCTACTGAGAAGCTAGCAGCACTTGTATGAGTAACCTAAGCAGTGCTGAAACTCACCGGAGCAGTCAGCATCAGATAAGGACCTGTGTACAGAGCACTTTCTTTGTACAGCAGTATGTAAGAAAATATACTGCCATGTTGCTGCCCCTTTTTGAGGTATTCAATAACTCCTAATACTTCAGATACTCAGGGAGGTGACCAATGGGACTGCCTGTGAGGGGTTCCCTATTTCAAATCTACCTCTATATTATTTATGTGCATAAGTGCTGTACATATACATTTTATTTTGTATAACAGGAAAAATAAAAATAACATTCTTTAGAATTGTTGATGCTAGTAGTTGCATAACGTTTTTAGATTTGTCAGTTTCTGTCCAGTCTTATTTTACTCAACTCATAAATAACACAAGCTTCAATAGACAGTAGAGCATGCACAGTCAATCGCTGAACACCACCATCTACTGGTGGAATGTGATACTGTAGCTGCTACATTGAGTAACTTTTTGAGGATTCTCCATCATTTCTGGCCTAGAGGATTCCAGGGAGCTATAATCATCCCTAAACACTATCATTGTGTTCTCTATTAAAAAAGAAACAGGTACACTAACCCTGTGACACGTAACCCTGGAATTACCTGCAATTGGGACCTGGCAATAATTCAGTGTTTAGCAACATGCTAACATGATTGCACCAAGTGAATCAAATGCTAACACCATTATTGATGCAGTGTAGTGAATGTAATGGCATTCACATGCAATGTGCCCCATGAAACAATGAGGGACATATTTGGCCAGATGGGGAACAGTTGGGACCCAAAGCATGAATCCTAAGGGTCTCAGACTCAAGCAATCCCTTCATTTGTATACCTCCCAACATTTGGAAAATAGAAATAGGGAAAAAAAGATTTTTTCACCCTTAACACCCCACATTCCTAAATACCACATCCCTTTTACAAAATTTGGCAGGCTATGGGAAGTATGAAAATATTTCTGGGGGTTTTAGGGTCAGGTTTTATGTTATTACAGTTTTGCTAATGAAGGTGAATTTCCCTTTAAGTTGCAAGTCATAGTTTCCCCAAGAGATCTGCTTATCCTATTAGTTACAAATGTATCTTTGCTTATCTTAAATTGTTACAAATGTATAGTGATGGGCAAACCGGATCCGCTACGATTTGCCCAAAATTAGCCAAACTGCGAAAATTCGTCTAAATGCATTGAAGTCTGTGGACGACAATTTTTTTTCACCCATTGGAGTATATGGAGCATCATTTTCGCAGAGAAATTTGCCAAATAATTTTGCTCATCACTAGAAATGTATCTAAGTGCAGCTGCCACATATTCTGGGCAAAAAGCCTTGTATTTAATTGAGTTTTAGAAACTCTGTATCTTCTTCTGGCTGTTCAGTGCAGGAGATCAAAGAGAAAGTCTAGACATTTCAGTAACAATCCGGGACTGCGGGTTAAGCTTTCAAAGTCAGGACTGTCCTGTGAAAAACAGGACAGTTGGGAGGTATGCACTTGCGTCCGTGCGTCACGTTCTCTTCCAGGAAGTACGCCTTTTCTATCAAGGAATTGGAATAGATCACTAGTGGCATTTTTGGAGCAGGAGTGTAATTCCTTAACAGATTTGTATTAATGAGAATGGGAATAGACCTGGACCCGGGACATGGGAAGTAGAACAAAGCCTATAAATGATCTATAGGGGTTTGATGTAGGTTATTGAAAATAAAATGCATTTCACTTGCAATTAGTTCAGCCAAGTGAACTGGATTCTGTGCACCTCATTAATTTTAGATGATTTGAAATTTATAGAGTGGATTTTCATGGATTTCATTTAGGGGCATATTTATCAAGGGTCGAAGTTCGAAGTTAAAAAAACTTTGAACTTCGAGTTCAAAAAGACCAACCGAATAGAGGTCGAAGGTTTTTGGGGGTCGAAGTGGTCCGTATTCGAATCGTACGATCGAAGGAATAGCGTCTTCGATCTACTTCGGTTCAAAGTTTTTCCCCCAAAAAACGTTGATCTCCAACAATTGCCACCATATTGGTTCTAGGAGGTCCCCCATAGGCTAAAACAGCACTTCGGCAGCTTTTAGGTGGCAAATGGTCGAAGACAAAGTTTTAAAGATACAATACATATATTCTATATTCGAACTTTGACTTTTTTTCAACTTCGAATCAAAGTTGGACTATTCCGTAGTCGAAGTACACAAAAAATAGCTCAATGTTCGCAGTTTTTTACTTCGAAAATTCACTTTGACCATTAATAAATCTGCCCCTTAGTGTTTCTGGGTCAGCACTGAGGGAAACTGACCCATCAGTATCAGGGAATGCAGAAATTACTAATCCAGTGCAAATAAAGGGGGGCACTCATCAAAATAAAATGCTTGTTTTTGATTAAAATGTATAATAGTTTAATCAATTATGTCAAGTCATGTTGAAAAGAAGTTAGAACTTATAAATACTAAATATTAGTGGATGCCACACTGTGCAGCTAGGTGGAACTTGCAGTAATTGCTATCAGCAGAAGTTAAAGGAAAACTATACCCCCCAAACAATGTAGGTCTCTATTAAAAGATACTGAGTAAAACAGCTCATGTGTAAAACCCTGCTTCATGTAAAGGAACTATTATCATAATAATATACTTTTTTAGTAGTATGTGCCATTGGGTAATCATAAATACAAAATTGCCATTTTAAAAAATAAGGGCCGCCCCCTGAGATCGTAAGATTCACTGTGCACACATACAAACCACATGTAAGGTCACATGAGCCAATTAACAGACAGAGTTCTGCCTTTTGCTTCCTCACTTCTTCCTGTTACAGTTAGTGTTGTAGTATTTCTGGTCAGGTGATCTCTGAGGCAGCACAGATAGAGTCACGAAATGGTGGTTCAAGGCAAGAGATGTAAAAGGGCAATATTAATGTAAATATATATTCCAGTTTGGTAAGATTCTTTAATATGTCATTCAATTTGATATAAACTATCTGTTGCTTAAGTATTCCTTTTGGGGGTATAGTTTTCCTTTAACATTTTTGCTAAAGTTCTTGGAAAATGGTAGTGCTGCAAAGGCTCCTGATATCACCAAAACGTCATCTCTAGATAAACTATAAAGAACGGGAGCAGATTGTCTCCAAAGACATATTAAGTTAACTTTTAGCATTTCTTTATTATCTATTTTGTTGATAGTTTTTTAAAAAAATGATTTGTCTTTTTCTTTACAGCTTTCAAATGGGGGTCACTGACCCCATCAATAAAACAATGTGTTGTAAAGCTACACAATTATGGGGCTATGTACTAAAATCTGACTTGATGTCTTTTTTTTTTTTTTTTTACAAAAAAAGCTCAACCAAACTCCCATTTCTAGCCTGTCCAGAAAAAAATTGAGTTTTAATAAATTACCCCCTTCTTTTTATTACTCATCTTTCTACTCAGGTCTTCTTCTATTCATATTCCAGTCTTTCGGTCATATCAACGCATAGTTGCTAGGGGAATTTGGGCCCGCAACCAGATTGCTGAAATTGCAAAGCTGCTTTATAAAAACCTAAATAACTCAAAAACCACAAATACTAATAAAAAAATTAAAACCCCATTTGTCTCAGAAAATCACTCTCTTTGTCATACTAAGCTGGCACTTCTAAATAATCACCATGTGATGGCAGCACACACCTACGTTATATTTTGTAAGTAAGAACTGTATTAGGCTGACCACACTGGAATCATCTATGCAGCCAAACAATGTCCTTCTCCCAAAACCTGAACATTGTGAGTAAAGCATTCATTATCCCTAGTGATTAGAGTGCACCAAGTGGCCAAATAATGTGACCCATCCCCAGCACATCTAATATCATTCTTGGACAAGCAGCCAACTACATCAGCTAAAAGAAAATGGCAGCAGAAGCGCAGCAAATTGTTTCCTCTTTACTCATTTACTAAATTGAAGCTATTGCTTACCGATGAATAATCTAGTACTAGTGTTGCTTACAATTGCTTTTGGATAGAGTCCTTTCCACATATGACCGAACGGTCTGTTATAAGAATCTCAGTTATAGAGCAAGACTGGGCTGTTGCTATGTAAAAGGAAAGAAGGAGATTACATCTTCTTAGTAAACATAAACCTTTTTAACAGTTTTACAAAATCAAATTAACATAAATACTAGTAATCCATGTATTGGTGTTGTCCAGTGATTTTGAGATATTGAAGCACTGAAAATTGGCTTCCCTGTGATCACGTCATCACCCCTTTTTTTTAGTCCATCCCTATCAGGTGCAACATTGATAGGTGCAAGTTCAAATTTTATTGTGCCCACTTATTACACACTATAATTCACTCCCATTTATGTATAATGAATAAGGACAAGGTTTTTTTTTTATAATTAAATAATGTTAATTTTTAGGTTTAAGGTTTCATTAAGACATTCTTCTTGTTCTGTCATACAGCCATTCATTACATTGCAGCTCATTTTCTATCCAGCCATGTAAACTTAACTTTGGGTTCCACGTCAACCACGCAGCCATCTATTTTTTTAGGAAACCCACTAATCCTTCTATTAAAGCAATGGATGAGGTGTCTTTTCATTTTCTTCTGATCATACTTGCAAACGGGGTTTCCTCTGCACAGGAATTCATAAGCGTTTGCTTGTTCGTCCACATCAAGTATTTCCATAATTCCTTCAGGATAATACACCAGTTCTCCACAGTTTCTCCAAATGCATTAAAGTCAATGGGCGTTTTTTCCTTATGGTGACTTTTTTGTCCTGATGCATTAAAGTCAATGGGCGACTTATTTGTCCTAATTAGTGATGGGTGAATAAATTCACCTGGCACAAATTTGCAGTGAAGTTCCACATTTCGCCGCCGGCAAATACATTCGTGAATCTCCCCAGTCTCCTATTTTATGTTCAGCCACACCCTCCAGACGCATTTCACGCTATTGGGCGCTTCATCAGAGGAGGTCAGCCTCAACTACAAATTGTAGTTTGTTTTGATTGCACAAATACATGTTTTAAGTGAGATGCTGTGCATGTTTTTGATTTATATAAGTAATATTGAATAAGTGATATTGGACCTGTGCACAGCTCTTACCGGGAGATAGCATACACCCCTAAAATAAAATTGTATGGATTAAAGTATGATAGTTTCCCTGCAGAGCAGTTAGGGACCATCTGAAGTTTCCTAACTGCAGCTGCCAGAGCAAGTAAAACGAAGGGGCAATTTCACTGAATACAGTCAGGTTTCTTATAAAAACAGTACACATTTTTTAATTAAAGTATTTTGGAGATTGATTTCTTTTTCATTAAAGAAAGTGAAAATGGGATTTTATTTTTTTGTCTTTACATCCCCTTTAAGGGCCCACACTTCTATTTTCATGCACACTTTGGGGCCGATTCACGAAGGGTCGAATATCGAGGGTTAATTAACCCTCGATATTCGACTAGGAACTAAAATCGTTCGACTTCGAATATCGAAGTCGAACGATTTAGCGCAAATCCTGCGATCGATCGAAGGATTTTTTGTTCGATCGAACGATTAAATCCTTCGAATCAAACGATTCGAAGGATTTTAATCCAACGATCGAAGGAAAATCCTTTGATCAAAAAATCCCAGGCAAGCCTATGGGGGACCTTCCCCATAGGCTAACATTGACTTCGGTAGCTTTTAGCTGCCGAAGTAGGGGGTCGAAGTTTTTCTTAAAGAGACAGTACTTCGACTATCGAATGGTCGAATAGTCGAACGATTTTTAGTAGCCCAAAAAAACTTCGAAATTCGAATTTTTTTAAATTCGAACCCTTCACTCGAATTCAGTGAATCGGCCCCTAAATGTGTCATTTACTTTCTGTTACAAGTATGGTCTGGCTTGGGCCATAAAACAAGATGATAGTGGTGATTACCATATACTGCAGATGAACTTCATGCTCACTGTGACAGAATGGTTTGTTATACTAATACAGGTATAGGATCCCTTATCCGGAAACCCGATATCCAGAAAGCTCCGAATTACGGAATGGCTGTCTCCCATAGACTCCATTTTATCCAAATAATCCAAATTTTTTAAAAATGATTTCCTTTTTCTCTGTAATAATAAAACAATACCTTGTACTTGATCCCAACTAAGATATAATTAATCATTATTGTAAGCAAAACCAGCCTATTGGGTAAGGTTTATTTAATGTTTAAATTAATTTCTAGTAGTCTTAAGGCACAAAGACACAAATTAAAGAAAGATCCATTATCTGGAAAACCCCAGGTCCCGAACATTCTGGATAACAGATCCCATACCTGTAGTTAGTGATGGGTTATTGGGGCAGATGAAAAATGGCCTATTCTCTGTAGTAATGATCTATTTGGATGGCATTACATAAAGGCCCGGATTTGTGGCGAGACCACAAGGGCCCGGGCCTAGGGCAGCGAAATTTTAGGGGCACTGCATTCTAATCTACATTGGAAACTCTGAGTTCCCCTGCGCAATGGTGGGTACACATGTGCACTTGCGACGGGGGTGGGGGGAATGTGTGCCCGCCATGAAGGCACTAGGACCCTGAGGGGTGCTGCATTCTAATCTACATTGGGAACTCCGAGATTCCCTGCGTAATGGTGCGTACGCATGTGCGCTCGTGACAGGGATGGGGGGGATGTGCGCCTGGCTGGAAGGCGCTAGGACCCTGAGGTCTCACGCCCCTCGCAGGGAAATCCGGCCCTGATTACATCACTACAAAAAGAAACAAAAGTGGTCTAGATATGGCATGCCCTACCCTAACCTAATTTCAAACTTGCTACCTTGGATGCAGATCAGACTGGCATCTTGTAATGGTCTGCTGGCACCCTGACCAACAGATTAAATAGAATAGTGATGGGCGAATAAATTCGACAGGCATGGATTTGTGGCGAATTTCCATGTTTCCATGTTTCACTGTCCGCGAATAAATTCAGATTGAAAATTTGCCAGCGAAAAATCTGCCGCGACAAAAATAATTTTGTGTGTCACAATTGTCGTGTGCCTAAATTTGTTGTGCGTATAAATTGTTGTTCGCGTCAAATTTGTTGTGCATCAAAATATTTTTTTTCGCTGTATCGTCAATTATTCAATGAAGTGAAAAGGGACAGAGTCGCCCATCACTAATCACTGCATTTATATGGGTGGACGTACAACTCCTTCCATACATATCATAGCACCATGTAGATGGAATTCCTAAAAAGTATTAGGACACTGACATTGTCAGTAACAGAACAGTGACTTTGCTGCTTAAACAGCAAAACTTTACCTCCTAAACCGTCATGTTCATTTACATAGGAAGCTAAAATTTGGTTGGAATTGCGCTTTTAAAGCAGCACAGAATTTGCATTGCACAGGGTCACTTGTTGGGTCACTTTTTAAAAACTGTGCAGAGACGTTTGAAATGTATACACAAAATAATTGTTCTGTGCATATAGCCAATGAAATTAGAGGGAACATTGTCCGTGGGTACCCACCCTGGTGCAGAACTGATAGTGGAGTCTATAGGAGATGGTCTTCCCATAATTCATATCTTTCTGGTTAATTGGTTTCCATAGAACAGATCCCATGCCTGTAGTTACTTTTCATATCAATTCATAGCAATCAATCAGTTGTTAACTCTCACACAGGTTTCAAGAATGTTGAAGGTACTTTGCATTTTTTATTACATTATCCAACTGTGACAGACCTGTTGGGGGAGGATAAACGGGTTATTCGTGTCCCTATATGTTCAATATTAATGGGCCTAAATCCTTTCCGAAATGCTTAAAATGCCAGGAAGGATCTGTAAGGCTTGGGTGTGTATGTGTGTGGGGAATCCAGGTTATCAAGGTCAGTTCTGTTCAAAGTGCAGTTGGGACCAGCAACAGCTCATGCAACTCCAAGGTAACTTCTAATATCCCCATTTTTTCCAACAAGGGGTTCTTTATTATAATACACAAGTTTTAGTGATTCATGTGACCAAAATGACATCACTACTCACCATTTATAACTGATGACATCACTAGTCACCGTTTATAAGGATATAATTTACAAGATATTCATGGCTTTTGTGTATTATATATATATATATATATATATATATATATATATATAGCGTCCATGTTGGGCCGGCAACTACTCGTAAGAAAAGTGTTTGGTGCCTGGGTGCAAAGTGAGTAAGATATCCTGGAAAAAGGCGAGCACTCACAGGTCTTAAGATGCAAAAAAATCGGTGAAATTTATTTAAAATAAATAACTGACTTTTCGGCTAATCCAATAGCCTTTCTCAAAGTGAGAGAAGGAGCTGGAATGGCTGTATTTTGAGAGACCCTGGGGGGTACTGAAAACTTAAAAACGCTGAAGTAAGCTATTTTGTTTTTTGCTGGACTTTATGTTGCTGAATGAAGCTGTTTTTCGTTCTGTTTCATTTTGACTGCTGCTGGAAGCTCTTTGTGTTCAAAATAAAAGACTGTTTTTCTTGGAGTGGCCTGCATTTATGCTAACAAGCCCGCTGTGATCCCCCCACACTTCACAATATATACCTTTGTAAACATGTACCAATAAAGATCTTTTCAATTATTTGCATTAATTGTTGGTGGGTGGAGGTTTTAGCAGTTTTATTTTCCACCTTCAGCTAATTCTCAAAATAATTCTCATGATAACAGAAATGTTTTCTGATAGATTTCAGCCCATATATCCACTAGAGGGCAGCACATCCATGTGGAAAAGATGTGACTACTGTACAGTAATTTAAACTTCTTATTGATAAGAGCTTTTTATCCATAATATTCATTTTGCCTAATCTCAGTTCAGTTATTCCACAGAATAAATAGCAGCCACCTGCAAATTGAGCCAGGTTTGAAATCATTCTAGCACTAAAATGGGTATTATATTTATAGGTTCTTATTCAATAGGTTTAAATGTGTATATAAAGTAAATTAACAGGTATGATAATGGCCTTAGCATTGCAGTCTTCCTTATGTTGTTTTCTGGATTTAAGATGACACTTTTCTTTTGGTGGTTACTGGCTGTGTAGTTCAGATCAAGGAACTCCCTATTTGATATCTGTATATGCAATCAATATGCCAGTTAAAGAGCCCAGTTATAAAGCCTGAGGAATCTATATGAATGTACCAGTGTGCATATAAAGCCTTACAGCCAGTCATAATTTTGTTACAGGAACTTGAAGGCTGGAAGGAGACAGAAATGAATCTACAATCATTTGGAAATTATATATAATAAAGTCACATGAAAAAAGTTGTTCATAATAGGTCTGTCTATAACATACTAAATTTTCATTTCAAGGTGAACTTTCCCTTTAAATCTATGTTCACCTTTTCTTTTGCACCTGTAAAAAGTAAAATTGTGAGTCATATGATGGAACGTCTCCGCACTGCTCATGTGACCCCCCTATAATGGTGCAGATGCCAATTGTGTAACATTTATACAGGCTTTGTGCCTGTAATCCCCTAGTTTGTAAAGTTTTGGGATCCGTTTTCCAGAAATCTGTTATGTAGAAAGTGCCATCTCCCATAGACTCCATTTTATCCAAATAATCCAAATTTTTAAAAAATATATTTCCTTTTTCTCTGTAATAATAAAACAGTACCTTGTACTTGATCCCAACTAAGATATAATTAATCCTTATTTGGGTTTATTTAATATTTATAGGATTAGATCTGTTATCCGGAAGATCTCAAGCATTCTGGATAACCGGTTCCATACCTGTACCTAGTGACAGGGTATATAAAGTCTGTTATCTGAAGGGTCAGATCGATGTACTTTTGTGTAGACCTGTTAAAGGGGTGGTTTAATTAACTTTTAGGGGCAGATTTATCAAGGGTCGAATTTGGAAAAAAAAAATCTTTTGGCCAAATAGGTCTGTTTTCGATCAAATTCGAATGATACGATTAGAAGTAATAGCGCATTTGATCGAATTCGAATCAAAGTTTTTCCAAAAAAACCCTTAGATTTTTCAAAATCCACCAATTGACTCCGAATAGGTTCTAGGAGGTCCCCCATAGGCTAAAACAGCAATTCAGCAGGTTTTAGATGGTGAATGGTTGAAGTCGAATTTTTAAAGAGGCAGTACATGATAAATTTCGAAATTCAAATTTTTTTACATTTTTTTTCAAATTTGAATCTAATTTGGGCTATTCCCTAGTTGAAGCACACAAAAATTAGCTCAAAATTCAAATTTTTTATATTCGAATTTTCACTTCGACCTTTGATAAATCTGCCCCTTAGTATGTTTTATTAGTATGTTAAACAGTGAATACACTGAATATTATATGGAAGCATGTTCCCTATGATCCCCTTTACTAGAGATCGGATATAGTACTGCATTGACCACAGACCTGTGTCTCGTCCCCTTCCATTATTAATAGATTTCCAAAGTACAGGTATGGGATAATTTTTCCGGAAATCCGTTATCCAGAAAGCTCCCTTTGACTCCATTTCATCCAAATAATCCAAATTTTAATTTCCTTTTTCACTGTAATAATAAAACAGTACTTTGTGTGATCCAAATTAGGATATCATTGAACCTGATTGGAAGCAAAGCAAGCGAGTGTTTTTTGTCAGATCGACGCCCGGCGACAAAATGCACGCGACAAGTCATATGGTGTCACATGCGTCAAGATATAATTCGACTGAATGGAAAGTCGGAAGTAACAACTACACGGTCCGACTGTTGGATGAAGACGCTGCTTTCTGCGTCCACATCCGACAGTCGTGTTGCGTCGGATGTAATGTAGTTTTTACCTACGATTTTTCATTCGGTCCAGTTAGAATCTTGAAGCCTGCGTCTCCATCCGACTTGTTGTGTGCATTTTGTTGCCAGGCCTCGATCCGACGAAAACGCTTGTGGAGTTCTACCCTTTATTCAAATTAAGGAAAGATGTGTTATCTGGCTAACCCCAGGTCCCGAGCATTCTGGATAACAGGTCCCACACCTGTATATATGTACAGTCCAGACCTGTAGAGTGATGGCAGTAGGCAAAGACAGCCCAAGGGAATTGCTTCTCATACAACTAAGGGTAAGGCCACACTGTGCGTTTTGGGGAGATTTGGTCGCCTGGCGACTAATCGCCTCATCTTTGCCGCAACCAGTCTCCCCAAACGCCTTCCCTCACTCTGCGCTGGCTAAAATGAAAAAATGCTGGCGCTAATCACACGTGGCGATTCGTTTTCCAAAATCGCCCAAAGTGAAAACAAATCGCCACGTGTGATTAGTGCCGGTGTTTTTTCATTTTAGCTGGCGCAGAGTGAGGGAAGGCGTTTGGGGAGATTGGTTGCCGCAAAGACGAGGCAATTAGTCGACAGGCGACCAAATCTCCCCAAAAAGCCCAGTGTGGCCTTACCCTAAGAATCAACATTGTCTGTAGATGCTATCAACCCATCACATCCAACAGCCTTTACTTGCATTTTCTAACAGGAAGATGTATTCATTTATATCTTAACACCCTGGCTCTTAGATGGGAGATTTTGCAGGTTGCTGGCACTTACAAACGATTATTTATTTGTGCCTCTGCTCTATTATGCGCTGAACCGCACATCCATTTCTCAGCTCTTGCACTGACTGGTTCGTGAGATGACGAATATAATAGCTTTATCCAGAACCGGATTAGGAAAGTCAGGACAATCAGTTACCCTGACGGAACCACTTTGTCCAAGGATCAACTGATTGAACCACTTATCACCTCACCTTTACTTAAGGAGATAACAATGTAAGATGCACCAGGCTTTTAAAGTTTGTATCTGTAGATTTGTGGCAAGAAATGTCTTTTATATGGAGAGGTTTTTATTCTGCAGTCCTGTAGATAGATAAGAATGGCATTTGACCCTTGTTTATCTTCCTGTTTTCAAACTAAAACCAGTGGGCCAGATTCAATTCAGTGAGCAAAAAGGGTTTATCATGTGAAAACTCATGGACAAGATTCAATTTGATTTGCAACTCAAATCAGAAAAACTTATCTCACTGTTTATCACGTGAAAACTCTGTTGAAGTCTATGGGGAAAACACTGGAACTGAATTTGAAGAAAAACATTTTCTCCTCCAATTGAATCTAAGATGCACGTGATAAACCATGAAATAACTTTTTCTCACTGAATTGAATCTGGCCCATTGGATCCTTTGTAATGGACCAGATTCAATTCAGTGTGAAAAAGGTTTATCACGTGAAAACTCATGGAGGAGATTCAATTTCAGATGTAATTCAATTCAGAAAAACATATATCACTGTTTATCACAGAAAAAACTCTATTGACGTCTATGGGAAAAAAACTGGAACTGATTTGGAGAAAAAAGGTTCAGCCTCTAATTGAATCCCATCCATGGGGGTATATTTATCAAAGAGTGAAGTTAGAGATCACCACAGTTCGCTATAATGAAATACCGCCTCTCTACCTTCATTTCTATGGGATTTTTAAAGGCGTATTTATCAAAGGGTGACAGTTCACCCTTTGAAAAATGCACCTTTAAAAGTCCCATAGAAATGAAAGGAGAAAGGTGGTTATTCACTGTAGTGGATTGTGGTGATCACTAACTTCACTCTTTGATAAATATACCCCCATGAGTTTTCGCGTGATAAAGCATGAGATAACTTTTTCTCACTGAATTGAATCTGGCCCAAAGTATCTTTTATCTGTTGTGTTAACTTGAATGCCTGCCCCCATGGCTACACAAGCGCTTATTTATATAAAAAATACATAAATAGTAGTGTTTCTGAACAGAAGACAATTTTTGCCAGTTTTATATGCATTTAAATGTACAGGTATGGGTCCTGTTATCCAGAATGTTTGGGACCGTGGATCTTTATGTAATTTGGATCACCATACTTTAAGGGGCTTATTTATTAAACCTCTAATTTTTCTTGTCAAGTTTTTAAAGGGGACCATTTGAATTTTTAGAGGAAAAAAAACTTGAATTTTTAGACATTTATTATACCCCCAAAGCTGCTAAAAATTCAAATCCGAAAATACTCCAGCTAAAACCTGTCATGGTGAAGTCAATGACAGATGTCCCTGAAGGTGTGTCTCGTCATTGTGATCTGCACTGGTTTTCGTCCGATAACTTGATAAAGACGAGTTTTTGGAGAGTCAGATCGAAAGCGTCACATGATTCGAATCGAAGCACTTTTTTTTGCAACTTTTTTTCACACTGACTTTTTTAAGAAGAATTATTGGTAAATTATGGTGCTTCGAGTTTGGGCGTTTGGTCAAATTTATTTTTCATTATAGTAGGAAATAGTCGAGTTTTAGTAAATACCCCCTATGTCTACTAAAAATATATTTAAACATTAAATAAACCCAATAAGATTGTTTTGCTTCCAATAATGATTAATTATATCTTAGTTTGGATCAAGTACATGATGCTGTTTTATTATTACAGAGAAAAAGGAAATCATTTTTGAAAATCAGCATTCATGCATTACTTTTTTGGCTGGAGGCTACAAAAGGACTGTATCATCCAGAACCCCTCTTGGTCATCAGGGGATCTTGGAACTTGTAAAGTTTCTTGCTAAGTAGCAATGATTAAAGCCCCATCTAGTGTAAGATTTACCTTTAAACACTTTCTTTGTTGTTGTTGTTGTGATTCCCATGGAGCACTCACTGCGTATTTTCAGACCTGTGAGTCTGAGTGGTTAAGTAGACGTAGCTGGACACAATGGGACATGGGCAACAACCTCCAGCTATCACCGGTGAGAGGTTGATATCTCCATGTAATTTGAGTCCAGGATCCAAAGCCATTTGTTCCTCCCTGTGGAACATGAGCAGCATAAGTTTGTGTGTACTTAAATGCTCATATCCCTTGTGCTGACGGAACTACTGCTGGGTTATTCACTTTCCTTATTTGATAACAAGGAAAGTAATTTTGTTTTTTAATTAAGGAAGGCAATTGAAAACAGACTGTGATAACAGAGTCTGGTCACAACTTAATAAGAATTATATTTCATTAGATATATTGTGGAACTGTCCCAGGGCACAATGTTTTGGGGGGAAGGTAGCGGGAAGTATACAGGATAAAATTGGTTTAGTCCTTCCACTGGATCCCGTGGTAATTTTGCTTAACCAGGTTGAAGACCTCTCACCTAGAAGAACCTTGCTAAAAAAACAATAGCAATACATTGGAAATCTGTTTGTGGTTCAAAGTTCACAACCTGGGAGGCAATGATAGACAAGGCCGTCCCTCTCTATAAGCTCACATAAGCTCACATATATGAAAAGAGGCTGCCCACAAAACTTTGAAAAATATGGACATCCAAAATTATAAATCGGGAGACAAACCACCACTATCCTCCTAGATATGTCCCCCATACAGAATGGTCCTAATAGTATAAGTATTCAGGAGCTTAATGTTAAGAAGACACACCAAAGGAAAATAAAAGGCAACCATATGCAAGAATAATATAATAATAATAATATAATAAGCAGTGTAGTTTTCTTTTATTTTTTACTATGTTAGTGGTTTTAATGTTTAGTTATCATCAATGTATTGTACAAAAAGCAAATGATAATCTGATATACAATGTAACAATGTGTACATTTAAAATTAATAAAAGAATTGTTAAAAAAAAATATTTCAGGCAGGATTCAGCAGTAGTAGAGAACAACCTCTAGTTCTACAGGAGAAATGGATTTTCAAAATACATTTCAAATACAGACGTTCCAGTCCAGTGGGAGGAGTGAACTCAGTTTTATGATTCACATGAGTTAACATGAAATGGGGGGGGGAGCTGAAGCCAAATAATAACATAGGTTCCCAACAGCCCAGTAGCCGGTAGATAAGTCTTGAATGAGAAATGCACCAAATGTTAGCGAGGGCAAGGGAAATAAAGAGCGTTTCATGGATGATTGAGATGTTTTTACTGCTCATTTAAGAGAATACCAGTGGGTTTCTCTGTTGAAGAGCTGATAATTGCAATGCTACATCTTCTGGCTAGGCTGCTTCTCATCATGGCACCCAATGATTGACACAAGATAGTTCCTACTGTATCTGCCAGTAAATGTTTCAGCCTATAAAAAATAGGCACAACATGGCCACCATGCATTTCATTCTAGACATCAGCACCTGAACAATCACAGGGCTCACATTCGCATGGATCTGGACTAAATATCAAGCACAAAAGTTGAGAACAGACTGGACACTGAAGCAGAATTACTGCTGATATGCTCGTTTATTTTCCACACGACATGTTTCGGACAGCCAATGCCCTTTTTCACACTTGAAAAAGGGCATATGCTGTCCGAAACATGTCGTGTGGAAAATAAACGAGCATATCAGCAGTAATTCTGCTTCAGTGTCCAGTCTGTTCTCAACTTTTGTGAAGATATATTACTATATAGTGGTGCCAGGACGGAGCGCCAGTGAGACAGTCATTGGACTAACGATACTCTTCACCGTGTGTATATATCTACTATTGTGTCTAAATATTAAGCACCTTCTCTCTTTATTGTAAGGCTATATACGTAAACCAATGTTTCATTCCATGGCTTCTCCCATCATGCAATCTGGGAAACAGATTGGCTACAGTATATTATTCAGTTTTTGATTAGATCACCTCCTATTCATTAATGGCTTAGACTGATCCTGCTGCAGCTTGAAGCAAATAAAAGAATGCCAGCTTATAGACATAACCCTATCACAGCAGTTGTTACCAAGCCTTCCAGATGTTATGTCTGCCCAATTTCAATTTATATTGTCATTAGGAATATGATTTCACTTGTACCTGCTATGAAGATTTAAATGAGCAAACATTTGGCTTCATTAGAAAGTTCCTTTTAATATTTGCAAAGGAAAATTAACCTTTAAAATGAATAATAAGAATTGAATGAATGTTTTCCCCATTAAAAGGTTACTATCATTAAATCCATAAGTGAAATAAAAAGTTATTACAGTTCAAAATACAAGAGCTCATTTCTCACCGAAGTGCAGTATTCAAAGTGCAATTTTAGACTCAGTTCACCATGGGTTGTGACCGCAATGCAGAATTCTTTTCCCAGCATCAATGTGCCCACCAGGGGGAGCTGCACTTGGTGCAATTGCATCTAGTGCTGTCCAACATATTGCATGTAGGGATTTTATATTGTATGTTGGAGGGATTTAACTAAAATGCCACCTGGAAGTGCTGCCTGGGTCAAAACCGCCATCCCAGTTTACCAAATTAGGAAAACTGGACAGGATTATACTAGATTAACATCTAGATTCTACTAGATTAACATGGCAATTGGTCAACCACCAATTTTCACATCATAGCCCTGCCCTGTGATGTCAGCAGCCCACCCCGTGATGTCACCAACATGCCCAAAAGTTGGCGACCCTTTCTGCATCCAATTCTTTAGGCACTTTTTCAAGCAATACTTAAAGGGGACATGTCACCCCAAAAAGATAATTACAAATCCTATTTTATTATGTTATTCCAGCAAAAGCATACCTCACAACATTTTGGAAGTAAAAAGAGGGAAAAGAATGCTGGGGTTTTCTAAATAACAAATCTTTCCATAACATGTCTTAAGTCTAATAGAAAATCATGTAAACATTAAATATATCCAATAGACTGGTTGTAACGTGGGATATCCCACATCCAGAACTAACTCCAAGGTTTCGGTCTTGGCCCACTGCCTTTAGCTGCCGCCTTTGGCTCCGGGTGGAGCCCTCCGCTACTCCGATTCCGCCAGGTCTTATTGTGCGAGAACCTGAGAGAGTTCTGAGCAAGCAAGGGAACCGAGGGTGTTGTAGTGGAATGGGAGACAAGGAACGTAGTCAAAAGCCAGGCCGGGTTGGTAACAACCAGTCAATAAGGTACAGATACAGGAGACGTAGGAATAGTTGTGGTCACAGGCCGGGTCAAATACACCAATATTGCAGTACCAGGGATAAACAGAAGAGTAGTCAAAGATGGGCAAAATCAGGACAGGCAGCAGACAGGACGAAAACCTGGGACAGGCAGGATCAGTAACAAGACAGCAAAACACTAATAACAAACCCAGTAACTAGGTGGCCATAGACACACAGATAATATCGTAAGAAACTAATTTTCATACGATATTCGGTGCGTGTATGGTGGGAAATGAGCCGACCGATATTGGCAGAAGACTTGGATATTAGTCGGCTTGTCGATCGCGCTGTACGGAAAATTTTGATTGGCAGCCTTTGAAGGCAAACAAACATCAGCTATTGTTAGTGCTGAATCGTCAGATACAGGTAGAATTATATACACGTGTGTATTGAAACAAACGATCTTTCTTGGAAAGATCTTTTCCAAGAAAGATCATAATTTTTACGTCTATGGCCACCTTAAAATTAGACCTTTTTGTTGGGCAGTGAATAATTACCTGAGGCAACTTTAAATATTTAAACTTCGCCCCAAACGCTGGCGATGGTGTCAGATGCGAACCGGTGTTAAAACCGGAAGTGCACCGATCGCGTGCATTTCCACAACAACGCTGGCATGTTTAAAGAACCATAGACTGAACCAAAAAATTCCTTTGAGAAACAGAGAGAATCCATGTAAGTGGTTGGGATGCTGATGAAGTTCACTGTACACGTTATTTTCTATCCTTATCTGAGTTCTACATTGGGACACACAAGGTTTTGGTTCATTCTCTCACACAATGATTTGGAGTTTGCTGACGTCCCCAAGAATGTTTATTTAAAACCACTGACCAGACGGAACATTATTCTCCTCGCTCTAGATTGATGACTACATTATACACTCTACTTCCCAACCTGCTGACTCCTGAGGAATCCAATTATGTGATTAAATGAGAAGGAAGAAAATGCCAATGAGGTTTTCTGAGGTGGAACAATTGATAATAACAATAATAAGTTCAAACCACCTAGTTTAAAGGGAATTTAGAACGCTAGCAAAATACTTTGTTCACCCAAAAATTCCTTTGCAAATACAAGCTTTTTGTTTGTTTACTTTTGAGTCCTGGCTTCTGAAAAGGAATTTAGCAGCACAACAATACAACGGGATATGGACATAATAAATGTAAAATCTCTTATTCCGTAGAGATGCACCAAATCCACTATTTGGGATTCAGTCGAATCCCTGAATCCTTCATGAAAGATTCGCCCGAATACTGAACCGTATCTGAACCCTAATTTGCATATGCAAATTAGGGACAGAAAGGGAAAAGTGCAAGACATTTTTGCTTCCTTGTTTTGTGATTTTTTTGCTAATTCAAATTAGGATTCTGATTTGGTTCGGCCACGTACAAGGATTCGGCCAAATCTGAATCCTGCTGAAAAAAAGGCCAAATCCTGGCGGAATCCAGAAACGAATCCTGGATTCAATGCATCCCTATATTTCACACTCACCTACTTTCTATTTATATTTCTATTTATTCATATTTCTTTCTATTTATACCTATGGGTTGTTTATAATTTTGACGCAGGTGAATTTTTGCCACGAATTTTCGTTTCGCAAATTTATTCGCTGGCGGCGAATCACTGTGAATTCGCGCCTGGCGAATAAATTCGCCCATCACTATTAAGGATGTAATTTGGATATGGTCCACAATGAGAGGGTCATTGTATCATGTCATTTGTCATTTAATATACAGACTTAATTGAGTATCAACAAATACAGGTAAATACAGAAACCTGTTATCCAGAAAGCTCTGAAGTATGGGAAGGCCATCTCCCATAGACTCCATTTTAATGAAATAATTAAAAAAAATTATGATTTATCTGTAATAATTAAACAGTATCTTGATCCCAACAAGATATAATTAATCCTTAGTGGAGGCAAAACAATCCTATTGGGTTTAATTATATTATAAGCAGCCTTAAGATATGGAGATCCAAATTACAGAAAGATCCCTTGGGAAAACCCCAGGACCTGTGCTTTCTAATACCTGTATTGTTAGAAAAGGGTAAGGTGAGAAGGTTTAATTGGTAGAACAGCTTGTGCCAATGAAATGTCTTAAAATGATTTTAGTATAAAATACTGTATATAACCTGGCAGGAGAGCGCTACTTATAAATCATATTCCTAAACTTGACTTTCATTACAGAAGCATTTAAATAATAATTAGATGTAATCCAATAAAGGTCACAATACCTTTGATTTCAATTATACTGTAACTCTGTCCTATTTGTATGTAGGATTCTTACAGTTAAAGGGCAAGGTAACAATTGTCTCAGTAATATTGTATGTTAAATGTCATTAAAATGCTACAGAAGGATACAGAAGGAGCCAAAATGAAGGAATACATTACAACAATAACATTTGGGTACGGAGTCTTCATTCGCTACATGTTTGTGTATATAGCTATGGATTGGAGCTGCCCTGCTGCCTCATATACCATTGAACTTGAAGATACTCAAGCATCATCATTAGCATCCACATCCCTTGGGGAATGTAGCAAGAAGAACACTATAGCCCTGGCAATCAATAGGCCCTCTCCTACAGAATGTCCAGTGCTAATGCAAATAGAGAACACGTGTGTATGCGGTAGTCTGTGACTAGGTAAGGGGAAATAATTTAATAATGCACTCTATTTATATTAAAGGCCAGAGGCTGTGCACTTTACTGCATACTCTTTTGCCGTATGGTTTAAGCTGCTGTTTTTTTCATTTAAGATTGCTGTAATAGAGAAAATAATGAATTGGCTAGGCCGACCTATGATCTATGAGATATAACATAGCAATACAGTTTTATATGTTTTTGGTTTTTGAATTAACACTACCAGCAGGCTCAACTGGCACCTACAGATTGGCGTTACAATTTGCTATAATCACAAAGCACACTTTGTGTGTCAAGTCATCCCATATGCCCAAGAGCTTTCATCTCTGCTGAAACTAAATTGGTAGCATCATGCAGCCCATCTACATTGTTTCCTGATAACTATATATGAAGGGGCATTTACTTACACAAGTGCAATTTCGTCCAAAATTTGCCATGTTTTTTACCCAGAATGCAGCATTATGCATGTAATGCCAGTGTAATTGTGCCCTCAGGGTGGGAAGCAAGTCTGACACAATTGTGTCCAACGCATCAAAAAGTGCAATTGCATGAACAAAATAAAGACAAAAATTTTCAGTGTCAAGAATATTTAATTTCTGGGTGTCTGCGAACGATCTTTTGGATACAAGTAGGTTGCCCCTATTGATGCAGCCTGCGGTGCACTAGGCACAGTTGTGCACAATTTGCAACAAAAGGCAGGACAAATGCACTGGTGAAAAACACAGCTGTGCTGAAGTGCATGGAGTGTTTCTGGATGCAAGTACTCTTTATTGAATGGTGTCAATTTGCACAATGACTGTATCTACTTTAGCTCCTAGCCTGCAATTGCAGTCATACGTGACCCCCATGGTCACATGTCCAATAAGTTTTTTATTGACATGTCCTCTGTTATGATAGTTAGTTAACTGACTAGACTAGACTAAAAAGCCTGTTTATCAAAAGGTCCAACATTTTATTTGAGACCAAGAAACAGTTCAGTAGCCTCAAAATGGAGGGCAAAGCAGTAATCATCAGTGGTGGGTGGGGGAAGGCTCATAGGTGTCCCTCCTGCCACTACCAGCCCATCATCAGGTGCACAACTAGGATCTCCAGTGGGTGCAGGCTACAAATAGGTCCTGTACTTACCACGTGCCCTATGGTGGGCAGTAAGAACAGGGCTATGATTTCCACCTTCCGCCTACCCAAGGTTCAGAGTACAGCACTGCCTCTGCTGTCATGTGAATAAGCACTAAGCAGGCACGGATCTGTGGTGAGGCCACAAAGGCCCGGGTCTAGGGCATCAAGATTTTAGCGGTGGCATGCTGTCCAGATGCAATCTAAGGAGCTTTGGGGACACATACTCCTGTATGTGTAATCCTCAGAGCTCTGGCACACTCGTGAGGTCAGGCATTAGGACCCTGTGGCCTTGGGGCACCTAAGTCCGAAATCCAGAACTGGCACTAAGAGATGAGATTTTGAATCCTTTTGAATCTGCTCTTGTACTTGTGGCAGAGGGATAAGTAAATGAGCCATGTAAACCTTTAGATATTTATTGATAATTCTGGTGTTTTCGCACAGAAATTAGCAGTTCTAAACCGATGAGATAAATTCAAACAAATGGCACATCAGTGTATGTTTAAACAGAAATAATTCTTGCACTCCGCAAGACTTGAGATTAGTGTCAAGCCCTCTCAAGAATTTTCAAGCTGTCTATGGGAACTACATGAATGTCAATAACAATTCTTGGGTGCCCTGATGCTCAGGTATGGGACCTATTATACAGAATGCTGGGGATCTATTCCAGATCAGTAATTTGGATCTCCATACCTTAAGTCTGCTGAAAAAAATATATTTAAGCCCAATAGGATTGTTTTGCCTTATAGTAAGGATTAATTATATCTTAGTTGGGATCAAGTACAAGTTACTGTTTTATTAATACAGAGACATAGAAAATATTGTTTTAAAAATTTGAATTATTTGAATAAAATTGTGTCTATGGGAAATGGAATCCTGTAATTTTGAGCTTTCTGGATAACAGATTTCTGGATAACTGATTTTATAACTAATAACTACGAAAGAGAAAAAGCAAGATTTCAAGTTAGGTATCACATTTTGACTGGGTGCAAGTCCTACCAGGTTCACTTTTCAGAGTTAGCAAAACTCAGATAAATTTGGACAGCACTCTATGATTCCCTTATTGGAAATGCTATAATACAGACACACAAATCGTTGATAATAAAGTCTACTTAAGGCATTTTAATGTAAAATCACAGAGTTCTGTCCAAATTTGTTTGGCTTTCACATGAGATATGTCAAAATAAAAAATCTGAATTTTAGAATTATGATAAATTTGCCCCAGACTTTTTATTTTTAAGAAATGCCCTTGTATGTTCTTATTTTCAGCTTGGTCTGATGATTTACAATGCAACTGATGCATTCATGAATGCAACACATTACTAGTATGCCCGGACCTGCGAGAAATAACCATTCCTACATAAAATACTATGTGCAATTTACTTAAACTATAAGTGAGCCCTAATGTCTTATTTTCTATAAATGTTGTTATAATAAGGAACTATTTTCCTTCTACATTTGTATAATAAATAACGGGCCGCACATATTGAAGTCAATGACCTAACTAGGGAAATAACTAGAACACTATCCTCTAATAAACAAAATGAAAAATTGCAAACATTATAGCATTTAATATGACTCCCAAACCAATAGGAATTGTCCCATTTGGAGTTGTTAACTCTGTCCGCTCCCTGTACTCAAATCCCCTATGCTTACAATTTCTAAATGTTAAATCTCTGGGTACACACATTCGGAGGGTGCACCAGACACTTATCATTTGCACATTGATTTGGTTTCATTTAGCCAGTCTGTCTGGTTCAGATGTTGTTCATGATGTGAATTGTTTTCAAAGTTGAACTCTCATTCTGATCGTGCAGCTCATCAGTCTACATAGTAACATAGTAACATAGTAAGTAAGGTTGAAAAAAGACACATGTCCATCAAGTTCACCCTTTTTTTTTTTTTAAACTACCTATCTGCCAGTTGATCCAGAGGAAGGCAAAAAACCCATCTGAAGCCTCTCCAATTTGCCTTAGAGGGGAAAAAATTTCTTCCTGACTCCATAATGGCAATCGGACTAGTCCCTGGATCAACTTGGACTATGAGCTATCTCCCATAACCCTGTATTCCCTCACTTGTTAAAAAGCTATCCAACCCCTTCTTAAAGCTATCTAATGTATCAGCCTGTACAACTGATTCAGGGAGACAACAACAAGACAACAGGTAGTTCTTACTCTTGGATTGCTCTCTTTGCTTTTCTATCTATATAAAGGTTATATAGAAAACACTGATCTTGTGTTGTGTCCGTGTACAGGTAACATGTATCTAGAGTTAGTAAGTGTTCATGGTAGCCAAATCCATAATTATGTTGGATGAAGCCCAGTAGTGGTACAAATGGGCAGGTCGGTATTCTAATCCAAATAACAGGGTTTAGCGTTTCGGCAATCACCGTGTTTGCAAGCACAAGTTCACAAATGATTGTGTAGTGAATCAGTGGGAAGCCCCAAACCTGATATAGATCTGCCCCTGCTGTGAATAAAGGATATTACTGACCATATGTCTGATGCGTTAACCGCTGCGGCTCCATGTCGTCACTGAGTCACCCATAAGTCCATATATTGACGGTTGTCTTGTCCACAGAACTCAGAGAAGGGGATCCCAGCCTTACATGCATTGCGCTGCACCTCGACAGCCACTTCGCCACTAGCGTGGCTTTGTCAAGAGTACATTGTACTTGATCCAGACTAAGATATAATTAATCCTTATTGGAAGCAAAACCAGCCTATTGGGTTTATTTAATGTTTACATGAGTTTTTAGTAGACTTAAAGTATGGGGATTCAAATTGCAGAAAGACCCTGGAAAACCACAGGTCCTGAGTATTCTGGATAACAGGTCCCATACCTGTACCGTTGCCTCTGCCAAACTGTTCTGACGAGCGGGGTGTTGCATGGATTGCATCACATCCCTGAATTGTTTTTTGGTGACTGTTTGACTTTCCCTCACATTAGACTGTCTGTGTGTTCAGGCGGATCGTAAACAAATCCCTAGTGCTCTGCAAAACAGAACGACTTGCAACTCTTCAAGTTAGTTCTCAGCGGTTCCTCATAACCTCGTGTGGCATTTTCCAGGCTGCCGTCCAACTGAACAAACCAGATGGACAGGTCTTCTCTGTAGTGGGTTAAGCTTTCAAAACGTTAAACTTTTTTTGTGAGGGTTTGCATTTCTGAATAAAAGTTTTTTTCTTGCATAGACCTTTCCTCTTCATTCTTTACATGACAGTGATAGCATAGTTTATAGTGTTCACAAAATATTCTATATTACATTTAGGGCTAAGAATCACTTAAAGGAGAAGGAAAGCCATTTGCCAACTAGGGGTGCCAAATGTTGGGCATCCCCAAGTGATTGTACAGTATAGACTTACCTGACACCCTGGGATGTTGGTGCTCCTTTCCGCAGAAAATTGCACCGGCCCAGGGTTCTTCCAACAAGCACAATGAAGCAATCCTCTTCCGGCTCTTTCGTTCTTCTTACGGCTGCACATGCGCAGTAGAGGAAACAGCCAAACTTTAGTGAAAAAGCCGGCTATTTCATTCTACTGCGCATGCGACTTCCCTGGGAAATTTGGATAGTGAAGAAGCAGGAAGAGGATCGCTCTGTGGTGCTCACTGGAATAACCCCGGCCGGTGAAGTTTTCTGCTGATAAGAGTTCCAGCCCAGGGTGTCAGGTAAGTAAATGTGATCACTTGGGGTGCCTAACATTTGGCACCCCCAAGTGGCACATTACTTTCCTTCTTCTTTAAAGGACAAGGAAAGGCTCAATCACTGGGTTGGGTGCTAATTTGTTAAGCACTTCTCAGACTCCAGGCCATTGCTCCTGAAAACTGCACTGGCCCAGGGTTTCAGGACTGCCAGAAGTACCCGACGGCACTGTGAAGATCCATGATGGCGGCGCCCATGCTAAACACATGGCTGCAGCGTCGCTGCATGATGAAGTCATCACTGGTGCCGGGATCTCGTCATAAAAGGGCGCCCAAAACACTGCGACAGCGCCCAAGAATAGGATTCAAATCACTACTGATCCTGGGTTCCTGTACTGCCTGTTTTCCAGCCTTGTTCCCTGCTCTAGCCTTGATTCCTGCTCCCAGCCCTGATTCCTGCTTCCAGCCTTGATTCCTGCTCCCTGTCCGTGATTCCTATTACCCTTTCCGTATTATTGAACTTTGCCTGGACTTTGGACTTTTGCATCTGATCTGCCTGCCCTTGTTAACTCCTGCCTGTGACCACTACTACTGATTCTGTTTAACCCTTCGGATACTGCGACCTAGCTCCCACTAGAGGGCTTCCTCCTTGATCCAGACTACCTCCCTGTAGGGTTGCCACCCGGCCGGTAAAATACCTGCCAGGGCCGGTATTACAAATTTACCGGCAATGTAGCTGCCGGTAATTTGTAATACCTATAACAAAAGCCCATGGCCCTCCGGCAGAAACTTACCCCTCCTTCGTCTTCTGCCCCTCTTGCGATGGGGCCCGCCCCTTTCACATTACACTGCATGTGGCTCCGCCCCTTTTTACATCACACCCCGCCCATTTACCCGTGATTCGCCCCTTTTTTCGTCACGGCGTTACCACCCCCCCCATTACTGGGCGGTAAAATTTTTTAAAATAGGTGGCAACCCTACCTCCCTGGAGGGAGCTCCTGGCTCCCTGACACAGGGTAGTATTGTAGGGAGTGCTATACTACTATCTTACTTGCTTCCACTTAAACAAATGAGAGTCATTTACAGTACAAAGTGTAGGGCAGGGTTCAAAGAACAGGGGCACATTGTTCTCCATAGTTTGTGCCTGGGGTGCAGGGCTGTATTCATGAGAAGAGTGTGTGTGTGTGTGTGGGGGGGTGGTTTAATATGGCAATATATTTGTTAGGAGCATCCATCAAGTGCAGAGGGAGTGATTCCTCTTGACCATTCTGTTGCTCAAAAAAGGTTAATATGTAGTCTGTGTACTATATAATTAAATAAATGTACCAGTAAGGATGAACATTTCAAGAATTATTATTTGGATTAATTATCATTTATATTATATCAGGAGATTGGGTGAAATGAAAGCAATTAAAAAGCAAAGCAAATAATTTAGTTACTGCTGTCCAACAGATGTGGCCCTCGTGCAACTTTAATGGCCCTTATCCAGCACAAAAGCTCCACAGGTTTTTTTTTTAATTTGCCATTATAATCCTGATTTCAGTATAATCCAGCCCTCAAACACGGCACATGTAAAACTCTGTGGAGCACTCATCTGATCTATGAAAGGAGGGAATGGATCAGAATAACTTTAGATCTCTGTAGGAATGCAGCCATTCTGTGTTACAGCCCTACGCCTGGGTCTGGATATTAACATCTATATTGATGAGCAACACAAAATGAAAATGTCTTGTTTTTATTTGTAGCTTATATTGTTTTGCTTTTACAAATGATATTCAGGACACAGACCACAGGATAATATCCTCATTCATCTAGCAAGGGAAACATGATACTGATTTTAAATGATTATATTTATTTACCAATATAATTTTAATAAAGAACTCTGATGATTGATATCCTTGCTGGATCCATAATATTCAGTACAGGAAAGGGACCCCCTTATTTGGAAACCTGTTATCCAGAAGGCGCAACATTACAGAAAGGTCATCTCCATGTATGTATATTTTTTATTTGTATAGCGCTCCTTGAGGGCAAAACACTGTACAGCAAAACAATAAATTAGTAGTAACAAACAAACAAGCAAACAAGGGGTCATTGAAAAAAAAAAGTAACAATAAATGCATTATTAAATATAAAATATAATTACAATACAGATTAAGTGCTCAGTGTCAAGGAGACAAAAGGCTGGAGGACCCTACCCCATAGGTCAATCTAAATGTAGCGCTTACAGTCTACATTTTAAGTAGATAATTCTAGTTTTTAAAAAATGATTGACTTTTTTTCTCTGAAATGATCAAGCAGTACATTACCTTGTAATTCATAACTGAGCTGCATGAATCCATATTTGTGGCAAAGCATTTCTATTGGGTGTATTTAATGTTAACTGTTTTTTTTTTTCTAGCAGATTTAAGGTATGGGGATGTAAATTATGGAAAGATCCCTTATCAGGAAAACCCTAGGTCCCGAGCATTCCAGAAAATAGCTCTGTAATGTCCAATATATGGGGAAAGGTCTAAACAAAAAGTTAATAAAGATTGCCTACCCTATTGTTCTTACCCGACCTCTCTTATTTCTATCCGCTACTTTCTTACATTTTAGTAGCTAGCTTGAGTGGCTGCAAGTTGTAAATGGATTGAAACTGAATAAACCTGGATGCTGATTTGTTAACTCAGGCAGCCTGGAATTGAGTGAATCATTTGCCTCCAGGAAGATACAAGATACACATATTGCAGCCATAGCCTGCAGCCTGTATGTTTCAGCTTGGGTGAATTCACACTCCAGTGCCAGTACAGCCCAGTGACAGCCCAGCAAGATTTGGAATAATTCACAAAATAGCATATGCAATTTATTTCTAGTACTAGAAATCCCTTGTTTATTGCCGGGTCATAACTTGGCTGGTCAGATGTGCATCAAACGGCAGAAACTTTCCATGTGCAGGATCAATGCTCTCTTTTACTTGAACCTATCAAGGTGATGGGTTTATTTTTAATCCTCTCTAAATATTATAATACAGATATTAGCATCTGTAACTTCCAGTGAGTATTGATTTCTATTGGTCAGTGGGAAGACAAGAAGAGTCACACACCCTGGCCGTCCGAGTTTTGCAAAACCTGGTGCTCGATGAAGGAGGTATTGGCAGCCTCCACAACAGACAGAGGGTGTACACGTTCCGGGTGTACCCCTTTGTCATGCTTGACAAAGGGGTACGCCCCAAAATGTTACATCCGCAAATAAACGAGCAAGGGATTCCCTGCTAGAAATTTCCTGTTGTGCCGGTGATTTTCTACTTCTCTTGCTATTGGTCAGCCCATGAGCTACAGTATGTCAACGAAACGCTGCCATTTGTTCTTGTTTGGTAAACATATGCTTTTGGGGATTTAGGTAAAAGGGTGAAAATGTTGGATTATTGAAAACTTTGTTCCTAGTTGAAACAAGATAGAGTAAGGGTTTTTTTTGGAAATTGGACAGCAGGAATTTTGTTCTTTCCAAATACTGAACTAAAGAAGCTAATGTAGACCCCTTAGAATGCAGGTTGATGGTACTAGTGCTTACATTTTAAAATGGCAATAGGGGCCATTTAAAAAGACCGGGGGAAGCAAGAGCAAGGTAGCATTGTATTAATTGGGGCAGGCAGCAGGTCTCTGTTCTCCAAAATGGTGCAAATAGACCTGTGGCAGTTTGAGAGCAAAGGAAAGCTATTTGCCCCTTTTTTTCTCTTTGCACACTGCCTTGCAGTTTGTAAATGATCCCTGATTTTAAATGAATCTCCATGGGATATGTGAGCTTTAAATCCTTTCTGAAAGTTCTCCAGTGTGTTTCCATCTAGTTCTCCAGTGTAGGGATCTCCAACTTAAAGGGATACTGTCTTGGGAAAAAACATTTTTTTCAAAATGAATCAGGGGCAGCTGGGAAATTGACAAAATGTCTAGCCCCATGTCAGATTTCAAAATTGAATATAAAAAATTCTGTTTGCTCTTTTGAGAAATGGATTTCAGTGCGAATTCTGCTGGAGAAGCACTATTGACTGATTAATTTTGAATTTTTTTTTTCCCATGACAGTATCCCTTTAAATATGCAAGACAAATGTCATCCTAGGGCTACCTGAGTCATCTCACTGTCTAATAAAATAAGATCAATGTGCAACATCAGGAGTGAGGATACAATGCTGATTATGATTAGTGCTAGAAAAATATCTACAAGGCTTTCGGCAATGATCCAGTGCAGAAAGAATAGGAGCTAGGTGCACAGAAAATCGAATTTATAAGGATTAAGTAAAACACTGGCCCCATTCATGCAACTCTAACAAGTAATACCTGTTTCTAGGAGTTGCATGATACCTTGGTAATCCTATCACACTAATCCCACAGAATCACACCTCTGTGAGGCTAGATGTCACGTCTCTGAAGAGTTACAATGTGCCATTGTGATTGGATTAGTGAAAGAGTTTATATGCCGAGGACTTCTCACATCAGTCAGTTGAACTGAAAAAGCTGCTCGGATGAGTAGTGAAACATCTTCAGTGATTACTAGATATACCATGACCCGGATGAATGAAAATCTTCAAAGTCTTAAGCGAGGAGTGTTCTGTTTTTCCTGATGCTGCCAAACTACAGCTCCCAGCTTGCTTTAAACTTTGATAATACAGTGCTAACTAATAATCCAGCAACATCTGGGTGGAGCAACGTTTTAACAAGAAGTTTATATCCCTCTTAATGGTTTCTAAAATTACCTATATTAGACTGGTATTCCACTACAGACTGTGTTAAATAGGTAGTTCTTCCAGTGCAGGTTACTTAGTTCAGCCTCTATGTTACCTACATGGTAAGATAATGTCAAATAAAAAAAAACCTGCGGAGCCCCAATTCTTGTTTTAGATAACATTTTAAACTCTCCAGTATTTGTCTGTATTACTAAACCACTTACTATCTAACTGGCCCAATATGTATCCCTAGAGGCACTGCACTGTCATATACAGGTATGGGATCCCTTATCTGGAAACCTGTTATCTAGAAAACTCCAAATTACAGAAAGGCCATCTCCCATAGACTCCATTTTAATCAAATAATTAAAAAAATTTAAATTATTTTCTTTTTACATAGTTACATAGTTACATAGTTAAATTGGGTTGAAAAAAGACAAAGTCCATCAAGTTCAACCCCTCCAAATGAAAACCCAGCATCCATACATACACCCCTCTTTTGTCTATAATATTAAAACAGTACATTGTAGCTGACCCAAACAAATATAGAATTAATCCTTATTGGTGACAATCCTATTGGGTGTATTTAATGTTTAAATAATTTTTCAGTAGTCTTAGGTGCAGATTTACGAAGCTCGAGTGAATGGTTCGAATGTCAAAGTAAATTTTTATCGAATAGGCTATATTCGACCATTCGACTTTGATTCAAAGTAAAAATCGTTCGACCATTCCATAATTGAAGTACTGTCTCTTTAAAAAATAAAATTGACTTCATACTTCGCCAAATTAAAGCTACCGAAGTGCAATGTTAGCCTATGGGGACCTTCCAGAGCACTTTTCTAAGTTTTTTTTGGTAGAATAGAAATCCTTCGATCGATCGCTAAAAATTGTTCGAATCATTCAATTTGAACGATTTAATCATTTGATCGAACGATTTTTATTCGACCGCAGGATTATTATTATTATTAACATGTATTTATATAGCGCCAACATATTGCGTAGCACTGTAAAGTAAATGTGATTATACAACTAAATCACATGAATTATATACATAGAACATATGGAGTTACATACATCACAAAATTGTGGCATTAGATATTAGAATATTAGAATTCGAAGTTTTTTAATTCGATGGTCGAATTTAGAAGTTTTTTTGTATTCGACCCTTGATAAATCTGCCCCTAAAAGTATAGAGAACCAATATCCAGAGCTACCAATATGTTTGGTTCAGTAAAATGAGTTGAGGCTGCAACATTGAAGTAAATGGGAGCAGGGGCACAGCTATTATTTCAGCCCACAGCAGCGCATTACTAATGCTTCATGAATCAAGCGTTCATAGGTTAAGTGCTTTGGAAATGTCGCCACAACATTCTGTTCACCTCCTTTCATGTCACAAATGATTTAGCAACCAAATTCTGTGAATCGGAACTAACAGAAGAAGAGAAATGAGCAGCGCGAGAACCAATTCCGTGAAGGAAGTGTAATCTGGAAAGATTGCCCTAATCTGTCAGCCATTCCTCTTTACTCTGCTGTATTTAATTTGTTTTGGAATATATAAAATGAATAGGGTTGTTCCTGCTGCCTTAAGGGCTGTGTGATGTTTTAATGATATGGCAGTTATCTTGCCGGCAAAGGCTGAAATATTCATAATGCCCATTAGTGCAGTGATGTCTAACATGCAGCCCACTCAGCAGCCTGCCAATAGCCTAACACCAGCCATGGGGTAGACAGTAATTAGAGTGTTACTATGTGTATTTTGGGGGGGGGGCATTGATCTGGCCACATGTGGTCATGGTGACTATTTGGTTAGCAATACTGCCTTGCAGTGCTATTTATCCAAAGTTGATTCCAACTAGGGTACTACCTGAAAGAAGATTGCTCAGTATTTTTTGCATGGGTTACATTTGGATACTCTGTTTATTGTATTAACATACAAGCAAGCTAATTGACTCCTGATGAATATAACCCTAGTGTGTTAATGTGGCAATGGCCTGATTTCTCTTCAAAGAAAGCTGGGGAAAGTGAGCTGCTGTTATGGTAGATAGGTTGAGCTGTAAAGAGCAGAGAACCCATGTACTGTGAGAACTCGGTGCCTCTTAATAACTTGTTATTTTGGTTAAGAACTCCTGGCCTCCAGAAATCCTGTCCAGCTGAAAGGTACATTTCTGCAACACCTATCTCTTCCTCCATACATTAATGTGAGGTCTTAGCTAAGACTGAGGGTCTAATGCAGTGATCCCCAATCAATGGCTCGTGAGCAACATGTTGATCACCAACCTCTTGGATGTTGCTCCCAGTGGCCTCAAAGCAGGTGCTCATTATTGAATTCCAGGCTTGGAGGCAAGTTTTAGTAAAAAACAGGTGGACTACAAAATAGAGTCTCCTGTAGACTTCCAGTCATCATAGGTGATACAAAATAGTCAATCTCAGCCCACAATTGGCACCCACAGAAAGTTTTTCATGCTTGTGTTGCTCCCCAACAATAATGAGTTACATTAGACTTGTGGCTCACAGGTCTAATGTAACTCTACACTATTTGAGTGGAAGCTGGTCCTGGGTGGAAAATAAAGGTTGTATAAAAAGCAATGATTTACAAACAAGTCTTTGGAACCTTTGGCCCAAAGCAAGTAGAGCTCCTTTCTACAAAGAACATCAGGATAGGATAGAACTCCATAAACATCTTGCTGTAATACCATTTACAGCACATTCCAAGAAAGCATGCTGAGATCTGTAGTTGAGCAATATCAGGGCTGCATATTTAAAGCAACATTTATTTTAACATTCCCCTTGCTTCTGAGGGCATGAAGCTCCAAATTATGAAAATAATAATAATATTCTGAATTTCAGATAATAGATCCCATACCTGTACAACACTGCCCATCTTCTATTTGCATTGTGGGTAATATCTATAGCACACTTCAGTAGTTCTCAATCCACAGGCTCTGTAATCAGGTCAGGGATATTGAATTCTATAGTTGTTAGTTCTAACCCAATGAATTTGTTAATTACATCTGAATTTCACTTACATACCCTGACTCTGATTGACTTGGCCAATCTAGAATTTGGAGAGTCAGCAAGAGAGTATTGCACTATGTTTGCACCATTGTATTTTATTTTTATTTGGCTTTCCCATTTACAGTATACCTCATTGCCGTTCTCTTCATTGTAGAAGTCTTTAAATGGATTGTATGTTTTATCAGAGTGACTCTCTCATGCCACCATGTTGACTTTTGTTCATGAAAAATAGTCATCTTTAAACAAAAAATTAAACATTTTGCTTCACATTTTTATTATGGGACCTGAAGTCCCTCTACTCATGGAACAAACCCCCATGGTGATTGTTTTGCTTGCCTCCAATGCTAATGGGTAATGACCAGCTCTTTAATTTAATATAAACATTCCAAGAATGGGAAGGCGTTCCTGATGCTGCCCAAGCACCATACATTACATACAATTTCCTTACAATTCTCAGGCCACGCATCATCATTAGTAGAAGAATTGGTGACTGCATTAGACATAGAGAATAAAAATAAGGATATGCTTAACGGTCGCTTGAGGTTATTATTAGGGGAATGGGACCTGTTATCCAGAATGCTTGGGACCTGGAGTTTTCCAGATATACATCCAGAGAGGTATATTTCTCTACAAATTACTATTATGATGGATAAATGTTATCTGTGATCTTAGTCTTGACTTTCACCAACCAACCTGTTTTCATGGAGTACTTCAAGCTTAAAAGTAATCCTTACAACAATAAATCAATATATGAAGTAGGCGTTTCTTGCAGAGAAATACAAATAATTTCTCATTGTTTAATTGTTTTTCCAACTGTGGCAGCTTCTGACAGTTACTTATGAACAAAATAGGGTAATGTTTTCTTTCTTAATGTAGACTTCCCATAGAGAACAAAGGATATCAACGTGTTATTTCAAGAGGTAAATGTGGAGTTATAAAGAACTGATGAATGTCTTTAAACAGCTTACATATAAAGGTATGGGACCTGTTATCCAGAATGCTCAGGACCTGGAGTTTTCAGGATAAAGTATCTTCCCTAATTTGGATCTTCATACCTTAAAGGAATAGTTCAGTGTGAAATGAAAAACTGGATAAATAGATAGGTTGTGCAAAATAAAAAATGTTTCTAATATAGTTAGTTAGGCAAAAACGTGATGTATAAAGGCTGGAGTGAACAGATGTCTAATAAAACAGCCAGAATCCAACTTCCTGCTTTTCAGCTGTATAACTCTGAGTTAGTCAGCGACTTGAAGGGGGGCCACATGGTACATTTCTGTTCAGTGAGTTTGTAATTGATCCTCAGCATTCAGCTCAGATTCAAAAGCAACAGAAATGACCCATGTGGCCCCCCCTCAAGTCTCTGATTGGTTACTGCCTGGTATCCAGGGTAACCAGTCAGTGTAAATCAAGAGAGCTGAAAAAGCAGAAAGTAGTGATCTGACTGACATAATATACATCAAATCACTCCAGCCTTTAAACATTACATTTTTGGCTAACTGTATATATTAGAGACATTTTTTATTTTGCACAGCCTATCTATTTACACAGTTTTTATTTTTATACTGAACAATTCCTTTAAGTCTACTAGAAAATCATGTGAACATGAAATAAATCCAGTAGGCTGGTTTTGCTTCCTATAAAGATTAATAATAACTTTGTTAGGATCAAGTACAAGGTACTGTTTTCTTATTTCAGAGGAAAAGTAAATACTTTTAAAATTTTTTATAATTATTTGTTTAAATTGAAGATGGCCTTCCTGTAATGTCAATAAAGGGTTCCCAGATAAGGGTTTCCATTCCTGTACTGAACATTATGCACCCAGTAAGGATATCATTCATCAGAGTTCTTTATTAAAATTACGTTTATTATATTATGTATCAAAATTATATTTGGTTTTCCAGATAAGGGAACTTTTCTGTAATTTGGATCTTCATACTGTAAGTCTACTAGTAATCAATAAATAAACCCAATAGGCTGGATTTGCTTCCAATAAGGATTAATTATATCTTAGTCTGGATCAAGTACAAGCTACTGTTTTATTAATACAGAACAATGAAATAATTTTCTATGGGAGATGGCCTTTCCATAATTTGGAGCTTTCTGGATAACAGGTTTCCGCATAACTGATCCCATACTAGGGATGCACCGAATCCAGGATTCGGTTCGGGATTCGGAGAGGATTCGGCCTTTTTCAGCAGGATTCGGATTCGGCCAAATCCTTTTGCCTGTCCGAACCGAATCTGAATCCTAATTTGCATATGCAAATTAGGGGTGGCGAGGGAAATCGCGTGACTTTTTGTCACAAAACAAGGAAGTAAAAAAAAAAATTCCCCTTTCCACCCCTAATTTGTATATGTAAATTAGGGTTCGGATTCGGTTCGGTATTCAGCCGAATCCTTTGCGAAGGATTCGGCCGAATCCAAAATAGTGGATTCGGTGCATCCCTATCCCATACCAATATACTCATAACCAAGACGAATGAAAAAAAGCGGCATACCTGTTTAAGATACATCCTTAAGGGCAGGGGCACACAAAGCTACTGGGGGAGATTAGTTTCCCAGCTTCAAACTGCTTCTTCTTCAGGTGACTAATCTTCCTGAACTGCTTCCACACCGGCTAGAATCGAAATCTCCGGCAGGATGGCACTCGGAGCACTTTGTTTTCTGAAGTCGCCCGAAGTTTCCTCGTGAGGCAACTTCAGGTGTCTTCGGAAAACGAAGCGCTCCGCGTGCCATCTCGCCGGTGATTTTGATTCTGGCCGACGGGAAAGCTTTTCAGGGAGATTAGTTGCCCGATGAAGAGGCGATTTGTTGCCGGGCAACCAAATCTCCCTGAAGCTTAGCGTGTGCCATTACCCTAAGATTCCATTAGGGAAGGCCTGTGAGCTTGATGTGGTTCTCCATTTTTTGAATTCTTATGGCTTGAATTCTTATAGCTTGCTTTAGGGCAAGTGGTTTCTTAAAAAAATACATTTCACGAGAATCATTGAAACATTGCATTTTTTGCCTATTCAAATAACAACTATTCACTGAGTGAGTGTGGAGCTGCTATGCTTATAAACCCTTATACATCTATATACATCTATATATATATATATATATATATATATATATATACACATCAAGCCATCTCTAGTTTGCCCTTTAGTTCTAACAGCCATAAACCATTAAGCTGAGGTTGATTCCCTTGCATTGCACCCCATGCACTTTTGCACCTCTCAGAAAAGTAGAAGGTGCTTCTGATCTTTTAAAGCCAGCTGTGTTATATTTTATTATTAAATATGTTATACCAGGCGGACTGCTTCGCTTTATATTTTTGCTTGATCATATTTTATTTATACTAGCGCAGTATTACATGTAGTACGGCTAAAAAAAAAAAGCTGATAAAATATACAAAACACGTTTAAAAATGTAGTGCTTGTGGCTTTTAGGATGCCCAGGGAAATAAGGTAGATTGCAGAAAAGACATAGATTATAAACTTCAGACAAACTCATGAAATAAAGAAAAGCTTAACCCATAGTTAATCCACAACTCCGCCCCTGTGCTATTTCTCTGTTCCCGTAGGATAAAATTGAAGGGTACTCTCTAATGAAAGACAAAAATTGTGGAAATGCAAGAAATGGAAAATGCATTTGCACATTAAACATATATTTAATTTAAAGCCAATGGGGCATACAGGGGAACAAATACATCACTGCTTTGCTTCAATGGAAGAGACATGTGCCTTTGCCGCCTACCCCCATTTCTGGCCCTGTTCAACCTTAAAGGAACAGTAACATCAAAAAATAAAAGTGGTTTAAAGTAATGAAAATATAATGCATTGTTGCCCTGCACTGGTAAAACTGCTGTGTTTGCTTAAGAAACACTACTATTGTTTATATAAATGAGCTACTGTGTAGCAATGGGGGCAGCCATTCAAAGGAGAAAAGGCTCAGGTTACACAGGAGATAGCAAATAAGCTCTGTCTGTCTAAGGGTGTTATCTGTTATCCATTATTTAACCTGTGCCATATAGCAGTTTTTCAATTTCCGCCATTGCTCCACAGCAGCTTGTTTATATGAAGTATAGTAGTGTTTCTGAAGCAAACAGATTAGTTTTACCAGTGCAGGGCAACACTACATGATATTTTCATTACTTTAAAACACTTACATTTTTTGGTGTTACTGTTCCTTTAATAGAAATGAAAGAGAAGCAAATGGATATTGCCATCAACAATAGGGCTGATTTACCAACCAAGGTCTTTGATTTCATCTTCTGACTTGTACAGTAGATAGTTTAAATCTAATTGCTGATTGGTGCTAATGGCAACTGCACTTTAACAACACTGTTTATGAATAAGCCTAAATGTTTGTTGCATTCTGTAGGAATTATATTTTCTCTGTAATATTTCTATGGTTACAATGAAAAGGTTTGCCTTGGCATGGCATAAAGTGAATTTTGAAGATGTCAGTAAAAAGCCAGTGCTGTCATTCGAAGCAGAACATACAGGTCAAAGCTTTAAGCGTCAGCATGCACTAGCAAAACCGCCATTAGGCTTAGAAGGGAATAATTAATACCCATCACTTCTCATTGCAGCCAAGATTTTTTATTGATCCCAGCCCACGGGAATAATGTAGAAGGACTTGAAAATAGTAACCCTTTCAGTTACAAAGAGACTCCGCACATATATTAACAAATAAATAATTGTATCTAATAAAAGAAATGGCTATTCTAAGCAGCAATCTGATAGTTAAATTATAAACGTTGCTGCTGAAAGCAGTACATGCGTGTCCCTTTCTATTTGTTGCACTGCTGGTCCTGACTTCATGTACTGATAAAACTATCTACCAGTAGTCATATCCCCTCGGATTCCTCCAATGCCTTGCATATTTCTGTAATTCTCCTTCTTCACAGGTCTGTTATTCATGGACGATGCATTGTGGGAATCACTTTTACAAATGACTTCAAAATCGCTGAACATTTTATTCAATATATATTGGAAAGTTCTTTTATAAAGCGTTATTATGTCTTTTTTTTTAATTTATGAGTGAAGTTACCATTTGTATTGCCCCAGCCCTTTTACAAATATCAATATTCCAATCCACCCAAAGCCTAGGTAAGTATAGGAGTTCCATTACTAGAGGCTCCTTGGGAAGTCAACTTCTTTTTCAACCCTGTCCCAGTAGGGTTAGTTAGCTAATGGGATATTGTTCAACAATAGAATGGTAGTTCACCTTAAAATGAAAATATTATAAAACAGACAGCACTTGCTTCAATTTGTCATTTTTTTCATTTATGTTTGTTGAATTATTTTACATGTTTTTGTTCTGCAGCGCTCGGATATGGACATTGCTATTTTTTGGGGCATAGTTGCACTAGCATGCAGGCAAGACAGAGCACACAATATATAGATGATAAAGGTAGATTGCAGAAAAGACATAAACTTCAGCCAAACTCATGAAATAAAGAAAAGATTAACCCAGGGACAGAAAAACATGATAAAGGATATAAAACAAAGATAACAATGAAACGGAAGCCTCACATCATTATATTCAGCCGCAGGCAGGGAACAGGTAGAATAAGAAAGCTAATAATTCAAAAACCATGCAAAATAAATCATAAGGCTGCTTAAAATGGGTCTCATCTAGGATATGCTAATAGTGATTAGCAAGGGGACGCAAACCCAAACCTAATGAAAGAAAACATCACTCTGAGCAAAAAACACATTACAAAATGTATTTTTTCTTAGTTTTATAGTTTTTTTTAATGTATTCGCAATTAAAAGTAAGATCTGTCCTTCTCCAAGCAAATTTTGAAAATGTGGTTCGCCTTTACATTAACCTTTAGTATGTTATAGAATGGCTAATACTAAGCATGAATTATTTGCCTTCTTCTTCTGATCCTTTCCTAATTTCAAAAGGGGGTCACTGACCCCACCTGAAAAACAAATGCTCTGTAAGGCTAAAATGTATTGTTATTGCCACTTTCTATTGCTCTTCCTCCTATTCCGCTTCCTGTGTCTCACTTAAATCAGTGTATGGTTGCTAGGGTAGTTTGGGACCTAGAAACCTGATTGCTGAAATTGCAAACTGTAGGGCTGCTGAATAAAAAGCAAAAACCAATGGAAAATTTCTCAGAATATCACTCTCTACATCAACATATTTACAAGTTAATTTAAAGGTGAATATCCCCTTTAATGAATGTATACCATTCAAATTTAAAAAAATTATTTCCTTTTTCTCTGTTATATGAAATAATACAAATCTTGTACTTGATCCCAATTAAGATATAATTAATCCTTATTGGCGTCAAAAGAATCCTTTTGGGTTTATCAAATGTTTAAATGATTTATTTAAAAGAATTAAAGTGCAGTGATTAAAATTACAGAAAGATCCCTTATCCCCAGGTCCCAAACATTCAGGATTGGAAAGTTGTTTAGAATTACATTTTCTTTAATTAGATAACATGTAGGGGGTTATTTACCCCCTGAATGCAAAAATCACAAAAAATTTTTGATTTTTTTTTTTTAAAAGAAAATCTGACTTTTAAAAAATCATGAATTTTTCGAAATTTATTAAACCCCAAAGATGGAAAAAGTCAGAATCAGAAAATCCGGCATCTCAGACCTGTCGAGGTTCTCAATAATATAAGTCCCAATGAATTTTTGATGTGCACTGTGTTTCGTGCAATACCCAGAAGTTTTCAGCGTTTTTGGGCAAAAAAGCATAAGAAATCTGAGTTTTCGGGTGAAAAATCGTGAAAATCAGATTTTGTACCGCAAAGCAAATTTTCGGAAAAATGTAATAATAAATAAAAACCAGAGCGGATTTGATAGGAGTTTTGAGCAGAAAATGTTGAGATAAAATCAGACTTTGATAAATAACCCCCTTAGGTAACAGTAACGGGCAGATTTACTGACTCCCATTGATATGGCCTTTACATTATATAAGTTTAATCATTTATAATAAAATATTGGATACTCAAAGTTAAATAGAGAAATTGTACATTGTGGCCGATAATACATATAAATATATATTTTATATGCCGTATGGTGTCTGAAGATAAATTAGACGTTACTATTTACAGTATATTTTAATATAAGATGTGTTGACATTAGTTTAAAGGAAAATCTTAAAAGATTTGTTCTGTTATAAGGGGACTGTTATGCAAATGTTCTTTGAGACTGAAAATGAAAAAAGACTCAGATGTAAGTTTTAGCTGCTATGAGATCCAGAATATTTGCCAAAAATTACATTAGTTCTGAAAAATGTTTTATCTATTTTAAAAACAAAGTGGAGGGACATTGTTACATAATAATGAATTAGATCTCTATTGAGAATAATAAAAAGTAGCTTGATACTGCACAAGCATACACATTATAAAGTAACTGGTATTCAAAGAGTAAAATATACTTTAAGAGCAACTTTAAAAATTCACTTAGAGCTCAAAAGATTATCTGTATACTTATTTTTTTGGAAGAAATAAGCATTTTTCTCAGTGGCATAATGGAATATATTTCATTCTTTTTCCCGTCTAGTGGAGGAACACAGTTACATAACTATAAATACATCCCAGGAGAGTTATAGCTGGAGAATCAGACCTCTCTGGAGGACAAAAACATGTATTTCCCATATTTATTGTTCGAACTACATGTAACAAGCTTGCCAAACAAAAATAAAAATATGGAAGGACAAAGTTAACAAAGCGACTTGCACTCAGTTGATAATATTGACTTGTGCTGTGAATGAATTACCAGAGATGAAATAACAGAGAAGCTCATCTTCAAAATCAATATCAATATAAAAAGAAATTAAAGTACTCCAGTAAACAAGCAAATATTGCATAGATGGGTACATTAAATTAAAAAATAACAATGTACCGGTAATAAAGAGCCATAGTTTTGACCTTCAGTGGAACTTATCTTAGAGACGTGACTAACCTGCAATTATGGCCATTCAAGCAAGATAGCAAGTTAATTCAGAAGAACTAGTCATTTCCATTAAAACTAAGCAAAGTCGTATAATATACGAGGTAAACTGCATTATGACAGGCACTTTCTAGAGGTCATGTATAAGTCAATGGAAGATGCCCCTTTTACAATTTGAAGATATCTTGATCTGCGCTGGATTTCGTCTGATAATCCAAAAAATTTGGGGTCTTTGGGCGATAACACAAAAGTGTCAAAGCGACTTTGTAGTAAATAACCACCATCATTTTTCTGTACATTGGGATTTGGATATCCTCTGTTGTAAGAAATCTTGGGGATTGGTTCATGGGTCCATACAGCATATAAGTCAATTTGCCACTGCTGCTCTCCATCATTCATTGCGACATACTCCTTACATTAACCCACCCAATATGGGCAGTGTTACTAAAATACTAGGTGGAAGGGCAGGTGCTAAGAAAATAATTTGAACATTAATTAATACAGCAAAATGGTTTCACATATCCCCCCTTCCACTGTACCTGCAGTTCTGTTAACACATAACACATAATTTACTATGATCCTGGAATTAGGAGCTAGAGCCCAAATGAGTGCAAAATTGTCCCCTTTGTAAATAAAGTTGAATTATAAAATAATTTCAACAAGTGCAACTCCAAAGCTTGAAAACAGCTTATTTACAGTTTTTAATGTGTTTCAATAATTTACTAGCACCGGCCATAATCCTGTAATTGCTCTGCTCTGTTGTGATGGCTAGGGATGTCGCGGACTGTTCGCCTGCGAACTTGTTCGCGCGAACATCGACTGTTCGCGTTCGCCGAATGTTCGCGAACGTCGTGCGACGTTCGCCAATTTGGGTTCGCCTTAGCTGGTGCTTTTTTTTGCCATTTCTCCCCCAGACCAGCAGATACATGGCAGCCAATCAGGAAGCTCTCCCTCCTGGACCACACCCCCTGGACCACTCCCCTTCCATATATAAACTGAAGCCCTGCAGCGTTTTTTCATTCTGCCTGTGTGTGCTTGGAAGAGCTAGTGTAGGGAGAGAGCTGTTAGTGATTTGAGGGACAGTTGATAGTAACTTTGCTGGCTAGTAATCTACTTGATATTGCTCTGTATTGTAAGGACAGAACTCTGCAGGGATTTGAGGGACATTTTAGGTTAGGTAGCTTTGCTGGCTAGTAATCTACCTTCTACTGCAGTGCTCTGTATGTAGCTGCTGTGGGCACTGATCTCTTCTGATCTCATCTGCTGACTGCTGTAATAACCCAATAGTCCTTGTAAGGACTGCTTTTATTTTCTTTTTTGTTTTTTTACTTTGCTACTATAAGAGCCCAGTGCTATTAGTCTAGCTGTGTTGGGGAGTGGGACTGGTGTGCTACTGTGCTGCTCCTAGTAGTTCAGCACCAACCAGAGTATTTTTTTTTTTTTAATATACATATATTTTTTTTTATTTTACTTATCTTACTGTTCTTTAACGTGTCCAGTGCTGTTTGCTGTTCTTCATAGTAGTGCACCAATAGTAGTGCACTTGCAGGCATTATTTGCCCAGTGTGTTCTTCAAACAACTGCCACCTAGCTGTGTGAGCTTGTTCACATTCTGTCTAAATATCAATAATAATACCGTCTCCAGAAACACCACCCGAGTGACGTTTTTCAAGCAGCAATAATATATTCCGTATCCACTGCTGTAGTGTATACGTTGACCTTGCAGGCATTGTTTCAATTTGTTTGCCCAGTGTGTTCTTCATTTTCAAACAACTGCCACCTAGCTGTGTGAGCTTGTTCACATTCTGTCTAAATATCAATAATAATACCGTCTCCAGAAACACCACCTGAGTGACGTTGTTCAAGCAGCAATAATATATTCCGTATCCACTACTGTATACGTTGCCCTTGCAGGCATTGTTTGCCCAGTCTTTAACCAAGTGCCACCTAGCTGTGTGAGCTTTTTCACATTCCGTGTCCAGAAACAACACCTGAGTGACGTAGTGTGATTTCTGCCCTTTACAACACAAAACGCAGCGCTGTGTCAACAATGTATTTTTCAGATACATTTTTGCCCTTGATCCCCCTCTGGCATGCCACTGTCCAGGTCGTTGCACCCTTTAAACAACTTTAAAATCATTTTTCTGGCCAGAAATGTCTTTTCTAGCTTTTAAAATTCGCCTTCCCATTGAAGTCTATGGGGTTCGCGACGTTCGCGAACCGTTTGCATTTTTGACGCAAGTTCGCTAATATGTTCGCAAACTTTTTTTCCGACGTTCGCTACATCCTTAGTGATGGCATTTATGCTGGGAACCAGGCAAGGATCAAGTACCAACAATTACACTTTGGCATAAGAAATTATTTACAGGAAATTATAAAATTAACCAAAACAAAAATACATTACAGCAGCATTGTCAACCTCAAACCTTCCTTCGACATTGGCTGATTTTAATGAAGATTTGTGGCGGCCCCCAAACCAACACCAATGCATTAGATTTATACATAAATCTGCCGCTACATTTATCCCTCAAAGTATTCTGGGAGGTATTTATATAGGGCTGCCATCCATGCAGGTTTTTACACTGGGCGTTTTCAAAACTGATGGTTTTTAGAAATCCGATTGACTTGCAATTAGGCCACTGCTAGGCTGCCACCCCATATTCCCAGCCATAAATGTCATTAATTGGTCTCCCCAAACACAAAAGTCACCCTTAACATATGCAGGGCCAGAACTAGGGGGAGGCAGAACAGGCACTTACCTAGTCCTGGCTCTCGAGTCCCCCAGTTCTGCCCGCTCTTCTCCTCTACCCAGATCTCTCTCTGCCCCCACCCCCATCGTCATAGTGTGCTTGGGGGGGGAGAGCGAGGTTGCCGGCCAAGTTGCCTAGGGAGCCTGGCCCAGCCCTTCACATATGTCTCTAGATAGAGTATACCGTACACTTGAAAATACAGAGGGCCTTTGCCTACCAGATTGACTGATTGAGTTGTTGCAACTGGAATCAATTTACAGTGAATAGGATCCTTAGAGACTACATTTGTGGGTCAGAAGTGGACACGAAAAACACAGTATGGAGTTATAAAATATCCTCCACTAGTTATTAGGAGTTTTTTCCCCCCAGGAATTGAGATTTACTGTAGATAATTGTTGAGCTGTTTTATATCAATTAAAAACAGTAAACCAGTAGGGTGGTTTAAACACTATGGGGGTTATTTATCAAAAGTCTGAATTTATCTCAATATTTCCTGAAAAAAAAAAAAATCCGCACTGGTTTTTTGGCCTTATTTATTAATACAATTTCCTGAAAATTTTGTTTGCAGGAAAAAAAAACGAAAAAATTGTTAAAAATATAATTTTTTATATGATTTTCCAGTTTTTGTCGGATTTTTCATCCGAAAACTCAGAAAACTTTGGGGTATTGCTAAAAACCCAGTGCACATCAAAAAATCATTGTGACTTATCCCATTGACTTACAGAATATGCAACCTTGACAGGTCTGAGATGCCGGATTTTCAGATTTATGATTTTTTAAAAGTCAAATTTTAATTTAAAAAAATCACAAATGTTTCATGATTTTTGCATTCAGAGTTTAGTAAATAACCCCCTACATGGTATAGAACACAACAACTTATAAAAAAGCAGGCAATCTATGTACAAGGTGCCATTGTCAGTTAAATACTGTATGGTTATACCTCGAGAAGGGAAATTATATGGAGAATTTAGGCCTTCTGGGTTCATGTGTCACTTCAGCCTCTAAATCTTCTCCAGAGTCTATGCAAAGTAACCTACAGAAAAAGAGATCTGGTGCTTTGCTGACTGAAACACACTAATATTTCTTTCAGAGTGGAACCTTGATTAAATGTTTGAAGGGAGCAGGACATGGAGGAATGCATTGCTCTAGCACTATAGTAGCACAATGAATTGCAGCACTAGCCACACATATACTACAGGCTTTAATACTTAAAAAAAGCAAGACTTACAAATAAAAAAAAAGCAAGACTAAGAAAACATGTAATCTCTGTAAAAAATGTGTCTCATTGGTTTGTCAATGTATATATAAAATATTTAAAAGCAATTCATTGTCCAAATGGAAATTGGAAGTGCTGGATAATTACCATCACATGAGTTTGGCTGCCAGCAAATCCAATACAGTAAACGTGATTAATTACTGCTAGATGTGCTGACACAGAACAATATTTTCCATTTGATGACACAGAACATAATAAATCTGAGCCCTTTGGTTATGGTTCTTCTGGCTTTAATATTTTAATAAAAAGTTGGTTCTGCAGTTACTTTTATCTTCCCAGCAAATAAACTAGTCTGTAAACTGAGTACTAGAAGGAGGCTTTCACATTCACTTTTACTACTATGGATGAGACTGGTACAGGCTTCTAAAGCTGATTTTTTTCCGATTTCTTTTTTTTTTTTTGTAAGAAATCTTCATTATAATTTTAGCACTAATTCCTTTTGCGCACAGCAACCAATTACATGGTTGCCTTCATTATTCTAACTGCATAACTAAAAGCAAAATACTGATGACTTGCTCTAGGGAGGGAATAGTTTAATCAATGGTAAGATAGTAAGTGTAAAAGCAAAATAATGCTCTGTTACTGCTTTATAAGAAAACAACTAAAGGTGGCCATACACGGGCCGATAAAAGCTGCCGACAGACTGTGTCGGCAGCTTATTGGCCCGTGTATGGGGGCCCCCGACGGGCTTCCCCGATCGAGATCTGGCCGAAAGTCGGCCAGATCTCGATCGGATGGGTTTAAAAATCCCGTCGGATCGCGGCCGCATCTGTTTGTTGATGCGGTCCCGCGATCCGACCGCCCGTTTGTGAATGCTAGGATCCAATCGTTGGGCCCTAGGGCCCACGATCGGATCTGCCCAATATTGCCCACCTCAAGGTGGGCATATCGGAGGGAGATCCGCTCGTTTGGCGACATTGCCAAACGAGCGGATCTATCCATGTATGGCCACCTTAAGAACGGTGCGTTTTTTGATTAAACAAATAGGCAGAATATATTTTAAAGCATAATTTCTGTTTCTATTATTCATGTTGATAAGGTATATAGATGTATATTGCCCCTTTAAGTGGTCTTAACCTTTTTAAAGGTGCAAATTGTCCAAAACACTGATCATACCTTGTCTGATTTTGACATGGTCTTTAGATTCATGGGCCCTGGGGTTTTGTCAAAGGAGGGTTACTCTCTGATATTTGGTATATTTATCAATCCAGAATTTGGCTCAGGATTTGGCCTTTATGGGAATTATGGGAGTTATTGGAAGTTATACCTAATGACCTGCAATTTGTTATATAATTATTGATGCCAAAGTAAGAAGCAACTGGAAACTGGAGAAAAACATATTAGCTGAGGATTGAACAGATACCCCTGTATTTTTAAGAAACTTCTTTGCTTGCTGTTTTATTACATTTCGCATTGTTCTTGAAGCTGAAAACAGACTTTACTGTTAACTGTTTGTAGGTGGGCCAGGTATAGAATTTTGTTGGTGGAATATTTTGGCAAGCTAGTTTACTGAATGTGATATTATCATCTCTAAAGACTCATTTAATATGGCTACAGGTATGGGACCTGTAATGCAGAATGCTCGGGACCTGGGTTTTTGTGGATGATGGATCTTTACGTAATTTAATGTAATAAAAGTCGATAACGGAAAAACTAGTCGCAATGCAAAAAGTCATGCCTTTGCACGAACAAATTTTGCTTTGCGCGAATTTAATATAGCGTTTATGAACCCAGAAACTATTTAGCGACCACTTCCGACTGTGGAAGACCGTTTGCAAATGTTTTAGTTTGCGCCAATGCGCAGTCAATGTAATAAAACTTCTTACTGAAAAAGTCGTTATATTTGCTCCAAAAGATTACGACACCTTCAAGCACTTCTTAAGAGTTCGCAATTAAAATTATTTTAATTATTTTAATTATTATTAAAAAAACCCAATAGGCTGATTTTGCCTCCAATAAGGATTAATTATATCTTAGTTGGGATCAAGTACAAGCTACTGTTTTATTATTACAGAGAAAAAGGAAGTCATTTTAAATGTCTATGGGAGTCAGCCCTCCAGAAATTACCATATAAAGAGCATCATTGCCAGTGATACAGTTAATATAAATAATGTTCTTTAAAAGTAGATGCTTCATTGATGTTTTAACATTGTTGACAGCTGCAAATGAGAGCTCTTGTATAACTAAGATTGGAGGGTAGAAACTCTGATTGTTCCTAAATGGTTTCCGGAGAAACAGTTCCAATCTATAGAAAATTGAAGTTTAGCCAATTAGCTGGGGTGCATACTTTTGAATTAAACATAACCATATGTTGAAATTATGTCACTTCTACACATGAGAACACATATATAGCAGGGAGAATTATTTTAGAAGTATTTTGCTATCAAATAATCTCCCTTTTTTAATACTATGACATTTATTTAGTGCTATTGCAGAAGAGCCTCAGGAGTGCTGTGGCTATCCAGCAACATGCATGGGTGTGAATGTGCAAAATCCATGGTGGTTTGCTCCCATTTTTTGCACCCCTGCCCTGCACTTTGTAAATTAGGTCTAGTACCTTGTAACTATGTAATTACTATGTGGCCATAAATCCATGTTGATCAAAAAACAACCCCATATGATTTTTTTTTAGATGATAAATGTTTTAAGCAACCTTAAAGCATGGTGCTCCTTATTTGGAAACGACAGGAACCAAGTATTCTGGTTAATAGGTCTCATACCTGTACCAGTAATAAAATAGGACCAGGATATTGCATGTTGGACAGTAGGGCAATACTAAGGGGGTTGTTTACTAAAACTCTAATTAATCTAATTAATCTTATCTAATTTATTTTTTTATTAAGACAAAGTCAACTAAACTCCTTTCCATGAATTGAACTCATTTATCAATAATTTTTCTTGAAAAGTCGAAGCACAAAAATCGGGCGTCAATTTGTATCGTGCGATTGATACTTCTAACAATCACCTTTATCAAATTGTTGCTGCAAAAACTCAACTTTATCAATTCAGTGAGAAAAAGGTTTATCACGTGAAAAGTCATGCAAAAGAGATGCAAAACTTTTTTGGTGCAAAAACCTGCACCAAAAAATTGGTCCAGGTTTACACTGGTTTTACACAGCGACTTACACCTGAATTTACACTCAACTTTACATTGTTTATTAGCACCACAATATACTGTATTATAACCATTCCCTGCATGTGATTTTGTTTGTAATCTATCATTTTGTATATATAAACCCATATAATGTGCATTACTGTTGAATATGTTAGTATCTTAAAATACATGTGAATGAATAACTCTATAATAAATCTGTCCCAAAGTGTTTCTATGGTCAGTTATATTCTTTTCATTTTCACAGCAGTATCTTAATATTTGCAGTATGGTCTTTTTAATACTGCAGTGGAAAATGCAGTGGAAAATGTAACATTGCATATTGTAGGATCTAGTCCTCTGTGTTTATTCTTAACTATCTTTTTTTTAATGCTATTATTAAGAAGCGAGTTGCTCGTTTCTGTAATTCTCTTTTCATTTTGTTCCACAGATGAATGTTGTCATTATACAGAAATTGGAAGTCGAGCAATTCTCCCAATTATAATGTGCAAATTTAGTAGATGTTAAAGGGTCAGCCTAGCCTGACAGTTTGCAAAGAATGTACAGTGTATATATGACTGTTATAATTGCAGTTTAAACTTTCAAGGTCCTGATTTTTTTGAAGAGGAGGTCAGAAAAATTAATATGATCCCTTTATTTGCATGGAAAATGGTAATTCGAAGATTATACATGTTCACCAAAAAATGCATAATGATTAAATGTTTTAGAAGGTAGTGCTGCTCAGGAATCAATCTGTTTTACTTGTACTTAGCAAAAATGGAGTATGCCTGTGCAGAATTCTTTAAAACATAATTTTTCCTGTTAACCAGTGTCGGACTGGCCCGGCGGGAAACCGGGAAAAAACCTGGTGGGCCCGACCTTTAATGGGCCGCCACAGGGCCAGACCCCTCTCCCAATCAATTTGTTCAAACAAAAGTTTTCTTTAGGCTCTGCGGAGTGCCATCTGTACATGCGCGCATCGCCATTCATACAGGAGCGCCGAACGGCCCTCTTAAGCAGGAGTAGGGTCACGTGATTGGCAAGGCTGTGGAGAGAAGTGAAAATCATATCATACTTACCGAGATTTTCCTTTCCCGGACTGGAACATGGCAGTGGGTAAATAATGGAAGCCTTACCCACTGCCATGTTCCAGTCCAGAAAAGTGAAAATCATATCATACTTACCGAGATTTTCCTTTCCTGGACTGGAACATGGCAGTGGGTAAGGCTTCCATTATTTACCCACTGCCATGTGAAAGGAACAGGAAACTACGTTTCCCAGCGGGCTTCGCGGCTTGAGACCGGTCAGCGAGGATCGCGCAGCTAGAACTGGAACTGCTTCTGGGCTGGAGTCCGAGTTGCCGGAGTAAAGTGAGAAGAGCCCGTGTGGCAGATGCAACGGCACATATCATTCTGCTTGGTGCAGGAGGGAGAAACCAGCCGGGACCCCGTACCTCTAACCCCCTGATAAGTCATGGAAATGATAAGGAAGGAATTGTCCCGGTAGGGACGGCGGGGGGTCGGAGAGGGCCCTGGAGAGTAGTCTAGGTGGGCCCGGGCCCCCCAGTCCGATCCTGCTGTTAACTATAATAACAGGTGATAATACCAGTTGCTAAAGACCACTGACGTTTTTAGTTTGGGCTGTAGGAGACTGAGGTTGAGTCAGTTGCCATGGGTTACTGCCCATGGGCAAATTTGCCTCCCGGTGTTGATAAATGACCCCCAGTGGCTGGGCATGAACTTACTGCACAATAGTAAGAGAAACAAGGTGCTCCAGAACATAATGTTGATAGCTCGCCCGATAGTAGATGTGGTCCAGGTGCACCAGCCCTAGACCCCCAACTTTAGGAAGCGGCAAACCAGGATTTACAACAAATAGAGCAGGGCTATCCAACACTCGGAGGGATCCACAGGACCAAAATATTTTAGTTAAAAAATGTCTTTATTAGTCAAAGTTAAAAAAATGTATACTTGCATTGCCATCCACCCTACGAGTTTTGTACCCACAAGGGCACTTAATCATGAGCTATAGTAACTTACTGCAACCAACAGCATTTTTGCATTCATTGTTCTACATTCAGCTGCTAAATTCTTCCTATGTGTTACTGTCCAAGTGTAAATGTGTCCAGTCTTGATAAGAACACCATCTTGCCTGAATACATTACAGTAACATGGATGTTGTACCTTTACCTTTCTTGGTAAGTATGGTTGAGTAAGTAAATATATGTCGAGCTAGTTAAAGGTACAGTAACACCAAAATATGAAACTGTCTTAAAGGAATGACAGTATAATGTACTGTTGCTCTGCACTGGTAAAATGGGTGTGTTTTCTTCAGAAACTACTATAGTTTATATAAACAAGCTGCTGTGTACTCATGGGGGCAGCCATTCAAGCACAGGATACACAGTAGATAACAGATAACTACTATAGTTTATATAAACAAGCTGCTGTTTAGCCATGGGGGCAGCTATTCAAGCACAGGATACACAGTAGATAACATATAAGTTCTGAAGAATTATTATCTATGTGCTGTGTAACCTGTGCCTTTTTTACATCTTGAATGGCTGCCCCCATGGCTACACAGCAGCTTGTTTATATAAACTATAGAAGAGTTTCTGTTATTATTCCTTTAAGATTGACTCTAAACCAAATAAATGAGCCAGAAGATAAGTCAAACAATTTTGCAATGGGTTACTCTTCATTATAATTCGCCAGAAACCTGTGAAATGTAGAAATTCATAAAATCCATAGGCAAAAAGCAAAGGGGAAATATGAACCTCTTCATATTGTGATTAGACACAATTAATTATAAGTTATATTTATAATATATATTCTAGTTGCCAGTTTTTGTTCAATGCTGTAGTGAATACTGATTTATAAATAACCTGGTTTAGACAGCAATAAGATCCAGTCCGAGAGAAAGCAATGACTCCTATGGGAGACATGGAGGTAGATTGTCCAAATGATTTAACCATGCATTTTAGCTTATTTTCCAGAGCCCAAATGAAATTCTTGCAGACTTAAGAATCTCAATGTCGTCTTCAGTATACTGCACCCATAGGAATCACTACGTATGCTATTCTCAGCTAACAGTTTGGGGCAAAATGCATGAACTCGGTTAAAAATAAAGATCCTGTGAACTGGAAAAATAAACTTCATCTAATAATGCTCACTTCTCATATGGTTACATTTCTGTGGAGACATGTCCACATTCCTTTCTTTGGTATAAATAAGGAGTCATGTTGAATGGCTCTGGCACAGTAAAACAGAAATAATTTAAATTGTTCATTTTTACACTGCTCCTTATTCTTATTTCTTCTGAGCCTGTATTCTGCAGTATGTATGTCCTTCTCAGGAATAAAGCAATTATATCTGTCTCTTTCCACTATTATATTATTGTACAGTAAGTGCTTTTACTAACTATAGGGAACAAATCATCTGTCTGTCTGTCTGCCTGTCTGTCTGTCTGTCTGCCTGTCTCTCTCTCTCTCTCTCTCTCTCTCTTTCTCTCTCTCTCTCTCTCTCTCTCTCTCTCTCTCTCTCTCTCTCTTATCTATCTATCTATCTATCTATCTATCTATCTATCTATCTATCTATCTATCTATCTATCTATCTATCTATCTATCTCCATTTAAGGCTAATAAAGAAATAATTGTGCATGAACTTTAAACACCAAATCAGCCCCTGGATTCCTTTTAAGCCACAACACAGGGATTGTGGAAGCCAGTTCAATTTCTTTTCAAAGCTCCACCGTTTCATTTATCCCATTTAATACCAGTTTCGTGCTGTTGTTTTTTCATCTGTTCTTTATATGGATTTACAGGTGGAACTGACCTTAGAGTAATGATGGAAAAATTATATCTTTAAAATATATCTGCACCCAAGGGAATTTGTTGAGCAAGTTTAATGAGTGGCTTATATTAAAAGCAGTAATATTATTAGTGTTTTGATGGGGAGAAAAGAAATAATGATCACAAATATCACTAAGGAATAAATCAATGCCAAATGAGCGCTAATGCTTGTAATATGTTAAAGATCCATGTCTGGCCTCATGCAAATATTATGTCCATGGGAAGAGACAGGCCTTTGCAAGTGACAATTAAATGACCCAGAATATGTTCTTTGTATTTGCATTTAAAATATTTTTTTATTAGACATTGTATCTTATACCTATTCCTACATCAGTCAGTCTGTTACATATAGTCCTTTCCTGTTATTCTTTACTTACAATATTCCAAGACACTGAACTTGGTGGCAACAGCTATTGCAATCAAAACTGGCCTTTAAAGGGATACTGTCATGGGGAAAATTTTTTTTTTTTTCTTTTTCAAAATGAATCAGTTAATAGTGCTGCACCAGCAGAATTCTGCAGTGAAATCCATTTCTCAAAAGAGCAAACAGATTTTTTAATATTCAGTTTTGAAATCTGACTTGGGCCTAGACATATTGTCACTTTCCCAGCTGCCACAAGTCATGTGACTTGTGCTCTGATAAACTTCAATCACTCTTTACTGCTGTACTGCAAGTTGGAGTGATATCACCCCCTCCCTTCCCCCCCCAGCAGCTTAACATAAGAACAATGGGAAGGTAACCAGATAGCAGCTCCCTAACACCAGATAACAGCTGCCTGGTAGATCTAAGAACAACACTCAATAGTAAAAACCCATGTCCCACTGAGACACATTCAGTTACATTGAGAAGGAAAAACAGCAGCCTGCCAGAAAGCATTTCTCTCCTAAAGTGCAGGCACAAGTCACATGACCAGGGGCAGCTAGGAGATTTTTCCCCCAAACAAAAGAACAATGGGAAGGTAACCAGATAGCAGCTCCCTAACACAAGATAACAACTGCCTGGTAGATCTAAGAACAACACTCAATAGTAAAAACCCATGTCCCACTGAGACACATTCAGTTACATTGAGAAGGGAAAAACAGCAGCCTGCCAGAAAGCATTTCTCTCCTAAAGTGCTGGCACAAGTCACATGACTGGGGGCAGCCAGCTGGGAAATTAACAAAATGTCTAGCTCCATGTCAGATTTCAAAATTGAATATAAAAAAATCTGTTTGCTCTTTTGAGAAATTGATTTCAGTGCAGAATTCTGCTGGAGCAGCACTATTAACTGATGCGTTATGAAAAAAACATGTTTTCCGATAACAGGATCCCTTTAACGAAACAAATTTGAATACAGGTATGGGATCCGTTCTCTGAATTACAGGATGGCCTTCTCCTGTAGACTCAGATATCAGATAAAAAACCATTGTATTGGAGATGGCTTATCTGTTATCTGTTATATAACCTGTGCCTTTTCTCATTTTTTTCAAGCTTGAATGGCTGCCCCCATGGCTACACAGCAGCTTGTCTATATAAACTATAGTAGTCTTTCAGAAGCAAACACACAGCTTTTGCTAGTGCATGCTAACAGTATATTAATTTCATTAAAATGCTTGTATTTTTCTGTTACTGTTCCTTTAATAAAGGTTACGTTCCCCAAATACAGGATTGAGAAGAACTCACTCTATACAAAACTGATTTATTCTGAAGTAAGACCTTCTCTAAATACAAACTTCTTGATTTCTTGAGTCAAGGCCCCAGTGAGGAAGATGGTCTAACCATGCAAATGAACTTAGCATTCAATTCAGTGAGATAAAGATATCTCCTAGTTTATCATGTGAAAAGTCATGTACGAGATTCAATTTGAAGAGAAAAAACTAAATTCAGTTCCAGTTGTTTTCCCCATAGACTTCAATGGAGTTTTCATGTGATAAACGGTGAGATGTTTCTCTGAATTAAATTGCATTTCAAATTGAATCTCACCCCTGACTTTTCACCTTTTTCCTCACTGAATTGAATCTGGCCCAATATCTGTAAAACAAAAGACAAAAAACAGTTAACTTTATGTTACCAGCTTGTACCAATCTCTTTATCATCCTCTCTATGTATTTTCATCTTTTTGATTTAGTACCTTTACAAACCACTCTCAGCACATTATCAATATTCCCACTGATGCCTACAGCTGCATCATAAATACACTACAGCTCTGTGAATTTCTGTAGTGTCCTTGTTTATGTTACAGTCTAGGAAGCACAGAATGCAACACAGTTCAGCAGCTGTTTGCAGTGATTGAAGGGTGTCATAATGATCCCTCTTTCTCCCATCCCCCTCTTTTTTTAAAATATCTACACTTTCTCTTACAGTTTTCTACATATTGTTAGAGCATTGGTAGTTCCGAAAATAACAAAGAGAACTATAAAAATATCAGGTAAAATATCTGCAGATGGCGAAATCTGGAATTTCGATAAGAATCCATGGCTGCAAAAAATTTGCTCATAACTATTTCACGTTAACATTTTATTGATGTTTATGGGAATAAACTGGAACTGAATTTGGAGAATTTTTTTTTCTAGCCATCCATTATCTATCTCTATTATCTATCTATCTATCTATCTATCTATCTATCTATCTATCTATCTATCTATCTATCTATCTATCTATCTATCTATCTATCTGTCTGTCTGTCTGTCTGTCTGTCTGTCTGTCTGTCTGTCTGTCTGTCTGTCTGTCTGTCTATCTATCTATCTATCTATCATCTATCTGTCTATCTATCATCTATCTATCTATCTATCTCTCTCTTCTATCTATCTATCTATCTATCTATCTATCTATCTATCTATCTATCTATCTATCTATCATCTCTCTCTCTCTCATCTATCATCTATCTATCATCTATCTATCATTCATCGTTCTAACAAACATTAACTAAATCTTTTATTTTTTCTTCCCTCAGCATTTCTAAATATCTTTAAGTTTTAATAAGAAGTAACATGGTATACTAGAAACTCCTGACTCTGTCTGCTGAACCCCACCTGAGTCTATCTACACTATCTGGATATCTTTTGAATCAGATTATTGGCAACAGCTGCATTCTTTGATAAAATAAAACCTTTGAAGCCTGACTGATGTCTGTTCCACCGGCAGAAATGATAATTTGTGGATATTTTCAGCATGCAATACTTGCAGAGGTATGATGTGAGTGTTTAGACAGTAAGTACGATAGAATAGGGTAGCTACAGTCTAGGAAGGAATTAGTGCTAAAAGTGATGAAAACCTTGATGAGCAAAGCATAAATTGCATTAACATGGCGTGAAAGTGGCTTTTTTTTACATTTTCATAGGCTTTTGGTGCCAAAATGATAATGATTGTTTAGATTCAACACTCCACCCTTCAATTGCCATATAATTTATTATAATGTTGCTGAACTCCTGTAGTTTTACCAGTGTTAGAAACAGTGAACCCTCATGATATCAGAATCGAGTGACATCAGACCCCTATCATTCACTCCTCTACTGGCAATACATAATGATATATGTAGATATATGTGGCTGGGTCTGCAAGCAGTGGTGATCCTTGCCTTTTCGCCAACTGAGGTGGCCTTCCTTTGCCACCCCCACCACTCCTCACGACGCTCACCTCTTCAGTGCCGGAGGGGGTTGGGGGCGGTGCACGTCGCTAGTGCAGAGAGAGCTATTGCGCTCACTGCACTAGAAGAGCCGAATTTTCAAGTTGAAAACCGGAAGTTCGTCTCTTAGTTACCAGAAGCGCCATTTTTGATGCCCCTGGCAACCAGGGGGGGCGCTGCCGCCTGAGGCGAGTGCCTCAACTCGCCTCATTGGTGGAGCGCTCCTGCCTGCAGGCACCACTATACAGTATTTGTTTGCTCTATTTAACCAGCAGTTTATGTAATTAACTGATCACAAAAAACAGGCTGTTTGTTCACAAGAGCAAATCAGAACTTATGCCAGCCCAGGTTTTTGGCCTGGTATCATGCATTTGTGTGTCTGGCTAAATCAAGCATATTTGCAACAACAAATTTAACATTTGGCAAGCCAAAATAAGCCATTTTTGGACAGACTACAAGATACAGAGCCAACAGCATGAATTTAGCTCATACAATATGTTAACCACATACAGCCATTGCTTTGTGAATCGACACAGAGCCTCAGGCTGGTATTGTTATACTGTATGCGCCAGAGTTTTAACAAACTTGAAAATTCATTTTACTTCCTACAATAAGGAAGAACAAGATGTTCCATCCTTGTATATTGTTGAATTGCAGTGTGTGCCAATTTGAATCGAAATGAACCCTAAAACTACGGGCCAGATTCAGAAAAAGGTTTATCACATGAAAACTTATGGCCGAGATCAATTTAAGCTGCAACTCAATTCAGAAAAAAACTTATCTCACTGTTTATCACTTGAAAACTCTATTGAAGACTATGGGAAAAAAACTAAATTTTGAGAACGTTTTTTTTCTCCTCAAATTGAATCTCGTCCATGACTTTTCACCTGATAAACCATGAGCTGACTTTTTCTCACTGAACTGAATCTAGCCCTGTGCCTGAAATACCCATAATGAGTTTGAACATATAATAATCTGGCAAAAATCAACATTAAGGATTTTGTTGCGGCTTGTTGGCCAGAAGTTATATGTATATATGTGTGTGTTTTGTTTAAACCCTTCCCAATTAAAGTGGTTGCCTTGTGCCTAACATTTAAGCTTAATAATTCAGATGGTTTCTGCAACACTGTACAGTAGGGCCCTTGGCATACCAAGAAGTTTGTTTTTTTTCTAGGGATGATCCAATGTCTTCCTGAAGAATGTTAATATGCTTGAAATAAAGTTTTGGGTTGGGGTATATTTGTCATGGAGTTTATTGATTCTTGCTGTATACGTAACAATAAGAATATATATTACTGACTTGATGGTAAGTGGAAACAAAGTTACTGGGCAAGCAGAATGATTTCATAAATTAACTGAATGAAGTCCATTATCAGATAAGGTATATAGGCCAGACTAAGAGGCAAGACTGTACAACTGGCCAGGGGTTATAGTAGACAGCAGGCAATAAAAAGTTTGTAAGACAGGTAAGATTTCAGGGCAGGCAGAAGTGAAAAAAACAAGTCCAACAGGTCAAATGTTAAAACCAGGAAATGTGTAGATGCAATCGATACAGGACTAAAGCTGCCAATTTGGGTGCTACAGACTGATTTGGCAGCTTATCTATCCATGCATCAGGCCTTCCAATCTGCCCAGACAGCGAAAAATCATCCAGATGTTGAGCAGGCAGGTTTGATTTTCCTTTTGGATCAAAGACTGCATCAGCTCATGGGTTCTCATTCCAATGGCTTGTATTCTTGTGATTGTAATACAATCATGTGGCCCCATGACCAAATGATTAGATTAGCTCAACATTGCCCAGTTTAGGTGAGCATATTGGGGTAAAGATCCATTAATTTGGCAACTGAGCTAACCAAGTGGATTTTATAACATATGGCAAACTTAAGACTGGACAGAAACTCACATTCATAGAAGCTAATCATGAATTGGCTGCTGTAGTTTTCTGTCCAGGTGCAAATCTGCCCAGGGTTAGTGATGGGCGAATTGTCAGGTTCGGCACCCTATATCCAGAACCCAAGCTAAACTCCCTGGTCTCGGCTCTCACTTCTGCCTCTAACCGCCGCCTTTCACCTCGGGAGGAGCCCTCGGGTAATCCGATGCTGCCAGGTCTTATTTGAGAGAGGAGCAAAGCTAACGGTTCTGGACAAGCAAAGGGGCACGATCATCTCACCAGGATACTGGAAGGAAGAACACACTGGGAACAGGTGGCCCGGGCCAGCACAAGCAGAAAACGTTAGACAGGCCAGAATCAGTGGACAGGCAAAGGTTGGATTGGAGAGGTCAGAGTAGTCACAAGCAGGCAGGATCAGTATTGGAGAGGTCGGAGAAATCAGGCAGGCACAGGTCAGGATTGGAGAGGATCAGGATAGTCAAAAAGGCAGGCAAGGGTCAAAACCAGTAATAACAATTAGAATCAGGCACCTAGGAATTTACAAATAGAACCTAACAATGATTTTGAGTGTGAGGCCCCTTTAAATACTTTGAATTTCACGTTGTTGCGTGATGACATCATCACACCGGTACATAAACCCGAAAGCGCAAGGCTTTGCGCACCATAGAGGAACCAACGCTGGAATGGTACAGACGTATGCAGCGGGCGTCCCTGCTGAAGGCACGGCGTTCGCCCCCACATGCCAACGAGTGGACCACTAGACCACCAGGGTAACTATTCGTTGCACAAATTTATTTGCCAGGTGCAAATTCATGGCAAATTTCCATACATATTGTTGCTGGTGACAATTCTAGTCGCCCATTGATTTTAATGGGCGTCGCAATTGTCACCGTCATCAAAACTATTTTGACACTGGCGTCAAAATTCGTATTACACGAATTTTTCGCTGTTTTGTGGGAAATGTTTTGCTAATTTTTCGGTGAAGCGAAACGGAAGAAATTCGCCCATCACTACCCAGGGTTTGTTAATGAGCCACAAAGCTTTGTGTCTGAATCTGTGAGCCACTGCAAGAAGAAGCAGAAGTAAAGACAGACATGATCATTAATTACACTCCAGTGGCTAAGCCAGGAGAAGCACCACTCAGCAGAAAATGTGGTCTATACACGACAGGTCCTAAAAATACTCCTAGTGCTTTCACCATAAAGCAACACTTCATTGGGTTGTGCAAAGAACTTTGTACACAAAGTTAAGTTGAGACCAGATGTAAAACCAGTACCATTTCCTCGTTCAGCATGGGAAAAACTTGTAATTGATATTACCGGTCCTTTTACAGATGCTCCTATAGACTGCAGATTTGCTATGACCTTGATAGACTATTATAGTAAATGGCTTGAAATTGCATTTGTTTCTCATATAACATCAGCTACAGTAATAACATTTCTGTCTACAGTCTTGAGCAGAGAAGGTAATCCAAAGGAGTTAATATCAGACAACGGACCACAGTTTGTCTCATCTGAGTTTGAATTCTTTCTGAGAGAGAGGAATATTGTGCATATGAAATCTTCAGTGTATTACCCACAAGCAAATGGAGAAATCGAGCGATTCAACAGAAGTCTGAAAGAAACACTACAGACAGCAAATCTTACTGGGAAAGTATTTACAACCGAGTTCCTACATAACTACAAAGCAACGCTCCATGCAACAACCCAATCATCTGCAGCTGAATTATTACATGGCAGACAGATGCGCACTAAGTTACATGTTGCAGACATCAAATTTCCACAAAATTCTGTGCCTACAAAATCATCTACTGCTGACATTGTGAAATGTCAACAAGCCAAATACAAGGCTTATGCTGACAGAAAACGTGGTGCAAGAGAAGTGCACTTTCAGCCTGGATCTTTAGTCAGCATTAAGAAACCAGGACTACTGAAACATGGACAATCTAAATTTACTGCACCACTTGAAGTGAGACACCAGCGAGGACCATACACATATGAACTGTCTGATGGTCGCATATGGAATGCAAGTCATCTTGCTCTTGTTAGGAATGATTTTGGAGAAGCTTCATTTGATGAAGGACATTTTCCTACCCCTGATGCCAACTGAGGGGCCTGAAGAAAGTGAACCTATAAGGCATACTGAGAGAATCAGAAAAGTACCTGCATGGACCCAGGACTATGTGATGTGAATAATGCATAATATTGCTTTAAGATGCATATTGTTTAATTGTTGTTGTTTATTACATCTGCCCAAATGCTTTCCTACTATAGGAGGAATATGTGGTGTTTATACAAATGGCCTGCAGGTGTCACTGTGCACGAGTTATACTGTGTATACATAGTAATATCACTACTGCTTAGGAGTGATAGAGTTGGAAGTTACTGATGTGTAGTGGCTGCATGAGTCTGCTAATAAAGCACTGTTATACTCTACTAATCCTTGGCTACCAAAACATACCACATAGTTGTTCTTCCTCTTAAGGTAAATTACAAATAATGTTGAATTACTAATCCTAGGTTTTATTTACAGTTTTAACAGAAATGCTGGTGTTTTTTGTTAGCAGAGAGCTGATCTGAACTGCATATGCAGCTTCTCTGTAAGTGAGGACAGACACAACAACTTCTGTGTGAACAGTAACTTGGTTGCTTTATAGAACTTAGCATAACATGTCTGCAGCAGGAACTTTCATAGAGAGCAAACACAGGAAGAGGAAGAAGAAAACCACACAGGGTTACAGGTCACATGACATCACATTGCTAAGCAACAATAGAACCTCCCTGCATTAAGTAACATGGACTGGAACAATCTCTGTCTGTTCTTTTCCAACATTCTTTAGTAGCAAATATCTGTTCAGCGCTCTTAGTTTTTCTTGTATCAGCAAACTGGACAGGCACCCCCAGTAAATACAGACAACATTGCAGATAATTGAGTGGGCTGGAAGCCCTTGTCAGTACTGTAATAAAAGAGCTGCATAAAGAAACATAAAAAGTAAAGTGCCTTATGTTGTGTGTTTATAGTTAAAGCACACTTTATAAAAATAGCAGCAGTATGTCTCTGTTATCCCATTGCCTATTAATTAGTTTTTCCTAATGTTCTTCAGTGGAAGTCAGTGTAATTCTAGCGCTTTGCAATTTTATGCCCAGCAGTTTACTTGTTCTAAAAATTAACGTGTTATGTAATCTGTGTTTGCTGTATATAGATGAATTCAGTTTGGCTTTCTTGTTCAACTTCTGCCTTCAGCTGCTTTTATAAGTCAGTGATTCAGAACGAGATCTTGTTGCAAAGTGGTAGATAACAGCATGCGGGTTCTTTTATATATCATTCACTCAGTTGGAGCCGTTATCTCCTGCATTCTTCAGCTCCCATTTTGCAAAGGCACAAATAATAGGGGATCACAGAATACTTGTGGGGGAGTTGCTAACCTAAGTCATATAAAAAAAAGTTTTCAAAATACACTAAAGGGAAACTAATCTTTAAACACTGCAGCTCAAAGAAAAATAAAAAAATATCTACGAAAATATATTAGCTAGAACAGTTTATTTTTAAACTGTTGTTCGTTTGAATAAAAATATACTTTTCTAGAAGTACGTGCTATTTGATAGCTCCATATCCTACATAGCATTGTGCTCATGCACAACCCAAGGGCTCACATACAAGTCATGTTATAGTAGTGATGGGCAGGTTAAGAAAAAGTCAACCTACATTCAATTCTAACCTTACTCCTACCCCTTTGGATCTGTCATGCCGTCATTGCTTATATAAGGGTGTCACCCCTCAGTAACATCACCAGAGGGGTGGGACACAAATGACTAATAAACTATATATTGTATATAAATAAAAAAGGGGGCTGGCTAAATGCTGGAAGATTTGGGCACGCTGATATGCTGGAAAACTGTTGTGCTGGCCTCAAACATACCAGATCAGATGGGCTTTGAGGCTTTGAGACTAGGCACCATCAGTGCTACATCTTCTACTTCTTACTGTTACAATTATTGCGTTTTATTTCATTGTATTCAAGATGTAAAAAGGCAATATTTACACATATACACATATCAATTTTGCAAGATCCTTTAAAGGAGAAGGAAAGGATAAAACTAAGTAAGCTTTATCAGAAAGGTCTATATAAATACACCAGTAAACCCTCAAAGTAATGTTGCTCTGAGTCATCTGCCAAAAGAAACACAGCATTTCTTTCCTTCTATTGGGTATACATGGGCTTCTGTATCAGACTTCCTGCTGTCAGCATAAACCTCCAGGGCAGGGCTTGAGCATGCTCAGTTTGCTCCTCTCTCCTCCCCCTCCCTCCTCCCTTCCCTGCTGTAATCTGAGCCCAGAGTGAGCAGGGAGAGGCTCAGGCAGGAAGTGATGTCGCACCAAGCTAATATGACAGCTGCTATCCTAAACAAACAGAGAGAGCTTCTAGAGCTGTTTACTCAGGTATGGTAAAGCATTCTGCAGAATAAATATAGTGTTATAGCTTGCACTATTGTGGCTAATCTATTGTCAATAAACTGCTTTGGTAGCTTTCCTTCTCCTTTAATAATGCATTTATTTAGATGCATTTTATATAGTTTAGGTAAAGCATTCATTAAAGAAATGGTTCAATGTAAAAATAAAAACTGGGTAAATAGATAGGCTGTGCAAAATAAAAAAAATTCTAATATAGTTAGTTAGGCAAAAATATAATGTATAAAGACTGGAGTAAATGGATGTCTAACATAATAGACAGAACACGACTTCCTGCTTTCCAGCTCTCTTGGTTTCCACTGATTGGTTACCAGGCAGTAACATTACTGTTTGCTTTTGAATCTGAGCTGCATACTGAGGATCAATTGCAAACTCACTGAACAGTTATGTCCCATGTGCCCCCCCCTTCGAGTCATTGACTAACTCAGAGTTAGAGAGCTGGAAATCAGGAAGTTATATCCTGTTCTGTTATGTTTGACATCCAGTCACTCCAGCCTTTATACATTACATTTTTGGCTAACTAACTATATGAGAAACATTTTTTTATTTTGCTCATACTATCTGTTTATTTTTACACTGAACTGCTCCTTTAATGCTTGCCGAATCAACAAATTTGCAAATCTGCATATGTGGTCCACTTTCAAAACTGCCCTCTGACCAGCAAAAATCTATGAAACATGGCACCTTTTCAACCCTTTAAGTGCTGCCTGGCTTTATCAACATTTCCTGTCCTATATTTTGTACTTTTCGTAAGCCCCAAAGAATCTAGAGCTAGAATAAACTTGTAGCCAATCAGATGATTAGAATGTTCACAGAGCTAGAGAATTAAATAGCCAATTGGAGAATTAACTTGTTCATAGTTCAAATAGTAGGAAAGTGATATGTGTGAACAATTTTCTAGCTCCATGTTTGTAAATATTGTCAATTAACACTTATGCTGTATTTACAAGTTACCAATTCCCCCCACAGTACCTTTCCTGCTGTCCTTTGCTATCTTTCACTTATAGCTCTAAAATGATGCACACTAAATAATGCACATTTTTTCCATAGCCATTTTTGTTTCTTCAATTTCAACTATCCTACCCACAGTTATATTAATTCTTTAGCTGAAGCCTTTGTATTTACTCCAGTTAGGCTCACACCAAAACCTGTTTAAATTTCTTAGACTTTTCTAGAGATACACTGAAGCCATAATTTGGAATTCTTCAGAAATGCTAAATCCTTTCAAAAGATTCTGAAGAATAATGAACTAATCTCAACTCTAACCGCATATTCAAATTTCAGCAAAATCCAAAAAATGGCACAATCTGAATAAAACTGCACTGTCTTCGGGTTTCCAAAATGGTTTGGATTCATGTTGGTAAGCAAAATTACAAATTCTTTACGAAATGGCTGAATATTAAACAGATTCCTAAATTTGGTATATCCCTGAATTTTTTTTATTTTTAATAAATTTAAATTTGACCTCATATTGCCTTCATTTATGTGCATAGCAGACATTCTTCTAATGGAGGTAGTGTACAGGGGATAGGAACTGGCACAAAAAAAAGTCAGGGTATAAAACATTCTTACCAGTGGCACAACGTATACAAGGTACATTAACTGCGAAACATTTTAATCTTATCATTGTTGATGCTCCAATTTAATTTAATTTAATTTTCTACATCTAGAATGATTGGGTTGAGCTCTTTTGTTATAATAGTATTGCAAATTCATTATGGGGCAGATTTATCAAGGGTCGAAGTGAATTCGATGGAATTTTCTAAGTAAAAAAATTTGAAATTCTAAGTAATAACCATAGAATAGGATACTACGACTTCAAATTTACTTCGATTTCGATTCGAAGTAAAAATCGTTCGAATATTCGACCATTTGATAATCAAAGTACTGTTTCTTTAAAAAAACTTTGACTTCAATACTTCGCCAAATTAAACCTGCCAAAGGGCTATGTTAGCCTATGGGGACCTTCTACAGTTTTTGAAGTGGAAGTACAAATCGTTCGATCATACGATAAAATCGCTGAATCGTTCGATTCGAAGGATTTATTTGTGCGATTGTTCAATTTTACTTCGACCGCAGAATACACAAATTTGATGAATAAAAGTTTTGAATTCGAAGTATTTTAATTTGATGGTCGAATTTCAAAGTATTTTTTACTTCGAAATTCGACCCTTGATAAATCTGCCCCTTAGTGTAAATTGACCGGTTGACCCTGAGTTTCTGAAGAAAATTGGGCAATTGTCTGGAATGGTCCAGTGGGCTGAAGACTTTAGAGATAATGTGCAATAACAGACTCCTTTGAGAAGTTCCTGTTAAAAGGATAACTTCTGAAAGCAGAAACCTGGTTGTCCAAACAAGCTTCTAATTTGTTCTGGTGAGTTCTTATGTGAATAGTTTTAAATTATTTGCATTACAAAAAATTGCAATCCATCCACATTACTGCCCCATTAAACACAGTATAGGGTGCATGAGGGAGGTGATTGCATGGAGAATGCTGTCTTCAGCATCTTTCTAACTGGCTGTTATCTAATGTAATGGGGCCCTCGTGTATCATAAAGGGGACGACAAGTAAAAGTGAACACTACTAAATGCGCAGTTCCTCTTGACAGAAAGAATTGTTTTCAAAGAGTTCACTACAAATAACTTTCTCTCTTATAATTGCTTAACTTTTTTTTACAGTTCATGTCTTAAAAATGAATTTGTTTTTTTGCAACTTCATAATTGAGTTTTTTTTCTAAACTGCTAGCATATTTTGGCAAAAATGTATTCCTGTTAAAGGAGAACTAAACCCTAAAAGTGAATACGGCTAAACATGCCATAATTTATATACTGAATTTATTGCACCAGCCTAAAGTTCCAGCTTCACAATAGCAGCAATGATCCAGGACTTGTCACAGGGGGTCACCATCTTGGAAAGTGTCTGTGACACTCACATGCTCAGTGGATGCTGAGCAGCTGTTGAGAAGCTAAGCTTAGGGGTTGTAACAAATAATCAAGCAGAAAATGAGGCTTGTCTGTAATATAAGCTGTTGCAACAGGGCTGATTATTAAATTCTGATGCTAATTGCACTGGTTTCTGTGCTGCCATGTAGTAATTATCTGTATTAATCACTAATCAGCCTTATATTGTGACATTTCTATTCTAAATGTGCTGTATATTGTGAGTGGGTCCCTAAGCTCAGTAAGTGACAGCAGCACAGAGCATGTGCAGTGAATCAGCAGAAAAGAAGATGTGGGGCTACTGGGGCATCTTTGGAGACACCGATCTTTATTGCTAAAGGGCTGTGGTTGCCTTGGGCTGGTACAGAAGCCCAAAACATAATGTACAATATTTCTAGCAACTCCTTTAGTTAAACTTTAGTTCTCCTTTAAGTCACGGATAAAAAACAACAAAATCCAATTGTTCCACTGATTTTTACAAATCGAAAATTTTTACAAAAAAATTTGAAAAAACAAGAAGGACTTGAATGTTGAAAACACACACCTACCAATACAGGTATGGGATCTTTTATCCGGAAGCCTGTTATCCAGAAAGCTCAGAATTACGGGAAGGCCATTTCCCATAGACTCCATTTTCTCCAAACAATCCTAATGTTTAAAAGTTATTTCCTTTTTCTCTGTAATAATAAAACAGTACCATGTACTTGAGCCCAACTAAGATTTCAGTCTATTTGGTTTATGATTTTCTAGCAGATTGAGGGTATGAAGAGAGAGAGAGACAGAGAGAAGAGATCTGTTATCTGGAAAACCCCAAGTCCCAAGGATTATGTATAACAGGTCCCATACCTGTAAATTGAAATTCACCAGGTTCGGGTTGCCAAATCTTTTCTTTTTTGTTTCCAAGATTTTTTGAATTGATAATTTTGCTTTGATTTTAAACTACACAGAAGATTTAATAGGATGGTGTCACTGGACAGATTGAATCCTACAAGTCAGATGAAGTTGCATGAGTCAAAATATAATACAGGTTATGGGATCCGTTATCCAGAAACCTGTTATCGAGAAAGACCTAAATTAAGTCCATCTCCCACAGACAGTATTATAATCAAATAATTCAAATGATTGAAAATGATTTCTCTGTAATAATGAAACAGTGCCTTGTGCAGGTATGGGGGCCGTTATAGACATCTCCTAGGCAAAACGAGTCCCCCTAGAAGATATATTGGATCTAACTGTCAATAAATAACTGACACCCAACTCCTGCATGAAGAGAGAATGAAGAGAAACAGAGTGGAGGGAGGGATAGTCGAGATGAACTTGATTATTTCAGAAACGGTACAGAATTTTTAATCAAATATATTTAGAAAATTTCTTATTTCAGTGTGCCGAACCGTATATAAAATTTTCATTTTCGTTTAAATGATTTTCTACTAGATTAAGGTATGAAGATCCAAATTACGGAAAAAATAAATGTCTGGAAAACCTCAGGTTCTGAGCATTCTGGATAACAGGTCCCATCCATGTACTTGACCCCAGCTGAGAGATAATTAATCCTTAATGAAGGCAAAACAATCCTATTGGGTTTAATTAATCTTTAAATAATTTTATAGCAGACTTAAGCATTCTGGATAACAGGTCTCAAGATCATGCTGAAGGATTTTTCATCAGACACGACGACTGTTGCAAGGATATGCTGTATCTGCATTTAGCAAGATAAAATCCGATGGACTAAATCTGAATCCTGTGAAGAGTGCTTGGATTCGGTGACTCCTCGTCTATATCCCTTTTTTAAGAACACACCTGCTTTGAATTGATTTTTCATTTTCATGAGATGAATGTATATAGGTTATGTTTTATCAAAATAATGCTATGCCATTTTGTTACTGAAAATTTAGTTATTCTTGCCGATGCAGGCTTTCTAATTTTTTACAGTTTCCTTAGTGATAATTACTGTGTGCCCCCGTATTCCAAAGTGGTATAATTAGTTACAGCAAACATTCCAATGCAAACAAAGTGTTTGAGAGCACTGGGTAATGAAGGATCTTAATTATGTGCTTAGCAGATCCCATGGTACTGTACCGACTATGTGCATAATGCAGTGATGCAGTTTCTCTTATTTCTCTTATTTCTTTCCAGAGTTATTTCAAATGTATTTATTTCCACTTTTTATTTTCAAGCCATACAGGTATAACGGTGGCAGTTTGTACACCAGTTACACTTCATTTGACAGCTCCCTTTAAGACTCATTGGGGCATAGTTATCAAAGCCTGACAATAGAACTTGCCACCATTCATCAAGGGAAATTCCATGGCTCTCTCTTCGCCCATTTATCAGTGTGGAAAAAGAGCTGTTTTTGACGGATTTTTATGGTACTTAAAATGATGTGTTATTTGCAGCATCGAGAAACCTTTCAGTCTCAGGACAGGCTGTGCTCTACATGGATAGTAAATGATGATTGTATCCTTTGTCTGCTGGAAAACAAGATATAGAAATAAAAGCACAAACTGGAAAATGTACCTATATATTTAAGAAATACTGTATGTGTATGATTAGTAGCTAAAATGACTTAAAATAAAGTTTTATGTTTACTTCGCAGACGGTATCCATCAGGATCCATCCAACAAATTAAACAAAACAAAACTTTACCTTTAAGGGGTAGTATTAACAATCTTCACTCATTTTTGCCTGTAAAGTGTGGGCAGGTTGTAGCAGGGGAATTGTACCTCTGTATCTGAGGGCAGCTGTTTCACCCATATAAGTTCACTTTTTTATCTTTCGTTCTCTCCTATTAGTAACTGGTTCCGCATACCATTTGCCAACTAGACAAGTAAAATATCAGTCAGGTCACAATCCTTTCTTTTTGCTTTACCTTTTGTGCTACCTCTATACTGGCAGGGACAGTTCTCCTTGTACTTATATTAGTAGGAAGTGGAAGAAGTGCATCTAGGGGAAGACATATTTGTTATGATTACTTGGCCTAAATGCATAACATTAGTATTCCTTTCACAAAATACAGTGGTATCACCAGTTTAAGAGCTTCAGCTTCATTCCCATTGTCTTCATGCTGGTGGATGTACTCCCTTTCTTTCATCGGGTGTTCTATACTCTCAGGGAGTATGGGCATTTTTATGCCTTTCAGAAGTGTCCTGGTGGCTTAGCCTATGCATAATGGGGCATGGTATAGGGTTATGGGCAGTAACGTAACTAGGTGGGGGTGGGCCTGGGTGCGGGCTGTGCAGCCAGGCCCCCCATAGCAATTTTCTTATTGGCTCAAATCGTAACCCTTGCTCCAACTGGAGATCAGCCACTAGTTATGGGCATGGCCAAAATAATCCAAAATATGCTCCAGAAAGTTGATATTTTTAGATGTGTGGATGTGCTGAATGGTTCAAGGGGGTCTTTAAAGGGATATTCCATTTCTTTGCTTATAAACAAGAATTGCTAGCAATGTATTTTGCATAGGTTTGTGATTAGTCAGCCCAAAGCTAAAAAGCTAACTAGTGCCTTGATTTCATCAGTTGGAATACCAAGAATATCCTGGTGGATCCCATTCCCAGCAGGCCTCCTTTCTTCTCTGCTCGGGTTGCAATTGTGGATGCCTGCTGCATGTTCCCTGTCTCTATTGGATGCCTTCAACCTTTCATTATATATTGTTCTTGCCTTTGGTTCCAGTCCCCTGTAAATGTTTAAATATAGTTTATTTGGAACACTAGTTACCTAATAATAAATCACACCAGAGACAAGTAATTGTATCAGTATTGTTTATTGCACGTAAGCACCTTGTTAAGGGGGAGACCCCGATTGGTTGGGTGTGTGGAAAGAGGGTTTTTTTCACTTCTTTTCTTTTTCTCTTTATTAAGTGAATACTGGTTGAGTAATTCATACCTCCTCTCTCCAAGAAATAAATTACTGTTAATAAGTAAGGTTCAAACAAACTTCTCTTTTTTAATACTGTTTCTATATAGCATTGTACATATGTTTGGTCTTTGTGCTTAAAATTTGCAGAGCAATTTCATACATAGAGTAAAGATGAGCTGCAACAGCATTTGATCAGCCTGGAGTACTTTTAATCTTGAACTGCTATTAAACAAACCTGGCCTGGCTCAGAAGTTTGTCATTCCCATACGGGAGTGCTCTGCACAGGTTAAAAAAGTTCCTGAAGGAGACTTGGGAAGTCCTGTAGGCCACCAGTAGTACAACAATGGCTTAATGGCTTAAAGGAAGGACGGCCCACTGGGATTGATTCCCAAAGCAAGAAATATGCACGAAAGGAATAAGGCATACATAGGGGACTCGTGGGATGATGCGGGGAACCAGTACTACAGCTCCTGACATAGAAGATGAATGACACACTAGAGCTGGCCATAGACGCAAAGATCCGATCGTACGAATCGTGGATTCGTACGATTTTCGGACCATGTGTGGAGAGTCCCGACATTTTTCGTCCGTCGGAGATTGGTCGTTTGGTCGATCGGACAGGTTAGAAAATTTCTGTCGCCTGCCGATAATATCTCTGCGTGTATTGCCGATCGTACGATTTTCAGAGGGAGACTGTCACTAGTGTTGTCAGACATAAGTATCGTACGATTGCTGTCAGGGGCAGAACATTGGCTGATCTGTTCTAATTTGATCGGAATGGTAAAGACTTTGATCTGAATGGTTAGTGGAGGGTCGGGAGATGGGAAAGTCCGATCGTACGTTGATTCGTACGATCGGATCTTTGCGTCTATGGCCAGCTTAGGACTGGGTTGCAAGGCAATTTTTATGCTCAACAAATTTCATCCATAGGACATGGTTGGTGGACTTCTGGCCTGTTCTTTTGGTGTTTTTTGCCTCAGTATGACACTTGATTTTTTGCTCTGTTATTATTAAGATTGTGCCAAGACTATCACTTCTATGTTGGAGCCATAGCTGTCTTGTTAAAATATTTTATGGAGCTCCCTGCTTTCTGTTTGGGAAATTTGGTAGTACAGGTATGAGATCTATTATCCAGATTGCTTGGGGCCTGGGGTATTCTGGATCAGGGGTCTTTCCATAATTTGCATTGCCGTACCTTTAGTCTACTAAAATATAATTTAAACATTAATTAGACCCAGTAGGATTGCGTTGCCTCCAATAAGGATTAATTGTATCTTAGATGGGATCCAACTTTCAAGTACATCTGAATTATTTGATCAAAATGGATTCTGCCCTTCCCATAATTCAGAGCTTTCTGGATAACAGGTTAATAGATCCCATAACTGTACCACTGTGTGCATAGATCCATATGTACTACAGTATATAATTTTTTATGCTGTAAAGAATGAAAGGGCGCTAGAACCCACAAGAGCCCACAGAGAGGACTTTCAATTCTTGATCAGACTGAAGAGAAGGTTTATAAATAATCATAAGCGTAATATTAGGCCTTATGGTAAAGCACACACTTATGATTTAAAAAATACTTTTGTTGTTTGTGTTTTAGCTCCTAAACTCTGGCCTTTTTTATTATCCGGACAATGAAAGGCGATTCCAGTACCACTTAATGATTCTTCCAAGGCCAAATTCATAACCTTAGTAATTCATTTTATAAAGCTGCAGGTAAAAATCTGACACATTTGTTTTGCAGCCATTCACGTGGCACCTTTCTAGAGCCTACTCCTACACTTAATAGCATGCAGTCATGTCAGAGGTATTGATTTAGATGTATGTGGGAATGGATATCAAGTCCCCATGTGCAATGACAAATATGGCTGCAGAAGGGCAGAGAGGACATCTTGAGCTATCACTGGCAATATGTATCATGAGTCTGAGGCTACAGGCTGAGCCAGGGGGAATCAAAGTAATTAAGTCAGCAGGAAAGACAAGTAGACTATTAACAGCATGCTGTCATCTGCCAACAAATGTTACCTTCCAGCTGTCACTTGTGTCTGCCATTACTATTTTGAGAATAGGATTGGTATCGAAGCACAGCCTATGTAAAGCTATATAAACATCTTTTCATTAATTTACGTGTGATCGTTATTTTCTCTGACAAGTGTCATACTACTAGATGAGAAGTTATGAGAAGGCTAGTCCAGAGCTATTTTGGAAACAGTGCTGGTGGGGAAAGGCATCAAAGTAACAGATTATGACAAGCATCTATTCAGAAGAATCCCAACATTGAACTTCAGCATGGGCAAGCGGCTCTGTGAGTGACAAGCAGATGTTACACCACATCCATTTGTTCAGCTGCGTCCTGTTAGCTGGGATATGGGCAGATGGGTTAATGCGAGTGATATGTAAGTACGCCGCACACTGGTTAAATATTTCTATCAATTATTGTATCGATAGGAATTACAGGCGCGTTCAAATGCCAAAGCGAAGGAGTAGAAAAGCAGCCTAAGGCATGTGCAACATTGTAAATGCTGAGACTTTTAGTTCAAGACATGTAGTACACGACTGTGTTACAATTAAGTAATTGATGAGTATTTATTATCCAGCTGCAAAGGCCAGTTGTCTCAAAAAACATTGGGATTGGAAAGGCTCAATAAGTACATGAATTAGCTTTCATTACTGGCATTCCACCCCTAACAGCAGTTTGGATTGGTGTTGGTTAATTATTGAGCCCCTCTGGTTTATTTAAATAGTCCAATGATGCATCGGTAAATGAATGGAAAATCAGGATGTGTCCACTTGTGCTGCCAAGTGAGCCACCTGCGTTACTGTCCAGACAACATCAGTTCCACTGTCAGCTTCTAAGTAATACGATGATTAAATTCTGTATAGACAAAATAGGATAGTATTTCCCCCTATCCCTTGAAGCCATAGCCATATAATTATAACTGGCATCCTAGGACAATTAAAAATACATATTAAAAATACATAACAGCAAAACATTCTGAAATGTTATAAAGTCCATGCAGAGTTCTTACCTTGGCAATCTTCTCTGTTAGCCTTTAATGAGAGATACAATATACTGTAGGTATGGGACCTATTATTCAGAATGCTCAGGACCCGAGAATCTTCACACCATAAGTCTACTAAGAAATCATGTAAACATTAAATAAACCCAATAGACTAGCTTTGCTTCCAATAAGGATTAATTATATCTTAGTTGGGATCAAGTACAAGCTACTGTTTTATTATTACAGAGAAAAAGGAAATCATATTCAAATATTTGGATTATTTGGATAATATGGAGTCTATGTGGGACATTCACTAAGTTTAGTAGTTGCGCTGGCGTCCGCTACGCCGCGCTTCGCTGCACTTCGCCAGGCAATCCCGATCTACTCTATTGCGCTTCGCCTGGTCTGAGGTGGCGAAGGAAGTCTGGCGTAAAAGGTAGCGTTCAGAATCATTTGCGCGTTAGTGAATTTGCGTAGTTACGTACGTTGCGCAAATTCACCAGGCGTAAGGGTGCGAAGTAACACTAGCGAATTTACGAAAATGCCCAGCGCTGGCGAATCCACGCTAGCGTTATGCACTTCGGCGTTTAGTGAATTTGCCCCTATGAGAGATGGCCTTTCTGTAATTCTGAGCTTTTCTTTTTCGGAGGATTTACGGATAATGGATCCCATACCTGTACTGATTCAGAAAAGGGCTTTGGTAACCCTTTTAACAGTTGTTCTGCTCCTCATTTCTCTATTTGTCACCAGATTTTCTGTTTCTTAGTCTTGCATGGTATAAGCGCATTGATGCCACTTCAGTAATTTTTTATCTTTGCTTTGATCTTCTGCAGGAACTTTCCCTTTGATTTCAGAGTGCTCTTAGACCCTGCTTTAACATGTCAGATAAAGACATATGTTTTTATGTAATATAAGATGTTAACAGAATAAAACATTTCTATTTCACAATGTAATCATATTCATTAGACAATTCATAAAATTTTTAAGACCAGGGGGAAAATAACAACATTCTTTTGGTGCAAAATAACAGCATTTTCAATGAGGCGTTTTATAAAATACACTGTGCAATGGTGCAATGCACATTTTTTTTTATTTAATGTCATTCATTACATTCCCCCAATAGATTTATGGGAAACAAAATTGAGAATTGTGCCTGAACTGTGCCAAGCCGATAACTGCATCTCCTTCCGAAATGGCCCTGCAGTATTTACTGAGGCGAGAACTGTGAAATGCCGGAAAATGACAGTAAAGGGGAACTAGAAAGAATCAAAAGCAAAAAAGAAGAACCCCCCCCCACTAATACAGAGAACTGGGACCATATGTACACACAATGGTTAAACACACATTGGATCCCCAACCTTTTTTACCCGTGAGCCACATTTAAATATAAAAAAAGTTGGAGAGCAACACAAACATGCAACATTCCTGGGGGTGCCAAATAAGAGCTATGATTGGCTATTAGTAGCCCCTATGTGGACTGGCACCCTGTAGGAGACCCTGTTTCACACTACACCTATTTTTTATGCTACTAAAACTTGCCTCCAAGCCAGGAATTCAAAAATAAGCACCTGCTCTGAGGCCACTGGGAGCAACATCAAAGGGGTTGGAGAGCAACATGTTGTTCACCAGCCACTGGTTTGGGATCACTGGCTTCCTAAACAACAAACCTCTCCAACCATTTACACAGCAAAATATTGCTTTCCCAATGGAACCAAAATTGCAAAAATAGATTTATTTCTGTAATAAAGAAAACAAGAATCAGCCCACACATTTTATAAATGCATCTCTTATGTATTCTTATTAAAACTGTTTTACCATTTTTTTAGGTGTAAACAGTCTATTTATTTCCAACGGTATTGATGGTCTTAACCAACAAGCATTCATACCCCAAATGTCATGAATGGGGCCCTTGGTTTTCAGATTTTATACATTCATAGTGATGAGTAAACTCAAGCATTCTGCGGATGTGGAAGGCAAGGTTCATGGTGATGAGCCATGAAATTTCTACTGGGCAACAAAAGTGAGCTCATCCCTATATATTTCGAATATTTTCCAACAACTGCCCAAGAGTTAAGTCTTTCCATTCTATGCCCAAATACACCATTGTGTGGAGTGCACCCTTATTCCGTAGTGGGTAATAAAAAAGAAAACATTGCTGTGCCTATACCACTCAAAGTAAGTTGTCCTACTTTATGTCCTGGGTATTATTCTGAATTTAAGCTACAGCAGAGCTTCATGATCACAATTTTAGCAGTGACAATGAGATCAAGCCTTTGGCAAAATAAAAGACAATGGGGGAAATTCACTAAAGGGTGAATTGTCGCCTTCGACCGATTCGCACACTTCCCACTACTTCGCCAGGCGCAAATTCATTACCACTATGCTAATTCACTAAAATGCGAGGTTGCATCCTGGGTGCCAAACGCTGGTGACTTTTTGTTATCGATACTTCTTCAGTGCAGCATTTCATAGGGAAGATTCGCTAGCGTTCATTTGTGCCCAGTGAAAGATTGGCTAGTAATCTGACGCTTAGAATAGGGGAGGCGCCTAAAAGTCGTATACATGTCCTTTTGTAGAGATGTTGGTGTAAATGCTTGAAGTGGCCACTTTTTATTACAAATGTCCAAGGAACCTTAATAAAGACAAAAGAGATCATATAATGCCCTAGATATGAGCCCACCCTAAAATATATGTGGCAGGCCCATCAAATGTGATAAAAAAAAAAGCTCACACAAAATAGTTCGGACTTTTGAAGGCAATCCCGCTTTAAAATTAGACAAGTCATCTGCGTTTTTTACACTTTTTAGGACTTTCCAGTGTACAGGATATGATGTCACTGACATCATATTGAGGAAGATGTAGCTTCATTTCAGCAGTTCACCTGTTCTGAGGTGGCGAAGGAAACTCTGGCGAAAGAGGTAATGTTCAGTAAAATCAGCAATTTAGTGAATTTGTGGAGCAACGACCATTCGCCAGAGCGAACGAACGCTAGCGACGGTCTCTTTCGCTAGCGAATTGTCGTCTGTGCCTGTTGAATTGGTGATGTCCCTGCAGATGGGATTTCTGCTGAAAAGTCGCTAGCATTAGCCACTTCACCCTTTAGTAAATCTGCCCAATGTATTCTATTATTTTTTCTACATTTAAAAATTAAAAATGCCTGCCTGCTTGTTTTTTTGCCATGCCAACACATCTCTAACATGTCAAGTTGTATTTAATTTATTTAGTTCAGGCTTAGAATATTAAAGAGCAAAATCCTGTTGACATTTGCCAAGCCTAATGGCATTGTTGCTTTAGCACATAACGTGAATTTTGTTTTCCATCAGAAACTTGTGTTCCAAACTTAGAGCTTCATAACCAGATGCTGAACAGAAGCCACCCCCTCTCAGTAACTTGCCAGCAGGAAAATAATACCCTTTAGGATATCAAAAGACAAATTGAATTCTGATTCAAAGAATATGAGAAAAGCAGTAGAGCATAATATTGAGGCACTGTAAGAAGTAACTTATGACCCAGCCATTGTGCTGGCTGTTCAGCTATTCATTTCTGGTAATGAGTAATCAGACTTTAGACACCTTATTGGATTATATTGCTTCAGGGATGTCAAACTCACAGCCATCCATTTGTTGTAAACCAAAGCTCCCAGAATCCTCAGCTCTCTAAGGATCCTGTTAAGTTGGTTTTGATAACAGCTGGAGAGCCAGGAGTTTCACGTCTCTGTGTTGTAATTTACTCAGTTGCCTTTTGACGATGTACAAATATAACAACTGCCATCTCAACCATTATAACAAAACCCCAGATTCCAATAATGTTCCCTTAAACACTTACCTAGATCTCATCGCTACAAAGAAGACATTTTTGAATTGTTTATAAAAAACATATTCTCCCTAGAGCTTGTGCATCATGGCCAAAAGAAGGGATACATTAGAGATGGTTTAATAACTAAAGGCACTGGGAATAGTACATTTCATTTATTAATTTGTTGAGATTATGAGTTTGTCGTCTCATGTGGACAAAAATGACTCCAGAGGATATTCTTTGTATTACAGGGAAATCATTTATATTATAGTTTATAATATTATTATTATTCATTAATTATTTATTTTACCAAGCAATCAGTGATTGACTTTTTTCAGCCAACTGCAGATGCCCACGGGCAAATTTACCCAGTGTTTCTAAATTACCCCAGTTGCACCAGCACTGAAAGTCTTCAATCTTGCAAAATCTTCATTTTTGTCACCTTGGATTAGTTACGAAGAGCAAAATACAATGGGTGGCATAGCTAGCCTGCGTATTTGTTATGTTTTAGCTCTCCTTTAGGTGCTTCCAAAAATGTGAACAGGCTTGTGTTGTCGGGCACTTCATCTATGAAGAACCCCATGTGTTAGGACCCTTAAGTAGTTTCTTATTAAGCATAAAAAGCATAAAAAAGAATCCAGCATAAAAAAAGCATAAAAAAGAGTCCAGCCAAAGAATTCTCTACATTTAGCAAAAGGACAATACCATAGATGACACCCAATATCCCAGTTATATTGGCACCCTTTAATTCATTGCTTTAATTACTGTATAGCTGCATGTGTAATTTATTGGTAATAACACACCAGAAGGGTTTTGCCATTGTAAGGAAGGAATCTAGCAAACCCCATATCCCTTCATACAGAAAGTTACCCCTCTTTATGCTGACAATAATCTGGGTCCAATCACCACTTCTCCAGTGAGATGTATTTTTAGCAGTAAATTTGGCCTAGAGCATGTTAGATAGATATAGGTATCCTCAAACACTGCACTGCTGCCAGGGCTGGTTTTACATATACCATACATGTATGTGTTTTTGAATGTTGGTCAATATGTAGAGGACTCCAACAATTATTTTGTAATCATCACTAGTGATGGGTGAATTTCCGTGTTGCACTGCCGGCGATTAAATTCATGAAACTCCAACAAAAATTCACCACAGTCAAAAAAATGTGGACGCTCGACCAAAAAAATCTATTGCGTCCAAACCGCTGCACGTCAACACTATTCAGATGCCCATTGACTTTAATGCGGGCGTCCAAATTTGCGCAGGTGTCAAAATTGACGTGGGTGTCAAAATTTGAGTTTTGCAAATCGTTGCTGTTTTGCAAATTTGGCAGGAAATGCGTGAATTTTTCAGGAGAAAAATCACTAATAATCACTCTCTGGTGACATTAAAATGAATGTATATACAGTTCATGATGTAAATTAGAGGAGTGGACATGCTTTGTAAAAAGATCAAACCATGCACTGTACCCTGTACCCTTGGGAACTTATAAAAAGAAGCATGCTATATTGGAACATTACTTTCATATTTATAGAGGCCAGTATTAAGGGACAGAAGCAGATAATATCAGGGCTTAATGTGGTTTAGAAATATCCTTAGAAATATCCTTTTTCGTCTAAATGTTATCATCTAGATGTTAGTGGAATTGATATTATTATAGTGTTACTCATCCATTGGTTTTTGATTGGTATAAAGGAAAGAATGTCATTATTTTTGGCTATTAAATACATAGAATTGCATGATTAGGCAGTGTTTTGCTGGGGAAATGTTTTGGAGGAGAAGTCAAAAGTTCTTCATTGGGTTGGTAGATATTGGCTGGAACAGATGACTCACTAATGCAGTCAATTGCTTGTTTAGTTTTCAACTATAAACATGTTTTTTGTCAAAACCAAGACACACTAATACAAGCAAACTGCCCAACTGCTGAATGAGGTTCTTTTTTTGATTTATATCCAGAGAGTTGTTTATCATACCCTTGAGCTTGACAGCTTAGGCACATTTCATGTAATTATGATGGCACTCAAAATGCAGCAAGTCGTCATGATTCAGATGGCACGGGTAGCTCACTGGTGCAGTGTTTTGATCGTTGCTACTTGTGGTGGGGATCAAAGAAGCATTGCTACTAGTCATCATTTGATTTTCTTTCACTTGAACCCAAAGTGGCCCTGTCACAACATGGTAGGACTTTGCAAAAGAATGAAATGTGCTTATATAACATGAATATTTGCTTTGTATTATATAAATGATTATGATATCCACCAGTAGTGTACTCTTTGGGGCCTGGGCCTCACATGGGTGGGGGCAGCTTTAAACCCCAGGCCCATTGTTCATCCCCCACCCCTGTGTGTGGTTGCGGACCCCAACCTCCTCTTTGAACATGAAGACACTGGCAGTGGGCAGAGACAAATTAGGGAGAGACATCACAGAGTTAAGTGCTTTAGTGACCATGCCCGCTTTTGCTTTAGTACTATAGCTCCCTATCTTGCTCATGTCTCTAAAAATACAGAAAGTCAGGCGGCCCCATCAGTTTAATTACTTGCAAACAAACTAATAGGGCAGCTAAGGGATGTTCTTTAGGAGCTGGCCTTTGATTATTTGCTTACTCTTCCCTGAAATCATCAGGCTGACATTATATGATGTGTTCTTGTTGGTGACCTTGGTGTTCTGAAATATCAAGAGCAGTCCTTATCCCCTTGGGAGCAGAGCAATCTTACAACATAAATTCAGAGCCCAATAATATTTGGCAAACACAATGACATCTGTAAGACCATTCTGGGACATGCTTCTATTTACCAGGGAAAAGGGGAAGTACAGCTGACCCAAAGAATAGGAGACATCATGCTGCAACCCCTGCTGCTGATCTCTCTTCTATAGATTATGTGTAAATGTGCCTTTTTTTAACCGGGTTTCCTTTTTTTTTTTATTAAAAAGAAGTAAAATGCCTATGGTATTTTTTGGATGCTCTGTTTCTGAATATTACAATTTCTCAGTAAGGGACTTGCTTGTGTTTAAGGAAGTTTATATACCCGAAATGTTGATCCTTTGTTCAAAATATAATGGCTTAAGTTTACCCTTGTAGCAGTTGCTTGAGTGCTCTTACAACTTTAGAGATGCACCAAATCTAGGACTCAGCCAAATACCAGCACTTTCCGCAGGACTCAGGTGCACAACTGAATTATAATCTATAAAAATAATAAACTTGATTGCATTCATAATTCCTATGCAGGTATGAGATCCCTTATCTGGAAAAGCTCTGAATTACAGAAAGTTTATCTCCCATTTTATCCAAATAATCCACATTTTACAAAATGATTTCCTTTTTCTCTGTAATAATAAAGCAGTACTTGATCCCAACTAAGATATAATTAATCCTTATTGGAGGTGAAACAATCCTATAACAACTATTGCCTAAATGTGTCTGCCCATTGGTCTGAGAAAGAGATGTAGCATGGGTTTTTTGTATAAAATAACAAAGTTCATACATGTGATATTCTGTGTACATTCTTCTACTATAAAAGGCAAAGTAAGGCTTTAAGGGTTTTAGGGATGTTGTTTGTACCCCTTAAACAAAGGAACATTTTAATAAACATATTATCCATTTTTTATTATACTATACCTTTCACTTCTGCCTGCCCCAGCTGCAATCCTCTGAAATTACAAGAAGTTCTTGGCAGCCAATTAAAAAGGACATTCAGAGAATCAGTAACTCCAGCTCAAATATGTTCAATTTTACTTAAATAAAATGAACATTTCATTGATTTCTTCATCATTTTTGTTAATAAAATATGTTATATTTTGTGTCCCAAAGTTTTCTACCCCAGTGTAAATAGTCTAAACAGGTTATCAAAATAGTCTATGCACAGTTAACCCTGTGGGTGGATAGGTTTTGTTGTTATCTGTGTGGGCCCATTAGACCCAGCAGAATACAATGAAATATTTTTAGCTTGCTATAAGTAGCAGCTGCTAACCTCCCGGTGTGACATATGCCCACAGCCTTACCAGATACTCTAAGTCAACTTCAAATTTTATTTACAAGAGACTAAAAGCTTTTATAATCTCATCTGAATTTATATGTATATGAGCTGAGTTTAGTTTCTGTATTGCTTGTTCTACATAACCGATGCCCTTGGCCTGAATGAAAGCATCCCTTACAAACTGGTGAAAAGTGCCAGAATATAAGGATTACCTCTGAACATCCTCATTGCCTACAATCACAAAAAAAACTACGGTTTTTGTTATTTCTTGAGCGAAACAGGAAATTTAAACCTACTCCATGTTTAGTCCTTGCAAGGAACTGTCATGGAATTTCTGTAGATCATTTGAGGTAAAAGACATGTTTATTTGACCAAACCTCAGCTCTGCCCTCAAGGCCAGGGTACAAGTGTCCAAGGCTAGCCTGAGAACAGAATCCAGCTGAACCTCCTGCATAAGAGGCGCTTAAGGGGTGATATGACAACTATGTATAAATATATAAGGGGATCATATAATAATCTCTCTAATGCTTTATTTACCAGTCTTTCCATCTGACACGAGGTCACCCATTCCGATTAGAAGAAAAGAGGTTCCGCCTACATATTCGGAAGGGGATTTTTACAGTGAGAGCTGTGAAGATGTGGAATTCTCTCCCTGAATCAGTTGTACAGGCTGATACATTAGATAGCTTTAAGAAGGGGTTGGATGGCTTTTTAGCAAGTAAGGGAATACAGGGTTATGGGAGATAGCTCATAGTCCAAGTTGATCCAGGGACTAGTCCGATTGCCATTTTGGAGTCAGGAAGGAATTTTTCCCCCTCTAAGGCAAATTGGAGAGGCTTCAGATGGGGTTTTTTTTGCCTTCCTCTGGATCAACTGTAGCTTTAAATTCCCTGTTTGCCATTTTTAGTTTAGTATATACTGTATATAAGAATTAGGCAAAAAGCAATAGGCAAAAAGTTATTTAGCACAAGCCCTATAAATTGAACTCATGTTGAACGAGGGGGTTCAACTGACCCTCTAACTGCCCCCTCTTGCCTTTCAAAACATTTATAGGCAGATATAGGCCCTATAAAATCCCAAAGATCAGTGCATAGGGGGCAGCTTCAAAAGGGTGGTCCTCATGCGCCTATATAGTTAAAAAAAGCATTTACAAAAAAAAAATCCTCCACCCAGCCCAGCGTCGAACACTTGCTTAGGCTGGCATCTCTAAATTCTAAGTAAAGCATGCAGCAAACCTATACTGTACATGCACTGATCAGAAAGGAAATGGGGGATAGGTGAGTACTGGTGCCTAGTAGTGATTTTCAGGTTGAAGATTTTTCAACCCTTAATATAGCTGAAAGCTCTACCTAAAGTTAATAGTGCCTTGAAAGTATATTATAAATGTTACTGCAATGGTGTTTTCATTATTTACTAATTTGAACAATTCTATATTATAGGCAAAGGTTCTCTGCAAAGAAGAGCCCAACAAGCCTTAGGTACAAAACACCGACAAAGGATTGAACTACGCTTAAAAAGGACCAAGTGATAAACCTTTTTTCAATACTAAATGCTTCACAACCAGGGTAAGCCTGCTGTACACCTATTTTCATCAAAACCAATTCTATTATGCCAACAAATTACTACATTACATTATTGGTGACTGGCCTAATTTAGCACCTTATCTGACCACTATCTATGCCTTTGAAAACTAGCCAAGCTGAGGATGGCACAGCTGTTTTATTTTAGCCTGTAACTACCAGGAGGCAACAACATCGGAAAGCATTTTAGTGCCTTTGTTTAGTACATAATTATACACCTGTTTATTATGTCCTATTTTGCTTGTTCCATCCTTTGGCAGCCAGTACCATGCTGTGCTTTGCTCTTGATCTCTCTGTCATCTGTACTGTATCGCAGCAATTTATTCTCATTTCTATAATCTGTCTTTTTTCTGATGTATGTGTTCAATACTAGTGATGGGGGAATTTATTCGTCAGGCGTAAATTCTCAACGAATTTTCGATGTTTAGCTGCCGGCGAATATATTTGTGAAATTGCCATGAACAAGCCACAAACAATTACCCGCACACCCATTGACTTTAATGCAATTTGATAAAATAGGCGCTCGTCAAATTGACGCCAGCGTCAAAACTCACGTTTTGTGGATTTTTTGCCGTTTCCCGAATTTTTCACTGTTTCATGAATTTTGCGGATAATTCACTAATTTTTCAATGAAACGGGACAAAACGCCCATCACTATTCACTACTTATATTATAGGTACTGATAAATTCTTATTCTCACCTTATTCTCACCTTTTACAGGCCTTTTACAGCCACACAAAGCACAGCCTTTAAGAATTTCCGATTATTTTAGATGTGGAACATAACTTATATTTATTTATATATCATATGAGATGGCAGTATCTAGTAGAATTAAGTCAAAGGCAACTGGATATTTAAGAGTTTTCCATGTTGCCTTCATTCTGCTAGATACTGTATAACATAACCTGGATAAATAAGAATCTTCATAGACATTATATGAGATGGTTTTCAGATATTGATCCTTTGCCTTTGTCCCACATTGCTACTGACTTTGGAAGGAATATGATCAATCAGGATTCATTGGAAAGTTCACATGTACCTTCTTGCCTTTACTAAGCACATACCGTATTTATATTTAGTTAAGGCAATGTTTATTCTCTTTTTAAAAAATAGTTATTATGGCTCGGTATCCACAAACTATACCTCATATTTAGCTACAACTTTCCAAAACAAGTTTTGTTTTCTGTTTGCTTTGACGGCACACTTTCCATGTTGCAGAATGATGACTCCATTAATAAAATATTCATGTTTACAAAATATCACTTGGGTTACGATATATACATCTATTATCCAGAATGCTTGGGACCTGAGGTCAGATAAGGAATCTTTCTGTAATTTGGATCTCCATACCTTAAGTCTGAAAAAATAATATAAACATGTAATAAACCCAATAGGAATGTTTAGCCACCAATATGAATTCATAGCATAATTAGGATCAAGGTCCTGTTTTGTTATTACAGAGAAAAAGAAAATCATTTTTAAAAATGAAAATTGTTGGCTTATAATGAAGTCTATGTGAAATGGCCTACCCATAATTCAGAGCTTTCTGGATAATGGATTTCCGGATAAGGGATCCCACACCAATACTGTAAATTATTTCATACGATCCTTACCATTGTAAAAATGATAAATGAATGCGAGTCTCTTTAAATGGTGTTTTATATTACCATGTTGCCCAACATTATTATTTCACAGATAGATAAACCTACTCAGTGCATGGATTGTTTATTTAATATGTAAAACTGCCTATTTATCTAATATGAGTACTTAATGGTTTTTATCTAGAATAAACTTTTTTAAGTAAACAATAGTAATCATAATTACTGTCAAAGCACTTTACAAATGGCACGATTGTGTTGATTGAGGCATAAGTAGTGATGGGCGAATTTATTCTAAACCGCAGTGAAAATTCAGCGGCATAAAAAAAAAAATGGACTCTGGCACCGTTTCGCTAAAGTTCGCAGGAAATTCACGAATTTTTCGGCAACGCCCCAAATTAACCCATCACTAGGCATAACATAGTTACATAGTTACATAGTTAAATTGGGTTGAAAAAAGACAAAGTCCATCAAGTTCAACCCCTCCAAATGAAAACCCATCATCCATACACACACCCCTCCCTACTTTTAATTAAAATTCTTTATACCCATACCTATACTAACTATAGAGTTTAGTATCACTATTGGATATTATGTCTGTCCAAAAAATCATCCAAGCCATTCTTAAAGGCATTAACTGAATCAGCCATCACAACATCACCCGGCAGTGCATTCCACAACCTCACTGTCCTGACTGTGAAGAACCCTCTACGTTGCTTCAAATGAAAGTTCTTTTCTTCTAGTCTAAAGGGGTGGCCTCTGGTACGGTGATCCACTTTATGGGTAAAAAGGTCCCCTGCCATTTGTCTATAATGTCCTCTAATGTACTTGTAAAGTGTAATCATGTCCCCTCGCAAGCGCCTTTTTTCCAGAGAAAACAACCCCAACCTTGACAGTCTACCCTCATAATTTAAGTCTTCCGTCCCTCTAACCAATTTAGTTGCACGTCTCTGCACTCTCTCCAGCTCATTTATATCCCTCTTAAGGACTGGAGTCCAAAACTGAACTGCATACTCCAGATGAGGCCTCACCAAGGACCTATAAAGAGGCATAATTATGTTTTCATCCCTTGAGTTAATGCCCTTTTTTATGCAAGACAGAACTTTATTTGCTTTAGTAGCCACAGAATGACACTGCCCAGAATTAGACAACGTGTTATCTACAAAGACCCCTAGATCCTTTTCATTTTAGGAAACTCCCAACACACTGCCATATAGTGTATAACTTGCATTTATATTATTTTTGCCAAAGTGCATAACCTTGCATTTATCAACGTTGAACCTCATTTTCCAGTTTGCTGCCCAGTTTTCCAGTTTAGACAGATCACTTTGCAAAGTGGCAGCATCCTGCATGGAACCTATAGTTCTGCACAATTTAGTATCATCTGCAAAAATAGAAACAGTACTTTCAATGCCCACCTCCAGGTCATTAATAAACAAGTTGAAAAGCAAGGGACCTAGTACAGAGCCCTGCGGTACTCCACTAACAACACTGGTCCAATTAGAAAATGTTCCATTTACCACCACTCTTTGTAGTCTATCTTTTAGCCAGTTCTCTATCCAGGTACAAATACTATGTTCCAGGCCAACATTCCTTAATTTAACCAGTAACCTTTTGTGTGGCACTGTATCAAATGCTTTAGCAAAGTCTAAGTAAATCACATCCACTGCCATCCCAGAATCGAGGTCTCTACTTACATTCTCGTAAAAAGAAATTAAGTTAGTCTGGCAAGATCTATTACGCATAAAACCATGCTGGCACAAACTCATAGTATTATGATTTGCTATGAAGTCCAGTATCTTATCCTTTATTAACCCTTCGAAAAGCTTTCCTAATACTGACGTCAGACTAACTGGCCTATAGTTTTGAGGCTGAGAACGGGATCCTTTTTTGAATAGAGGCACCACATTAGCAATTCGCCAGTCTCTCGGCACAATGCCAGATCTCAATGAATCCTGAAAAATTAAGTAAAGAGGTTTGGCAATCACAGAGCTAAGCTCGCTAATTACCCTGGGATGAATACCATCTGGCCCTGGACCTTTGTTAATCTTAACATGTTCAAGTCTCTTTTGAATTTCTTCATGTGTGAACCATGCATCATTAGTTGTATTACTATAATTGGGAGTGTTAAGAAGGAAACCTTCACTTACTGGTTCTTCATTTGTGTACACAGATGAAAAATACGAGTTCAGAATCTGCGCTTTTATTTTGTTTTCATCAACCAGCTGACCCCCCTCTGATAGTAAGGGTCCCACCCCTTCCTGCTTCATTTTTTTACTATTGACATATTTAAAAAATAATTTTGGATTTTTTTTACTGCTTGCTGCAATATCCTTTTCTATAGCAATTTTAGCTTGCCTTATAGCTTCTTTGCATGATTTATTGGCCTCCTTGTACCTTATAAATGTTTCGGCTGTACCAGCTAACTTGAAAGCCTTAAAAGCACGTCTTTTCTTACCCACCTCAACACCAACGCTTCTATTGAACCAAAAAGGTTTTGCTTTGCAACGACGTTCCTTGCTTACAAGTGGAATATACTGACAAGTATATTTATTAAGCAGCATTTTAAAGACTTCCCATTTTTGTTCTGTGTTTAACCCTGTGAAAAGCATTTCCCACTTAATATGTTGCAGAGATGCCCTTATACTGTCAAAGTTTGCACGTCTGAAATTTAGTGTTTTAGTTACTCCCTTATAGAATTGCTTCTGCAACAGAATCTCAAAGGAGACCATGTTATGATCACTATTCCCTAAATGCTCACCCACACAAATGTTAGAGATGAGTTCAGTATTGTTAGTTATTACAAGGTCCAAAAGAGAGTTATTCCTAGTAGGTTCTTGAACGAGCTGGAATAAAAAGTTGTCATTCAGCATATTTACAAACCTACTAGCTTTTTCTGTCTTAGCAACCCCATTGCCCCAGTCAATGTCTGGATAATTGAAGTCACCCATAGCAACAACTTGACCCAGCTGTGAAGCCGCTTGTATCTGCAAGAGTAGCTCGGCTTCATACTCGACACTTATACGAGGTGGTTTATAGCATACACCAATGATAATTCTTTTTGATACCTTTTGCCCAGTCGAAATCTCTACCCAGAGTGATTCTACACCCTCACCAGTGCCAGCTATTTTTATTTCTTTAGCGCATGGCTTTAATTCAGGCTTTACATACAAACACACTCCTCCACCCTTTTTAATCCCTCTATCCCTCCTAAAAAGGGTGTAACCATTTAAATTCACAATCCAGTCACATGTTTCATCCCACCAGGTCTCAGTGATACCAATTATATCATAATTTTTAGAGCATGCAATTAATTCTAGGTCTCCCATTTTACCTGACAAACTCCGTGCATTTGCCAGCATACAGCGGAGGTTATTACTTTTACTTTTGAAATGTGCATTACTTGGTAAAGAATTATACGTTAAGTTAGTATTATTCTGTTTTCCTTGTAACAGAGGGACCTCCTTAGCTGGTAAACTGTATGCCCCCCTCACTCCTCCCCCATGACCCCTTACTAACCCCACTTCCCCGTCTACACTAGCTTCCCCATAATCCTTTCTCTCACCCACCCCCCCTTGCCTAGTTTAAACACTCCTCCAACCTCTTAGCCATTCTTTCCCCTAGCACCGCGGACCCCCTTCCATTGAGGTGCAAACCGTCACGGCTGTATAAGTTGTACCCCAACGAAAAGTCAGCCCAGTGCTCTATGAACCCAAACCCTTCCTTCCTGCACCAAGACTTTAGCCACGCATTAAGCTCCCTAAGCTCCCGCTGTTTTCCTAAACTTGCACGTGGCACAGGCAAAATTTCAGAAAAGATTACATTGGAAGACCTTTCCTTGATCTTAGAGCCTAGATCCCTGAAATCATTCTTTAAGGTCTTCCATCTACCATTTATTTTGTCATTAGTACCGATATGTACTAAGACAGCTGGGTCGTGCCCAGCCCCACCCAATAATTTGTCTATCCGATCAACCACATGCCGAACCCTGGCACCAGGTAGACAGCAAACTGTTCGGTTGTAGCGATCCGGACGACAAATTACCCTATCCACTTTCCTAATAATTGAGTCCCCTACAACCACAATCTGCTTAGGCCTGACTCTACTCTCCCCCCCACCACTACTAGAGAAACTGGTCTCCCGGCTGTTAGAGAGATCAGCCCCATCTAGAATTGCCAATCCAGAGTTCATACTCCCATCATCTTCACACAATCTGGCAAATTTGTTGCGATGTATAATCTCCGGATCAGCCTCCATTTTCCTTTTGCCCACCTTAGATTTTCTAACTGTCACCCAGCTAGCTGCCTCAACATCCTGCTGCTGTTCTGTTTCCCCCAAACTATCTGACCCCGCTAGGTCCTGCTCAGTGAGCAAAAGACTCCTTTCAAGATTGTCAATCGACCGCAGTGTTGCAATTTGTTGCTCTAGTGCTCTAACTTGAGCCTCCAAAGTGGCAATTTGCTCACAACCACCACAGAGGTAAGCATTTTGGATCTCTTGTTCCAAATCTGCATACATATGGCAGACTGTGCACTGAGTCAGACCTTCAATCTTGCTAGCACTCATTATCCCAGTTACAGATCAAAACAGGAAAAAATATAAATAAATATATAAAATAAAAATGAGGGTTTAGAACAAAACTTTTGACCTAGTTTGAACCTCCTTTAGTTTTCAAGTATTACTTGAAATAACTAGAAAGCCCTAACAGATTTTACCTTGGGAAACTTTATGTTTACTAGCTCAGAAGCAACAGGATTTTCCAGGGAAAATGGAAACCACATTTTCGCTGAATCTAATGTGCTCTGTTGCAACAATTACATTTAGACCTGTCCCCTGTAGGTCTCTGTAGATTTGATTTATCTGTTTACATTGTAAGAGTGTAGAGTGATCAACATAATGATACAGATACTAAACCTTTAGCAGGCTGACATATATGAACAGTAACAATATATACAACTATGCGCCATGTGTATTGTGCTCCTGTCTAGAATTAATGATTGGAAAATAAAGGTAATGCCCACTAGGATATAAAATAAACAAGACTATATTATGGTAAAGAAACTGTGAATGAAATCTGATTTTACTTTTCTGCATTGAATTGTATCTGCTTGCAGAGTTTCTAGGGATTATTAAGTCCCCTTTGCACCTAGAAGAGACATACCGTTGGCTGCTTTAGTCACCTACATACTGGAACAAAGGGGTCTGATCCAATTGTTTCATCAGGCTATAGCTGGAACGATAAAAGCTGCCGACAGACTGAGTGTGTAGGGCCCTCTGACAGGCTTCCCTGATCGGTATCTGGCAGAAAGCCGGGCAAATGTAGGGTAGGGTTAAAAAACCCAGCGATACGACCACCCGTATTGCCTGCATTATGATCCGATTGTTGGACCCTAGGGCCCACGATCAGATCAGCCCAATATCTCCCACCTCAATATGGGCGTATCAGGGAGAGATACACTCGTTTGGTGAAATTTCCAAAGGAGCGGATCTCTATGTGTATAGCTACAATTTTTGAAGGAGACATTTTATAAAAATCGCTATTGGTTTTTTATGTTGTTTCTAGTGAGAGCTGTGAAATGTGGAATTCTCCCTTTGAATCAGTCGTAGTTAGTGAAGAGTGAATTTTGTTGACAGCCACGAATTTTCAAAAATGTCACCAAGGCAAAAAAGTCACCATACGAAAAAACACCCATTGACTTTGGACAAAAAGGCGCGATAAGGAAAACGCCAAATTAACCTTAATGCATTTGGACAACAATGTCGCCCCAAGAAAAAAATCCCATTGACTGTAATGCATTTAAAGCAAGAAAATTTTTCGCACCTTTTAAATTTTGACGCTCATTGACTTTGCGTTTCGGAATTTTTCAGCAAAGCGAAACAGGACAGATCCTAGTTGTAGTGGAAGATATATTAGACAGCTTTATGGACATGGGCATTTTTAATAAGTAATTTCCATATCCAGTGAACATTGTATAGATTATATAGATTTCACATAATCCTATAGAAACAATTCAAAGGAAACATCTGGCATACTACAAATACAAAAAGCCACACAATGCTCAATCTGTGTACATTTATGTATCCATTAAATATGTGAAAACGTGATGTATGTCTTGCAGGCTTCCTTTCTTCTATACTTGCTTTCCTCATATATTATAACACAATGACATACAAAATAAGTGTTAGAACAATGTGAAAATCACAGTAATATTACACACTTGCCATAAATATCCCCCACTGCAGATTGAGCTGGGATAGTTCATTTACCTAACCTTAAAAACACATTTGGATCCCCTTCCATCTTCAGGGGGTCCAATTTGTATATATCACTGCAATTCAGCTTCACATTTAACATGAGATATCTATTCCTAACCATCAGCGGTGTTTTTATTCCCTTAGTTATCATAAATCTCAACTAGTCCATCATGACGAGAAATGCTACAGGAGACTCTGTATTTTTACACCCATTTACACTTTTGTGTTCTCCCACCCTGTCAATGGTAATGTGGTCTTTCTAAGTGCACAAGATATACAGTATATATATATATATTTATGTAGTCCCTTTTATTCAAACGTTCTTCATAAACTAGGATACCCAGGGGAATGTAATACTGTATATGGCAGTAAATATACAAAACACGTTAATAAAAAAGCAACATTTTTTTCTCTTAAAGCACACATTTCAACTCAGCTGTTAGCTTATGCCAGGGCATAGTGTATATAATAAACCATCTTTAGAATTTTTATTCCTAGAAGTATAAATTTTTATTCCTCTTACGAGCTACTCATATTGTGTTGTACATATCTGCTGCATGCATATCCTTAAAGGGGTGGGTCACCTTGAAAAGACGGACTTTTATATGTGTTAAATGATTTAATATGAACATAAATGCCATATACTTTTATTATCTGAAACTTACATTTTCAGAGATATTTGCAATGAACTGATCCCCTTTGCACATCTCCAGTCTTGCCGACCGCAGGTGACAGAGGGTGTCGCTGATCCCCTCTACCCTCCAGCAAGCCGGCCTCTACATCTGTGTGACTCCGAATGCTGTTTGGGCAGGAGTGGCTTCAGATGTGTTTTTGATCTTTGTTATATCATATTTCTTCTCTTCCCTTCTCTTTTGGAGGTTAGAGATACATGATATGCCCAATATATACAGATATTGGATCCGTTATCCGGAAACCTGATATCCAGAAAGCTCCAAATTACGGAAAGGCTGTTTCCCATATACTCCATTTTATCCAAATAATACAAAATTTTAAAAATAATTTCCTTTTTCTCTGTAATAATAAAAGAGTAGCTTGTACTTGATTTAAACTAAAGGTGGCCATAGACACACAGATCCTATCGTACGAATCCTCGATTCGTACGATTTTCGGATCGTGTGTGGCGTGTGCCGACATCTTTCGTCTGGCGGAGATCGGTCGTTTGGTCGATCGGTCAGGTTTTTTTTTTTCAGATTTTGACCCGACCAATCCCGCCGGAGCCCATACGGCCGAACAATCAGATTACCCCCGATAGAGCCATGTTTGTTAATGGCATATCGGGAAAAGATCCGCTCGTTTGGCGATGTGGCCAAACGAGCGGATCTTTGCATCTATGGCCACCATTAGATATAATTAATCCTTATTGGAAGCAAAACCAGCCTATTTTATGTTTAAATGTTTTTCTAATAGACTTCCAAAATATGCAAAGATCCATTATCTGGAAACCCCAGGTCCCAAGCATTCTGGATAACAGGTCCCATACCTGTATATATATCTATATATATATATATATTATTAGCAGTCCCCTTTCTGCATCCCATCTTCCCTTCCTTATTACCTCCTCCTCTGAATGACCCCAGCAGCATGTTTCCTTGCAGCTCCGATTCAATAACAATGCAATGCCATGAGCATGGAGATGGGGTGAAAAAATAAATAATGTTGACTAGAGGTTAGTTAGAGAATAGTATAGAGTTTAAAGAAACCCTCATGCTTGAAGTGACACAGAGACTGCCACCTGCAATAGCTTTTTACAACATACAATGTCTATACCGTTGCCATCACCTTTTCCAGTAATTGGTCCAGCGAATGTTTTCATGTTGAAATAGGAGCTACAAGAAGGCATTTGCTACCTTTTCCGTTTCCAGAATCAATTTTAATTTAAATCATTCTTGCATGAATATAAATCTTATTTAGCTAATATTTGATTTATTTTTGCATGGATATAGTTTATTTAGCTGCCATTATTAAGTGGTGACCTGAAAGACACTGCTCCAATCTTGTGTCACTGCAAGAAGCACAATTGGCCTCTTCCATAGGCCTCCTGACACCATTTTCCAAGGGAGCAGAAGCCATCAAAGCATTTTTAATCAACTGTCACTGCTCCCGATGGAGAAAGCTTGACCTAGTGTGCCATTCATTTAGATACACTTGCTGCCATGTTTATGATCGAATGCTATCTGTTACTATCAGAAGTCCTTTTAGTGCTTTTCTGTAGAAAGTCATGACAGCCGATTAAGAGTGTTTTGAGTGCTGATTGCACCAAGAGTGTACCACTACTGTTTAAATGTCACATGCACCATAAGTAGTATAACATTAGCCATCTCTCCCATTTGACTCCCACTGTTAGCATCATTCTGTACTTATGACACAAGCCTTCTAAATCCAGTTTTTCCCAAGCATCAGATCACAGTGTGCTATCATAGCAGCCTTAAATACAATCCACTTAACGGCAGAACATTTTCCGTACCCTGTCCTCTCCCAACATTGCTATGGCTTTTTCTGCATTAATCATTTGATTCCTATGTGATAAATCTGTATCTGTTTTTCCCCCTCCGCACAATCTACATTTTGATTGCTGTTTTTTTCTGTTATTTTCTTGCCCTTGTGCCATTTTGTTGCTGCTTATAACTCACTAATGTACTCAGTGTGTGATATTTAATATAATGACTTTCTTCAAGAATGGCTACTTTTTAAGAGGAAAAAGCTTTTTCTGAGACTGATAAAGGGTGATATTTTTCCAGTAGTTTCTGCAGTGTTTAGGCTACATATCATTAGAAAATATTCTAAAATATTCAATCAAATGCTCATTTATCAATCTATACAAACAGCAAGGTATATCATAAGTTATAGGAATGTTTGTCACACTACTGTATGTTTGCTAAGGTGCAGTAACCCATAACCAATAAGTAAGTAATATGTAACCAATTCATGTTTGCTTTTAAACAGTTAATCAGTAAAACTGACCTGCTGATTGGCTGCTATGGGCTACTGCACCTGGGCAAATTAGACCCTTTTATAACATAAATCCATAGGAACCCTGTATGCTTTAGGTCACAAAAGCTGGCCCTACTCTTTGAAAATTGGCTGATTGGCGAGAATGGAAAAATGGTTTATCATGAGAAAACTCTGAAGTCTATGGGTAAAAACTGGAACTGAATACGGAGAAGAGTTTTTTCTCCTCTAATTGAATCCGTCCATGAGTTTCACGTAATAAACAAGGAGATACATTTTTTTCACTGAATTGAATCTGGCCATAGGCCTGATAAGTAGAATGCGACTTTGAGTCCATACATGTTTCTTAATTAAATCAATAAGCAAAAAGAATGTTCTGCAAAAACCTTATTCATTGAATGAGAACTAAAACCTAAAACAATATCATATATCATATATCATATTGTAAATACTGAACTTATTGAATCAGCATCTCTATAGTAGTAATGATTCAGGCCTTCAAAATTGTCACAGGAGCTTCCCATTTTGGATTTTCTTAGGAGTGTCTGCTACACTCGTATGCTCAGTGTGCTTTGAGCAGCTGTTGAAAAGATAAGCTTACGGGTTGTCACAAATAATCATCAAGCTGATGCTACAGGGCTGATGAATACATTCTGATGCTAACTGTGCTGTTTTATAAGCTGCCATGTACCAATAACCGGAATTATTTACTAATTAGCCTTATATTGTGACATTTACACTATAGGAGATATATATTCAGTATATTGTGCGTCGGTCCCTAAGCTCAGTAAGTGACAGGCAGCACAGAGCATGTGCAGTGAATCAGCAGAAAAGAAGATGGGGAGCTACTGGGGCATCTTTGGAGACACAGATCTTTACTGATAAAGGGCTTTGATTGCCTTGGGTTGGTACAGAAGTCCAAAACATAATGTACAATATTTCTGTCCTACTTCTTTAAGTTTTAGTTTGCCTTTAAACTAATGTTGAAAAAGTGTTAGTCAGTATATGGTCCCTTTATTGCACTCGCGACTGTTAATTTATACTCACTTGTTTAATCCTCATTGGATGTGTTGGGTTTGTGAGCATGGGCCACCCCACCAGTTCAAGGAGGGCTGGTCGGCATAAAAGATAATTCTGGCCCTTTGTGTGAATTGTTCTTCCTTATTTTGCCTTATTAAAACAAGTATTGATGTGTCTCAAATCCTCAAAGATATACATTAAAGCACAAATATTTAATACTCACATAAACCAGGGGGTCTCATTAGATTTGGAAAATAAGCTTATATTGATGATCTTAAGGAGGACAAGAAGAAATACTATTATTCCAAGATTTCAGTTCTTTATTATTGATTATGCTGATTCTGGATTTAGGTTGGAGCAAGTCTGCGAGATATTTGTGGAATTTCCAAAGGTTAGAGTGTGTAATAGCCTTGGGCAACACAACCAGAAACTGCTCCCTCTTGGAAATTCCAATAAAAATGATTGAAACATTATGCCATTATATTAATATTATATTAGCTCTAAAATCATGGAGAGGATTGCAAATCTGTTAAAATATAAGCAATCGACAGGCGTTAAAATACAAAATAACATTGCTGCTTCGGATACAAGCATTGAAGCAAATTGTGTCTCAGAAAAGTTTGTTGACCCTTATTTTAGAAGAATTGGAAAGAAAAGGTCATTGCAGCAGCCCTAATAAGCTAAATGAAATTGCTGGCCCATTTTGTCTTACAATAAATGGAGGCTTCTAAGCTTGGCAATAACCCTTGTTTTTCAGTAGAGTTGAAAAAGATATGGATATTTCAAAGAAAAGGTGCATTCAATGAATATTTCATAGTTTTTATTTACCTAATGTGTCAAAAGAACACACATAAAAAGAAGACACATTTTCAATGACTGGCTTTCTATTCAGCTCATTTGAGCATGGAAAGTGATTCCAGTATAGGTTAAGATAACCCATGCAACTTTTTGTAGTGATAAACTCAATTCAGAAAATCATCCATCATTTTACAAACTGAGTTTGACACTGCTACACTACCATCTGGGCATGTAAATGAGCCAAGGGGTTGGTCTTGAAAGACTATCCTGCAATTCTGTTGTTTTGTCTTATATACATTACATTTTCCTCTGCGGATGCACCATTTTGGCAGGTGCTTAGTTGCATCACCATATGAGGAAGCCAAGACAAGCTGCAAGTGTCCTCTGAATCTTGTTGAATGTTTCTCCTAGAAGTAAAAATGCAAGCATTTAGGTGTTTTATGTTATGATGCTGGAAGCCATCGCTGACCTGTATTGGACTCGAACATACCTTCTTCCATTGTTGCTGAAACAATGACATGGGAGTGGGAGTCAAAAACCAGTATGTACAGACATCCAGCTCATCTGATCTCTGCCTCGTGCCACGACGCCAGGTTGAGCAAGCTGAGAGGACATATCAGAATATGACACACAGTGGTATGATTAAAGGTTTACATTTATAACGTATGGATAGGATTAGACTGGTTTTCAAAGTAAAGCTGACAAGTTCCTGTAATAAGATGGAATGTATCATTATCATTTTAATGAGCTACTATTGTGTATAGTTGATGGGCAGTTCTTCATGATCCTTGCTGAGTTTTAACGTTGAACTTGTCCATGTAACCCGTAAGGGTTCCCTTATCTTGTGTGCGTGCTTAGATATTTCATTTTGGTTCTAAACTTCTCCTTGGCACTGGATTACTCTTTGAATCTCAGGCTTCTTTTTTGGAGAAAAAAAACATTTTTAGGGAAGATCCTGCAACTGTATGCCTTGTTTCAGTAATGTATACTGCAGATGAAAGATACAGGTATGGGATCCAGTATCAGAAAACGCTTTATCCAGAAAGCTTAGAATTATGGGATGGCTGTCTACCATCAAATCCATTTTATGCAAATAATGCAATTTCTTTTAAAATGATTTCCTTTTTTACTGTAATAATGAAATAGTATATTGTACTTGATACAAACGAAGATCCATCCATGCTGGAAGCCAAACCAGCCTGTTGGGTTTATTTTAGGTTTAAGTGATTTTCTAGTAGAATTAAGGTAAAAAGATCCAAATGAAAGAAAGATCCATTATCGGGAAAACCCCAGGTCCCGAGCATTCTTAATAACAGCTCCCGTACAGTGCAGAGACTTAAACTGGTTAAGGGGATGGAACATTCAAACTATGAGGGTAGATTGTCAAGGTTGGTTTGGTTTTCTCCAGAGAAAAGTCCCTTGCAAGGGGACATGATTACTTTTTATAAGTACAGTACATTAAAGGACATTATGGAGCGCTAGCTGGAGATCTGTTTTTCCACAAAATGGATCACCGTTCCAGAGTCCATCCCTTTAGACTAGAGGAAAGAAATTTCATTTGAAGCAACGTAGGGGGTTCTTCACAGTCAGGACAGTGAGGTTGTGGAATGCACTGCCAGGTGATGTTGTGATGGCTGATTCAGTTAATGCCTTTAAGAGGGGCTTGGATGATTTCTTGGACAGACATAATATCCAAGGCTGTAGTGATACTAAAATCTACAATCAATATAAATATCGGTATACATTGTTTCAGTGGATTCATTTGGAGGGGTTGAACTTGATGGACTTTGGTCTTTTTTCAAACCAACTTAACTATGTAACTATGTAACTATACCTGTATATTACATTATATTTAAGATTCAGAGGCGTCCACTTGGGTAATTATAAGAACACAGTGTGTAAAGAGCCATAAAAGAGCTGAGTTGGTCATTTCTTTCCCCTTTGCACACTGCCTTCTGGTCTTTCAGAATTTCCACAGGTCTCTGCACTCTGAAACAGAGCATGGCATACACAAACACATGAATACAACATTGAGTGTGTTAGTCAGCGTTGGATTGTTGGGAGCGGGAAGGGGGATGTATGTAGGTGTCCCCCATCCTGTCCTCTACCCCTCCCCTACTTTGTGCGACATTCATACTTGCAAGTTAAGGAATGGCGGAAAATGCATTTAATAATGATTGGGCTGGCTTGCTCCTCCTCTCTGCAGTCGCTTCAGATTTTTCATCAGGCACTAAGTGTAGCATGCTGCATTCCATGGGGCACAAGTGCTCGTTACACAAGTAGTAAGGGCCTCCAAGGGGAGCACTTACACCCTGTGGAAAACAAAATCAATGACAAGTCGTCACCAAAGCCCTCTGAAGAGAGCAGTAGTGTAAGTAGCAAGAGCTGGGTCCCCCCCCCCACTGCAAAAAGATCTTCAAAGGGGCTTGGCGTGACCAGTCCTCCCTCACCCCATCCCTGCAAGCTTGCTACCTGTTTGCACCACATCTCTAGTTTTCTGCAAAGTTCAAGGTAGGTGAAGTTTTATAAAAAAGCACAGAGCAACCAGAGGGAGCAGAAAAATTGATAAAATATCACCTTTAATAGTTCATCTCGCCACTTCCTCAGAAGCTTATTTTATCCATTTTTCTGCTCCCTCTGGTTGCTCCGTGCTTTTTGACAAACGTGTGTATGTGTGTGCCTGTGGGGGACAGGCTATACATGAGGCACAAAAAGAGCTGTTGTGGTTGGGGTGGTTGCTCCCTTTTAAATGGATTGGACTGTTATCAAGGTAGGAGATGGGCTGGGATACAACAGACCCTAGCAGTGTCGGACTGGGACACCAGGGGCCCACAAAAACCTTAGATCAGGGGCCCACCAAAAACCCTTAGACCAGTGGCCCACTCTAAGTATTATCTTTCTTCCTCTCCTCACTCAACCTCTATTCTATTAGTCTCTTTTCTTTACATACTATAACCTTTTATTATATCTCTTTAGCCTCTTTATTTCGATAGAAATAGGGAATGGTCATGAAATAAGCCAAATGTTTAGAAGCAGGAGGGCCCACTGACAGCTGGGCCCACCGGGAGTTATCCGGATGGGCCAGTCTGACACTTTACCCCAGTTTCCCCTGTTGCCTTTGTCCCCCCAGGGACAGTGAGATATGCTGTATATGTAGGTACGCCATTAGATCCCACTTTCTGGGAAAGAATAAGCTGAATAAAGGGTGGATATATATTGAAAAATATAAATACTGTAAGTGGTAATAATATATATATGTGTGTGTGTGTATATATATTTAATGCACTGAAACAAGGGTTTTGGGATTCCTTTAAATCCCTAACTGAAGAAAATGCAAGGTGAGGTATGTCTTACTGAAGGATGGTTTTAATAACCATGAACAAAAATGATTTTATATATACTGCCTGATGAAATGAAGCTGAATAATTCACAGCTGGAAGAAGTAATAGAAGATGTATTAACCAAATTAATGGGGTGGAAAGAAATACTGATTTTATGTTTTCAATGTTTATTTAAGTTTCAAGAAAAATATTCAGTAGAAGACAAATTAGTAATTTTTTCCCGAGACAGCCATAGTTACAGCCATTTAGCGTAGCAACGAGGGAGGCAGTTTGAAGCAAACATTTTCTTCATTTTTACCAAACAAAACAAGTTCTCTATGTTCAAGTGCTTTAGGGGTTCCAGAAATAAACACATATTGCAATAGAAACAGAAGGATGCACTAACTGGCAGTAAATGTCTATTTATTGTTAGTCCTCCATACCTTCCTCGAACAGTTCTTGGTACAATAAAACAGGTGAATGGAGCACAAGAGATATCTTTCCAAGCAATGGATGTGAGAAAATACATTTCAGTGTAGCTGGCCATGCAATTAATGATGCCAGTTGGGAATCTCAACAGGAACAAAATAATTAGCTTCTTTCATTGTACCATTATCTTCAGTTTTATTCATTTCCTTCAAAAGCAAAAGTAGAGATGTGGCTTAGTTGCATTGATTTCTCTTATGGTTTTGAGTTACATTCCCCTCTATTGGCACTAGAACTGGGGGGGGGTTATTTAACCACTAACCATCCCTTAACTCTGATGTTACATATGTTAACGGGGTTGTTCACCTTTACATTAACTTTTAAGAGAGTGATATTCTGAGACAATTTGCAATTGGTTTTAATTTTTTATTATTTGTAGTTTTTGAGGTAGTCTGGTTACAAGAGTCAAAATTACCTTAGCAACCATGCATTGATTTGAATAAGAAATTGGAATATAAATAGGAGAGGAGCTGAATAGAAAGATAAGTAACACAACTTCAATAACTATAAATGTGTAGCCTTACAGATAATTTGTTTTTAGATTTGGCCAGTGACCCCAATTTGAAAGAGCCAGAAGAAGAAGGCAAATAATTCAAAAACAACAACAAAAAATGAAGGCTAATTGAAAAGTTGCTTAGAATTAGCCATTCTATAACATAATAAAAAGTTAACTCAAAGGTGAACCACCCCTTTAATAAAAATGCCTCCAAACTGACCTGACTCTCCTTTCCATGATGACCTTGCATGAACAATAGGGGGTCATGTACAAAGGCAGGCACTAATTTGGATGCAAAACAGCACATAATGCAGTTATTCTCATAATTTCAAGTATGGTCTGCAGCAGTTGCACGTATGTGCCAAAAAATAGACAATTGCACAAGCATTTTGCTGCAAATCAGGTGGATGTTGCATCTTTATTTTCAGAGAAGGGGGTTGCATCACTTCTGGAGCATGAGTTCAAACTGGAGAAAGCCTGGTGCACCCGCTGATCCAATGCACTGTGGGAACCCTTGAGCTGGCACCAGGTCCAGGGTGGAGAGACTGTAGCTCCTGGGTTCCCCATTCATCAAAAGAGGCAAGAAAGGTACATTGGCAACCATATGTAAGTGCAGGAGCATGTTTGGATAGATGTACCTTAATGAATTGCGCCAATAAGTGCTTTCCATTGTTTCCATTTTAGAGTTTTGTAAATAGCCCCTAGTATCTTCCTTCTGCACTCTGAATTACCAAACAGACTTTGAGATTTGATTCTAACTCACCAACTTGCCACACCACCATTATTTTCCTCTGTAGTGTTCCATGTTTTGATCCCTGCAGGCTAATGACCTTCGGCATCAGGGTTTAATGACAAAGAAAATTAAGCCGAAGAAGTAAAACTTCACTCAAAAAAGTGACATTTCAACTGGTTAAGAAGCTGCAAAGAGGTTAAAAGACTGGCAGAAAGGTCTGATCTGTTTTTTCCATCTTCACAAGTAGAAAAATAAAGTAGAAGCAAGAACTGTATTTAGTAGCTGTGAGTCCCGAGGCTTTGGTGGATTGCTGATAGACCAATTTAACCTATGGCTCCAGGGAAGGCAGAAACACCTATCAGTTTCTAAAGTGTACACATTCACAACACAATATTTATACTGTTAACTTCTCAGTAGGAGCTTGAATGCCCCAAAAGCTGCTCCACAACTCTTAAGGCTACAGTGACATCTTCTAAAATAACATTCATTTGTTATGTGCATCTTAAAGTCTATTAAAAAAACATTAAACCATTAATTAAACCCAATTGGATTGTTTTGCCTCCTGTAAGGATTAATTACACCTAAGTTGGGATCAAGTAAAATGTCCTATTTTATTATTACAGAGAAAAAGGAATCATTTTAAAAAACGTTCATTGATTAAAATGGAGACTATGGGAGATGGCATTCCCGTAATTCGGGCTTCCAGATAATAGATCCTATATCTACAAAAAACAGGAGAATGGAGCACAACAGATATATTGCTAAGCAGTGGCAATCGTAATAATAGTAAACGATAAACATATTAAACACAGCAAACATACAGAGCGAAAGTAGATTGAATTTATTTACTTTAACACCTTCAAACAGCTTAGTATAAAAAACCCTTAAATCCTTTTACTTGCTGCATTTATTTAAGAAGTGACATGGAAACTGGATATTGCTACAGTGCAAGCCCTGCAAAGCTGATTATTTAGGCTGGAGAAAATAAGCAAAGAAAATAAACAGTAAGAACTTTTTTTATTCTCTGTTTTCAATTTTTTTTGTCTCCATATTTTCCCACCATGGATTTTGTAATAATAAAATCAACACACTTTTTAATATACAGTATACTATGCTTCCATTCAGTAATAAAAGCAGCAACTGGTAATTAACTGAAAACAAATAAAACAATATTCTGTTCCCAATGTTCCCATAGAAGTTGTACATTGCATGCCAGTGACATATTGGGTGTAAATAACAGATTGAGCTGAACTTTAATTGTAGGGGTTAAGGAGAAGGAAGGCTGCAATTGTTTTTTAAGGGATGTTTTACAAACTAGAAGAGAAGGAAATAGTGCTAACACAGCTCATCTAAATTCTATTCTCAGTTTACATTTATTTTTCACAGCTGAATAAAGTATGTGGTGGTGCAGACTAGTTGTCTTTGAACAGCAGCACAAATGTCATTCCAATCTCCTAGAGACCTTTAGTAAATGGTAAAGCACAAGTGCCATCAGGCTCGCAAAATAAAAGATTCCATATCACACTGACCTTCCAAGTATTGGGGTTACTGGATGTTCTTTCTCATATATCAGCAAGAGTGAAACTGGAGCCCTGTTACAGCGGTTGAATTAAAACTCTGAGTAGGCCACGAAATTAGGATCCATTACCCAGAAATCCTTTATCCATATTGCTCAGTCCATAGACTCCATTTTAAATAAATAATTCACATTTTAAAAAAATGATTTCCTTTTTTCTTTGTAATAATAAAACAGTATCTTGTACTTGATCCAAACTAAGATATAAGTAATCCTAATTAGAAGCGAAGCAGTCCTATTGGGTTTATTTAATGTTTATATGATTGTTTAGTAGACAAAGTACGGAGATCCAAATTACGGATCTGGAATAACTCAAGCACTCTAGATAACAAGTACTATACCAGTACTGCACTTTAGCCCAAATTTCCTTCCTACATTTTTATGTTTTTTGCCAGCATGATGTTTATTTGCATGCTAAATATTAATAGCCATACACAAAGGGTGCAAATCAGAAAAAGTAATACATGGGAATAAGTGATGAAGTTGCATTATTTGGGAAATAATAGCCCAGGTCTCTATGCATTGGAACATGAGTGTATCTGCACGAATACTGATTGTCTTATGACATGAACTTTTTCATTTCCTTCCTGTAGCAGTTGGTTCATTCAGTTTTATATTTCAGGTTTATAAGACAAGAGACATTTTTCTAGGGGGGAATCAGTTTCGGCACAAAGGGGTGTAGTTAAACCTCTCTGTATAAGAGGCTGCAATTGATACCTCAGTAGCTGCTCTGAAAGGATTAGGTAACTCCTGGAATACTACAAATCATATCATATACATATGTATGGGAGAATGCTTGGGACCTAGGGGTTTTCTAGATAACAGATCTCTCCATGCCTTACGTCTAGTAGAAAATCATGTAAACCTTAAATTAACCCAATGGGTTGGTCTTGCTTCCAATAAGGATGAATTAAATAAGTTTGGATCAAGTACAAGCTGTTTTATGATTACAGAGAAAAAGGAATCATTTTTAAAAACACTTTATTATTTATATAAAATGGAGTCTATGGAAGATGCTTTCTGGATAACGGGTTTCCGGATAATTGATCCCATACCTGTACCATGAGCTCTGTTTAGGACAGGGGTTAAAGGGGTGGTTCCCTTATCCTATTCTTGAGACTCCTAATAGTTCACCCCACGTATTGCTTATGGCATTTTAAACAGGTTATCAAATAGACCCCAGTCTTGGTGTTACAATTTGTATAATTCCTGATCTGAAATGTCTCAAGTGTCTTACTACATGTAAATGTATTTGCCACCTTAACTACCCCACATGTGACACATCTATTCAATCCACATTTGAACATCTCTGTACTGTGTAACCATGTATCAGTTCTTCGTTCTTCTCTAGCCATACTAGGGGATAAACTCATTCTTAGGGTCAGTGCCCTTCTCGCTACTATGTGTACACCTGGTTCTAACAGCTGTTTAAACATATTATATCCATATAATACTGGAAGGTGTCTATTAACAATCTGCTTTATTTTATTAAATCGTGTACTATACTTAGTGCTCAATATTAACCTTTGTTCCTGTTTTTCCTCTGAATTTCTAGTTGTTTCTGAAGTCCCAATTCTTATATTATCTCGAATATTCTCCTCCTTCCTCTTTCCCTCCTTATCTTTTGTACCATTAAATCAGTGCGTTTACATTTCAATGCCACCTCAAAAGCTTTTTGTAACACCCTCATATCACACCCCTTCTGCAAAAATGTATCTCGTAATTTACAAGACTCCTCTACAAAATGATTAAAAATGAAAACTAATTGCAAATTGTTTCAGAATATCCCTCTCTACATCACACAAAAAGTTAATTTAAAGGTGAACAACCCCTTTAAAGGAGAAGGAAAGGTTAAAACCAAGTAAGCTTTATCAGAAAGGTCTGTATAAACACATCAGTAAACCCCCAAAGTAATGCTACTCTGAGTCCTCTATCAAAAGAAACAAAGCATTTATTTCCTTCTTTTGTGTATACATGAACTTTTGTATCAGACTTCCTGTTTTCCACTTAAACTTTCAGGGCTAGGGCTTGAACATGCTCAATTTGCTCCTCCCCCCTCCCTCCTCCCTCCCCCTCCCTCTTCCCTCCCTGCTGTAATCTGAGCCCAGAGCAATGAGGGAGGGAGACTCAGGCAGGAAGTGATGTCACACCAAGATATGGCAGCTGCTATTCTAAACAAACAGAGAGCATCTAGAACTGTTTACTCAGGTATGGTAAAGCATTCTGCTGAATAAATAAAGTGTTATAACTTGAACTCTTGTGGCTAATATATTGGCAATAAACTGCTTCTGCAACTTTCATTCTCCTTTAAGGCCCTTGCAAATATGTGGGGAAACTGAAAAAAAAGCTAATTACTAATTGGTTGCAATTGGCAACGGCACTGGTGCAACTTAGCACCTATGTTTGTAAATAAGCACAGTATGCCATTTGTACCTATTTACATTTCTCCAAAATATCCAGTTATTTCGACGCCCACTAGAAATGGAGAATACATTTTTGCAGAGATACAAAATTATTTATTTCATTTCATTGATCACAATAATAATGCAAGAGAGGACCTACAACCTGGTTCTTAAAATGAACCAAACTGGACTTTCCTGCAATTTATCAACACACAATTCCTCTTAACACCATATCAGGTTGCTTTCCTCTTTGAATTGCCCTGCTTGGTATTAATCTAGGTCCTTTCCACTGCCATAGCAAAAGACTTAGCTGATGCCAATATTCATCCTAAAAACAGATATTTTTTCCCCTTTGTTAGACGCTTGAATAATTTCAGCTGGCAGGCATGAGCAGTTTGCACAATCTGAGTGCTTTTGTGCAAAACTCTCCCAAATTGCTCTTGCAGGATTTTCAACTGGTGCATGCTGTGCTAATATCTCTGAGCAATCCGATTTCCATTAATACTGTGCAGGGAGCCGCGCTGGGGTAAGGAAGTTAAAAAGATTGTAAATGGTCTGTTGTCTGTTTCTCTGTGGGCACTGTATATCTGCGGTGGCTGAAACAGAATGCATCGTCTTTGTTGTTTTACACACACCATGGATTTCCCAAGTGCTCTGTGGCATCTCTGCTTCATTCACATTCTGCACACATTTCAAGTTAGATGTGTGGAAAGAATACAAAATGGACTGTTTTTTGATGATAAATATGCTACATTAAGCTCTTTAGCAGAGATGGATGGCATATCTTACAAATATAGATTTTTTTCCCTCCTCATCTTGCTATAATGTTCGCTAGACTATGTATTGTTGCCATTACTACGAACAGAAAAGCAAAGATGGAACCCATTTGTAAAGGGAAGCTCTTGTGAATCTAATTATTATAGGATACTTAACTGTCGAATGTTCTTAGCACATGAGCATGCACTCTGGACTGGGGGGTTGAGGTTTCGCTATCAGCAATAGAAGAATTTATTTCTTACAAATTTATAGAACTTCCTTCAAGGGACAAGGTAAAGACTAAAAACTTTCTGGGGTTCCAATATAGGTTTGATTGTTATTGTACCAAGCAATGCTCACATATATGGATCCACGGATTATACCTGATGAAAGGATATGCCCTCAAAAATGTTGTATTGTTTGGCTGGACACAGTAAATACATGGGTTAACCCCCACTTTTGTTGGTTGTACTTGTGTGGGTGCCAGGTGTGCACATGAATTTCTTTTGAAGTATCCATTACCCATTATCCAGAAAGCTCTGAATTATGGAAAGGCTGTCTCCCATAGACTCCACTTTATTTGTTTATTTTATGGAGCTGCCAAGTCATTAGCTAATGTTAGCTCGTGTATGATCAACTTTAGTCAACCATTCTTCTATCTTGAATGAAAACTGTGCTATTTCTCGCCACCTGCTCTGTAAATTGGAAAGAAGCAGATTAAGTCATTAAGGGCGACATTTATGAAGCTGCAAAAATATTTCTGTACATAAATACGCATACGTACGCCTCATTCCGATGTAATTCACTAATGGCGTTGAAATTATTTAGTCGTTTATGTATTAATGTATATTTATGAGACTTGCTAATGCGTATCATATCATACTTTTCCTACGATTAGTTAGCGCACTGATTCGTACTTTAATGCGCATATTATAATGTGAAAATTAGCGAATAACGTATGACGTGTCATGATCGTGCGCATGAGCATTAGGTAAGTTTCTGTAGCATTCACTGGTGGTAATGCGCATGCAGGTGCAACTACAGAGAGGAAAATTCACTAACCTTCTGAAATTCGCCAGTGATGGCTTCGTTCACATTGCCACACTTCGCCAGGCCAAAATTCGACAGGACAACGCTAATTCACTGAAATGCAAAGTTACTTCCAGGGCACGAAACGATGGCGAGGTTTCGCTAGCATTAATTCGGCAAGCAAAGCGAAGTTGCCCTAGCGTTGGCTAATTTGCATATGGCGGGAAGTTAAATTTCAATACACGTATATGTTGCAGCATATACATTACACTACACAAGCTCGGGAAACCTTAATAAAATAAAATAAAGTTGTTACATTGCCCTACACATGAGCCCACTGTATAGTTTATGTGCCATATGTTAGGAAATGTAGAGGGGAAGCCGGGTACCCCAAAAAAATGTTTTGCAGCCTATCACCCTGAAAACTGAAAAGTCTCCAGTGTTTTTTGGGACTTAGAAAAATGTTCAAATCTACTCTGTTGCACTTCGCCTGGTCTGAGGTGGTGAAGGCGAGTCTGGCGCAAGAGGTAACGTTCAGTAAAATCCGCATCTTAGTGAATTTGCTTAGTTACGTCCATTTGCCAGAGTGCAACTTCTCAAGGCGTTAGGGAGTGAAGTACCGCTAGAGTCTATCTCCTTTGCTAGCGAAGTTACACCAGCGACCATTAATAAATCAGCGACCTCACGCAAATTTTCGCTGGCGTTAGTCACTTTGCCCTTCATTAAATTTGCCCCCTAGTCTCTTTTCTTTACATACTATTATTCTATATAGCCTCGTTTTTTTCTCATAAAAATAGGGAATGGCCTTAAAATAGGCCAAATGTTTAGCAGCAGGAGGGGCCACTGACCCCGGGAGTTGTCCTGGTTTCCAGGTTGGGCCAGTCTGACACTGTGTATCTGTATGTCACAATTCTGCCATTTAAATAAATTCTCCTTGTGCTAATTCTCCAGAGCGAAAATTCGCCTGGCGTTAGAGTGCGAAGTAGCTAGCAAATTTACTCCAGTGCCTGTTAGTAAATCGGCAAAGTCCCGAAATTACCCACGCTGGCGAATTTTTGGCAGCGTTAGTCACTTCGCCCTTTAGTAAATTTGCCCCATAGTGTTTTGTTAAACAGCATATCAGAAATTTGGCGTATTTTTGTAAAACACACATTTTTCATTGCAAAGGAAGTTTAATGACAGATAATTCTAAAAGTGGTGGTCATATAACAAAGGCCAGAGGAAATATCAAATTCACCTCTGATGAAAAGTTTGCTTTGGTAGACAAGTAGTTCAGTATTATGATCACATTTATGGACATGCAGTATAGCTCCAAAAACAGTATAGCTCCAAAAAAGGTGATGGGAGCACATTGACACTGATGCTAAGTTTTCTTTTTATTCTAATTTATGTAATGTTCATTTGTATGTGCCCCTTTACAGCAGTTTACAATCTTGTTTAAAGGAACAGCACCAAAAAATGAAAGTGTATAGTAATTAAAACAATGTACTACAAATGAGCTTCCTCCCTTTCATTGGTAGGGACTGAGCATGCATATGGAAAGCAGGGATAGCCAACCCCTGATCCTGAGCCTTTGCTTTTGGAAAATTTCAGTGCCCTCCATTCATCTGGTACAGGTATATCCACTTACAGAAAGATACTGGGACACCAAACCATGCTTTCCACTATACTTGCCAGGTCAGACTTTTCAAATTTCCATTATAAATGGAATTTTACTGCTATTGGAGAGAGCACCAACCACAGGGACATATTTTTGTTGCAAGTAAATTTGCCATGTAACTACTAACAGACTGGTGGTACTCCTGATATTTAAAGAATAGAGAGAAAAACAATGACACCAGCATACTGTGGGACAGGCATTAGTCTGTATGTAGACCTCAGATACTCAATTAGATATGGAGAGAGGACACAATAATTGCACATATTGTACTGAATATTCATATTAAATTAACATTTCAGATCCTAGTATGTTTTTTTTCCTGAACTATTCTAACTCACTGCATATCACAATTAGTTGTTTGCTTTAGTGAAGTGTGAGTTTTTAATGAATGATAGCAAGTTATTGTATTGTGAGGGATCTTACTGAATATGAAAACGATTTTCATATCCTTTTCTTTATTGCAAGCAGGGTACTTACATTCAACCTTCGTTGAAACACTGCATTCTCTTGCCACTAGGAAAAGCTGTTTGCCATAAGGGGAATATTGTACGTGATAAATGTGTTCTATAAACTGCTTTGCTACATGAAAAGCACTTTAGGATTGCCAGTGTTTTAGAAGTCTACATGAATTACAAGAAAAAAAATATGACTATACATTGTTATTCAGTAGTTTTACCTGTTCCTGGAATTTACACCATTTTATCGCAGTACCATACACGCAAGCTGCGTTTTTTTCTTTCCCCAAATTTAAATTGATGCCATCCCTTGGGAAACGTAAAACTGTAATATGTTTTAAACAAACTGCTTTACTGGGAGCTTCTTCTAGTAGAACAAATAACTAATTGCTCTAAATTCCTGACTTTCTCCTCTAATCTTTCATACCATCTACATCCATTTCAAATGTTGTCCTTTCTATCTTTCTGCTCCTTAACTCTGTTATTCCATCCCTTTATTTCTCTGTAGGGATCACTCATAGCCCACTGTATAATTAGGGGCCGATTCACTAACTTCGAGTGAAGGATTCGAAGTAAAAAAACTTCGAATTTCAAAGTGTTTTTTTGGCTACTTCGACCATCGAATGGGCTACTACGACCTTCGACTACGACTTTGAATCGAACTATTCGAACTAAAAATTGTTCGACCAATCGACCATTCAATAGTTGAAATACTGTCTCTTTAAGAAAAACTTCGACCCCCTAGTTCGCCATCTAAAAGCTACCGAACTCAATGTTAGCCTATGGGGAAGGATATTCCTTCGATCGTTGGATTAAAATCCTTCGAATCGTTCGGTTCGAAGGATTTCATCGTTCGATCGAAGGAATAATCCTTTGATCGTTCGATCGCACTATTTGCGCTAAAATCCTTCGACTTCGATATTCGAAGTCGAAGTATTTTAATTCCCAGTCGAATAGCGAGGGTTAATTAACCCTTGCTATTCGACCCTTTGTGAATCGGCCCCTTAATATTCCATATGTTAGAAAATGTATGGGGGAACAGGTTACCCAAGAAATATTTTTAAGGACTATCACTCAAAAAAGGAAAAGACGTCAGCGTTTTTGAACTTTGATGCTTTTTCTACTAAAGAATTGTCACGACCGGCACCCTAAATCCAGAACTAGTGCTCGGCTCCATGGTCTCGGCTCTTGCTTCTGCCTTTAACAGCCGCCTTTCACTTCGGGAGGGGCCCTCAGCTAATTGGGTGCTGCCAGGTCTTAATAAGAGAGGAGCCAAGCAAAGGTTCTGGATGAGCAAAGGGGCACGGTCGTTAGCAAGGTTTTGGACGGAAGGTACAGCAGACAAAAGCGTAGTCGGACAGGCCGGGGTTGGTGTGGGCAGAATACAAGCAAGGTCAATCAGGCCAGGGTCGATACAGGCAGCGTTCACGGATAGTCAGGCAGGCAAGGGTCAATACCAGTAGACACAGAATAGTCAGGCAGGCACAGATCAGGATAATCAGAGTTCAGAGTATTCAGGTAGGCAAGGGTCAGAATACAGAATGGTCAGGCAGGCAAGGGTCAAAACAGTAGAAGAATCGCACCCAGATACTAACAAGTAACAGCAGGCAATGAGTTTGTGTACAGAGTCCACTTAAATATTTGAGTTTCATGCCATTGCGATGATGTCATGAAGCTTGCGACGCACAAAAACCCAGAAGTGCGCGCCACAGAGAGCCAGCAACAGAGAAGAGAAGATCAACGTGGTCTTCGGTCTGAGCTGGCGAAGGCAAGTCTGGCAAAAGAGGTATCGTTCAGTAAAATCTGCATTTTAGTCAATTTGTGGAGTAATGTCCATTTGAAAGAGCAACTTTCGCCTGACGATAGAGTGTGAATAAGCGCTAGTGCCTATCTCTTTCGCTAGCGAATTGACGCCTGCACCGTTAGTAAATTGACGATGTCCCTGCGGGTGGTAACACTGGCGAATTGTCACTTCGCCCTTTAGCAAATCTGCCCCATGTTATTTGGATGCCGAGAACTACAGTTATGGAATCCGTTATCCAGAAACCCATTATCCAGTAAGCTCAGGATTACGGTAAGGCTCCATTTAATCAAATAGTTCAAATCTTTTAAAAACAATTTCCCTTTTCTCTGTAATATGAAAACAATACATTGTACTTGATACCAACTAGTCTATGCTGTAATTAATCCTTGTTGGAGGCGAAACAGACCTTTTGGGTTACTTTAATGTTTAAATGATTTTCTAGTAGACTTACGGAAACATCCCTTATCTGTAAAGTGCAAGGTCTGGAACATTCTGGATAACAGGGCCCATACCTGTAATATGAAAGTCAATGAGTTCCGGGTGGGTTAAAGGGATACTGTCATGGAAAAATTTTTTTTTTCAAAATGAATCAGTTAATAGTGCTGCCCCAGCAGAATTCTGCACTGAAATCCATTTCTCAAAAGAGCAAACAGATTTTTTTATATTCAATTTTAAAATCTGACATGGGGCTAGACATTTTGTCAATTTCCCAGCTGCCCCTGGTTATGTGACTTGTGCCTGCACTTTAGGAGAGAAATGCTTTCTGGCAGGCTGCTGTTTTTCTTTCTCAATGTAACTGAATGTGTCTCAGTGGGACATGTGTTTTTACTTTTGAGTGTTGTTCTCAGACATGGGTTTTTTGAGTGTTGTTCTCAGATCTACCAGGCAGCTGTTATCTTGTGTTAGGGAGCTGTTATCTGGTTACCTTCCCATTGTTCTTTTGTTTGGCTGCTGGGGGGGGAGAAAGGAGGTGGGTGATATCACTCCAACTTGCAGTACAGCAGTAAAGAGTTATTGAAGTTTATCAGAGCACAAGTCACATGACTTGGGGCAGCTGGGAAATTTACAATATGTCTAGCCCCATGTCAGATTTCAAAATTGAATATAAAAAAATCTGTTTGCTCTTTTGAGAAATTAATTTCAGTGCAGAATTCTGCTGGAGCAGCACTATTAACTGATGCATTTAAAAAAAAATGTTTTTTCCCATGACAGTGTCCCTTTAACTTTATATCAAAATGCAGGCTCTGTTGAACTGGTGAGAGTGAATGGCCATCTCAAAGATGTTCCAGATTCACCCCCGTCCCCACACACACTGGCCTTCAGAATACATTTTCAATCATAAAAAGAACCAATAACGCATTTTTTTCTCAGTCACAACTTGGTTTTACAGGGTTTATAGCTTTTTAATGCATTTTGCCGTTACTATGGTGATTTTGTGCAAGCTCTTCCTATAATAATGTCAATGACACAGATCAACAAAAATGCTTAAAGGGCATGTAAAGGCAAAAAAATAAAATCCCATTTTTACTTTCTTTAATGAAAAAGAAACCTATCTCCAATATACTTTAATAAAAACATGTGTACTGTTTTTATAAGAAACCTGACTGTATGCACTGAAATTCTCCCTTCATTTACTGCTGTGGATAGGAATTGTCAGATGGTCTCTAACTGCTGAGCAGGGAAACAATAATACTTATGAACAGCAGGGGGAGCCCCCACCTTACTTCCCAGCCATGCAGAACTCAAGCAGCTTTGTTCATGACGATCCCTAAGCAGCCCAGACCACACTGAGCATGTGCACAGTCTTAGTCTTGCAAAGATGTTTAACAAAGTTACAAGATGGTGACCCCCTGTAGCCAACTTTGAAAGCACAAATCATTTGTTTGATTAGGCTTGTGGTGCAGTAAGTTCATGTTTATATTTAGTATACAAAATACAGCATTTCTAGCCTTATTCGATTTTAAACTTTACATGCCCTTTAATGCAGGAGAAGGTAAAGCCAATGCATGGGGTATAAATCAGATACATTATGCTTTCATATGTTTGTATTTAACTTGTCATGGCAATTTTCAAATTCAATACATACTACTTTGGGTCTGAATATAAGCTTCATGGGCACATACTGTACATATCCAGCAGGGAAAATACTCATCCCCACTTGTTAGGGGTAGAAGATTAGTATTACCTGTATTTTTGTTTAATTATTGCCTCACTCGTGGATCAGGCAGAATGGAATGATTTTGGACCACTTTAATTTTAGCTCTTCTCACTGCTGTTGGGGGGGGGTAGGGGTTTACGGACCCTAGAGATATAATTTTATTATGCTCTGATTTCACACAAAAGTATTGGGGTAAAGGAATTAGGGCAACACCAGTGAGCAACATTCAAATGTAAAAAGAGTTGGGGAGCAACACAAAGAAGAAAAATGTTCCTGGGGATGTCAAATAAAGGTTGTGATTTAGCAGCCCCTATGAGACCGGCCTACAGGAGGCTCAGTTTGGCAGTACACCTGGTTTTTATGCAATCAAAATTGCCTCCAAGCCAGGAATTCAAAATTAAGCACCTGTTTTGAGGCCATTGGGAGCAACATCCAAGGGGTTGGTGAGCAACATACTGGTTGGGGATCATTGAATTAGGGAATAAAGTCTCCAAATGGAAGAGAGGCCCTTACCCCAATAGCTAGTGATAATCAGCATATGGCACTCGAGGCTTATGACCTGCCTGGCTGAAGTGAGGTGGGTCTATTAAAATGGCTTGATTTACTCCTACCCAACCAAATATGGAGATGGAGAAAAGAACATCAAGAGCCTGGTTTTCCAACATTAATACACGTGCCAGTGACTGTCCTTCATTATTATACAATCCAGGCTTACAGCATGTCTGATGGAGCCACATAGCTTGATGTAGAATTGCAGTGAAATGCTCTTGAAACTCTATTGGGTTTGACCAGGATGACTTGTCCAGCAGTTTGTTTTTAATGTATAAAGAAGGCTCAGTATTAATATGTTCTAAAAAGCAGCCTTGTTTTTATGAATGTGCAAACACATACTGACACAAATCACATTTGTACCATCCTTCTGGCTATAAATGATCAGATTTCCCATGATGCCTGCAAGAACCGCAGAATACATCGCTGAAGCTGCCATGTTTGTGTATGTACATTATGTATAAAAGGGACACTATTGCTTTTTATATTTAAATGCAATAGTATCATTTATGTAACAGAAACAGAGTAGGAATATTTTATTGAACACTGTATTTTTCTTGCTTACCTAAACTCTGTGAACCCAGCAGCTCCATCTCTGTTATTTGCATACCCCTGCCTGTCACATTCTGACCTTAAAAAGTCTATAAATGCAATCAGTTTCAAGTTATTCTACTTTATCTAGAGCGGGTCCAGCTATTTTATTTACTCTTCGTTTTTATTGCATGCTCCACCTAGAACAGAATGCAGAATCTGGGATTAGATATTAAATGGGATCTAAACTTGATAAATAAATTGATGTACATTTACTGGGATTGCACTTTTTCAATTTACATTCATTTTCTATTTTTTAGCAGTATCTGAGATATATGCATTTTCAGACCATACTTTTGGCTCAACTGAGAGTCAGAAACCCTAGGGTTAACTTGCTGATACAGGAAAGTCATAAAAAAGCTGCATACCTTTGCACATTTATGATGAATGCGCGTAGTTGTCGCAAAATAACACCTGACCTAGTTGTGCTAAGTATGATGGAGGCTTCCAAAGCGAAAATTCATTAATTAATCATTAATCATTAATTAATGATTTAAGTGTACACGTATGGGAGCTGTTTTCCGAAATGCTGAGTACTTGGGTTATTTCAGATAAGGAGTCAGGGTCGAACTGGGTGGCAGGACACCGGGTAAAAACCCAATGGGCCCCGCTGGGCCCCGCCAGACCCTAATGTGTCTTTGCCGCTTTGGCTGGACCCCCCAGTCTGACCCTGTAAGGGGTCTTTCTGTAATTTGTCTACTAAAAATAATTAAACATTAAATACCCAATAGGATTGTTTCCTCACCAATAAGGATTAAATATATGTTAGTTGGGATCAAATAAAAGACACTTATTACAGAGAAAAAGGGAAATGTTTAACTATAATTAAATTGCAGTTTATAGAGATAACTGTCTCGTAATTCAGAACTTTCTGGATAAATTGTTTCTGAATAACAGATCCTATACCTGTAGTACTTGTAAAGACTGTATTTGCATTATATTTAATTGAAATATAGTGTGCATTAATAGGAAATTGCCAAGAAAACATAAACTGGACCCATAATTAAATTGCTAGACAATATACATTTTTCCAAAAGACAAAAACAGACCACTATTTAACATTGGAGAATCCGACACATTGGGGAATCCGACTCATCATCATTTATTTATATAGCGCCGACAAGAAACGAAATGTTTTACCTTAGTTATAACAAACAGGGAATAAATGGTGGATAACAAACAAGGGTTACAGAGTACAATAGGATTAGAGGACCCTACAAACTAAAGGTTAGCATACAATTGAGACGTTAGGATTTTAGAAACAATTTGTGATTTATGATACAGCAATGGTTGATTAAGGTACATTGAATAAGCTTCTTTAAACAGGCTGGTCTTTAAGGAGCGTGTGGAGGTTTGGAAAGAAGGAGAAAGTCTGACAGCTTGTGGCAGAGAGTTTCAGAGAAAAGCAGAAGCCCGAGAGAAGTCTTGTAGACGAGAATGGGCAGAAGTGATCAGAGGAGAAGTGAGGCGAAGATCAGAAGCAGAGCGTAGGTTTCGTGAAGGAGTGTATTTGGAGATTAGAGATGAAATATAGGGAGGAGTTTCATTATTAAGGGCCTTGAATGTGAGTGTTAGTAATTTGAATTTGATTTTAGAGGAGATTGGAAGCCAGTGAAGGGACATACATATGGGAGCAGCTGATGTTGAGTGGTGAGAAAGATGTCAAGCAGCCGCATTTAGAAAAGATTGAAGTTGTGAAAGGTGACTTGTTGGAATACCTGTGAGGAGTAGGTTGCAGTAATTAAGGCGGGAGATGATAAGGGACTGAAGAAGTGTTTTGGTTGATTCTGAACTGAGATAGGGTCGTATTCGGGCTATGTTGCGCAGTTGAATATGACAAGATTTTGCAAGTGTTTGAATGTGTGGTGAAAAAGACAGATGTGAGTCTAAAGCTGGCCATAGATGTTGAGATTTTTAAAAGATCCGATCCTCATCTTGAGACCACGATTTTCTCGGAACGATCGTACGATCGTACGAATTGACCATCAACTAAAAAGACCAATTTGCCAGGAAAACAAAGGGGCCCTGCAAACATAGATAGATTGCACTGGGACCGGCAAAGATTTTTTGACCTGGCCGATTAATTTCCTGACAGATGTCGGCCGAAAAATCGTACGATGTATGATCGTTCGAATCCCACTAACCGCACAATAATTTTCGAAGGATTGGTCATACTTCCCTAAAATCGGTCGTTCGGCAAGAAGAATCGTAGCGTCTATGGGGAGCTTAAGATAACTCCTAGGCAGCGTGCCTGTGTGGTGGAATGAAAGGTGAGTGAAATCTGAGGGACAGGGGAAGATCTTGGAGGAAATATAATGAGTTCTGTTTTAGAAAGGTTCAGTTTCAGGTGGCGCTGTGACATCCAGGAAGAGACAGCAGATAGACAGTCTGTAACTTGGGAAAGGACAGAAGGAGAGGGGTCAGGAGTAGACAAGCAGAGTTGGGTGTCATCAGCATAAAGGTGATACTGAAGTCCAAACGACTGAATACGTTTTCCTAGTGAAGTTGTATAGAGCGAGAACAGCAGGGGGCCTAGAACAGAGCCTCGAGGAACTCTGACAGAGAGAGGGATCAGGCGTTTGTAAACAAGCCTTTCCTGTAATTTGTAAGCGAATGGAAAAAGGGAAACCAGATGATAGCTAGCGGGAGAGCTGGGATCAAGGAAAGGCAGGTTGTGGGTTTTTAACAACCTAGAAGTTTGTTAAAATGATGCTGACACTAAACAACTACTTTTTAAAATATAAATGTACATTCAAAATTACCTATAAGTCATGTTGATGTTTTGCTGAGAGGTTTGTTTTTGTAAGCAATTGTTAGTTGAAGTTTCTAAACCTGACTGTTTTGCCAACCTGACTGTCCCATCGCAGCTAAAGTTAAATACTAACTGACTCCTGCTGCACAAATATGGCAGCCCCCTCATACAGAAACATGGTGCATCAGACAGGTAATGTAAAAGCATCCTGCAAATACTTCAAAAGCAACTTATAACTTTACCATAAAGTAATAAAGCAATATTATGATACATGTAAAAAAGAGTTTCATTTCTGGTGTCAATATCTTTTTAACTGCATCTAGTGTTGCAGGGGTGAAGGAGTGCAAAGTGGATGTGAATAGACTGCACGTTAGTCTGAGATTGTTGTCAGATGGTATACTCAGCCTAATGAGATCGATTTTCATTAAAGAAATGAGCAAGATCTTTGGCAGTTATATCAATGGGTGGAAGGGGTGGAGGGGGACATATGAGTATGTTAAATGTGGCAAACAGTCACTGCAGTTTAGAGGGCAGAGTGGAGATTAAAGAAGAGAAGTATTGTTCTTTAGCTATTAATAGAGCTTGATTGGAGAGCATGAATTTGAAATGGATGAAGTCAGGATCAGTTCATGACTTTCTCCAATGTCGTTCAGCTGATCTACTACATCTTCTGAGGTACCGAGTTACACTAGTGTTGGGGTTTAGCTGGTCGGCTGTGACAGGTGGAAGAAGGAGCAAGGGATCAAGAGCTGTTGAAAGAGCATCGTTGTAGAGAGAAGCTGCCCCATTTGGACAGGAAAGATAGTTAATATGAGAGATGGATTGTGCTGATACTGTTGAGAATTGTTGTGGATCAAATGTGTTAAGGTCTCTGTACATGTGGGTGGAGAGAGATGGTTCTGATGCAGGTGCAGGCGAAAATGTTATTTGAAATGAGAGTAGGTGTCTAGGGGTATGACTAAATGAGAAGCCTCCATAGGAGAGGGCAGCAGGTGAAGCAGTGTCAGTGGGAGAGAGCCATGTTTCAGTGATAGCCAGAAGGTGAATAGATTTGGATGTAAAGAGGTCATGGACTGCTGTGAGTTTATTGCAGATTGATTGTGCATTCCAGAGGTCACATGAGAAAGGCAGAGAGGGTGTTGGCTTTATGTGAATAAGGTTTGCACGAACAGAAGTGCGTAAAGTTTTAGAGACTGGAAAATACATTGTTAAATGCCTGAGAGTGGGAATAGCTGTGGGTAGGAACGAGTTTGTAGCCTCACAAGGCTTTATGTCTTGCTTTAGCCTGTAGCCGTCTTGACTGGTATTTTACTGGGCCAAGCTGTTAAAAATTATTCCTGATACTGATATGGCAACATGGTAGAAAACACGGCACACATATATTTGCTGTTAAAAATTCCCAAAGCAGATACTTTACTTGGGAATGTCTATTCATCACAGTTCAGATTTCTGCATTTTTTTTTAGTTTTTTCCATTTTGAACAAAGTCACAAATTAAAATTTAAGAAACTAAAGAAATGAAAATAAATGAATGTTACCTTACATATTTAAAAAACTGAATGTAAAAAACTTATGAATAAAATTGTGGAAAAAAGTGAATACAAGCTCCAAAAAACATAAATAGTTAGGCTAGGCTAGGACAGCTCCCGTTGACTCCTACATGACCTTGAGAGCTTATAGATGACAACGTTTTACATGTGAGTTTTCTTTTTCATTTTCGCTCAATCGAGCGAAACCATGATTCATATTCATGATTTTTAGTTCAAACAAATTGCAGGAAAAAAATAAATAACCCCCTTAATTCTGTCCCACACAATAAAACCCTAAAAGTAATACAAGTTCTTGGCTTTGCTCTAATTGTGTATAATTTCCAGCTGCAATATTATTTTGTGTTTTGTGGCAAATGACAGTGATGAGTATGTATGAGTGAAGGGGAAAAAGGGAGGTAGGGTGGTTTATTGTCCAAGGTAATTGTGCATTGTAAGATACAGCATATCTCAGTAACTTCACTGCAAGCCTTAACAGCTGCTCAGTAACATATGCACCTTATTGAAAGCAGCCTCAATATGTTGCTCTGGATTATTATACAACCAATCAGACTGCTGCTCTTGCTGATTTTCTTTTTTCCTCTTTCTATGGTTGTTGAGCAAAAACAGTCTGACGTATTTACTTCATTCAGTTTATGGAGAAGTTTAAGGGAAAAAAAAAAGAGTACGTAGGAGTAGGAAAAGAAGAGTACATTTTTACAGGAGAAGGGAATTTGTTTGACAGGGGGGAATGACTGATTCCTTAAGCACAAGAAGAGCCGCAACAAGATTTGTCTAAGAGGCATTCAGAAAGATCGGAAAAGGTACACACAATTATCTAGTGTCCCTTGTAATACACTAGCCTGGCTGTAAAATTGTCTTTATTGCTGTCCCCAGGGACAGATGTACTACAGTGAGTTTTGAAAGTGACACAGCATTAAACTTCGACAAAAGAAGCACTTTCCCTAGCTCTATGTCCTGCCTAGGGACTGCGGCAGACTAATGCAAACCTAAGAGACAAACAAACAGCAGCAGGTAGTCCAGTCTACAAACACAGACTAATGAATATTTTTTTTTAAACAAACAGTTCACTTTATTATTTTTATTATAAACAACATCGATTTGTGCACAGTTATTTACACGTCATATCGACAGTTATAATACAAAAGGGCAATCGAAACGGAGCCCAACTGTCGACTAAGCAGTGCCAACTTGTAAGGCACTGTCCATATTAGCAGAGCTTAGTCCTGTATCAGTAATTACAGCACACCGGCAATTACAAAACAGTTTGTAGGCTTTAGCAAGAACAACTGCTTACATTTCCATTTAAGACCCTTGTTATGAATATTTCACCCCCTATTCACAGACATTCCATGGGTCCCAGTGAATTATTTACAATGAGGAAACTTTAGAGAGCACAAATTTGAGTTTTGATACACCAATGCTTCCTCCAAGCTTCTCTCCCTCTTTGCAGTGCCGTTTTCAGAACTTACGTATGTTATTGACTGGAGATGTAGGATTTATTGGGTTCAGCATGGTGTTCATTATATAAACACCTGGTCTATTGAAGAGAAAAGGCTGTGGTAACATTCTAATGATGCATGATGAAAGAGCACTATTTTAGGCTCTGTGAATAAAATGAATCGGTTGAAAGGTTTTCATGTTGACTGCTGAGAACCAGACATAAGAAATTGGGTCTCTTTTATCGCCTCCTAAGTGCACAGGTGTGCCTCACTGTATGTCTATGTCTGTCACAATAGCATACCCATCGAGAGCAAAGTCTGTTCCTGTAAAGAATATTTCATTCACATCACTGTAAGGGTCTTGAAAACCTTCTTTAAGAATTGAATACTTGCTTTAAGAGGGAGAAATGTCAGTTCGTATCAGACTAGCTCCATACCTACATGTGGTGGCTTTGGATCATGACAATTTAGGTCAACAAGCAACAGGATAAAAACACATGTTGGACATCCCTCTTTAACAGAAATGACCAGACAGTAGCTTTGTACCTTTGTGTTTGGCTTATATTTAGAATTGGTTGAAGGGATCCTGTCATCGGAAAACATGTTTTTTTTTCAAAACGCATCAGTTAATAGTGCTGCTCCAGCAGAATTCTGCACTGAAATCCATTTCTCAAAAGAGCAAACAGATTTTTTTTTATATTCAATTTTGAAATCTGACATGGGGCTAGACATTTTGTCAATTTCCCAGCTGCTCCTGGTCATGTGATTTGTGCCTGCACTTTAGGAGAGAAATGCTTTCTGGTGGGACATGGGTTTTTACTATTGAGTGTTGTTCAGGTAGCTGTTATCTTGTGTTAGGGAGCTGTTATCTGGTTACCTTCCCATTGTTTTTGGCTGCTGGGGGGGAAAAGGGAGAGTGATTGAAGTTTATCAGAGCACAAGTCACATGACTTGGGGCAGCTGGGAAATTGACAATATGTCTAGCCCCATGTCAGATTTCAAAATTAAATATAAAAAAATCATTTTGCTCTTTTGAGAAATGGATTTCAGTGCAGAATTCTGCTGGAGCAGCACTATTAACTGATTCATTTTGAAAGAAATGTATTTTACCATGAGAGTATCCCTTTGCTTTCGGTTAACACATTCTTTTAATTTGGACATTACGTTATCATGTATGCTTTCAACTGACACAGAATGTGTGCAGTATATTTCAGCAAACATAATTAAAGCACTCATGAATGTCAGTGAGTGTAATACACCTCCTAGCACAGGACATAAAAGATTTGTGTTAATAAAAATACGCTCTTACTGACATTCAAAGCAACCTATTAAACCATAATACAAGATTGAACTTTCTCTTCTGCTTTATATCAGTTTTGTAAAAAAAATGTTATTCCTCAGAATGTAAAGGAAATAAAAAGGACAACATTTATTTTAGACCCTTCTGGTAACTGAGTTGCCTATCCCAGGGGTGTTTCTGCCATAAGAGCAAAACTTCAAGCCAGATGGTATGCAAACAACTTTTTTTAATATGTATATGTCTATATATACCAATATCACAACAAGAAAATATTTTTGCATACTATCTGTCTTGAAATTTCGCTTTTTTTGGGCGTTCAACCGTACCTTGTATTACATTTGTTTCAAATTAACTGGTTTCCCCTAAATGGGACAAAAGGAAACGGTTTATCTGATAGCACCCATTGCTCTATTCTTTTCTTTAAATACTATTGCTTTTTAGAGTGCCCTCCATTCTATAATAATTATTGTTGTTTTTGCCGTAAGACAAGGTGAGAACTTCACCATAGATAATGCTTCTGCAGGAGATGCAAAGAGCTTTTATATGAACTTCAGTTATTTTGGTGCTAGAGTGTAGCACAGCTCTCTACAGTAGCAAGAAAATAATGGATGATGGGATAACGTTAAAATAACTTGGCTTCACCGGTTCAGGTAATAAATGGCCTGGATTGACCTTGTGGAGCCCCAACTTACCACTATAAATGGTCTGGCTATAATATGGGCTTTGCCAGGGGTCATTTGCAGAAGTTTGACTTTTAAATAACATGGCCACCACCATATTAGTAGGTAGCGAGGTAGTTGTCTCCCCTGCAGCAGAAATCCCACCTAAAGCTTGGTGCTCTTAGTGCCTGATAGCAGATGTACCCATTATCATTGTATCTATCCCGTGTGTGCAAAAGCTAGACACACCAATAAAGCCTACTCTATTAGGGTACAGAGGGTTTTGACATTTCCCAAGTGTCAAACAGAATGATAAGCAGAATTTCCAGCAATTGAAGACATTCCAAAATTCTGTGCACCTACCTGTATATCTCTTTCACTCCCTTTTTGGTGTGTCACATTGTTTTCTGAAGCCAATGCTCTCATTTGTTTAGGTACATTTGTATAAAGAGGTATATTTGTTTCAGCTATGATTTTCTAAAGGACAAATTCACATAATTTGTACATTGGTTGTAGCACAGTGCTCTTGAATGTTGTGTGCTCTTTCTGACCAAATAATGGGGTTATTCACCTGATAGGTGAAGGTTTTGACAATAAAAAATTATTTTTACTGAAATACTCCATTCAAAGTAATAAAGCATGTAAAAAAACAATATATCTAATGTTCTTGATGCTGTCAATCTGTTTTAAAATGTATTCAGCATGATCATTTACTATGATCATATCCATGGTGGTAGTCATTTTTTTTTCAGACTTTTTAAAATACATATTTCCAAGTCCATCATTTAATATAATGCCACTTTTGACTTTAACATAACTTATGACTTGGTATGGTTTTTACAGAAGTAGCTTCACACACATTAATCACGGGGTAGCAGTTCTCACAGGTGTCCCCCATTGCTAGAGGACAACTGTTTTTAGAGTTCTTGGATGATCTCACTGAGTTTTTGTAAGAGAGCAGCCTCGGCATTGATGGTGGAGATCCATCCGAAAATGAAAAACTGAAGAGAGAAATCATTCTGTTGTGGTAAATGCTCTTCATTTGCTTGGCTGATCTATACAGGTCTCCCACAAAACAGTAACATATTGGGTTGAGACTGGAGTTTGTGAGTCCAAGCCATTGAGCAAATGGTCTCAGATGAAGAATCCAAGGTGAAGGAGTATCATCTTGAGATGGCTGGGGAATGTTAAAATCAATCCAAATGTCCAGCATGTAAACCGGTAACCAGGAAACTGCAAAAAGTGATACCAAGGATACCACCATTTTAGCAATTTTCTTCCTCACTTTGAGCCTGGACACTGGCAAAGACTGGTTTCTTGAGTCACACTCTTTAAAATTGCCGGCAGAGCTCCAAAGTTTGCGTATAGTCAAGAAACAAATAACCATATTGAAAAGAACTGGCAGGCAATACAAAGAACAGAACAACAGGAAGTTATATGCCTGTTTGAACTCAACATGAGGCCATATTTCTAGACAGATCGGGAAAACAAATGGCAAACCCGGAATGATTGCTATCTCATCTCTTTTGTTCATAAATATCAGAGGCATGCATATACTGGAGGACACCACCCACACCACTACAATGGTACATAATATTTTCTTTTGGGTGAAGAAGGACCTGGCATTAAGAGGGTTATGTACATTATAGTACCTGTTCACACTAATAACTGTTAGGCTAAGCACACTGGCCGATACAGACACAGCTTGGATAAAAGGCACTGCTCTGCACAGAAAATCTCCATATACCCATACTTTATATATCAAGTTGCCAACTGTAATGGGCATACAGATACAAACCACCATTAGGTCACATATAGCCAGATTGATAAGCAGGCTTCTGGTGGCGCTTAAACTAGATGTCCTTCCACTTCGTTTTCCTGTCAGAACCTTAATAGACATTACATTGCCGATAATGCCTACAACAAACGAGAGGACATACATAGCAGTGAGGGTAATAGTGATTGGTTCTTTGTCAAAGAGGAATAACATTTTTTCCAGTTCTTCTACATTCAGCTCCTGGCTATCATTTCCAAGTATCTGTATGGACACATTGCTGTGCACTGTAAAGCCTAGTAGCGATAAGTTAATATCTTCCACGCTGCTAGATGAATTCATTGCTTCTTTAAGGTTGGGGTGGAAAACGTTGATAATATTTTATTCAGATTTAATCTGGTGATCTTGGCATTCCGTCCTGTACTTTGATTTAGTTTGCTTGCCCTGTATTTTAGTTGCATGATGTTCTTGAAGACATACAGTTCTGAAAAAGAAAACGAAATAAGTATGGATGAAAAGATTAGGTTTCTCCGAAGATTTCATAATTCAGTACTATTTCCCCCAAGAAAATAAACTGCATTTCAATAATGGTTACATTTATCTGATTTCAACAGTGCATTTCTGGACAATGGCATATCATATTGCAGAATATTATTATGCATTAAATGTACTGTGCTTTCCAACAAAACAGTTAATGACGTGGAAAATGTGTTATATTTTGCCAAACATTACATACATACAGGCAAGCCAAAGCAAAGACGATCCATTCCAGTGAAACTGTAGATGTTTTTGAATGGAAAGATAGATTAGCACATATACCCATTATAACTGACATAATGCAAAGATCAACAAATATATATGATTCTCTGTGGATCAGGTATTATCCTTGTATTTATCGTATGCAGAAAATAAACAGGGGAAGATTACATTAGTGTAAACTCTCCTTGTTCAGCACAACATTTCTATTTGGAAGGGACAATGCCGAAGAATGAAAGAACACTGAAAACAAGGCACGGTTTGTAAGACTTGAAAAGGTTAAGTTGAAGACAGTAATTATAAAAGATACTACATGAATCTGGAATGTCAAACCCTCTAGGTATTTTCCTCTGTAAGATCACCAACAAAAAGGACATGATTCTATTCACTAACAGCTCTCATTGAAAAAAGAGTGTGTATTGAGGACTGAGACAGAGATTATATTTGTTTCTTCCTGATGACAGCACCTCAAGACTTGTATAATCTACGAAATGCAGGGTAAGTGAGCACTGACCAAATTTCAACTTTTAGGCATGCACGCACAAACTTCTTGGAGGCGATGAAGAATTCCAAAAAAAGCTTTATTTCACATTAGTTAAAACATCTGACGCTTTTCATGTGTAATCACACATAGGTTCTATGACTATATGTGGTTGCGCACAAAACGCGTCAGATGTTTTAACTAATGTGAAATAAAGCTTTTTTTTGGAATTCTTTATCACCTCCAAGAGGTTCGTGAGTGCGTGCCTAAAAGGTAAAATTTGGTCTGACGATTTCCTCCCCTTGCTACGAGTTCGGGGCACAGGCCCCTGAAGAACGGTGAGTGACCCTGTATTCAAAAACTGTATGATATTAAACCAGTGTTAGGCTAAAGCACTCGAACCACAATATATAATTGGTGAGCGTCTGAATGTCAAATGTGTTGAAGTCTTGAAAAGGACTTTTTAAATAGCTAAAAAGACAGATGAAAAAACAGAAGTTCAAGCATAGAAGAACCCAAGGGAATTATTTATTGTGCAATATATTGCAAGTGAGCACCGATGCTCATTGAATAGTTTGAAAGTGCTTCAGCCCATCTCCTAAATTTCAATATATATAGCAGCACAGGTTCATTAATCAGTTTTGCAGGCAGATCTATCAGAATGACCCATTCACTGACCATGAAGCGTGCAATGGGAATATTAGAAAGGCATTGCCTGTTGATGAGGTCTGGGACATAAATGAGAACCTAGGCAGCAGTTTTAGACCCCCTCCCCCAAGTAGGCAGTTATTTTGGTCAAAGGCAGAAAAGAGATCACTTATATTTGTCATTAGTAACAATTTTAAGTTCAACTTCCTGTTATAACTGACACATGTTTTTATAATAGTTGTAGTTATCAGTTAAATGTTTGCTTTAGCAGCCATTGTTGTTCCAAGTAACCACTTTATTCAGCCAATCTCTATTGTCTTTGGAGGAAGAAGTCTAAAGATTAGCGAGGCAGATGGAAGGAATAGAGGGGTCAAAAGGAGTCAGAACAGAATAAAAGAAGGGCGCAGAAAAGAGATCACAGAATTTAAAAGAAAATGTGGAAACATGTAGGTTTTGGTTTCTTATATTTGTCATTAGTGACAATTTTCAGTTCAACATGTCAAAGATAGACAAATGTTTTTAAAACAGTTGCAGCAATATTCATCAAATTTCTACTTTTTGCTTTAGCAGCCATTGTTATTGAAATGAAAGGAACACATTTTTTCTTTTGCATTGAAAAGTGTAACATTAATAATGTATGGATTTTGAAGGTCAATACCAACCATATGTCTGCAGATGAAGAGATCAGTTTTACATTTTTTAAATATTTACAGCGTCTGCCAGGCTCCTTTCATGAGCTTTCTGTCACTCTGATTTACAAAGGACAAATTATGTTTTTTAAATGCCATTAGAATTTCGAACCCACCTACTGGATTCAGAAACTAAAGAAATGGTTGGTAAATGAAGAATAATTTTGCTACCCAGGGGAATTCCCTTTTTTCTCTTCTGGTTTGGAGGGTGACAACATTCAACCTGTTCAGATTTCAGACATAAAAGACTAGTGATGCATTCAGCCCAGCATATTACAATAATGAGGTCTAAATGAATCTGAAAAGTAAACTCTCAGGGCCAATTAAAATACAAAATTGGAAAGGAGGAGGGGAAGGCTGTATTTTAGCTTTATAATTAAAGTATAAATATGTTTAGCTATACCAGATATCTGGGAAGCAGCCAAAAAAAAATGGCTGGATTTAAAAGAATCTCACAACTTGACCCCAGTCGGTAATAGGTAGTCACCAGAGAGTGTGAGAGTAGTGATGGGCGCAATTGGGGCGCAATTCGTAAAACGGTGAAAAATTCACGAAACGGCGCAGGCATCTCATTTTTTACAAACAAGGGAAAGTTGTGCTCACCACTATTTTTTAAAAACCATTAGGCGGGGGTGCAATGAGGGTGTGACCACAAAATACATATAGTCAAATACAAGAGTCCTCTGCACTCAACCCATTATCAATATATTCAAGACAGCGACATTTTGTGCATACTGCTACTGAAAAATGCCTTACCCTTTAAACAAAACAGGGATTGTTTGTCCATATATTGCAATATCTCAAGCTTAAATATATTGCAATATATGGACAAACAATCCCTGTTTTGTTTAAAGGGTAAGGCATTTTTCAGTAGCAGTATGCACAAAATGTCTCTGTCTTAAATATATTGATAATGGGTTGAGTGCAGAGGACTCTTGTATTTGACTATCTCATTTTTTACCCCAGCGTCCATTTGACTGTCTGTTGACGCCGGTGAATTTTGGCAGTGGTTTCGGGAATTTATTTGCCGGCAGCGAAACGCTGGAATTTGCTGCAAATTCGCGCCTGGCAAATAAATTCACCCATCACTATGTGAGAGTCTTTGAAGTAAATACAGTAATGAACAAAAGTAAATATAAGAAAAAATCTTTTATTAGGACATAACCAGCTTTCGTTTTGTTCAGGCTGTTCATGTCATAATAAAGTTATATTTTTCCTTTTGCTCACTACTTTTATTTTTTTTTTTTTATCCTGGGAGCACTGTGTCTCTGCTGTGTGGAGCTGACCTAAAATTGTGGAGGAAAGTCAGAAATTTTCATAATGCTAATTTTCTTAATTATATCACATTGGTTTGAAAAAAAGATCGATCTGCCAATAGTGGTATATTAATCATCACTAAAATATTGCTGGTAAACTGTTGCATAATAAGATGACATTTGATTTATACTATGTGAATAATATGATCGCTGGTATTCTTATGTATTCTTATATTTTTGTAATTGATCCATGAGAAAAAAAAGAAAAAACTCTGATGTTTTGGTATCAATTTTTGGATGTGTACTGCCGGTGACATGAAGTGCCTTTATATTTTCTGGGTCCTTTCCTCAATTTAGGAAAATTGTGTAAAAAAAAAAAAGTGATTGTGAGTTTTTTTATATTCAAGTTTCCTAATGGTACATTTTTGAAATATACTATTGAGAAAATGTTGAGAACTCAAATAAAAAAATGTAGTAACCAAAAACTGTTGGTTGTAGTTAAATGCAAAAAGGTAATATCTGGTTTAGTATATTTGATTTTAAGGATTTATTTAGCCCACTCTAAAGGTTTTGCCTATGCCAATGTCCCTATTTGGAGACACTGTAGGGTTGAGAATGGAGGTTACCAGTTTTAGACCTCAACAGTGACGAGAGACAAAATTAAATGTATCACTGCTTATTGTAGAGCACATATAAAGCATTTTATTTCAAACAATAATGATTCAATAATTGCAGATACTTTCTGCAGTTTACCATCAATTGTTTTGAGGGTCACAAATTGAGAATGCTAATGCCGAATTATCATTGATAACAGTAATAGATTTCCTTGGTTTGTTAAACTTAAAATATTTGAGCCTGGTTTTGAACCATGTATAGAAAAAAGAAGAAAAATTGATCAATGCACATTCCCTGGTCCCCTGTCATATCAGTAATCTATGCAGATGCATAAATTTACAAAGACAGGGGTTTTTTAGTTACAAAATTATGATCATAAGATTGATAAGCCACCATACCACGTCAAGGTAAAACCCATATGGCGGCCCCTAAGTATTTACCTCTGGTCATAATATCAAATGCTAAAGCCTCCCGGCATAAGAGCATTACCTGAAATAAAAGGTCTCCTGACCTGGGCATTGGTTTTCATCATAGGGCTTAGTCCTCCCCCGCCATTAGCTTTCAAAGGGGAGAGATAACCTAGACCCCAGCATTGGTCCATGAGATTAATCCTCCCCCGCTTGCAGCTTTTAAAGGAGAAGGAAAGGCTAAAATTAAGTAAGCTTTATCAGAAAGGTCTATATAAATACACCAGTAAACCCTCAAAGTAATGCTGCTCTGAGTCCTCTGTCAAAAGAAACAGCACATTTCTTTCCTTCTATTGTGTACTCATGGGCTTCTGTATCAGACTTCCTGTTTTCAGCTTAAACCTCCAGGGCACGGCCTTGAGCATGCTCAGTTTGCTCCTCTCCCCCTCCCTCCTCCCATCCCTACTGTAATCTGAGCTCAGAGCTGTTATTAAGCAGGGAGAGACTCAGGCAGGAAGTGATGTCACACCAAGCATATATGGCAGCTTCTATCCTGAACAAACAGAGACAGTGTCTAGAGCTGTTTACTCAGGTATGGTAAAGCATTCTGCAGAATAAATATAGCGTTCTAGCTTGCACTATTGTGGCTATTCTATTGGCAATAAACTGTCTTGGAGCTTTCCTTCTCCTTTAAGAGAGAGAAACTGCCCAGACCAACACCCATTTCCAAAGGCATTGTTCCACCATTTAAAGAGACAGGTGTGGGGGTGCTACAACCACATGGAAGCCTGGCCTGCAGCATAGCTGCTGAACTTCCGAACAGAACAGATCTGCTACAATACAAAATGCAAAAAGGAAAGGTTGTGGGAGCACTCCACGGCTTAATAAAAATGTACTTAAATACAATGGAAGTGCTACTGATCTGGCCAAATTAACTACAGACATAGAAAAAAGAAAAAAAAATTATCAATGCACATTCACTGGTCCCCTGTCATATCAGTAATCTATGCAGATCTGCATAGATCGATACTGATATTTTGAACCATGTATGTTCAAAGATGTCCACAGGGTAAAGGAATATGTGCTATATATGAAAAAGGCAGAGCTGATTTCAAAGATGGTCAACCTGAAACAATGATGACCATATTATTAAAGAGCAGAAAAACAAAGACCAAGCAATGACCACTATTGCCGGTATGTCAGCCTGCAACACGTTTAACTAGAATGTACATTATGCTTGTGATTAAGGTATCGGTAAACCCACTGCAACAGCTGCATGTACAACGGCCTTTCTTCTCTGCAGTGGGTTGCCTTGTACACAGATGAATACTGTATGTTCTTGAATAACGGTTTGTTCAATTTAAAATATTTGAGCCTGGTTTTGAAAGATGTCCAAGGAATGTGTGCTATATCCGAAAAACAGCATACCTGTTTTCAAAGTAATGATGACCATATTAGTAGAGAGCAGAAAAATAAAGACCATGCAATGATCACTACTGGAGGTATTTCAGATAACAGGGTAACAAAGTAACTAGAATGTAAATTATGCTTGCGATTAAGTTATCTGCATACCCACTGCAACAGCTGCATGTACAATGGCCTTTCTTCTCTACAATGGGTTCATCTCAAAGCTCTTCTGCCTTGGGTGGCATAATGGCTATCAGTGTTCCAGGGAATTCACTCATACAATAGATTGTTTATAATATTATTTACGTTTTGAACTCACTGCATTGTTTGCCTGATGGACTCTGCAAACTCTGCAATTATTGCAAATGTTATCCTGTGCTCTAGTAAATTTATTTTATATAGCTTTTCCTCCTTACGGAAGCTGCTCTTATTTCATGCAATATATGTTGGTGCAGTAAGAGTCCATTAGCTTTGCTCCTGAAAATATAAGACTTTCTTAATATGTGACTTCAATCGATTACAGATGTATATAGTAATAACTCCAGACATCAGGATTAACTGTTGATTGCAAAGGATTTTTTTTCTCATTACACATGTTTTGCATTAAATAGTCAATGACACCAGTGATTCATATAGTTCCATAAAACCATGTTTACCTAACTGCACATAATCGTTTTATTACAATGTCCCTTTTTTATTTTTTAGACTGCATAATATTACTGTTCTTTAATTTTGTTAAAGCTGCTTCTAGATTCTGCTTTATTCAAAAATACCATTGTTATGCCTTTCTCCTATAATCCTTTTATCTCTCCCCAAAGCCTTCTTGTCAATCAGAGTAATACACAATGGAATGGCTTGATTGTACCTAAACCAATTCACAATCCACAAAATCCAGTGAATGATTAAGAATACTATGGGTCATGGGGATATTCTGGATATGGGTTGCTCCAGTGTTGAACCTACCAATTGTCAAGCTAGCTACTCAACTTTCATTGATTTAGTGGGGAATGATCCTAGTACATCCCAGCTCCCAATAACATGAGAGGGTGAAGGTACCGGAGCTCCTTCTCAGCCAGCCATTTTACAGCACATTGTGTCCTCACGTATTAAAGGATGAGTAAATAGATGTTATTGCGCCATTGAATAGGATGGCTAGTTGGTCCGTTTCCATATTCATTAACCTAAAGAGGCACATATGTACTAACAGGAAAATATTTTAGGACACTGACATGCAATTGTGTAAAACAACCACATTTACACAAGGATATTGAACTGACACCATCATACAGAATGCCTGGCTAACATACAGACTAATAACTGATCTTACCACTCCATAAAAAAGGGCTTTGTCTACCCAAAATGTTGAGGCCTATGTTGTACATATTTTACTCAATTTTGACTGCCATGATAAAATTTAGATTTATAAATTAGAAATGAATACCCCAGACTGCACACAAACAGGTAATTCAATGATATTTATTTATGCTTTAAAGTTAGAAAGGTTATGGTAGATGAAAAATGATTTCCAGTTTCTAAAGTGACATGAAAGGTTATAGCTCTCTATAGACAGAGGCAACCCAAAAAAAAGCGGATTGGCTATTTAAAGACTTTAGAGCACATCAATGTGTTGTGCACAGATCTCCAACATATTTGAGAATATTCTTATATGTGCTGTGAAATGTTGCATTGTTTTAAAGGTGCAGTACACCCTTTTTGCAACAGGAGTGCAATGAATAGGGCTTGTGCTAAATATACATTTTACTCATGGAGGTAGGTGAATGTGTGCCAGAGGGTAGGAAGGTCCCTGGGAGATCGATAAATGATAATTGTGCTGTTGCTGCATATTTTGCTTATTTTGTATAATGTTTGCCATTATATCACCCATTCTTCTTCTTCTGAAGGTAAGAGTGCTGAGTTTAACCCATGCTATACTGCATATGTTCCCAAATTTCAGAACTGGTCCTCTAGGGGACTATTGAAGTTGATGGGGGCCTAACCTGAATGTCATGTAGGAAACGTTTTGGGTGCATTTGTATTTTCTGTTACAGCTGTTCCTTGAAGCACAGCCTGGTAGTCAGTTGGGGTGAAATCTGTAGTGAAACTTTTATCATTGATCTGTAAGTGATAGTGTTTCAATAGTGTCAATAATCCTTATTTGTATTAATTAAAAAGAGAGGAAAAAAACCTGGGAACTGTGACTAAAATATGTTAACGCTTTAAAGAAGCTCAAAAACCCTGAGTGAAATATATCTCAGGAAGCAGAATCTCAGTGTATGGTCATGTCTTTAAAGGGGAAGTAAAGTCTTGAATAGAATGAGGCTAGAAATGTTGTATTTTGTATATTAAACATAAACATGAACTTACTGCACCACAAGCCTAATCAAATAAATGATTTATGCTTTCAAAGTTGGCCACATGGGATCACCATCTTGTAACTTTGTTAAACATCTTTGCAAGAGTAAGGCTGTGCACAGTAATATGTGCCAGAAGCCAATACAGCAAGACTGATTAATAATCAGAATATACAGACTGCACTGGGTCCTGTGTTGTCCTTTAATCCAATGTGGATTTTATAGTTTTTGTATTGTTTAATACAAACGTTCTCCAACTCTGCAGAACCAGTGGCTGCAGCAAAATAATCCTCCAAATAATCCCAGTTTATCTGTTTAAATCTGGCTCCATTATTTCTGTCCCTGCAGCTGGAGTTGGCAACTGTAAAGGGGAAGTAAAGGCAAAAATAAAATTCAATACAAATCTCTACAAAGCCCCTGACTGCTCTACAGGGAACCAAACAAAGCTGCTTGAGTTCTACATGGATGGGAAGTAAGGTGGGGGCTCCCCCTGCTGTTCATAAGTATGATTGTTTCCCTGCAAAGAAGTTAGGGACCATCTGACAGTTAATATCCACAACAGTAAATGAAGGGAGAATTTCACTGCATACAGTCAGGGTTCTTATAAAAACTGTACACATTTTTTAATCAAAGTATTTTGGAGATAGGTTTCTTTTTCATTAAAGAAAGTAAAAATGGGGTTTTATTTTTTTGCCTTTGCATGGCCTTTAAACACTCAAATCAGACGCTCAAAGGTATATGAGGAAATAGTAAGTAAAACGTTAGGGACGTTTGCCCCGGGGGAACACTTAGGCTGGGGGGAGGAGGGAGGGGGGTCTATGTAGGGTAGGGGTTTTTTTAACGTTAGGGTTGAATTCTCCTTTAAGGTGCTGATGCATGCAGATGTTGGTTGCAGGCATTCTTAATCAAGACAGCAGCCCATTTATGAACCTATCAATTTGCCCTCTTTAAGCAATAGCTGATGGTAGCATGGCCAGATACTAATCACAAAGGGCAAGACCGCACTGGACTTTGGATGCAACCCTTGGTTGATGCATGTGGCACCATGTGATGCAGAAGTTGACCTGCTCAGTCACAACTTCACCAACTCAATCTTCTCCTATGGACAAAGTTATACAGAACTAGAAACAAGCACATGGGCTTGTTTTTTAGAATTGGCCATGCTGATCTGTTTTTGTTTAATATGAAAAGCAAGAGCACCCAATCTGGTGTATAGTCTTTTGCAATGGATGACATTTTCCATCCCTATAGAGACTATAGAGCGAATTAATATGATTATATTGCAGCTGATCCTGTTTTCAATGTAATCCTTGAAAACAACAAACATGGGAGAATGCAATATGAATTTGATGATTATGTTCACAATGACAGTGCAGTAACTGATTAAGAACTTTGTTTCTGAGCACATCTGGCTGCAGGAATGGTGCAGAACATTTTGGTTTGGTTGAGGGTGTGTGTGAATCATCTAATGGAATGCCTTGTGGGTTTCCAGGTGCAGGAGTTTTGTGTTCATGCCATACAAGGGGTGACTAGCTGACCATTGTTAGGTTGGAGGGAGTTTACTGATGTCTCGATCCCTTTCTAGATATTAACGTTACATAGTTACATAGTTACATAGTTAAATCGGGTTGAAAAAAGACAAAGTCCAACAAGTTCAACCCCTCCAAATGAAAACCCAGCATCCATACACACACCACTCCCTACTTTCACATAAATTATATATACCCATATCTATACTAACTATAGAGCTTAGTATCACAATAGCCTTTGATATTATGTCTGTCCAAGAAATCATCCAAGCCATTCTTAAAGGCATTAACTGAATCAGCATCACAAGATCACCCGGCAGTGCATTCCACAACCTCACTGTCCTGACTGTGAAGAACCCCCTACGTTGCTTCAAATGAAAGTTCTTTTCTTCTAGTCTAAAGGGATGGCCTCTGGTACGGTGATCCACTTTATGGGTAAAAAGGTCCCCTGCTATTTGTCTATAATGTCCTCTAATGTACTTGTAAAGTGTAATCATGTCCCCTCGCAAGCGCCTTTTTTCCAGAGAAAACAACCCCAACCTTGACAGTCTACCCTCATAATTTAAGTCTTCCACACCTCTAACCAACATTAACAAATAGCACAACATAAAGATTTTATTTTTCATTAAAGTGGCCTTCTGCCTGTCCTGGTTTGTGCAGTTATTTGCAAATGCAATTGCTATTGAAAGCAATATTTAAATGGCTGCTAATACTGTCTGCACTGCTGTTATTGACTCCTGAAGCAATGTAGCTGGAAATAGATAAGTAACTAATTTTTCTAAATGGCTTTAAGAGTCAAGAAACAGAAAGGGGGTGGCAAGTACTGATTCAATGACATTTACAAATAACTATTGAACATTTTTAATGAAGGTATATGGAAAGTTGCTTAGAATTACATTTTCTTTTATTGTGCATAAACAGTTTTTGGGGGAGTGCTACACATCAAGAAATAGTCAAATTGATTTACAGTCTAATCTAATGGTCAGGTAGCAATCACTAAAGCTCAGTGTGCTTGTCTTATGTAGATTTTGCTTGTTAATGTGTACAGTATGTGTGTATGCATATCGGTGTGTTCATTTATTTGCATATTAAAGTGGATGTGTGTTTAGCTGTACATGCTTTCATATATCAATTGGGGAGTGTACACTGATGTGTCTGTGGGTGTTTTCTGGGTACTGTGTATGATTACGTGTGGGTATACAGTATTTGTTTTCTCTTTATTACTTGGTGAGTGTCTTTTACATATGTGTATTAATATGGGATTTGTTATCTGGAAACCCGTTATCCAGAAAGCCCTTAATTACTGGAATGGCATCTACCATAGACCACTTTATAATCAAATAATTGATATTTTTAAAAACAATTTGCTTTTTCTCGTTATTATAAAACAATGCCTTATGCTTGATCCCAACTAAGCTATCATTAATCCTTATTGAAAGCAAAACCAGCCTAGCGGGTTTATTTAATGTTTACATGTTTTTCTAGTAAGCTTAAATTATGAAGATCCAAACTACGGAAAGATTTGTTATCCAGAAAACTCCAGTTCTCAAGCATTCTGTATAACAGGTCCCATACCTGTATAACCATGTGTGACTAGGTGTGTGTAGATTGCATTGTGCCCTTGTCTGTACAACTGAGAGTGTAGACTGTGAGTGTCTGCTGTGTGTTTGTTTCTGTTCAGGTTTATTCTGTATGTGTCTGCAGACAAAGCAGGTGTATATTGTAGATACTGTATGTGAGTGAGCAGATGCATAAGTGGGTAAACAGAAAAATTCCCTCCCAGTGTGAAGAAAGCAGAAATCAGTATTTGCTCATTACATTTACCTTGTATAAGAAACATGTCAAATGAAAATCAGAACTTCATTTTGTCTGTAACCTCCACTGTTTGATTACATTCGCCAAGTAAACTGCAGATGCATAAGAATCTTCTTTCAAGACATAACAAAGAGACTGAGGGATGATTTCTAGGAAAAGCTAATACAGACAACAACAGGAACGGATCTAAAGACTGGTGCACTTGTCACTTATTTGACATATTATACTCATGTATAGATCTGTTTGTCAGAATGTTCTACAGACCACGGAAGACATAGTTATTCCCCTGCTCTACAGGCAGTGTTGCATTACAGGCAACACTGCGTTTCGTACAGGAAGGGATAATAAGTGACTCTGATTTCTGCATTTAGAAACTAATTTCAGGAAACCGTCAAGGCACATTTCCAAGTTTAACCCACATCTTGCCCATTGCTATAATTTATCCTGGCAGCATCATGAGCTTCAGTGACAATGACAAATTAGAAAAAAAGAAATTCTTTTCTGTGCCGCCAAATAAGCCTAGAAGCACTGCTGCTCATATATAATTCACCGCATTCGATGTGTTTAAAACTTATGGATGGGGTGCATCGCTGCACCAGCCAAGGCAAATGTCTAGAAACAAATAATTAGGCTATTACATTCTTAAATTGCTCCTCTTCATCATGATTGCCTGTGGAATTATTTCATATCCTAATAGACAATGCCTTCCACGGAGCAGCTGACAAAGTATACTAATAGGTAGCATATAAATTCAGGCTGATATCATGCTAGAAGATAAACTAGATCTATTTATTTGCTGTGTTGGCCGAAGGGATCTACTATGGGCTTCAGGAAAAAATGAACCCTATTTCTAACCATCTACAACTAACCGGATCTGTGTGATTCATTTCCAAAATTTACCCATCAATTAACAGTAGGTACCTCTGACGTTCTGAAATGAAGGCAAGCACAGAATCTGATCGCTTGTAGTCTAATAAAAGGTACTGCAAACTGAGCAGTACACTGTGCTTTCAATGTGTTAATAAATGGGCGCAAACATTTCACTTTCCATACATGGATGAAAGGGATATAGAAAGGACCCAGTGACAGGAGTGGGTCCTCCAGTTACAGCACCTGACACTACAAGAAGTGTGTAACAGTAAGGTGAGCGCTCCACGTTTACAGAAAGGGATATAGAAGACATACTTCAAAATATGTAGATCAGCAAGCAAACTGGCATTACGTCCTCTAGGTTTTTTTTAAGGAAAACATGAATAATCAGTTAATCTGTTTGATTATTATTATTAGCAAGATACAGTATTTCTCTTAGTGCTTCTTTTTATATGTATATTCTAAGGCAAGGGAAGTTTATATCATTGCTTAGAGAGTGGTTTGCCTCCTGTGATCCAGTGCGAGGCAGCCTTATATTGGCTTCAGTGAGCTCTCTCCATGGTGCTGAATGTACAGCCCAGGAACTTTCCTACCCTTTACAGTCAGGACTCATATAGTGGCAGTCCAGTGCTGGATAACTTACCTGCCTGGTGCTTTCTTTCTATGTTGGTCGCATTCATTCCAAGGCAAATCATCCATTCATCCGATGATAAGTAGATAGGACAGATATCACAGGCAACTCCAAAGTGCAGTCAATTCGTCTCCAGACTAATCTCGGTGTATCAGATGTGCTCAATGCATAAGTAATCTTTACTGACGGGGTCTGGATAATACTTTCTCTAGTTCTTAGCTGTCTGTTTGTTAAAGAAGAGATTGTGCTAGAAATTCCCCATGTCATTGTACTTCATGAGTTCTTCCATCCTCAAAGCGCATCTGAGTTGCCATTTGCAGTTATTCTGGTGGCCATCAGAAAGAAGCAGCTGATTTCACATCAGAGGGAAAAGCTAGAGGCACAGTTCTGCTATGTAGTGGGAGCGTTCCAGTGCACTTGCAGTCTGATCGTTGTGCCTGTAGCCTCTCTAGTCATACACAACATGTGAGATCGGACTCCTCCCCTGATTTAAGGTGAGATGTAACAACAAACAAGGACAGACAATGGCTTTATTGATTTATAGGCTGCCTCATAATCTGCTGTGTTTTGCAAACACTGGCAAGGGTATAGATTTTAACTAAACCAATTAACATTTATACAGGGTCATTATACCAAGAGCATTCTTGGGTATTATATATTTGTGTAATTGACTTGGATTTCTTGTACGTGGCTCAAGGAACTGCACCGGTGTTCTCTGAGTATTATCATTATATGTAAAGAGTGACATTTTATTGCTGCAGAATTTTCCTGACAAAAGGATGATGTGAGGCATAATATAGCAAATAATGCAGAAGAAGTGATATTATAGAAGAATATCTAACAGAAGAGTCTTATTCTGTACAGCATTGGGGATAATATAACAAATAAAGTACCATGGGTGATCTATTAGAACACTGATTAATTATAGTGTCTGTACCGTTTCGCTGCTCTGAAAAAATTTCGAAATGGAGAAAAAATATATACGAAACTCATTGAAGTCAAAGTGTGTCAAAATTATTTTGACGCGTGACAATTTTTTTTGTTGCAGCAATTTTTTCACTGACGAATTTTCTCCGCAGTTTCACTAACACAATTGCGAGCAGTGATAAACGGAAATTCACCACAAATCCTTGCCTGTGCGAATTAATTCGCCAATCACTAAGCAAAGCTTGAGGGTAGATAATTCCAAATAATGTGGTATAGTTGAAAAGACCAGAGTGGAATGTCAGAGTACTTGGCTGCTCCAAAAAATAGTAAATGGGGAAAAGTAAAAATGAGGGTCACATTTCTAGCAGTTCTATAGAGGTTGATGGTGTTGAATTGGGTTTCGGTGATACAGAAGCAATACAGAAGTCAGAAACAGCAAATTTAGAAAAACAAGGATTTATGTGAAGAGATGAAAAATTATTTTTTGGATGGGGGTTACTTAATGTAAGGTGCTTTTCTATGTGGTGAATGAACATATGCATATGTCTGTATGTTAGGCAGGATTGAAAAGCTCATATAAAGGAGGAGGTTATGTTAGAAAATGAGGGGGCAGAAGTCGTATGGGTGGAGTTCTTCACCAATTGTAAAGAATCCAGCAAATTAATCGTAGGAGTATGTTATAGACCCCCTAATGTAAGTGAGGAGGAAGAGACAAAGCTCCTAATGCAAATAGAAAAGGCTGCTAGTTTAGGTAAAGTAATGATAATGGGGGATTTTAATTACCCAGATATTGACTGGAGCAACGGTACTGCTAGATCAGTTAATGGGAACAAGTTTATAAACTTATTGCGCAACAATTTTTTAGCGCAGGTTGTTGAGGAGCCTACCAGAAAAAATGCTATTCTTGATTTAGTGATCTCAAATGACCCAGAACTTATAGCAAATGTGCAAGTCATTGACCCCTGGGCAATAGTGACCATAAGGTTATATCTTTTAATGTCTGGTGCAAAAAACAAAAATATACTGGGGCAACAAAAACCATGAATTTTGCAAAAGCTAATTTTAGTGCCTTGAGGGCTGCCCTACAGAGCATTGATTGGGGCATTAGGTTTTCAGCTAAAAACACAGAACAGAAATGGTTGTCCTTTAAAATTAAATCATTACTGTTCTCAATTTATTCCCTTAAGGACTAAACGTAGAAGCTCTAAGAATCATCCTGTGTGGCTTAATACAGAAGTAAAGAAGTTAATGGGAAAGAAGAGAGAGGCATGTAAAAACTACAAATCTGTAGGGACAGAAGCTGCATTTAATGAATATAAACACTGTAATAAATGTTGTAAATCAGCAATCCGGAAGGCTAAGAAAAGAAATGAAGAGTTAATTGCGGTGGAGGTGAAAACTAACCCTAAAAAGTTTTTTAAATATATTAATAGTAAAAAGATGCAGGTTGAGAGTGTTGCTCCATTAAATAATGGTACCAGTATGGTTGTAACAGATACAGATAAGGCAAATGTGTTAAATCAGTTCTTTTCTTCAGTGTATACAATAGAGGAGTCCGGGTTCACAGGCTCACTTAATAACTGCACGAATGGTTCAGCTCAATCTAGTCAGTGGCTGACTCAGGATATGATTCAAAAAGCTTTAATACAAATTAATGTAAACAAGGCTCCAGGGCCTGATGGCATACACCCCCGGGTTCTAAGAGAGCTTAGTTCAGTTTTAGACCAGCCCTTATTTCTGATTTTCTCAGATTCACTGTCATCTGGTATGGTGCCTATGGATTGGAGAAAAGCTGATGTTATTCCAATATTTAAAAAGGGATTACGATCTCAGCCTGGCAATTATAGGCCAGTAAGCTTGACATCTGTGGTGGGCAAATTATTTGAAGGCTTGTTAAGGGATCACATTCAAAATTTTGTCCTAATGAATGGCATTATGAGCAACAATCAGCATGGCTTTATGAAGGATAGGTCATGTCAGACGAATTTGATTGCAATTTATGATGTGGTAAGTAAGATTCTGGATAGTGGGGGGGCAGTAGATGTAATCTATTTGGATTTTGCCAAAGCGTTTGATACTGTGCCCCACAAACGACTGCTTTCTAAACTAAGGTCTGTTGGACTTAATGAAGTCATTTGCACGTGGATAGGAAACTGGCTACAGGATCGGGTACAGAGGGTGGTTGTTAATGGGACATACTCTACTTGGAGTAAGGTTCTTAGTGGGGTCCCCCAGGGCTCAGCATTGGGTCCACTTTTATTTAACTTGTTCATTAATGACTTAGGGGAGGGTGTTGTAAGTAATGTATCAGTGTTTGCAGATGACACAACATTATCCAGCCCAATTAATTCCATCCAGGATGTGGCATCCTTGCAACATGATCTTGACAAACTGGCAATCTGGGCAGCTAAGTGGCAAATGAGATTCAATGTTGATAAATGTAAAGTCATGCACCTGGGATGTAAAAATATCCAAGCCACTTATACCCTTAATGGAACTGCACTAGGCAAATCCATTATGGAAAAGGACCTTGGAGTCCTTGTAGATGATAAACTTGGCTCTAACAAGCAATGCCAGTCAGCAGCATCAAGGGTAAGGTCTTGAGCTGTATTAAAAGGGGCATAGAGTCAAGGGAGGAGGGGGTCATTCTTCCACTGTATAGAGCACTTGTAAGGCCCCATCTAGAATATGCCGTACAGTTTTGGTCTCCATCACTCAAACAGGACATTATTGTATTAGAGAGGGTACAGAGAAGGGCAACTAAGCTGGTGAAAGGTATTGAACATCTTAGCTATGAGGAAAGACTGGCCAAATTGGAAATGTTCACGCTGGAGAAGAGGCGCTTAAGGGGTGATATGATGACTATGTATAAATATATAAGGGGATCATATAATAATCTCTCTAATGCTTTATTTACCAGTAGGTCTTTCCAGCTGACACAAGGTCACCCATTCCGATTAGAAGAAAAGAGGTTCCGCCTAAATATTCGGAAGGGGTTTTTTACAGTGAGAGCTGTGAAGATGTGGAATTCTCTCCCTGAATCAGTTGTACAGGCTGATACATTAGATAGCTTTAAGAAGGGGTTGGATGGCTTTTTAGAAAGTAAGGGAATACAGGGTTATGGGAAATAGCTCATAGTCCAAGTTGATCCAGGGACTAGTCCGATTGTCATTTTGGAGTCAGGAAGGAATTTTTCCCCCTCTAAGGCAAATTGGAGAGGCTTCAGATGGGGTTTTTTTGCCTTCCTCTGGATCAACTGGCAGATAGGTAGTTAATAAAAAAAAAGGTTGAACTCAATGGACATGTGTCTTTTTTCAACCTTACTTACTATGTTACTATGTTACTATGTTACTTAGTCATGACTCACTTAGACAATCTGTTCTTCTGGGATTATCCTTCGTGCAAGCATAGGGGAATTTAATATACTCAAAATGGCTCTATAAAGGCCCCAAGGAGGAATCCCAGGAGACCATGATGATCCATGCCCAATGAATGAGGCCAAGGTGTGCAGCAGCCAGTGGATTATGATGGAGATGGGGGATGAGAGCTTGGAGATGGAGATTTACTGCACTATGCTGTCTTCCTCTGCCTTGGCTGTGGTGTTATTTCAGCTCTTTTAATTTATAGCAAAAGCCATGGCTTTAAAGGTGGGTGATATTTGGCTAATCCGAAATAGGGGCTGTCCTCTATCCAACGTGAAAATCAAACCTGTTTGATCGACATCTGTACGATTTTTGGCCAAATACTGGTCGGTTAGCCCCATTGGAGTGCACCATACACATGCAGAAAAGCTGCCAAACTGGTTTAAAGGACTCACCCCTGTATGGCCTCCTTTGACTGTATGCGTCAATATATCTTTTCTGTGTCAAAATGCCCTTTTTCTGCAAAGCTATAAAATAACACTCCTGTCTCTGGGGAAAGAATGGTGACATCCAAAGCATCATAATAAAGGTCAAGAGGAATCTTCTTCTTAGGAAATGCTACAAGCAGTTGCTGAGACAAAATTAATCTTTAACTTGTAGAGGAGTAAGATCCTCAGGGGAATCCTCCATTAGTTCTTAGCTAGATGTAGCAAGCTTGTGTTATAGGAGAGGGTCAGTGCACACTTAGTGCCAGGCAAGCAGCCAAAGCTCCAACAGGAGGTTAATGTATTAGAACCCTGATGATAAACAGGTAGAAGCCTGTAGCTTAGCATTGGAGCCGCAGTGATAAGGAGGGAAGTTTTTCTATAGAGAGGATTCTTATTTTACAAGCAGTGTCCTTCACCAATCCTAATTGAGTGAGACCTAGAGCTAAAGGATAAACTGAGTAATAAAATAATCAATAAGGGGCCCATTTATTAAACCTAGATTTTTTTCTGGTCAAGGTTCCCCTTTCGTGAAAAAATGAAAACTTGAATTTTTAGACATGTATTATACCCTAAAACCTGTTGCTGAAATTCCAAATCCGAAAATACTCCATCTCAAACCTGTCAAGGTCATGCATAAGTCAGTGGCAGATGTTCCTAAAGTTGTTTATTGACATTGTGATCTGCGCTGGATAATCCGAAAAAATCTGGGGTTTTGTCTGATAATCCAAAAAAAAAAAATTTTTGGCAGCAACGATAAAGCTGAGGAAGGGAGTTTGGATGATTTTGTTTTCATTAAAATCTTAATTTACTAAAATACACTAAAATTTTTGCATTTTAGTAAATACTGTAAGCCCCTAGGTGTATATATATATATATATATATATATATATATATATATATATATATATATATATATATATATATATATATATATTTAAACTCAATCCCAGCCAACATGATTAGACTCCCAAGCAAACCATAAAAACATAGTAACATAGTTACAACTCTCAAGTTGGAATATAGAGCATAGGTGTGGGTGAGTACTCACAGACCCTCTGTATAGAATAAATGCACATATTGCAGATTGTAGTTACACCAGCATTTTTCAAAGAAATCCAATGCACCGCAAGTAAACATTTATGTAAGTGTAAGAAAGTGTAGAAACAGGAAGAGTGTAAAAACTCACTTTAATATTGCATAACACAAGTCTGCATTCTGTTTCCTCCACAAGTGGTGCCCCTTCATTTTCATCTTTTAAACACTACAACAGTTTCGGTAAACTCTATAAACTATAAACAAGGGGGGGGGGCAGCTCTGAGTGTGAGTTCCAAGGATGGAACTTACCAATAAGGGTTCATTGCCAATTGCACTTTTTTACTTATGCAAATTTGGAGCATTGTATCATAAATGGAACCTTTAAATGTCCTGCTGGTATGTTTTTTGCGACAGCTATAGGGGGTACTTCTACCCAGCTCTATGCACTGGGTTCACGTGGCAGGAGAGGGTGTGATGGTAATTGCTTTGATTCCCCAGGAGTGGCCCATGCTGTACTCTAGCCTGACATACCAATGGTTAAACCTTTATCTGGCCTTGTCTCTTCACTATAGTGTTGCAAATAATTTGGAGTAAATCCAGATATGCTATGTCTCATGTCAGGAAGATTTTTTTTTTTTAAACAATCTTATTTCATATACACATAAATTCAATCCAATTTTCCACACAGATGACTTTGTAGAGACAGAGTGCGGGTTTATTACATAACACGTTAGATTGATATTAAACGGTTTCTCGCTGTTGCAGCTCTTTTAAATCTGTTACTGAACATCCTCAATGCCCTTTCTGTAACAAAAGATAATAGGGAGCTCATGAGAAAAATATATACACGTTTGTGCTCAACTTGATAAATAAAGTAAAAAGGAATTGTACTGACAATGTGTTATGCCAATCATAAGCCTATAAGTACCAGGCGGCACAAAGTGTGTCAGGTGTTTGTATTGTCCATAAAAAGTGATCATATGAAGCTAAATTTTTACTTAGCCCGTACTTATTGGGTTAATGCTGAGCACAGGCTGATACTGTCATTTCAATTAACCTTTAGTGTGCCCCCACAGAGGACCTGTACTTTGCAATAACCTCTAAAATGGTGTTCTAAATAGGCACTGCATATATTTTACCCAGTGAGTCAGTGCATCCGTTTTGTTATTTCCAGACAAAGCCACACATTTTCAGTGGGTGCAAATATGAACAGTTTACTAGATAAAGTGAGATATACTGTAGAATGTTGCAAAAGGTCACCATTTTATACTGTAAACTTGTTTTTCTAGTGATGTACGAATGGGAAGCAAGAGGGTAAAGAAAAAGAAACAGTCGCTAATGATAATACATTCACCCAAAAGAAACAAAAGAAGATTATAGGGTGAAGCTAAACAAGGGACATATCTAGGCATATGTTGTGGGCCACAAAGAACTTACTGTATATTGTTGCATCCCTCCTAATCATAGTATTTACATTCCAATTTTTCCAGTGTCTCCCACTACATGTGTACATTGTGTGCAACGATGAATCGTAGTTTGTCGGTTTATAATACCCCCGCAGACAAGTGAGTGTACTTATTTACTGGATGTAATGGATGTATGATGTGTTAATACTTACATGACAGCCAACCAGGAAAAGAAGACGGCCTTGAATTCTCTAAAACTTTAGAAAACATGAAAAGAAATATTATATTGTCAGGAAGGGCACGGATTTGCAATTTATGCTTTATAAATAGAAATGAATCTGACAGACGGGGTGAGACTTTTAATAGTTGCTTTGGTATGTTTTCTGCCTCCATCCTACGATTAACACGTTGGCCGCTGCCATATGTATCATTACACTATGCAACTAATTTGTATACCAAAAATCAAAAACTCACTAGAACTTAAAGGAGAAGGAAAGGCTCTATTTACTTCGGGTGCCAAAAGTTAGGCACCCCAAGTGATGGTATCTACTTACCTCACCTGACACCCCAGGCCGGAGCCGGTGCTCCTATCAGCAAAAAACTGCACCGGCCCGGGTTCTTCGAGCGAGTACCACTGAGCGATCGCTTCCTTCTTCTTTTTTTGCTTGGTGCGTATGCGCAGTAGCGCGAATAGCTGAACTTTAACTAAGAAGCCGGCTTTTTGATTCTACTGCGCATTTTGTTTGCCTCAGGAAATTTGAAGAAAGAATTTAAATTTAAACTTGTTAAGCTTGTCCGGCAATTATATTTCATACTTGCATTATGGCTGGTTTATAATAGTATATTGTAGCTAGAGCGGATAGAATGTTATTGTATTGTGTTTTTTTAGTCTATGGAGAGGGCATTTCAGTATGAATTTCATTGTACTGCGTACGCTGTATTCTGTACATATTGACAATTATGACTTCGACTTTGACTTAGACAAGCCCATCCAGTGGTCTGAAAATGTTTCGCTTTTCTGAGGGGAACAGAGCTAAATATCCTGGATTTCATTGTTTAGTGTGAATTACTTTTTCATTTGCAACCTAGCTGTTTCCAGAATGATGCAATGAGAGTTGGGTTTATTCTAACCTTGCTTCATGGTGAAGCATTAGCTTGGACCACCCCTTTAACTGAACGACCGGAGCCCATTGCTTAATGGTTTTAAGGTTTTTTGGGCATCAATGTCTCCAATAGTTACATAGTTAAGTCCATTAAATACGCACACATATACACATAGTTGTACAAATCTATCTATACACTCACATATAAACTGTAAACTATAAGTATATACCTACACCTATAATAACACACTGTAGATTCTAGTATTACAATAGCCTTAGATATTATGTTTGTTCAATAAATCTTCCAAGCCCCTCTTAAATAGAATCAGCCATCCCAACATCATCCGGCAGGGCATTCCACAACCTCATTATCCTCACCATGAATAACCACATATGCTTCAAATAAAAATTATTTTCCTCTAGTCTAAAGGGGTGCTCTCTGGTGCATTGATCTTTTTTTATGGGAAAAAGATCCCCCACTATCTGTCTATGTCCTATAATGTACTTATAAAGAGTAATGATGTCCCCTCACCCTTACAAGCACCTATTCTCCAGAGAAAACAACTCCAACCTTGATAGTCTACCCTTATACTTGTAGTTTAAATCCTCCATCATATTTACCACTGTAGTTGCATGTCTCTGCACTCTCTCTAACCTAATAATATCCCTTCGGATCTTTACCAGGGGTCTATAAAGATACAAAATTATGTTTTCATCCCTTGAGTTAATGCTTGAGTACTTTATTTGCTTTAGAAGCCACAGAATGACACTGCCTGGAATTAAATGGTTTGTAAGTCCCCAGATCCTTCTCAAAAAAGGAAACACCCAACTTACTATCATTAAGGGGGTTATTTACTAAACTTCGAATTTCTCTCATTATTTTATTTAGAAAAACATAACTAAACTCCCATGCCCAATTTGACCTTATTTATTAATTAAATAACTTGAGAGAAAATTATTGAGCGAAAATTGTCAGATTTTTTCAGATTTATGGCCGAAAACCACAAATTTTTTGGATTTTCGGGCTAAACCCAGCACAAACCACGATAATTTAAAATTGAAATGGTGCCTCTTCCATTGGATTCTGGCTTTTTGCAGCAATAAAATCTCGAAAAATTTGAGTATTGTTTTTCCATGAAAAATTCGAGACCAGATAAATTCGATGTTTAGTAAATAACCCCCTTAGTGTATAACTCACATTCGGGAACTATAACACAGTGCTGTTCTGGTCGTTGTGGACTGTTTTACAAAAATGTCCTTCCACAGCTGGTACAGCGGAACTACTTGAACTGTTTTGTTTTCATGGAACACCTGATTCTATTATTTCAGATAGGGGTACTCATTCACTGCTCAATTCTGCAGCCTTATGCCAATATTTATCATTTTTGCATTCGGCAAACTCCTTTTTTACATAAAAAGTCTTAAGGAGAGTTTCTCAGCAGATGTTGCCAAAAGACTAAAGAAAATATACTATAAAATTGAAAAGTGAATATTTAAAAAAACACACACGCACAAATCCTCTTTGATCTGTCGTTAATGCAGTAACTCAATTTGTATGCGTGAAACTTTTCTCTTCTTATCCTCTTATCTTATCATTCAAGTGCATTCAGCATTCGGCATCTTCCTTATTCTATGCTGTTGTCACTTTCTGCATCGCCCTTAATCTTTTGTGTTCAACTCATGACTATTAGTCAAATCAAAACCTGTCTCTCGGCAACAGTTGTCTTACTCATACGTACCTCCCAACCTTCACCTTTAGATAGGGACACTAATGGAAAATGCACAGAGCTGAAATTTGTGTTGCCAATATAAACTCAAATTTATTCAGTCTCTTAATCCCTTTCAATAACAACTTTGGTGTTGAGGTGCCTCATGTTACCCAAACACATGCAATTTGCTATAGATCTAAGTGCCAACAATAAACCAAAAAAGCTATGGCACTATGGTACTATAGGAACCAGAGCAATAGATTATATGATGAATAAAACAAACGGAGGTGTTGGAAGAAATATACGTGTAAGGCTGCTCGGCTTTTAGAACAGGTATTCATTTCAGTACAGAACTGTGCACAAATGCCCCATTGTATATTAATAGTCTACAAAGTGTCGGAAAGGCCCATTGTATGTTTCATTGGACCCTGTTACCTATGTAAGGAAATAAAGACACAGGATAAGCACATATTCCGTTCCTGTACATACCCTTCCACTGATGAAAACACAGAACACAGAGATGAAAGCTTCAGCATTTCCAGCTGTTGTAGATCTTTGGCTCTGAACATTCTTGGTCAGTTTTATGGGTACGAATCATGCTGAGAGATATAGAGTGCAATGTGCATCTTATGGGCACATGGTTTCCATTTTGGCATGTTCAAACAAATTCAATCTTAAGTTATAAAGGAAAAAAGTATCCCACAACATAAAAATTCTTTACAAACTAAACATAACAATCACAATCGTTGTTGTTTTTAATTTACAATTGTTTTTATTTTAAAAGTATTTAAAGATCTCATTTGTCAGCCATATTGCCCACCCCATCTCTATGCCACGGGCACAGCAATTACTCCCCATAATGTACCTTGCTTCTACTCCTCACAATTCTCCTCCCACCTCACTGTGTATAATATCACATGGCCCTTGCTTGAGCGACTGCATCAGGTGTTCCTTTCTGGCCCATACAGTACATGAGAGTTTTAGGCAATAAAAAGCTTGCCTTTATGAAACCAAAATAAAAGGCACCTTCCATGATTGTGGTTTCTGAAAGACTGGGGAAAAAAATCTGACCAATTGGTTTCACAAGTTCATTTTGCACAACTTCTGACTGGGGGGTCTGGGACCCTCTGGCCCCAACTGCAACCCCCCCTCTGTGACCCCTGACCCAGCCCGCAAACCCCCTACACTCCTGCCCTTTGTGCATTCCTTATTTTATTGCATTTGCCCCAAAAATTATAGATTTGGTTTATCCCTACCATTCATTGCTATTCTTTATCCCTGGTTAGTCTGTTTAATAGCTAAATAAAACATACATTCTTTCCCTGAATAAACTGTAGTTGCTTTGCTCATATAACTACTAGAAAATCTTGTAAGTTTGCACGTTTCATTTGTGATAGTTCACACCTCTGTGCTTATAGCAGTCGCTGAAAGTTTAACTTATCTCTTTCAAGCCTGTGAAAGATTCATGGAATGTTCTTCTCATGATGAATAATAGCTTTCCTTTCTTTCCCTTGATTAATATTGTACCCTGCTTTATCGCTTTCATTTTGCAGTGCTGCATTTGATGAAAGAGTAAAACATTATCCATATTTAATTGAAAGGTTTTTCTAAAATATAATTTAATCTGGTAAGAGAAATTGCTGTAACATTCACAGGCTCTTGTGAGTAAAGATCCGAGTCTGCTGTGGGATAGATGGTGGGATTTTTCACATCTTGAAAAGACATGACTCCCCCCTACTGACCTGATGGGGCTTATTTGGCCCTACTAGGGGTTTTAGCACCACGGGTTATGTCTGCAGTTCAGCGTGATTATGTCTGCCCACTGCTGTGGATACACTACTAAGCCTTCCTAGCGGGTTACATAGATCACCGACAACAGTTATACATTAGTGTGACACCTTTCTTAAATCTATGAACTCTGAAGTTTCCAGACCTTGCGTTTACATAAAAATGAATCAAATTGTAAGTTATAGAATGGTAAAAAGGTGCTCATTACAAAAACAGATTGCAGCAATTATAACATTGGAGGCACAAGTAATGCTCCAATGACATTAGCAACTGTAGGAATACTATGGCATTAGTCATGAGAAATATTAATCCATATGGGGGAAAGTAATTGCAGGGGCAATGCTTGCTTAGAACCATTCTGATGGTTGCTTTAATTTTTTAAACTGAAATAGACCTAGATGATGGCCAGTTGCTATGGGTTACAAGAACTGGTTATATTATGTGCCATGTAGCCATTGCCAGACACATTTTGTCTTTAGATTTCACACTGCTGATCTGCACAGCATATTGCTTTGCATTTTAAAACAGCTTGGTCCCTAATCTGTGCATCTTCATGCAAGAACATATGTAATATTCACCGGGCAGAGTATTCCTTGTTTTAATTTTCCTGCCTTGAGGCTCATCTCTACCTCTAACAGCTGTAGTTTTAGAAAAGCAAATGGTTTCATGACAGCGCTATACAACAATATGACTGTAACCTACAGAGAAGGAATGATGTATTAATTATAGGGCTAATGATCATTTTTTAAAACTCTCCATTTATATTGAATTTATTTAAAAGAAACATTAACGGGGCAATGTAATAAAAATCGCTAACGGAAAAACTATTCGCAATGCGAAAAGTTATGCCTTTGTGCGAACAAATTTTGCTTTGTGCGAATTTAATATAGCTTTTGCGAGCCCGGAAACTGTTTAGCGACCACTTCCGACAGTGAAAAACCATTTGCGAATTTTATAGTTTGCGCCAATGCGCAGTCAATGTAATAAAACTTCTTACTGAAAAAGTCGTTATGTTTGCTCCAAAAGATTACGACACCTTCAAGCACTTCTTATGAGTGCGCAATTAAAATTCGCAATGCGCAATTAAAATTCGCAATTCAATAACAGTTTAAGGAACAATATTACATTGCGAGATGTGGATTTTTAGTCTTATTGGTGCGAATTGTTTTGCTCTTTGCGACTTTTATTACATTCCCCTGTAAGATGTTAATGGTTATTCATTCCCTCTGCTTGATTTACTCTACATTCTTTTTATTTTATCTGGCTGCTAGCAGTGTCAGACTTATGTATATTCAATTAATTACTAATTAATTGTCCAAAACTTCACTTCGTTCACATAATCCCATACTCTTGCCATAAGGTCATAATCCCCTGGCAAGTAATTAAGACTGTGGGGCTCATTTATCAACACTGGGCAAATTTGCCCATGGACAGTTACCTATAGCAACCAATCAGTGATTAGCTTTTTGAAGTCAGCTGCAAGTAGAACAATGAATGCAGCAATTTGATTGGTTGCCATGGGTTACTGCCCATGGGCAAATTTGCCCAGTGTTGATAAATGACCCCCTGTGTGCTTTGTCATCACTGAGCTGTGGATCATATCCTGTACTTGAAGATACCAAACAAACATTAGTCGCATAGTAATTGCTCCCCTGCACTAAGCACATAGTAGCAGTGTACAGTGATTCTTAGCCATTTGAGCTTGATTTAATACATAAAGCTTTGTGCACTCAGGAACAAGGGTATTCTGTAGTGCAAGACTTCCAATCCTTGTTGCGACAATAGATTCTCCCAGTTGCATTGCTAGCTAAGAGCTAACATAACATGATGTTCATATTGATGCCAATGCAACATTTACAATGTAGGCTGAAGTAATCTAATTATACGACTCTCAAGGATCAAACATGGAGTTGCTTAAGTAGCTTGAGTTCCCCTGTTCAACTAAAGACAATAAAAACATCAGTTTTGCATGATTAAAAAATGACGCAAAATGTAGGTTCAGCACAAGCCCTACTCATTGCATTCATGTTAAACAACTGTTCCTTTAAATCAGGAATGTCAGGAAAAGAACACTTTCCACATTTCTGTTTAATAACCACTAATATTCAATTCAGTGGGTGGGCTGGATGTGGACTTTGTGTATGTATATTACCACTATGCTTGCCATTTATTCAGATACAACCCCTATGATTTACTAACTTTTAAATTGAAGATGATCCATGCTCTTTTTAACTATCTCCATAATTAATTTCCAAAAAACAATTCTTTAATATCCTTGCTGCACACTCTAGCCTGGTGGCATAGTACAGGTATGGGACCTGGTATCCATAATGCTTGGGTAAGGGATCTTCCTGTAATCTTCATACCTCAAGTCTACTATAAAATCATGTAAATAGTGATGGGCAAATAAATCGCCAGGCGCGAATTTGCGGCAAATTTCTGTGATCAAAATTTTGGATGCACGCCGGAAAAGCCGATCGCACCAAAACCGTCACTCGTCAAAATGATTTGGATGCCTATTGACTTTAACACTGTTTCGCGTCACTACATTAAATAAACCCAATTGGCTGGTTTTGCTTCCAATAAGAATTAATTATATCTTAGTTTGGTCAAGTATGAGGTACTGCTTAATTATTACAGAGAAAAAGGAAATCATTTAAACATTTGGATTATTTTGATAAAACTATGAGTCTATGGGAAATGGCCTTTTTGTAATTCAGAGCTTTCTGGATAATGGGTTTCTAGATAATCAACCACATACCTGTAGTAAGGGAAGCATAGCATTTCCTAATACTAATCCAGTTTTCATTAATAACTAAAGCCTTTATTAAAAGGAATGGTGCATAAAATAAATACGCTAATTGTACCCATAAACTTGCAGCACCTTTAATAGCGCTGCACTAGGCAAATCCATTATGGAAAAGGACCTTGGAGTCCTTGTAGATGATAAACTTGGCTGTAGCAAGCAATGCCAGTCAGCAGCATCAAGGGCAAATAAGCTCTTGAGCTGTATTAGGAAGGAAGGTTTTTTTGCCTTCCTCTGGATCAACTAGAAGTTAGGCAGATATAAAAAAAAAAAAGGTTGAACTTGATGGACGTGTGTCTTTTTTCAACCTTACTTACTATGTTACTATGTTACTATGTTTGGAATCTTTATTAGTGCCACTATCTAACATGAATTATAGTGCTGTTAGCAACACAAGTGCAAATGCATACTTTACTTTTGATTTAGACTGGTTTGTTCGAAGATTTAACCAGGGAGTAGGTTAAACAAGCACATAAAAGCAGAGAATGGGCCAGTCAGGTGACTCTAATTTACTGTACTGGATAGGTACCTTTCATATGTCATGAACCCTATGTCCATTTTGTTCACCAGTAGAATGGGCAATTAAAGGAAAACTAAACCCCCAAAATGAATACTTAAGAACAGATAGTTTATATCAAATTGAATGACATATTAAAGAATCTTACCAAACTGGAATATATATTTACATAAATATTGCCCTTTTACATCTCTTGCCTTGAACCACCATTTCTCGACTCTATCTGTGCTGCCTCAGAGATCACCTGACCAGAAATACTTCAACACTAACTGTAACAGGAAGTGAAGAATCAAAAGGCAGAACTCTGTCTGTTAATTGGCTCATGTGACCTTACATGTGGTTTGTATGTGTGCACAGTGAATCTTACGATCTCAGGGGGCGGCCCTTATTTTTTAAAATGGCAATTTTCTATTTATGATTACCCAATGGCACATACTACTAGAAAAGTATATTATTATGATAATGGTTCATTTACATGAAGCAGGGTTTTACACATGAGCTGTTTTACTCAGTATCTTTTAATAGAGACCTACATTGTTTGGGGGTATAGTTTTCCTTTAATCTGAAGTTTAGAGCTGTAATGTATGTAATGTAATGACTGTGTATGGTGAGGGCATCAGTGGCACAGTGGAGGTGAAAGGGTGAGTTCATGGACAAATACTCCTCACACCTTGGCCTTTTGTAGATTTGCATCACAAAGAATGCAGTGGGAACTGAGGGGATTATTTGGTGCTGAGGTTACCAAATGTACTACTTCATGTCATGCAGGTTTAAAAACTAGGCAAACAGGGTCACATAGTAAAATGTTTTAAGGCCTCTCCGCATCTGTCCCATAGTAAGTAACCCACCAGTTGTTTATCAGGAGTTTACTGCCCTTTAAGAAAATAAATACAATGATGTTTCTTTGAAACATAAATCGCATTATCCATTTTCTCTCTCCTGGTAACCTCACTTCTTCAGCACTGAAACAATTCCATTCTAAACAGCTTATCAGTTATTTGCTGTACAAGTGAGCCCTGGAGCACTGTACTGCTCTCTCAACAGCTACAAAGGACATGATGATTAAAGATAAAATACATGTCAGAACATCTGAAACAAAGACAATATATTTGTGCAGAAAAGAGGGGTTGGAGATGAAGGTGCCTAATTTTGATATATTTTGACACACAGAATAAAGGCCTGTGATCATTTGTGTTTTAAGTAGGTACATCTTGCCCATTTTACTTTCTTTAATGAAAAAGAATCCTTTCTCCATTGCTTTAATTAAAAAATGTGTACCGTTTTTATAAGAAACCTGACTGTATGCAGTGAAATTCTCCCTTCATTTACTGCTGTGGATAGGAATTGTCAGACGGTCCCTAACTGCTGAGCAGGGAAACAATCATACTTATGAACAGCAGGGGGAGCCCCCACCTTACTTCCCAGCCATGCAGAACTCAAGCAGCTTTGTTTATGACGATCCCTAAGCAGCCCAGACCACACTGAGCATGTGCACAGTCAGTCTTGCAAAGATGTTTAACAAAGTTACAAGATGGTGACCCCCTGTAGCCAACTTTGACAGCATAAATTATTTGTTTGATTAGGCTTGTGGTGCAGTAAGTTCATGTTTATATTTAGTATACAAAATACAGCATTTCTAGCCTTATTCTATTTTAGACTTTACATGCCCTTTAAGTCTACTAAAAAATCAGTTGAGCATGAATTAAACCCAATAGGATTGTTTTGCTTCCAATAAGGATTTATTATATCTTAGTTTAGATAGCATACAATGTTCTGTTTTGTTATTACAGAGAAAAAGGAAATATTTGATAAAAATGTAAATTATTTGATTAAAATGGAGTCTGTGGGAGATGCCCTTTCCATAATTCTGAGTTTTCTGCATAATGGGTTTCCAGATAACGGCTCCTATACTTGTAATATGTTTAGCACTGCACCAAATCCATGGTTTTGTTCAAGATGTTGCTTTTTAACAGTTTTATTTCTATTTTCTAACACTCTCAGCAATAGTAACAGGATAATATCTAGCCTAAAACCTTCTGAAAATCTCAACAAGGCCTTTAATGAACATGGTTTCATCTAAAAGCAAAAATGGTAATAAATGTTTAGTCTGTATTATATATGGTAAAACTATTACAATGACGAAGAGGATTAACATACAGTACATTTGTAAGACGGTCCAAAGGCTTTATAATGGAATTGATACAGAGTAAGGACCTCTTTGGCCTGGTAAGAATCACATAGCAACTGAATGTACTAAATGTGTAGGACAAGCTAATGGCTTTTTTGGGTGACAGTTAGGCTAGTAGTAAACAAAGGCAGCCTTGGATACAATGGGAAGGACAGAGAGGTAGCAGCCCTGTGGTGAAGCCACTGATAAGGACACAGAGTGTAGGGTTCAGGTTAGTCGGAGAACTTAAGGAACTGAAGGAGTGGAAGCAGTTAAGAAGTTTCAACACTAAAAAAGCTTACAGGGAAATAGCATGCATCTAATGTGACCCCCTTGAGGAGAAGTAAAATATTTTAAGGCCTCTCCATACTTGTCCCATTTTTTATGAGGAGTTTTCTGCCCTTTAAGAAAGAAAATACAATTATGTTTCTTTGAAATGGAAATCACACTTCTATAAAACCAGCCATGAATAATATCCACTTTCTCTCTCTGTCTGTGTAACGTCACTTCTTCAGCACTGAAACAATTCCATTCTAAACAGCTTATCAGTTATTTTCTGTAGAAGTGAGCCCTAGAGCCCTGTATTACAGGCCTGACAGCTACAAAGGACATGATGATTAAAGATAAAATATATGTACGAACAGCTGAAAGAAAGACAATATTTTTGTGCAGAATAAATGGAGTGGGGATGAATCTGTCTAATTTTGGTATATCTTGCACACAGAATAAAGAAATGATCATTTGTATCTACAGTAGGTATATTTTGACCTTAGGCTAGTGCAGGGGTCCCCAACCTTTTTTTTTTTTTATCCGTGCAATGAGGACTGTGATAGACTATTTTGTAGCTACTATGTTGACTGGCAGCCTAAAGGAAGCTATGTTTGACAGTACACCTTGTTTTCATGCAACCAAAACTTGCCTCCAAACCTGAAATTCAAAAATAAGCACCTGGTTTTAGACCACCAGAAGCAACATCCTAAAGGTTGGGGAGCAACATGTTGCTACTGGTTAGGGATCACTAGGCTAGTGCCATACTGGATTGCTTATACGCAGACCAAGAAACAGCCCTTCCCCCACTTCCATCTTTTCTGTGTTGGCACAAAATTGAATACTCATGCCGTTCAGCACCAAAATCTGATTCATGTGTCTGCAACCAGGGCAATGCAGTGCCTGAATGCAGACAAAGGAGATCACGGATGCCAGCGGATCTTGAAAAAGGCCATAATGTGGGCTGGATCCCAGGTCCCGATTAAAAAATAAATAAAAGCAAATTAATTCATCACATATTGGAGTGTGGGTCTTTGAAATGGTTTATACATATTATTTGACCCTCCACCCACATTTATCGAAGAAGTCTGGATTTGAGTGCGTTTGCTTGGGCAAGTGTATATATATATATATATATATATATATATATATATACCAATTTATTCACAGACCAGCACTCCCTATTTTAAAAGTTCAAATATTTATTGTTGCATTATATCTGTGCCCAACGTTTCGGTCCTTGAAAAAAACGAAATGTCGGGCACAGATATAATGCAACAATAAATATTTGAACTTTTAAAATAGGGAGTGCTGGTCTGTGAATAAATTGGTATATATGAAATTACCGTGCACCCCTCCCTTCAAAGAAGTTACTGGCCTTGGAGTGTGGATACTCACCTGCAAGTATATATATATATATATATATATATATATATATATCTATATACAGGTATATGATCCGTTATCCAGAAATCTATTATCCAGAAAGCTCCGAATTACAGGAAGGTTATATCCTATAGACTCTATTATAACCAAATAATTCACATTTTTACAAACTATTCCCTCTTTCTCTATAGTGATAAAACAGTACCTTGTAATTGATCCCAACTAAGATCTAATCAGTCCTTACTGGAAGCAAAAGCAGCCTATTGGGTGCATTTAAGGTATTTTGGTTCAAATTTTTAAAAATCATTTCCTTTTTCTCTGTAATAATAAATGAGTACCTTGTACTTGATCTCAGCTAAGATATAATTAAATCTTATTTGAGGCAAAACAGTCTTATTGGGTATAATTAATGTTTTAGTGATGTTTTAGTAGACTTAAGGTACAGAGATCCAATTTATGGAAAGATCCGTTATCCCAAAAACCCCAGGTCCCGAGCATTCCGGATAACATGCCCCGTACAAATACATTAGATGGTTCCAGTTCCAGGTTTTAATACCTTTTTAGCAAGTAAAAGCACTGCGTATCTTGACAGCGCTATATAAATAAATGATGATGATGATGATAATGCTAATAATTGCAAAAAATACAAGGTTGCTGCTATTAATACTCATATCACAGTGTTGCACCTGGGCCTGGTCCAATAGCAAGTTTGGAAGCATGAAGAAATTCTATCCCCTTTTAAAGGAGAAGGAAAGCTCCAAGACAGTTTATTGCCAATAGAATAGCCACAATAGTGCAAGCTATAACACTATATTTATTCTGCAGAATGCTTTACCATACCTGAGTAAACAGCTCTAGATACTGTCTCTGTTTGTTTAGGATAGAAGCTGCCATATATGCTTGGTGTGACATCACTTCCTGCCTGAGTCTCTCCCTGCTTACTAACAGCTCTAAGCTCAGATTACAGTAGGGATGGGAGGAGGGAGGGGGAGAGGAGCAAACTGAGCATGCTCAAGGCCGTGCCCTGGAGGTTTATGCTGAAAACAGGAAGTCTGATACAGAAGCCCATGTATACACAATAAAAGCAAAGAAATGTGGTGTTTCTTTTGACAGAGGACTCAGAGCAGCATTACTTTGTGGGTTTACTGGTGTATTTATATAGACCTTTCTGATAAAGCTTACTTAATTTTAGCCTTTCCTTCTCCTTTAAGACATATTTCTCTTTTTCTGTTTTTACTTCAGCAAAATTGATTATTTTGCCTTTTTGAACATATCTTAAACAGATGTCTCAACCTTTAGCACTGATCTCCCCCACTACGGCTCTTCCTCGATGGATGTCTCCATGCTACAGAGAGGTGTTCTGGTCCACTAACTCGGCAGGGTTCTAAAGGAATGGACATATTTCAGAGCTTGGACCTGCTGATTTAAATGCCCATTGCTACTGCCAACATTATACTTGCAGTTGTTATCCTAATGATATAGATTTTTATATTAAAGCAGAGGATGAGTATTATCAGTCAGTGAATGAAACGTAAACGTATGTTTTATATATACAATATTTTACCAGTAATACATACAATTTGATCAGTCCAGTTTTCCGTGACGTGAGTTAACATAAACTGTAAAATGTAAAATATGGACAGAATATCGTGATTTGAAATGAAATTCAATCTGCTCTCAGTTGGCAAGATTTTTACAGAATGTTAAAATACATGTTTATGACAGCATGCCAATTGCTTTATAAAAAATATACAGTTTCTAAAAGTATATTTTTAAAAATCTGTCTGGGAGTGTTTGGTGTGTATCTGCACTGAAATATGTTCAACCACAACAGAAACCGTTCATAAATGTGCACATACATGATTGTATTTCGAGGCAGCTGACCTATTTATTGGTTCTGTGTCACTATATAATTTATTTTATTAGAGGCTAACCTAATCTCCATGGCAGACAATCTCGTTGTGAGCCTGGAATTGAAAAAGATCCTTTTTTTATAGCTAAGCACAGATGATTATAGCAGAAGAATTCTAAAGAATTCCTGATCTGAATTACATAGTATGTGTTTATTTGTATATATATATATATATATATATATATATATATACTGATTATAGACTGATTTTTCTGTCCACACATACCAGAGCAAATCAAACCTGGCACAAGGTGCAGACAGCAGCACTTGTGGGTGCAAGATGGCTGTGGGATGCCTGCATGCCTTCCCCAGTCTACCCCTCATGAATGCATTGCTGCTGATGGGAGAGCAGGTATTTGAGCTCCATTCTGGAGCACAAGATCTGCCCCGTGGATCAAAGTGCTGAGCAGGGTGTAAACACTGAGTAGCATATTGGTTTGCGTCGCAGAAAGGGGACGGGGGGCCTGTCATGGGTTTAGCCCATGAAAATTTATGTGCAAGATTAAATTTGAGGAGAATAAAAACTTTTCTACTGATTCAAGTCCAGTTTTTTCCCATAGAAAATAAAGTTTTCTTGTGATAAATAGAGATACATTTTTTTCTAATTGAAATGCATGTGGCTCTATGGGAAATATCTGTAATTGATATTAAATATAAGCTTTTCTTCTCAAACTGAATCTGGCCCATAATCTCTTATTTCTTATATAATCCAATATTTACTGGATTAGCTTTGTCTGCCCTGGATACTGTACCACTAAAGGCCATACTGGACCTTGAGATGCCTGGTAGTGATGGGCGAATTTGGGGAGTTTCAATTCACTGAAAAATTTGCGAATTTCCCGCAAAATTCACGAAACGGCGAAGAATTTGCAAAATGGCGCCGGTGTCTCGTTTTGATGACGGCATCCGTTTTTAAAGCCAGCGTCCAAAAAACCGGACTCCGGCGTCTATTTTTTTTTTGACGCTGGCGAATTTTTGTGGCGGTTTCGCGAATTTATTCACCTGCGGCAAATCGTGGGAATTCGCGCCTGGTGAAAAAATTGGCCTATCACTAATGCCTGGCAATACTAACAATCTATAGACACATTATGGACAATTATAGACACATTATGGTTATTTAACTTGCGGGTGTGAGGATACTTAGTAATACTTTTCTGTTACTCTATTAAGCAATTGTCAATACTAACAATCCTAACAGTTGTTTGTTTTTTTTTAATTCATTTAAGCGATAGGGAATCTTACTATAAATAATTATTTTTACTGCATATATTAGGCGCTGACTTAGTACTACCAAAAGCATCTTTTGGTGAAATGATAACATAGCAAAGGGATTTCCATTACACTTTCCAGCTCCCTGTCTTTTATTTCTTTTCTTGCTTTGTCCTTATCTTTTGCCTTATCCACATAAACCATTCTGTATGATACTATTTAATGGCAAAAGGCACAGAGAGCAAAGAGTATTTGTTAAAATCCTGCAATGGCTCCTCTTATTTGGGGTTTTTCATCCCTTTTAGATATGTTCTATAACATGCAGTCATAATGGTTGTGAATTTCCACTTGTTTTTTTTTTTGCCAGCAAAAAATCGATCTATTTAATTCTGTGCATGACAAGCTTCTGTAGAACTCACGCTGGGCTCTGTAAATGAATTCAGAGGATATTAGTGTGTGCATAAAGACAGATCACACAGCACAAAGCTCAGTCTTCAAATGGCTTACATTTAGATGAAAATAGCATACAGGAATACAGTTACAGATATCAGAAAACAACAGTCATTGCTGTCACCCTACTGTAGTTACCTACAGTAAAAGAGTAAATAAGCATTTAGTCTGGACCCCATCACCTGCTTTGGGTCCTCCAAGGGAACCCAGTCCCACGGTTTGGGAATCACTGTCTTAAATAGCACAACTATTGACAATTTAAAGTCTTAAAAAGTCCAAGACAGGAGCCCACTTTCAGACTTTTCATCTACTATATCATTTGACTGAAGCGTCCACCTGAAATGAAAACCCCCCTCATTTTAATCCACTGGGAGAGCACAACAGTTTAAAGTGGTGGTTCACCTTTGAGTTAACTTTTAGTAGGACGTAAAGAGTGATATTCAACAATTTGTAACTGGTTTTCATTTTTTATTATTTGTGGTTTTTCAGTTTTTTAGCACTTTATGCAGCAGCTCTTCGGTTTGCTGTTTCAGCAATCTGGTGCCTAGGGTCCAAATTACCCTAGCAATCACACACTGATTTGAATAAGAGACTGGGATATGAATAAGAAAGGGCCTGAATAGAAGGATAAGTCATAGAAAGTAGCAATAATAATACTTTGGTAGCCTTACAGAACATTTGTTTTTAGGTGGGGTCAGTGAAAGCTGGAAAGAACTATATAAACTATTAAAAAGAACTATAAAAAATAAATGATGAAGACCAATTGAATTATAGAATTGGTCATTGTATAAGATACCAAAAGTTAACTTAAAGGTGAACCACCCCTTTAATAATCACTATAAAAGACTGCATTTTTCAAGCATGTGTTGTCTTATCTGCTGGCATATCAAGCAAAATGCAACATATAGCTTTTGCCTGTATTTATGCATGCATTAGACAGACAGCAGTATGCATAATAAAGAGCCAGAGCTACAGAGAAATTAATAGAGGGCACTCCTAGGACATCACTAGTGAGAAGATTTGTCCTACTCCCACGCATCCACCTTATTCATTCACAGCATGTTTACTATCCAGTCACTGCTTCTTATTGGAGGTGCAGTTATAGCAGAGATATTAATGTGACTGCTCAGTTATATTGGCTTTTTTTTTTGTTTTTCAGTGTGTCGCCAGTGCACCTGACTGTTTTGAGGTTGTGATAATATCACTTATGCTTGACTCAGGTTTGCCTGAGTATTCAATAGGAATCTCACTCAGGCTTTACAAAATAAAGCTGGCCATAGATGCAAAGATCCGATCGTTCTATTCCCCGAACGATCGGACTTCCCCATCTCCCGACCTGCCACTAACCTTTCAGATCAAATAAAGTAGTAAAAGAACAGATCAGCCGATGTTCTGCCCCTGACAGCAATCATGTGAAAGTTATGTCCGACAAAACCTAGTGACCGTCTCCCACTGAAGATTGTCAGATCGGCAATACATGCAGAGATATTATCGGCAGCCAAAACATATTTTCTAACCTGACCGATCGGCATGGCACGATGTAGGGACACTCCACACATGATCTGAAAAATCGCACAAATCCTCGATTCGGATCTTTGCATCTATGGCCAACTTAAAGGAAAACTATACCCCCAAAATGAACACTTAAGCAACAGATAGTTTACATCATATAAAGTGGCATATTAAAGTATCTTACCAAACTGGGATATATATTTAAGTAAATATTGCCCTTTTACATCTCTTGCCTTGAACCACCATTTTGTGATGGTCTCTGTGCTGCATCACCTGACCAGAAATACTACAACTCTAAGGGGCCGATTCACTAAGGGTCGAATATCGAGGGTTAATTAACCCTCGATATTCGACTGGGAATTAAAATCCTTCGACTTTGAATATCGAAGTCGAAGGATTTAGCGCAGATAGTACTATCGAAGGATTATTCCTTCGATCAAACGATTAAATCCTTTGAATCGTTCGATTCGAAGGATTTTAATCCAACGATCGAAGGAATATTCTTCGATCAAAAAAAGTTAGCCAAGCCTATGGGGACCTTCCCCATAGGCTAACATTGAGTTCGGTAGCTTTTAGATGGCGAATTAGGGGGTCAGATTTTTTCTTAAAGAGACAGTACTTCGACTATCTAATGGTCGAATGCTCGAACGATTTTTAGTTCAAATAGTTCGATTCGAAATCGTAGTCGAAGGCCGTAGTAGCCCATTCGATGGTCGAAGTAGCCCAAAAAACACTTCGAAATTCGAAGTTTTTTTACTTCGAATCCTTCACTCGAAGTTAGTGAATCTGCCCCTTAAGCAACAGATAGTTTACATCATATAAAGTGGCATATTAAAGTATCTTACCAAACTGGGATATATATTTAAGTAAATATTGCTCTTTTACATCTCTTGCCTTGAACCACCATTTTGTGATGGTCTCTGTGCTGCATCACCTGACCAGAAATACTACAACACTAACTGTAACAGGAAGAAGGGTGGAAGCAAAAGACAGAACTCTGTCTGTTAATTGGCTCATGTGACCTAACATGTACGGTTTGTTGGTTTGTTTGTGTGCACAGTGAATCGTACAATCCCAGGAGGCGGGCCTTATTTTTTAAAATGGCAATTTTCTATTTATGATTACCCAATGGCACATACTACTAGAAAAGTATACTATTTTGTAAATGGTACATTGTTTACATGAAGCAGGGTTTTACATATGAGCTGTTTTATGCAATATCTTTTTATAGAGACCTACATTGTTTGGGGGGTATAGTTTTCCTTTAATTCCTTAATACATTATTTCTCCATTCTAAAAACCCTAATAACTACTTTCTACTATTATACTGAAAACGTTAAACTTATCTTTTAGGAATAGACTCTAGTTTCCAAATCCCAACCCGTTTTCCTGCTGTCAGACCAGATCCAAACATATGGTGTGAATTTGCACCAGTTGGATACCTTATGCATTCTTGTCAGTTTCTGTGTTCATGCTTCTTCTGAATTACTAGCAGATAATTTACCTGTTCACTAATGTCTAAACTCATTACAACTCCCCCAGTCTAAACCCAAAGGAAGATAAACTGTATTTGGTGGACTATTTACTACCAAAAGGTAAAATAAAATTTGGCTGCTGAGATTGTTTGCAACTACAGTACATATGCCAATTGCAGCAGAGATGGGTTTCCCCCATCCCCTTCAGCTTCACCACCGGATTTGGGGCGGGCTGTGGGCTCAGGCAGCTAAATACAACCCTGTGCATTTATCTTTTACCAAAAAAAAACATTATTCAGTGATGTCTGTATATGAAGTGTTAAGGCTTTGATTTCCTTGCATTTTAGGTAAATATAGCATATATATAGCATATATTAAAGGGGACCAGTCATCCTAAGAAATAATTCCAAATCTCATTCTATGATGTTAGTCAAACAAAATAATCTTAATTTACACTATATATAAATTATTTAAATCTTTTTTTTTTCCTGTATTTCAATCAATAATCACATAAAGAGGGCAGGAGCCATTTTGTGGGCACTTATTAAAGCAAAGCTTTAGATCATGCTAAAATCTTGTTTATGAGCCAGAATGGAGCCCTGAATTCCCATACACTGGCTACACAATTAGATGTTCAGGACAGAGGGGGAATGTAAGGAGTTCAGTGACACCTATGAAGTGCAGAAGGGAAAGTGAAAGTAATTGCGTGCCTGCCGTCTTTGTGCTAAAGTCATAGAGAAGGGACAGGTAATATACGAAACCCATTTTTTCTGGTCAAGGGTTTCTGGGCAAAAACTTAAATTTTTAGAGGAATTTTTTTTCAAGATTTATTATACCCGAGGCTGCAAAAAGTCAGAATCCGAAAATCCCCAAACCTGTCCGTCGAGGTCATGTATAAGTCAATGGGATATGTCCCTTTTTCAATTTTAAAGATATTGCTATCTGCGCTTGTTTAATTGGAATAATTCAGAGTTTTCAGCCAATTAACCTGAGAAAATCGAGTGATTCAGGCATCAAATCTGAAAAATTAGTATGAAACGGCTTTACGACTTGACTTTTTCAAGTTAGTTTATTGCTATATAAGATAAAATTGTGAATACCAAAATTGGTTTTCATTGTGTATTAGTTGTGTTTTTTTTAGTTATTTAGCTTTTTACTCAACAGCTCTCCATTTGCAGTTTCAGCAATCTGGTTGCTAGGGTCCAAATTACCCTAACAACCATGCGTTCAATTGTATTAGAGACTGGAATATGAATAAGGTTGGGACTTAATATAAAGATGAGTAATAAAAAGTAGCAATAACAAGAAACGTATAGCCTAACCAAGCATATCTTTTTAGATGGGGTCAGTGAGTGACCCCTCTTGAAAGCCGGAAAGAGTAATTTGCAAAATAAAAAATGAAACCCAATTGAAAAGTTTCTTAGAATTGGCCATTCTATTACTTACTAAAAGTTGAGTTAATGGTGAACCACCCCTTTAACGTGTAGGTGTGAATGAGGGTCATATGATGGGGGAAAGAATCTTTTGAAGTCCTATTGTCTTATCTGATTTACAGGGTCTAGAGAATAAGGTATTATGCTTTAATTAAAATTATTGTTGGAGATTAACCTATTGTCTTTGTTAAGGCTGCAGTAGAGAGTGTCAAACATTTTGGTTCATTTAAATTTCCATTCCTTTCTCTCGACTGATTTTTTAATCTTCCCTATTAATACGGTGACCCTAAAATCCTATTTTCTATAGCCACTGCTGCAGAAACATGCGTCTGTTGTATTGTTAGCATTAAATATATAACTCCTCATCTTCTTTTTTACAATTGAAAAGGAATTCTTGACAAAGCAGAGCAGCTTGATGCTAAAATAAGCAAGCCACACTTACAGTATAGAATAAATGTGAAGGTCTTCCTGTCATACCTGGTGGCTCCTGAATAACAAAAGCTGTTCACTGCTCAGCAGGTGTGCTTGACAACAGAGACATTCAATTAAAAAATAAAAAGCCATACTGCTAAGACAACAATTTGACACTGTTTCTAAAAAGTTATTGATGGTCTGGAAATGATCTCCATCTTGTATTGCAGAACATTTCCATGTATGCATGTGTATGCTTATAGATCAGGGGTCCCTAAACTTTTTTTTCTTGTGAGCCACATTCAAGTGTAAAATATTGTTGGAGAGCAACATAAGCAAGCAAAAAGTTCCTGGGGCTTCCAAATAAGGGTTGTACTTGGGTATTGGTAGCTCGTATGTGGACTTAAAGCCAACAGGAGGGTCTGTTTGGCAGTACTCTTTTTATCCAACCAAATATTGCCTTTAAGTCAGGAATTCAAAAATAATCTCCTGCTTGGAGGCTACTGGGAGCAACATCCAAGGGGTTGGAGAGCAACATGTTGCTCACGAGCCACTGGTTGGGGATCACTGCTGGGGATCAATGCTTGGGTTATCATTTTTCAGCAGCTCTGAAGAGCAGACCTTGGCTAAATGTGACCCCTCATCTAAGCTGATTTCTCCTAAAAGTATTGGAGGAAGGGTCTTTAGACTGAATTATAACTCTAAACACATCCACTTGGGTGCCAGTTGTTCTTAACCAAAAAAGTAGATTTATTGAAGAAATTACAGAAAATAAGGTGCTTACATTTTATTCTAAGGGGCTTGTTTACTAACATTTGAGATTAATATCTCCAGAGATCTCCGGAGATGTTGCCCATAGCAACTAATAAGATCTTTGCTTTTGTTTTTCTAACTTGTGGGTTGCCATGGAAGTCAGCAACATCTCCAGAGATCTCCAGAGAAATGTATCGCCAATGTAAGTAAACATGCCCCTAAGGGGTCTATTTAATAACATTTGAATTTCAATTTCTTTCACTAACCCTATATTTTTCTCTAAAAATGTATGCTTTTTAAAATTTCTCTTAAATTCAAAAATTTTAGATAATAAAGTTTAAAAACCTTGAAAAACTTGAATACAAAACTTCATCCCTATACAAGTCAGCGGGAGCTGTGCTAATCCTCTACGTCCATTTTTAATCAGTTCGGACTTTTAGAGGTTTTATAATTTTTTTTATCTAGCAATTGCCCAAAAAAACTCAAATACTTCACGGTTATACAAGTTTGTTGTATTTTTATTCAGATCATTATGCCTTTTATTTATGGCTCATGCTTTTTATATCCTGATTTTTTAATCAATTAAGAGTTGGCATTTGTGGTTTTAGAGAAAGTGAGTTTATTTGTGGTTTCAAAACTCTCTAAAACCAGTAATATAAGAATGTTGATAAATGGGCCTCCCCATGTTCATGGCATACTATCACATCATGAACTGAATTTACAATGGGTAATACTCATACCATGGGTGTTTGCCCACAATGTACTAGAGTTTCACATTGTTCTCCACTTTCTATGGACTTGAGTTCCTACTGTCTGTTGGATGTTAACTTTTCAGTGGAACACAAATCTGTTCTTACTACTTCACATCTCACAATTTCTATATTATGTTGAAGTCCTTACCCAGGCTTCTCCTTACTGAGGCCTACCTGTGTCGGGTCATACTGAGGCCTCCTGCCTCTCAGTCTCCAGCATCCATCCAAAAAAACATGTACTCACTCATCTTTTTGTAGACTAAGGAACAAGATTTTCCCATTCAACCCTTTGCCTACTTCCTACTTCTTCACACTGGAGATGGTTAACTCCCTAACCACCCCAACCTATATATTTATATACCATAGGTCTAGTGTATATGCTGGACTGTATATTTTTACATTACAGTTATAGTACAAACAGGGGTGAATCACTGCTAAACATAACTTTACTGTATAAAGATCAAATGGCAGATGTTAGAAGACAAAGAAGGTATGAGTTCCCTGCCAAGTAGAGCTAACAATCCAAGTTGCCCATTCTCCTGAATTCTATATCATAAATATCAGTATTGCACCTTATCACTATTCTAAATAGACTATTCAATGAAGTGTTCCATGTATATGGATAGGGCCCTGGGAAATGGAGAAAAGGCAGAGGTCCTGCATGCGGTGGTTAAGACCTAAATCTGTGAAGTACAAACTGCAGCTCTCGGGCTATTATTGATGGACAGCTCCCAGCATCCCTCTTTGTCAGTCAGTTAGATAAAAGGCAAATTTGCAGTTTATTTATGAACAGATATCGAACATGCTGGTGAAATGCAACAAGGGAATTCCTCTCTGAAAAACCTTTGGCTTTTGTAGCAACTGTTTAACTTTACAAGGATGCAGTTTTCCGGATACTGACCATAAAAGCAAATGGCACAGCTGACACAGCAGTCCTTCTGCTTCACCAGGCACTGAGTGTATTCTGAAGTGTTTACTTCAGTAGATGTCAATGGATGAATTATTTCTTCCTAGTGGCTGTACTGGCTTTGATAGGTCTCCTCGTGAGATAATTGGGAATTCTCAGAAAGTCTCATCAGTGTTAACAGTTTCCTAGAAGATAACAAATGATTGTCAATTTGAGAATGAGGTAAAAAATTCAGACCCAGATGGTGGAGATGATCAGTGAAAGCAAGTTCCTGTACAATGCTCAGATGTACATTGCCACCAAAAGAACTTTCTTTCAACAGGAGCTCAAGATATACATTATTATATCAGGAACAAGCTCTTAATCATATTTTAATTCTCTGAGGACTAAATAATTGTGGTAATTTATGACTATTGCCACTTACTTGGTAAGGACTTCAGTTCCCTGACATTGTAGAAGGCAAGGACATTTTCCACATGTGCTATTGCCATATACTGAGAAACATTTAGTAATGAGCCATCAGTGCCAAGAAACAGATAACAAATGATGGCAGGCAGTAAATACCTCTAACCCCTTCATTTTACATCTTGGTAGAGTTCAACCTCCTCAGCCTTGACAGAAGTTGGCTATGCCATTTTATACTCCTACTGAGGAAAACCACCCCTTGACAAGAATTGACACTTAACGTGCTTTTGGGTTCAGCTCACTCAAAAAAAGAGCCCACTAAACATAAAATGAAACTTACTGTCGCCTGTTTGTTTTACTCCACCATCATATATGACAAATATGAAGATAAGTGCTCTACTACTTGTGGAACCTTGAACACAAGCTACCTTCAGCTCAGGACACCTGTGAAGCTTATAATGGCTTCTTGTACAGGTATGGGATCCATTATCCAGAAACCTGTTATAGAGAAAGATCTGAAATACAGGAAGGCCATCTCCCATAGACTCCTTTTATCTAAATCAGGGGTGTCCAACCTGCGGCCCAGGATGGATATGAATGCGGCCCAGCTTGAAACGCTCAGTTCCAGAGGAAACGTCATTATAATATAATAATAAGTCTATTTAATATGCTGGTGTCCCATATTCCAGTGTATAGCTCCATCTGGTTATCCAACTGGTATTGTAGTTCTTTTCTGTGTATTTTCTTTACTTTTACAAATCAAAAGTGTTTGTGTATTTCATGTTTGGCTCCAGACAATTTATCTTTTTCCAATGTGGCCCAGGGAAGCCAAAAGGTTGGACACCCCTGATCTAAATCCAAAATGATTTCCTTTTTCTCTGTAATAATAAAACATCCCAACTAAGATTTCATTAATCCTTATTGGAGGCAAAACAATCCTATTGGGTTTAATTAAGGCTTAAATGATTTTTTAGCAGACTTATGGAGATCCAAATTACGGAAAGATCACTTATCTGCAAAACCCCAACATTCTGGATAACAGCTCCCATAAATGTCCTTATATTGGTATTTACAGTTTCTCCACTACAGTACTTTCATACTCTTTCTGAAACATTACAAGTTTATTGGCTTTTGTCCAATATTGTTTACCAAATATCACCTAAAAACAACCATTTTCTGAAAGTCATTGAGATCTTCTATTCTACGCATTGTAGTAATAACCACTTAAAGTATTTACGCAGTGGTCTGCTTTTTTTAAAAACCGTGCCGCGTATCCATGCAGTAAAACCACATTAGCCAGTTTCAGTATAGGATTAACCTGACCAGTCACAGTAGTTGTTATCATATCAGCAACACAGGTCATAAAGGGTTGGGGTTGGTTTGTGGTTATATTGGTTTTAACTTAGTGGCGAGGTTTTTTTGTGTGTTGACTAATGGAAATGGTTAGATACAATTAGATGTTCTGGCTAGATGCCATTAGATGTTTACCGATAATAGCTTTGCATTTATTGCAATTTAAACATAGTACCCCAATTTCTGATGGACTGACTTTGGTACCTGCTTACGTCGCATGTACATATTTATAGTCAATGTAAAGAGAACCATCATGTTGAACCATCACATGGACACCATGGTCACAGTATAGATGCTTTCATGTACAGATACTTCTATTTAATAACCACTGGTTATCATGAGGCATAACAAGTGTTGCAGTTTTTATTGTGTATTTTTTTTCCATTTATTGTGTATGGTTAGTTTGCTTTAAAATGAGGAAGACTTGTAAGGCTTATTTGTATTCCATTGGTGTCCACCAATCAGCCGTAATCAGGTTTACAAAGTAACCCCTGCAACCACACAGGCACAATCCTAACACTTAATCAGTTTGACACAGATTTGTGTTTATTTTTCTACCAAGGTTTCTTAACCTGTGGGTCCCCATGCTGTTTAGGATGGGTTTCCACAATCCCATTTTAATACAGTAAAATGCCTTCCTACAAACAGAAGAAAGTAATTATAAAGAAGTGTGTAAGCAAACCAGTTTTGGAGTCGATAAGCTGATTACCTTAGTTAATTTTAGTCCCTGGGGAAATAGGTCAGGAAATTGTGTTTTACTGCATAATCCATTTGAAAGCAACACAGTATGTAATTTCTATATTTTTTAATTAAAAACATTAGGAATTAAAGTCACAATAGTTAATTAAAATGGTTCCAAGGTGATATAACAACTATATCTGACTGCTGTTTGGAATCAAGGTTTTTTATTTCTCCACCTAAGGCCTGTTTTTTTTTTTTTGCTTTTTTCCCAAGCAGCTGTTCTAAAGAAGCTTTGTAAAGATACATAATTGTAATTGTCTTCTAAAGATACCAGTATAATATCTAACATGAAAAGTACTACAATTTCATTCATTTTCTTTAGTCACAGCAGGAGAAGGGCTTTGTTAGAATGTACATTTGTCAAGGGAAAAAAATGGGGTTTTCTCCTGCTTCTGTTTAGCTAGTTGATTGATAGATGCTTAATTTCTGTGCATTGATCCTCTGCTAAATGACTCAGGAAACTCTCTTGTGACTTTAGAAAAGATAATAGGGTCCATGCCTAGAATGTAGTTCTCCATAGATAGAAGCCTTATAGTACTCAACTGTAGATGGGAATTTGGGACTATTCTCTCTTTAAAGAGAGACATCTCCAGTACTAAATGATGTATGTGAAATTGGGCTGCTGTCATCATAACAAAGTCAGTGCAAGTCTTCTGTCCAGAAGGACCAAGCAGTCTGCTTTTATGGAATGCCAGTGCTTGGAATAGTTTCTGATTTAGTATGCTGCTATTGTAATTGGTATAAGCCACAGTAGCCCTCTTAAGCCGATGTAGATTGATTTACAATACCAGCATATAATATCATACTATCATAAGAAAATGATGTTATTGCAGAAAAATGGGAGATGCCGTTTCATACTGATAGCATGATGAACAAATGAAAGGGTTAGACTTGAGGTTCTCAAACTGCAAACACCTAGAATTGACCAAAGCAGTGGACAGGATCCAGCCTGTGGGACAATTAGAGCAGTGTTTGGGTCAATGGTTGTTTTGGAGGCACAACCAGCCTATTTGGGGTTATTTAATATTTAAAGGGGTGGTTTACCTGTAAGATAACTTTTAATATGTTATAGCATGGTCAAATGGTAGCAACTTTTCAATTGGTCTTCCTTATTTATTTAAGGAATAAGTTGTTTTAATGATTTGCCTTCTTCTTCTGACTCTTTGCAAATAATCAATAAAACATGCAGAGTGACTCACTGTACACATTTATTTGAGCAAAATCACTACAGCAAATAATTTAAAAAAATTTGAAAATCAATATAAAGGCATTACATTATAACATACTACAAGGTGGCATCTTCTCCCTTTCTGCATACACCATGTCAGCCACTGGGCACTTCATCAGATGATGAATAAAGAGCCAAATGGTGTGAAACGTGTCAGGAGGATGCAAATAACAGAAACAGCCATTATCTGGAAAACCTTAGGTCATGAACATTCAACAGATCCCATACCTGTATAGCATATTATCAGAGAGGCTCCACCTACTTTAAACACCTCCATTATTTTTGATTGCCCCATTTTGTCTAAAACTTTTTCCTTATCCTTTTTTAATTTTGTTGCACCAGCACTGGCAATGGCATCTAGTCCAACATAGATACCTTCTGGATCATTAACGACAAATGGAATGGCTCACTAGGTCATGAAGACATAATATGAGTCAGGCTTAAGGTGGCCATACACGGGCCGATAAAAGCTGCCGACAGACCGTGTCGGCAGCTTATTGGCCCGTGTATGGGGGCCCCCGACGGGCTTCCCCGATCGAGATCTGTCCGAAAGTCGGCCAGATCTCGATCGGATGGGGTTAAAAATCCCGTCGGATCGCGGCCGCATCTGTTCGTTGATGCGGTCCCGCGATCCGACCGCCCGTTTGTGAGAGCTGGATCCGATCGTTGGGCCCTAGGGCCCACGATCGGATCTGCCCGATATTGCCCACCTTCAAGGTGGGCATATCGGAGGGAGATCCGCTCATTTGGCGACATCGCCAAACGAGCGGATCTATCCGTGTATGGCCACCTTTACTGGGTCTTTTAGCAGATAATTACAGTGGGTAAGATTTATATTTAAGTAACAATTTTGAGAAATATGTTATCTTGGGAGACTAATTACAATATTATTTATTTGCTTGTTTCAGTTTAAGATTTTAATAGAAAACTCCGCAGACGTCTCTTAATTAAAAATAGTCTTGAGTTTTACATTTGCCAAGGAATTAATGCAAATGCTAAAAAGGCAGAATATAAATAACATAAAGATAGTTAAATATCAGTTAAGGTTGATAAACAAAACAAACTAAAGCCCTGGATAACCTTAGCTAATTACCCCCTGCTTCGGAATTGTGTATTGATCAACAGAACTGTATGTGCTGACTATGTTCTTTGAGTCCCTGCCCCTTATTGGGGTCAGAAACCATGTTGTTTAAGCAGATGATGGCTGGAAGAATATTCTTTGCAAAAGTAAGACATTTTTGTACTATACCCAATATATGTCAGCATTTCCTAATTAAAATCAATACATTCTAGAGTTATAACCTCAATTGACCCATTAGCAATTGTGAATTGCTAATGTGGTGCCATTATTCAAAAGGGATTCTGTTCTCAGCCTGAAAACTTTAGGCCAGTTTGTCTGACATGAGTGGTAGGAACTTGGTCTCAAGATGGAGCCTGTAAACTCCTATGCCTGAATTTGCACTGAGAGGTAAGTAAAATGTTAGGGGCATTTGCCTGGGGTCTATGTAGGGTAGGGGGGTAGGGTTTTTTTAGTTTGGGGTTGAATTCTCAGGGGGGCAGGGGACCTTTTTACCCATAAAGAGGATTGCCGCACCAGAGGCCACCCCTTCAGATTAGAAGAAAAGAACTTTCATTTGAAGTAGCATTGGTGGTTCTTCACAGCAAAGACGATGAGGTTGTGGAATGCCCTGCCGGGTGATGTTGTGATGGCTGATTCTGTTAAAATCTTTAAGAATGGCTTGGATGATTTTTTGGACAGACATAATATCAAAGGCTATTGTGATACTAAGCTCTATAGTTAGTATAGATATGGGTATATATAATTTATGTGAAAGTAGGGAGAGGTGTGTGTTTAGATGCTGGGTTTTCATTTGGAGGGGTTGAACTTGATGGACTTTGTCTTTTTTCAACCAGATTTAACTATGTAACTACTGTATGTAACCAATACCTGTGACTTGATAGAGCAGAAGAAGCTATGGGTGACCCTGATGAGGTTAAACAATAGTCCAACTGCAAAGGTCAAAGTTAATGGTTTTCTCTCTCCTAAGTGGAGCTGCAGAAATTGATTTAGAATGATATACAGTACCTCCCAAAATGATCATATATTTCTTACTGCTTTTCTTAGTACCTATCCCTAAAGAGTATTTTAAAAGATTAATAAGACATTGCTATCTTTTTTGTCTCATGCTATACAAGCTGCATCTTTATTATATGGTCTCACAGCTTTATTTTCCAAATCGGAGCTGTCATTGGTGTCTTCTAGACCCTATAATTAATTTGCTCTCACAAGAACTTATTAGGCTATTAGGGTGATTAGAAATACTGACTGAAGGATTATTAACAAGCATCAGAATATGACACTAATCGCTAAATTTAACTCTCTATCCTAGTCCTCGTCTCCTGCCATGGAGTAGATGGAGTAGCCTGTCTGCCGGCTGATTCCTCAAGCTAGACACAGACTGACTATGTGTGTCACTCTAACAAAGTATCTAAAATTGTTTGTAGCCCCTTCCACTCAACAGCAAGACTTTATATCCCATAAACCACCTCTCCAAGAAGAAGTGCAGCTACATATTTCATATTAGGAATATCATGAGAATTGTACCTTGCAGCCTAAATTATTTACCCAACAAATGCTCTCATGAATCAGACAACTGCAGTGTGCATCACTATTCCCTTACCTGATACAGAGCACCCTTACAATTGTTCTTTAATTTAGCAATGCTTCAATTCATATTCCTGATGTGACTTCACAATCTCAGCCTTTTGGCTAAGATCAAGTGTAGTATCTGTTCTTATCAGGAGGGTTGTAAAAGCCTCTTCTGGTGAGATGGAGAAACACTTGATCATCTGGCCAGGGGCCACGAGGACTGTGGAATTCCGAGGTGTAGTGCTCTGTATGGGGGGTGCCTGACTCAAGAACGGCACATGCACTTGCACTGTTTTTCATTTTTACTACTCTTTTATTTCTTTGCTCCGACCTTTTTGGCTAGTCAAGAAAAAATGTTATTTAGTCACTGGCCGAAGCCGTACCCTAGCACCTTAAAGCAATTATTTTAGCACTTTTTAAGCACTTATTTTAAAGCACTTATTTATGTCTTTTATATGTTTCTTTTATATGGGTTCCTGGTGCCCAGGGGAAAGCATCGGCAGAACCCTGGGACAAAGGGACTCTCTGAAGACCCTTGCCCCCTGTCTGTGGGGTCGTAGTCAACGGGGCTCACTCTAGCTTCAGCGAAGTTGAGCCCACAGACTCTAGACACTTTCAGTGAATTTTGGCCTGAGGCTGTTGAGTATTTTGGAGCCCATATCATTTTGGTAGGACTCACTGGGGCATTTTGTACTTTATGCACTGTGCACTTATGGGTGTCAAAACAAAAAAAAGTTGTTGTACATTGCAGTTGTTGTGTGAGTGCTCTTTGAAATTATAATTTGGAGTATTGATACCGTTCTACAAGCAGCAAGGGTAACAAACAGAGCACCACTTCCTGAAAGGTCTGAAGCAAGCAGCTGTGCCTAAGGACTTATCTGCTGTTTAGTTTAGAAATTTCACCCTTTGTCAGAAAGCTACACCCCTTTCACAGCCTGGCCCCTGACAGGAGTCATGCCTGTGCCCCCGATGGCAGCTCTGCCTGTAACGACTAGATCCTGTGCCCATTAGGTGAGGGGCAGCATTATATATTTTTCCTGCAGGTAACATCACAATGTAGCATGACATGTATATGCTGCATTCCGTGATACATCCAGGGCTGGGCCAAGCTTAGGCGCCCTAAGTAACCCGGCCGGCAAGTCCACTACTTACTGTGTGCGCTCCCGAACAAGTGCACGAGCCTGACTAAGACTGTGTGCATGCACAGAAGGCGGGGAGGGAGGTCAAGGGGAAGCAAGGGGGAGGAGGGAGGGAATGGGGAGGAGGGAGGGCGGGTGAAGGAGAGAGGAGGAGGGAGGGGAGAGCCAGAGAGGGAAGCAAACGTGGACTAGCAGTAGGCAGAAGATGGTTAATAGGTACCTGCTAAGCTCCCTCTAATTGTTGAGCTCTAGGCAGGTGGCTCTTCTACCTACCCCTAGTTTCAGCGCTGGATACATCTAACCCTGCCTCTGGATACTCATTCATATGAATACATTTGTATACCTTATTATGACAGCAGGAAAATCAAAATCAGCCTTTAAGAAGGGAATAGACAATCAATATATGTATGTGTGTTTAGTAATATTGACACCTCTCAACTAATGGCAGCAGTGGTTAACTTACATTTTTCACAGGTAATGAACCAGAGTAAGATCAACCTTCTGAAACTCTAGAGGACACAGAGAAGATAAAATGTGTAATGTACCCCTGCAAGCACAGTTGGAAGTCACGCAAGTTTCCCTGCAGTCAGTTGTATGTAAAATTTTTGTGCAGGGCTTGAACTAGGGGTCGGCAGAAAAGGCACGTGTCTAGAGTGAAATAGTTGGGGGGCGCTGTGCACATGCCTCTCTTCTATGTCTACCCCTATTCCGGGACCTCGTCCCCTGCGGCAGGTAGTCTCTGTGCGCTCCCGCCCTCCCTCTCCTCCGCCATTGAGCATGTGCACATTTATCCGTCTGCACATGGGGGGAAGGGGGCAGGCCAGGTTGCCTATGGCACCTGGCCAGCCTGACCCAGCTCTGTTCTTGCATCAAAATGCACTTTTTACACTTCCAAATAGCTAAGTTGCAGCTATTGACACAAAGGAGCGGTAAATCTACCACCACCTCATAGACAGGCAGCAGCTTCAGCGTTCCCTCTGCTCCCTACATCATCAGGTACAGTGCATTTGTGTCTAAAGAACAAGGTGCACACATCACATTTGCCATATTCATATCATTAAAGGGGAACTCCAGCTTCGAAACCAAAATTTGATAGAGGCCACATAACACAAAAACCCAAAATATATCCATCACCGTTACCTGTTTCTTCAAAAAGTATGACTAAATGCCCTTTTCTATGTTGAAATCCAGTTGTGTAACAGATCTTCTCTTTCTGCATCATTTGAAATCCTGGCAGGGAAGGAGGGACTAAACACTGATGTTACAGATTGTAACAACTTCTCCACAGCTTACAGGCAGCATGCAGGAACTACATAACCCACAATGCATTGCACTGGGATGTTCCTTAAAAAGCTGCCCGGCAAAACAAATGAAAGCAGCCCACATGTAAACACACAAAACGGATAGATAGATGCTCTAATTCATCAGCGCAGTTGTCTATATAAATCAATCAATGGCTTGAGGTGGATGATATCAAGCTGATCCAATCCTAGGGCCCAACAATCGGATCATAATGCAGACAATACGAGCAGTCGCATCACGGCACCGCATCAACAGATTTTTAACCCTGCCTGATCGACATCTGGGCGAGCCTGTCAGTCCATGTATGGGCAGCATTAGGGAGACTGCTATTAAAATCAAGCAGCCACTGTGGAAAGGTTCCCCACTCCCATTCCAAGTCATATGCACAGTCCCTATCGCCATGCAGATATTCAGCTGAACAGTGGCGTAACTACTCGCCGGCGGGGCCTGGTACAGGATGGGCACCTGGGCCCCCTTGTCAGGCCCTCCTCCCAGGGCTGGAACTAGGGGGAGGCAGAAGAGGTACCTGCCTAGGGCGCAAAGATGTGGGGGTGCTGGGCAGGTACCTACTCCAGGGCCGGAAGTAGGGGTAGGCAGAGTAGGCGCCCACCTATGGCGCAGTCATAGGGGGGCGCAATTTTGAAAAGGAAATTATTTTTTTTTAATTATTTATTTTTTAAATTTTTTTTTTCTTTAAATTTTAAACTCCTTGCGGCTGCCCCAGGCCCCCAGCAGAGTTCCACTCTGCTTTCGAGACCCAGCCAGTCTCTTACTTGTCCTGCTGGCTGGATCCGTCGGATCTGGCTTCTAGAGGCAGCAGGCCAGCAGCGCACGTAATGCGCCATTGCGCATCCAACCAATGATGCGCCTGCATCAAGAGAGGCGCACCGGCGTGCGTGGTGACGTCAGGTGGGAGCTGAGCGCCTGTGTGGTGACCAGGTGACCTGGCGCGTCGTATGGGTGCGGCGTTCTTAGCTCTCTCCTCTGAGGCGCTTCTGACAAGTCTCCTCCTGACTGAAACTGTGGGTGGCTGCCTGTGCCTGGCGACTGATCTGCCGCTGCTGTTATTGGAGCTGTTTGGCACACAACAATAGGTACAGATTGTGGGGGGGGAATGCATTTTTTTGGCACAACAGGTACAGATATGGGGGGGCTGGGGGGCAATGAATTTTTTTGGCACAACAGGTACAGATTTGGGGGGGTCTGAGGGGCAATGCATTTTTTTGGCACAACAGGTACAGACTTTGGGGGGGAAATATTTTCAGTGCTGCTGGCTGGCACAGGTACATATTGGGGGGCAATATTTTGGGAGCTGCTGTCTGCCACAGGTACAGATTGGGGCAATATTTTAGGTGCTGCTGGCTGGCACAGGTACAGATTGGGGCAATATTTTGGGTGCAGCTGGCTGGCACAGGTACAGATTGGGGCACTATTTTGGGTGCTGCTGTCTGGCACAGGTACAGATTGGGGCAATATTTTAGGTGCTGCTGGCTGGCACAGGTACAGATTGGGGCAATATTTTCAGTGCTGCTGGCTGGCACAGGTACAGATTGGGGCAATATTTTAGGTGCTGCTGGCTGGCACAGGTACAGATTGGGGCAATATTTTAGGCGCTGCTGTCTGGCACAGGTACAGATTGGGGCAATATTTTAGGTGCTGCTGGCTGGCACAGGTACAGATTGGGGCAATATTTTAGGTGCTGCTGGCTGGCACAGGTACAGATTGGGGGAAATATTTTCAGTGCTGCTGGCTGGCACAGGTACAGATTGGGGGGCAATATTTTAGGTGCTGCTGGCTGGCACAGCTACAGATTGGGGCAATATTTTAGGTGTTGCTGGCTGGCAGTTGTACAGATTGTGGCAATATTTTGGGTGCTGCTGGCTGGCACAGGTACAGATTGGGGCAATATTTTGGGTGCTGCTGGCTGGCACAGGTACAGATTGGGGCAATATTTTAGGTGCTGCTGGCTGGCACAGGTACAGATTGGGGCAATATTTTCAGTGCTGCTGGCTGGCACAGGTACAGTTTGGGGGAAATATTTTCAGTGCTGCTGTCTGACACAGGTACATATCGGGGGCAATATTTTGGGTGCTGCTGGCTGGCACAGGTACAGATTGGGGGCAATATTTTCAGTGCTGCTGGCTGGTACAGGTACAGATTGGGGGCAATATTTTAGGTGCTGCTGGCTGGCACAGGTACGGATTGGTGCAATATTTTAGGTGCTGCTGGCTGGCACAGGTACAGATTTTGTGTGCTGTTGGCACAGGCAGAAATTTTGTTGAACTTTGTTTAACAGGATAAAATTATCCTACTGTTTTGGTTTTTATGATATTTTTTTAGTGTTCTTTATTTTTGTTTGTTAACATTACATATTTATATAAAAGAAAAGTTTAATTCATTAATGTGTTGTAAGGTTTCTTTATTAAAAAAAACTGTAAGTGATTAGGTGGTAAATGGTCCTACAGAACGGGGGGGGGGCGCTGATGAAGTCATTGCCTAGGGTGCCAAACTACCTTGGCCCGGCTCTGACCTACTCAAAAATTTTCTGCCTACCCGCTAGTCCAGACAGCTTTCTCCCCTGCTGCTCTCGCCCCTTCTCTTCTCCCCTCTAGCACCTCCTCCTCCCTCCGTCACTCCCTCCCTTCCCCTTTGTTATTTGCCTTGTAATGCAGGACGTGCGCTCTTGCGCATGAGCACAGGTTCAAGAGTGTGCCTACGCACACAGGCGGGGGGTATCCTGCCGGGTACCTAGGGCGCCCTGTCAGCACAGCCCGGCCACCTCCTAATGAATCGCGCAATCACTCCCCCCACAGCACCCCTGGTAATTACTCCACTGAGAGGTGATAGGCAGAACTAGGTTTTCAGGATCAACCAGACGGCTGAAATTGCAAACTGCAAATTGTCTCAGAATATCACTCTGTACATCATAGTAACAAGCAAGTTAACTGAAAAGGTGAACAACCCCTTTAAGGCATCTATACACTATCCCACAGGCCATACAGTTGTATTGGCCCAAGAGCCATACACACAGATAGCACATGATGGACAGGCAGAGCTGATGCGGCTCCTCTTTACTATCACATCTGCTTATGTGCCATACATATGTCTTTTATGGTGTGAGGAACAAAACTGAGAACAGATTTCTGACCATCCTTTAAATACTTTGTTGCAGTTGGTCAGTTTTACTAGGAATAAATAACGCCAGGGATTTAGTAAAAACAAGTAAGTCTGACTAGTTATTGTATCTGCCAGTGTGACTGTAAGATTTGTACTGCGGAAGTTATATTTTGATTTTCCACGTGAATTATAATACAGGTATGGGATCTGTTATCCAGAACTTATTATCCAGAAAGCTCTGACTTACGGAATGTCTTTTCTTCCATAGACTCCATTTTATCCAAATCTTTATAAATAATTTCCATTTTCTCTGTAATAATAAAACAGTTGTTTGTACTTGATCCCAACTAAGATATAATTAATCCTTATTGGAAGCAAAACCAGCCTATTGGGTTTATTTAATATTTACATGATTTTCTAGTAGACTTAAGGTATGAAGATCCAATTTATGGAAAGATTGGTTATCCAGAAAACCCCAGGTCCTGAGCATTCTGGATAACAGGTCCCATACCTATATTGGGTGCGGCAGGTGCAATAGGAATAATGTAGATAAAATGTTGTTTTAATGTGAATAAACATAGATAGGATATGTGGTTAAATGTAAACAACCTGTAGGCCAAATAAAGTGACACCAGTGATGTTTGTGCTTATGAGCTAACCTTCCTGAAACACCAAAGAGTGTCCTATAGTGTCGATGGGGCTGACAGAGAATTGTGGGTATTTTAGCATGAGAAATGGATAGCTGCATATTTACTTTTATCATAATTCAACAGCAGGACACACACTCACTTATACACACACTAACACAGACACACACTCATACACACATACAGACACTCATACACACACACACACACAAACTCATACACACACACACACACACACACCTCTCTCCCGGGAGATTCTTGTTCCACAGAAAGAGCACAGGAACTCTCGCATCTCCCTTGCTGATTAACAGACGCTTCCCAACCCGTCTGCTGGACAATGAGAGGGGTCGTGGTATCATTAGTCTCCCCTTTCCCTGCCGGCCAATCATAAGAGAAGGGAGGAAGAAGGGGCTGCTTAGTATGCGTGTGAAGGGAGAAGCAAAGCGCGCAGTGTCTGGTGGGACACCGGGAAAAAACCCGCCAGGCCAGACCCCCCTCTCCAGATATTGGGGTTGAGTTAAAAAACAAATCTTCAGCACCGCGCAGCACCATCTGCGCGAGTGGCGCCGTTTGCGCATGTGCACTAAGTGGCTCAGTGCATTACAGTAGGGGAGCAGAGGGGTCGGAGGGGGACCCTGAAGTTTAACTTCACAGAAGAAGCCCATTTTAACTCTAAATGCAGCGGCCCTTCAGGCATTTGCCCAAACGGACAGATTCCCAGTCCGGACCTGACAGTAGTCAGCCAGCTCAGCAAAGTAGTCAGACTGATCAGCAGGGGGCTAGGCTTAGGAATCTGTCAGAAACCATTAAAGTCATGAAAAATCTGCATATATGCGGCCGATCCTTCTACGCGCTGGACATTTTCCGGATCGCTCCTGCAAAAGAAAACTCACCCTCCTCTTCCGAATGGGGCCCTTGGACGATACCTCCGCATCCTGCTCCCAGTCATCGTGGAATCTTTTCGGCCGAAGGATCTTCCTCCTGGGCGCATCCACTCCTGCTCCGACGTCTTCCATCTCTGGCTCCCGACAAACTTCTTCTGCTGCTGCTGCTGCTGGATCTTGCCTCTGCTGCTGCCGAATTCTCCTCTGCTGCCGCCAAATCCTGCTTCTGCCGAATCCTGCCTCTGCTGCTGCCGCTGACACCAACCGATGACGATCCTGCAGGGAAACAAAAAACAAGCAAGTATGAGCAAATTCACAAACAGCATCCTCTTAAAAACCCTGCCCTGCCCACGCTCCTTCTCTGCTTCCTCCCCCAACCCGCCCACTTTTTTCCCGCCGTGGCTAGCCTCTTCCTGTTTTCTACCTGAAGGGGCTAGCTGGGAAGGGTTTGGGGAGGCTAACAACCTGCACCTTAGGGGGGAAGGGGGGCCTGGCCTAACTCCATTCAGGCCTATACAGACTTCATTCCCCCTAAAGTCATGAAAAATCTGCATATATTTTAATTGATGTATACTTCAAAGTTACTTGAAATTATGTTTACTTTTCAAAAAGGTTATGTTTTTGTGGAGTTCCCCTTTAATGACTCATCGGTAGCCCTATTCTGATAACTAAAGGAACCCCCCTATCTTTCAGTTAAACCCAGGAATGGAACAGGAAGAGAATGGGAACAACCACAATACATGCAGACTACAATGGAGTTGCCCTCAAGATGCTCATGTACTGGATCTGTTTCTGGAAATAAATGATTTGCTGTTCTGATGTACTTGACTTGATCGCAATGTAGGCCCCTTTGATTTAAATGGTCCATGAAAGACTCATACTTTGACCTCTATCTGCTGAGGTAGGCAACAAAAAACTTGGAATTGGGTCTCTATTGTGTTTCATAAGAATTGCTTGGATGAGTGCATCTGCGAGTCTAAGTCTTTGCCACTGAAAATAAAAGTGTCGTTGAGCCCATTTGTCACTACTGGAACTGTTAAAGGGGTGGTTCACCTTTAAGTTAACTTTTATTACGTATGTTATAAAATGACACCTGCTGAATAAAAAGCTAAATAACTCAAAAATCACAAAGAATAAAAAATGAAAACCAAATGCAATTTGTCTCAGAATATCAGTCTCTACACCAGTAGACCTTTAGCTGGTGATCAGTAGATCTCAAGACAATGAAAAATTTGAGTTTTTTATTTTTAACCCGAAAATTTGAGTTTTGAATAAAAATTTTTTTTCCAGGTTAAACACAACTGGACCTTAAGAAAATCTGACCCTAAATATCGATATGCAAGATGTTTTATATAGTTGTGCAGGTGGTTACAAAAAGTCCAATTCTAGTGTTTGGATTAGAGGAAGATCTATTTCCTACCAATAACATAAGATGCCTGGTAAGATCCTCATGTGCTACCGGTTTTAAGAAATCCCAAATAATGTTCTGGATAGCCCCCTCCTACACATCAGTTCATTCAGAAATAAGTTCCCCTTTAATGTACTTATTTATGAAGCTGCTGGGAAACCAAGTAAATAACAGTAGACTCAATTAGATGGAAGTCTTAATATTGGTGAATCATTTTGTGCCTCATCCCTTACATATACCTATACCAAAAAAGAAAAAAAATAGCTTCAAAAGCTAGCGTCTGATTGGTCAGGCCCATGAACCTACTGATGGGACAAATATTTCAAATTGAGGGTTGGAAAAAAACATAAGAAAAAGAATGTTCCAGTAACATTTGACTTTAAAAATCGCTAATCATTTGCTAAAAGACAACAAGGTTTTAAAACACAGTGCCATTTCCCCAAATCTTTTCATTTAATGTAGGAATTTCTCAAAATGCAAATGCAATAGCAGAAGTTGCAAAGTAGTGCCACATTTACATACACAGGTATATGTAACACCAAGGTATTTTAAGTCTGGTAATTATTTGCCCATTATAGCTGCATCAATAAATAGCGAATTTGGCCTTTAAAAGTGAAATGTTTCCGTTTAAGAGCGACAGGTTGCTGGAGTGAGCAGTTGTATGACATCACAGTGAGGCACCTCCAGCATGTACAGAATGTCATGTGACTTCATGTGACATCATAATGAGAAAAACCAACATTATCCAGTTGGTAAAGCAACTGCGTAGAGAGAGCACAAGTTGAGGGAGATGGGTGTATTTTTTTCTTCGCCGAATGGCTCCTCGGAGCAGATTTCGGAAATACATTCTCCTGATATTTGTACGACTCATGAACCTTCTGAAAACTCTTCAATCAACTCTCAGACTCGTGAGAATCCTTCTGTGGCTTGTCCGACTGATGCGGATCTTGGGGTGACTCAACCAGATCTTGAACGTCTGTCTGTTGTCGATCCATATTGGGAGGTGCTGGACCCCAAACCTGATATCCACGCCCTATTCGATGAATATAATAGGAAGTTCTTTTGTGGACATTTGCCTCCAATTGACCTTAAATGGAGCAACAGGTTAAGCTTGTAAGTCAGAAACGAATGTGCTTTGTTGTTTATAGACCTTGGGGGACAATCTGTATCACTGTCACTACTATACAGCGTCACATCCCCAACTTTACTAGCCTGGTAAGATGCACAGGAGGGAGAGATATGTATGTGCAAGAGCTGGAGCGCTGTTAGTTTTCTGTTAAATGCTCATATGCACTCGCTCCATGCATTAGTCTGTCATTATCTGCCTTCTGCAAAGCAAAGCTACTAACAAGGGCACAACAAGTACCTACATACTGGCTGTACAGGGCAGGGACTGGAACAAGACAAGTACAGTAACATATAAATAGTGTTTATTCTCAAATCTGCATGATTTTCTTTTTCAGAAATGCTGGTTATTTCAAATGTGAGGCTATCACCAGAAGATGCAGCATTCGCCTGAACAAGCCTCTCCTTGATTTACGGTCAAGGAAAGATACAGTGGAAGTAAGTTGTGTCTTTTTGTTGTGTCTTTTTGTAGTAACTGTCAGCAGTCAGTTTCTCTACATGCAGGATTGAATTCTTACAGTTAGCTCTGATCAGTCATTACTCTGTGTTGCTTTAGATCATGTATCTGAGCCAAATTCCAGACATCTCCTGCTACAATAGTCAATAAGAGTTAAAAGGAGATACGGAACCAATTCTGTCTTTATTTTTGGGTCTCAAAGTGGAATGTCAGATTTAGTTTGGGTCCTATTAAACAGCAGGTTAAGAAACCCTATATTATATGATGGGAATGTTCTCCTGCTGACACAGTAGCCCCATGGCACAAGTCAGTTGATGTTTAAGATCAACGTTTCTCATTCCTTTTCTCCTCACTTGATGCCACAAAATGGTTTAGTAGAGGAGACGCACAATTTAAAATAAAGACAGATGTGACCCGCTCAAATATGTTTCCCTTTCTTTTATTCCCTTATGGAATTAGATATATTTGTGCCTGTGAATAGAGTTCCATACAAAGATGTGATGTATTTTCTATACATGACGACAGAACAAGTAATATTGGGGCTGTTTCTCCCCCTACAGACGCTCCTGCATGAAATGATCCACTACTACCAGCGTATCAATGGTACCCGCATCTTAGACCATGGGCCGGAATTTCAGTATCACATGGAGCGTATCAATAGAGAAAGTGGAGCAGATGTTACGGTAAGTGTTTTCAGACATTAAATCATTCCAATAAAATCCAAACAAGTAATTTACATGAGAAATTCTCCATCAGCTGGGAGTAGGATGGTAAAAAAAATTTCAGTTTAGCATTTTGCTTCTGGACGAAGGTAAAGTGCCCCAAAATTCCTATAAAGCTCTTGTTCTGCTGCTTGTTTATAATAATTAGTTATTGGACTTTACCTTACTGCTGAGTTATATTCAGTTGAATAATTTAGATCAGTACTGCCCACATTTTTTCAAGTCATGGACCTATATATAAATTGTATTAAAGTGGTTGTTAACGTTCCAAAAACTCAGTTTAGTTGGTTTCAGACAGTTCACCAAACTTTTTCCAATTACTTTCTATTTTGACTGTTGTGTAAAGGTAAAGTGTAAAGGGCAATTTTTCACCTTCTAAAGCAGCTCTAGGAAGGGGGGGGTCGCCGACCCTGTAAACCGTTCTAAACTGATACATTTAGTTGATACATTTCTTATCTTTGTCCCTGCTGAGCAGAGTCTTTGGGTTTCTTTAAAGGCAGCTGTTAGAATTGATACAACAGTTGCTAATCCTCCAGAGATGCTGCTGAGAAATGTATCAGCTAAGGGGCAGATTTATTAAGGGTCAAAGTAAAAATTTTAATTAGAACATTGAAATTTTTTTTAGTCAAAACTCTCAAATTCGAATTATGAATTAGCCAAACCCAATTAGAGTTTTAATTTGAATTTCGAGATTTATCATACTCTAGCCCTTTCAGAATGCGAATTAGACTTTTCCACACCTATAACCTGCCGAGTTCATGTATAAGTCAATGGGAGAGGTACAGACACCAATTTAGATATGTTAGTAGCCTTCCTGACATTCAAGTTTCATTCAGAGAAAAAAAAACTCAAATCGAGTTTGGTCTAATTCGATTCATATTCGATTCCATTTTTCGATTCTGTAAAATTTGTGCGAGTTCTAGAGATTCGATCTTTTTAATAAATAACCCCTCGATCGAATTTAGAGTATATTCAAATTTAAAGGAGTTGAAAAAAACCATTAATTAGAAATCCGACCCTTGATAAATGTGCTTCTAAAAGTTGCAAAATTGTAACAGTTCAGAATCTGCACCTGAATTACTGAGCCGCCAGACTCAAACACGAGAGACAGGGACATTCAACTTTGATTTTGGAAAAAGGGTAAAAAATGGAAAGTGATTGAAAGAAAGTCTTTGTTTCTGGGGAACAATCTGAAAAAATTGAACTGAAAAAAGTTTCTGGAAGGTGAACAATCACTTTAAAATGATTATTTGATTTGATTAGTGATGTGTGTGCTGGCCTGATACCCGTGGGACCCACGGGTTTACCTGCAGGTCGGACAGGTATGACCTGACCTCACACTTCTTCGCGGGTGGACACCGTCAAATGCCGGCTTCCGGGTTATACTTTTATAGATGCTGCACCTGCTCACTCCACCTCTTTTGTGACGTAATCGGCGGGGCGGGTCTATAAAAGGAACCCGGAAGTCGGCGTGGGTGGTGGGAGGGCGGGGTGTAGGTTGGGGAAATACCGACCCACACATCACTAGACACCATGTACATTAATCAATGGCACCCACAGGCAGGATGAAAGGCAGAAAGATTCCTAAAAGGCCACAGAGTCCTCCATATTGTTACATGTAACCACTGGCTCTCCAGGCCTAATCATATGCGATTGTACGATTATATTCTACCTGCTGAATCCCCAGTTTCAGGTTTCGTAATATTTCTCTTGTTATTTTATAGATCGATCATGATTTCTATGATGAATACGAGTCACTGAAGCGCCACAGTTGGAGATGCAATGGCCCCTGTGCAGAAGTAGTGAGACGGGTAATGGACAGGACTCCGTATTCCAAGGGGCACAAGCGCGAATGTGGAGGAGAGTTTATAAAGATCCAAGAGCCTGACGATAGTCCTCCAAACAAGAGAATGAGATTGGACCAATAGAGTCACTTTGGGAATATTATAGAGACTTTGTCCTTGGCTAATATGCTGCTAACAACTGTTTTGCCAGAATATAAGGCAGTGGCACAAAAATGGCCCAGTTCTCAGCTGCTGAAAAGAAGAGGCTGATATCCAGATAGGCCTCAGTACTGACTATTGCCATGGGCAGTGCATTGTGCCAAAAATGTGCCAAGAAAATGGCAATGGACAAGCAGCCATAAGATAATTATTGTCTAATTTATATGAGGCATGGGCCCAGTGCAAGCAAGAAGAACAAAACTTGCTGCTGAACTGGCCAGTAGAAGGGATACAAGTTGGATACTGTGACTATTCCAAAGGATATGGAAATCACATCAAGAGTCACACAGAGTCTAAACAAGGAACAGACACAACTGAATGGAATAGTATCCCTGATGCCCCTTCTTGCCTACAGCACTTGGCACAGCGTTGAACTATGGAAAATGAAATACTATCCAGACATGACCTGCAAGAAGTTAATGTAGCAGATTGATATTTAATGTTAACGTTTTCACTATCCTTTAATGTTAAAAATATCTTTCTGTATTCAATTTTACAATATACTTTTTTAACAAACAATCAATGTTCTGCTTTCATTTATCTGGAATGATTGTGACATTAACTAGTGTGGTTTATGCACAAATTATAAGTCCATCGTCCTAGGTAAGAGCACTGGGGAGCTTTGAGTCCCCAGTGCTCCTTAGGATGGGGTTGGGCAAAATGCGCCCCTGAAATTTTGCTGCAATAGGCCCTGGTCTTTTTGGCGTTGCCACAAATCCGGGCCTGACACTGCTTATTTTACACAGGGACTAAGTTTTACCTCCAACCTAGATGCTGCCTTCAAGGTTAAAACTCCCAAACTTAGTTGCCCTTTTATTGGCCACCAGTTGGACCACTGCTGGAAAGGGTTGGAGCTACAGCATGGAGCTGGTCACCGCTTCTGTATAAATTATAACAAACAAGGGAAAGTTGTGCTCACCACTCATTTTTAAAACCATTAAGCGGGGTGCAATGAGGCTGTGACCACAAAATTCATTATATGTGTGTGTGTGTGTGTATATATTGCCTCCGAGGCCTTTCTCAAAGTATCTTGATCACAAACAAGCCTGTCTGAGTACAGCCCCATTGAAAACAGCTAAATGCGTCTATTCCTGCGCTCTCCTGCGGCTGAACGCAGAAAAACGGAACGCAGGGGAGCGTAGCTTCAACCGCTCATCAGTAAGAGCCCTTATATACATAAACTGGCGGGAATCAGCGATGACGATGCCATATGGTAATTAACATAACTAGTTAATTACTTTTCACATGAAAACCCCCCTGTATACGTCTTGAATCATTTGTGTATCATCATGACCCTTCTGTAATTCATTCAAAGCATTCCTGAGTGTGTGAAAAATATAAATATAAATAAAATCATGTGCATCAAAAAATATATCTAAATCAAAGTTCAAGTTCATATTGTGAACAGTCCAAGTTTAAACCCCAGGTTTTTGATGTGTATAACCTGTATTTAATAATTTATAACAAGAGTCCACCCGACGTAGGTAATGGGGAGTCAGTAATCAGCCTCCAATGAAGACAATTGGTGTGTTAAAAGAAACATGATCCTGTAGGCAGTTGTCTCTCTAACCTCCGTTTATTTTCTGATAGTTAGTACTTACGGAGTATACTGCTATTTCAAATCATCATAAACTTGTGTCATCAGAGCCCTGTTTCAGCAGCCCCGTTTGGCATTATTAGGTGCTTGGCAGAAATCATACACACACCTCCGGACGGCTAATCGTTAGCCATCATAGGGTTATGCGGAGAGTAATTCCATCCAAGGGTGGCCTATCACCGATCGGCTCCTATTCCAGTTCAGTGAATTATCGCCCACAGGCGGCGCATCAGCGGCCATCGTTGGGCAAGATACAAAGTAATGTCACCCTGGGGCGGCGTATCCGCTGTCATCACAGTGCCCCTTGAAGTGTTGCACTCCACACACGCAGCAGATCTCTGGCCAACTCCGGAGCGTGTAATAGCATACACGTGAGGCCCAGCACACTCTAGAACGTCCCTTGTAGTAGGGCCACCGATCTACTTGTTCACCGTCGGTATGGATGATAGGTGAATACTTAGGAAAGGAGAGCTCTTTTAGCCACTGTAAGACAGATATGCACGAATTGCCACTCTTCCCCAGGCCATTATTCACACACAGCGGTAAACAATAGTAAAACAGAACGCTTCTCATCGGCCATCTTATTGAACACACAAAGTACCCAAAAGTCACGAAACCAGCCAAGGTCAGCTACAAAACCAGCACAGAAATAGCCAAGAGGCACTTCAAAAGTAGTCCAAAAAATGCACAATATGTGCAGTGGAAAAAAGTCTATTTTTCCATGACGCAAAATGGGACAGATTCACTCATCACTGGGAGCGTAACTATAGAGGGGGGCCCAGGAGACCCGAATTCATATACAATCTCAACAAATATTGGTGAAACAGGTCAACCTCTAGAGATTTTGGTGGCCAGCAGATTTTTGCCTGAAATACACCATAAAATGCGAGAATGCTTAAGCGTTACGGGAGACTGGGTAAATCTGGTTACACAAGTCAGTACCAATGCATGCTGGGTATTGTAGTCTTACATTAAAATTGGCAGTCAGCAAATTGTTAAACAAAAACTAAATTACCCAACATGCATTGGAAGATCTAGGCTGGCACATTAGGCATACCTCCCAACTGTCCCTTTTTCAGAGGGACAGTCCCTCTTTTGACAGCTCAACCCGCAGTCCCTCATTTGTACTGGAAAGTCCCTCTTTTCTCTGCACTGAACAGCCACAAAAAGAAACAAAGTTTCTCACTTAATTGGCTTTTGGCAGAGAGGCCAGAACAGCTAAAAGGTGCAATAAGATACTTTGTAATGATTTTGAGACACAAAAACACAGTTTAGATAAGGAGAAATATTTTCAAACTTTCATAACCTGCCAAATTTTGTAAAACAAACATGGTAATTAGGGGGTGTGGCCACAGAAAGGGTGTGGTCAAAAAATTAGCTGCGTGCAGAAAATTTTTTTTTTGTCCCTCTTTTTACTTCCAAAATATTGGGAAGTATGCATTAGGGCAATAAAAAACTGTAAAAAAAAAGTACAAACCAGCGAAAGGCCCAAAAAGTAGCCCAAATACGTACCTTGGTTAGTTTGTATTTTCTAAACCCGCCTGGGCTTTAAATTAGTAGCCCAATTTGATTGGAAACCTGGCAACCCTGACGTGGGCAATTATCTCGTGTTGTCTCGTCTCACTGTATATTCGTATACTGCTGAGATGACAATAAAGTTTACTTTGACTTTGAAGAGACATGAAGCCAATTGAGTGAAATATGTGGGAGGGGTCTTCTGACCAAATGTCATGACCCATCTGCAAATGTTTCGCTACTTCTAAAGATCAGAATAGTTCTGGGATATGGTACATTTCGTCACTACGCTCGTTTCGTTAGTCTAGATACGGGGACAGGAGGAAGGTGTGTTTGTATGTGAGTGTTGGGATGTAAAACACACCTCAATGGATACAGGCGGGGCCCCAGGAAGTTCATAGCGGCCATTAGTGGGCAGGAGATATATTTAGGGGCTACAAATTCTAAATATACACTGACAACCCTCCCACTGTCATTGTGCTTCAAGTCTCTACACTGGGTGCTGGGAGTTACAGCATGGCTGGGAGTTAGTGGATGCTGGGAGTTACAGGATGGCTGGGAGTTAGTGGATGCTGGAAGTTACTGGATTGCTGGGAGTTAGCAGATGCTGGGAGTTAGTGGATGCTGGGAGTTACAGGATGGCTGGTTAGTACAACTACACTGGGGTTGCTACAAGTTGGAAGTCCCTAACTTAGGAAACCTCCTCCCAGACAAGTGGCCAACATTTCCACTCTCCCCAGGGTCTCTCTCATCCAGCTCTGGCCCTGGGGCTCCACCATTTGCATTCTGTGAGGGTCCCATAATGGCGCTGGCCAAATGTGTTAAAAAGTTAAAACACAACAGAAACAGCATCCTGACCCTGCCTCTAGGCAGGCATGGGACCTGTTGTCAAAGGCTGAGGACCTGGGGTTTTCCAGATAAGGGATCTTTCTGTAATTTGGATTTCCATACTTTAAGTTGCAGATTTATCAAGGGTTGAAGTGAATATAAGAATTTTGAAATTCAAATTTTCAAGGTTTTTTTTGTGGAATTCGACTAGGGAATAGTCCATATTCGATTTTAATTTGAAAAAAATTCAAATATCGAAATTCATCATGAACTGTCTCTTTAAAAATGTGACTTCGACCATTCCCATATAAAACCTGCCAAATTGTTGTTTTAGCCTATGGGGGACCTCCTAGAACCTATTTGGAGTCAATTGGTGACATTCAAAAATCTAAGGTTTTTTTGGTGGGCTATTCCTTCGATTCGTACGATTTGAATTTCGGCCGAATACGGACCTATTCAATCGAAAACGGACCTATTCGGGCCAAAAGAAACTCAGACTTAATTTCAGCTGGTCTTTTTGAATTCGAACGTCAAAGTTTTTTCAATTCGAAATTCAACCCTTGATAAATATGCCCCTTAAATTCGACCCTTGATGAATCTGCCCTTTAAGGCGCCCATAGATGTAGAGATCGGCTCAACAATCATCATCATTTATTTATATAGCGCTGTCAAGATACGCAGTGCTTTACAACAATGTTACCAAATGAGGTGGGCGATATCAGGCTGATCCTAGGGCCCAACAATCGAATCAGAACGGATCCGATACGGGCGGTCAAATTTTTATTTATAAAAATTTTCACTAAAATAAAATATGACATTACTTGATTATCTGCCAGATGGGATTTTATAACCTGCCCGATCGAGATTTGGCCGACTTTTAAGCCAGATATAGATCGTGGAAGCCTGTCAGATGGCCCCACACATGACTCAGTCTGTAGGCAGCTTTTTTCGGCCCGTGTATGGGGGCCTTAAGTCTGATAAAAAGTAAAAAAAAAAACATTTAAACATCAAACAAACCCAATGGGATTGTCTTGCCGTTAGTAAAGGTAAATTATAGCTTAGTTGGGAGAAAGTGTAAGCGTGGGCAGAACTATAGAAGAACTAAACCCTGGGGCTGCAGGGGACACAAGTGGTATAGGGGAGGCCCAACTAAATGAACTTGCCCTGCGCCACAGAGTAAAATGTACTGTTTCCGTATTGCAGAGAAAGAGTAAAGCATTTTTAAAAATTTTCATTATTTGCTTATAATGAAATCTATTGGAGATGGCCTTCCAGTAATTCGGAGTTTTCTGGATAATAGTTTTCTGCATAACGTATCCCATACCTGTGTATATATATGTGTATTTAAATGGATACTGTCATTGGAAAACATGTTTTTTTTCAAAATGCATCAGTTAATAGTGCTGCTCCAGCAGAATTCTGCACTGAAATCCATTTCTCAAAAGAGCAAACAGATTTTTTTATATTGAATTTTGAAATCTGACTTGGGGCTAGACATTTTGTCAATTTCCCAGCTGCCTCCAGTCATGTGACTTGTCTCTGATAAACTTCAGTCACTCTTTACTGCTGTACTGCAAGTTGGAGTGAAGCGCCCCTTTAAAAATCTCAGAGGAAAAGTCCCCAGGGAACATAATTAACATTCCCCAACAAATTACAGTTGAAATTGTTGTCCTTTATCTAAGGTGAACGATCAACAGAAAAGGTTTTTTTTCTTTCTCCCAATATAGGGAAAACAAAGATATCAGTGCAGCAGAATTGAACAAATACAAAGCATTTTGTCTATTTCTTGTTTTAAATTCAAACAGTATTTGACTGGGCCTTTGAAGGTCCACCAGGCAACTTGACATCCATGGCTCACTCTATGCTAAGAGTAGATATTAAGAGGCAGATTTATCAAGGTTCAAGTTGAGTTTCTCATGAGAAATTTTTAGTTTTCGAGTTGAATTTTTAGAGTTAAAAAAACTAGAATTTTTTGAGATTTATTATACCCCGACCATAGAAACCTGTGGAGGTCACGCAGGAGTCAATGGCAGAGGTCCCCTGAACCAGTTGAAGATGTTACTAGCCTTCATGATGTTTGAGCTTTTTTCAGAATGTTTTGCCCGAAAACTCAATACATGTAAGTGATTCCAGTTTTTTTTCTGCCAAACACTTGATCAATTAGAGTTTTTCCATTTGAGTTTTTTCTTAAATTAGAAACCATTTGAGTTGCAAGTTCATTCAAGGGTAAAAAAAATTCTAAAATTCGACCTTTGAAATCTAACCACCTAAATGTATCATGTATCTGCAGTGTTGGACTGGGACACCAGGGACCCACACAAAAACCGAGACCCACTCTCTGTACTATTATTCTTAATCTCCTCACTCAACCTCTATTCTCCTAGGGGCAAATACACATCGCAGCACTTTGTCAGGCGTAGATTCGCCACGAACGCTGGTGAAGTTGCACTAGTGTTACTGCGCCAATCGAAGATGCGCTAGCGTTGCATAATTTGCATACGGCGGTAAGTTAAAGTTGATTGGACGTATATGTTGCAGCAAATACATTACACTACACAAGCCTGGGAAATCTTAGTAAAATAAAATAAAATTGTTATATTGCCCTACACATGAGCCCAGTGTATAGTTTATGTGGCATATGTTAGGAAATGTAGGGGGGAAGCGGGTTACTCCAAAAAAAATGTACTCTCTTTTGCAGCCTTTTTCCCTGAAAAAAGGAAAATACTCTAGCGTTTTTTGGGACTTTTTAAACTATTTTATTGAAGAAGTCTTATCTACTCTATTGCACTTTTCCTGGTCTGAGGTGGCGAAGGCAAGTCTGGCGCAAGAGGTAACGTTCAGTAAAATCCGCATCTTAGTGAATTTGCACAGTTATGTCCATTCGCCAGAGTGCAAATTCACCATGCCTAAAAAATGTAGCGAATTACCGCTAGAGTCTATCTCCTTCACTAGTGAATTTATGCCTGCGCCCGTTAGTAAATTGGAAAATGAAACGACGTCACGCTGGTGAATTGTCGCTAACGTTAGTCACTTCGCCATTTAGTAAATTTGACCCTAAAAGTTAATTTAAAGTGAGGTACCCCTTTAAGGGGGGCCACATGGTACATTTCTGTTCAGTGAGTTTGTAATTGATCCTCAGCATTCAGCTCAGATTCAAAAGCAACAGATATGACCCATGTGGCCCCCCCTCAAGTCTCTGATTGGTTACCAGGGAGTGTTCTGTTCTGTTAGACATCCAGTCACTTCAGCCTTTATACATTACATTTCTGCCTAACTAACTTTATTAGAAACATTATTTATTTTGCACAGCCTATCTATTTGCCCAGTTTTTATTTTTATACTGAACAATTCCTTTAAACCTGGCTTTAAAAACTCCCGATTGGCTGCACTTACTTGTCTTCGTATTTAGAGGAGTTGAGGTGAAACTGGATGTCAGTGCTTTGATTGTTATTTCTTCCACACTTGTCGTCCAACTCATAGGGTAGGACTCCACATGCGTTTTCGGTGCAATCCGATGCGTTGCGACAAAAATAAGGTAAGTAATAGAATTGTCGCAGCGTCGGTCCGACGCGACACGACTGTCGGATGCAGTAGCAGCATATCGGATTGGGCCGAAAACCCTTCCACTTTATACGAATAGTTAATCTCCGGGGCTTCCCTAGCATCACGATTCTGCCTGCAAGAGAAAGAGGGCATATCATACATATCATATATCATACTAAAAGTTAACTTAAAGAAGAAGAAGAAAACGTGGGAAACTAGTAGAACTTGTAGCCACAATTTACATATATAGAAACTTGGAATGTACCTTACCGTTTTGCCAAAATGCAATTATTTAATTTAGGGATGCACCAAATCCAGGATTTGGGTCGGGATTAGTCCAGGATTCAGCCTTCTTCAGCAGGTCAAATCCTTCTGCGCGTCTGAACCTAATCCTAATATGCAAATTAGGAATGGGGAGGGAAATCGCGTGACTTTTTGTCACAAAACAAGGAAGTAAAAAAATGGTTTCCCCTTCCCACCCGTAATTTGCATATGCAAATTAGGATTCGGATTCTGACGTATCTTTTGCAAAGGATTCAGCGGTTTGTCGTATCCAAAATAGTGGATTCAGTGCATCCCTAATTTAATTTGGGACCCCAAACTATGTCACAACACCATTCACATAATATTGAAACTTGGCTTGAATCTCAAGAAATTCAGAATTTTAAGAATCCACCCCAGATGCAAATGGAATTGTATTCAATAGATGCTCATTACTTGGCCAACTATGATCGTTTCTTTTAGGCATGCACCGAATCCAGGATTCGGCCTTTTTCAGCAGGATTCGGCCGAATCCTTGTGCCTGGCTGCATCGAATTCAAATCCTAATTTGCATAGGTTATTACATGTAAATGTTAGGCGGGCTAATTAAGCAGAAGTTCTGATCTGCTGCCAGTAGACATCTGCCATATTCATATCATTAAAGGGGAACTCCAGCTTCCAAAATTTGATAGAGGCCACATAACACAGAAACCCCTAATATACCCATCACCGTTACCTGTTTCCTCAAAAAGTATGACTAAATGCCATTTTCTATGCTGAAATCCAGTTGTGTAACAGTTCTTGTCTTTCTGCATCATTTGAAATCCTGGCAGGGAAGGAGGGACTAAACACTGATGTTACAGATTGTAACAACTTCTCCACAGCTTACAGACAACATGCAGGAACTACATAACCCACAATGCATTGCACTGGGATCTTCCTTAAAAAGCAGCCGGGGCAAAACAAATGAAAGCAGCCCACATGTAAACACACAATGCTCTTGTACTCAGCCACACTTATATATTGGATTAAAACGTATATATTGGGATCCACCTCAGATCTGTTCACCCTCCATGTACACAGATAAAAATGATCCTCAAAACAACGGATATACTGCCATAGATGCTCTAATTCATCAGCGCAGTTGTCTATATAAATCAATCAATGGCTTGAGGTGGGTGATATCAAGCTGATCCAATCCTAGGGCCCAACAATCGGATCATAATGCAGACAATACGAGCAGTCGGATCACGGCACCGCATCAACAGATTTTTAACCCTGCCTGATCGAAATCTGGGCGACTTTCAATGGATAGCGATTGGGGAAGCCTGTCGGAGGGCCCCTCACACGGGCCAATAAGCTGCCAACTCTTTCATTTGGCAGCTTTTATCGGCCCATGTATGGGCAGCATTAGGGAGACTGCTATTAAAATCAAGCAGCCACTGTGGAAAGGTTCCCTCCTCCCATTCCAAATCATATGCACAGTCCCTATCGCCATGCAGATATTCAGCTGAACAGTGGTGTAACTACTCGCCGGCGGGGCCTGGTACAGGATGGGCACCTGGGCCCCCTTGTCAGGCCCTCCTCCCAGGGTTGGAACTAGGGGGAGGCAGAAGAGGCACCTGCCTAGGGCGCAAAGATGTGGGGGCGCTGGGCAGGTACCTACTCAAAAGTTTTCTGCCTACAGCCCGGCCCTGCCTCCTCCCTATGAATTACGCAATCACTCCCCGCACCCCTGGTAATTACTCCAATGAGAGGGGATAGGCAGAACTGAATTTAAAGCTCAACAGGTTTTCAGGATCAACCAGATGGCTGAAATTGCAAACTGGAGAGATGCTGGAAAAAAAGCTAAATAACTCAAAAACCACAAATTACAAAAAATAAAAACCTATTGTAAATTGTCTCAGAATATCACTCTGTACATCATAGCAAAAGTTACCTGAACAGGTGAACAACCCCTTTAAGGCATCTATACACTATCCCATAGGCCATACAGTTGTACTGGCCCAAGAGCCATACACACAGATAGCACATGATGGACAGGCAGAGCTGATGCGGCTCCTCTTTACTATCACATCTGCTTTTGCGCCATTCATATGTGTTTTATGGTGTGAGGAACAAAACTGAGAACAGATTTCTGACCATCCTTTCATTACTTTGGTGCAGTTGGTCAGTTTTACTAGGGATAAATAACGCCAGGGATTCAGTAAAAACAAGTAAGTCTGACTAGTTATTGTATCTGCCAGTGTGACTGTAAGATTTGTATTGTGGAAGTTATATTTTGATTTTCCTCTTGAACATGTATTATAATACAGGTATGGGATTCGTTATCCAGAAAAGTTTATTAACTTTTATTTATTATTCAGAAAGCTCTGACTTACGGAATGTTTTTTCTTCCATAGACTCCATTTTATCCAAATTTTTAAAAATAATTTCCATTTTCTCTGTAATAATAAAACAGTAGCTTGTACTTGATCCCAACTAAGATATAATTAATAATTATTGGAAGCAAAACCAGCCCATTGGGTTTATTTAATGTTTACATGATTTTCTAGTAGTTCCAATTTATGGAAAGATCTGTTATTCAGAAAAAATCAGGTCCTGAGCATTCTGGATAACAGGTCCCATATCTGTACTGGGTGCGGCAGTTGCAATAGTAATAATGAAGATAAAATGTTTGTTTTAATTTGAATAAACATAGCAGAGCCGGGCCACACCGTGCAGGCGCCCTAGGAAACCTGTCCTGCCATGGCGCTGGCAGAGTGTGCAAATGCGCGTGTTGACACCGGCACGCATGCGCACAAGCACAAATCGGCAAGCGCACATGCGCAGAAAGGCGCCCCCCCATCTTTGCGCCCTAGGCACGTGCCTACTCTGCCTACCCCTAGTTCCGGCCCTGAAACATACAGTAGATAGGATATGTGGTTAAATATAAACAACCTATAGGCCAAATAAAGCGACACCAATGATGTTTGTGCTTATGAGCTAACCTTCCTGAAACACCAAAGAGTGTCCTATAGTGTCGATTGGGCTGACAGAGAATTGTGGGTATTGTGAGCATGAGAAATGGATAGCTGCGTATTCACTTTTATCATAATTCTCACTCATACACACACATTAACACACACACTCTTACACACACACACTCATACATACACACTCATACACACATTAACACACACACTAATACACACATTAACACACACACTAACACACACACAAACTCATTCATATACACTAAACACAAACACACACACCTCTCTCCCAGGAGCTTCTTGATCCACAGAAAGAGCACAGGAACTCTCGCATCTCCCTTGCTGATTAGCGGACGCTTCCCAACCCCTCTGCTGGACAATGAGAGGGGGCGTGGTATCATTACTCTCCCATTTCCCTGCCGGCCAATCATAAGAGAAGGGAGGAACGATGGGGCTGCTTAGTATGCGTGTGAAGGGAGCGTGCAGTGTCGGACTGGAAAAAACATGCCGGGCCAGACCCCCCTCTCCTGATATTGGGGAGTGGCGCCGTTAACGCATGTGCACTGAGAGGATCAGCGCATTACAGTAGAGGAGCAGAGGGGTTTGGAGGGGGGCCCTGGGACAGCAGACCGACCCTGACAACGTGCATGCTGTAATTTCTACCTGCCCACGATCACCACTACAGTTTAACTTCACATAGAGGAGCAGCCCATTTTAACTCTAAATGCAGCGGCCCATCAGGCATTTGCCCAAATGGACAGATTCCCAGTCCGGACGTGACAGTAGTCAGCCAGCTCAGCAAAGTAGTCAGACTGATCAGCAGGTGAGCAGGGGGCTAGGCTTAGGGAACTATCAGAAACCATGAAAAGTTTGCATATATTTTAATTGATGTATACTGCAAAGTTGCTTGAAATTATGTTTACTTTTCATAAAGGTTATGTTTTTGAGGAGTTACCCTTTAATGACTCGTCAGTAGCCCTATTCTGATAACTAAAGGAACCTCCCTGTCTATCAGATAAACCCAGGAATGGAAGAGGAAGAGAATGTGAACAACCACAATACATGCAGACTACAATGGAGTTGCCTTCAAGATGCCCATGTACTGGATCTGTTTCTGGAAATAAATGGTTTGCTGTTCTGATGTACTTGACTTGATCGCAATGTAGGCCCCTTTGATTTAAATGGTCCATGAAAGACTCATACTTTGACCTCTATCTGCTGAGGTAGGCAACAAAAAACTTGGAATTGGGTCTCTATTGTGTTTCATAACAATTATTTGGATGAGTGCATCTGCGAGTCTAAGTCTTTGCCACTGAAAATAAAAGTGTCGTTGAGCCCATTTGTCACTACTGGAACTGTTAAAGGGGTGGTTCACCTTTAAGTTAACTTTTATTATGTTATAAAATGACACCTGCTGAATAAAAAGCTAAATAACTCAAAAATCCACAAAGAATAAAAAATGAAAACCAAATGCAAGTTGTCTCAGAATATCAGTTTCTACACCACTAGACCTTTAGCTGGTGATCAGTAGATATTAAGTTTTTTTATTTTTAACCCGCAAATTTGAGTTTTGAATAAAAATAACCTTAAAAACTCGAATTGTTCAGGTTATACAACTGGACCTTAAGTAAATCTGCCCCTAAATATTGATATACAAGATTTTTTATATAGTTGTGCAGGTGGTTACAAAAAGTCCAATTCTAGTGTTTGGATTAGAGGAAGATCTATTTCCTACCAATAACATAAGCTCACTGGTAAGATCCTCATGTGCTACTCCCAAATAATGTTCTGGATAGCCCCCTCCTACACAACAGTTCATTCAGAAATAAGTTCCTCCCCTTTAATGTACTTATTTATGAAGCTGCTGAGAAACCAAGTAAATAACAGAAGACTCAATTAGATGGAAGTCTTAATATTGGCAAATAATTTTGTGCCTCATCCCTTACATATACCTATACCAAAAAAGAAAAAAAATAGCTTCAAAAGCTAGCGTCTGATTGGTCAGGCCCATGAACCTACTGATGGGACAAATATTTCAAATTGAGGGTTGGAAAAAAATATAAGAAAAAGAATGTTCCAGTAACATTTGACTTTAAAAATCGCTAATCATTTGCTAAAAGACAACAAGGTTTTAAAACACAGTGCCATTTCCCCAAATCTTTTCATTTAATGTAGGAATTTCTCAAAATGCAAATGCAATAGCAGAAGTTGCAAAGTAGTGCCACATTTACATACACAGGTATATGTAACACCAAGGTATTTTAAGTCTGGTAATTATTTGCCCATTATAGCTGCATCAATAAATAGCGAATTTGGCCTTTAAAAGTGAAATGTTTCCGTTTAAGAGCGACAGGTTGCTGGAGTGAGCAGTTGTATGACATCACAGTGAGGCACCTCCAGCATGTACAGAATGTCATGTGACTTCATGTGACATCATAATGAGAAAAACCAACATTATCCAGTTGGTAAAGCAACTGCGTAGAGAGAGCACAAGTTGAGGGAGATGGGTGTATTTTTTTCTTCGCCGAATGGCTCCTCGGAGCAGATTTCGGAAATACATTCTCCTGATATTTGTACGACTCATGAACCTTCTGAAAACTCTTCAATCAACTCTCAGACTCGTGAGAATCCTTCTGTGGCTTGTCCGACTGATGCGGATCTTGGGGTGACTCAACCAGATCTTGAACGTCTGTCTGTTGTCGATCCATATTGGGAGGTGCTGGACCCCAAACCTGATATCCACGCCCTATTCGATGAATATAATAGGAAGTTCTTTTGTGGACATTTGCCTCCAATTGACCTTAAATGGAGCAACAGGTTAAGCTTGTAAGTCAGAAACGAATGTGCTTTGTTGTTTATAGACCTTGGGGGACAATCTGTATCACTGTCACTACTATACAGCGTCACATCCCCAACTTTACTAGCCTGGTAAGATGCACAGGAGGGAGAGATATGTATGTGCAAGAGCTGGAGCGCTGTTAGTTTTCTGTTAAATGCTCATATGCACTCGCTCCATGCATTAGTCTGTCATTATCTGCCTTCTGCAAAGCAAAGCTACTAACAAGGGCACAACAAGTACCTACATACTGGCTGTACAGGGCAGGGACTGGAACAAGACAAGTACAGTAACATATAAATAGTGTTTATTCTCAAATCTGCATGATTTTCTTTTTCAGAAATGCTGGTTATTTCAAATGTGAGGCTATCACCAGAAGATGCAGCATTCGCCTGAACAAGCCTCTCCTTGATTTACGGTCAAGGAAAGATACAGTGGAAGTAAGTTGTGTCTTTTTGTTGTGTCTTTTTGTAGTAACTGTCAGCAGTCAGTTTCTCTACATGCAGGATTGAATTCTTACAGTTAGCTCTGATCAGTCATTACTCTGTGTTGCTTTAGATCATGTATCTGAGCCAAATTCCAGACATCTCCTGCTACAATAGTCAATAAGAGTTAAAAGGAGATACGGAACCAATTCTGTCTTTATTTTTGGGTCTCAAAGTGGAATGTCAGATTTAGTTTGGGTCCTATTAAACAGCAGGTTAAGAAACCCTATATTATATGATGGGAATGTTCTCCTGCTGACACAGTAGCCCCATGGCACAAGTCAGTTGATGTTTAAGATCAACGTTTCTCATTCCTTTTCTCCTCACTTGATGCCACAAAATGGTTTAGTAGAGGAGACGCACAATTTAAAATAAAGACAGATGTGACCCGCTCAAATATGTTTCCCTTTCTTTTATTCCCTTATGGAATTAGATATATTTGTGCCTGTGAATAGAGTTCCATACAAAGATGTGATGTATTTTCTATACATGACGACAGAACAAGTAATATTGGGGCTGTTTCTCCCCCTACAGACGCTCCTGCATGAAATGATCCACTACTACCAGCGTATCAATGGTACCCGCATCTTAGACCATGGGCCGGAATTTCAGTATCACATGGAGCGTATCAATAGAGAAAGTGGAGCAGATGTTACGGTAAGTGTTTTCAGACATTAAATCATTCCAATAAAATCCAAACAAGTAATTTACATGAGAAATTCTCCATCAGCTGGGAGTAGGATGGTAAAAAAAATTTCAGTTTAGCATTTTGCTTCTGGACGAAGGTAAAGTGCCCCAAAATTCCTATAAAGCTCTTGTTCTGCTGCTTGTTTATAATAATTAGTTATTGGACTTTACCTTACTGCTGAGTTATATTCAGTTGAATAATTTAGATCAGTACTGCCCACATTTTTTCAAGTCATGGACCTATATATAAATTGTATTAAAGTGGTTGTTAACGTTCCAAAAACTCAGTTTAGTTGGTTTCAGACAGTTCACCAAACTTTTTCCAATTACTTTCTATTTTGACTGTTGTGTAAAGGTAAAGTGTAAAGGGCAATTTTTCACCTTCTAAAGCAGCTCTAGGAAGGGGGGGGTCGCCGACCCTGTAAACCGTTCTAAACTGATACATTTAGTTGATACATTTCTTATCTTTGTCCCTGCTGAGCAGAGTCTTTGGGTTTCTTTAAAGGCAGCTGTTAGAATTGATACAACAGTTGCTAATCCTCCAGAGATGCTGCTGAGAAATGTATCAGCTAAGGGGCAGATTTATTAAGGGTCAAAGTAAAAATTTTAATTAGAACATTGAAATTTTTTTTAGTCAAAACTCTCAAATTCGAATTATGAATTAGCCAAACCCAATTAGAGTTTTAATTTGAATTTCGAGATTTATCATACTCTAGCCCTTTCAGAATGCGAATTAGACTTTTCCACACCTATAACCTGCCGAGTTCATGTATAAGTCAATGGGAGAGGTACAGACACCAATTTAGATATGTTAGTAGCCTTCCTGACATTCAAGTTTCATTCAGAGAAAAAAAAACTCAAATCGAGTTTGGTCTAATTCGATTCATATTCGATTCCATTTTTCGATTCTGTAAAATTTGTGCGAGTTCTAGAGATTCGATCTTTTTAATAAATAACCCCTCGATCGAATTTAGAGTATATTCAAATTTAAAGGAGTTGAAAAAAACCATTAATTAGAAATCCGACCCTTGATAAATGTGCTTCTAAAAGTTGCAAAATTGTAACAGTTCAGAATCTGCACCTGAATTACTGAGCCGCCAGACTCAAACACGAGAGACAGGGACATTCAACTTTGATTTTGGAAAAAGGGTAAAAAATGGAAAGTGATTGAAAGAAAGTCTTTGTTTCTGGGGAACAATCTGAAAAAATTGAACTGAAAAAAGTTTCTGGAAGGTGAACAATCACTTTAAAATGATTATTTGATTTGATTAGTGATGTGTGTGCTGGCCTGATACCCGTGGGACCCACGGGTTTACCTGCAGGTCGGACAGGTATGACCTGACCTCACACTTCTTCGCGGGTGGACACCGTCAAATGCCGGCTTCCGGGTTATACTTTTATAGATGCTGCACCTGCTCACTCCACCTCTTTTGTGACGTAATCGGCGGGGCGGGTCTATAAAAGGAACCCGGAAGTCGGCGTGGGTGGTGGGAGGGCGGGGTGTAGGTTGGGGAAATACCGACCCACACATCACTAGACACCATGTACATTAATCAATGGCACCCACAGGCAGGATGAAAGGCAGAAAGATTCCTAAAAGGCCACAGAGTCCTCCATATTGTTACATGTAACCACTGGCTCTCCAGGCCTAATCATATGCGATTGTACGATTATATTCTACCTGCTGAATCCCCAGTTTCAGGTTTCGTAATATTTCTCTTGTTATTTTATAGATCGATCATGATTTCTATGATGAATACGAGTCACTGAAGCGCCACAGTTGGAGATGCAATGGCCCCTGTGCAGAAGTAGTGAGACGGGTAATGGACAGGACTCCGTATTCCAAGGGGCACAAGCGCGAATGTGGAGGAGAGTTTATAAAGATCCAAGAGCCTGACGATAGTCCTCCAAACAAGAGAATGAGATTGGACCAATAGAGTCACTTTGGGAATATTATAGAGACTTTGTCCTTGGCTAATATGCTGCTAACAACTGTTTTGCCAGAATATAAGGCAGTGGCACAAAAATGGCCCAGTTCTCAGCTGCTGAAAAGAAGAGGCTGATATCCAGATAGGCCTCAGTACTGACTATTGCCATGGGCAGTGCATTGTGCCAAAAATGTGCCAAGAAAATGGCAATGGACAAGCAGCCATAAGATAATTATTGTCTAATTTATATGAGGCATGGGCCCAGTGCAAGCAAGAAGAACAAAACTTGCTGCTGAACTGGCCAGTAGAAGGGATACAAGTTGGATACTGTGACTATTCCAAAGGATATGGAAATCACATCAAGAGTCACACAGAGTCTAAACAAGGAACAGACACAACTGAATGGAATAGTATCCCTGATGCCCCTTCTTGCCTACAGCACTTGGCACAGCGTTGAACTATGGAAAATGAAATACTATCCAGACATGACCTGCAAGAAGTTAATGTAGCAGATTGATATTTAATGTTAACGTTTTCACTATCCTTTAATGTTAAAAATATCTTTCTGTATTCAATTTTACAATATACTTTTTTAACAAACAATCAATGTTCTGCTTTCATTTATCTGGAATGATTGTGACATTAACTAGTGTGGTTTATGCACAAATTATAAGTCCATCGTCCTAGGTAAGAGCACTGGGGAGCTTTGAGTCCCCAGTGCTCCTTAGGATGGGGTTGGGCAAAATGCGCCCCTGAAATTTTGCTGCAATAGGCCCTGGTCTTTTTGGCGTTGCCACAAATCCGGGCCTGACACTGCTTATTTTACACAGGGACTAAGTTTTACCTCCAACCTAGATGCTGCCTTCAAGGTTAAAACTCCCAAACTTAGTTGCCCTTTTATTGGCCACCAGTTGGACCACTGCTGGAAAGGGTTGGAGCTACAGCATGGAGCTGGTCACCGCTTCTGTATAAATTATAACAAACAAGGGAAAGTTGTGCTCACCACTCATTTTTAAAACCATTAAGCGGGGTGCAATGAGGCTGTGACCACAAAATTCATTATATGTGTGTGTGTGTGTGTATATATTGCCTCCGAGGCCTTTCTCAAAGTATCTTGATCACAAACAAGCCTGTCTGAGTACAGCCCCATTGAAAACAGCTAAATGCGTCTATTCCTGCGCTCTCCTGCGGCTGAACGCAGAAAAACGGAACGCAGGGGAGCGTAGCTTCAACCGCTCATCAGTAAGAGCCCTTATATACATAAACTGGCGGGAATCAGCGATGACGATGCCATATGGTAATTAACATAACTAGTTAATTACTTTTCACATGAAAACCCCCCTGTATACGTCTTGAATCATTTGTGTATCATCATGACCCTTCTGTAATTCATTCAAAGCATTCCTGAGTGTGTGAAAAATATAAATATAAATAAAATCATGTGCATCAAAAAATATATCTAAATCAAAGTTCAAGTTCATATTGTGAACAGTCCAAGTTTAAACCCCAGGTTTTTGATGTGTATAACCTGTATTTAATAATTTATAACAAGAGTCCACCCGACGTAGGTAATGGGGAGTCAGTAATCAGCCTCCAATGAAGACAATTGGTGTGTTAAAAGAAACATGATCCTGTAGGCAGTTGTCTCTCTAACCTCCGTTTATTTTCTGATAGTTAGTACTTACGGAGTATACTGCTATTTCAAATCATCATAAACTTGTGTCATCAGAGCCCTGTTTCAGCAGCCCCGTTTGGCATTATTAGGTGCTTGGCAGAAATCATACACACACCTCCGGACGGCTAATCGTTAGCCATCATAGGGTTATGCGGAGAGTAATTCCATCCAAGGGTGGCCTATCACCGATCGGCTCCTATTCCAGTTCAGTGAATTATCGCCCACAGGCGGCGCATCAGCGGCCATCGTTGGGCAAGATACAAAGTAATGTCACCCTGGGGCGGCGTATCCGCTGTCATCACAGTGCCCCTTGAAGTGTTGCACTCCACACACGCAGCAGATCTCTGGCCAACTCCGGAGCGTGTAATAGCATACACGTGAGGCCCAGCACACTCTAGAACGTCCCTTGTAGTAGGGCCACCGATCTACTTGTTCACCGTCGGTATGGATGATAGGTGAATACTTAGGAAAGGAGAGCTCTTTTAGCCACTGTAAGACAGATATGCACGAATTGCCACTCTTCCCCAGGCCATTATTCACACACAGCGGTAAACAATAGTAAAACAGAACGCTTCTCATCGGCCATCTTATTGAACACACAAAGTACCCAAAAGTCACGAAACCAGCCAAGGTCAGCTACAAAACCAGCACAGAAATAGCCAAGAGGCACTTCAAAAGTAGTCCAAAAAATGCACAATATGTGCAGTGGAAAAAAGTCTATTTTTCCATGACGCAAAATGGGACAGATTCACTCATCACTGGGAGCGTAACTATAGAGGGGGGCCCAGGAGACCCGAATTCATATACAATCTCAACAAATATTGGTGAAACAGGTCAACCTCTAGAGATTTTGGTGGCCAGCAGATTTTTGCCTGAAATACACCATAAAATGCGAGAATGCTTAAGCGTTACGGGAGACTGGGTAAATCTGGTTACACAAGTCAGTACCAATGCATGCTGGGTATTGTAGTCTTACATTAAAATTGGCAGTCAGCAAATTGTTAAACAAAAACTAAATTACCCAACATGCATTGGAAGATCTAGGCTGGCACATTAGGCATACCTCCCAACTGTCCCTTTTTCAGAGGGACAGTCCCTCTTTTGACAGCTCAACCCGCAGTCCCTCATTTGTACTGGAAAGTCCCTCTTTTCTCTGCACTGAACAGCCACAAAAAGAAACAAAGTTTCTCACTTAATTGGCTTTTGGCAGAGAGGCCAGAACAGCTAAAAGGTGCAATAAGATACTTTGTAATGATTTTGAGACACAAAAACACAGTTTAGATAAGGAGAAATATTTTCAAACTTTCATAACCTGCCAAATTTTGTAAAACAAACATGGTAATTAGGGGGTGTGGCCACAGAAAGGGTGTGGTCAAAAAATTAGCTGCGTGCAGAAAATTTTTTTTTTGTCCCTCTTTTTACTTCCAAAATATTGGGAAGTATGCATTAGGGCAATAAAAAACTGTAAAAAAAAAGTACAAACCAGCGAAAGGCCCAAAAAGTAGCCCAAATACGTACCTTGGTTAGTTTGTATTTTCTAAACCCGCCTGGGCTTTAAATTAGTAGCCCAATTTGATTGGAAACCTGGCAACCCTGACGTGGGCAATTATCTCGTGTTGTCTCGTCTCACTGTATATTCGTATACTGCTGAGATGACAATAAAGTTTACTTTGACTTTGAAGAGACATGAAGCCAATTGAGTGAAATATGTGGGAGGGGTCTTCTGACCAAATGTCATGACCCATCTGCAAATGTTTCGCTACTTCTAAAGATCAGAATAGTTCTGGGATATGGTACATTTCGTCACTACGCTCGTTTCGTTAGTCTAGATACGGGGACAGGAGGAAGGTGTGTTTGTATGTGAGTGTTGGGATGTAAAACACACCTCAATGGATACAGGCGGGGCCCCAGGAAGTTCATAGCGGCCATTAGTGGGCAGGAGATATATTTAGGGGCTACAAATTCTAAATATACACTGACAACCCTCCCACTGTCATTGTGCTTCAAGTCTCTACACTGGGTGCTGGGAGTTACAGCATGGCTGGGAGTTAGTGGATGCTGGGAGTTACAGGATGGCTGGGAGTTAGTGGATGCTGGAAGTTACTGGATTGCTGGGAGTTAGCAGATGCTGGGAGTTAGTGGATGCTGGGAGTTACAGGATGGCTGGTTAGTACAACTACACTGGGGTTGCTACAAGTTGGAAGTCCCTAACTTAGGAAACCTCCTCCCAGACAAGTGGCCAACATTTCCACTCTCCCCAGGGTCTCTCTCATCCAGCTCTGGCCCTGGGGCTCCACCATTTGCATTCTGTGAGGGTCCCATAATGGCGCTGGCCAAATGTGTTAAAAAGTTAAAACACAACAGAAACAGCATCCTGACCCTGCCTCTAGGCAGGCATGGGACCTGTTGTCAAAGGCTGAGGACCTGGGGTTTTCCAGATAAGGGATCTTTCTGTAATTTGGATTTCCATACTTTAAGTTGCAGATTTATCAAGGGTTGAAGTGAATATAAGAATTTTGAAATTCAAATTTTCAAGGTTTTTTTTGTGGAATTCGACTAGGGAATAGTCCATATTCGATTTTAATTTGAAAAAAATTCAAATATCGAAATTCATCATGAACTGTCTCTTTAAAAATGTGACTTCGACCATTCCCATATAAAACCTGCCAAATTGTTGTTTTAGCCTATGGGGGACCTCCTAGAACCTATTTGGAGTCAATTGGTGACATTCAAAAATCTAAGGTTTTTTTGGTGGGCTATTCCTTCGATTCGTACGATTTGAATTTCGGCCGAATACGGACCTATTCAATCGAAAACGGACCTATTCGGGCCAAAAGAAACTCAGACTTAATTTCAGCTGGTCTTTTTGAATTCGAACGTCAAAGTTTTTTCAATTCGAAATTCAACCCTTGATAAATATGCCCCTTAAATTCGACCCTTGATGAATCTGCCCTTTAAGGCGCCCATAGATGTAGAGATCGGCTCAACAATCATCATCATTTATTTATATAGCGCTGTCAAGATACGCAGTGCTTTACAACAATGTTACCAAATGAGGTGGGCGATATCAGGCTGATCCTAGGGCCCAACAATCGAATCAGAACGGATCCGATACGGGCGGTCAAATTTTTATTTATAAAAATTTTCACTAAAATAAAATATGACATTACTTGATTATCTGCCAGATGGGATTTTATAACCTGCCCGATCGAGATTTGGCCGACTTTTAAGCCAGATATAGATCGTGGAAGCCTGTCAGATGGCCCCACACATGACTCAGTCTGTAGGCAGCTTTTTTCGGCCCGTGTATGGGGGCCTTAAGTCTGATAAAAAGTAAAAAAAAAAACATTTAAACATCAAACAAACCCAATGGGATTGTCTTGCCGTTAGTAAAGGTAAATTATAGCTTAGTTGGGAGAAAGTGTAAGCGTGGGCAGAACTATAGAAGAACTAAACCCTGGGGCTGCAGGGGACACAAGTGGTATAGGGGAGGCCCAACTAAATGAACTTGCCCTGCGCCACAGAGTAAAATGTACTGTTTCCGTATTGCAGAGAAAGAGTAAAGCATTTTTAAAAATTTTCATTATTTGCTTATAATGAAATCTATTGGAGATGGCCTTCCAGTAATTCGGAGTTTTCTGGATAATAGTTTTCTGCATAACGTATCCCATACCTGTGTATATATATGTGTATTTAAATGGATACTGTCATTGGAAAACATGTTTTTTTTCAAAATGCATCAGTTAATAGTGCTGCTCCAGCAGAATTCTGCACTGAAATCCATTTCTCAAAAGAGCAAACAGATTTTTTTATATTGAATTTTGAAATCTGACTTGGGGCTAGACATTTTGTCAATTTCCCAGCTGCCTCCAGTCATGTGACTTGTCTCTGATAAACTTCAGTCACTCTTTACTGCTGTACTGCAAGTTGGAGTGAAGCGCCCCTTTAAAAATCTCAGAGGAAAAGTCCCCAGGGAACATAATTAACATTCCCCAACAAATTACAGTTGAAATTGTTGTCCTTTATCTAAGGTGAACGATCAACAGAAAAGGTTTTTTTTCTTTCTCCCAATATAGGGAAAACAAAGATATCAGTGCAGCAGAATTGAACAAATACAAAGCATTTTGTCTATTTCTTGTTTTAAATTCAAACAGTATTTGACTGGGCCTTTGAAGGTCCACCAGGCAACTTGACATCCATGGCTCACTCTATGCTAAGAGTAGATATTAAGAGGCAGATTTATCAAGGTTCAAGTTGAGTTTCTCATGAGAAATTTTTAGTTTTCGAGTTGAATTTTTAGAGTTAAAAAAACTAGAATTTTTTGAGATTTATTATACCCCGACCATAGAAACCTGTGGAGGTCATGCAGGAGTCAATGGCAGAGGTCCCCTGAACCAGTTGAAGATGTTACTAGCCTTCATGATGTTTGAGCTTTTTTCAGAATGTTTTGCCCGAAAACTCAATACATGTAAGTGATTCCAGTTTTTTTTCTGCCAAACACTTGATCAATTAGAGTTTTTCCATTTGAGTTTTTTCTTAAATTAGAAACCATTTGAGTTGCAAGTTCATTCAAGGGTAAAAAAAATTCTAAAATTCGACCTTTGAAATCTAACCACCTAAATGTATCATGTATCTGCAGTGTTGGACTGGGACACCAGGGACCCACACAAAAACCGAGACCCACTCTCTGTACTATTATTCTTAATCTCCTCACTCAACCTCTATTCTCCTAGGGGCAAATACACATCGCAGCACTTTGTCAGGCGTAGATTCGCCACGAACGCTGGTGAAGTTGCACTAGTGTTACTGCGCCAATCGAAGATGCGCTAGCGTTGCATAATTTGCATACGGCGGTAAGTTAAAGTTGATTGGACGTATATGTTGCAGCAAATACATTACACTACACAAGCCTGGGAAATCTTAGTAAAATAAAATAAAATTGTTATATTGCCCTACACATGAGCCCAGTGTATAGTTTATGTGGCATATGTTAGGAAATGTAGGGGGGAAGCGGGTTACTCCAAAAAAAATGTACTCTCTTTTGCAGCCTTTTTCCCTGAAAAAAGGAAAATACTCTAGCGTTTTTTGGGACTTTTTAAACTATTTTATTGAAGAAGTCTTATCTACTCTATTGCACTTTTCCTGGTCTGAGGTGGCGAAGGCAAGTCTGGCGCAAGAGGTAACGTTCAGTAAAATCCGCATCTTAGTGAATTTGCACAGTTATGTCCATTCGCCAGAGTGCAAATTCACCATGCCTAAAAAATGTAGCGAATTACCGCTAGAGTCTATCTCCTTCACTAGTGAATTTATGCCTGCGCCCGTTAGTAAATTGGAAAATGAAACGACGTCACGCTGGTGAATTGTCGCTAACGTTAGTCACTTCGCCATTTAGTAAATTTGACCCTAAAAGTTAATTTAAAGTGAGGTACCCCTTTAAGGGGGGCCACATGGTACATTTCTGTTCAGTGAGTTTGTAATTGATCCTCAGCATTCAGCTCAGATTCAAAAGCAACAGATATGACCCATGTGGCCCCCCCCTCAAGTCTCTGATTGGTTACCAGGGAGTGTTCTGTTCTGTTAGACATCCAGTCACTTCAGCCTTTATACATTACATTTCTGCCTAACTAACTTTATTAGAAACATTATTTATTTTGCACAGCCTATCTATTTGCCCAGTTTTTATTTTTATACTGAACAATTCCTTTAAACCTGGCTTTAAAAACTCCCGATTGGCTGCACTTACTTGTCTTCGTATTTAGAGGAGTTGAGGTGAAACTGGATGTCAGTGCTTTGATTGTTATTTCTTCCACACTTGTCGTCCAACTCATAGGGTAGGACTCCACATGCGTTTTCGGTGCAATCCGATGCGTTGCGACAAAAATAAGGTAAGTAATAGAATTGTCGCAGCGTCGGTCCGACGCGACACGACTGTCGGATGCAGTAGCAGCATATCGGATTGGGCCGAAAACCCTTCCACTTTATACGAATAGTTAATCTCCGGGGCTTCCTTAGCATCACGATTCTGCCTGCAAGAGAAAGAGGGCATATCATACATATCATATATCATACTAAAAGTTAACTTAAAGAAGAAGAAGAAAACGTGGGAAACTAGTAGAACTTGTAGCCACAATTTACATATATAGAAACTTGGAATGTACCTTACCGTTTTGCCAAAATGCAATTATTTAATTTAGGGATGCACCAAATCCAGGATTTGGGTCGGGATTAGTCCAGGATTCAGCCTTCTTCAGCAGGTCAAATCCTTCTGCGCGTCTGAACCTAATCCTAATATGCAAATTAGGAATGGGGAGGGAAATCGCGTGACTTTTTGTCACAAAACAAGGAAGTAAAAAAATGGTTTCCCCTTCCCACCCGTAATTTGCATATGCAAATTAGGATTCGGATTCTGACGTATCTTTTGCAAAGGATTCAGCGGTTTGTCGTATCCAAAATAGTGGATTCAGTGCATCCCTAATTTAATTTGGGACCCCAAACTATGTCACAACACCATTCACATAATATTGAAACTTGGCTTGAATCTCAAGAAATTCAGAATTTTAAGAATCCACCCCAGATGCAAATGGAATTGTATTCAATAGATGCTCATTACTTGGCCAACTATGATCGTTTCTTTTAGGCATGCACCGAATCCAGGATTCGGCCTTTTTCAGCAGGATTCGGCCGAATCCTTGTGCCTGGCTGCATCGAATTCAAATCCTAATTTGCATAGGTTATTACATGTAAATGTTAGGCGGGCTAATTAAGCAGAAGTTCTGATCTGCTGCCAGTAGACATCTGCCATATTCATATCATTAAAGGGGAACTCCAGCTTCCAAAATTTGATAGAGGCCACATAACACAGAAACCCCTAATATACCCATCACCGTTACCTGTTTCCTCAAAAAGTATGACTAAATGCCATTTTCTATGCTGAAATCCAGTTGTGTAACAGTTCTTGTCTTTCTGCATCATTTGAAATCCTGGCAGGGAAGGAGGGACTAAACACTGATGTTACAGATTGTAACAACTTCTCCACAGCTTACAGACAACATGCAGGAACTACATAACCCACAATGCATTGCACTGGGATCTTCCTTAAAAAGCAGCCGGGGCAAAACAAATGAAAGCAGCCCACATGTAAACACACAATGCTCTTGTACTCAGCCACACTTATATATTGGATTAAAACGTATATATTGGGATCCACCTCAGATCTGTTCACCCTCCATGTACACAGATAAAAATGATCCTCAAAACAACGGATATACTGCCATAGATGCTCTAATTCATCAGCGCAGTTGTCTATATAAATCAATCAATGGCTTGAGGTGGGTGATATCAAGCTGATCCAATCCTAGGGCCCAACAATCGGATCATAATGCAGACAATACGAGCAGTCGGATCACGGCACCGCATCAACAGATTTTTAACCCTGCCTGATCGAAATCTGGGCGACTTTCAATGGATAGCGATTGGGGAAGCCTGTCGGAGGGCCCCTCACACGGGCCAATAAGCTGCCAACTCTTTCATTTGGCAGCTTTTATCGGCCCATGTATGGGCAGCATTAGGGAGACTGCTATTAAAATCAAGCAGCCACTGTGGAAAGGTTCCCTCCTCCCATTCCAAGTCATATGCACAGTCCCTATCGCCATGCAGATATTCAGCTGAACAGTGGTGTAACTACTCGCCGGCGGGGCCTGGTACAGGATGGGCACCTGGGCCCCCTTGTCAGGCCCTCCTCCCAGGGTTGGAACTAGGGGGAGGCAGAAGAGGCACCTGCCTAGGGCGCAAAGATGTGGGGGCGCTGGGCAGGTACCTACTCAAAAGTTTTCTGCCTACAGCCCGGCCCTGCCTCCTCCCTATGAATTACGCAATCACTCCCCGCACCCCTGGTAATTACTCCAATGAGAGGGGATAGGCAGAACTGAATTTAAAGCTCAACAGGTTTTCAGGATCAACCAGATGGCTGAAATTGCAAACTGGAGAGATGCTGGAAAAAAAGCTAAATAACTCAAAAACCACAAATTACAAAAAATAAAAACCTATTGTAAATTGTCTCAGAATATCACTCTGTACATCATAGCAAAAGTTACCTGAACAGGTGAACAACCCCTTTAAGGCATCTATACACTATCCCATAGGCCATACAGTTGTACTGGCCCAAGAGCCATACACACAGATAGCACATGATGGACAGGCAGAGCTGATGCGGCTCCTCTTTACTATCACATCTGCTTTTGCGCCATTCATATGTGTTTTATGGTGTGAGGAACAAAACTGAGAACAGATTTCTGACCATCCTTTCATTACTTTGGTGCAGTTGGTCAGTTTTACTAGGGATAAATAACGCCAGGGATTCAGTAAAAACAAGTAAGTCTGACTAGTTATTGTATCTGCCAGTGTGACTGTAAGATTTGTATTGTGGAAGTTATATTTTGATTTTCCTCTTGAACATGTATTATAATACAGGTATGGGATTCGTTATCCAGAAAAGTTTATTAACTTTTATTTATTATTCAGAAAGCTCTGACTTACGGAATGTTTTTTCTTCCATAGACTCCATTTTATCCAAATTTTTAAAAATAATTTCCATTTTCTCTGTAATAATAAAACAGTAGCTTGTACTTGATCCCAACTAAGATATAATTAATAATTATTGGAAGCAAAACCAGCCCATTGGGTTTATTTAATGTTTACATGATTTTCTAGTAGTTCCAATTTATGGAAAGATCTGTTATTCAGAAAAAATCAGGTCCTGAGCATTCTGGATAACAGGTCCCATATCTGTACTGGGTGCGGCAGTTGCAATAGTAATAATGAAGATAAAATGTTTGTTTTAATTTGAATAAACATAGCAGAGCCGGGCCACACCGTGCAGGCGCCCTAGGAAACCTGTCCTGCCATGGCGCTGGCAGAGTGTGCAAATGCGCGTGTTGACACCGGCACGCATGCGCACAAGCACAAATCGGCAAGCGCACATGCGCAGAAAGGCGCCCCCCCATCTTTGCGCCCTAGGCACGTGCCTACTCTGCCTACCCCTGAAACATACAGTAGATAGGATATGTGGTTAAATATAAACAACCTATAGGCCAAATAAAGCGACACCAATGATGTTTGTGCTTATGAGCTAACCTTCCTGAAACACCAAAGAGTGTCCTATAGTGTCGATTGGGCTGACAGAGAATTGTGGGTATTGTGAGCATGAGAAATGGATAGCTGCGTATTTACTTTTATCATAATTCTCACTCATACACACACATTAACACACACACTCTTACACACACACACTCATACATACACACTCATACACACATTAACACACACACTAATACACACATTAACACACACACTAACACACACACAAACTCATTCATATACACTAAACACACACACACACACCTCTCTCCCAGGAGCTTCTTGATCCACAGAAAGAGCACAGGAACTCTCGCATCTCCCTTGCTGATTAGCGGACGCTTCCCAACCCCTCTGCTGGACAATGAGAGGGGGCGTGGTATCATTACTCTCCCATTTCCCTGCCGGCCAATCATAAGAGAAGGGAGGAACGATGGGGCTGCTTAGTATGCGTGTGAAGGGAGCGTGCAGTGTCGGACTGGAAAAAACATGCCGGGCCAGACCCCCCTCTCCTGATATTGGGGAGTGGCGCCGTTAACGCATGTGCACTGAGAGGATCAGCGCATTACAGTAGAGGAGCAGAGGGGTTTGGAGGGGGGCCCTGGGACAGCAGACCGACCCTGACAACGTGCATGCTGTAATTTCTACCTGCCCACGATCACCACTACAGTTTAACTTCACATAGAGGAGCAGCCCATTTTAACTCTAAGGGGCATGTTTACTAACATTGGAGATAAATATCTGGAGAGATTTTTGGAGATGTTGCCCATGGCAACCAATCAGCAATTAGATTTAAACAGCCACAGCCAAGTTAGAAAACAAAAGCAAAGATCTGATTGGTTGCTATGGGCAACATCTCCAGAAATCTCTCCAGATATTTATCTCCAATGTTAGTAAACATGCCCCTAAATGCAGCGGCCCATCAGGCATTTGCCCAAATGGACAGATTCCCAGTCCGGACGTGACAGTAGTCAGCCAGCTCAGCAAAGTAGTCAGACTGATCAGCAGGTGAGCAGGGGGCTAGGCTTAGGGAACTGTCAGAAACCATGAAAAGTTTGCATATATTTTAATTGATGTATACTGCAAAGTTGCTTGAAATTATGTTTACTTTTCATAAAGGTTATGTTTTTGAGGAGTTACCCTTTAATGACTCGTCAGTAGCCCTATTCTGATAACTAAAGGAACCTCCCTGTCTATCAGATAAACCCAGGAATGGAAGAGGAAGAGAATGTGAACAACCACAATACATGCAGACTACAATGGAGTTGCCTTCAAGATGCCCATGTACTGGATCTGTTTCTGGAAATAAATGGTTTGCTGTTCTGATGTACTTGACTTGATCGCAATGTAGGCCCCTTTGATTTAAATGGTCCATGAAAGACTCATACTTTGACCTCTATCTGCTGAGGTAGGCAACAAAAAACTTGGAATTGGGTCTCTATTGTGTTTCATAACAATTATTTGGATGAGTGCATCTGCGAGTCTAAGTCTTTGCCACTGAAAATAAAAGTGTCGTTGAGCCCATTTGTCACTACTGGAACTGTTAAAGGGGTGGTTCACCTTTAAGTTAACTTTTATTATGTTATAAAATGACACCTGCTGAATAAAAAGCTAAATAACTCAAAAATCCACAAAGAATAAAAAATGAAAACCAAATGCAAGTTGTCTCAGAATATCAGTTTCTACACCACTAGACCTTTAGCTGGTGATCAGTAGATCTTAAGTTTTTTTATTTTTAACCCGCAAATTTGAGTTTTGAATAAAAATAACCTTAAAAACTCGAATTGTTCAGGTTATACAACTGGACCTTAAGTAAATCTGCCCCTAAATATTGATATACAAGATTTTTTATATAGTTGTGCAGGTGGTTACAAAAAGTCCAATTCTAGTGTTTGGATTAGAGGAAGATCTATTTCCTACCAATAACATAAGCTCACTGGTAAGATCCTCATGTGCTACTCCCAAATAATGTTCTGGATAGCCCCCTCCTACACATCAGTTCATTCAGAAATAAGTTCCTCCCCTTTAATGTACTTATTTATGAAGCTGCTAGGAAACCAAGTAAAGAACAGAAGACTCAATTAGATGTAAGTCTTAATATTGGCAAATCATTTTGTGCCTCATCCCTTACATATACCTATACCAAAAAAGAAAAAAAATAGCTTCAAATGCTAGCGTCTGATTGGTCAGGCCCATGAACCTACTGATGGGACAAATATTTCAAATTGAGGGTTGGAAAAAAATATAAGAAAAAGAATGTTCCAGTAACATTTGACTTTAAAAATCGCTAATCATTTTCTAAAAGACAACAAGGTTTTAAAACGCATTGCCATTTCCCCAAATCTTTTCATTTAATGTAGGAATTTCTCAAAATGCAAATGCAATAGCAGAAGTTGCAAAGTAGTGCCACATTTACATACACAGGTATATGTAACACCAAGGTATTTTAAGTCTGGTAATTATTTGCCCATTATAGCTGCATCAATAAATAGCGAATTTGGCCTTTAAAAGTGAAATGTTTCCGTTTAAGAGCGACAGGTTGCTGGAGTGAGCAGTTGTATGACATCACAGTGAGGCACCTCCAGCATGCACAGAATGTCATGTGACTTCATGTGACATCATAATGAGAAAAAACCAACATTATCCAGTTGGTAAAGCAACTGCGTAGAGAGAGCACAAGTTGAGGGAGATGGGTGTATTTTTTTCTTCGCCGAATGGCTCCTCGGAGCAGATTTCGGAAATACATTCTCCTGATATTTGTACGACTCATGAACCTTCTGAAAACTCTTCAATCAACTCTCAGACTCGTGAGAATCCTTCTGTGGCTTGTCCGACTGATGCGGATCTTGGGGTGACTCAACCAGATCTTGAACGTCTGTCTGTTGTCGATCCATATTGGGAGGTGCTGGACCCCAAACCTGATATCCACGCCCTATTCGATGAATATAATAGGAAGTTCTTTTGTGGACAGTTGCCTCCAATTGACCTTAAATGGAGCAACAGGTTAAGCTTGTAAGTCAGAAACGAATGTGCTTTGTTGTTTATAGACCTTGGGGGACAATCTGTATCACTGTCACTACTATACAGCATCACATCCCAACTTTACTAGCCTGGTAAGATGCACAGGAGGGAGAGATATGTATGTGCAAGAGCTGGAGCGCTGTTAGTTTTCTGTTAAATGCTCATATGCACTCGCTCCATGCATTAGTCTGTCATTATCTGCCTTCTGCAAAGCAAAGCTACTAACAAGGGCACAACAAGTACCTACATACTGGCTGTACAGGGCAGGGACTGGAACAAGACAAGTACAGTAACATATAAATAGTGTTTATTCTCAAATCTGCATGATTTTCTTTTTCAGAAATGCTGGTTATTTCAAATGTGAGGCTATCACCAGAAGATGCAGCATTCGCCTGAACAAGCCTCTCCTTGATTTACGGTCAAGGAAAGATACAGTGGAAGTAAGTTGTGTCTTTTTGTTGTGTCTTTTTGTAGTAACTGTCAGCAGTCAGTTTCTCTACATGCAGGATTGCATTCTTACAGTTAGCTCTGATCAGTCATTACTCTGTGTTGCTTTAGATCATGTATCTGAGCCAAATTCCAGACATCTCCTGCTACAATAGTCAATAAGAGTTAAAAGGAGATACGGAACCAATTCTGTCTTTATTTTTGGGTCTCAAAGTGGAATGTCAGATTTAGTCTGGGTCCTATTAAACAGCAGGTTAAGAAACCCTATATTATATGATGGGAATGTTCTCCTGCTGACACAGCAGCCCCATGGCACAAGTCAGTTGATTACATGTTTAAGATCAACATTTCTCATTCCTTTTCTCCTCACTTGATGCCACAAAATGGTTTAGTAGAGGAGACGCACAATTTAAAATAAAGACAGATGTGACCCGCTCAAATATGTTTCCCTTTCTTTTATTCCCTTATGGAATTAGATATATTTGTGCCTGTGAATAGAGTTCCATACAAAGATGTGATGTATTTTCTATACATGACGACAGAACGAGTAATATTGGGGCTGTTTCTCCCCCTACAGACGCTCCTGCATGAAATGATCCACTACTACCAGCGTATCAATGGTACCCGCATCTTAGACCATGGGCCGGAATTTCAGTATCACATGGAGCGTATCAATAGAGAAAGTGGAGCAGATGTTACGGTAAGTGTTTTCAGACATTAAATCATTCCGATAAAATCCAAACAAGTAATTTACATGAGAAATTCTCCATCAGCTGGGAGTAGGATGGTAAAAAAAATTTCAGTTTAGCATTTTGCTTCTGGACGAAGGTAAAGTGCACCAAAATTCCTATAAAGCTCTTGTTCTGCTGCTTGTTTATAATAATTAGTTACTGGACTTTACCTTACTGCTGAGTTATATTCAGTTGAATAATTTAGATCAGTACTGCCCACATTTTTTCAAGTCATGGACCTATATATAAATTGTATTAAAGGGGTTGTTCACGTTCCAAAAACTCAGTTTAGTTGGTTTCAGACAGTTCACCAAACTTTTTCCAATTACTTTCTATTTTGACTGTTGTGTAAAGGTAAAGTGTAAAGGGCAATTTTTCACCTTCTAAAGCAGCTCTAGGAAGGGGGGGTCGCCGACCCTGTAAACCGTTCTAAACTGATACATTTAGTTGATACATTTCTTATCTTTGTCCCTGCTGAGCAGAGTCTTTGGGTTTCTTTAAAGGCAGCTGTTAGAATTGATACAACAGTTGCTAATCCTCCAGAGATGCTGCTGAGAAATGTATCAGCTAATGGGCAGATTTATTAAGGGTCAAAGTAAAAATTTTAATTAGAACATTGAAATTTTTTTAGTCAAAACTCTCAAATTCGAATTATGAATTATCCAAACCCAATTAGAGTTTTAATTTGAATTTTGAGATTTATCATAGCCCTTTCAGAATGCGAATTAGACTTTTCCACACCTATAACCTGCCGAGTTCATGTATAAGCCAATGGGAGAGGTACAGAGACCAATTTAGATATGTTAGTAGCCTTCCTGACATTCAAGTTTCATTCAGAGAAAAAAAACCTCAAATCGAGTTTGGTCTAATTCGATTCATATTCGATTCCATTTTTCGATTCTGTAAAATTTGTGCGAGTTCTAGAGATTCGATCTTTTTAATAAATAACCCCTCGATTGAATTTAGAGTATATTCAAATTTAAAGGAGTTGAAAAAAAACATTAATTAGAAATCCGACCCTTGATAAATGTGCTTCTAAAAGTTGCAAAATTGTAACAGTTCAGAATCTGCACCTGAAAGACACGAGACTCAAACACGAGAGACAGAAGAAAGTCTTTGTTTCTGGGGAACTATCTGAAAAAACTGAACTGAAAAAAGTTTCTGGAAGGTGAACAATCACTTTAAAATGATTATTTGATTTGATTAGTGATGTGTGTGCTGGCCCGATACCCGTGGGACCCACGGGTTTACCTGCAGGTCGGACAGGTATGACCTGACCTCACACTTCTTCGCGGGTGGCCACCGTCAAATGCCGGCTTCCGGGTTTTTCTTTTATAGATGCTGCACCTGCTCACTCCACCTCTTTTGTGACGTAATCGGCGGGGCGGGTCCATAAAAGAAACCCGGAAGTCGGCGTGGGTGGTGGGAGGGCAGGTGTAGGTTGGGGAAATACCGACCCACACATCACTAGACACCATGTACATTAATCAATGGCATCCACAGGCAGGATGAAAGGCAGAAAGATTCCTAAAAGGCCACAGAGTCCTCCATATTGTTACATGTAACCACTGGCTCTCCAGCCCTAATCATGTGCGATTGTACGATTATATTCTACCTGCTGAATCCCCAGTTTCAGGTTTCGTAATATTTCTCTTGTTATTTTATAGATCGATCATGATTTCTATGATGAATACGAGTCACTGAAGCGCCACAGTTGGAGATGCAATGGCCCCTGTGCACAAGTAGTGAGACGGGTAATGGACAGGACTCCGTATTCAAAGGGGCACAAGCGCGAATGTGGAGGAGAGTTTATAAAGATCCAAGAGCCTGACGATAGTCCTCCAAACAAGAGAATGAGATTGGACCAATAGAGTCAATTTGGGAATATTATAGAGACTTTGTCCTTGGCTAATATGCTGCTAACAACTGTTTTGCCAGAATATAAGGCAGTGGCACAAAAATGGCCCAGTTCTCAGCTGCTGAAAAGAAGAGGCTGATATCCAGATAGGCCTCAGTACTGACTATTGCCATGGGCAGTGCATTGTGCCAAAAATGTGCCAAGAAAATGACAATGGACAAGCAGCCATAAGATAATTATTGTCTAATTTATATGAGGCATGGGCCCAGTGCAAGCAAGAAGAACAAAACTTGCTGCTGAACTGGCCAGTAGAAGGGATACAAGTTGGATACTGTGACTATTCCAATGGATATAGAAATCACATCAAGAGTCACACAGAGTCTAAACAAGGAACAGACACAACTGAATGGAATAGTATCCCTGATGCCCCTTCTTGCCTACAGCACTTGGCACAGCGTTGAACTATGGAAAATGAAATACTATCCAGACATGACCTGCAAGAAGTTAATGTAGCAGATAGATCAGTGAACTACGTTTTCACTATCCTTTAATGTTAAAAATATCTTTCTGTATTCAATTTTACAATATACTTTTTTAACAAACAATCAATGTTCTGCTTTCATTTATCTGGAATGATTGTGAGATTAACTAGTGTGGTTTATGCACAAAGTATAAGTCCATCGTCCTAGGTAAGAGCACTGGGGAGCTTTGAGTCCCCAGTGCTCCTTAGGATGGGGTTGGGCAACATGCGCCCCTGAAATTTTGCTGCCCTAGGCCCTGGCCTTTTTGGCGTTGCCACAAATCCGGGCATGACACTGCTTATTTTACACAGGGACTAAGTTTTACCTCCAACCTAGATGCTGCCTTCAAGGTTAAAACTCCCAAACTTAGTTGCCCTTTTATTGGCCACCAGTTGGACCACTGCTGGAAAGGGTTGGAGCTACAGCATGGAGCTGGTCACTGCTTCTGTATAAATTATAACAAACAAGGGAAAGTAGTGCTCACCACTCATTTTTAAAACCATTAAGCGGGGTGCAATGAAGCTGTGACCACAAAATTCATTATATGTGTGTGTGTGTATATATTGCCTCCGAGGCCTTTCTCAAAGTATCTTGATCACAAACAAGCCTGTCTGAGTACAGCCCCATTGAAAAAAGCTAAATGCGTCTATTCCTGCGCTCCCCTGCGGCTGAACGCAGAAAAACGGAACGCAGGGGAGCGCAGCTTCAACCGCTCATCAGTAAGAGCCCTTATATACATAAACTGGCGGGAATCAGCGATGACGATGCCATATGGTAATTAACATAACTAGTTAATTACTTTTCACATGAAAACCCCCCTGTATACGTCTTGAATCATTTGTGTATCATCATGACCCTTCTGTAATTCATTCAAAGCATTCCTGAGTGTGTGAAAAATATAAATAAGTTAATAACCCCAAAACAAAAACCACAATTTGTTTGTGACCCACGTGCTACGTCTCACTGTTGTGATGAGGCATTAAATTCCCGTTAATAAATATCATGTGCATCAAAAAATATATCTAAATCAAAGTTCAAGTTCATATTGTGAACAGTCCAGGTTTAAACCCCAGGTTTTTGATGTGTATAACCTGTATTCAATAATTTATAACAAGAGTCCACCCGACGTAGGTAATGGGGAGTCAGTAATCAGCCTCCAATGAAGACAATTGGTGTGTTAAAAGAAACATGATCCTGTAGGCAGCTGTCTCTCTAACCTCCGTTTATTTTCTGATAGTTAGTACTTACGGAGTATACTGCTATTTCAAATCATCATAAACTTGTGTCATCAGAGCCCTGTTTCAGCAGCCCCGTTTGGCATTATTAGGTGCTTGGCAGAAATCATACACACACCTCCGGACGGCTAATCATTAGCCATCATAGGGTAATGCGGAGAGTAATTCCATCCAAGGGTGGCCCATCACCGATCGGCTCCTATTCCAGTTCAGTGAATTATAGCCCACAGGCGGTGCATCAGCGGCCATCGTTGGGCAAGATACAAAGTAATGTCCCCCTGGGGCGGAGTATCCGCTGTCATCACAGTGCCCCTTGAAGTGTTGCACTCCACACACGCAGCACATCTCCGGCCAACTCCGGAGCGTGTAATAGCATACACGTGAGGCCCAGCACACTCTAGAACGTCCCTTGTAGTAGGGCCACCGATCTCCTTGTTCACCGTCGGTATGGATGATAGGTGAATACTTAGGAAAGGAGAGCTCCTTTAGCCACTGTAGGACAGATATGCACGAATTGCCACTCTTTCCCAGGCCATTATTCACACACAGCGGTAAACAATAGTAAAACAGAACGCTTCTCATCGGCCATCTTATTGAACACACGAAGTACCGTCCCCAAAAGTCACGAAGTTTCCAACCTTTTTTTGTAAATCCATACCGGTAAACGCCCTGTACTGCTCATGCGCCAAAATGCTGGAAAGCAGGAAGAAGATGTTGCCTGTGAACTCCGCAGCATAGGACCTGCGTTGGGGGATGAGTAACAAGTTAGAAGCATTTGACGGGGGGGGGGGCATGTAGGCCGGGGGTTTAAACAGGAACAAAAGTAACAGTAATTATAAAATTGTAACATCACAGAGCAATAGATTTTTGGCTGACGAGGGCAGTGACCGCTGTTTGAGAGCTGCAAATAATTTAGAAAAAGTAAAAAATGAAGACCAATTGAACAGTTGCTACTAGGATATTCTATAACATACTAAACTTAAAGGTGAACAAAACCTTTAATAATTATCCAAAAATCTCTTCTCTTCTGCTGTGAAACTAATCGAAGCTTGGGTTCAGGTTTCAAACATGCCTCTCTGATGGGGGGGCCAGAATCAGTTTTTTCCAAGGGGGGTCCTGCGGTTTCCCCACTGATTTGTTGTTTGAAGGGATATTGTCTTCAGGTATTTACTTTCCAGTACACAAGGTGGAGTGAAGCTTGTGTCATTGCCCCCCAAACTAATGGAACAACAGAAAGGCCATGGCCACACAAATATCAGTAGCTTTACTCATATTCTACTAATAAACCACCTGCAACTGCCTGAGTAGCCAGAAGCAGTGCCACTGAGACCAGCACATTATACTATAGTGGTTCTTATGTTACAACAGGCTGAGTACCACCATCTTTATATTACAACCTGAATTTATAAATGAATGTTGTTATGAATGGAAACATTCTCCAGAAATGTGAATAAAGGGACTACGTTAGTATCAGATTTCTCCCACAGCACTTTTGTTATAAGCGCATTTGCTAACGAGAAACCTGCTCCCCCTGTAACTAGAAATGCACCAAATAGACTATTTTGGATTCAATCAAACCCCTGAATCCTTCATGGAAGATTTGACCAATAAAGAACCAAATCCTAATTTGCATATGCAAATCAGGAACGTTAAGTGAAAAAGAGAAGGTGTGGCTAAAGAATTTCTAATTCCTTGTTTTGTGACAAAAAGTCACATGATTTTAAGGATTTGGTTTGGCTGGAGTTGCCCCATGTTAAAATAAAACCTTCTGTAATATACACGTTAAAGTAATAAGTGACATGATACCGTATCTGCTGAGCTGTTTGATCCAACGTCCTTTTCAAAAGTTCTCGAACATTTCGGATCAGGTCCACCTCCTAAGTGAGGCAAAAATACTTTGTTATCCTTAAATAAAAGTCTTTCTACCTCCTCCACCCCTCCAAACAATAAGAATCATCTGCTTTCAATGTTAATAATCAGAGTAAGCCAATATCTGTTGAATCTTTAAGCCAAGTCTTCATGCAAACAGGACTGGATAATGGGTCAGCTCACACTCACACTTCTACACTTGTATAAACCTTACATGGAATCAGGGGGCCCTCCCCAAATTGCCAACCAGGACAAGGGGTCCTTATTAGTTGTATCACTCACTGTATGAAAGATGTATTTTGGGTAACCCAGACCACGTGCAGCCTCTTTACAGCCTGATGGATGCTCTGCCCCCAAAATCTCATCAACCACTCATTTAGGGCCTAAGTTAGAATACAGGGGATCCTATGCAGGAATCCAAGGGGAGAGTTTACCCAAATCAAATATTTCCAGCCTGGGACCCTTTAGCAAGTGTTGAACTACAACTCATCATGTAATCCCTATACTGTAAATATCTTGTACACAATATACAGTCTTTAGTACTTCTATGTATCCCTCACCCCCTTCCCCAGGGGCCAACCAGATGCTGCCGGACTGGGCAAACAGCTCATTTCCCTTATCCTAAAACAGATGCTGCATCTGGGAGTCTCTCTTCGCTATTACATACCATACAAACAGGGTTGCCAGGTCTAAAACCAGCCAAGGTAAGCTACAAAACCAGCACAAAAATAGCCAAGAGGCACTTCAAAAGTAGTCCAAAAAAAGCACAATATGTGCAGTGGAAAAAAGTCTATTTTTCCATGAAGCAAAATGGGACAGATTCACTCATCACTGGGAGCGTAACTATAGAGGGGGGCCCAGGAGGCCCGAATTCATATACAATCTCAACAAATATTGGTGAAACAGGTCAACCTCTAGACATTTTGGTGGCCAGCTGATTTTTGCCTGAAATACACCATAAAATGCGAGAATGCTTAAGAGTTACGGGAGACTGGGTAAATCTGGTTACACAAGTCAGTACCAATGCATGCTGGGTATTGTAGTCTTACATTAAACTTGGCAGTCGGCAAATTGTTAAACAAAAACGAAATTACCCAACATGCATTGGAAGATCTAGGCTTGGCACATTAGGCATACCTCCCAACTGTCCCTTTTTCAGAGGGACAGTCCCTCTTGTGACAGCTCAACCCGCAGTCCCTCATTTGTACTGGAAAGTCCCTCTGTTCTCTGCACTGAACAGCCAGAAAAAGAAACAAAGTTTCTCACTTAATTGGCTTTTGGCAGAGAGCCCAGAACAGCTAACAGGTGCAAATAAGATACTTTGTAACGATTTTGAGACACAAAAACACAGTTTAGATAAGGAGAAATATTTTCAAACTTTCATAACCTGCCAAATTTTGTAAAACAAACATGGTAATTAGGGGGTGTGGCCACAGAAAGGGTGTGGTCAAAAAATTAGCTGCGCTACATGCAGAGAAAATTTTTTTTGTCCCTCTTTTTACTTCCAAAATATTGGGAAGTATGCAGTAGGGCAATAAAAAACTGTAAAAAAAAAGTACAAACCAGAGAAAGGCCCAAAAAGTAGCCCAAATACGTACCTTGGCTAGTTTGTATTTTCTAAACCCGCCTGGGCTTTAATTTAGTAGCCCAATTTGACTGGAAACCTGGCAACCCTGACGTGGGCAGTTATATTATTGCTCCGTTATTGTTATTGCTACTGTTTTTCTCAGACCTTGTTCACAGGCTGACCCAAGTGGCTGAAAGTATGAATGTGTACACCCTGCAGTTCTACTCCTAAATAACACTGGATTTTGGTAAAAGATGACACCTTTTCTGGAAAAAAATATTCGCCTCCCCCTACTTTTTAAATTATTCCCTATTAGTAACATTGACATGACTCATAACTTTTACCACCATGGGCAACCCTAGTGTGATGGTCCACAGGCAGAGACAGAGAAAACCACTGACCAGATGAGAGGGAGACGCCATTGAATGAAATGAACTGGAGGCTGTCATCAGAAATCATGAGGCCCAGCCCACTAGCAGGGTGACATTTTGGTTGGAACATATGTAGTCACCCACCCTGAGAGAGATATATAAAAATCTAATTATGTGAAAAAACATGAATTATGCAAACTTCTGTTCAGATTTAAACGTAATTATAAAAATGCATCTTTTTTCAACGAGGATGACAAAAAAGGATTTAATTGAATTGTAAAAGAGTTTATTTGTTAAAGAATAAAATACTCCCACATCTTCACTGTTATTAAATCTCCGGTTTCTGACGGATACCGACAATTGTAACTAATGCAGCAGCTCTTCGACATTGGGATAGATGATCATGTCAATAATGAGGCCCCAAGGCCAGAGATACAGGAGACTCCCCTCTGTTCCCGCCCCACCTACAGTTACATTAGCACCTGCTACTAATACCATGCCCAACCACCACGCCCCCTGCTCCCCCATGCCTCTCGCCAACCCCTCATGCCTCTCGCTGACCCTCCCCCAAGCTTCTCTCCAGCCTGTTCTTCTGTTGCACCAGCAGCTGCGTTTCAGCCCCCGCATCTCCCGGGCCAGCTCCGACTTCGAGAAGTGAATGTCCAACAGTCTCTCCCCCAGGATCTTGGTACAGTCTGCCTGGGAACGTTGGGCCCTGTCCTCTGTCTCCGCTACCAGCTGCTTCGCCTTCTGCCTCCCCTTATCTGACTGGTCCTGTTCTGAATACAAGAGAAATCTGGCTCTCGCACACCCTTGAGTGAGGTTAATCAATGCTGTCTGGTGCACAATGGGAGAGGTTCGGCAACCTCAAATCCGGTACAGAAGTAAAGCAATCCAGAGGCACACAGAGCTGATGCAAGCAAGGAACACCTTGCACGTTTATTGTGGTATAGCAGTGCCACTGCTATACCGTAATAAACGCGCAAGGTGTTCCTTGCTTGCATCAGCTCTATGTGCCTCTGGATTGCTTTACTCCTGTTCTGAATACGCCTGGTAGAAGGTGGCAAGGTTGCCCTGCTGCCATTCCTCGTGCAGGTACTTGGCTGTACGGAAGCCGGCAGTGGCCAAACCGGAGGAGGAGTGTGGGCCCGTGTTCTGCGCCACCTGAGCGGACTGCACTGGCAGGCTCACAGCGGGGATCAAATGTGGGCCTAGCGGATGGGAGACAAGTATATGGGAAGACATGTTCGGCATTCGGTCAGCGCAGTGCAGTCTGACAGGATGCCTGGGTCACCATAGCAATGTATACAAGGAGGCAGTGCGGCATACAGTTGCTAAGAGCACCATAAGATTGAGCACAGGAGCTCCTTAAGGATGTGTTCTCAGCCAGTTGTTGTACACATTGCTGATACATGACTGCATAGCTAGACACAGCTCAAACCACATCATCAAGTTCGCAGATGACACAACTGTGGTGGGGCTCATCAGCCATAATGACGAGTCGGCGTACAGAGATGAGGTTCAGCAGCCGGCGGTCTGGTGCAGTGAGAACAACCTGTCACTGAATGTGGATAAAAGGAAAGAGAAGATCTTCGACTTCAGGAGAACGCTCACACGCCACTCAACATCAACGGCTCCACAGTAGAGACAGTAAAGAACACCAAATTCCTGGGAGTCCACATCTCTGATGACCTCACCTGGACCACCAACACCGCCTCCATCACCAAAAAGGCTCAGCAGCATCTTCACTTCCTAAGACGACTGAAACAGACCAGCCTTCCACCTCCCACCCTCACAGTGTTCTACAGGGGCACCATAAAGAGCGTCCTGACGAGCTGCATCTCCATCTGGTACAGTAGTGCCAGTGCTGCTGACCGGAAAAGTCTACAGCTGACTGTCAGAGCAGCTGGCAACATCATTGGAGCAGCTCTTCCATCACTGCAGGACATCTTCCACAAGCGCTGTGTAAGAAAGGCCTCCTGCATTGCACTGGACTCCACACACCCCTCACACGGACTGTTCACGCCGCTCCCATCCGGCAGATGCTTTCGCAGTATTAAAGGCCGAACAATCAGGCTGCGCGAAAGCTTTTTTCCGCAAGCTATCAGACTCCTCAACTCACTGCCTGCCCTCCCACTACATCCCAGACACACCTGAACTGTGAATTTATCTTTGTGAACTGTTAATTTATTTGCGCAATTCTAAAGGTTTACACATGTATATCTACAATTTCTGCCAATATATTGCACATTTCATGTTTACATATTTATTGTGTATTCTACGTGCCTTTTGGTGATATGTACTAGCTGGAGCCACGTCGTCTCGTCTCACTGTATATTCGTATACTGCTGAGATGACAATAAAGTTTACTTTGACTTTGAAGAGACATGAAGCCAATTGAGTAAAAGATGTGGGAGGGGTCTTCTGACCAAATGTCATGACCCATCTGCAAATGTTTCGCTACTTCCAAAGATCAGAGTAGTTCTGGGATATGGTACATTTCGTCACTACGCTCGTTTCGTTAGTCTAGATGCGGGGACAGGAGGAAGGTGTGCTTGAATGTGAGTGTTGGGATGTAAAACACACCTCAATGGATACAGGCGGGGCCCCAGGAAGTTCATAGCGGCCATTAGTGGGCAGGAGATATATTTAGGGGCTACAAATTCTAAATATAGAACAACCCTCCCAATGTCATTGTGCTTCAAGTCTCTACACTGGGTGCTGGGAGTTACAGCGTGGCTGGGAGTTAGTGGATGCTGGGAGTTACAGGATGGCTGGGAGTTAGTGGATGCTGGAAGTTACTGGATTGCTGGGAGTTAACAGATGCTGGGAGTTAGTGGATGCTGGGAGTTACAGGATGGCTGTTAGTACAACTACACTGGGGTTGCTACAAGTTGGAAGTCCCTGACTTAGGAAACCTCCTCCCAGACAAGTGGCCAACATTTCCACTCTCCCCAGGGTCTCTCTCATCCAGCTCTGGCCCTGGGGCTCCACCATTTGCATTCTGTGAGGGTCCCATAATGGCGCTGGCCAAATGTGTTAAAAAGTTAAAACACAACAGAAACAGCATCCTGACCCTGCCTCTAGGCAGGTATGGGACCTGTTGTCAAAGGCTGAGGACCTGGGGTTTTCCAGATAAGGGATCTTTCTGTAATTTGGATTTCCATACTTTAAGTTGCAGATTTATCAAGTGAATATAAGAATTTTGAAATTCAAATTTTCAAGGTTTTTTTTGTGGAATTCGACTAGGGAATAGTCCAAATTTGATTTTAATTTGAAAAAAATTCAAATATCGAAATTCATCATGAACTGTCTCTTTAAAAATGTGACTTCGACCATTCCCATATAAAACCTGCCAAATTGTTGTTTTAGCCTATGGGGGACCTCCTAGAACCTATTTGGAGTCAATTGGTGACTTTCAAAAATCTAAGGTTTTTTTGGGCTATTCCTTCGATTCGTACGATTTGAATTTCGGCCGAATACGGACCTATTCAATCGAAAACTGACCTATTCGGGCCAAAAAAACCTCAGACTTAATTTCAGTTGGCCTTTTTGAATTCGAACGTCAAAGTTTTTTCAATTCGAAATTCAACCCTTGATAAATATGCCCCTTAAATTCGACCCTTGATGAATCTGCCCTTTAAGGCGCCCATAGATGTAGAGATCGGCTCAACAATCATCATCATCATCATTTATTTATATAGCGCTGTCAAGATACGCAGTGCTTTACAATAATGTTACCAAATGAGGTGGGCGATATCAGGCTGATCCTAGGGCCCAACAATCGAATCAGAATGGATCCGATACGGGTGGTCAAATTTTTATTTATAAAAATTTTCACTAAAATAAACACTCATAAAATATGACATTACTTGATTATCTGCCCGATGGGATTTTATAACCTGCCCAATTGAGATTTGGCCGACTTTTAAGCCAGATATAGATCGTGGAGATCAATACATGTAAGTGATTCCAGTTTTTTTTCCGCCAAACACTTGATCAATTAGAGTTTTTTTCCATTTGAGTTTTTTCTTAAATTAGAAACCATTTGAGTTGCAAGTTCATTCAAGGGTAAAAAAATTCTAAAATTCGACCTTTGAAATCTAACCACCTAAATGTATCATGTATCTGCAGTGTTGGACTGGGACACCAGGGACCCACACAAAAACCGAGACCCACTCTCTGTACTATTATTCTTAATCTCCTCACTCAACCTCTATTCTCCTAGGGGCAAATTCACATCGCAACACTTCATCAGGCGTAGATCCGCCACGAACGCTGGCGAAGTTGCACTAGTGTTACTGCGCCAAACGAAGATGCGCTAGCGTTGCATAATTTGCATACGGCGGTAAGTTAAAGTTGATTGGACGTATATGTTGCAGCAAATACATTACACTACACAAGCCTGGGAAACCTTAATAAAATAAAATAAAGTTGTTATATTGCCCTACACACGAGCCCAGTGTATAGTTTATGTGGCATATGTTAGGAAATGTAGGGGGGAAGCGGGTTACTCCAAAAAAAATGTACTCTCTTTTGCAGCCTCTCACCCTGAAAAAAGGAAAATACTCTAGCGTTTTTTGGGACTTTTTAAACTATTTTATTGAAGAAGTCTTATCTACTCTATTGCACTTTTCCTGGTCTGAGGTGGCGAAGGCAAGTCTGGCGCAAGAGGTAACGTTCAGTAAAATCCGCATCTTAGTGAATTTGCACAGTTATGTCCATTCGCCAGAGTGCAAATTCACCATGCCTAAAAAATGTAGCGAATTACCGCTAGAGTCTATCTCCTTCACTAGTGAATTTATGCCTGCGCCCGTTAGTAAATTGGAAAATGAAACGACGTCACGCTGGTGAATTGTCGCTAACGTTAGTCACTTCGTCATTTAGTGAATTTGACCCTAAAAGTTCATTTAAAGTGAGGTACCCCTTTAAGGGGGGCCACATGGTACATTTCTGTTCAGTGAGTTTGTAATTGACCCTCAGCATTCAGCTCAGATTCAAAAGCAACAGATATGACCCATGTGGCCCCCCCCTCAAGTCTCTGATTGGTTACCAGGGTGTGTTCTGTTCTGTTAGACATCCAGTCACTTCAGCCTTTATACATTACATTTCTGCCTAACTAACTATATTAGAAACATTATTTATTTTGCACAGCCTGTCTATTTACCCAGTTTTTATTTTTATACTGAACAATTCCTTTAAACCTGGCTTTAAAAACTCCCGATTGGCTGCACTTACTTGTCTTCGTATTTAGAGGAGTTGAGGTGAAACTGGATGTCAGTGCTTTGATTGTTATTTCTTCCACACTTGTCGTCCAACTCATAGGGTAGGACTCCACATGCGTTTTCGGTGCAATCCGATGCGCTGCGACAAAAATAAGGTAAGTAATAGAATTGTCGCAGCGTCGGTCCGACGCGACACGACTGTCGGATGCTGTAGCAGCGTATCGGATTGGGCCGAAAACCCTTCCACTTTATGCGAATAGTTAATCTCCGGGGCTTCCTTAGCATCACGATTCTGCCTGCAAGAGAAAGAGGGCATTTGAGAATAATATAATTCCTGCCCTTGTACAAAATAATTTCTATATCATACTAAAAGTTAACTTAAAGAAGAAGAAGAAAACGTGGGAAACTAGTAGAACTTGTAGCCACAATTTACATATATAGAAACTTGGAATGTGCCTTACCGTTTTGCCAAAATGCAATTATTTAATTTAGGGATGCACCAAATCCAGGATTTTGGTCGGGATTAGTCCAGGATTCAGCCTTCTTCAGCAGGTCAAATCCTTCTGCGCGTCCGAACCTAATCCTAATATGCAAATTAGGAATGGGGAGGGAAATCGCGTGACTTTTTGTCACAAAACAAGGAAGTAAAAAAATGGTTTCCCCTTCCCACCCCTAATTTGCATATGCAAATTAGGATTCAGATTCTGACGTATCTTTTGCAAAGGATTCAGCGGTTTGTCATATCCAAAATAGTGGATTCAGTGCATCCCTAATTTAATTTGGGACCCCAAACTATGTCACAACACCATTCACATAATATTGAAACTTGGCTTGAATCTCAAGAAATTCAGAATTTTTAGAATCCACCCCAGATGCAAATTGAACTGTATTCAATAGATGCTCATTACTTGGCCAACTATGATCGTTTCTTTTAGGCATGTACCGAATCCAGGATTCGGCCGGGAATCCTTGTGCCTGGCTGCATCGAATTTGAATCCTAATTTGCATATGTTTTAAGCAGTAATGAAGGAATAAGGTTATTACATGTAAATGTTAGGCAGGCTAATTAAGCAGAAGTTCTGATCTGCTGCCAGTAGACATCTGCCATATTCATATCATTAAAGGGGAACTCCAGCTTCCAAAATTTGATAGAGGCCACATAACACAGAAACCCCTAATATACCCATCACCGTTACCTGTTTCCTCAAAAAGTATGACTAAATATATGACTATGCTGAAATCCAGTTGTGTAACAGTTCTTGTCTTTCTGCATCATTTGAAATCCTGGCAGGGAAGGAGGGACTAAACACTGATGTTACAGATTGTAACAACTTCTCCACAGCTTACAGACAACATGCAGGAACTACATAACCCACAATGCATTGCACTGGGATCTTCCTTAAAAAGCAGCCGGGGCAAAACAAATGAAAGCAGCCCACATGTAAACACACAATGCTCTTGTACTCAGCCACACTTATATATTGGATTAAAACGTATATATTGGGATCCACCTCAGATCTGTTCACCCTCCATGTACACAGATAAAAATGATCCTCAAAACAACGGATATACTGCCATAGATGCTCTAATTCATCAGCGCAGTTGTCTATATAAATCAATCAATGGCTTGAGGTGGGTGATATCAAGCTGATCCAATCCTAGGGCCCAACAATCGGATCATAATGCAGACAATACGAGCAGTCGGATCACGGCACCGCATCAACAGATTTTTAACCCTGCCTGATCGAAATCTGGGCGACTTTCAATGGATAGCGATTGGGGAAGCCTGTCGGAGGGCCCCTCACACAGGCCAATAAGCTGCCAACTCGGTCTTTTGGCAGCTTTTATCGGCCCATGTATGGGCAGCATTAGGGAGACTGCTATTAAAATCAAGCAGCCACTGTGGAAAGGTTCCCCCCTCCCATTCCAAGTCATATGCACAGTCCCTATCGCCATGCAGATATTCAGCTGAACAGTGGCGTAACTACTCGCCGGCGGGGCCTGGTACAGGATGGGCACCTGGGCCCCCTTGTCAGGCCCTCCTCCCAGGGCTGGAACTAGGGGGAGGCAGAAGAGGCACCTGCCTAGGGCGCAAAGATGTGGGGGCGCTGGGCAGGTACCTACTCAAAAGTTTTCTGCCTACAGCCCGGCCCTGCCTCCTCCCTATGAATTACGCAATCACTCCCCGCACCCCTGGTAATTACTCCAATGATAGGGGATAGGCAGAACTGAATTTAAAGCTCAACAGGTTTTCAGGATCAACCAAATGGCTGAAATTGCAAACTGGAGAGATGCTGGAAAAAAAAGCTAAATAACTCAAAAAACACAAATTACAAAAAATAAAAACCTATTGCAAATTGTCTCAGAATATCACTCTGTACATCATAGTAAAAGTTAACTGAACAGGTGAACAACCCCTTTAAGGCATCTAATATACACTATCCCACAGGCCATACAGTTGTATTGGCCCAAGAGCCATACACACAGATAGCACATGATGGACAGGCAGAGCTGATGCGGCTCCTCTTTACTATCACATCTGCTTTTGCGCCATTCATAGGTGTTTTATGGTGTGAGGAACAAAACTGAGAACAGATTTCTGACCATCCTTTAAATACTTTGGTGCAGTTGGTCAGTTTTACTAGGGATAAATAACGCCAGGGATTCAGTAAAAACAAGTAAGTCTGACTAGTGACTAGTGATTTTCCACTTGAACATGTATTATAATACAGGTATGGGATTCGTTATCCAGAACTTATTATTCAGAAAGCTCTAACTTAGGGAATGTCTTTTCTTCCATAGACTCCATTTTATCCAAATTTTTAAAAATAATTTCAATTTTCTCTGTAATAATAAAACAGTAGCTTGTACTTGATCCCAACTAAGATATAAGTAATCCTTATTGGAAGCAAAATCAGCCTATTGGGTTTATTTAATGTTTACATGATTTTCTAGTAGATCCAATTGATGGAAAGATCTGTTATTCAGAAAAAAACAGGTCCTGAGCATTCTGGATAACAGGTCCCATACCTGTACTGGGTGCGGCAGTTGCAATAGTAATAATGAAGATAAAATGTTTGTTTTAATTTGAATAAACATAGCAGAGCCGGGCCACACCGTGCAGGCGCCCTAGTAAACCTGTCCTGCCATGGCGCTGGCAGAGCGTGCAAATGCGCGTGTTGACACCGGCACGCATGCGCACAAGCACAAATCGGCAAGCGCACATGCGCAGAAAGGCGTCCCCCCATCGTTGCGCCCTAGGCACGCGCCTACCCCTAGTTCCGGCCCTGAAACATACAGTAGATAGGATATGTGGTTAAATATAAACAACCTGTAGGCCAAATAAAGCGACACCAATGATGTTTGTGCTTATGAGCTAACCTTCCTGAAACACCAAAGAGTGTCCTATAGTGTCGATTGGGCTGACAGAGAATTGTGGGTATTGTGAGCATGAGAAATGGATAGCTGCGTATTTACTTTTATCATAATTCATCAGCAGGACACACACTAAACACACACACACTCATACACACATTAACACACACACTCTTACACACACACACTCATACATACACACTCATACACACATTAACACACACACACACACACACACAAACTCATTCATATACACTAAACACAAACACACACACCTCTCTCCCAGGAGCTTCTTGATCCACAGAAAGAGCACAGGAACTCTCGCATCTCCCTTGCTGATTAACAGATGCTTCCCAACCCCTCTGCTGGACAATGAGAGGGGGCGTGGTATCATTACTCTCCCATTTCCCTGCCGGCCAATCATAAGAGAAGGGAGGAACGAAGGGGCTGCTTAGTATGCGTGTGAAGGGAGCGTGCAGTGTCGGACTGGAAAAAACATGCCGGGCCAGACCCCCCTCTCCTGATATTGGGGAGTGGCACCGTTAACGCTTGTGCACTGAGAGGATCAGCGCATTACAGTAGAGGAGCAGAGGGGTCGGAGGGGGGCCCTGGGACAGCAGACCGACACTGACAACGTGCATGCTGTAATTTCTACCTGCCCACGATCACCACTACAGTTTAACTTCACATAGAGGAGCAGCCCATTTTAACTCTAAATGCAGCGGCCCTTCAGGCATTTGCCCAAATGGACAGATTCCCAGTCCGGACGTGACAGTAGTCAGCCAGCTCAGCAAAGTAGTCAGACTGATCAGCAGGTGAGCAGGGGGCTAGGCTTAGGGAACTGTCAGAAACCATGAAAAGTTTGCATATATTTTAATTGATGTATACTGCAAAGTTGCTTGAAATTATGTTTACTTTTCATAAAGGTTATGTTTTTGAGGAGTTCCCCTTTAATGACTCGTCAGTAGCCCTATTCTGATAACTAAAGGAACCCCCCTATCTTTCAGTTAAACCCAGGAATGGAACAGAAAGAGAATGTGAACAACCACAATACATGCAGACTACAATGGAGTTGCCCTTATGATGCTCATGTACTGGATCTGTTTCTGGAAATAAATGGTTTGCTGTTCTGATGTACTTGACTTGATCGCAATATAGGCCCCTTTGATTTAAATGGTCCATGAAAGACTCATACTTTGACCTCTATCTGCTGAGGTAGGCAACAAAAAACTTGGAATTGGGTCTCTATTGTGGTTCATAACAATTATTTGGATGAGTGCATCTGCGAGTCTAAGTCTTTGCCACTGAAAATAAAAGTGTCGTTGAGCCCATTTGTCACTACTGGAACTGTTAAAGGGGTGGTTCACCTTTAAGTTAACTTTTATTATGTTATAAAATGACACCTGCTGAATAAAAAGCTAAATAACTCAAAAATCACAAAGAATAAAAAATGAAAACCGAATGCAAGTTGTCTCAGAATATCAGTCTCTACACCAGTAGACCTTTAGCTGGTGATCAGTAGATCTTAAGTTTTTTTATTTTTAACCCGCAAATTTGAGTTTTGAATAAAAATAACCTTAAAAACTCGAATTGTTCAGGTTATACAACTGGACCTTAAGTAAATCTGCCCCTAAATATTGATATACAAGATTTTTTATATAGTTGTGCAGGTGGTTACAAAAAGTCCAATTCTAGTGTTTGGATTAGAGGAAGATCTATTTCCTACCAATAACATAAGCTCACTGGTAAGATCCTCATGTGCTACTCCCAAATAATGTTCTGGATAGCCCCCTCCTACACATCAGTTCATTCAGAAATAAGTTCCTCCCCTTTAATGTACTTATTTATGAAGCTGCTAGGAAACCAAGTAAAGAACAGAAGACTCAATTAGATGTAAGTCTTAATATTGGCAAATCATTTTGTGCCTCATCCCTTACATATACCTATACCAAAAAAGAAAAAAAATAGCTTCAAATGCTAGCGTCTGATTGGTCAGGCCCATGAACCTACTGATGGGACAAATATTTCAAATTGAGGGTTGGAAAAAAATATAAGAAAAAGAATGTTCCAGTAACATTTGACTTTAAAAATCGCTAATCATTTGCTAAAAGACAACAAGGTTTTAAAACACAGTGCCATTTCCCCAAATCTTTTCATTTAATGTAAGAATTTCTCAAAATGCAAATGCAATAGCAGAAGTTGCAAAGTAGTGCCACATTTACATACACAGGTATATGTAACACCAAGGTATTTTAAGTCTGGTAATTATTTGCCCATTATAGCTGCATCAATAAATAGCGAATTTGGCCTTTAAAAGTGAAATGTTTCCGTTTAAGAGCGACAGGTTGCTGGAGTGAGCAGTTGTATGACATCACAGTGAGGCACCTCCAGCATGCACAGAATGTCATGTGACTTCATGTGACATCATAATGAGAAAAAACCAACATTATCCAGTTGGTAAAGCAACTGCGTAGAGAGAGCACAAGTTGAGGGAGATGGGTGTATTTTTTTCTTCGCCGAATGGCTCCTCGGAGCAGATTTCGGAAATACATTCTCCTGATATTTGTACGACTCATGAACCTTCTGAAAACTCTTCAATCAACTCTCAGACTCGTGAGAATCCTTCTGTGGCTTGTCCGACTGATGCGGATCTTGGGGTGACTCAACCAGATCTTGAACGTCTGTCTGTTGTCGATCCATATTGGGAGGTGCTGGACCCCAAACCTGATATCCACGCCCTATTCGATGAATATAATAGGAAGTTCTTTTGTGGACAGTTGCCTCCAATTGACCTTAAATGGAGCAACAGGTTAAGCTTGTAAGTCAGAAACGAATGTGCTTTGTTGTTTATAGACCTTGGGGGACAATCTGTATCACTGTCACTACTATACAGCGTGACATCCCCAACTTTACTAGCCTGGTAAGATGCACAGGAGGGAGAGATATGTATGTGCAAGAGCTGGAGCGCTGTTAGTTTTCTGTTAAATGCTCATATGCACTCGCTCCATGCATTAGTCTGTCATTATCTGCCTTCTGCAAAGCAAAGCTACTAACAAGGGCACAACAAGTACCTACATACTGGCTGTACAGGGCAGGGACTGGAACAAGACAAGTACAGTAACATATAAATAGTGTTTATTCTCAAATCTGCATGATTTTCTTTTTCAGAAATGCTGGTTATTTCAAATGTGAGGCTATCAGCAGAAGATGCAGCATTCGCCTGAACAAGCCTCTCCTTGATTTACGGTCAAGGAAAGATACAGTGGAAGTAAGTTGTGTCTTTTTGTTGTGTCTTTTTGTAGTAACTGTCAGCAGTCAGTTTCTCTACATGCAGGATTGAATTCTTACAGTTAGCTCTGATCAGTCATTACTCTGTGTTGCTTTAGATCATGTATCTGAGCCAAATTCCAGACAACTCCTGCTACAATAGTCAATAAGAGTTAAAAGGAGATACGGAACCAATTCTGTCTTTATTTTTGGGTCTCAAAGTGGAATGTCAGATTTAGTCTGGGTCCTATTAAACAGCAGGTTAAGAAACCCTATATTATATGATGGGAATGTTCTCCTGCTGACACAGCAGCCCCATGGCACAAGTCAGTTGATTACATGTTTAAGATCAACATTTCTCATTCCTTTTCTCCTCACTTGATGCCACAAAATGGTTTAGTAGAGGAGACGCACAATTTAAAATAAAGACAGATGTGACCTGCTCAAATATGTTTCCCTTTCTTTTATTCCCTTATGGAATTAGATATATTTGTGCCTGTGAATAGAGTTCCATACAAAGATGTGATGTATTTTCTATACATGACGACAGAACAAGTAATATTGGGGCTGTTTCTCCCCCTACAGACGCTCCTGCATGAAATGATCCACTACTACCAGCGTATCAATGGTACCCGCATCTTAGACCATGGGCCGGAATTTCAGTATCACATGGAGCGTATCAATAGAGAAAGTGGAGCAGATGTTACGGTAAGTGTTTTCAGACATTAAATCATTCCGATAAAATCCAAACAAGTAATTTACATGAGAAATTCTCCATCAGCTGGGAGTAGGATGGTAAAAAAAATTCAGTTTAGCATTTTGCTTCTGGACGAAGGTAAAGTGCCCCAAAATTCCTATAAAGCTCTTGTTCTGCTGCTTGTTTATAATAAATAGTTATTGGACTTTACCTTACTGCTGAGTTATATTCAGTTGAATAATTTAGATCAGTACTGCCCACATTTTTTCAAGTCATGGACCTATATATAAATTGTATTAAAGGGGTTGTTCACGTTCCAAAAACTCAGTTTAGTTGGTTTCAGACAGTTCACCAAACTTTTTCCAATTACTTTCTATTTTGACTGTTGTGTAAAGGTAAAGTGTAAAGGGCAATTTTTCACCTTCTAAAGCAGCTCTAGGAAGGGGGGGTCGCCGACCCTGTAAACCGTTCTAAACTGATACATTTAGTTGATACATTTCTTATCTTTGTCCCTGCTGAGCAGAGTCTTTGGGTTTCTTTAAAGGCAGCTGTTAGAATTGATACAACAGTTGCTAATCCTCCAGAGATGCTGCTGAGAAATGTATCAGCTAAGGGGCAGATTTATTAAGGGTCAAAGTAAAAATTTTAATTAGAACATTGAAATTTTTTTTAGTCAAAACTCTCAAATTCGAATTATGAATTATCCAAACCCAATTAGAGTTTTAATTTGAATTTCGAGATTTATCATACTCTAGCCCTTTCAGAATGCGAATTAGACTTTTCCACACCTATAACCTGCCGAGTTCATGTATAAGTCAATGGGAGAGGTACAGAGACCAATTTAGATATGTTAGTAGCCTTCCTGACATTCAAGTTTCATTCAGAGAAAAAAAAACTCAAATCGAGTTTGGTCTAATTCGATTCATATTCGATTCCATTTTTCGATTCTGTAAAATTTGTGCGAGTTCTAGAGATTCGATCTTTTTAATAAATAACCCCTCGATCGAATTTAGAGTATATTCAAATTTAAAGGAGTTGAAAAAAACCATTAATTAGAAATCCGACCCTTGATAAATGTGCTTCTAAAAGTTGCAAAATTGTAACAGTTCAGAATCTGCACCTGAATTACTGAGCCGCCAGACTCAAACACGAGAGACAGAAGAAAGTCTTTGTTTCTGGGGAACTATCTGAAAAAACTGAACTGAAAAAAGTTTCTGGAAGGTGAACAATCACTTTAAAATGATTATTTGATTTGATTAGTGATGTGTGTGCTGGCCCGATACCCGTGGGACCCACGGGTTTACCTGCAGGTCGGACAGGTATGACCTGACCTCACACTTCTTCGCGGGTGGCCACCGCCAAATGCCGGCTTCCGGGTTTTTCTTTTATAGATGCTGCACCTGCTCACTCCACCTCTTTTGTGACGTCATCGGCGGGGCGGGTCTATAAAAGGAACCCGGAAGTCGGCGTGGGTGGTGGGAGGGCGAGTGTAGGTTGGGGAAATACCGACCCACACATCACTAGACACCATGTACATTAATCAATGGCACCCACAGGCAGGATGAAAGGCAGAAAGATTCCTAAAAGGCCACAGAGTCCTCCATATTGTTACATGTAACCACTGGCTCTCCAGCCCTAATCATGTGCGATTGTACGATTATATTCTACCTGCTGAATCCCCAGTTTCAGGTTTCGTAATATTTCTCTTGTTATTTTATAGATCGATCATGATTTCTATGATGAATACGAGTCACTGAAGCGCCACAGTTGGAGATGCAATGGCCCCTGTGCACAATTAGTGAGACGGGTAATGGACAGGACTCCGTATTCCAAGGGGCACAAGCGCGAATGTGGAGGAGAGTTTATAAAGATCCAAGAGCCTGACGATAGTCCTCCAAACAAGAGAATGAGATTGGACCAATAGAGTCACTTTGGGAATATTATAGAGACTTTGTCCTTGGCTAATATGCTGCTAACAACTGTTTTGCCAGAATATAAGGCAGTGGCACAAAAATGGCCCAGTTCTCAGCTGATGAAAAGAAGAGGCTGATATCCAGATAGGCCTCATGACTGACTATTGCCATGGGCAGTGCATTGTGCCAAAAATGTGCCAAGAAAATGACAATGGACAAGCAGCCATAAGATAATTATTGTCTAATTTATATGAGGCATGGGCCCAGTGCAAGCAAGAAGAACAAAACTTGCTGCTGAACTGGCCAGTAGAAGGGATACAAGTTGGATACTGTGACTATTCCAAAGGATATGGAAATCACATCAAGAGTCACACAGAGTCTAAACAAGGAACAGACACAACTGAATGGAATAGTATCCCTGATGCCCCTTCTTGCCTACAGCACTTGGCACAGCGTTGAACTATGGAAAATGAAATACTATCCAGACATGACCTGCAAGAAGTTAATGTAGCAGATAGATCAGTGAACTACGTTTTCACTATCCTTTAATGTTAAAAATATCTTTCTGTATTCAATTTTACAATATACTTTTTTAACAAACAATCAATGTTCTGCTTTCATTTATCTGGAATGATTGTGACATTAACTAGTGTGGTTTATGCACAAATTATAAGTCCATCATCCTAGGTAAGAGCACTGGGGAGCTTTGAGTCCCCAGTGCTCCTTAGGATGGGGTTGGGCAACATGCGCCCCTGAAATTTTTCTGCCCTAGGCCCTGGCCTTTTTGGCGTTGCCACAAATCTGGGCCTGACACTGCTTATTTTACACAGGGACTAAGTTTTACCTCCAACCTAGATGCTGCCTTCAAGGTTAAAACTCCCAAACTTAGTTGCCCTTTTATTGGCCACCAGTTGGACTGCTGGAAAGGGTTGGAGCTACAGCATGGAGCTGGTCACTGCTTCTGTATAAATTATAACAAACAAGGGAAAGTTGTGCTCACCACTCATTTTTAAAACCATTAAGCGGGGTGCAATGAGGCTGTGACCACAAAATTCATTATATGTGTGTGTATATATTGCCTCCGAGGCCTTTCTCAAAGTATCTTGGTCACAAACAAGCCTGTCTGAGTACAGCCCCATTGAAAAAAGCTAAATGCGTCTATTCCTGCGCTCCCCTGCGGCTGAACGCAGAAAAACGGAACGCAGGGGAGCGCAGCTTCAACCGCTCATCAGTAAGAGCCCTTAAATACATAAACTGGCAGGAATCAGCGATGACGATCCCATATGGTAATTAACATAACTAGTTAATTACTTTTCACATGAAAACCACCCTGTATACGTCTTGAATCATTTGTGTATCATCATGACCCTTCTGTAATTCATTCAAAGCATTCCTGAGTGTGTGAAAAATATAAATAAGTTAATAACCCCAAAACAAAAACCACAATTTGTTTGTGATCCACGTGCTACATCTCACTGTTGTGATGAGGCATTAAATTCCCGTTAATAAATATCATGTGCATCAAAAAATATATCTAAATCAAAGTTCAAGTTCATATTGTGAACAGTCCAGGTTTAAACCCCAGGTTTTTGATGTGTATAACCTGTATTCAATAATTTATAACAAGAGTCCACCCGACGTAGGTAATGGGGAGTCAGTAATCAGCCTCCAATGAAGACAATTGGTGTGTTAAAAGAAACATGATCCTGTAGGCAGCTGTCTCTCTAACCTCCGTTTATTTTCTGGTAGGACAGATATGCACGAATTGCCACTCTTCCCCAGGCCATTATTCACACACAGCGGTAAACAATAGTAAAACAGAAAGCTTCTCATCGGCCATCTTATTGAACACACAAAGTACCGTACCCAAAAGTCACGAAGTTTCCAACCTTTTTTTTGGAGATCCATACCGGTAAACGCCCTGAACTGCTCATGCGCCAAAACGCTGGTCAAAGCAGGAAGAAGAGTGCTCGGGAGAAGATGTTGCCCGTGAACTCCGCAGCAAATGACCTGCGTCGGGGGATGAGTAACAAGTTAGAAGCATTTGACCGGGGGGGGGGCATGTAGGCCGGGGGTTTTAAACAGGAACAAAAGTAACAGTAATTATAAAATTGTAACATCACAGAGCAATAGATTTTTGGCTGACGGGGGCAGTGACCGCTGTTTGAGAGCTGCAAATAATTTAGAAAAAGTAAAAAATGAAGACCAATTGAACAGTTGCTACTAGGATATTCTATAACATACTAAACGTTAAAGGTGAACAAAACCTTTAATAATGATCAAAAAATCTCTTCTCTTCTGCTGTGAAACTCATCGAAGCTTTGGTTCAGGTTTCAAACATGCCTCTCTGATGGGGGGGCCAGAATCAGTTTTTTCCGAGGGGGGTCCTGCGGTTTCCCCACTGACTTGTTGTTTGAAGGGATATTGTCTTCAGGTATGTACTTTCCAGTACACAAGGTGGAGTGAAGCTTGTGTCATTGCCCCCCAAACTAATGGAACAACAGAAAGGCCATGGCCCACCCTGTTTTAGGCCACACAAATATCAGTAGCTTTACTCATATTCTACTAATAAACCACCTGCAACTGCCTGAGTAGCCAGAAGCAGTGCCACTGAGACCAGCACATTATACTATAGTGGTTCTTATGTTACAACAGGCTGAGTACCACCATCTTTATATTACAACCTGAATTTATAAATGAATGTTGTTACGAATGGAAACATTCTCCAGAAACGTGAATAAAGGGACTACGTTAGTATCAGATCTGTCCCACAGCACTTTTGTTATAAGCACATTTGCTAACGAGAAACCTGCTCCCCCTGTAACTAGAAATGCACCAAATAGACTATTTTGGATTCAATCAAACCCCTGAATCCTTCATGGAAGATTTGACCAATAAAGAACCAAATCCTAATTTGCATATGCAAATCAGGAACGTTAAGTGGAAAAGAGAAGGTGTGGCTAAAGAATTTCTAATTCCTTGTTTTGTGACAAAAAGTCACATGATTTTAAGGATTTGGTTTGGCTGGAGTTGCCCCATGTTAAAATAAAACCTGTAATATACACGTTAAAGTAATAAGTGACATGATACCGTATCTGCTGAGCTGTTTGATCCAACGTCCTTTTCAGAAGTTCTCGAACATTTCGGATCAGGTCCACCACCTAAGTGAGGCAAAAATACTTTGTTATACTTAAATAAAAGTCTTTCTACCTCCTCCACCCCTCCAAACAATAAGAATCATCTGCTTTCAGAGTAAGTTCAGAGTAAGCCAATATCTGTTGAATCTTTAAGCCAAGTCTTCATGCAAACAGGACTGGATAATGGGTCAGCCCACACTCACACTTCTACACTTGTATAAACCTTACATGGAATCAGGGGGCCCTCCCCAAATTGCCAACCAGGACAAGGGGTCCTTATTAGTTGTATCACTCACTGTATGAAAGATGTATTTTGGGTAACCCAGACCATGTGCAGCCTCTTTACAGCCTGATGGATGCTCTGCCCCCCAAAATCTCATCAACCACTCATTTAGGGCCTAAGTTAGAATACAGCGGATCCTATGCAGGAATCCAAGGGGAGAGTTTACCCAAATCAAATATTTCCAGCCTGGGACCCTTTAGCAAGTGTTGAACTACAACTCATCATGTAATCCCTATACTGTAAATATCTTGTACACAATATACAGTCTTTAGTACTTCTATGTATCCCTCACCCCCTTCCCCAGGGGCCAACCAGATGCTGCCGGACTGGGCAAACAGCTCATTTCCCTTATCCTAAAACAGATGCTGCATCTGGGAGTCTCTCTTCGCTATTACATACCATACAAACAGGGTTACCAGGTCTAATTTTCAAAACCAGCCAAGGTCAGCTACAAAACCAGCACAAAAATAGCCAAGAGGCACTTCAAAAGTAGTCCAAAAAAAGCACAATATGTGCAGTGGAAAAAAGTCTATTTTTCCATGAAGCAAAATAGGACAGATTCACTCATCACTGGGAGCGTAACTATAGAGGGGGGCCCAGGAGGCCCGAATTCATATACAATCTCAACAAATATTGGTGAAACAGGTCAACCTCTAGACATTTTGGTGGCCAGCAGATTTTTGCCTGAAATACACCATAAAATGCGAGAATGCTTAAGAGTTACGGGAGACTGGGTAAATCTGGTTACACAAGTCAGTACCAATGCATGCTGGGTATTGTAGTCTTACATTAAACTTGGCAGTCGGCAAATTGTTAAACAAAAACTAAATTACCCAACATGCATTGGAAGATCTAGGCTTGGCACATTAGGCATACCTCCCAACTGTCCCTTTTTCAGAGGCACAGTCCCTCTTTTGACAGCTCAACCCGCAGTCCCTTATGTGTACTGGAAAGTCCCTCTTTTCTCTGCACTGAACAGCCAGAAAAAGAAACAAAGTTTCTCACTTAATTGGCTTTTAGCAGAGAGCCCAGAACAGCTAACAGGTGCAAATAAGATACTTTGTAACGATTGGATTGTCTTGCCGTTAGTAAAGGTAAATTATAGCTTAGTTGGGAGAAAGTGTAAGCATGGGCAGAACTATAGAAGAACTAAACCCTGGGGCTGCAGGGGACACAAGTGGTATAGGGGAGGCCCAACTAAATGAACTTGCCCTGCGCCACAGAGTAAAATGTACTGTTTCCGTATTGCAGAGAAAGAGTAAAGCATTTTTAAAAATTTTCATTATTTGCTTATAATGAAATCTATTGGAGATGGCCTTCCAGTAATTCGGAGTTTTCTGGATAATAGTTTTCTGCATAACGTATCCCATACCTGTGTATATATATGTGTATTTAAATGGATACTGTCATTGGAAAACATGTTTTTTTTCAAAATGCATCAGTTAATAGTGCTGCTCCAGCAGAATTCTGCACTGAAATCCATTTCTCAAAAGAGCAAACAGATTTTTTTATATTGAATTTTGAAATCTGACTTGGGGCTAGACATTTTGTCAATTTCCCAGCTGCCTCCAGTCATGTGACTTGTCTCTGATAAGCTTCAGTCACTCTTTACTGCTGTACTGCAAGTTGGAGTGAAGCGCCCCTTTAAAAAGCTCAGAGGAAAAGTCCCCAGGGAACATAATTAACATTCCCCAACAAATTACAGTTGAAATTGTTGTCCTTTATCTAAGGTGAACGATCAACAGAAAAGGGTTTTATTCTTTCTCCCAATATAGGGAAAACAAAGATATCAGTGCAGCAGAATTGAACAAATACAAAGCATTTTGTCTATTTCTTGTTTTAAATTCAAACAGTATTTGACTGGGCCTTTGAAGGTCCACCAGGCAACTTGACATCCATGGCTCACTCTATGCTAAGAGTAGATATTAAGTGGCAGATTTATCAAGGTTCAAGTTGAATTTCTCATGAGAAATTTTTAGTTTTCGAGTTGAATTTTTAGAGTTAAAAAAACTAGAATTTTTTGAGATTTATTATACCCCGACCATAGAAACCTGTGGAGGTCATGCAGGGGTCAATGGCAGAGGTCCCCTGAACCAGTTGAAGATGTTACTAGCCTTCATGATGTTTTAGCTTTTTTCAGAATGTTTTGCCCTAAAACTCAATACATGTAAGTGATTCCAGTTTTTTTTCCGCCAAACACTTGATCATTGAGCAACACTTCGTCAAGCGTAGATTCGCCACGAACACTGGCGAAGTTGCACTAGTGTTACTGCGCCAAGCGAAGATGCGCTAGCGTTGCATAATTTGCATAAGGCGGGAAGTTAAAGTTGATTGGACGTATATGTTGCAGCAAATACATTACACTACACAAGCCTGGGAAACCTTAATAAAATAAAATAAAGTTGTTATATTGCCCTACACATGAGCCCAGTGTATAGTTTATGTGCCATATGTTAGGAAATGTAGGGGGGAAGCGGGTTACTCCAAAAAAAATTTACTCTCTTTTGCAGCCTTTTTCCCTGAAAAAAGGAAAATACTCTAGCGTTTTTTGGGACTTTTTAAACTATTTTATTGAAGAAGTCTTATCTACTCTATTGCACTTTTCCTGGTCTGAGGTGGCGAAGGCAAGTCTGGCGCAAGAGGTAACGTTCAGTAAAATCCGCATCTTAGTGAATTTGCACAGTTATGTCCATTCGCCAGAGTGCAAATTCACCATACCTAAAAAATATAGCGAATTACCGCTAGAGTCTATCTCCTTCACTAGTGAATTTATGCCTGCGCCCGTTAGTAAATTGGAAAATGAAACGACGTCACGCTGGTGAATTGTCGCTAACGTTAGTCACTTCGCCATTTAGTAAATTTGACCCTAAAAGTTCATTTAAAGTGAGGTACCCCTTTAAGGGGGGCCACATGGTACATTTCTGTTCAGTGAGTTTGTAATTGATCCTCAGCATTCAGCTCAGATTCAAAAGCAACAGATATGACCCATGTGGCCCCCCCCTCAAGTCTCTGATTGGTTACAAGGGAGTGTTCTGTTCTGTTAGACATCCAGTCACTTCAGCCTTTATACATTACATTTCTGCCTAACTAACATTATTAGAAACATTATTTATTTTGCACAGCCTGTCTATTTACCCAGTTTTTATTTTTATACTGAACAATTCCTTTAAACCTGGCTTTTAAAACTCCTGATTGGCTGCACTTACTTGTCTTCGTATTTAGAGGAGTTGAGGTGAAACTGGATATCAGTGCTTTGATTGTTATTTCTTCCACACTTGTCGTCCAACTCATAGGGTAGGACTCCACATGCGTTTTCGGTGCAATCCGATGCGTTGCGACAAAAATAAGGTAAGTAATAGAATTGTCGCAGCGTCGGTCCGACGCGACACGACTGTCGGATGCAGTAGCAGCGTATCGGATTGGGCCGAAAACCTTCCATTTTTTACGAATAGTTCATCTCCGGGGCTTCCTTAGCATCACGATTCTGCCTGCAAGAGAAAGAGGGCATTTGAGAATAATATAATTCCTGCCCTTATACAAAATAATTTCTATATCATACTAAAATTAACTTAAAGAAGAAGAAGAAAACGTGGGAAACTAGTAGAACTTGTAGCCACAATTTACATATATAGAAACTTGGAATGTGCCTTACCGTTTTGCCAAAATGCAATTATTTAATTTAGGGATGCACCAAATCCAGGATTTGGGTCGGGATTAGTCCAGGATTCAGCCTTCTTCAGCAGGTCAAATCCTTCTGCGCGTCCGAACCTAATCCTAATATGCAAATTAGGAATGGGGAGGGAAATCGCGTGACTTTTTGTCACAAAACAAGGAAGTAAAAAAATGGTTTCCCCTTCCCACCCCTAATTTGCATATGCAAATTAGGATTCAGATTCTGATGTATCTTTTGCAAAGGATTCAGCGGTTTGTCGTATCCAAAATAGTGGATTCAGTGCATCCCTAATTTAATTTGGGAATCCAAACTATGTCACAACACCAGTCACATAATATTGAAACTTGGCTTGAATCTCAAGAAATTCAGAATTTTTAGAATCCACCCCAGATGCAAATTGAACTGTATTCAATAGATGCTCATTACTTGGCCAACTATGATCGTTTCTTTTAGGCATGTACCGAATCCAGGATTCGGCCGGGATTCTGCCTTTTTCAGCAGGATTCGGCCGAATCCTTGTGCCTGGCTGCATCGAATTCGAATCCTAATTTGCATATGTTTTAAGCAGTAATGAAGGAATAAGGTTATTACATGTAAATGTTAGGTAGGCTAATTAAGCAGAAGTTCTGATCTGCTGCCAGTAGACATCTGCCATATTCATATCATAAAGGGGAACTCCAGCTTCCAAAATTTGATAGAGGCCACATAACACAGAAACCCCTAATATACCCATCACCGTTACCTGTTTCCTCAAAAAGTATGACTAAATGCCATTTTCTATGCTGAAATCCAGTTGTGTAACAGTTCTTGTCTTTCTGCATCATTTGAAATCCTGGCAGGGAAGGAGGGACTAAACACTGATGTTACAGATTGTAACAACTTCTCCACAGCTTACAGACAACATGCAGGAACTACATAACCCACAATGCATTGCACTGGGATCTTCCTTAACCCTTTAAGTGCCACAGAACGTAGAATCTACGTTCTGTGGGAAAGTATCTTGAAATGCCACAGAACGTAGATTCTACGTTCTGCAGCATATGCGGGCGGGGAAGCTCAGGAGCGGCTTTAAATGCTGCTCGCTCCTTCCCCGCTCGCTCAGAACCCCCTAGGCAACGAGCGGAGCGGGTGGGAAAGGGGCTCCTGGGGCGCGATTGTCCAGGGGCCCCAAAGACGCAACAGACACACGTGTCTGCGCGCTGCTGCTGCTGCCTGCACTTCCGGGTTCCTCCAGCGACGCCCACGGATCTGATCAACGGATCTGGCGACTCCCTCCTGCTTCTCCACTCCTCCTGCCATCATGGACACAGATCTGCAGCTACACACCCCAGGTTAGTGTAACACACACACAAAATACACTTACACACACTTTATACACTAATACATGCTCAGATTTACACTTACACACACTCACATACTTTTTTTGGGGGATCAGGGGGGTCACACACACTTGGGGGGGTACATACACTTGCACACACAAACACACACACACACATAACATGCAATTTACCAATTGTACACATGCACACACACATATGCTGTTGTGTAGCTTTTTTTTTTTTTTTTCCATATTGCATTGTTGTGTTTTTGGCTGAAAAAAATGTTTTATTGCCTTTGCGAATAGCGTATTCGCTAACCGTACTGTGCAATACCTTTTGTATGTTATTTCGGTGATTATTTTGAAATTTTGGGGATTTTGGTGCATTGTTAGCCATTTTATTGCATTTTCAGCTCTGCATAACTGTTGCTTGCTTTATTCTGTCCGTAAAAAATATTTTGCCAAGCTAAAATATTCAAACTGTAATTCTGATGTCTGATTACACTAGTCTGAAAAAAAAAGCATAGATTTTTGTGGTTTTATTGGATTTTAGTAATTTATTTGAATTTCACACTTTCTGTATTATTTTGTTATGTCTTGTAAATTTTATCTACTATATATCCAATTGGGCGTCTCTGTGCGCCACATAGTTTGGTAAATCTGTGAATATTGGGCATCAAAGTGTTCAGTAGACCCCTGGCGTTCATATTTAGGATGTTTTATGCGGATACTTTACGAAATGTGGGGCATATAATGGGGTAGATTTCAAGCTTTGAGGCGATTTTCACAAATTTGCTAAAAACCGTTACGTTCAGCATTGCTTTGCAGTTTGCAGTAGAAACACATATTTACCCATATTGGATTCGTCAGAATGTGTGCTTTCTGAAAATATATGGTTTTTTGGGGTCCCTGTACTGTTAGGAGGGTCTAATGTCGCATAATACACACACCAGGTGCTTATATTGCAGCAGCCAGCGCGTCAGCCGTGAAAATGTATATACACTATTGTCATTTGGGGGTCTCTGTGCGCCACATAGTTTGGTATATCTATGCATATTGGGCATCAAAGTGTTCAGTAGAACCCTGGCGTTCATATTTAGGATGTTTTATGCTGATAAGTTACGAAATGTGGGGCATATAATGGGGTAGATTTCAAGCTTTGAGGCGATTTTCACAAATTCGCTAAAAACCGTTACGTTCAGCATTGCTTTGCAGTTTGGCAGTTTGCAGTAGAAACACATATTTACCCATATTGGATTCGTCAGAATGTGTGCTTTCTGAAAATATATGGTTTTTTGGGGTCCCTGTACTGTTAGGAGGGTCTAATGTCGCATAATACACACACCAGGTGCTTATATTGCAGCAGCCAGCGCGTCAGCCGTGAAAATGTATATACACTATTGTCATTTGGGGGTCTCTGTACGCCACATTGTTTGGTATATCTATGCATACTGGGCATCAAAGTGTTCAGTAGACCCCTGGCGTTCATATTTAGGATGTTTTATGCTGATACGTTACGAAATGTGTGGCATATAATGGGGTAGAATTCAAGCTTTGTGACGATTTTCAGAAATTTGATAAAAACCGTTATGTTCAGCATTGCTTTGCAGTTTGGCAGTTTGCAGTAGAAACACTTATTTACCCATATTGGATTTGTCAGAATGTGTACTTTCTGAAAATATATGGTTTTCTGGGGTCTCTGTACTGTTAGGGGGGTCTAATGTCGCATAATACACACTCCAGGTGCTCATATTGCAGCAGCCAGAGCGTCAGCCGTGAAAATGTATATACACTATTGTCATTTGGGGGTCTCTGTGCGCCACATAGTTTGGTATATCTATGCATATTGGGCATCAAAGTGTTCAGTAGACCCCTGGCGTTCATATTTAGGATGTTTTATGCTGATAAGTTACGAAATGTGGGGCATATAATGGGGTAAAATTCAAGCTTTGTGACGATTTTCAGAAATTTGATAAAAATCGTTATGTTTAGCATTGCTTTGCAGTTTGGCAGTTTGCAGTAGAAACACTTATTTACCCATATTGGATTCGTCAGAATGTGTACTTTCTGAAAATATATGGTTTTCTGGGGTCTCTGTACTGTTAGGGGGGTCTAATGTTGCATAATACACACACCAGGTGCTTATATTGCAGCAGCCAGCGCGTCAGCCGTGAAAATGTATATTCACTATTGTCATTTGGGGGTCTCTGTACGCCACATAGTTTGGTATATCTATGCATACTGGGCATCAAAGTGTTCAGTAGACCCCTGGCGTTCATATTTAGGATGTTTTATGCTGATACGTTACAAAATGTGTGGCATATAATGGGGTAGAATTCAAGCTTTGTGACGATTTTCAGAAATTTGATAAAAACCGTTATGTTCAGCATTGCTTTGCAGTTTGGCAGTTTGCAGTAGAAACACTTATTTACCCATATTGGATTTGTCAGAATGTGTACTTTCTGAAAATATATGGTTTTCTGGGGTCTCTGTACTGTTAGGGGGGTCTAATGTTGCATAATACACACTCCAGGTGCTCATATTGCAGCAGCCAGAGCGTCAGCCGTGAAAATGTATATACACTATTGTCATTTGGGGGTCTCTGTGCGCCACATAGTTTGGTATATCTATGCATACTGGGCATCAAAGTGTTCAGTAGACCCCTGGCGTTCATATTTAGGATGTTTTATGCTGATAAGTTACGAAATGTGGGGCATATAATGGGGTAAAATTCAAGCTTTGTGACGATTTTCAGAAATTTGATAAAAACCGTTATGTTCAGCATTGCTTTGCAGTTTGGCAGTTTGCAGTAGAAACACCTATTTACCCATATTGGATTCGTCAGAATGTGTACTTTCTGAAAATATATGGTTTTCTGGGGTCTCTGTACTGTTAGGGGGGTCTAATGTCGCATAATACACACACCGGGTGCTTATATTGCAGCAGCCAGCGCGTCAGCTGTGAAATTGTATATACACTATTGTCATTTGGGGGTCTCTGTGCGCCACATAGTTTGGTATATCTATGCATATTGGGCATCAAAGTGTTCAGTAGACCCCTGGCGTTCATATTTAGGATGTTTTATGCTGATAAGTTACGAAATGTGGAGCATATAATGGGGTAAAATTCAAGCTTTGTGACGATTTTCCGAAATTTGATAAAAACCGTTATGTTCAGCATTGCTTTGCAGTTTGGCAGTTTGCAGTAGAAACACTTATTTACCCATGTTGGATTCGTCAGAATGTGTACTTTCTGAAAATATATGTTTTTCTGGGGTCTCTGAACTGTTAGGTGGGCTAATGTCGCATAATACACACACCGGGTGGTTATATTGCAGCAGCCAGCGCGTCAGCCGTGAAAATGTCTATACATATTGTCATTTGGGGGTCTCTGTGCGCCACATAGTTTGGTATATCTATGCACATTGGGCATCAAACTGTTTAGTAGACCCATATGTTTATATTTAGGATGCTTTATGCTGGTAATGATACATGGACAATACGATGCTGGAAAGTTGAAGCTTTGAGGAATATTTCCAGATATTTTACCAAAACCGCCAAATTTGGCAAAGCCTTGCGACTCAGTAGTTTGGAGCAGAAAGGCATGGGTACCCATTTTAGATTCTGTAGAATGTGCACTTTCCAAAAATATATGGGGTTGGGGGGTAAACATATATTTCTGTGTTTTTACCCCACAAAAATGCAGTCAATGTGTTGATTTTTCATTAGCTGAAGTTACCCACCGGACAATTTGTATGTGCTAACTTCATTTTGGGGCCTCTAAATGCCAGATACTTTGGTAAACTTATGAACAATGGCCACCAAAATGTTTAGAGGAACCCTGGCAATCATATTTAGGGTGCTTTTTCTTAGTACGTAATGACACATGGGTGATATGGTGCTGGGAAGTTGAAGCTTTGAGGCAATTTTCAGATATTTCACCAAAACCGACAACTTTGGGAAAGCCTTGCGACTCAGTAGTTTGGAGCAATAAGGCATGGGTACCCATTTTAGATTCTGTAGAATGTGTACTTTCCAAAAATGTATGGGTTTGGGGGGTAAACATATATTTCTGTGTTTTTACCCCACAAAAATGCAGTCAATGTGTTGATTTTTCATTAGCTGAAGTTACCCACGGGACTGTTTGTATGCGCTAACTTCATTTTGGGGCCTCTAAATGTCAGATACTTTGGTAAACCTATGAACAATGGCCACCAAACTGTTCGGAGGAACCTTGGCAATCATATTTAGGGTGCTTTTTCTTGGTGCATAACGATACATGGGTGATATGGTGCTGAGAAGTTGAAGCTTTGAGGCAATTTTCAGATATTTCACCAAAACCGACAATTGTGGGAAAGCCTTGCGACTCAGTAGTTTGGAGCAGAAAGGCATGGGTACCCATTTTAGATTCTGTAGAATGTTTACTTTCCAAAAACATATGGGTTTTGGGGGGTAAACATATATTTCTGTGTTTTTACCCCACAAAAATGCAGTCAATGTGTTGATTTTTCATTAGCTGAAGTTACCCACGGGACTGTTTGTATGCGCTAACATCATTTTGGGGCCTCTAAATGCCAGATACTTTGGTAAACTTATGAACAATGGCCACCAAAATGTTCAGAGGAACCCTGGCAATCATATTTAGGGTGCTTTTTCTTAGTACGTAATGACACATGGGTGATATGGTGCTGGGAAGTTGAAGCTTTGAGGCAATTTTCAGATATTTCACCAAAACCGACGACTTTGGGAAAGCCTTGCGACTCAGTAGTTTGGAGCAGAAAGGCATGGGTACCCATTTTAGATTCAGTAGAATGTGTACTTTCCAAAAATATATGGGTTTGGGGGTTAACATATATTTCTGTGTTTTTACCCCACAAAAATGCAGTCAATGTGTTGATTTTTCATTCGATGAAGTTACCCACAGGACTATTTGTATGCGCTAACTTCATTTTGAGGCCTCTAAATGCCAGATACTTTGGTAAACCTATGAACAATGGCCACCAAACTGTTTGGAGGAACCCTGGCAATCATATTTAGGGTGCTTTTTCTTGGTGCGTAACGATACATGGGTGATATGGTGCTGGGAAGTTGAAGCTTTGAGGCAATTTTCAGATATTTCACCAAAACCGACAATTGTGGGAAAGCCTTGCGACTCAGTAGTTTGGAGCAGAAAGGCATGGGTACCCATTTTAGATTCGGTAGAATGTGTACTTTCCAAAAATATATGGGTTTTGGGGGGTAAACATATATTTCTGTGTTTTTACCCCACAAAAATGCAGTCAATGTGTTGATCTTTCATTAGCTGAAGTTACCCACGGGACTGTTTGTATGCGCTAACTTCATTTTGGGGCCTCTAAATGCCAGATACTTTGGTAAACTTATGAACAATGACCACCAAAATGTTCAGAGGAACCCTGGCAATCATATTTAGGGTGCTTTTTCTTAGTACATAATGATACATGGGCGATATGGTGCTGGGAAGTTGAAGGTTTGAGGAAATTTTCAGATATTTCACCAAAACCGACAATTGTGGGAAAGCCTTGCGACTCAGTAGTTTGGAGCAGAAAGGCATGGGTACCCATTTTAGATTCAGTAGAATGTGTACTTTCCAAAAATATATGGGTTTGGGGGGTAAACATATATTTCTGTGTTTTTACCCCACAAAAAATGCAGTCAATGTGTTGATTTCTCAGTAGCTGAAGTAAAGTCCTGAAGAATTTGGATGTGCTAACTACATATTGGTGTCTCTAAATGCCAGATACTTTGGTAAACCTATGCATAATGGGTATCAAATTGTTCAGTGGACCCCTGGCAATCATATTTCAGGTGCTTTTTCTTGGTACCTAATATAGTTTGGGATATGCGGAGCAGCAAAATAAAACCTTTGAAATGATTTTTCCGAATTTTGAATTTTTTGTTGAAAAACCGCTATGTTCAGACAAGCTTTTATGTTTGGTAGTTGGGAGTAGAGAGACATAGTTACCCATTTTGTAATCGGCAGAATGTGTACTTTTCAAAAATGTATGGTTTTCTGGGGTAAACCTACGGTTTCAGGATTTTTTGCCTTGGAATCTAAAGCATGCCGTTTTCTGCCTTAGTGCTTTCAAAATTCGGTAATATACTGCCGGGAGTTTTTGCTGTACAGAAATCCTAAATCTCCCTAAAACTATACATATCTGGTATTGGCACGTTCGAGAGACATAAGGCTTTCCAAATCAGTTGGATTTTCATCCGTAAAATGAAATATTTTTCTGGTATAAATTGATATACGATGAAAAATGGTAATTTTTCATTTTTTTTTGGTATTTAGCGCTATAAATTTTTTTGCACAGGTGGAAATACATGAAAACTCAGGCAGATTTAGAAAGCTCAGTTTCTACCGAAAAAAACAATGTATAGTTTTCCTAGGTAAACTATAGGTTTCCCCTCAGAAAATGCCCCTAAAGTGAGAGAGCACAAAATGTTTCAAAAACGGCTGGCATTTCGCGTAACCAAAATGTGAAATTCTGCTGGCACTTAAAGGGTTAAAAAGCAGCCGGGGCAAAACAAATGAAAGCAGCCCACATGTAAACACACAATGATCTTGTACTTAGCCACACTTGTATATTGGATTAAAACGTATATATTGGGATCCACCTCAGATCTGTTCACCCTCCATGTACACAGATAAAAATGATCCTCAAAACAACGGATATACTGCCATAGATGCTCTAATTCATCAGCGCAGTTGTCTATATAAATCAATCAATGGCTTGAGGTGGGTGATATCAAGCTGATCCAATCCTAGGGCCCAACAATCGGATCATAATGCAGACAATACGAGCAGTCGGATCACGGCACCGCATCAACAGATTTTTAATCCTGCCTGATCGAAATCTGGGTGACTTTCAATGGATAGCGATTGGGGAAGCCTGTCGGAGGGCCCCTAACACAGGCCAATAAGCTGCCAACTCGGTCTTTTGGCAGCTTTTATCAGCCCATGTATGGGCAGCATTAGGGAGACTGCTATTAAAATCAAGCAGCCACTGTGGAAATGTTCCCCCCTCCCATTCCAAGTCATATGCACAGTCCCTATCGCCATGCAGATATTCAGCTGAACAGTGGCGTAACTACTCGCCGGCGGGGCCTGGTACAGGATGGGCACCTGGGCCCCCTTGTCAGGCCCTCCTCCCAGGGCTGGAACTAGGGGGAGGCAGAAGAGGCACCTGCCTAGGGCGCAAAGATGCGGGGGCGCTGGGCAGGTACCTACTCAAAAGTTTTCTGCCTACAGCCCGGCCCTGCCTCCTCCCTATGAATTACGCAATCACTCCCCGCACCCCTGGTAATTACTCCAATGAGAGGGGATAGGCAGAACTGAATTTAAAGCTCAACAGGTTTTCAGGATCAACCAGACGGCTGAAATTGCAAACTGGAGAGATGCTGGAAAAAAAAGCTAAATAACTCAAAAACCACAAATTACAAAAAATAAAAACCTATTGCAAATTGTCTCAGAATATCACTCTGTACATCATAGTAAAAGTTAACTGAACAGGTGAACAACCCCTTTAAGGCATCTATACACTATCCCACAGGCCATACAGTTGTATTGGCCCAAGAGCCATACACACAGATAGCACATGATGGACAGGCAGAGCTGATGCGGCTCCTCTTTACTATCACATCTGCTTTTGCGCCATTCATATGTGTTTTATGGTGTAAGGAACAAAACTGAGAACAGATTTCTGACCATCCTTTAAATACTTTGGAGCAGTTGGTCAGTTTTACTAGGGATAAATAACGCCAGGGATTCAGGAAAAACAAGTAAGTCTGACTAGTTATTGTATCTGCCAGTGTGACTGTAAGATTTGTACTGCGGAAGTTATATTTTGATTTTCCACGTGAATTATAATACAGGTATGGCATCCGTTATCCAGAACTTATTATCCAGAAAGCTCTGACTTACGGAATGTCTTTTCTTCCATAGACTCCATTTTATCCAAATATTTATAAATAATTTCCATTTTCTCTGTAATAATAAAACAGAAGCTTGTACTTTATCCCAACTAATATATAATTAATCCTTATTGGAAGCAAAACCAGCCTATTGGGTTTATTTAATGTTTACATGATTTTCTAGTAGATCCAATTTATGGAAAGATCTGTTATTCAGAAAAAAACAGGTCCTGAGCATTCTGGATAACAGGTCCCATACCTGTACTGGGTGCGGCAGTTGCAATAGTAATAATGAAGATAAAATGTTTGTTTTAATTTGAATAAACATAGCAGAGCCGGGCCACCGTGCAGGCGCCCTAGGAAACCTGTCCTGCCATGGCGCTGGCAGAGTGTGCAAATGCGCGTGTTGACACCGGCACGCATGCGCACCAGCACAAATCGGCAAGCGCACATGCGCAGAAAGGCGCCCCCCCATCTTTGCGCCCTCGGCACTTGCCTACTCTGCCTACCCCTAGTTCCGGCCCTGAAACATACAGTAGATAGGATATGTGGTTAAATATAAACAACCTGTAGGCCAAATAAAGCGACACCAATGATGTTTGTGCTTATGAGCTAACCTTCCTGAAACACCAAAGCATGTCCTATAGTGTCGATGGGGCTGACAGAGAATTGTGGGTATTGTGAGCATGAGAAATGGATAGCTGCGTATTTACTTTTATCATTCATCAGCAGGACACACACTAAACACACATTAACACACTCATACCCACATTAACACACACACTCTTACACACACACACTCATACATACACACTCATACACACATTAACACACACACATACAAACTCATTCATATACACTAAACACAAACACACACACCTCTCTCCCAGGAGCTTCTTGATCCACAGAAAGAGCACAGGAACTCTCGCATCTCCCTTGCTGATTAGCGGACGCTTCCCAACCCCTCTGCTGGACAAAGAGAGGGGGCGTGGTATCATTACTCTCCCATTTCCCTGCCGGCCAATCATAAGAGAAGGGAGGAACGAAGGGGCTGCTTAGTATGCGTGTGAAGGGAGCGTGCAGTGTCAGACCCCCCTCTCGTGATATTGGGGAGTGGCGCCGTTAACGAATGTGCACTGAGAGGATCAGCGCATTACAGTAGAGGAGCAGAGGGGTCGGAGGGGGGCCCTGGGACAGCAGACCGACCCTGACAACGTGCATGCTGTAATTTCTACCTGCCCACGATCACCACTACAGTTTAACTTCACAGAAGAGAAGCAGCCCATTTTAACTCTAAATGCAGCGGCCCTTCAGGCATTTGCCCAAATGGACACATTCCCAGTCCGGACGTGACAGTAGTCAGCCAGCTCAGCAAAGTAGTCAGACTGATCAGCAGGTGAGCAGGGGGCTAGGCTTAGGGAACTGTCAGAAACCATGAAAAGTTTGCATATATTTTAATTGATGTATACTGCAAAGTTGCTTGAAATTATGTTTACTTTTCATAAAGGTTATGTTTTTGAGGAGTTCCCCTTTAATGACTCGTCAGTAGCCCTATTCTGATAACTAAAGGAACCCCCCTATCTTTCAGTTAAACCCAGGAATGGAACAGGAAGAGAATGTGAACAACCACAATACATGCAGACTACAATGGAGTTGCCCTCAAGATGCTCATGTACTGGATCTGTTTCTGGAAATAAATGGTTTGCTGTTCTGATGTACTTGACTTGATCGCAATGTAGGCCCCTTTGATTTAAATGGTCCATGAAAGACTCATACTTTGACCTCTATCTGCTGAGGTAGGCAACAAAAAACTTGGAATTGGGTCTCTATTGTGTTTCATAACAATTATTTGGATGAGTGCATCTGCGAGTCTAAGTCTTTGCCACTGAAAATAAAAGTGTCGTTGAGCCCATTTGTCACTACTGGAACTGTTAAAGGGGTGGTTCACCTTTAAGTTAACTTTTATTATGTTATAAAATGACACCTGCTGAATAAAAAGCTAAATAACTCAAAAATCCACAAAGAATAAAAAATGAAAACCAAATGCAAGTTGTCTCAGAATATCAGTCTCTACACCAGTAGACCTTTAGCTGGTGATCAGTAGATCTTAAGTTTTTTTATTTTTAACCCGCAAATTTGAGTTTTGAATAAAAATAACCTTAAAAACTCGAATTGTTCAGGTTATACAACTGGACCTTAAGTAAATCTGCCCCTAAATATTGATATACAAGATTTTTTATATAGTTGTGCAGGTGGTTACAAAAAGTCCAATTCTAGTGTTTGGATTAGAGGAAGATCTATTTCCTACCAATAACATAAGCTCACTGGTCAGATCCTCATGTGCTACTCCCAAATAATGTTCTGGATAGCCCCCTCCTACACATCAGTTCATTCAGAAATAAGTTCCTCCCCTTTAATGTACTAATTTATGAAGCTGCTGGGAAACCAAGTAAATAACAGAAGACTCAATTAGATGGAAGTCTTAATATTGGCAAATCATTTTGTGCCTCATCCCTTACATATACCTATACCAAAAAAGAAAAAAAATAGCTTCAAATGCTAGCGTCTGATTGGTCAGGCCCATGAACCTACTGATGGGACAAATATTTCAAATTGAGGGTTGGAAAAAAATATAAGAAAAAGAATGTTCCAGTAACATTTGACTTTAAAAATCGCTAATCATTTGCTAAAAGACAACAAGGTTTAAAAAAAACACAGTGCCATTTCCCCAAATCTTTTCATTTAATGTAGGAATTTCTCAAAATGCAAATGCAATAGCAGAAGTTGCAAAGTAGTGCCACATTTACATACACAGGTATATGTAACACCAAGGTATTTTAAGTCTGGTAATTATTTGCCCATTATAGCTGCATCAATAAATAGCGAATTTGGCCTTTAAAAGTGAAATGTTTCTGTTTAAGAGCGACAGGTTGCTGGAGTGAGCAGTTGTATGACATCACAGTGAGGCACCTCCAGCATGCACAGAATGTCATGTGACTTCATGTGACATCATAATGAGAAAAACCAACATTATCCAGTTGGTAAAGCAACTGCGTAGAGAGAGCACAAGTTGAGGGAGATGGGTGTATTTTTTTCTTCGCCGAATGGCTCCTCGGAGCAGATTTCGGAAATACATTCTCCTGATATTTGTACGACTCATGAACCTTCTGAAAACTCTTCAATCAATTCTCAGACTCGTGAGAATCCTTCTGTGGCTTGTCCGACTGATGCGGATCTTGGGGTGACTCAACCAGATCTTGAACGTCTGTCTGTTGTCGATCCATATTGGGAGGTGCTGGACCCCAAACCTGATATCCACGCCCTATTCGATGAATATAATAGGAAGTTCTTTCGTGGACAGTTGCCTCCAATTGACCTTAAATGGAGCAACAGGTTAAGCTTGTAAGTCAGAAACGAATGTGCTTTGTTGTTTATAGACCTTGGGGGACAATCTGTATCACTGTCACTACTATACAGCGTGACATCCCCAACTTTACTAGCCTGGTAAGATGCACAGGAGGGAGAGATATGTATGTGCAAGAGCTGGAGCGCTGTTAGTTTTCTGTTAAATGCTCATATGCACTCGCTCCATGTATTAGTCTGTCATTATCTGCATTCTGCAAAGCTACTAACAAGGGCACAACAAGTACCTACATACTGGCTGTACAGGGCAGGGACTGGAACAAGACAAGTACAGTAACATATAAATAGTGTTTATTCTCAAATCTGCATGATTTTCTTTTTCAGAAATGCTGGTTATTTCAAATGTGAGGCTATCACCAGAAGATGCAGCATTCGCCTGAACAAGCCTCTCCTTGATTTACGGTCAAGGAAAGATACAGTGGAAGTAAGTTGTGTCTTTTTGTTGTGTCTTTTTGTAGTAACTGTCAGCAGTCAGTTTCTCTACATGCAGGATTGAATTCTTACAGTTAGCTCTGATCAGTCATTACTCTGTGTTGCTTTAGATCATGTATCTGAGCCAAATTCCAGACATCTTCTGCTACAATAGTCAATAAGAGTTAAAAGGAGATAGGGAACCAATTCTGTCTTTATTTTTGGGTCTCAAAGTGGAATGTCAGATTCAGTCTGGGTCCTATTAAACAGCAGGTTAAGAAACCCTATATTATATGATGGGAATGTTCTCCTGCTGACACAGCAGTCCCATGGCACAAGTCAGTTGATGTTTAAGATCAACGTTTCTCATTCCTTTTCTCCTGACCTGATGCCACAAAATGGTTTAGTAGAGGAGACGGACAATTTAAAATAAAGACCGATGTGACCCGCTTAAATATGTTTCCCTTTCTTTTATTCCCTTATGGAATTAGATATATTTGTGCCTGTGAATAGAGTTCCATACAAAGATGTGATGTATTTTCTATACATGACGACAGAACAAGTAATATTGGGGCTGTTTCTCCCCCTACAGACGCTCCTGCATGAAATGATCCACTACTACCAGCGTATCAATGGTACCCGCATCTTAGACCATGGGCCGGAATTTCAGTATCACATGGAGCGTATCAATAGAGAAAGTGGAGCAGATGTTACGGTAAGTGTTTTCAGACATTAAATCATTCCGATAAAATCCAAACAAGTAATTTACATGAGAAATTCTCCATCAGCTGGGAGTAGCATGGTAAAGAAAAATTTCAGTTTAGCATTTTGCTTCTGGACGAAGGTAAAGTGCCCCAAAATTCCTATAAAGCTCTTGTTCTGCTGCTTGTTTATAATAAATAGTTTTTGGACTTTACCTTACTGCTGAGTTATATTCAGTTGAATAATCTAGATCAGTACTGCCCACATTTTTTCATGTCGTGGACCTATATATCAATCGTATTAAAGGGGTTGTTCACGTTCTGCAACTCAGTTCAGTTGGTTTCAGACAGTTCACCAGACTTTTTTAAATCACATTCTATTTTCTATGTGTGACTGTTTTTCTAATATTGAAGTGTAAAGGGCAATTTTTCACCTTCTAAAGCAACTCTAGGAAGGGGGGTCGCCGACCCTGTAAACCGTTCTAAACTGATACATTTAGTTGATACATTTCTTATCTTTGTCCCTGCTGTGCAGAATATTTGGGTTTCTTTAAAGGCAATTGTTGGAATTGATACAATAGTTGCTAATACTCCAGAGATGCTGCTAAGAAATTTATCAGCTAAGGGGCAGATTTATGAAGGGTCAAAGTAAAAATTTTAATTAGAACATTGAAATTTTTTTTAGTCAAAACTCTCAAATTTGAATTATGAATTATCCAAACTCAATTAGAGTTTTAATTTGAATTTCGAGATTTATCATACTCTAGCCCTTTCAGAATGCGAATTAGACTTTTCAATACCTATAACCTGCCGAGTTCATGTATAAGTCAATGGGAGAGGTACAGAGACCAATTTAGATATGTCAGTAGCCTTCCTGACATTCAAATTTCATTCAGATAAGAAAAAAAACTCAAATCGAGTTTAGTCTAATTCGAATCATATTCGATTCTGTAAAATCCGTGCGAGTTCTAGAGAACTGCAGGTCAGGCATTTATGACCCGACCTCACACTTCTTCACGGGTGGCCACTGTCAAATGCCGGCTTCCAGGTTTTTCTTTTATAGACGCTGCACCTGCTCGCTCCACCCCTTTTGTGATGTAATCGGCACGGCGGGTCTATAAAAGGAACCCGGAAGTCGGGCTCGGGCCAGCGTGGGTGGTGGGAGGGCGGGTGTAGGTTGGGGAAATACCGACCCACACATCACTAGACACCATGTACATTTATCAATGGCACCCACAGGCAGGATGAAAGGCAGAAAGGTTCCTAAAAGGCCACAGAGTCCTCCATATTGTTACATGTAACCACTGGCTCTCCAGCCCTAATCATGTGCGATTGTACGATTATATTCTACCTGCTGAATCCCCAGTTCAGGGTTTCCTAATATTTCTCTTGTTATTTTATAGATCGATCATGATTTCTATGATGAATACGAGTCACTGAAGCGCCACAGTTGGAGATGCAATGGCCCCTGTGCACAAGTAGTGAGACGGGTAATGGACAGGACTCCGTATTCCAAGGGGCACAAGCGCGAATGTGGAGGAGAGTTTATAAAGATCCAAGAGCCTGACGATAGTCCTCCAAACAAGAGAATGAGATTGGACCAATAGAGTCAATTTGGGAATATTATAGAGACTTTGTCCTTGGCTAATATACTGCTAACAACTGTTTTGCCAGAATATAAGGCAGTGGCACAAAAATGGCCCAGTTCTCAGCTGCTGAAAAGAAGAGGCTGATATCCAGATAGGCCTCATGACTAACTATTGCCATGGGCAGTGCGTTGTGCCAAAAATGTGCCAAGAAAATGGCAATGGACATGGGCCCAGTGCAAGCAAGAAGAGCAAAACTTGCTGCTGAACTGGCCAGTAGAAGGGATACAAGTTGGATACTGTGACTGTTCCAATGGACATAGAAATCACATCAAGAGTCACACAGAGTCTAAACAAGGAACAGACACAACTGAATGGAATAGTATCCCTGATGCCCCTTCTTGCCTACAGCACTTGGCACAGCGTTGAACTATGGAAAATGAAATACTATCCAGACATGACCTGCAAGAAGTTAATGTAGCAGATAGATCAGTGAATTACATTTTCACTATCCTTTAATGTTAAAAATATCTTTCTGTATTTAATTTTACAATATACTTTTTTTTAACAAACAATCAATGTTCTGCTTTCATTTATCTGGAATGATTGTGACATTAACTAGTGTGGTTTATGCACAAATTATAAGTCCATCTTCCTAGGTAAGAGTACTGGGGAGCTTTGAGTCCCCAGTGCTCCTTAGAATGGGGTTGGGCAACAAGTTGCCCCTGAAATTTTGCTGCCCTAGGCCCTGGCCTTTTTGGCGTTGCCACAAATCCGGGCCTGACACTGCTTATTTTACACAGGGACCAAGTTTTACCTGCAACCTACATGCTGCCTTCAAGGTTAAAACTCCCAAACTTGGTTGCCCTTTTATTGGCCACCAGTTGGACCAGTGCTTCTGTATAAATTATAACAAACAAGGGAAGGTTGTGCTCACCACTCATTTTTAAAACCATTAAGCGGGGTGCAATGAGGCTGTGACCACAAAATTCATTATATGTGTGTGTGTGTATATATTGCCTCCGAGGCCTTTCTCAAAGTATCTTGATCACAAACAAGCCTGTCTGAGTACAGCCCCATTGAAAAAAGCTAAATGCGTCTATTCCTGTGCTCCCCTGCGGCTGAACGCAGAAAAACGGAACGCAGGGGAGCACAGCTTCAACCGCTCATCAGTAAGAGCCCTTATATACATAAACTGGCGGGAATCAGCGATGACGATCCCATATGGTAATTAACATAACTAGTTAATTACTTTTCACATGAAAACCCCCCTGTATACGTCTTGAACCATTTGTGTATCATCATGACCCTTCTGTAATTCATTCAAAGCATTCCTGAGTGTGTGAAAAATATAAATAAGTTAATAACCCCAAAACAAAAACCACAATTTGTTTGTGACCCACGTGCTATGTCTCACTGTTGTGATGAGGCACTAAATTCCCGTTAATAAATATCATGTGCATCAAAAAATATATCTAAATCAAAGTTCAAGTTCATATTGTGAACAGTCCAGGTTTAAACCCCAGGTTTTTGATGTGTATAACCTGTATTCAATAATTTATAACAAGAGTCCACCCGACGTAGGTAATGGGGAGTCAGTAATCAGCCTCCAATGAAGACAATTGGTGTGTTAAAAGAAACATGATCCTGTAGGCAGCTGTCTCTCTAACCTCCGTTTATTTTCTGATAGTTAGTACTTACGGAGTATACTGCTATTTCAAATCATCATAAACTTGTGTCATCAGAGCCCTGTTTCAGCAGCCCCGTTTGGCATTATTAGGTGCTTGGCAGAAATCATACACACACCTCCGGACGGCTAATCGTTAGCCATCATAGGGTAATGCGTTAAGTAATTCCATCCAAGGGTGGCCTATCACCGATCGGCTCCTATTCCAGTTCAGTGAATTATCGCCCACAGACGGCTCATCAGCGGCCATCGTTAGGCAAGATACAAAGTAATGTCCCCCTGGGGCGGCGTATCCGCTGTCATCACAGTGCCCCTTGAAGTGTTGCACTCCACACACGCAGCACATCTCCGGCCAACTCCGGAGCGTGTAATAGCATACACGTGAGGCCCAGCACACTCTAGAACGTCCCTTGTAGTAGGGCCACTGATCTCCTTGTTCACCGTCGGTATGGATGATAGGTGAATACTTAGGAAAGGAGAGCTCCTTTAGCCACTCTTTGCCACTCTTCCCCAGGCCATTAGTCACACAGCGGTAAACAATAGTAAAACAGAACGCTTCTCATCGGCCATCTTATTGAACACACGAAGTACTGTACCCAAAAGTCACGAAGTTTCCAACCTTTTTTTTGGAGATCCATACCGGTAAACGCCCTGAACTGCTCATGCACCAAAACGCTGGTCAAAGCAGGAAGAAGAGTGCTCGGGAGAAGATGTTGCCAGTAAACTCTGCAGCAAAGGACCTGCGTCGGGGGATGAGTAACAAGTTAGAAGCATGGGGGGGGCAGGTAGGCCGGGAGTTTTAAACAGGAACAAAAGTAACAGTAATTATAAAATTGTAACATCACAGAGCAATAGATTTTTGGCTGACTGGGGCAGTGACCGCTGTTTGAGAGCTGCAAATAATTTAGAAAAAGTAAAAAATGAAGACCAATTGAACAGTTGCTACTAGGATATTCTATAACATACTAAACGTTAAAGGTGAACAAAACCTTTAATAATTATCCAAAAATCTCTTCTCTTCTGCTGTGAAACTCATCGAAGCTTGGGTTCAGGTTTCAAACATGCCTCTCTGATGGGGGTGCCAGAATCAGTTTTTTCTGAGGGGGGTCCTGCGGTTTCCCCACTGATTTGTTGTTTGAAGGGATATTGTCTTCAGGTATTTACTTTCCAGTACACAAGGTGGAGCGAAGCTTGTGTCATTGCCCCCCAAACTAATGGAACAACAGAAAGGCCATGGCCCACCCTGTTTTAGGCCACACAAATATCAGTAGCTTTACTCATATTCTACTATAGATTTTGTTATGCCTTCAGAACGTGCTTATTTGAATATTTATTCACGTAATTCATTTTAAAATGTATTACTCCACTGATGCCAGTGCCCGAGTCCAATCAAAATGCTTCAATCAGAGTAACGTCAGCGAAAATGACTTCTTTTCTAAATCAATCGACATCAGCCCAAATACATGCATTCTGCCGATGAGCTGTATCACATGACACTAAATTGCCAGAGAATGCCATTTTTAAATGTCCTAATAGTACTTAACGTGTGATGCTCCCAGGGCAGCTCTGATTTTATTGCTTTTTAATAAATGAATGCATTTGCAAACCAACAACATTTCATATGTCATTGCTTGTGTGTATAATCTGTGACATTTTAATCATCTTTATAATCCTACTCTGTACCCACAATACACAATGGGCACGCAAAACTTTAACTGCAATCTAATATTGAGCTTTCTTTAAGCTTTCTACTTTCTGGCAATATGAAAAAAGAATACTTTGCTTTTCACTTTTCCCCTTGTTTTACATAAAAGCAATAAAAGTGCTCGAGGGGAAATCATGGCTCAAGTTATTCGTTGGAAGATTTTATATTGCATGGAGAGTTGTGTCTGGTATTTTTTTATGGAAATGATACACATACTTCTGTGAAGCCATTCTCATTCCTTTCTGTGGTCTTCTTTTTCACATTATTTTTCCAATTTTCAAAATATACTAAAAAAAAGAAGGTAAAATAAAGGCTGAACGAAGACGTACATTGTACGGGTATGGGATCTGTTATCCAGAAACAAGGTATTCAGAAAGCTCAGAATTATAGGACGGCAATCTCCCATAGACTCAATTTTGAACTAATAATTCAATTTTTTTTTTTCGTTTGAACATTTTATCGATTTTCAAAGAATAATAGGTTAAACAGTCATAATACTGAAAACACGGTACAAATAAATGTAGCACAGTGTCTCCTCATCTGCCACAATTATACATTGGTATGCATACAGTCATTGAGATAGATATGATTCGGTAATGGCCATATTGACAACATAATGTGCTACAGTATAGCTCTTTTGTCAAACCAGTAGGGGAGAAGGGTAGGTATAGGAAGAAAAAAGAGATAAGGGTTAGGGTACGAGTTGTTGTACAGGTTTCATAATGTCTACTATAAAGAAAAAAAGTTTGTTTGTTATAATGGGCTCTCTAAAGGAGGTTATTGGGTCTCTTCTGTGTGTTTTCCAAATAATGGGTCCACGGAAGCCACTCCAGCTCTCCTTCATAGCTCCGCTCCAGTAGGTGGTCGCTGATTGACTCCATTGCTGTGATCCAGTTCACTTTTGTGATTAACATCTGTTGTCCTGGTATTTGTCGTTTTTTCCAGTGTGCTGCTAAGAGTGACCTCGCTGCCGTGAGAATGTGAGTGGCTAGTTTGCGGGACTGCTTTGAATGAATGGCTCTTATTTTCATGCCTAACAAAAATGAGTGAGGAGTTGCTTGTATAGTACATTGTAGGACCTCGGAGAGCAGGGTTGCTACTGTCTTCCAGAATGTTTGGGCTACTGTACAGGTCCACCACGTGTGTATGAAGGAAACCCTTTCCCCACAGCCTCTATAGCAGGATGAGAGATTTGGATCGCCACTCAGTTTACTGATACGAGAAGGTAGTATAGTACCATCTGAAAATAATTTTATATGCCCTTTCGCAAGAGACTGCACAAGTAGAAGTCCTTCTAGCCGTATCCCAAATGTTTGCCCAGGCCGTTTCCGAAATGTTGATGTTAAGATCCTCTTCCCATCTGGACATGTAAGGCTGTTGTATGGTTGTGGTATTGGTCGCCAAATGGAAGTACAGTAGTGAAATTAGATGATTATGATAGGATTGTCTGTAACATATAGTTTCAAAGTATGCAAGGGAGTGATTTGTCTGGGTCTTGGATTTGATAATTCAATTTTTTAAACATGATTTGCTTTTTTTGTATGGTAATAACACAGTCTCTTGTACTTGATCCTAACTATGGTATAATTAATCCTTATTGCAGGCAAAATAATCTTACTGGGTTTATTTCATGTTTAAATGATTATTAGCAGACTTGGTATGGTGATCCAAATTACTGAAAGATCTCTTATGCAGAAAGCCCAGGGTGCCGAGGTCCCATACCTGTATAACTACATTATAGCAGACCAATTTCGTCAACTGACTCTTTAACAATTTGTCACCTGTGTGAACCTCGGCAGCATCTGGGATGTTGAATCTATGTTTGTTAGTTGTGACAAACATGGAGTTTGGGGTTCATTTAAAATTAAACCAGTGAAGTTTTGGTTGTAAATGCATTAGTGGAAGAGTTTATATGCCGAAAACTTCCCACACCAGTCAGTTGAACTGAAGAAGCTGCTCGGATGAGTAGTGAAACGTCTTCATTGATTACTCAGCAAATCCAGTTGTTTTTAGATTGACCTATACTAGATATACCATGACCTGGATGAATGAAAATCTTCATAGTCATTTATACCAGTCCATAAACGTTCCCAGTCCCTTGTTTGCCTTCACTTTGAGTTGAGGTGCCCAAATCTACCCCAAACATTTGTGAATAATTATTTTAGTAACAGCCTCTTAGCGACTACGTATAAATCAAAGTAACCAGGTCTAAAAATACGCCCTGGCATTTCAAGTACACAGAGGCTCAAACAGTCCCCCAGCAGCCCACTAAATAGTGTCTGTCTATGGTAACTTACAGCAGCCCCTCTGGCATTTGCCAGAACCCACAGATTGCCAGTCTGGGTCTGTAAGTAACTCAAATCACATAACTCAATCATGCTTCCATTCTGATTTCCTACCTACTAGATATTTAGGGGCAGATTTATTTATTCAGGCACTTCGCGGGCACAGGCGTAACTTTGCTAGCGAAAAAGACAGAAGCAATCAGTCATTCACATTTTCCCTCTGGTGAATAGACGTTACTCCGCAAATTAACTTAGATGCGGATTTTACTGAACGTTACCTCTTTCGCCAGACTTGCCTTCGCCAGCTCAGACTAGGTAAGTGCATTGGAGTGCATATATCTTCCTCAATCTTCTGTTACTTACATCATATTTTTAGTCTAAGTCCCAAAAAACGCTGGCGTCTTTTCCTTTTGTTAGAGTGATTGCCTGCAAAAGTCCTTAAATTTTCTTTTGAGTAACCGGGTTCCATACATTTTCTAACATATGGAACATTAACTATACAGTGGCCTCATGTGTAGGGCATTATAACAACTCTATTGTCTTTATAAAGGCTCCCTGGACCTGTGTAATGTAATGTATTTGCTGCAACATATAAGTCCATTCAACTTTATAATTTCCCGCCATATGCAAATTAGCCTGAGAGAAGACCTCTAACGATGTTGAGCTAGGCATAATTGAACGCTAGCGCATCTTCGCTTTGATTGCCGAAGTGATGCTAGTGAAAATTTGCCAACGTTCGGCAGCCTGGATGCAACTTTGCATATTAGTAAATTAGCGTTGTCTGAGCGAATTTTCGCCTGGCAAAGTTTTTCAATGGTTGCATAGCCGTCGCTGGCCTATTTTCACCATTTAGTAAATTTAGCCCTTAGTCATTAGTCCTTAACATATGTGGGCACCAGGGCCTAATCTCTTCCAACAGCATCACTGAAGTTTCTAGGTTTTGCTTTTCTAGCAACCAGTAACTTGGCACGAGGGAACAATGCTGGAAGCTAAACAGTGGCCAGAGAGCTACACTAACTTTGCATTGAAATGTTATACTAATTACATATCCTATATGCTTCTTGCTTACAGGGGTTTAGATCTGAATAAAGTCTTACTGATACTAATAAACAGAGCTTACAAGAGTATTTAGACTGGCAATGGAGCACTGTTTGTTATAATAAGCACAACATTTATTCTTGTTATATTTTTCCCTTTCCAATTATATGCATATTACTCTTTCCTTTGCTTCATGCTAACTCTTTATACTCATGCTACTTTGTTGTCCTTTTGTCTCCATCCACATTCTCCACCTTCCATTCACCCTTCCAGACTCAACTTCTTTTCTCTCCTCGCTTGTTTTCGTACTGTAGTTTACCTCTCTTTCATTTTAGTCTCCTTTGCCTTTTTTTCCCTTTCTTTATGCCAATTTTTGGATGTTTATACTACTTTTTTTGGCTATGCCACCTGATTGATTCTCTTTGGTCCTTCCTCTAGTGGCAGGTTTGATGGGAACTGCTGGAAGAAATTATAGAACCAGAATCTCACCTACCCCCCAACTATTATTGTATATACAGCCTAGCTAATGACATGTGTTGGTTTCGCCAGTAAGAAGCTTTCAGGAAAAAAAAGATAAAGACCAAGTGTCTGTCCAAAATAAATTAAATTCAGTATTTAGAGTGCTTAAGTGAATGTGATTTTAGGGAAAGAGCTACCTATCACCAAAGCAAATTGTTTTCAACTTGTAGTCTCAGGAAGATTTATGTAGTACTTAGATGTTAGCTAGAGTAAAATGGTAGAAGTGGGGTTGAAAAGATTCCTCTTCTTTTAACACAGCTCCTGACCCCTTCTACATTGCCATCCCCTCTCTCAATGGGGCCTTTGCAAGGTGTTGGGTTAAAGTTTGATGCCACTGAACTGTAATAAAGACCATCAGACACAGTAACTTATATAAGGAACTTCCTTCATGAGGCAAATGTTAGAGAGTAAAGGTGAAGCATTTTATAAGGGATTATGGGCCATTACCTGGAGAAAAGAATAAGGATAGAAAGGTATAGACTTACCAGTAAAAACACACTTAAAGGGCATGTAAAGGCAAAAAAATAAAATCCCATTTTTACTTTCTTTAATGAAAAAGAAACCTATCTCCAATATACTTTAATTTAAAAATGTGTACTGTTCTTATAAGAAACCTGACTGTATGCAGTGAAATTCTCCCTTCATTTACTGCTGTGGATAGGAATTGTCAGATGGTCCCTAACTGCTGAGCAGGGAAACAATCATACTTATGAACAGCAGGGGGAGCCCCCGCCTTACTTCCCAGCCATGCAGAACTCAAGCATCTTTGTTTATGATGATCCCTAAGCAGCCCAGACCACACTGAGCATGTGCACAGTCTTAGTCTTGCAAAGATGTTTAACAAAGTTACAAGATGGTGACCCCCCGTAGCCAACTTTGAAAGCATAAATCATTTGTTTGATTAGGCTTGTGATGCAGTAAGTTCATGTTTATATTTAGTATACAAAATACAGCATTTCTAGCCTTATACTATTTTAGACTTTACATGCCCTTTAGGTAAAATGGATCTCCTCCAGTGGAAACCTCCCAGGGAATAAAATAGATATTTACAGTGGTCCCTTTACTTAGAAGGGTGTCACCTGGGGAATTTTAACCCCACAAAACCTCTTCCAGATGCAGTTAAGTACTGCTTCTTCTAAGCTTGTTTGTCTATGTTACAATCTCCTAGGAGTGTGCTATGGCAGGCCTAACTAAGGGTGCCGAAAAATTGTAGATTAGTGGGAGCACTTACTGGACGCTGGGCTCATTGTGCTGCACACCCTGCCACCATCCCATGCGGTCAATTGAATCCAAGAAAAAGCAAAAACAGCTGCTGTAACTTGTTTTTATATGCATACTAAATAAAATTTCATTTTTTATACTTTTACTGGACTCCTCGGTGCTCCGCTGTTTTTGCTCTAACTTAGGGTGGCCATACACAGGCAGAATAAAGCTGCTGATATCAGTCCTTTAGAACAATTCGCCAGCTTATCTGCCCATGTATGGGGCATTCCGAGTGATATCCCCAAAAAAAATCACGCCAAAAATCAGCCAGATATCGATCAGGCAGGTTTGAATTTTTTTGGCAATCGAGGACCACATTGGCTAGTTGATCCGGTTCCGTCGGCACCCATGTCCTTCGTTCTAATCTGATCATTTGTCCTTAGGGCCGAAAGATCAGATTAACCCGATATTGCCCTGCATTTAGTGGGCATATCAGGTTGAGATCTGTTTTTTTTTTTGGTGAACTCGCCAAACGAGCTGATCTTATCGTGTTTAATCAACCTAACTCTAGCTTTACCTCGTTCAGGGGACCCATTCTCCCTGACTTCTCTAAGGTGTTAGATCACCTTAGGGTTCAATGCTTGATACCAGGGATTTATGCTTCAGACTCCCAGCCAATCCGCCCCTGGTAGCAGGTACCCAAGAGGATAATCCTTATGCCCCTCTCATATAAACTGGACACCGAAATTAGTTACAAACCCCTGGTCAATAGGGAATACCTCCCTTCCATAGAGCATATACTTATGGGAGGAAGACCCAGCACTTTCTGAGCAGCAGGGTAAATTAATCCTGCGTTATATTTTAAAGAGGAAACTTTTCCATGCAAGTATGGTGGTGTCATTGAACAGTATCCCAGTGAAGTTGTTTTTATATTGTTTATATATGAGAGAAATCAAAGGAAATGGCAATTATAAATAATGTACCAAATAATACCAAATAAGGTAAATCATTATTATATTCACATATTTTAGCACAAAAGGAATGGTCAGAGAAGATTAGCAAATGATTTTTATCTGCAAGCAGATTTTAATTTTCTAAATTTCACAGGTAAAAACCATAAAAATACACCGGATAGAGCCGTTATCTGAAATAAACACATGCAGGACTTCTGGATATTTTCATCTTTTCTCAAGCAGACAGCTTGCATTTCATATTAAATATGAACTCACAAAAGATACCTCTCTCCAAAAAAGTACACTCTGGAAGTAGGCTAATTGGAATTCTTTATGGTGACAGAGAATGCAATGGGTCACAGCGCCACTGTGTGGACAAATGTATGAATTGCGTGAAAGTGACAAGTTTTTTTTTACGCAGTGTATAAATTGATATCGGGTGAATAACAGATGTACTTACTTTTGCTATGCAGCCATAACAGATATCACCTTAATGAGCACTTGTACAAGCCCAGCTGCAGATTTTTTAAAGGCTTTGCCTTGTCTGACTGGCATCTCCTCTATGAGAGCTCCACTGTACATGATGAATAACCTTGTATAGCATGGTGTAATGTGTTGCTGCTATATAAAGGACAATAATAATACAGCAATCCTTAGTGTGGCTTTAGTAACTTGACAACAACTGCATCTGCAAGTAGCTACTACAATAGCTGGTGTCAAACGTGATTACCTTGGGGGGCATGATAGGAATGAGACAGCCCTTTGTTGCTGCAATTAGTATGGAGACTATGGTGTAGAATTTACACAACTGTATCGTATGTATGGAGAAACCACTGTGGACCAGATTGTGTAGGATAAGTTCAGCATTTGATTCTAGCAATTCTTCTAGGCTTTGGATTCAAAAGTGATGTGCACTTCAAGTACTGTAGAACTGAAAATAAAAAAAAGGAACTTGAACTTTTTAAGTGGAATATAAAAATTAGGGCAGATCTTTTCTGCTACTACTGCTGCCACCACATCATCACACTGCTTACATGGTGTCAAAAAAGAAAAAGTCTTTGGTTTCACTATTATTTTCCTGCCCCTCTAACTGTGAATAGAAGGCTTGTGCCAGCAACTGTCACCTTTGATCTGACATAAAGTTTTCCTTCCTTATTGGCATAGTGTTGTCGTGCAATATGTTGGTCCAACACTATAACAAAGTCCTTTGCCCTTTAAATCCATATTATTGCACAGATGAATTGTAGTGGAGAGTAGATTAGTCCAAGTGACTTTTTATCAATCATGCCACTCTCCAGATCCCAATAACAAATCAAATTTTCTAATTCAGTTCACTGCCGTTATTTAAAGTGTCATTTCTCCAGAGCTGCGAATCTGGCAGGTAGTCATAATGACTTAATTACAACTTGATCTAATTAATTAGTATAAATTCCTATTTTTAGACAGTGTGCACATGCCTAATCATAATGATAATGCAAAGAGCGCTCTTACATGAAGCACAAGCTACACCCTCCTCACTGATCTCTGGCACTGGATGCTAACCAGTAGTAGTAGTGGGATAAATTATCCCCAGTTTTATTTCTACATTTCTACAGGCATTCCAATGCATAATTGACACCCTCTCCTTCATCAATGAAAAACGGGAAGTACAGGTATGGGATTTATTATCCAGAAACCCATTATCCAGAAAGATCAGAATTACAGGAAGGCCATCTCCCATAGATTTTTTAAATCAATTTTGAATCAAATAATTACAAATTTTAAAAATTATTTATTTTCTGTAATAATGAAACAGTAGCTTGTTCTTGATCCCAACTAAGGTATAAATAATCCTTATTGGAGGCAAACCAGTCTTATTGGGCTTATTTCATATTTAAATTTTGAGTAGATTTAAGGTATGGAGATCCAGATTATGGAAAGACCCCTTATCCAGAAACCCCCAGGTCCCTACTATTGATGTGCGGGTCGAGAAAAACTTGAGCCATACCCAACCCAACCTGAGCCCTCCTGCACCTGCCGCCTCCCCTCTATTATAGGCCCAAGGCAGGAAGAGTGGGCACCTATAAAACCAGTAGTTCCAGTTCATATCTTCAGTCAAAATAAAACTCTTTCAGCCAATTCCTAACCTTCTCTATGCTGATGCTGCTAAAGATCATTTAAATTTTTAGAGAATGGAATATTGTCCTCACTGTCAAACAAAGTAGATGCTTCCAAAGGTGAATCAAAGCATCGAATCAGAAGGCAAACATATTAACTCTAAGCGGCGGCTGCTACTCATGGTTTATTTTCTTATGGTAACATTTTTCCTTGTCAAATGCTGCATAATAATATTAATGGATGCCGTTAAAAGAAAAATGTCAAGAAGTGCGCCAAATAAATGAGATGAGAATTGAGAAAGTCTGGGTGCACAATGTTCCCTGTCGCGAAGGCCTTTTATAAATCTCTTTTTTTTATCTGAAGAGTAAATTAGATTTTGGGAAAGGATTGAGATCTGTCTGTGCTGAATTTTCCACACCTTCTTCTGTCTTCCGAGAAAGAGTATTTTAGCTAGATCAGCTTTTTAAGGGCAGACTGTCAAAGAAATTGATAAAGTGATAAAAGTTTATATCAAAATACAGATAAGGGGCTATGGCTGGCATTATCAGAATGTGGAATAAAGGAAACAGGTGTAACAAAAGACTGGAATATTAGCAGAACTGGTTCTATTCTGAAGGACTGTCACTACAAGGAGCTTTGAAAGTGAGTAGATCAGGATCATGGCTGGGTGTAATTATGCATTGCCTGGATATGCTGTTGAGAGGTATAGCACCTGTTATCCAGAATGCTCGGGACCTGTGGTTTTCCAGATAATCTTTACGCAATTTGGATTACAGAAGTCCATAGTCGGACTGGACATTAGGGGCCCACCGGATTACAAACCTTCGGGGGCCCCCCATGTGCATGCGTGAATGCCGGCGCGTGCACATGCGCACAAATTGTTTTTTTGGGGGGCCGGCAGATCGGGGAAGGAGGTTTGGCCCGGCGGGGACCAATGAATGTCAGGGCCCACCGGGTTTTTTCCCAGTGTCTCGTAGGCCCAGTCCGACCCTGCGGATGTCTACTAGAAAATCATGTAAAAATTAAATAAACCCAATAGGCTGTTTTTGCTTCTAACAAGGATTCCTTATATCTTAGTTTGGATCAAGTACAAGCTACTATTTTATTATTGCAGAGTAAAAGGAAATCATTTTTAAAAATTTGCATTATGTGGATAAAATGGCGCTTTCTGGATAATGGGTTACAGATCCCATAACATACAATTTAGCATGATAGGAAAGTAGAGTCCCAATGGAAGGGGAGTAGAACCTGAAAGCTGAATATATCAGAGGAAATTCACTTTTTTTTTTCACTAAACTACGGTAGGGGAACTAAGGGTCTTTTGTAGAAACATGTTTTGTCAAACAAGCAGATGATTTAATCAATACGTTTCTTGACAGAGGTTATAGTGAAACAGAGCTGAAGGGAATCAAAAAAAGAAGTTTTGCAGAGAGGACTTACTGAAAGAGAATAAAGCTATAAGTAAAAAAGGTTATCCCTGTGTAACTACATTTAGTTCTCAAACCTAATTTCTGTAAAAAACTTGTGAATTAAACTTGTTTTCAGATAAAGCTTTGTTTTCATAAAAGAAAGGGAAGAGTACAGGAGCTTGTTTGCAGATAGAGGTAAAGAGATGAGCAGAAATCAATGTATAATAATAAACAGGATCCTTTCCCAGTGGTGTGATAGATATAGGTATTGGTATTGGTATATATAGTGTCAGTGAGTGGAGGGAGGGGTCAGTGTGAGTGTGTGTATGGATGGATGCTGGGGATCATTTGGAGAGGTTGACCTTGATGGTCTTTTTTCAACCCAACTATGTAACTATATGATAGAAGGTGATATATGTACTTATTCTAGTAAGGGCATCCCTATTAAATTATGGGATTTTGCCACTTGAATTCTATAAGAAGTTATTTACTCCTTACCGGCCCATGATGTTTTGGTCGCATCAAAGAGATTTCTAGGGCCTTCAGATTAAGATTTAATGAACATAAAAGTGTAATAATAGGGTACGGAAGTGGGAAATAAAGAAATAGACAAATATAGAGACTCTGGTAGCTAAACAATTGTTAAGCAGATGAGAAATTTTGAAGAAATTCAAGGTAAAATCAGGCAATGATGAAACTGGCTCTTCTTACAAGTGGAACAGATTGGATATGGAACCTACATACTCTGAAAGCTTAAATTAAACTTGGCATTTATCATGTTTTCTGTAAAGCTTATATATTGATTTTTTTATATTTTATAAAGAAAATGTTAGCTGGTGGGATAGAAAAAACTTTAAAGGTAAAGTTAGCTTTGCTACTGTTCTGAAACTGAGTCCCTAATTGATGTGATGTCATTGCACTTGGGGTGAAATTCAAAGCTAAAAAGCCACCAGTAATCCGGATTCAATGCTTGAATATAGATTCTTCTCCTGAGAGTTCCTGGGTGCTCTATAATTGCTATTTGTCTGATTTCTGGTTCCTGACCCTTTTGCTTCAAGTCCTGACAGTGCTGATTGCTGCCTGTCCCTGACTTTTTGCTTGGATATCGACCTTGATCTGCTTAATCCTTTGTGTACTGTACACCAGCGTCCTCCATGCTACCGAGTCCAACCTATTAGAGCTGCTAAGCCCTGACACTATATGTACCAAATGTAATGTGAAATTAGCTTGGACTGTCATAATGGTGGCATGAACATGGTGTGCACTTTTGTGTGCTTAGACTCAATTTTCGAAGTTTTGTCCATTTAGCCTCTGTTTCACGCGAAACAGGATTTACACCTTAATTATTTGTTTCTAAATTTAGTTTGTATTATGATAAAGGGAAGCTTATCCTGCCTGAAACATTGATTCACTAGTGATCATAATTGAACGCTCATGTTCTTTGCATAATTTTGTGAGTGTGGCTCCAATTGGCAGTTAGCCTCTGTTGGCCAAATTGATTTAGCAAATGTTTTATAGAAAAGACTAGTGAGAATTTGTCCACGTACCCACATCATTTAGGATAACCCAACGATTTACACTGTATCAAACTTTCATTATTAGTATAACTGGGAAGTCCTAAAATATGTTGATAGCATAAATCTTAACATATATTACAAAAACAAAACAAGAAGTATATTAATGCAACACCAAATCTCATTTAAATTTATTGGTGGAAGAAAGAATCCTCACCTGATCCCCCGCTCCAAAGATACCATTTCCCAGATCTTATGTTCTGCAGTAAGTTACTGTATGGTCTTAACTAGAAACCAGAACCATATATAATAAGCCTATAATAATTAGAGATGTCGCGAACTGTTCGCCGGCGAACTTGTTCGCGCGAACATCGGGTGTTCGCGCTCGCCGGAAGTTCGCGAACGTCGCGCGACGTTCGCCATTTTGGGTTCGCCATTGTTGGCGCTTTTTTTTGCCCTCTCACCCCAGACCAGCAGGTACATGGCAGCCAATCAGGAAGCTCTCCCTTGGACCACTCCCCTTCCCTATAAAAACCGAAGCCCTGCAGCTTTTTTTCACTCTGCCTGTGTGTGCTGAAGAGATAGTGTAGGGAGAGAGCTGCTGCCTGTTAGTGATTTCAGGGACAGTTGAAAGTTTGCTGGCTAGTAATCGTTTTGATACTGCTCTGTTATTGGAGGGACAGAAGTCTGCAGGGGTTTGAGGGACATTTAAGCTTAGGTAGCTTTGCTGGCTAGTAATCTACCTTCTACTGCAGTGCTCTGTATGTAGCTGCAGTGGGCAGCTGTCCTGCTTCTGATCTCATCTGCTGACTGCTGCAATAGCAATAGTCCTTGTAAGGACTGCTTTTATTTATTTTTTTGTTGTTTTACTACTACTACTACTACTACTACTACTACTACTACTACTACTACTATAAGAGCCCAGTGCTATTAGTCTAGCAGTGTTGGGGAGTGGGACTGGTGTGCTAATCTGCTGCTCCTAGTAGTTCAGCAGCACCAACTTTAATTTTTTTTTTTTAATATTCATTCTTTTTTTATTTAACTTTTTTTTTATTTTACTACCGCTGTAGTAGTGTATAAGTTGACCTTTTAGGCATTATTTGCCCTGTAGGCATTTTTTGCCCAGTGTGTTATTCAACCAACTGCTATCTAGCTGTGTGCCCGTGTTCACATTCTGTCTAAATATCCATAATATTACCGTCTCCAGAAAAAACACCGGAGTGACTTTTTTCAAGCAGCCATAATAAATTTTACGTAATCCGTATCCATCGCTGTAGTAGTGTATAAGTTGACCTTTTAGGCATTATTTGCCCTGTAGGCATTTTTTGCCCAGTGTGTTATTCAACCAACTGCTATCTAGCTGTGTGCCCGTGTTCACATTCTGTCTAAATATCCATAATATTACCGTCTCCAGAAAAAACACCGGAGTGACTTTTTTCAAGCAGCCATAATAAATTTTACGTAATCCGTATCCCTCGCTGTAGTAGTGTATAAGTTGACCTTGTAGGCATTATTTGCCCTGTAGGCATTTTTTGCCCAGTGTGTTATTCAACCAACTGCTATCTAGCTGTGTGCCCGTGTTCACATTCTGTCTAAATATCCATAATATTACCGTCTCCAGAAAAAACACCGGAGTGACTTTTTTCAAGCAGCCATAATAAATTTTACGTAATCCGTATCCATCGCTGTAGTAGTGTATAAGTTGACCTTTTAGGCATTATTTGCCCTGTAGGCATTTTTTGCCCAGTGTGTTGACCTTGTAGACATTGTTTGCCCAGTTTTTTTGGACGCAGCCACTGAAGCACAGTTGCCAGAAAAAATATGCCATATAAATGCTGAAAATATAAATTTTTTTGGTTGCAGCCACTGAAGCACAGAGGCCAGAAAAATTATGCCATATAAATGCTGAAAATAGTCATTTTTCGCCATACGTTGACCTTGTAGACATTGTTTGCCCAGTTTTTTTGGTTGCAGCCACTGAAGCACAGAGGCCAGAAAAAATTAAACCAGTAGGGTTTGCACCCTAGTTTGTAACGGTGGCGGAGGGAGGAGGACGCTAAAGGACAGCTGTGTGTGGAGTCATGAGGCTTGAAGAGAAGGACAGCTGCATAGAAGTCAGAACAAGTCTTCCGGCGTGCAGTAACCCTCCGAGATCCACCCCTCATTCATTTTAATAAAGGTCAGGTAATCGACACTTTTGTGACCTAGGCGAGTTCTCTTCTCAGTTACAATCCCTCCTGCTGCACTGAAGGTCCTTTCTGAGAGCACACTTGAGGCTGGGCAAGACAAGAGGTTCATGGCAAATTGTGACAGCTCTGGCCACAGATCAAGCCTGCGCACCCAGTAGTCCAGGGGTTCATCGCTCCTCAGAGTGTCGATATCTGCAGTTAATGCCAGGTAGTCCGCTACCTGCCGGTCGAGGCGTTCTTTGAGGGTGGATCCAGAAGGGTTGTGGCGCTGCCTTGGACAGAAAAACATTTGCATGTCTGACGTTACAGACCGGCCAAAGGGCTTTGTCCTTGCAGGTGTGCTCGTGGCAGGATTACTGGCACCTCTGCCCCTGGAATGTTGATGAGTTCCTGAAGTGACATCACCCTTAAAAGCATTGTACAACATGTTTTGCAGGCTGGTTTGTAAATGCCGCATCTTTTCGGACTTGTGGTATGTTGGTAACATTTCTGACACTTTATGCTTGTACCGAGGGTCTAGTAGCGTTGCGACCCAGTACAGGTCCTTCTCCTTAAGCCTCTTGATACGGGGGTCCTTCAACAGGCATGCCAGCATGAAAGACCCCATTCTCACAAGGTTGGATGCAGAGCTATCCATCTCCGCTTCCTCATTATCAAGGACTGCATCATCCACGGTCTCCTCCCCCCAGCCACGTACAAGACCAGGGGTCCCCAAAAGGTCACCACTAGCCCCCTGGGAAGCCTGCTCCTGTTGGTCCTCCTCCTCCACAAAGCCACCTTCCTCCTCTGACTCCACTTCTGGCACCTCTCCCTGCGTTGCAGCAGGTGCCTGGGTTCGTTCTGGTGATTGCGACCATAAATCGTGCGCTTCCAGCTCCTCGTCACGCTGGTCTACAGCCTCATCTGTCACTCGTCGCACGGCACGCTCCAGGAAGAAAGCGAAGGGTATTAGGTCGCTGATGGTGCCTTCGGTGCGACTGACCATATTTGTCACCTCTTCAAAAGGTCGCATGAGCCTGCAGGCATCGCGCATAAGCACCCAGTAACGGGGGAAAAAAATCCCCAGCTCTGCAGATCCAGTCCTACCACCCAGTTCAAAAAGGTACTCGTTGACGGCCCTTTGTTGTTGCAGCAGACGTTCCAACATAAGGAGCGTTGAATTCCAGCGAGTCTGGCTGTCAGAAATCAAACGCCTGACTGGCATGTTGTAGCGCTGCTGAATGTCAGCAAGGCGTGCCATGGCTGTGTAGGAACGTCTGAAATGGGCCGACACCTTTCTGGACTGGGTGAGAACGTCCTGGAATCCTGGGTACTTGGAGACAAAACGTTGGACTATTAAATTTAACACATGTGCCATGCAGGGCACATGTGTTAAATTTCCCAGTCTCAACGCTGCCAACAGATTGCTTCCATTGTCACACACCACTTTTCCGATCTGCAGTTGGTGTGGGGTCAGCCACCGATCGGCCTGTGACTGCAGAGATGACAGGAGTACAGATCCGGTATGGTTTTTGCTTTCCAGGCACGTCATCCCCAAGACAGCGTGACAACGGCGTACCTGGCACGTCGAATAGCCTAGGGGGAGCTGGGGGTGCACAGGTGTGGAGGAGGAGAAGGAGGACCCAGCAGCAGAGTAAGAAGAAGAAGAGGAAGAAGACGAGGTAGAGAGCGATGGAGGAGTAGAGGTGGTGGCAGAACCGCGTGCAATCCGTGGCGGTGACACCAACTCCACTGTTGTTGTTGTTGTTGAGCTACCCATTCCCTGCTTCCCATTCCCAGCCATTACCAAGTTCACCCAGTGGGCAGTGTAGGTGACATACCTGCCCTGACCATGCTTGGAGGACCATGCGTCAGTAGTCATATGGACCTTTGGCCCAACACTAAGTGACAGAGATGCGGTAACTTGGCTCTGCACATGTTGGTACAGGTGTGGTATTCCCTTTTTAGAAAAAAAATTGCGGCTGGGTACCTTCCACTGCGGTGTCCCAATTGCTACAAATTTGCGGAAGGCCTCAGAGTCCACCAGCTGGTATGGTAAAAGCTGGCGGGCTAAGAGTGCAGACAAGCCAGCTGTCAGACGCCGGGCAAGGGGGTGACAGTCAGACATTGGCTTCTTACGCTCAAACATGGCCTTCACAGAAACTTGGCTGGTGGCAGATGACTGGGAATGGGAACAGGTGGTCAAGGTGGAAGGCGGAGTGGAGGGTGGTTCAGATGGGTCAAGGAGAGCAGAGGTAGAGCAGTAAGATGCTGGACCAGAAGGAGTGTGACTTTTAGTTTGCCTGTTGCCTTTGAGGTGTTGCTCCCAAAGTGCTTTGTGCTTGCCGCTCATGTGCCTTCGCATAGAAGTTGTACCTATGTGGCTGTTGGGCTTACCAAGGCTCAGTTTCTGACTGCACTCATTGCAAATTACAATGCTTTTGTCAGAGGCACACACATTAAAAAAATGCCACACTGCTGACTTTTTGGAAGTCTGCGATCTGGCGGTAACAGTAGAAGTTGGCGGCATTGGCGGCAATGGCGGGTGCGTTGGCCGGCTGAACACAGGTGCCGATACATGTTGTTGCCCTACTGATCCCTGCGGGATGGCCTCCCTGCTTCTTCTAAGTCTTATTCTCCTACTGCCTCTCTGACTCTCCGTCTCTCCATCTGAACTACCCTCCTCTTGCTCTCTTCTACTAGGCACCCACAAAACATCAATCTCCTCATCATCATTCTCCTCAGATGCATCAATTTCTTCTGACACATCACAGAAGGAAGCAGCAGCGGGGACCTCCTCCTCCTCCTCATCACTCATCATTATGTCCATCTCTGTCGTGTTCTCTGCCAGAATTAAATCTGGTGTAACGTCCTCATCTCCTTCATCTTCTTCTGCCAATAATGGTTGCGCATTACTCAGTTCAAGAAACTCATGGGAAAATAACTCCTCTGACTCCAGTGAAGATGGGGCACCGGTGGTGGAGGAAGTGTTACGTGGGGTGGCCATAGCAGTGGAGGATGAGGAGGATGTTGTGGTAAAGTTAGAAACGGTAGAGGATGGGGTGTGCTGTGTAAGCCAGTCAACTACCTCTTCAGCATTTTGGGAGTTCAGGGTCATTGGCTTTTTAAAACTGGGCAATTTGCTAGGGCCACAGGATTGCATAGCAGCACGGCCCCTAGCACGGCCTCTGCGTGGCGGCCTGCCTTTGCCTGGCATTATTTTTAAAAAAACAACAACAACAAAAACTCAGTTGGTTTTTCTGGAAACGATAATACACACAGCTAGATGGCAGTTTGAAGAAAACAGTGTGCAAATAATGCCTACAAGATCAACGTATACACTACTACAGCGGTGGATACGGATTACGTAAAATATATGAATGCTGCTTGAAAAAAAGTAACTCAAGTGGTTTTTCTAGAGACGATAATATTATCAATATTTAGACAAAATGTGAACAAGCTCACACAGCTAGATGGCGGTTTGAAGAAAACACTGTGCAAATAATGCCTACAAGGTCAACGTATACACAGCGGTGGATACGGATTACGTAAAATATAAGAATGCTGCTTGAAAAAAAGTCACTCCGGTGTTTTTTCTGGAGACGGTAATATTATGGATATTTAGACAGAATGTGAACACGGTCACACAGCTAGATAGCAGTTGGTTGAATAACACACTGGGCAAAAAATGCCTACAGGGCAAATAATGCCTACAAGGTCAACGTATACACAGCGGTGGATACGGATTACGTAAAATATAAGAATGCTGCTTGAAAAAAAGTCACTCCGGTGTTTTTTCTGGAGACGGTAATATTATGGATATTTAGACAGAATGTGAACACGGGCACACAGCTAGATAGCAGTTGGTTGAATAACGTATGGCAAAAAATGACTATTTTCAGCATTTATATGGCATATTTTTTCTGGCAACTGTGCTTCAGTGGCTGCGTCCAAAAAAACTGGGCAAACAATGCCTACAAGGTCAACGTATGGCAGTTGTTTAAAGAGAACAGTAGATTACTAGCCAGCAAAGCTACCTAAGCTAAAATGTCCCTCAAATCCCTGCAGACTTCTGTCCCTCCAATACAGAGCAGTATCACGCAGATTACTAGCCAGCAAACTTTCAACTGTCCCTGAAATCACTAACAGGCAGCAGCTCTCTCCCTACACTATCTCTTCAGCACACACAGGCAGAGTGAAAAAACGCTGCATCATCTGTCCCTGAAATCACTAACAGCTCTCCCCCTACACTATCTCTTCCAAGCACACACAGGCAGATTTTTCAGATACATTTTTGCCCTTGATCCCCCTCTGGCATGCCACTGTCCAGGTCGTTGCACCCTTTAAACAACTTTAAAATCATTTTTCTGGCCAGAAATGTCTTTTGTAGATGTTAAAGTTCGCCTTCCCATTGAAGTCTATGGGGTTCGCGAACCGTTCGCGAACCGCTCGCAATTTTGCGCAAGTTCGCGAATATGTTCGCGAACTTTTTTTCCGACGTTCGCTACATCCCTAATAATAATAATAATGTTGAGGATAGTCTCATTGTTCTGTTCTCAGCTGCAGCTTCAATGTTCCCCCTGTATACCGTATTTGCTTGATTCTATCTTTCTATTTCTTCATATGGTGCAGGTACTTTAAATATGGCTGTGCTATTACAAAGTGTTATCTCAAAGGGCTGAAAAGGACAAATAAACTGCTGTTTATTTTTCTTTACTTAAAAAACATAATCATAGCAATGGAAAATTACTGAAAAGCTACTGGAGGAGTTATTTTGTCATATATTTTCACTGGTCCAATGACCCATAGCAATGGCTGAGATGTGTGGCTTTCATTATTTTAATAGCATAACAATGAAAACAAATGTGTGGTTGGTTGTTACTGGACCAGGCCAAACTCTAATGTTACTTAGAGAGCAAACATTGTCCCCTATACCCCCAGGTATAGAATCTGACTATGTAAGAATTTTGAGTGGCTTCCACATGTTAACATGGTATAATATCTCATGGTGAAGACTGCAAGTTAGGTTTCTTTAGCATTTTAATGTTCTGTTATGCTTAACATGCAAATAACAATAAAAATGCAACAGAATCAAGTATATGGTTTCCCGTATTGATTGTAAAAGAATTCTGAAGACAATGAGTTTTTGTTTTTTGTATCGTGTGTTGGAATTATATATTTCACTCATACAGTTCTCGTCTTGTGACCTCCACTGAAGAAATATTAATGTCATTCAAGATCTTCATGCGCTTCATGCGGTGCCTGTATTGTATGATCTTGCTGTCATCTATGAACACATTGAAATGCTTAATAGATCTCAATCTGAGATGAACAAAAGGAATTTGCACAAAATAATGTCATATTTCTATTAAAGTCATCTTTTTTCCCAAAGACAGGGAAAGTTCATCTGTTAAGGAGTCTAAAGGACAAATGGCCTAACAGAAGGCTGTAATGTTACTGATAATATCATGCATTTATGCAATGTCAGTTTAAGATTGTATTTTAGGATTTGGCATTCACAAATATTTCAAAAGGCATACTTGGTTATCCTAACCAGATATTGTTAAAACTTGCTTTCTAGCACTTACTTGGAAAGGTTTGTTGGCCTCAAAAGCAGGGGCGCTCCACCAATGAGGCGAGTTGAGCAACTCGCCTCAGGCGGCAGCGCCCATCTAGGTACCAGGGGCAGCAAAAATGCTGCTCCTTGTACTTTAAGAGCCGAATTTCCGGTTTTGAAACCGGAAATTTACCTCTTCTATCGCAGAGAGCGCAATTATGCTCTCTGCGCTAGCGTCCTGGCCTCCACCACCCTCGTGGACCCCCTCCCGGACCAAAAAGTTGAGCACACCGGGGAGGGGGGGGGCAGCAACACCAAGCTGCCTCAGGCGGTGGAGGGGCCAGGATCATCCCTGCCTCAAAGGGAAAGATATCAGTATGTTCCTCCTTTCTCCAGCAGCTGGACATAAAGGAATTACAGATAATGCTTCCTTTGAAATAACTTGGGTTTAAATGGAAAGCAATCTGATCGCCTGAATCAGTAAGGAAGTTGATTTCAAAGCTGCTGGATCAAAAGATAGCAAACATTGTATCATGTGAAATAGGATATGTTTCATTTAATCCCACCACCTATGTGGAGTGAAAGTAAATTCCCCTCTAGATGTGATTTTCTTATTAATAGTAATTGCCTGACTCATTTTAACTGGAAATGGACTCTCTTTTAACCACCACACTCCTTCCTGGGCAGAGGCCTTGCGGGCATGACACTTCAAACTACAGAAGACAGAAAATTGAGTCAAATAATTAGACCAGTATATACAATTAAAAATACAAGGCATTTGTTTACAAAGATATCAAGTATCAATATCAGTAACCTATTTCCTTGGCACTCTTCTTTATCCCATTTTGGCATACTGTATTAATTCTGAAAAAATGAGCAGGAAATACCAGGAAAATAATACATTACAGGAATGGGATCCATTATCATGAAACCTGTTATCCAGAAAGCTCCCGAATTAAGGAAATGCTGTCCCCCATAAACTACATTTTATCCAAATAAAAATCAAATCTTTAAAGAATGATTTTTTTCTATGTAATAATAAAACAGTACCTTGTACTTGATCCCAACTAAGATATAATTAATCCTTACTGGAAGAAAAAACAGCAGATCAGGTTTATTTATTATTTACATGATTTTCTAGTAGACTTAAGGTATGGAAACCCAAATTATGGAAAGATCCATTGTCCAGAAAACCCCATGTCCTGAGCATTCTGTACTGTAATACAATTCACTCCTTTACCTAATAGAGTTACATTTCATCTGGGACAACCACCAGCCAAGATAATAAGCTATGAAAATAATGTAAAAAAAGAGCAATGTTTGCCATAAGTCTAGCCACCTATAGCAACTAAATAGTAGTTAGCATTTACTAGTCAAAAGCAAACATTTGATTGGTTGCAAAGGGGTTTCTCTAACTGGGCAAACTTTGTACCTTTAATTACATTCCCCCAAATGTATTGTGTAAATCTAGTTTTACATGAATCAGTGCGGTTGAGTAAATTAATAATTTTGGCATTGCCCAACCATTTTTTTCTGTGTACAAAATGGTGTAACTCTACAAAGTAGGGTAATTCTGAACAAAAGATGGTTATGCAACTGCACAAAGAACTGCAGTGAGGGCAAATGAGCAAAAAGCCACTGAAGTTAAGATGAAACTTATCCCATGTTTTACCATTGCTCTAGAAGAGATGTTGCAGATCACTGCAAGGTGCTTCACAGTCTACCCCTGGTAGGAACAAAAAAGAAGGAACTAGACAATATGAAAAGCATGGTTGCTATGGGCAATGTTATAGTGATGTTTTTCTCCACTGTTTTATACAACATGACCTTTGTGTATTTGAGAGAGATTTAGTGATATTTACTTGCGCAAGTGCACTGCAGAGCAAGATGACATTTAGGGTTCCATTTGCCATATTTTTTTTTTTTTTTACCCTGAATACAACGTTTTCACCTACAAGTACAGCAAAACTGTGCTTTTTTGCTGAAAATGTTTGGGGTGCCCTCCTTTAGTGTAGGGATGCACCGAATCCACTTTTTTGGATTCGGCTGAACCCCCGAATCCTTCACGAAGGCCGAATACCGAACCAAATCCGAACCCTAATTTGCATATTCGGCCGAATCCGAATCCTGCTGAAAAAGGCCGAATCCTGGCTGAATCCCGAACCGAATCCTGGAGTGTGTCCATTATTTTACAGTCCACTGCACATATTGAATGCAACTATAGGGAAGTGCAGGGAGCATCTTTCAATGCACTTACCTTAAATGCAAATAAAGTGTAGGGAAAAAAATCAAATGCCTTCAATAAATGGCATCAATACACGTAGTGACTGCATGAATTTTTGTGCCATGGCAACTCTGCTTGTGGTGGTAAACTACAGTTTTCAGTAGGTTTGGTAGGTATGAACTTAATTCACTGAGTTGTAATCATATAAAATGGAGTTCTACCATCTGAATAATCTGTTAAATTAAGAACATATTCCAATGGCCCCCACCCCATGCTCCAGCCAATCATTTCCTTATTATTTATTTTTTTCCAAATTTTGTATTTATCTTTCTACTTCTTATGTTTTTCTGCCTGCCACTGCTTTCCTCAGACTTGAATTTATAGATATACAATTCCAAGTAAAGTAAACAGCAGTAATGACAAGAAAGAAAAAGAGAGACATTGGAGAAGGTTTGAGTGCAAGTAATACTGGGAAAGAGAGCAGCCAAATATATTGTCCAACTGCACTGGATGGATCAGCCAACAATGACGGGACCGGGACTCATTTCTGCCAAACAGATGCTTCTTCATAGCTGTAATCGAATAGACTAAAGGTTGCACTAGCAGTAGTTTGTCTTCTTCCAAACAGAAAATCAGCATATACTAAATAATATTTATGTTTTTCTTGGTTCCTTTCCTTTTTATTGCAGTTCTGATTTTTAACACCTTTCCACCTTCCCCTAAAGCCCTTGATGCCCTGACTTCACCTTACAGCTCTGTCATAAAATCATTGAACATAATGTTAATACAGGTATGGGACCCGTTATCGAAAATGCTTGAATCCTGGGGTTATCCAGATAAAGGATACTTCTGTAATGTGGATCTTCATACCTTAAGGGGCAGATTTACTAAGCTCGAGTGAATAGTTAGAATCCAAAAATATTCGAATTTCGAAGTAATTTTGGGTACTTTGACCATCGAATTGGTCAAATTCGATTGAATTCTATCGAATCAAATGATTCGAACGATTCAAAGTAAAAATCGTTCGACCATTCGATAATCTAAATACTGTCTCTTTAAAAAATCCTTCGACTCAATACTTCACCAAATAAAAGCTACCGAATTGAATGCTGGCCTATGGAGACATTGTAGATAGGTTTCGGGCACTCTTTATGATTGAATAAAAATCATTAGATCGATCGCTTAAAATCCTTTGAATCATTTGATTTGAACGATTTTTATTCGATCTAATCTTTTGCGCTAAAATCCTTCGAATTCGATATTCGAATTTGAAGGATTTTACTTTGAGGGTCGATTTAGAGGGTTTTTTAACCCACGAAATTCGACCCTTGATAAATCTGCCCCTAAGTGTACTTAAAATGAATTAAATAAACCCAATAGGCTGGTTTTGCCAGAGCCGGGCCAGGTGAAGAGAGGAGACTGGACTAGAGGTAGGAGGCAGAGAAAGTACTGACGCCCCCCCCCCCAGCTTTGCACCCTAGGCACGTGCCTACTCTGCCTACCCCTAGTTCCAGCCCTGGGTTTTGCTTCCAATAAGGATTAATTAGTGGTGCTTGCGAAGCAAAGCATCACTACTGTTATCTTGCAAACTTATTTTTATTCTTCTTCCGTATGAAAGTTTGGCGCGTAACTAGTCCCGCACCGTTTGTCCTAGACCCATGAATGAGGTGTCAAATCGTGTGGCTTAATCGGGAATGGGGTGTTGTGACTTTTCTAAGGGGTGGGTGGTTAATTGCCCCTTGCGGGGGCAATTAACAACCCCAAAAAGTCCCATAGATTAACATTGAGGCCAACTTTTGACGGATTCTAGCGCAGAGAAGGAATCTTGTAGAAACGTTAAATTTACCACATTTGAAGAGGTTTGCGACCTGTGTCAGATGATACCCCACACGAGGGTATAAGTTTTACCCCCGGGGCAGGAGAGGTCCCCAAATTTGCCCCATTGACTTATAATGGGGAATTTATCGAATAATTAGTTTGTCGCAGACCCATGAATGAGGTGTCAAACCGTTCAGCTTATTCGGGAATGGGGTGTTGTGACTTTTCTGTCCTATTTTGGGGACCCAAAAAAGTGAGCGGAGCCGCAAACAACCAATCAGATTTTCCCTATTGACTTCAATGAGAAAATGTAAACAGCTGTAATTCTCACAGTAATAAAGCCAGAGCTCCCAAACTTGGCACCGTGGGTCACTGGGTGACTGCAGCCAAAATTTACAAAAAGTGGGCGGAGTCTACAACAGCCAATCAAATTTCAGCCATTCAATTAAATAGGAAAATTTTAAACTGCTGCCGCTCTTAGACGGTTAATGGCAGCCTCCTCAAAGTTGGCACAGTTGGTCACTGGGGGACTGGGATTAAAGTTTGGAAATGTGGGCGGGGCCAAAACCAACCAATCAGATTTCTTTGATTGATTTTAATGAGAACAATTAAGAAGGCTGCCATTCTCACAGTATTGATGTCAGGGACCTTGAATATCACAAATGTGGTCGCTGGGGGTTTCCACTTCAAGTTTAGAAAAAGTGGGCGGAGCCACCAACAACCAATCGAATTTCATTCATTGATTTTCAATAGAAAAAAATAAAAATGCTGCCATTTTTAGACATTAAATGACAGCATTCCCAAACTTTGGAATGTTAGTCACTGAGTGACTGTGGTTCACAATTAGGAATAAAATGGGGCAGGGCAACAACAGCCAATCAGATTTCAGCCTTTGACCTTAATGAAAAATGATAAACTGCTGCTATTATCACGGTTTAAATGCTAGGTGTACCAAACTTGGCTCAATTACTCACTGGGTGACTACGGTCAAAATTTAGGAAAAGTGGGTGGAGCCAAAAACAGCCAATCAGTTTATGTAAAATTTTTTTACTGCTGTTCTCACAGTATCAAAGCCAGAGCTCCCAAACTTGGCACCGTGGGTCACTGGGTGACTGCGGCTAAAATTTACAAAAAGTGGGTGGAGTCTACAACAGCCAATCAAATTTCAGCCATTCAATTAAATAGGATTTTTTTTAACTGCTGCCGCTCTTAGACGTTAATGGCAGGGTCCTCAAAGTTGGCACAGTTGGTCACTGGGGGACTGGGATTAAAATTAAGAAAAGTGGGTGGAGCCAAAACCAACCAATCAGATTTCTTTGATTGGTTTTAATGGGAAAAATTAAGAAGGCTGCCATTCTCTCAGTATTGATGTCAGGGACCTTGAATATCACAAATGTGGTCGCTGGGGGTTTCCACTTCAAGTTTAGAAAAAGTGGGCGGAGCCACCAACAACCAATCAAATTTCATTCATTGATTTTCAATAGAAAAAAATAGAAATGCTGCCATTTTTACACATTAAATGACAGCATTCCCAAACTTTGGTATGTTAGTCACTGAGTGACTGTGGTTCACAATTAGGAAAAAAAGGGGCGGGGCAACAACAGCCAATGAGATTTCAGCCATTGACCTTAATGAAAAATGATAAACTGCTGCTATTATCACGGTTTAAATGCTAGGTGTACCAAACTCGGCTCAATTACTCACTGGGTAACTGCGGTCAAAATTTAGGAAAAGTGGGTGGAGCCAAGAACAGCCAATCAGATGTTCCCTATTGACTTCAATGAGAAAATGTAAACAGCTGTAATTCTCACAGTATCAAAGCCAGAACTCCCAAACTTGGCACCGTGCGTCACTGGGTGACTGCGGTCAAAATTTAGGAAAAGTGGGCGGAGCCGCAAACAGCCAATCAGATTTCAGCCATTGACCTTAATGAAAAATGATAAACTGCTGCTATTATCACAGTTTAAATGCTAGGTGTACCAAACTTGGCTCAATTACTCACTGGGTGACCGTGGTCAAAATTTAGGACAAGTGGGTGGAGCCAAAAACAGCCAATCAGTTTTCACCTATTGACTTCAATATAAAATTTTGGAATACCGCCGTTCTCACCGTTTTAAAACCAGAGGCCCCAAACTTGGCACTGACCATGACTAGGTAGCTGGGGTTAAAATTCAGAAAAATGGGTGGAGCTTAAGACAGCCAATCAAATTTTACCTAACGCTATTCAATGGGAATATTTAAATTCCTGTCATTCTTACACTGTTAATGTAAGAGTGCTCAAACTTGGTCCATTTGGTGACTGGGTTGCAAATTTTTAAAAGTAGGCGGAGCCAAAAATAGCCAGTTTGTTTGGATTGATGTCAATGGTAAAATTTGGTTGGCTTTAAATTTCACCGGTTTAATCCGGATTCTACCGACTTTGTGTACCGACTTTGTGTACTCTCTAGGCACCAGGGGCGACTGGGCAAGACACCCAACATATATGGGGGGCCTGAGTTTTGCCACGGCAAGCACCACTCACATTTTCTTCAGGAAATGTACCTCTCTAGTTATATATATTAGTTTGGACCAAGTACAAGTTACTGTTTTATTATTACTGAAAAAAAGGAAATAATTTTTAAAAATGTGAAATATTTGGATAAGCTGGAGTCTATGGGAGACGGCCCACCAGTAATTCTGAGCTTTCTGGATAATGAGTGTCTGGATAACGGATCCCATACCCGTAACATCAAAAATCTTAGGCAAACCACTTTTCATAATAACTTTGTTCTGATTAACAGCAAATTTTACTCCACTTTCTTTTTATATTAGGGGACTTTACAGGAGTTTTTTTTGTTTACTTACAACACATTATGTAGTGACCGTTGCAGTGATATAATAAGTGCACAGCAGTGAATTGTTCTACCCTGACTATTTCTCACTTGGAATTAGATCCATTACTTTTCTTTCCACCATGCTGAAAGCTGTGAACTGCTTGGACATGCACTGTTTCTATGGAAATCGCAGGTATGCCTCTGCTTTCCTACCATTCAGGCCGGGGAAGTTGATACTGAGTTGCTAGTCACCATAGCAACCAGAGCAGGCAAATGGTTTTCCTTAGCATTATCAGTGTGGCGTAGCTGTGAAAAACTTTGGGATGGAGTTAGTATTATCCTTGTTTTTTAAATATAGCACCTACATAATGAGAAGTAAATTGAGCTCAGGCTGTGAAAGTGCAGAGAAAAGACCTTAAGTGCAATTTAGCATTCTGGGTAATGTAGGGCATTTTTATTTCTTGGTGTCAGTCGCCTTTTAGGCCAATGTCACACCAGGAGATTAGTAGCTACTATTATGGGTCATAATGGGGTAATTGCAATTTGTTCTATAAAAGCCATTACTACGATACAAATAGCTGCTTACTATTATGGGTCATAATGGGGTAATTGCTCCATAAAAGCCATTAATGCAATACAAATAGATGCTTACTGATCTCCTGGTACAGGTGGGTCCTTCATCCAGAAACTTGTTATCCAGAAAGCTCCGAATTACGGAAAGGCTATCTGCCATAGACTCCATTTTATCCAAAATAATCCAAAAAGTGATTTTCCAGTCTGTAATAATAAAACAATAGCTTGTACTTGATCAAAACTAAGATATAATTAATCCTTATTGGAGGCAAAACCAGCCTAATGGGTTTATATAATGTTTAGGGTGGGGGCACATGGGGAGATTATTCGCCAAGTGACAAATCTTCGCTACTGCGGGTGACTAATCTCCCCGAAATGCCTTGCCGCTAGCAATAATGTGAATTGCTTTGTTTTCCAAAGTCGCCCAAAGTTTCCTTGTGAGGCATAATTCTCATTATTGCAGGCGGGAAAGTATTTTCGGGAGATTAGTCACCCACAGTAGTGAAGATTTCACTCTTCCAACTAATCGCCACCATCCTAAAGTATGAAGATTATCTGGAAAAAGCCCAGGTCCCAAGCATTCTGGATAACAGGTCCCATACACGTATGACATAGACACGTCTCTGTGTATGGACTAAAGCAGAGATGCCATTTATCCCCATAAGGATCATTTTCCACTCTGATTATTTTTCAGACCTCAGGGCTCATTAACAGTGTGCAATGTGAAATAAATCGGCACAACATGCTCAGTAAATGGGGTCTACAGAGCTCAAGAGGAATTAGTAAATGATCTGGATCATTGTCACCATAATGACATGGGTTTAGTTGGCATCTTTGCTAAGGAAGTGATTGAAGTACAATGGTGCTCATTCACAGGTAAAACAATGGAAGGAAATCTCAGACTGCTGCTGGGAGTCACTGTGCTGGTGCATTTTTTTGCAGCTGCTTGTAAATGAGCACCGATTACTTTCTTCAGTACATGTACATGTTCTAACAAACCGCACAAAGTTGCTGGTATAATTAGCCTTTAATTACAGCTTGTTTGAGTGTTCTAAAGATTTATTCCGTCTTTGATTACTGACCCAAGGGCTACATACCATGCGGTACTTAAAGCTTAAGTGTTAAAGTGTTAAAGCTATTTGTTCTTCTTCCAAGTGATGGCTGCTTAGCATAATGATAAGCTTAAATCGCCAGCAGCAAATGATACGTTTGCTAAGGGTATGGGATTGAATATAAATGCCCTGGCAGTAGGCAGGGGAGAGCAAATAATCTGTCACTGAGGCACTGAGCACCTGTGAACTGCTGGAAGCCTCTGGAGCATCAACTGACTCACAGGCAGTGAAGTGTTTAAATCCTCTTCTCAGCCCAGCAGTTTCCCCTTTTACTGAGGGTTAACCACTTTCCTCCCACACAAATAAGCCGCTCAGGGACCAGAAATCTGATTTGTGAAATTGTGGCCTATGACAACCCTTAAGCAGCATCTAAATTTGAGTGCTGGCGCTCATGTGTATCTTCAGGAGAGCAAAATGTCAAAGAATGGCTGGCATTTTATATAATAACAGAATATATCCCCTTGCACATTCCTAAAGCTGGTAACATCGCACTTAGCCTTCCCAGAATAATTCTACCAAAAATCTAAAATGACAAGAATTGGGTACCAGTACAAAGAGATTAATTAACATACTTTTGAATTTCATTAAAAGGGGTTGTTCACCTTTGAGATAACTTTTAGTATGATGTAGAGAGGGATATTCTCAAACTGTTTGCAATTGGTTTTACTTTTTTTAATATTTGTGGCGGTTTAGTTATTTTGCATTTTATTCAACAGCTCTGCGGTTTGCAATTTCAGCAATCTGGTGGCTAAGGTCCAAATGACCCTAGCAACCATGTATTGATATGAATAAGAGACTGGAATATGAATAGAAGAATATGTATAGAGAGATGAGTAAGCACAAGTAGCAATAATGACACATTTGTAACTTTACAGAGCATTTGTTTTTTTGGGAGTCAGTGACCCCTATTTGAAAGTTGGAAAGAATCAGAAGAAGGGAAAACTATAAAAAAGAATATCAATTAAAAGGTTGCTTCAAATTGACCATTCTATAAGTTAAATAAAAGGTCAACCACCTCTTTAAGAGCAGTAGCAAAAGGCATTCTTTGAACTTGGACATGTAGCTGGGTGGCGAGACATTCTATACATATAAACCTTTTTGAACCTTTTAGAACCCAGTATTCTGTAACAGTATATTCCATACCATTTGCAGAGTTCAAAGAACACCAGGAAAAAAAGAAGACATGAGGGTGGGCTGAAGAGTGAAAAGGTTTGTATCAGGTCTAGAAACCATTTAGCAACCAATTAGATGTTTACTTTATGACCACTAAATGCTTTCTATTGGTTGGTAGCTATAGTTTACTGGATCTGGTTAAAGATACAAAGCTGTCGGGTGGGGGAGATAACCTGCCTGATCCATTTTCATCTAACAAAATATTATTGATAATCGCTCCTCATTGTAAAACAGTGGGTGTAAAACAGCGGTCTTTATATATAAGCAGACTTTACATTAAAGGGGTGGTTGACCTTAACTTTTAGGGGCAGATTTATCAAGGGTCGAATTTCGCAGTGGAAAATACTTTGAAATTCGACCATCAAATTGAATACTACGAAATTCGAAGTAGAATTTGTAGGATTTTTTGCATCGTACGATCGTATTCCGAGCGTAGTACGATCGTACTCCAATCGTATGGTTCGTCTGATTTTATCGTACGTTCGTACGATTTTCCTTAGAATATAAAAAACTTAAGTTGGTGAAGTATTGAAGTCGAAGTTTTTTTAAGAGACAGTACTTCGATTATCAAATGGTTGAATAGTCGAACGATTTTACTTCGAATCGAAGGTCGAAGTCGTAGTAGCCTATTCGATGGTCGAAGTATCCAAAAATTACTCCAATATTTCGAATTTTTTAACTTCGAAAATTCCCTCGATTTCACTTTGACCCTTGATAAATCTACCCCTTAGTATGTTCTAGAATTGCCAAATCTAAGCAACTTTTCAAATGGGCTTTGTTGTTTGTTTTTTTAGGTTTTTAAATATTTGCCTTCTTCTTCTGAATCTTTTCAGCTTTCAAATGGGGTCACTGACCCCGTGTAAAAATAAATGCTCTGTAAGGCTTCAAATGTATTGATATTGCTACTTTTTATTACTCCTCTTTCTAGACAGGCCCTCTCATATTCATATTCTAGTCTCTTATTCAAATCATTGCATGGTTGCTCAGGTAGGTTCGACCCTAGCAACCAAACTGCAGAAACTGGGGAGCTGCTGAATGAAAAGCTAAAAAACTCAACAACCACAAATAATAAAAAATGAAAAGCAAATGCACATTTTCTCTCAATATCGCTTGCTACTTCATACTAAAAGTTAATTTAAAAGTGAACAGTCCCTTTAAAGAATGGAAAATTAGATTTTGTAGCCTCCCACAAATACTGTCATAAAATTTGGTGGGAAAAATAAGTGTTGTAGGGACCTATAGGATATCCTATCCCTATAGAGTTAATCCCCTACCTTTGCTTAAGTTCTCTTTTCCTCTGTTATTGGGCCAAGCCCTTCTAACTGGTAAAGTGTAACATCCACACCTATTGGACAAAGAGTGTAATGACACTCCCCTGCCACACTGCTATATAGTGCTGTGTAGGGAGTGGCCTCTTCCTCTTTGGCTCCTGGTGTCTGTGCTGCTAGGTGTTTCCCATTGAGCCTGGGATCACCAAGGCCCCAGTAAGCCATTTACCCCAAAGGGACCTGTACCTTTGGTGCTTAAGTCGGGAACCAGGCAATCCCGTGAATGAGGATTAGCTATCATTAGGGCAGATCCTGTTATAGTCTCTCTAGGAGAGAGAGATAGCTAGATTTTAGTAGCATGAGCAGTTCTGCGCTCCAACAAGGAGAATAGCAGGGAGTAGCCTCCCAAAGGCTTTTAAGGTGCCTTTAGTGTAGGGAACTCAGTGATAGGGAACTCAGTTCGCAGAGCACTGCCTGACCCCTACTTGATCGATCCTGTTTCACTTTGGTCGCTGGTCTTTGGGAGTGAGATATTCTTCCTGTGTGTTTGACTTGAAGGGGGACATCTGTACATGCTGCATCATCATCAAATGCTATCCTGTCTCCTCTGTGATATGCTAACTCCTACTACAGCTCCTGCGTGAGTAAACCTGTGGTCAATTGCTTTGCATATTTTGTGCTAATAAAGCATCACACTGTTTTCACTTTTTAAAGAACCTCCTGGCGTCCATTATTCTATCTTTTACACTTATATGCCTGTGGGTTGTAGTTATACACCCTCTTAAAGGGGAAGCTTCCATTTAGCGAAGGCTCCGCCCTGAGTGTAGTTTCACAGTGTAACCCATGCTCATACACTAGCTGGACACCTTTAACCCCTAATTGGCGGGATAGGCCAGAAAAGCGTTACATTTTGGCGCCCAACGTGGGGCCCCGCCCCCAATCCAGGCTATATTGTGTTTTGGGCACTTTTTGACAATTTTTGGAAAATTGTGTTCTGTCTCTTTAAATTTTGCTGACAGGCTGCCGGACCCATTAGGCAAAGGGCAGTCCTGCACGCACTTGCTATTTTTTTGTGTGCGCATAGTAAGGCCGTGGGTTCGGGCTTGGTGGTTCTTCCTGTGTCCCATTGATTGCCTGCGCCACCTTTGTTTAGCCAGGCGCATATTCGCTGGCGTTTCTTTTGTTTGTGCACTGTGAATTTTCGCTGGCGCCATTGGTGTCATCGCGAGATTCGCAGGCGCCATCTTGTCCCTGCGCATATCCTTGGCGCGCTTGGACTAGGCGGTGCTCTGACGTCACGTCACCGCCGCCATTTTGTGGAGGACTTCCTAGAGGACGGACGCATCTCTGTAAGCTCCCAACTCTTTACAGGCGTACACCCTTAGCGGCTGCTAAGGGAACTTGCCTTTTTGCCTCCACTACAAAGCGATAATTGCTAAAGGCATACCGCTTCTTGCTGCGGATCTCTGGAATCAAAATCACCCCAAGGTTTATCCAGGTTCCCCAGCATATCATAGTTGTCCTGCGGCTGGTACACGCTGTTCAGGAAATTCTCCAGCCACCTCACGTGTCCCAGACAAGGATGGCGGATCAAGGCTGGGATGGATGGCCTGACCCAGAGGCCCGAGAAGGACATATCACCTTCTCATTCCGCCCAAGCGTACCAGCCCCCTCACCTAACAGGTATGTCTGGAGGGGCACTTTTGGGGAAGATTTCCTTAGCCCTGGCTGTAATATTATGGTGCCATATTGCGGGGAGTGTGGGGCAGAATGTGGCGCTGCATTTAAGAGGCTGACTCCCTCTTGCAAGATGTGTGGGCGAAGCTGCTGGATGGGGCCCTTCTTGAAAATAGAGGAATCCTCAGGGCCCATTATACTGGCTCCACCATTGTCTGCTGTATTACCTGCCTCATCAATTTCTGCTATTCTGCCTGTTGCACCATTTCCCATGCCTGATGTCGCGGCTGCGACTTCATCCAAAGCTGAAGTTACTGCTGGCACAGCTACTATACAGCCTATTGGGGCTACAATTACTTCCATACCATCACCTTCCTCTTCTAGCCCGGCCGAGTCTAAAGGGGATGAGCTGAAGGAAGTTACAGACTCCATGGGGGGTCTGAAGGTGGGACCTTCCACCAAGAAGTCTGCTACAAGTGGACGGGGTCGCGGACGCGCCCCTCCCAAAGTTTTTGGAGAAAAACCACCTGCCAAGCTGACTGGTGTTGTTACCTCTGCCTCCTGCTCCTCTGAAGGGAACAGCTTTGAGTCCTTGCATTCTTCTTCTGACCCTGATTGGAGAGAAATGGATTTTGGACCGCTGCCTTCATCTTCTGCGTCCTCTAAGGAGGAATTGGTCACTTTCTTCGACAAACCTATGCCGCCTGCAGGGGACCCTGCTACGGATATTTCCTTTTGGGTTTCTCCTGGCCGTGCTGATCCTCAAAAGCAGCGTACGGTGTCGAGAATCCAGAGGATTATAAACATTCGGGTGTTTGATCAATGGGGTTACTACATGCCTTATGCCCCTGAATTCGTTTATGACGAAGTGGAGAAACACCTTGACGAATGGGTTTATGGAGAGTTAATCCGAAGGGAGAAGATTGGATCAGGAGGGCTGTTCCAGAAGAATGCTTCCAAGGGGGAGCGTGACTTTTCCTTTTTGAGCAATGTGGTCCATGAATGGTGGTATGGCCGCACTGTGCTGAAGCATTTTGTGAAAAGTTGTGGAAAATTCCAAGAAGATAAGCAGTTTAGCTTAATGGAGAGAGTTTCCAATGGGGGTCGTGTGGAGAAGCCACACCCCAATTATTACCTGTCCTACAAGGATACCGTGGCAAAGTCCTGCCTTGGAAGGGAGCACCACCAGCCATCTCCTAGGGGGGTGTGAAGTTTTCCCCCCTACATACATGGTTTCCTGTGAGAGCCTGATTTGTCCACTGTTCCTGTTGTAAATGATGTTAATTTACATCCAGGCTTCTGTTCGTCTAGATTGATGCCCGTTTATTGGGGCCTTCTTCAAAGAAGTTTCTTCTAGATCGATGCCCGAGTTTGGGCCTTCTTCATTGTTTGTTCACCATTTTCAGTTGCTGGACTTATGGACATTGTCCAGGACCTTTGTATATATGTTGGGTTCATGAGACAAAGACTGCTGAGCCCCACCAAGACTCTTCTACCTCTAACTACTCGCTGAGTAGCACCTTTATTTCCTTGCCTTACTACTCCCCAAGTGGCTCTCAGGGACTTGGTACACTTGGGTAGGGGGGGTGTGCTATGGAATAAAGCTGTTGGTTATGGTGGGGTCATGTAACTCAACTGCACTGAAAATGAGTGTTCATGTGTGAAAAGAAATGTATGCAAAAAAAAAAAATTCTTTTCAGCCAAGCCTGTGCCTGGACCTCCTGATGTGTAGGTATGGTTCAAGTATCATAAGTCAAGTGCCTGAGTGTCCTTAAGGGTTCTCATGAATTGTACTAAAGTTTAATGTAACTGAAACAGTTTTTTTGCACTTACTTACTCTGACAGTATTGCATTTCTGCTCTTTACTGTTCTTTTCTCCACAGTACCCATTGTTACCAGGTATTCCTCAGGAGAGGATACCAGAAGAGTGATGTTCAATGGTATTGTTGGTTTGCACTATATATTCACTTTGTTACTATTGTGTTTATATCATTTCACCATTGTCGGGACGAAATGGATTTTTCCCCCGGGTGTATGTAGGGACCTATAGGATATCCTATCCCTATAGAGTTAATCCCCTACCTTTGCTTAAGTTCTCTTTTCCTCTGTTATTGGGCCAAGCCCTTCTAACTGGTAAAGTGTAACATCCACACCTATTGGACAAAGAGTGTAATGACACTCCCCTGCCACACTGCTATATAGTGCTGTGTAGGGAGTGGCCTCTTCCTCTTTGGCTCCTGGTGTCTGTGCTGCTAGGTGTTTCCCATTGAGCCTGGGGTCACCAAGGCCCCAGTAAGCCATTTACCCCAAAGGGACCTGTACCTTTGGTGCTTAAGTCGGGAACCAGGCAATCCCGTGAATGAGGATTAGCTATCATTAGGGCAGATCCTGTTATAGTCTCTCTAGGAGAGAGATAGCTAGATTTTAGTAGCATGAGCAGTTCTGCGCTCCAACAAGGAGAATAGCAGGGAGTAGCCTCCCAAAGGCTTTTAAGGTGCCTTTAGTGTAGGGAACTCAGTGATAGGGAACTCAGTTCGCAGAGCACTGCCTGACCCCTACTTGATCGATCCTGTTTCACTTTGGTCGCTGGTCTTTGGGAGTGAGATATTCTTCCTGGTGTTTGACTTGAAGGGGGACATCTGTACATGCTGCATCATCATCAATGCTATCCTGTCTCCTCTGTGATATGCTAACTCCTACTACAGCTCCTGCGTGAGTAAACCTGTGGTCAATTGCTTTGCATATTTTGTGCTAATAAAGCATCACACTGTTTTCACTTTTTAAAGAACCTCCTGGCGTCCATTATTCTATCTTTTACACTTATATGCCTGTGGGTTGTAGTTATACACCCTCTTAAAGGGGAAGCTTCCATTTAGCGAAGGCTCCGCCCTGAGTGTAGTTTCACAGTGTAACCCATGCTCATACACTAGCTGGACACCTTTAACCCCTAATTGGCGGGATAGGTCAGAAAAGCGTTACAGTGTGTTAATCTAAAGCCTCTTGTGTCATTCAACCCTTGAAGGGGAGAACAACCAAAACAGAAAATGGCAGACACTCATAGATCCCACAAACAGGCTTGTTAAAGAACTGAGAACTTTATTTCAGGCCACAAAATAGATTAATACATGACCTTAAGCATTCCATGCACTTATTCATAGGCTAAACAGATTGGGATACAACGTATATACCTCAAACCCACCAAAGGGGTGAGGTTGAATCCAGAATGTGAGGACTTCTGTGTTTCAATATCCATTTCAAGAAGCAAACACAGCAAGCCCCTTACAGCAGATCCCCAGCTCATAGTCACTGATATACCACTGGGAGTTTCACAAAGTCATGTATAAGAGATTAGTAGCACAGAACTGAGTTAAGCCGGTCTAAATGGGGTGATGACTGAGAGCTGGAGGTGCTTTTATGCATTAAATAGAGGGTGATTTCAGTTTGTATCTGTATACTTAAGTACTTATCCAGTTTGGACATTTCTCTGTGTGAAACAGACATTCCTGATGGGACAGGGATTACTTGCTGAAACTGAGAACAAAGTTGAATTTGTCATGATTAGCAGTTCAGGCCGAGGAAACAATATCTGCAGCTATTCTAGTTAGTGGTGCATTTGGGACTGGTAAAAACACACAAATATACACATAAATCCTTGGACAGACTAGCTGGACCAGGTGACACCTGCAGATTACACTTTATTTATAGGTATGGGACCTGTTATCCAGAATGCTTGGGGCATGGAGTTTTCCGAATATGGGATCTGTCCATAATTTGGATCTCCACTCCTTAAGTTTGCTTAAAAATAAATAAAAAAATTAAAAAAAAAACCTCAATAAGCTGGGTATGCTTCCAAAAAACGATTAATTATATCTTAGTTTGGATCAAGTACAAGGTACTGTTTTATTATTACAGAGAAAAAGGAAATCATTTTAAAAAATGTGAATTATTTCATTAAAATGGAGTCTACGGGGGATGACCGTTTCGTAATTGAGGATTGTGGATAACGGATTCCATACCTATACTATTCTACTAGATCACAAATCTATAACATAAGCCATCATTAGGATGTATTATACATATCCAAATACCTAAAACCGTACAAGTAAATAAGAACATAGTTTGCAACACACCCTGCATATTTGATTTCAGTGTTATAGAAACTTTGTCCTTGGGTTGTGCCATAAAACATTTTTCTACATTGTATTCAATCTGTATGCCTAGAGTCAGAATTAGACATCTCCACAATTACCCTGAATTGAATTACCGTGTAATGATTTATAGGCTTATCCGCTGTCTTATTCCGGCTAGAAGAATGGCTACATGGGTAAATGCAATTTTGAGTACTTAAAATCAAGGATGAGAGTAGAGAGTTAGCAGGCTGAACTCGTTGGCTTGCATATATAATAAGTCAATGGCAGTACTGCTTGTTGGACATTGATAACAGGGATTTCTCAGCAATAATCCCAGCAGGCAAGATGTATCCATTTCAGTCCAGATATATTTACTCAAAAATAAGAGCAGGAATCGGTACAGTATTTGAAGTGAGAAAAGTGCCCCCCTACACAACGCTTTACAAATACTGTACTCCAATTTCACACTTGACGTCAATCAGCACGTCACCTTAAAATGACACAACCAGTATTATCATGTGTGTTACATACTAGTCATTGTTATTAGACTATATCAAAGACAACTTTGCACTATACTGTACATCAATAAAAAATATGCAGACTTTTCATGATTTTTAATGGTTTGGAACAGTTCCCTAAGCCAAGCCCCCATCTCTCCTCCTGATCTGTCTGACAGCTTTGCTGAGCTAGCTGACTACTGTTACTTTGTATCAGCAGCCATCTGGCCTCAGCCTGCATCCTCCTAACCCCACAATTCCCTGCACATGTGATTTCAATAAGGAATGGAACATCACAGTGCAATGCATTGTGGGTTATGTAGTTCCTGCATGCTGTCTGTAAGATGTGTACAATTTGTAACATCAGTGTTTAGTCCCTCCTTCCCTGCCTGTTAAACAGCTGGATTTCAGCATAGAAAATGGCATTTATTCATACTTTTTGAAGAAACAGGTAACTGTGATGTTTATATTAGGGGTTTCTGTGTTATGTGGGCCTCTTTATCAAATTTTGGTTTGGAAGCCAGAGTTCCCCTTCAAGCCGCTTCAAGTCAAATTCTGTGCAGCAGATGCAGCAGTACTCCCTGAGATAGAGCCACATTTTATTTAAAGGGCATGTAAAGTCTAAAATAGAATAAGGCTAGAAAAGCTGTATTTTGTATACTAAATATAAACATGAACTTACTGCACCATAAGCCTAATCAAACAAATAATTTATGCTCTCAAAGTTGGCTACAGGGGGTCACCATCTTGCAACTCTGTTAAACATCTTTGTAAGACTAAAGGTGCCCATACACTGAGAGATCCGCTCGTTTGGCAATGTCGCCAAACGAGCGGATCTCCCTCCGATATGTCCACCTTGAGGTGGGCAATATCGGGCTGATCTGATCGGATCCTAACGACGCCTAACAGGCGGTCGGATCGCGGGACCGCATCAACGAATAGATGCGGCCGCGATCTGACAGGATTTTTTGTCCCATCCGATCGAGATCTGGCCGACTTTCGGCCAGATCTCGATCGGTGAAGCCCGTCGGGGGGCCCCATACACGGGCCAATAAGCTCCCGACACGGTCTGTCGGCAGCTTTTATCGCCCCGTGTATGGCCACCTTAAGACTGTGCACATGCTCAGTGTGGTCTGGGCTGTTTAGGGATTGTCATAAACAAAGCTGCTTGAGTTCTGCATGGCTGGGAAGTAAGGTGGGGGCTCCCCCTGCTGTTCATAAGTATGATTGTTTCCCTGCTCAGCAGTTAGGGACCATCTAACAATTCCTATCCACAGCAGTAAATGAAGGGAGAATTTCACTGCATACAGTCAGGTTTCTTATAAAAACGGTACACATTTTTCAATTAAAGTATATTGGAGATAGGTTTCTTTCTCATTAAAGAAAGTAAAAATGGGATTTTATTTTTTTGCCTTTACATGCCTTTTAAACCCAAACTAGTCCCCTTTCTGCCCAACAACCCACTCACATTCACTATGCCATACCCCCTTATTTTAAATGAATTTTGTCTGCAAAAAACATGATACCTGGGCACATGGCCCAGGTATAAAATGTTATTTTTCTTTTTTCTCTGTAAGAAAAGAAATGCTAAATAATTTAGAAATGCAAATGAATATTTTAAGTTTGTTTAGTGTTACTGACCCTTTCATGCAATTTTTATGACAACCCTATGCTGTCAACAAACATTTTAGTGGTTGCGCAAATAGAATTGCAGATGCTCTTTGGTTGTTGTTCAATATTGTGATGCCCCGATGCACTCCAGTAACAGAGCCGTCATGCGCTTCTGTTTCATTACCTAGTAAGACTACTTGACTGGCAGGATTCCATGGAAGATCAGCTTAAGGAGCAAAAGGTTGGCAACCCAGCCCCCCCCCCCTGCGCTTCATTTCTTTATCTTTTTTTTTTATTTTCACAGGGTATTCATGGGGTCATAAACACAGAAAGAATGATGGGAGATGTAGATGACATGTTCTAACGCTGCATAAGAATAAACACAATATTCCTGATCAGAAGATTATTTTTATCAGTAACATAAAAGGCCATGGGAATGTCATGGCACCCAGATGCATCACAATTGATGAACACATGATGGGTATTATGTTGTGAATGTCTTTAGATGTTAAAAAGCAATTTAGTTAAAAAAACTTAGCAGGAAAATGATGCACCCATATATGCACTCTGTATTATTGTGGTTTGTCTATTTTTTTTTGCACACCTTATTGCACCAATCTGTACTTATTAATTATAAATGATGTTCTTATTAAATTGTTTATATAATTTAATTGTGTTCTAATGTATTTTCCCAGGATATTTCATTTTTTATAGTTTTTAACCATCTAAATCTCTGTGTTCCTGCCTAGTAGAGACTGGGACTCAATATTTCCCTGTACAGTCATTTAACATTAAAGGATACAACCCTTATATTTCTGGACTACAGCTCCCAGCATGCTTTAACCTTGATATCATGTTAAAGAATGCTGGAATTTATAGTGCAGCAACAATTGAGAAAGTGGAAGCAGTAGATCCCCTCAATAATAATACTAAAAATTACTTTTCGCTTTAATTCACCAAAGACCCCTCTAATGCTGATGGCTGATAAAAATGCATGAATGTAGCTTAATAAATTTGATTTTCATATCTACAGTAAGCACACACAATTCTGTCTTACTCGAGGCAGGGATTGGACCCCAACATGAAACTTTACAGTGTTTATTAGACTATAATACCCAAGAGCCATGAAAATTCGGTAAATTGTATCCATATAAACGGTGCTTAGTGATGTCACCGGTTTAGTGAGTTTAGTGATATATCATTTCCATGACATTGAAATGTGTGTATTATAATAAATAAAGTACCCCCTGTAAAATATATATTTTATATGGTTATGGAACTCCTCTGTAACTTATAATAATCTTATATTTTACAAGAGAGGCTACTTTATTCCCTATATAAACCCCAGTACCTCTGGACATCAATGACCAAGATGCATACGAATAGGCAGTGTTTTATGTGCAACAGAGCCTGCAGTTTTTTACAGCATCATTGCTTGCAAATGCTCTTGCTCCTAAAAGTGTTTGAGGTTTCAGTGACCAACAACAACAATTCATGGTAGTGCTGCAAATACTGAGCTGTATACATTAGGGTAAACTAGATGTAGCAGAAGTAATCTAATGCTAGTCCCCTACATCAAACATCTCTAGATGCCAACAAAGCTAACCTAATAGGCTAAATAATAACTTTAAGCATTGATCTGGACAACCTATTCAGTTCAGATCTATAAACGCCTGCAGCAGAACTCTTGCCCCTGGGACAAAGCCACACAAACACGGCTAGCTCTTTGACATTGACATCCATGCTCACATTGTTTGGTGCGTTGATTAATATTTGGGATTGAGGCAGATGTCAACCGGGCTTTTCCACATCATCGCACCTCCTGCTCTTTCCAATACTGTAAAATAGCCTTCCTAACAATATAGGATTGTTGTTTTCTACAATTTTATCTCTGCTGATTTCATCAAATTCCTTTTCCCCAACCATTTACAATAAACAGACTTGCTGGGTTCAATGGGTGTTCTAGACTCTGCAGTACAAATAAAAAAAACAACTTATTATTTCAACATTGTAAGCACTTATGGTGCTGGGAAAATGTAATTTGTGTTTGTGATTATGCTTATTAGAGTGAGTTTGGTCATCCCTTGGCTGCTATACTGTTTTCTTTATAGTTATTGTACTATATGGCTAAACATATTTTGACATCTCCTTGCCCAACATCAGAAACTAAGATAATTGATATGAGATTGATCCTTCTTGGACGCTATACTTGCTTACTCTGCACTGATATGTGAGGACTGTGTTAGGGGCACTTTCAGGGGTAATCAACTATTCAGGGGGGAGCAGGTTGGGGAGACTATATAGGTTAGTAGGTAGGGTTGCCACCTTTTCCAGAAAAAAATACTGGCCTTCCTATATATTTATCTTTTTCCCCTATTAATAACATTGGGATCAACCATCATTTTTACCGGCCAGGCAGGTAAAATACCGGCCACCCTAGTAGTAGGTAGGGGCTTTTCTTATTGGGGGTTTAGTTTTCCTTTAAGTATGTTATTTTTAGTGATTGAGAGCATTATTGTGATAACTTTCAATCCATAGTTGTTGTGTTAATGATGCTTCGACATATAGCGTGAAATATAACAGTAAGTGTTCCTTTATGATTTTAGGAGAAGCATGCAAAATCTGCAAAAAAGGGCCCATATATATTTGGCCATGTAGTGTACTAAACAATTATGGATGGGGGTTGCATGAATATAGTACTTGAATGCATAACAATATTACCTTTATTTCCATCTCCGAGATAGTGGTTATACGTGGTTGTACTGTTTTTTTTTTTGCCTAAAATTAGTGCCATGGGGAAAAATAATAAGAGAAAATGATGCCACTGATGTGATACCTTCTTTCCACGTTTGTTTTGAACACCACTATTCTCTTTGTCCTTGTTCCACCAAGAGTTCTATGTACACCCCATGGGGCAAATTTACTAAAGGGTGAAGTGGCTAACGCTAGGGAAAAAACGCTGTGACGTCATTTTGCCACTTGTGATTTACTAACGGGTGCTGGCGTAAATTTGCTAGCGAAGTGGACCTACTCTAGCGCTACTTTGCACCCTTATGCCAGGCGAAGTTGCACTCTGGCAAAGGGACATAACTAGCTTATTCACTAAGTTGCGGATTTTCGTGAACGTTACCTCTTGCGCCAGACTTTACTTCTGCCACCTCAGACCAGGCGAAGTGCAATAGAGTAGATAGGGATTGCTCCAAAAACAGTCCCAAAAAACGCTGGCGTCTTTTGCTTTTTTAAGGATGATAGGCTGAAAAAGAGCATTTTTTTTATTTAGGGTACCCTCCTTCCCTCCCTACATTTGATAACATATGGCACCTAAACAATACTGTGGGCACATGTGTAGGGCATTAGAATACATTTATTAAGGTTCCCTGACCTTATGTAATGTAATGTGTTTTCTGCTGCATATACGGCCATTGTACTTTAACTGCATGCCGTATGCAAATTTCCGATCGCTAGTGTAACTTCGAACCGTTGATCGTAACATCACTAGCACAACTTCGCAAATGATCGGTAACTTGTGCGCAACTTCGGATCTTCGTGAATTTGGCTAAGTGTGGTGAAGTCAACGCTGGCGCAACTTTGAAGGTAAGTAAATTTGCCCCCATGTGTTGCAAACTTCGCAAGTCCCAATTATGTACTGCCTGCCATGCAAGTGTCCTTACTTTTTGTCTCATTTCTCCCTGTTGGACAAAGTGAGGAGCATTATGTAATATACAAATCTATTAATGTGCCAGTGTTTTCCAGTCCAACAATGATACACCACACATACCAATTATACTCAAGCTTTCTGAGATGTTGTAATCTAAACTGGGGGGCAGTAAAAATTTATTACTTTGTTTTTCATCTTCACATTTCATAGGGAGGATATTATGGCCAGATTTTTTACTTTGATAATAACATTTGTACAGTACATGTGAAATGCAGTATCCTCAGACTAATCTAAAAACCTGCAAGCTGGGTGCTTCAGCTTGCCTCAAAAGTACATATTCTGTAATGTGGTACTTAAGCTGCATATAGATTGGTTATTAAGGGAGTAGGGCTTGAATTTCTCTAGTTTGTAGCTGACACAGTGCTGCATTATACTGCAGTTAAGCACAGCAAAGGTGACATTTTTCAGTTACAGGTATAGGACTTGTTATGCAGAATTTTCAGGACCTGGGGTTTTCCGGTTAACATAGATTTCCATAATTTGCATCTTCATACCTTAAAGGTGGCCATACACGGGCCAATAAAAGCTGCCGACAGACCGTGTCGGCAGCTTATCGGCCCGTGTATGGGGCCCCCGACGGGCTTCACAGATCTCGATCGGATGGGACGAAAAATCACGTCGGATCGCGGCCGCATCTGTTCGTTGATGTGGTCCCGCGATTCGACCCCCGTTTCCCATGCGTTAGGATCCGATCATTGGGCCCTAGGGCCCACAATCGGATCAGCCCGATATTGCACACCTCAAGGTGGGCATATCGGGGAGAGATTCGCTCGTTTGGCGACATCGCCAAATGAGCGGATCTCTCAGTGTATGGCCACCTTAAGGCTAATAGAAAATGTATTAAATCAGTAAACATTAAATAAACTCAATAGGCTGGTTTTGCCTCCAATAAGGATTCATTGTATTTTAGTTTGGATCAAGTACAAGGTACTGTTTAATTATTACAGTGAAAGGGGAAATCATTTTTAAAAACCTGGATTATTTAGATAAAATGGAGCCTATGCGAGACGGTCTTTCTGTAATTTGAAGCTTTCTGAATAATGGGTTTCTAGATAATAGATCCCATACCTGTACAACAAACACAACCCAATTAAAAGCCAAAAACTAGATGATAAGTAATTTCTCTTATACCATTACAAGTAGTATTAAACTCTGGTTTTAGTGATTCAATGTTGTACAGAGAGAGAGAGAGATGAAGATTAAGGGCCATGGTCAGGTCTACATGAAACGCTTACATATACTGTACAATGTCAATTACTACAAAGTAAAAAAATCTATTACAAACTGGTACATGAATTCATACATATACTCACTGTTTAACAGTACAATAATCTTTGCTTGCTCCTTTTTCATTTTAACTGAAAAATTCCAGAATTCACTGTAGTTGTTCTATACGCTATTTGCATATTATAAATGCATTATCTACCATGTCTGTAGTGCCTTTCAGTTATTGGATATATTAGGTTAGACTTTAGGGCTGCAAGCTGTCAGTTTAATCAAGACTATAACAAAGACGTATGAGACTCAAATCTATTTTACAGGGAAAAGAAACAAATTCTATATCGCAGGACAGAGTTTGGCATCACAAACTAAAGGGATCCTGAAACATATGCTTGCTTAGTTTCCACACTAACAATAGCATAGAAGAGTCCCTAACTATGGACATTGTTGCAAATTGTAAATAAAAAGCTGCATTGCTCTCAAGGCTTTTTTTTTTCAATTCAATTCAATGTTTCTTTTATTCTTGTATATATAAAAGAAGGAAATGAGAGGTGGGGGATACAGAAAGAAGAAAAGGTGGATGTAAGTATAAGTCACACCATGAATATGTAAATTTAACAGAATAAAACACTCTATCTAGTTCTTGTTAAATTACAATCATTTAACAATAATACAGAGACAATGAAATGTTATTGTAAAGCAAATGTTCATCTCAAGTAATGCTGACTAGTTTGGACAAATGTAAAGCTACTCTAAATGATTCTATCTTTAGAATTAAATATGATTTTCACTGTACATAATAACTTAAAGGGCATGTAAAGGCAACAAAATAAAACCCCATTTTTACTTTCTTTAATGAAAAAGAAACCTATCTCCAATATACTTTAATTAAAAATGTGTACTGTTTTCATAAGATAGCCTGACTGTATGCAGTGAAATTCTCCCTTCATTTACTGCTGTGGATAGGAATTGTCAGATGGTCCCTAACTGTTGAGCAGGGAAACAATCATACTTATGAACAGCAGGGGGAGCCCCCGCCTTCCCAGCCATGCAGAACTCAAGCAGCTCTTTTTATGACGATCCCTAAGCAGCCCAGACCACACTGAGCATGTGCACAGTCTTAGTCTTGCAAAGATGTTTAACAAAGTTACAAGATGGTGACCCCCTGTAGCCAACTTTGAAAGCATAAATTATTTGTTTGATTAGGCTTGTGGTGCAGTAAGTTCATGTTTATATTTAGTATACAAAATACAGCATTTCTAGCCTTATTCTCATTTAGACTTTACATGCCCTTTAAGATTCCTGTGGGACTTTTGAATATTGAATTGCTCTATATATTCTGTCCAGGGTCTCCAGTTCTTGTAAGGTTTAATGATTTGAAAGGACTTTGCCACAACTTTTTTTTTTTAAATATGCATGATGCATTACCCAGATCTTTCTTGGGGGCATGTTTAACAATGGAGAATATCTGGAGAGATTTCTGGAGATGTTGCCCATGGCATCCAATCAGTGCATTGCACTAGGCCCAAAGAATGCATATCTTACATAAAGCACCATGTTTGTAGTCACAAAGCAGCATTTTTTCCAGTTATAGCAACTTGTACAAGATTTACCAATGGGGTGCTTGCTTTGGTAGACTGAAAGGAAGGTAGGCGGTGCCTAAAATACTACAAATACATCAAAGGGCTTTGTTACCCTTAAGGTGGCCATAGACGTAACAATTACAATCTTTCTTGGAAAAGATCGTTCCAAGAAAGATCGTTTCTTTTCAATACATATGTGTAGAGCTGAATCGTCAGATATACAGGTAGATATACAGGTAGAAACAATACAATTCTACCTGTATCTGACAATTCAGCACTAACAATGGCCAATGTTTGTGTGCCGATCAAAATTTTCCTTACAGCTCGATCGACGAGCCGACCGTTATCAAAGTCGTCTGCCGATATTAGTTGGCTCTTTTTCCACCATACACACACCAAATATAGGATGAAAATGTGTTTTGTACGATATTATCTGTGGGTCTATGGCCACCTTAATAAATGTGAACATTAAAGTAACATACAATAAATAGCCCAGATAAAATGCTTTATTGGAATGCACGGAAGAGGTGAAGGAGGGCATAAGGGCTGGGAATGGGTAAAGGGCTCTGTGGCCTGACAGTATATCTAAAATGGAGAAACAAGAAGCCTAGAAGCAAAAAAACTCCATTGGCATGGCATGATAGCAGGCTGGCCATGATAAGGTTATCTAGTGACAAGTAAGGTCTGTAATAGCTAACCTCAGAGGTGAGAAGCAACTAGATTAGATAGGAAAGGCAAATGTTGCTCCACATAGGCATTTAATAGGACACACCACCAGGAGAATATATGGACATGGAGAATGCATGGACATGCATAATAAAAGTGGTGCTATTAATACTAGAGAGGCAGCACCAAAGTGTTCACTAATGGTGAAGCAAGAAATTGAGTTGATTTTGTTTTTTTAAGCCAGCGTCCAATCATGTCTCACCCCTTACAGCGATGCTGATGCATTTCCTTCCCTAATGCAGGATAATGGTCCTTATCACACTCATGCCACATACTCGTGTCCATTTCATTAAGAAACACTTTACATGTGTATGAAGGGGATACAAATATATAAATGGGATCTAACTCAAGATTCAGGAATGAAGCAGATTAGGCCATCCTAAACCAATATGTTGTGATAGCCTACGCTTCCATTATGTTGATCCATGACGGCAAACTGGGTACCTATATATTAACCCTTTAATTGCCAATTCTCCAATTAATAAGCATTAAATACCAAGGTCTCCAATTAATTAGCATTAAATACCAAGGATAATACCTGACAAATGCAGATGACAGCAGTTTTCTGAATAGTCTGATGCCCAGTATGCATAGGAGTACCTAAATTAGTGGCATGTAGTGACCCCACAATAAATAAAATTAAAATAAAACAGCAATTACAATGTTTTGCCACTGCCACTGACTGCTGCAAACACTGCAGACACGATTGTGTTGTAGAAGCGCCTTTTATGAAAATATGCAGTTGGGGATGCGGACAGCTGTTATGTTTCTGCTACTTGGTCTTTACCTTCATAAAAGTACACATTATGATTGGAGAGATAACTATATTTGGGTCACAGTAGATGCACAGTAGTCTTCTGTCTAATACACAATACACTGCAAGTTCTATATCTGTATATCTGTTTTAAATGTATTAGTACGGGAGACTATATTATGGGGATTATATTCAGTTTTGCTAATCTTTGCAAGGCCTCTACAAATGGCTCATGAATTATATTTATAATATAATGGATGGATTCTCCCTTGTCCTTGGAGAAAAAAATGTGTAGCACATTGGGTTGTAACATGTGTCCCTCTAGTGGGCAGTTTTAACAGCTATATTAAAACCAATGGCAGCAATACTAGAATTGCAGGACTGCTTTAGCGTATAAAAAAATAGATATGTATATGTAAGTGTAACAGGTGGATGGGTCCGTGTCTTCCTAAACCTTCCCTTGCGTTAATATCCATTGGTTTCAGTACCCCAGCAAGGGGTGCAACTCCCTGCAACTCCCGATAGGCACGATATAATTAGACTCTTTATCCTCAGGTGGGGCCCTCACTGACGGTATGGAGGAAGGGATTACCACACTGGTATAAGCACACACAGTATTCACTCTTGATCAAATAAACTTTGGGCGCCAGTGGTTCTTTAAAACAGCAGAACATTTATTGAACTGGTGGTATAGTGTCAGGCCACAGAGTAGTGGCAGCAGGTCATTTACACAAATGTATTACTCACAGATACTGTCTGATCCTTTGTGAGTCAGCTTTGTGAATTGAGCCGCCATTTCCTGCCTTTGGTGCACATTCCCCATTGAAGGTACCTCACAGCTGGTTCATATCTCCCAACATTTTGGAAGTAAAAAGAGGGACAACAATTTTTTTCCTGCACATAGCGCAGCAATTTTTTGACCACACCCCTTTCTGTGGCCACACCCCCTAATTACCATGTTTGATTTACAAAATTTGGCAGGTTATGAAAGTTTGAAAATATTTCTCCTTATCTAAACTGTGTTTTTGTGTCTCAAAATTGTTACAAAGTATCTTATTTGCACCTGTTAGTTGTTCTGGGCTCTCTGCTAAAAGCCAATTAAGTGAGAAACTTTGTTTCTTTTTCTGGCTGTTCAGTGCAGAGAAAAGAGGGACTTTCCAGTACAAATGAGGGACTGCGGGTTGAGCTGTCAAAAGAGGGACTGTCCCTCCGAAAAAGGGACAGTTGGGAGGTATGCTGGTTTTACACTCCAAGGAACTCTCTATCCCTGAGCCTAACCACTTGAGTCCCTAACCTGGTGGCAATGTCACCGCAGGGTGCTAACCCTTCACATACTCCTCGTTGGAGCCTTACTAACTTTCCTGAACTGATCTGTCACTCCTATAGTGACCTATTTCAGTTTCTGACCTGACACTTGCTTCACCTATACTGAGGCCTACCTATATATTACCTCTACCTCCAGGCCTTAGCAGCAACACCCCACTTCCAATGGGTGCACTGGACAGAGACAGAACGCATGGCAACATCCGTTTTTATAACCTCTAGGGAACTACTCCCTCTCCCCTATGGGAAAAGGGACCCAACCTAGCTTGCTAAGGACCCAGCCTAGCTGGCTAACACTTTCACTGGGGCATTAAAAACCTTTACCCTTTTCTATGCTGACATCTACTGGCCAGTCACTGAACTGCCAACAGAATACGTTCACATAGGAATAATGAAACCAAAGAACATAAAAGTTAGCAAAACCTCAAATTTAAGTCCCCTGATTTTAAGTTTTCCAGCATTTTACGTTATTTATTTATAAAAAGGCATATAACTATAAAACTATAGAAAATAAATAATGAAAACCAATTTAAAGTTGCTTAGAATTGGCCATTCTATAACATAACAAAAGTTACCTTAAAGGGCATGTAAAGGCACAGAAATAAAATTTAATGAAAAAGAAACCTATCTCCAATATACTCTAATTAAAAAATTTGTACCATTTTTATAAGAAACCTGACTGTATGCAGTGTAATTCTCCCTTCATTTACTGCTGTGGATAGAAATTGTCAGACGGTCCCTAACTGCTGAGCAGGGAAACAATCATACTTATGAACAGCAGGGGGAGCCCCCGCCTTACTTCCCAGTCATGCAGAACTCAAGCAGCTCTGTTTATGACGATCCCTAAGCAGCCCAGACCACACTGAGCATGTGCACAGTCTTAGTCTTGCAAAGATGTTTAACAAAGTTACAAGATGGTGACCCCCTGTAGCCAACTTTGAAAGCATAAATCATTTGTTTGATTAGGCTTGTGGTGCAGTAAGTTCATGTTTATATTTAGTATACAAAATACAGCATTTCTAGCCTTATTCTATTTTAGTCTTTACATGCCCTTTAAAGGTGAACCAACCCTTTAACACAGTAAATATTGTATCTCAAAGTAAAACAGACTCCTGTGCTTATATCCTTTCAGTATTTGAAGAAAAAGTTACATGAACACATTTCCCTGATTTTGCATAATTTTTTCCTGGTCCCCTAAAAAGCTTACAATGGGGGTTCTACTGTATGTGGATAACTGAGATTCATTTAGGTCTAAGGTGATAGGGAAAACTTACTCCACAAGTGATTACATGTACCACAAAAGGCATAGTGTGCCCACTTGAATCTGGCTGCAGGCTTGAATATGTAGGCTAAAACAAACATCCCACGATGCTAAATACCCCAAAGTATTCAAGTGCTGCAGTACTGGAACAGACACTTTAGGATCTTAGCAAAATGTAAGCATTTTAAGGCCTGTTAAGGCATTTTTAAATGTTTATGAAATAAAAATGTTTGATTTTATCCAGTGTGCATTAAGATTGCACACTGGATACATTAAGATTGCAACATACAGTACTTAAGGTTAATTTAGTATTTACGTGAGCTGCCCTTTAAGTACAACCACTTAATATGAGCAGATGCTGTAATGGTGACAGTTTACTTGGGTGAGTTTACTTAGTATTACTAGATAATAATGTGCCCAAAATGAATGTGAGCATCCTGAACACTATGCCCCTGCTATGTGAAATAGAAACCAGTAAAAGAATCCTATATGATTCAGAGAGATTTATTAAATGCAGAAACATAGAATCGCTAATTTATAGTAGGCCGAACCCCAGGCACAACCCCCTCCAACGCTCCCTCCTCAGGCACAACCTCCCTGCAAAGTCTCATCCCTCCATTTTTTAATTGTTATAGTTTCTGTATTATTTGACTTCATCTTCTGCATCTTCCCAGCTCTGAAATGGGGGTCACCGACCCCAGCAGCCAAAAAAACTACTGCTCTGTGAGCCTACCATTTTATTTGATTGCTTATCTTTGTTTTCTGTCCCCTTCTATTCATATCCCAGTCTCTTATTCTCTGCTTGCTATTGCTAGGGTATATTTGACCCTAGCAACCAGATAGCTGCTGACATTCTAAACTGGAGAGCTTCTGAATAAAATGCTAAATAATTCTAAAACCTTAAAAAATAAAAAATGAAGAGGGGGCGCATGCGCGCGGCTTAACAGGAAGGATGTGCCTGTAAGAGCTCCGTGCCTGACCCGCTGAACTTAGCAATATTTAGCTGAGAAAAGCTGCAGTTTCGCTCGAGAAACAACCACTACGGCTCTGTGAACCTATTCCGACCAGCGGTATGGCCCCGCCGCCTGCGAAAAAGAAGCAGCAGCTTCAAACTCCGCCAATGTTTAATCGGCGCGCAACTGAACCTTCCCAGCGGCCATCTTTGTCTCCATGTGCCGAGCAGAACTCGGACTCTGAACAACAGCCGACAGGTACTGACACGCAGGCAGCGCTCCAAGCTGTACAGCTCCTGTTCAAAACTGAACTTAAGGCGGCAGTTGCCGAATTCTCCCAACAAATTCATGAACTGGGAGACAGAGTTGACAGGCTGGAATACACTGCAGACGGCCACGCGGCAGCCCTCCAAGAGGACCAGAAAATGCTGTCTGCGCACCAGGCCCAAATGGCGCACCTGGAAAATAAACTGGAAGACCTGGAGAACCGGTCACGGAGAGGTAATTTACAGGTTAAGGGAGTCCCCGAAACTGTTACCGATCTCATGGGCCTCATGGACACTACACTAATGCAACTGCTACCGGACCTACCCGAGGGGCGCCTTCACATCGAACGAATACATAGAGCCTTGGGCCGTCCTCGAGACCCCAACCTCCCTAGAGACATTGTGCTCAAGATGCATCATGTTGAGGCTAGGGACCTGGCTCTTCATGCTGCCCGCACTGCAGGCAAGGACTCGCTACCGCATCAAATGCAACTGTATGCGGACTTAGCCCCAGTTACTCTTCAAAAGCGGAGGCTGCTGAAACCGGTGACTGCACTACTGATAAAACATAAAGTGAAGTATAGGTGGGGGTTCCCTTTCTCGTTGCAATTCCAGTGGAACGGGAAACTACAGTCAGTTACTACTCTGGAAGCAGGCCTGTCTTTGTTGGAACCCTCGACCTCTCCCTCCGCGAGGGACAGCCGCTCCTCATGCACCTCTCCACGACCCGACCCCGAATGGGCTACCACTCCTCCAGCCAAACAACAGAAACAACACTCCTCCACATCTCCACCGAAGGACCAGCGGCTTTCTCGCCAACGGCCTGAGCTGGCCGCAACCTGATGCCTCTCTGGGACTCTGTTCTTCAACAATCCACACTGAGGGTGAATGCCACGTTCCCTGATATTCTCTCCCCCTGTACGGGGCCTACCAGTTTGTTTTTTTCTCCTACAATACAGTTGTTCTCCTCTCCCACCAGCCAAGCTAGCTGGATGACTTCTCTCCCCTTTTTTTTTCTTATTGATGCTTCTCAGCGGGCCCGGGATGTTGCTGCCCCCCTGGGAACATTTCTGCCGTGGATACCCCTGAAGAGAGGGATTTCATGGTGGCTAAATGTTTACATTGTGTATTTGTTTTCTTTTGTTTTCTTTCTTTGTTTTGACTAAATTTTTTGTATTACATTTCTCTTACAAGAGTTGATTTTTTTAGGCGGCTGGGCTACACTGTACATGTACTGTTGTCTTCACCTGTTATTAGTGTGCACTCTTACTGGAGAATCGAGGGCTTGCTTTCCTTAGCTTACTATGAGCAGACCACCACTACATTATATAATGGGGATTAAAATTATCTCTCACAACGTGCAGGGCCTCAATTCTCCAAATAAGAGAAGACTAGCTTTCAATATGTACAAAAACCTCTCTCCAGATATCCTATGCCTTCAGGAAACACATTTTACTCAAAAGTCCTACCCAAAATTCTTCCACAAGCTATACCGCACCCACTATCTGGCTTCCACCACTAGCAAGCATAGAGGTGTTGCTTTATTTATCCACAAAAACTTCCCCTTTATTACTCTTGAATCCACTTTAGACGCCAATGGTCATTTTGTAATACTTCGAGGTACACTATACGATCAACACTATACCATTGTCTCCAGTTATGCCCCGAATGCTGATCCTCTCCAATTTTTTGACTCGCTTTGTAACCTTTTGCCGGACTTAACCAACACCAGACTCATTTGGGCAGGAGACTTTAACTTGTCCTTTAACCATGCCCTAGACCGATCTCAATCTAGCTGCCCTATGCGACATAAGACAACCACAAAGCGAATAGACCGACTACTTCATACCCACAGGCTCATTGATTCCTGGAGAGAGGTTAATGGTCCGACTCGAGACTATACCTTTTACTCTCATGCACATAACTCCTACTCCAGGATCGATTACATATTGGTTAATGCCTCCGATGCCCCTTCTCTTTTAGACTCTAAGCACATACAGTGTGCTTGGTCTGACCATGACTTAGTATTGACCACACTAGTCTTACAAGTCCCCTTGTTCAGGCGTCCCACCTGGAGATTGAATGAAAGCCTATTGGCGGACCCTGAATGTGTAGACTTTATCTCGCAGGAGTTAACCCACTTCTTTCAAGATAATCTGCGGCCCGAGACTTCGATAGATTGGGTCTGGGTATCGCATAAAGCCTATATCAGGGGTTGTTTGATAAAATATGCGTCACGTAAAAAGAAAGAGAGGATGCAAGTTCAAAAGTGTCTGGAGGCCGAATTAGCATCTCTAGAACAAACCAATAGACTTCGCTCATCGAAAAGACTTAGGAAGCTGATAGATGAGACTAGGCAAAAACTCCATGCATGCCAAATAGGACATGCCGAGAAGGCTATCCGTAAGACTAAACACAAATTTTACAGGTACGCTAATAAGGCTGACAAAATGCTAGCTAATTTACTTAAATCTGAATTACGACAGGGCCAAGCCCAAAAAATCAGATTATCAAATGGTACGATCTCCTCGAATCCTGATAAAATACATGATACTTTTATTTCCTTTTTCCAAAAACTATACACCTCCAGCTCCCCTGGAAAGCCAGGTGAGGTGGAGGCCTTTCTGAATCGGTATGCCCCTGAGCCTCTTTCAGGCGACCTGCAGCAGATCATGACCCAAGATATTACCTATGAGGATATTGAGTATACGATTAAACATTTGAAGTCGGGCAAAGCCCCAGGCCCTGACGGGTTCTCTTCATTGTACTACAAGAAATTTGCGACCCAACTCATCCCACAACTCCAGAAATTGTTCCAGCACATCACCGCTGGTAAACCCCTATCTCCTGAGATGAACGCAGCTAGCATTTCACTTATTCCGAAACCCAATAAAGATATCTTGAACCCCAAAAACTATAGGCCAATCTCTCTACTTAATTTGGACATTAAATTACTCGCCGCTATCTTAGCGAATAGATTAAATAGGGTCCTACCCTCCACCATTCATAAAGACCAAATTGGATTTATCCCCACCCGCCAAGCCCCAGACAATATTAGGAAGTCCCTGAACCTAATAGCGTACGCCAACAAACATAAAATCCCTTCATGCTTCTGGGCACTGGATATAGAGAAGGCCTTCGATACGCTTAGCTGGCCCTACCTATTCTCCCTTATTGACAGGGTGGGTCTAGGGTCTACTCTAATCAATACACTCCAGGCTTATTATCAGGACCCAACGGCTTCCCTCAATCTCCCCTCTACTAGCCAGGTAAATCACATCAAGATCCAGAGAGGTACGAGACAGGGGTGCCCTCTTTCCCCAGCCCTTTTTGCCTTAGCGATGGAACCTCTAGCTAGGGCACTCAGGGACAACATAGATATTAAGGGCCTTTCTGTAAAGGGTAAAGAATACAAACTTTCGCTTTTTGCTGATGATTTACTCATGCATGTAACTAACCCTCTTACATCTCTACCCAACCTTCTTCATGTCTTGTCACATTTTGCAACAATTTCAGGCCTTAAGATCAACCCGGAGAAATCGGAAATGCTTCCCTGCAATCTTCCACAACCTATGCTTAAACTGATCGAACTGAACTTTGGATTCTCCACTAGGACTGATTATCTACAATATCTGGGGGTGAAGCTGACGTCCTCTCTCTCTACCCTATACAAGACCAACTACCCCTCATTAATTCATCTTTTGATGCAGAAGCTTTTCTCCTGGGATAAATATAGGATTTCCTGGATCGGCAGAATTCATTGTGTAAAAATGGTGTTACTGCCGAAGATCCTTTACCTATTTAGGACTTTGCCTATTCCGGTGCACGTAGCTGATATCCGAAAGCTGCAGGCGGCCATTTACACCTTCATCTGGCAAAATAAGGTTCCACGGATTTCGAGGCGAGTCATGTACCTACATAAATCGAACGGCGGCCTTTCGGTGCCGGACTTGATTAAATATTATAGAGCTTCCAGACTTGCCCAATGGGCTCCTTCGCATGCTGGTGCAGCTGCCCCTTTGTGGGTCCAGATTGAGGACGACTTGCTTTACCCTCACCTTACCAGCCATGTCCTGTGGCTCCGCAGAATCCCTCTAAAGAGCTTTCCGGAAGCATCCCCCATCACACTAGATATGCTAAGCTTGTGGATAAAACACCGCAGGAGTTCTCAACTGTCTTCGCTCCCTTCCCTCCTCAGCCCTATAATTAACAACCCGGACTTTGCACCAGGTCAGTCTAAGATGGCTTATGCGTGGTGGCTCGGGAAGGGTGCGACCACGCTGGAGTCCTTGGTTCACCGAGGCAAACCTCTCACTATGCAAGGACTAACTCAAAACTTCGATCCACCCCAGCAGGAGTTATTTAGGGCTTCGCAACTTATTCACTTTGCCCATCGGCAAGCTAAGCAATGCCATGACGGCTCCTTCACGTCCACTTGCTTTGAATCATTTTGCAGGCAAGCACCATTGGCACCAGGCATTCTCAGTTTAACGTACAAATTACTCAACAAGCTGCCCACTGAATCTTTCAAACATAAATACATGCTACAATGGGAGAGGGACCTCCAAATTACACTCTCGACCAAGCAATGGTCTCAATGTAGCCTTACGGCAAATTTGGGGAGTACTTGTGTTTCCAATAGAGAGACCTCGATCAAACTCCTGCACAGGACCTACCTGGTGCCCTTGCAACTGCATAAGATCTACCCGTCTTGCGACCCGCATTGCTTCAGGGGCTGCCAAGCCACAGGCTCCATGCTTCACATCTGGTGGACCTGCCCATTTGTCTCCATCTTCTGGGATCGTATCACCCAACTATTATCTAAGATCTTGCATATTGACTTTCCCAAAGACCCCGCCACTTTTCTCCTGGGAAAGAAACCGGCCAAACTGTCCAATTCATCTCATAGGCTGTCACAGCACATTTTCACAGCTGCCAGGTTGATTATTGCTCGCAACTGGAAAAAACCCACTATCCCTATGCTCATGCTTAAAGCAAAGATAATTGACATTGCAGCTAACGAACGAATGTCTTACATGTTGCAAAATGACCTGGAGGGCTACGATAAGATTTGGTTGCCCTGGTTAGCGTATGAAAATGACCCCTTGCTTTTCTCAGCATTGCATGTATAACCTGTCTCCTTTCCTATGGGTCCCCACACTGCATGTGCCCTTGACTATGCTCATGATTACTGTTCTTGCTTATTTTGACACCTAGCCCAGCCGCCATTTTTCTTTTTATTTTTATTTTTATTTTTTCTTTTCATTTTCTGTTTTCTTATTTATATGTTTTATTTAATACTGTTACTGTATTCACGCGACAACGTGATGTTTTCTTTATTCTTTTATTTTTCATGTATTGTTATCTTTGGAAAATCAATAAAACTTTCAGTTTAAAAAAAAAATAAAAAATAAAAAATGAAGACTAATTGCCAATTGCCTCAGAATATCACTGTCTACATTATACTAAAAGTTAAATTAATGGTGAACTATCCCTTTAAGGTGAGTGCTTGGGGCATTCAATAGGTATGTTGTCAAAGAAGAGTAATTCAGGTAATGTTGTTTCAGAATTGACTTCTCAATACATGTTTCATTAGGCGCTAGGCATATTCTGATATTTTTGCATTAGCTGTGGATTGTTGGTCATATGTGATTCTTGCCGCACTAAAAGGAGGTGCATAGTGTGATTTTTGGATAGAGATGGACATTTCTTTCCCCACAATACAGCAATTTATTCAAGCATAATTATGGCACAGCACCTAGTTGTACTTTGATGTGTCAAAGAGAGCACAACTTCATGCTTGCATTGTGCAAATCAGGTGCAAGTTGCACATAATATTTTCAAAGAGGAATTTCACCACTTCAGTAGAGCGTTAAAATGACATGTGTGTGATTCTTTTAATGCAAGTCTGTAGCAGCTTTTGACCCGACCCACAGTGGGAAGCCTGGAATTACTGCCACATTCTGGTTGGCAGTTATTTAAGGGTCCCAAGTGTCAGTAAGTGCACTCTTCAGCAGCACAGACAGATCAAGGACATTGGGGCTTAGCACAATTATACAGAAGTGCGTTTGTACCTTTAATGAATGCTGCAACATTTCTGTCCATGATTATACGCATCTTTTCCCAAAATGAGCAACTTAAAAAGCAAATGAATTCTGCCTTGTTAACCAAAAATAATCCACATTTATTCTATTATAAAGGGTGGGTAGCCTCTACGTAAAATTAGGGTTTTGTTCTTCTTTAAAACCCTTATGTCTTGCGGAATTTTGTCCTGTATATATGCCCATACCTCGCAACTGTCCCATTTTCTGCAGGACAGTCCCGATTTCTACAGCTCAGACCGTCGTCCCGGGTTTCTATCCTGACCTTCTCTTTGTTCTCCTGCACTGACTCAAGAAAAAGATACAACATTTCTGAATTAAAATATGAGGCTTTATGGCAGAGAGCCCAGAACAGTGAGCAGCTGCACTTGGATACTTTTGTAACAATTTACTATTTAAAATAAGCATGTCTCTTGGGAGAATTGCGACTAGCACTTTAAAGAGCCATTCACTTTCATTAGCAAACTGTTAAAACACATAAAACATTTTACTGAAACTCCCAGAAATGTGTTCAAACATTCATAACCTGCCAAATTTATAAAATGGATATGGTAATTAGGGGTGTGGCCATAAAATGTTGGGAGGTATGTACTGTATATGCCAGGATACCTTATACCTACCTGACTGCATGCCGCAGCCAGCAATGTCTGAGGCCTGCAGTTTATTTTCTTATGCATTTTGGACAGGGCATGCATAGGCTGATGTCACACAGGGCGGCAAATTTACGGTGAAAATTCGCCAGCAACGGCTTCGCAGGCAGCACAACACTTCACCAGACGCTCAGTTGGGGCAAATTTACTAAAGGGCGAAGTGACTAACGCTGGCGTTGGTACTTCGTCATTTTCGGTACTTTCGGTAATTCACTAACATGCGAAGTTGCGTCCAGGGCGCCGGATGCTGGTGAAGTTGTGCTAGCATTAATTCATCAAGCAGAGTTGCACTAGCGTTGGTTAATTTGCATACGGCGGGAAGTTAAAGTTGAATGGACGTATATGTTGCAGCAAATACATTACACTACACAAGCCCGGGAAATCTTAATAAAATAGAGTTGTTATATTGCCCTACACATGAGCCCAGTGTATAGTTTATGTGCCATATGTTAGGAAATGTATGGGGGAAGCTGCTTACCCCAAAAAAATACGCCTGCACCTGTTAGTAAATCGGCGAAGTACCAAAATGACGTCACGCTGGCAAATTTTCGGCAGCGCTAGTCACTTCGCCTTTTAGTAAATTTGCCCCTAGGAGTTTTCTTTAGTGGCAGAAAAACATCAGCAGAGAAAGCACCAGTCAGCTCCTTACTGCCCTCTGTATACACTGACAGCAGGATTCCTTTCCTGACAGTGTGCCCTAAACACATGGTGAATTTCGGGCAAGTGTTTAGGGCCAAATTGGGCCCTGTGTGCACAAGGGACCAATTCTTAACATTAAATGCTTCATTAGCCATGGGTCTTAATTCCTGCAATTCATTTTCAGGTTAGTATAGGAAGAAACCTGTAGGTGGCAGCAAAGTAAAAGAAAAAAGTGGAGGAGTCTCTTTAAAAATTTTTCTTCTGTTCATTTTTCCATTTATTATTGTTATGGGGGATACTTAACCCTTTAAAGATTTTGTTTTGGGGCCCATTTATTTGAAATACTCAGTAGTAATGGCAGCACATATCATTGTATTTTGTATTACTGTAATTAGTGCTCATGGCTCAGGTTATAGCCTTCGAAGTATGTGGTGTCCATAAACATACTTTGCAGTCAGATCTGCTAAAGCAGGGGTGTCCAAAAGGTAGATCGGATCAGGGCCGGAACTAGAGGTAGACAGAAGAGACATGTGCCTGGGACGCAAAGGTAGATGGGCGCCAGCCACCGTTCCTCTTCTCCCCTACTCCCCTAGTTCCTAGCTCCTGAAGTGAAGAGGATGCCCGCTGCAGGTAATTACGGGAGCCACCAAGTTGCTCTGGTTGCTCTGGTTGCTGGTCGCCCAGCCGCATTATGGAGATCTTTGCTTCCCCGTTGAACTACACCAGCGGCGCCGGCGTTTTTTCGTCGGCGCGCTGGGAAGGCGGGCGCTAGGACCGTGCGGTCGCCTTGTCGGACCGCGCGAAGAAGAGAGAAAAAATCCGGCGCTGCAAATTACCCTAACAAACATGCACTGATTTGAATAAGAGATTGGACTATAAATAGGAGAGGACACAAAAAGATATGTGTGTAATAAAAAGTTGCTGTAACAATAAATGTGTAGCTTTACAGAGCATTTGTGACCCTTATTTGAAAGTTGAAAAGACTCACAATGCAGCAAATAATTAAAAAACATTAAAAAACTTCTAATGAAAATCAATTGAAAAGTTGATTAGAATTAGCCATTCTATAATATACTATGGGGCAGATTCACTAGGCGCAAATGCGTCACGAATGCGCAAATTCACTGAAATGCAAAGTTTGTCCTGGGCGTCGAACATTGGTGACTTTTCGCTAGCGTTACTTAGCCTGTGCGAGCATTTCATAGTGAAGATAGCGTTCTTTTGTGCCTACCTAGTGATCTTGCTCTTAGGTCAATTTGCAAAACCAGTTACCGAAAAAAGTCTAAGTCAGGACTTTTGCAGCCAATCCCGCTTAAAAAAAGTTAAAGTCCCCAGCGTTTTTTTGAACTTTAATGCATATTCAGCACACAGGATATGATGTAAGTGACAGAAGATTGAGGAAGATCTAGCTTCTTTTTAGCACTTGGTCTGAGGTGATATAGTGTGAATGAACACTAGCGATGGTCCCGTTCACTAGCAAATTGGTGCCTGGCGATGTCCCAGCGGGTGGCAACACTGGTAAAAAGTCGCTAGCATGAGCCACTTCACCTTTTAGTGAATCTGCCCCTAAAAGTATGGTGAACTACCCAGAGCACTAACAGTCAAAAGATTCTATTAGTGTCACCCTGCTGTTACTTCTCATAATGTTGTAATCATTTTTCGAGACAAATCATTTTATCTATAAGACATTGAATAGACAAATATTACTCAGGCCAAAGCTTTATTTAATTAGGCAACATGCTAAGATGTTTTTTATTTGTCTCTTTGCTCTCCCATGCTCAGTTAGAAGAGAATCACTTTCTTTCAGATATGAGAAAGGTCTTTGGCTTCAATTCGCTGTTCTGTTATTCAACTTCATTACAGTTTCTTGGGGCAACTTCCCACACTATGTGGGAAAATATTAAACAAAATATTAAAGCCAAGCAATTGTTTTCCCTAATTTCTTATTCTAACTACACTGTCTAAGCGTGTAAGTTAGGTCTAACAAAGCTTAGACTGCAACAGAGAAATGGGCTTCATTGCAAACTGGACTTTCTATATAATATTCATAAAATGAACATGGATAAAGTGCATTTCAATCAGTCATCTGAACATATATTTTCTATGGCATAAATATATGTGTATATGTGACTGCGCCCGCAGTCGCACATAATGTGGAGTCACGCAAAGGGGTAGGAAAGGCAGAGAAGGTACGTGCCTGGCGCCCCCCAGCTTTCAGCCCTAGTCACGTGCCTACTATGCCGACCCCTATTTCTGGCCCTGGTACTAAATGTCTGGGTTGATAATCTTCCCCATTATGCTTAATGGGGTGGTTCACCTTCAAACAACTAGCTGTTTTCAAATAAAGTCCAAGAAAATATAAAGTCCCAAAGTTCAATAGGATTCACAGTCCTTATGCCGGCTTTCACTTGTATCCCCTCAAGTCCAAACCGTAACGCCTATAATAGAAGCCAGTGCCACAGGCACAGGACAAAACAAACAAACATAGGGCAATATAGTTTGAAATTGTGACCCCTTCTTTTTGTTGCTGTTGCTCGAAAGGTGCTACTTAAATTCACCACACTAGGGAGCAGATTTATCAAGGGTCAAAGTGAATTCGTGGGAATTTTCTAAGTAAAAAAATTCGAAATTCAAAGTAATTTTTGGATACTTCGACCATCGAATAGGATACTACGACTTTGAATGTACTTGGAATTTGATTTTTTTTTGTTGATATTTTTAACTTCGAAATTCAACCCTTAATAAATCTGACCCTAGGTGTAGCCCCTCTTAACCACCACCATAGACGTTTTTTAGAAAACTCTCCTTAAAATATTCAGGTGGGTACTCACAAACAGGTGAAATTCAAATGCATATAAAATATATCCTTGGTGCCAACGCACGTCCCTGGTACAAGCTTTTTTCCAGATGCCACTTTATGTAGCTGTTTTCAGACAGATCACCAGAAATAACAACTTTTTCCTATTACTTTCTATTTTCTATGTGTGACCGTTTTTCTAATATTGAAGTGTAATTTTTCACCTTCTGAAACAGCCCTGGGAGGGGGGGTCGCCGACCCTGTAAACTGTTCTAAATGGATATTTAGTTGATACATTTCTTATCTTTGTCCCTGCTGAGCAGAATTTCTGGGTTTCATTACAGGCAGCTGTTAGAATTGTGAAGTCGCCCAAAGTTTCCTTGCCAGGCATTTTTGGGTGACTTCAGAAGAACAAGCAGAAAAAACCTATCTCCCTGTCAGCCATAACCCAATTATGTTAATGGATGCCAATATACTGCTTATCTGACCTACAGGCCAAAGGTTAAACAGTAAGATCGTGTACATTTTAGCCAGAATTGTGGATATGACCAACTGAGTAGATCTGAGTAGATCTTTTTGCGATTTATTATACCCCGAGGATAGAAAAAGTCCAAAGGTTATATATAAGTCAATGGAAGAAGTCCCGAAGATATCTTGATCTGCGCTGGGTTCCATTTAATAATTCCGAAGATTTGTGGTTTTCGGGCAATAATCCAAAAAAGTCAGAGTTTTCATGTGGGAAATCTGAAAAATTCTTACCATCAGAATTTTTCACGATTTTGTTGGCTTTTTTTCCCCCACAGGAAATTTTCGGGAAAATCTATTGATAAATATAGGGAAAAAAACCTGGGTGGATTTGGTCGGAGAAGTTTTCAGAACATAATGAATTAAATTCGGACTTTGAAAAATGGGCCTACCCGTGTTGGTCTGGCAGTAAAGCTGGTCATAGACGCAAAGATCCGATCGTACGAATCATTGTACGATCGGACTTTCCCATCTCCCAACCTGCCACTTACCATTCCGATCAAATAAAGTACAAAAGAACAGATGAGCCGATGTTCTGCCCCTGACAGCAATTAGACGAAAGTTATGTCCGACCAAAGCTAGTGACAGTCTCCCACTGAAAATCGGCAATAAATGCAGAGATATCAGCAGCCAACAGAAATCTTTTAACCTGTCCGATTCGTCCGCCGGACGAAAAATGACGGGACTCTCCACACACGGTCCGAAAATCGTACGAATCGAGGATTCGTACGATTAGATCTTTGCGTCTATGGTCAGCTAAAGGCCATAAACAGTCAAATTTGCCTTACAATGGCCAGGTAAACTTCTGGTAGTGTGAGGAGCATAACAATGTATTGACACAGGAGTTGGTTTGACCAAGTCTGGTCTTATACAGTTCCCATTGGCCAACGGTCCCATTTGGTTCTATTAAAAGTATAAATGTTTAGAAAAATCTGTGTGTGTGTGGGTCTATAAAGATTCTCATTTATCCAGTCATGATATACAGTATCTAGTAGAATTAAGTCACAGGCAACTGGACATTTTAAAATTTTTAGCTCTAAATGTCCAGTTGCCTTTGACTTAATTCTACTAGATACTCTGTTTGTGTGTGTGTGTGTGGCAACTATAGCATGATTTGCTTACAACTATATCTTCCTCATAATTACTTTCATTGTATGATTATTATTCAAATAACATCATTTTTTGATGGACATTTAGAACTTGACGTGTACTACTGCAACTTCATTACCTATAAACGTCTAGATAGCTTGCCATAGTGATCTCTAAACCCTGCAACCACTTACTCATCCAGTTGATCGCCATTGTGAAAAAGTGACTTTGAAATAAGCGCTGGGCCTCATATAAAGACAGCTTATCTGTGAGATACTTTTATCAGTAGGTAAATAATTAAGGGGACAGGACGGCAGAGTTGTGCAAAACAAGGTACTCCTAGTACGTGCAGTGTCCAACTCAAGGACAGAGGCATGAAAAACCTGTGACCTTTAATTCTAACTGAAACAGGTGTTTATCTCGTGCCTTGATAAGAGAGATTAAGTGGTGTAAGAGCCTTGTGCCCAAGCTATTTGTCCAAATGTCATGAAGTTTATTTGCTGTGCACACATTTGGCTGATACTTGAAATCTGCCACTGCCTTGTGTGGGGCATATTGCACTGATCAGTGTAGGGAGTTTCATCCTGACTATCATGTTGTCATATGCATGATTACTGCTGGAAAAACTGCAGCTGTCTGTGATAAAAGGTCAAAAAAACACAAAGTTGCTGTATAACTAAGCTATTTATATCTCCAGCCGATCAGTTGAGCTCAGAAGTGTGCCAGAAGAGGTTGCCGTGATCACTCATGCCACGGCCATGCTACAGTCACATGTGCTGGACCAATACACAGGGGTTTGAAATCCAAGAAAGTATATTTTCAATATCTATACTTACCCCTTCCAGCTGGGTCTCTAGGCATCTCAGATTTGTTCTGTTAGGGTAAAATGACTTTGCCCTACCTATAAGGACAACGGGGACCTCCCTAAAAAAGTTGTTACTCTACATGGGTTGGCAGTGAACCTACTTCATATTTTATTTTATAGTCAATAATGACTCACTTGCCTTATACATATCTAACAAATCATTTTAAGCCACCTCCTTATAATGTATCCATATGAAAAGCAATTTTACTTATTATAAATAGTTAGCACATCTTTCCTTAAAGCATTGGGGTCCTGAGTCTTTTTGTCCAGGGCACTATCTACAAGGCATTTCTTAATTTATAATTACCAGGCTGGCACAAAGCTGGATCATTCTATATGATGGCCTATGATTAAGTGCCCCTTCTGGAACTAAACACTGTTTTTCTGGTTGTAATGCTTTTAAATATATTTTAACTATGCCACTTTGCCCTGATGTTCCAGCTTTGTGCCAGCCTGGTAACTATGAAGTAAGAATTTCCTGGAAACATCACTTAAGCTAAAGGTCTGGAGCGTGTACACCTGGCCCACCCCACATATATTGAAGAGGCCATTTATTGGATTTCTCCTTAAGTATAACTACTATCTACAAGATGTTAGTACTTTTTCCCCTATCTGCATGGGTTTCAGGGGGTGCTAAGTTTTGTCCCACACCCCAAAACATTCAGCAAGGCCAACTGGTTACTAAAATTGATCCTAGAACAGTATCCTTCAGACATCTCAGGTTTGGTCAGGGCCCCATTAAGCTCATAACAAATTATATCAGTCATTCCTACATAGCTGTCATAGCCTACATAATGTCCTTCTCACTTGCCTTCAAGCTGGGCTTTCAGGAGTCTTCAAGACATCAAACTGGAATTCTCTCTAAATCTCACCATAATTGGCCTGTAGACTGAGAGCCCCCAGACACTGCTTTTGGGCCAGCCCTACAGTTTGGGAACAAGTGCTCTGGTGTTTGTGTGTTGAGTGGATGTGATAGATGTGATAAAGTGCTTGGATAACAGTGGGTAAAAATTATTCTGCACAGTCCACCACAATTGCACCAAATATGTCACTTCTGGAGCACATTTACAAAACAGGTGCAAATCTGGGGCACTTATTGACACAACCTGCTTTGGGCCGTGTACTATTCATCCAGAGCATGCTTGGACCAAGTACCTTGCATCAATATGCATCTCCATTGCCTTCAGTCACCCCTGTGTACCATTAAATGAAACCATTTGGTTGCCTTGATTTACAGATGGAGCACAGAGGCACTCTTGGGAATGCCTTCAATGGCAATATTCTAAGCTGCATCTGTATTTATGTAGCAGAAATCGTATGCAAAATACAGTCTGTGACTGGGCTTATATTTTGTTTTAGAATAAATCCAAATAGTTCAGTGCTGTTAGATTTTCAAATTGTTGCCAACAATGGGTTAATCACTGTGAGGTTTATTTTCCAGGAAATTTCTTGCAGCTGCTGTTGTCTGGAAAGGGACTTCTAATTGAAACTTTCATCAGTCCACAAACTGAAGGAGCCCAAAGTGACACGTGGCAGAGGAAGTCTAACCAGCTTTCAGCACTCAGTGGCACGATGGTCCAGTTACCAACTGCATTCTTCCAGGGGGCTTAAATATGTTCAGATACATCCATAACAGGCGTTTCTAACCTGCAGTGATCGACTGACACAAATTGGCAGTGGAAACCATAATTAAGGAACACCATTTACATAAGTCAGTTGCATTTGCATAATTCACTCGTAGCAGCATGCACTGCAGGGGTTGTCAGTCTAAAAGTTGTGGGAGTGGGGATTCAATTCAGATTAAGACTGTGTCTGGTAAATAATAAATGTCAAAGCTTATGTTTGTCACTTATCAAACTTGGCACTTGGATGTTGTGATGGCAGAGTAATATATTTTGCCATCACAACATCTGCCGGCAGTGCATTCAACAACCGCACCGCTCTCACCGTGAAGAACCACCTACCCTGCTTCAAATGAAAGTTCTATTTCTCAAGTCTAAAGGGGTGGCCTATTTTCTATGGGGAAAAAAGATCCTCTGCTACAATCAATGGCCTTGCACCGCACATTCCAGCACCTTTTTTGTGTCTGGTTTCAGCACCCTGGATGGGATCATAGTCCTTTGGCTGGACCCTATGCCATGACATGCCCTTGGGGAAGCTTCGGCAGAACCCAGGGTAGACGGGACTCCCCTACCTTCGGCGAAGGGGAGTCCAAACGACCCCAAACCCCTTCGGGGGGTGGGGATGGTGGGCCCTCCCTAGCTTCAGCGAAGGGGGACCCATCCATTCAAGCTGTTCGCGGGCGGTAGCCTGGGACACTTGGGCAACGGAGCCCATGCCTTTGGGTAGGACTCGGAAGGATGATTCAATATCATCTGTCTATAATGTCCTCTAATGTACTTGCAAAGAGTAATCATGTGCCCTTGCAAGTTCCTCTTTTACAGAGCAAACAGCCCCAGTTTTGACCTTCCTCATAGTTTCATTGTTTCACTTTTACCAGTTTACCAGTTTAATTGCACGTCTCTGCACTCATCTATATCCCATTGACTTGTATAGGACCTCAAGAACTTTTGTATTAATTGTTTTTGTGGTTTTTACTTACTAAATCTTGAATTTTTAGAACTTTTTTAAGAAATAGGAAAACCCCAACATTTTATAGATGAAAAAAATGGAATTTGATTGTTAGTAAATGGGCCCCTTAATATTTTACATATTTTTGCCATTCTACTTTACTGAACACTCCCTGGACCAATGTATCGTCTAATTTATAGGCTTTGTGCACTGAAAGTTTTTTTTCTGGGCACTTTTTTTAAACCATGCACAGAATGTGAGCATTTTACAATACAATTGTCTAAATTATATTAAATAACCATTTCTAAGCAAACTAAGCTTAATTATACAGTCCTGTTTTTAGTGCTATGACCTATTGTGGCAGAAGATGTTACTTAGATAGGAGCAAATTAAGAAGCAGGAGGAGAAGGTCATCAACCAGAGCTCCATATCCACAGTTCTCTTATTGATGGACAGATACAATGTAGGCTTTACATATTTGTGTCATGCAATTTGAACACCATGGTGTACAAACTCCTTATGGGCTATAAAAATATATTTCCTTCAAATGGCAAAATATGCAGTTGTATTGTTTCCTGGAATATTGAGAAGGCAAGGTTGTATCAGCAGTGTTCCTCAGCCATAATCATTAATCATAATAATGCATATCACCAACAGTTTAGGCCAGGGCCACAGAGTAGACTAAGTGAAATTCCTCCTCTTAGTGCAACTTTACAAAAGTGCTTGGATGGAAGTACCTTTAATGAATGGAAACAAAGACAGCGGATATAAAATGGTGTTTATTGAGTGCTATATGAGCATTACTAGGGAAATGGTGCCTAGAGCATTCTGCAATGAGTGTATCTGGTGAAGGTTGTTTGTGTTGTTATCAACAAATGCCTACCATTAAGGCTCATATAAAATACTTTTATTATTAAATCCCACAACAATGAAGGTTTTCTGATCCCAGCCTTAGTCTTTATGGGCTTGCAACCAAGAACAGCCTGACACAGAGTTATACAGGTATGGGACCTGTTATTCAGGTATGGGACCTGGGGTTTTCCAGATAACGGATCTTTATGTAATTTCGGTCTTCATGCCTTAAGTCTACTAGAAATTCATTTATACATTAAATAAACCCAATAGGCTGGTTTTTCCAATAAGGATTAATTATATCTTAGTTGCGATCAAGTACAAACCACTGTTTTATTATTACAGAGAAAAAGGAAATCATTTTTAAAAATTGGGATTATTTGGATAACATGGAGTCTATGGGAGACAGCCATTCTGTAATTCGGAGCTTTCTGGATATCGGGTTTCTGGATAAGGGATCCTATACCTGTACTAGAATACAAGGTCAGTGTATCAAGTGTTTTTTCCACGTTCATCTCCCTATTCTAATAAACAATACCTATTTCCTAGAAATGTGTCATATTTAAATGATAACAGTTTTTAGCTCACTTTTAGCCAAAAGGCCAACGAGCACACTTAACTTTGATCTCTAGTCATTTTTTTCCAACATGATGAAAACAATAGGACCTGAGGGCAACCAGCTCTGCAGTTGAACTCATTGGAATTACCAGTGAAAGAATAAAGAACACATTTTGAATGCTAATTTAACCTGGCCTTATAATTGCTACAAGTTGTCTGTATTCTTTATATTAACCTTTTAAGGTGCATTCACTTAGCAGACCCTGTGGTTGAAGGGGGGTCCAGGAGTGTAGAAGGCCCAGTAAGACCCTAATTAATGAGCAACCTCAATATATCTGGGTAGATTTGGTAAATTTAGCAATTTTATGGGGCCCTAACTTGAATTTGTTGTAGGGGCCCAGTAACATCTATTTACGCCACTGCCTGACACAGTGAGCAAAGTGCAATTTTGAACACAATTGATGTTTTTCATGTTTCCCCGGAATTTATTGAAAATGCAGTGAAGGTGTTAAATCATTTGGGGTGATGTTTGAACGCTATGCTTAAGGTGCAACCGCACTGCATTAATTAAAGTGGGGCTCTGAGGGGACCCTGAAGGAAAACTGAAATTCTGTTTTTTAAACCACAAATTCAGCTCTTCTACTGCAGAGAATCTCCCCTGAGAGAGGGACAATAAGAAATTCCACATTAATTAAATAGGGTCTTGGAATTATAGAGTCTGTAAATTGCCAGCCTAAATTCTACAATTTGTGGCATGTAAGAACAGAGACAGATGAGAACACTCAGGAAGATTAAGTCGCTGGGGAAAAAACGCCTCTTTTTCGGGGCGACTAATCTCCCCGAACTGCCTCCCCGCCGGCAGTTCAGGGAGATTAGTCGCCCGAAGTTGCCTCACGAGGTTACTTCGGGCGACTTCGGAAAACGAAGTACTCAGAGTGCCGTCCCGCCGGCAATTTACATTCTAGCTGGCGGGGAGGTAGTTCAGGAAGATTAGTCGCCCGAAGAAGAGGCGATTTGTCGCCGGGCGACTAATCTCCCCGAATCTTCTCGTCTGTCTCTGCCCTAAGAGGTTAGACATTTCAGTATTTGCACAGGCTCAATAAATGCTGTAAACATCTGTCTCTCCCATAGAAAGCAAAGCAAACATTGTTGTGCCTCAGGTGTGTGCTATTCCATCGGTCCCATTGTTGGCTCACATATTCCTCCTGCCATATTCAGTTTTGCCAAAGGGGCAACAGATCCGTTGCACTTACAATAATAGGATGTGGTAAAAATTATTGACACTAGCAGTAGGCTCAAAAGTAACAGTTTCCTTTACTAAAAATAATAAGAGGAATGTAAATCGGGCTGAAACAGCATACAAACTGGGCGTTAATTCAAAACATAATTCTGCATTTGCTTCTCACTGTGAGCATTGCATTGCTCATATTATATTAGGAATTGTATACAAGTGTTCATACAGATGATGCTAGCAATGTATTTTAAAGGGGTGGTTATTTTAGTATTTTACAGAATATCCTACCAACTATTTCTACCAACTTCACAATCTGTCTTCATTATTTCTTTTTTTTACAGTTTTTGAATTATCTGCTTTCCTCTTGGGAGTCACTGACCCTGACATCTGGAAAACTATTGCTCTGTGAGCATTACATTTTGTAATTCTAGTCATATTCCAGCCTCTCATTTAAACCTCTGCCTGGTTGCTAAGTTAAACAAGACCATAGCAACTAGATAGTTGCTACAATTCCAAACTGGAGAGCTGCTGAACAAAATGCTAAATAAATAAAAACTACAAAATATAAAAAAATTCAATTGCAATTTGCAAATTGTCACAGATTATTAATGTCATGCTAAAAGTTAATGCAAAGCTGAAAAACCCCTTTAACTAATCATGATAAACCTTTAGGGGGTTTTCTTATAAAAAGGTTTCAGCATGTAACTTTAATAGATAGCAGTCCCTGCACCTAAAATGCCTGCTAGACTCTATCTTAAATTACAACACTTAAGCTCCCCATAGACGCGATGATTCTTCATGCCAAGCGACCGATTTTTGGGAAGTCCGACCAATCCTTCGAAATTATCATGGGATTTGAACGATCGTACTTCTTACGATTTTTCGGCCGACAACTGTTGGGAAATTGATCGGCCAGGTCAAAAAATCTTTGTCGGAATCTATCTATGTTTGCAGGGCCAAGCAGGCAGCTCCCCTTTGTTTTCCTGGCAAGTTGGTCTTTTTAGTTGATGGACAATTCGTACGATCGTTCCGAGAAAATCGTGGTCTCACAATGAGGATCTGATCTTTTAAAAATCTCAACATCTATGGCCAGCTTTACCCCTATGTAACAAAAAGCACAAAGTCTGCCTATATGCAGTAACTCATAGCAACCAATCAGCATTACTGCTGTTCCCTTACATGTGTGTCTCAATGATGCACAAGTTAGGTGATGGGTGGTGTGTAGTGATGGGCAAATAAATTTGGCAGGTGCAAATTCGCAGTGAATTTAAACGTTTCGCCGCCGGCGAATAAATTCGCAAAATTGTGGCGAAAATTAGCTGGTAAAAATACGCCAGCGTCAGAAAAAATGTGCAAGGCGAAATAGTCTCTTGCGTCAACATTATTGCATGCTTATTGACTTTAATGCAGGCATTGAAATTGACGCAAATTGATGCGGACGTCAAAATTGATGCAGCGAATTTCACAGGAAATTCGCAAATTTTTCAGTGAATCGAAAGGGGACAAATTTGCCCATCACTGGTGGTGTGCGAGAGAGTCCCCTATACATGTCACATAGCAGAAACCTGCAGCAATGATCAGTTGAGGAAGGCAGAGTGCAAAGTGCAAATAAATGGCGTTTTGAGCCTTGATAAATGAGCTCACGAATAGGCATGTGTTTTTTGAGGGGGTAGGGACTAGTATCTAGTCATACATGATCCTATCATATGATCCTATCATTTGGGAGGGTCAACGTTACCCGATTTGGACACCAACACCATGGGCCAAATCGAAAAGACCTGATTGTTTGGCTCATTGATCAGATAATTAATTGGGGCCTGTAAGTGATGTGGTCCTTGCTAAACAGGATTATCAAGCCCGATCAATTTATATATGACTGATTTTCAGACCATATTGATCAGGCAGGACCTCCTGAGGAAAATATGCATGGGCCAAAAAGTTCCTGGCTTGATCTGGAAGGACCAAACTGGCAGCTTTTACTCTCCAATGTATGGCCAGCTTAAGGGCATTGTCTGTTGTTAGTTTAATATTAATGTATAGGTCAAGGACACATTACACATTTGGGTGCTGAAACATGGGGTGCGTTTTTTGCACAGTAGGATATTTCCTCTCCCATGGGAAATATAGTGCAGACAATACCTGCCTCTTTACATTAGATGTTATACACATTACATGCAATGATTAAAAAATGCTTATTTCCGTTTGTTCGGGGATTACTCAGGATTGCCACATGCAATGTGATAAGTGAAGGGCAGGTATCGCAGGAATAGAGGAGATTTCCCACCAGGTGAAGAAGTGCCCCATGTATGTGACTCTCTGTCCTTTTGGATTGCACGTTTTTTGTACCTATTGTTACCTGCATTTATTGTACAGAGATACCTATTATTATTATTAATAATAATAATAATAATAATAATACTGTAGCCCTGGGGAGTGCTGAATTGCCGGCAGCCAGTATTTGTCACAGAATATCTAGGCAGTGGGATCTTGCTTAAGGAGAACTAAACCCCCCAGTTAAGCGAAAACCCCCATCCCCTTCCCTCCATTGGCCCGCTTCCCTGCTTTCTCCCTCCATAGTACCCTACCTATAAAAGTGTCCCTGGCAGTAATGTTCATGCAGAGTAGTGCAGCCAAGCTCCTGGGCGCCATCTTCAGTATGTCTCCTCTTCTTTTCCTCTGCTGCATTGCTCTGCATGAATAGGAAGGGGATGAGGGGCAAACTTCGGAGCTTTCCAGCGCATACGCAGTAGGCACAAATACCAGACTGGCCCCAACTGCAAATGTACGAAAAACTCTGTGTTGGTGCTCAATTCTGCGAGGAATCCAAAGATACTGAAGATAGCGCACAAGAAGTCCACTACGCTACTCTGCATGAATATGCCAACGTTAATGCCAGGGATACTTTTTCAAGTAAGTTACTATGGAGGGAGAAAGCAGGGAGGGGGGCCAATGGAGGGAAGGGGATGGGGATTTTCGATTAACGGGGGTTTAGTTCTCCTTTAACATGCTGATGCTAGCAAAAAGTTGGACTTTCTAAACAAAATATATTTTCTCTTTCTGTAAACATCAAAGAATGGTTTCACACAAAAGTAACGCAAGAATCTGAACAAAGGTCTGAAGTTTGAGTTTATTTCCACATCTTGTGGGAATCATCGCAGATTGGAAAAGCACAAGGGCCAGGTCATCCACAGAGCAATGGAAATAAAAACAGGGTAGTCACTGAGCAGGCCACAAGAAGAACAATAGTTATGAAAAGAGAGGGTTCATTGTTATCAAATACATAGGCAAATGGTTCGAGCTGTTATATATCCTTCAGAGCTTACATCTGTCCAGAACCACCTTTCCCTGTCACGTTCAGCTGTGTCTGGTACCGCATAGAATTGCTGTTCACGTATACAGATCCTAACACGCCAAAACATGAAACCCATTCTGTGCAAGAGGGGCCTGCAATCCCCCGTAATCCTTTTGGCAGGAAAAGCTGAGTAGGATAGGTCCCTTTGGGGATTTTGGAACTATATAATTCTGTTAGATATAGCGTGCCCTAACACAGACAAATGAAATAGAGACGCTAATGTTACAGAAGGCCCCATTCTCTGCTAGAGCTGCATTCCCTCTTCCTCTTGTTCTCTCTTTGTTTTCTCACTGCTTCTCTTGTTTCCTGCCTCTAAAATTTTAGCACTCTGTCACCCCAGGATGCATGTATTTCAGCAGGGGTTTATGAGCTGATAAGCATTTATTGCTGCCGCTAATGTTTATGTGTCGTTTCAGTGTAAAGCCCCCCCCCAATTTTTAATTGGTCAGCAAAAAGATCCATAGAACAGTGTGGAAATAATGAGAACATGACTCTTGTTGTGGCTCATCTAATGTTTCCTGTCTAGTCATTGAAACTGCCGCTTAAGGCCGGATAATTGTTCCCACTCAGATGCCTTTGTGGCAATATGATCAGCTGTGAATTCCAGGAACTAACATGTCTCATAGTGGAAAGCCACAATGCCTTATGTCGACAGTGTCAGCAAAGCAATCATTAATATTTAATAAGAATCAAACGTGTGGTGGAGAGTATTGCAGATCCGTTTTGACTGGAAGCGCTAATGAAAAGCGTTGCTTTGTATGTAATCTATATGTGTGATGTGTATACCTGTATCTTATACATTGCTGCAGAATACATTGACACTTCTTTCTAATGCAGGTATGGGATACGTTATCCGGAATCCCGTTTCCCAGAAAGCTCCGAATTACAGGAAGGTAATCTCCCATAGACTCCATTTTAAGCAAATAATTCAGAATTTTTGAAAATGATTGATTTTTCCTCTGTAATAATTAAACAGTACCTTGTACTTTATCCTACGTAAGCTATAATTACTCTTTATTGGAGTAAAAACTAGTGATGGGCGAATTTATTCGCCAGGCGTGAATTTGCGGCAAATTGACGCGATTCACGAAACCACAGTGAAAATTCGCCGGCATCCAAAAAATGGACAAAAAACAGACGTCGGCGTAATATAGGCGACGCCGGCGCCATTTTGCGAATTATCCGCCGGGAAATTCACGTTTTTTTTGGCAAAGCGAAACGCCCCAAATTCGCCCATCACTAGTAAAAACAATCCTATTGGGTTTATTTAATGTCTAGATAATTTTTTAGCAGATTTACGGTATGGAGATCCAAATTACGGGAATACCCCAGGTCTCTAGCATTCTGGATAGCAGGTCCCATACCTGGAATAATAATATTAAAGAGATGTTAGCTGAATTGAAGCATATGGATTGGTTGGCTGCCCTGTCCTATGCAGCCTCTGACTGGTCAGGCCCTGTCCCATACTTGATTGTCACCCAACATCGTCCCAACACTTATTTAAGGTATGCTTACATTAAATAAGCTTATTGCTTTACTTTATTAACACTTTCTGTGCTGACAGATTTCCACCTACACAATAATGGCAACTCAAGATCCTGCATTGAAATATATTTGTACCATACTCCAAAACATTCCCCTTGTTCATATATATGGATGTTCTACTGTAATTATATTCAATATTGTTGCTTCTACTTTTTCAGGAACTACATCTCCAAAGATTTGCTTCTTAAAACTGGGCATACACATCTACGTGATCTAGGTGATGTGGTCCCTGCCCAAAATGTGTGTTTTTTTTTTTTTTAAACCTGCCCAATCAATATCTGCCCACTTTTTGGCCAGTTATCTATCAGATAGGCAGTCAGGGAGGACCCATATAAGCTGCCATATATACTGCCAACTAGGTATAATGGGGCTGATTAGGCAGCCTAAATCTGCAGTATATGGCCACCTTTACTCTGAATGGATTTCAGACTGGCTTCCAGGGAAACAATTGAAACAATGACCAACAAATCTCAACTGCTCCACGGATGAGCCCCCTCAGTGTGCACTTTTGCACCTCTTCCAGCTCCAGCACTTGCACACTTAAGACTAGCAAATGATTCCCTGTTTTGTTACATTTATTTTTCTGTTTGACTGCTTATGAATAAAAGTTAAACTTCCTATACAAACCCTTGTCGTTAAATATACAGTAGAAATGCAAAGTCTATATTTTTGCACTTTGCTCCATAAAAAAACAATTACATAATTTTCTAGTCGAGACACATAACTGCTGATAAATGATGTCATGTATTTTTTTTCTACAAAAAAAGTGCCATGCCAACCCCACCCCGTACACATACAAAAGGGTACAAATCAATCTGAAAATCTACCAGTAAAAATTGAACCTAAAAATGTGCTCATATATCCTACATTATTGGAAGGTGGCACGTGGTGACCATGCATTTACAGGTGTGGGATCTATGATCCAGAAACAATTTTAACAAAAATTTTAACATTTTTGACTCATTTACCTTCCTTTTTAATAAAACTGAAATTAAAGAGGGCGAATTTGCCATTGGGGGGAAGGGGAAATAGTGCAAAAGCCAAGCCCGTGGTCCTCCACAGGCCTCTTATTTGTGTGGCATTTATGACGATCAGCCTCCAGATTGGCCTTCAACAAGTCTGCTGCTGTTTGATCATCATCACAGAGCCAGAGACCATAACTGATGACGAGCATGATGAGCATGCGTAGATCTGCATTTGGAGATAAAATTTGGGGGAGCTGGGCAGTTTTTAGAATTGCCTTTGATGCAGTTTTGGAGAGGGGTCTGTATTTATGGTTAAAAAGTAAAAAAGGTGGGGGGTTACTGGATTCAGCACAAGGTTCACATTTCAGTCAGCACAGAAATTCTCTGTGGAAGGGTCAAAATGTCTCAGGCACTTGATGTATATTTGATTTATTTTCCTGAAGCACTGGGGTCCTGACAATGTCTTACCTGGATGTTTGTGTGTCTGAATTTCCTCAAAAAACATACAAACAGGTTAAGTGGCGCCTGATAATAGTGTGACTGTGACAAGGAACTTAGGGGGGATGTAATATGTTTCGCTAGCGCAAAAAAACTGTACGAATGTTAGCGACGATGTTTGCATCCTTTTTGCCTGATTAAAGACCTCAATGACTCCAGAGCAGGTGTTAACGCTAAACCTTTGCTAAGCAAAAATGCACAATGTAATATTCGCAAAGACACCGTTTTAAATAACCCCTGTGACTTTTAATTATATTCCCCCCTTAGATTGTAAGCTCCACGTATAGAGACTAGCACCGCCTGTACTTTTGGTAAGTGAAACTCCCAATCCGTGCTGAAGATAACCCCTGGGCTTAATAAAGAGCCAGTTAAGGCTCTAAAACATTGCTGTTGCCCCTGATGTTAAAAGAATTTTACATTTTATAATTGAGTGTTGCCTATAATCATCTAAGTGTAAACTCCACTGGGGCAGGGACCGTGTGAATGATGTATAATCTCTGTAAACTATTCCATAAGTGCTCTATGAAATGTACATTCATAATAACCAAATACTGGCTGTTGAATCAGAAAATGTGTATTTCTTTAATTTTATGGTAAGAGTAAATTTCCTGAATAAACTTTGTAACAGCTTAAAAACAATTTCTCATTAGGCTATTATGTATTGTCAGATAATGCATAAAGCCAAGTAGGATTAGAATGTCAGAGAGATATGAGGCAGCCAATCAGACAAGCACGCTAGACTCTTGTAATATTATATAGAGGAGAACAGAGCTCTTGTTTTCAATGGCCAGAGAGGTCAAGTACAAAGGACTGTTGTGTAACTTGGGGTTAACAGTGACAGCTGAAAACACATGCACAGTTTTTGCAGGCCCTATTCTGACATATGCCAAGAGTGTGCCGCACTGAGGTCAGCCCGAGATATCATAAACACTTACTGACTATGAGTACTGGTTGCAGAGAAGTGAAAAGCACATATTTGGCACCTAGAACGAAGAGAAGACATTAATAACATAGATTAATTGCTTTTAGTTTTTAGTATCGGGTATCTTTCTACAAACCTAAATGGCTTCATTTATTAAATTGAATGCGGTGCTGTAGCTCAAAGATGAGTGCAAATGTAGGTGCATAAAACAGCCTACAAAAAGCAATTGCACTGTATAGTATGAATATTGTAGCACCCAGTCCACCTATAACATAGCTCCAACTACAGATATGGGATCCGTTATAATCCTGTTATCCAGAAAGCTATGAATTTCGGAAAGGCAGTATTCCATATTTTATCCACATAATCCAGATTTTTAAAAATGATTTCCTTTTTTTCTGAAAAAAAAAAATTAAGATATAATTAATCCTTATCGGAAATAAAACAGCCTATTGGGTTTATTCCATGCTTACGATATGTTTTAGTGAACTTAAGATATGAAGATCCACAGAAAGATCCCTTAGGTTCAGCGCACTCTGGATAAAAGGTCTTATATCTGTATTCTGACTGAGATGAAGATACATGCACTATGTGCAATGCTGAGCATCACACCTGTTCATTATTTGTGTGCATTGTGGTTAACAAATAAAAATCTGTGCCCCCTCCCTCCCTACCTAAGTGCACTAAAAAGCTCTGCTTGTTCCCTTATTTTTTAAACAGTTGCAGTATTTGCTGCCTGTTAAAAGATACCACTTTATTATGTCAAAGACTACTCTACTTGCTGACATCCACAGCAATTATCATTTAGTATCACTGACACTCGTGCAGAAAAAAATGTTTCTCCCCAACTGCTGAAATATTGCAGATAATATCTTTTGTTCTGTAAAAGAAAATGGATACAAATTGTATATATCTGTACTAGTCAATACCCGGTCATTTGTTAAAATATATAAACCAGAATGATGCACCCTGAGTCAGCCCAATTTGTGTAACTCCAGATAAAATAGGGGGAGTTGACATGACAGCTCTTTAGCATTATGGAGTCTTTTTGTACAGATTGAGATCAAACTGATGGGTTCTTTGTGCTTACTACAGGAAAAGACCTATGCTGACATAGTTTTAAGGTATATCTGTGTTCAAGATATGAGCAAATAGAGGGAACTGTTCCTGCTTAATTGGTCTTAGTCCTGAGAAATCTCTTTACTTACTCACTTCATTTCTTTGCAGGGGCTATAAGCAAACTCAGAGAACTGGGGGTAGTAAATGGGAATGCCTGCCTTGATATTTTCTTTGTGTCTATCTAATCTTATACGTGTGTTAGCTAAGGTCATTGGTTGAATCAGTTTTCTCTTTTTGGCCAATAAATGTTATTGTGAGTGCAGTTAGAGGCTCAAATCTCTAACTGCCTCCTAGCTATCTCAAATTGGATGAAGCAGCGCAACCTCAAACTCAACCTAACAAAAACTGAACTAATCATCTCTCCACCTGAGCCTGGTCCTACTCCCCTAATTACTATCTCTATTGATGGCAGGCTCATTAACCCTGTCGACTCAGCTCGCTGTCTGGGGGTAATCTTTGACTCCTCTCTCTCCTTCTCTGATCACATTAACACCACTGTCAAACCTGTCACTTTTTCTTACACAATATTGCCAAAATCCGTCTCTTCCTTTCACCTGATACGTCCAAGACGCTCATGCATGCTCTCCTCCTATCCTGACTAGATTACTGTAATCTTCTACTAACTGGCCTTCCTTACACTCATCTTATAAACTCCTCCTCATAACCTTCAAAGCCCTTCATTCCTCTGCACCTAAATACATCTCAACTTTTCTCTATATGTTCTCGGCCGAAACATCCGCTCCTCTCAGATGGTTATACCCCCACTACTACTGCTGTTTCTCGTTTCAAACCCTTCTCTCTTGCGACTCCTTATATTTGGAATGCCATTCCTGAATCTCTGCTGTGAGAATCCTCCTTCAGTGTTTTTAAAATGAAACTTAAAGACTTCCTCTGGGAGCACCTGGATAACACCTGAAATGGGAACTAACACTTATGTAACAGTGTAACAAACAGTAACCTACAGCACCTTAATACCCCTCCAAATTGTGTCTGTATGTTACCCTCCCATTTAGAATGTAAGCCCTATGGGGTAGGGTCCTCAAGCCTTTTGTTTCCTTGACCCTGAGCACTTAATCTGTATTGTAATTATATTTCATATTTAAGTAGTATTTCTAATAATGCACCTATTGTAACTTTTTACTTCTATGACCCCTTGTCTGTTACTACTAATTTATTGTTTTGCTGTACAGTGCTTTGCCCTCAAGGAGCGCTATACAAATAAAAATATACATACATACATACATACAGTATACACTTAAAGGCCATATTACTCGTTGTGGGGATACAAGAGGCACACACACACACAAAGTGGTAATCTTACAGCACTGACTTCAGGAAGGGTTCAAATGAGGTGTTTAGCCTTCCTCTGGATCAACTTGCAGTTAGGCAGGTCAAAAAAGTTGAAAGGTGTTGAACGTGTGTCTTTTTTCAACATTACTTATTATGTTACTATGTTACTTGCATCTACTTTGAGGGCATTAGCTGGAAGTTATGCGCCTGTGGTTAACAGATTGACTAAATTGGGTATTTTTTCTTTTCTATAAATCAGTGAAGTTGCCATCAACTCCTGAGGAAGGCATTTGCACCACACCCAGATTAGATGGGCAGTTCCAGAATAAACAAATGTGCACCCACTGACAGCTGAAGAAAACTCTAAAGGTTATCCCAAACACAAAAAAAGATACATTTCTCTAAATCAACAGTGAGAAATGTTAGAATAAATACACACAAATTTTTTTTTCATGCTGGTTAACTTCATAGAGAGGGAAGGTTCATGGGTTGCAGTAAGAAACTTCTTGGAAGTGGCCCATAACACCCAGTCCCGGATTTATGCGAGGCCAGAAAGGCCTGGGCATAGGGTGGCACGATTTTAGGGCTAGCATGGCTCCCAGCCGCATCTACTGCCTACTAAGTATTGCACGGGAGATTTTGACAGTATATTCAATCTCCCACTAGTGAAGTCCCAGTGTCGGCCGATAAGGTGTGCGGAAGCAAAAAGGCACGGGCTAGCTTAGGGTGCCTGAAATAGAAATCTGACCCTGATGAAACCAATATATACCCTTAATCTAAATATTGCTGAACAACACCAGGGCACATTGGGCTTCCCTTCAGGGATGTTAAACACATGCAACAAGATTGTGAGATTAGTTTGACATTACCCTAAGGTTAAAACCATTTACACGAGGATCCAAATATGTGAATAGTGCTAAGTAAGAGAACACAGATATACTAATTGTATGTACCTGAATCAATCATTATTTGAACTAGTAGGTGATATGGGGTCAATTACAATTACCCCAGGCAGAAGCACAAAAGGGTACAAACCATGGCCCTAAGTTTTCATGCAGAAAGCCCTTATGCCCAGGGTCTGGCTGCATTCTGCATCTCGCATTGAACAATCGCGTTCCCTATACTAGCGACGTGGACCACCCCCGAAGCCTCCGGTGCAACGTGGACCGCCCCCGACCCCCTCGGGCACTGAAGAGGTGAGTGCCGTGGAGAGGGGTGGGGGCAACAAAAGGAAGGTCGGCACAGGTGGCAAAATTACCGGGATCACCCCTGCATTCATCCTATAGCTTGAAAAACAAAGCTCTGATTGGGTGCTATGCTAAACTCTGCTTTGCTGTGTAGCCACAGTATTATGTAAAACTCATAAACATATACTGTATGGCAAATGACACAATTATATTCTCATCCTAAATTCCTAATATTAGACAATAGTCGGGCACACACTCTTGTGATAGCTTGTCAGGAAGGTGTACAATTCCAGGTGCCAATTTTATTCACATCAAACTGCAAACCACTAAGGCAACATAATATGGGCTTGTAGCTTCTGGGAACTCTGAATAAGTAATCCTTTCTGCATAGGGAATATTGGCATTGTGTTAATTTTTCACTTTAAAGGAAAGTAACACAGTTCTACCCAAAGGGAACACAATATGAAACTGGAGATCTACACTGTAAACATATACCCAAGGGAATAAAGATCTATGGCAAAAATGAATTGATCCAAGACTGTATTATTTCTTGAATGGAAATTTAGATATATTAGGTCTTGTTGATTTTATAAGTCCTCATTTACCAACCCTGCCACAAAGCACAGTGGCCCATATGCTCAGCCTTGCCTCCCTTGAATCCTTTGCACATGCACCGGGGCAATGGTAAATTACAATTTACCTCTTTTGTCTCTGCTTAAACTATTTGTTATCTTCTGATTTCCCAAAAATATCTGACATCCGTGTAACCTATTTTGTCTTAAAGGGGAACTGTCACCCAAAAGAATTGTTCCAAATCCTATTTTATCACGTTAGTCAAGCAAAATTAACTTTAATTACACTGTATAAATTATTTGAATCTTTTTTCCTTTAGTCTGGGAATTCATAATTATAGCAAGCAGGCAGGAGCCATTTTGTGGACACTGTTATTAAGACAAGCCTTGTGTCATCTCAGAATCTTGTTTGTGTACCAGAATGGGGGACCTGATGTCCATTCTCATGCCCTGGCTACACAATTAAATGGTGAAGAGAATTGGGAGAATGAGGGGAGAGCAGTGACATCTAGGAAGCGCTGAATGGAAAGTGAAAGTAATTGCTTTCCCAGCCTCTATGCCTTAGGCATAGAGGAGGGGCAGGCAATATTTGATTGACAGCTGAGATTTTTAAATGAGTTTACAACAGCTATGAATGCTTTAATAAAAAAAAATTGGATTTCATGTTTAATTTGAAAATTACTTTTATTATACAGCTTTTTAAGTCTGGATGACAGGTCCACTTTAAAAAGTCTAAGACAAATTAGTTATGTAGAGCATGGGTTACATTAGACCCTCTGTCAACAGGATGGGCCTGTGTGGAAGAGATGAGGATGTTGTGCAACTATACCTCTCCACTGCCAATATTAATTGGCAAACTAATATAAACTGATTCCCTTGTCAGTACTGCAGATCCCAGGCTCAACTGAACATTCAACAAATTAAAGTCAAAGAGGATGGACCACCCATTACCAAACACTATATTAAAGAGTGGCAGCAAGTAGTCATCAACCTAAGGCCCAATGAAAGAAATATGCAAATGTGTGTGCTAGATACATGGGCTTTCACCTGGCCAGTGGGAGCTGTGGTGGCACTAACCCTATGGGTCCCTACATCCCTTATAGCTATGGCTAATACAAGACACTGCAGAAGAGCTGGATAAGGTTATATGTTGATTACATCAGATAGGATCCCATTGGGTTACCTAGTTCCATGAACAGCACTGCCCTATAAGGTTTAGGGGAAACAGGTGAAGTGGAAAAAAAGCTTCTCACAAATGCTGCTCAATAAGCATGGCAAAGTATGCTTCCAACACAGCCAGTTGTGTAAATATTAGGGGCATGGGGTGTGACCGCAGGGAGACCAGCAGTGCAACTGCAAATGCTTTCAGGAGACACTCATGGTAAGGAGGATGGGGGTGGATGGGGGACCCACAAATGTTGCACTGGGACCCACAGGCCACTAGTTACTTTACTGCACACAGCTCTTCACATTACACAGCTATAGCTAATGTGTGTCATATGTCTAGGTCATTCAAGGAGATTTGCTTACAAAACATTTTTACAAAATGCAAATAACTCTGATGCCTTTCAAATGGAAGCTCTATTTGTTTAATAATAGCACAGAGGCATTGGCATAATTAAAAGTTAATGGACTCCGGAGAAAAAAAAACTTTTTCGAACTTCCAAAACATTGGAATTGGAAAGATATCTTTCAACACAAAAGAGATAAGTAGTGGTGATGAACTTCAATAAAGTGCAATGAGTTGCTGCAAAATTTGTGCTGTTTATTTAAACACTACATGTTTCGTGCATGGCTCTTTGTCACTTTATTCGAACTAAAAATCGTTCGACTATTCGACCACTCGATAGTTCGAACTAAAAATCGTTCGACTATTCGACCACTCGATAGTAGAAGTACTGTCTCTTTAAAAAAACTTCGACCCCCTAGTTCGCCACCTAAAACCTACCGAGGCCAATGTTAGCCTATGGGGAAGGTCCCCATAGGCTTCCTAACAATTTTCTGATCGAAGGATAATCCATCGATCGATGGATTAAAATCCTTCGAATCGTTCGTTTCGAAGGATTTAATCGTTCGATCGAATGATTATTCCTTCGATTGAAAGAATTGCGCTAAATCCTTCGACTTCGAAGTAGAAGGATTTTAATTCGGCAGTCGAATATCGAGGGTTAATTAACCCTCGATATTCGACCCTAAGTAAATTTGCCCCAGCACAAATTTTGCAGCAACTCATTGCGCTTTATTGAAGTTCATCACCACCCCTGATCTTTATACTTGGAAAGATATCTTGTTTTGTACACACATATTCTAATTGTACATCAGTTAGGACTCCACAGAGCTCCCTACCAACCACAGCATCTCCTTCCCCTACTGTGAGCAGACTTGCAGGGGGTAATAGAAGATGTAATAACTGCCAGCCAAACAATGATTCCTGAGCCATCAGAATGGCCCACATACCCTTTTGGCACATCTACATGATAGTTGCCTTCAAACACAGTCACCCCCATTTTACTTGACAGTCTTGATAATGTGCCATACCTCACAATTTCCATCTGTAAACAATAGCAGCTAATTCACCACTGCTATGTTTCCAGAAAAAAAAGGTTGACAGAATAAGCCAGAGGCACTCTGCAATGAACCAAATAGCATTCTGTACTGCAGCATTGTGTCACAGCCATAGTTAACTCTTGCAGCTTACGCCAACACAATTATATTTTGCAGCAACACTTCTCTCTCACGTCAACCAGCACCGTCTCACCAGGTCGTAAGAACAGCTTCAGTCCATAAGAAGTAGCAAAATTGACAGTTTCATATTACAGGTCCCCCCTCACTCTTTGGTGTGTGACAGACACCTGGACCACCACACTAAACTCAATACACAATATTTCAGATTCTCCACACTAACCTGACTACTACACAATATAACTATAACTGTGGGCCTGGGTTGCCCAACTTACTTACTTTGACCCCTTGGGTGTGCTCCACTTCCTTCTATCCTTCTAGCCCTGTCAAAGTCACTATGGACTGGTACATGGGCCTTAGAGATTCTTCCTTTGCAACAATGCCGTTTACATAGACTTTTGAGTTTTTGGTCAAGAAACTTCCTGTGGGAAAAATCAAGGGTCAGAGGGTTGTGTGGACCCCTGATGTGGCAGCCCTGGTGGCCCTGAACCCTTCAGTCCAATGCTGTCCCATAGTTTCTGTATGTTGAATTACATGCAAACTAAGGGTGTTCTATGGGATGCACATGTGCCACCTTGACCTTGTGCCCCTTCTGTATGCTTAACATATAGTAATAACACTAGACAAGAACAATGTTTTGACATTGTTACTAACTCACAGTGACCAGTAACCCTAATCAGTTTGCTTGTATAAATATAACTGCAATAAATTAGTACATCTGACTGCTATGGATTATTGATACAGAGTGTTGACCATGTCACCATATAACATTCATTTTTCATTATTCAGTTATTGCATAACTGAGTAACCTAGGAAAGTTTTTACCCCCCCCCCCATGGACACCATCTTCCTTTGTTTACTACAGACATATGAATTCATCACAAAAACCATGGGCTAATATACTTACATAGGGTCCAAATTACAGTAGCAACTAGCACTGACCAGTCTATGACAAGTTAGAAAAATAAAAACTTACATCTTCGTGGTTGCATTTTAGCACCTATGTTTGTAAGTCATCTCACAGGCCTTTATGTAAAGCATGCTTGGAGCATGCTTGGACTAAAATGTAATGAGTAAATGTAAGAGTCAGCATAATGCTTGTAGTGATATTTCATATAATGGGCCAGATTTAATTTAATGTAAAAAATAATCTCCTAATTCAATTCCAAATTTCCCCTTAGAATTAGATTGAGTTTTCATGAGATAGGCTTTTTTCTGGCCCGATATTTGTTATTGACATTCAAGCTCAGCTTTTTGTTTTGTGCTATTATAAGATGCAATTAGCTTGAGTAAACATAAGGTGCAAAAAACTGGAAAATTAGAACCTAGGAAAGATTCCTAATCAATTACAGTCGAAACACCATTTAGGAATCACCATTTGGTTCAATTAAACCAGCTCTTTTCCAATTTATTTTGCCCAATCCTTCATCAGATCCTACATTCAGTGACGAGACCAAGGTCCAGGGTCGTGTTTTCTTAAAGGATCAAAGTTAAAGCTGAGGCCCCTACATTACTTCTTTTACCAGTTAATGGCTTGAAACCCTATATCCTGGGTAAAAGGGGTCAAGGAAGTAAATTTGCAGATGGGCAGTTAATTCTTTATATCAATATATACAAGAGCATTAATGAGCTTCCCAAGGAGAGAAACACTGGTGGTTGTAAAAAAAAAAATACCATGATTTCAAATGAAAGTTATACCTTACCCAAGAATACCAAATTACAAAAAGATGGAATGTCAAGGTTTTAGAGTGCATTCAAGCCTATGTGCTGACAGACAAGTTTGCCTTCTGTTTGATTAGAACTTAACCCTTAACCCATTTGCAGCACCTAGTGAGGGGTGGGGATTATATTCAATGGCATCAAAAGCCAATGTTTTATTCTTCTGTATTAAAGATAACTTTTTTGATTATGAACCTCTTTTCGAGTAATTACAGTTGGGGCAAACACACATGTAGAGTGGTGTACAGTTGGGGTTCTAGGAACCTTTATTCTAACCAATTTGCCACTAACAGTAAATGTTTGCTGCATTTTTCTTCTCTTATTCTCTTCTCTCATTAACAGGCTCAGAAGACCACCATTAAAGATTATCTTAAAAGCATTTTGATTTATTTACTTATTTATCACTTTTTAACTATTTAGCAGAACAGCTACTGTAACTACTTAAACTGCTAGAGGCACACTAATGAGCCGGAGCAGGTACTCCATCTTGTACATAGGGGTGATTGGTCATAGGTCAAAGGGAATGTTTAATTTATTAAGGCTCTCACCATAGGGATATAAGTGGTTAGGACAGAGGTAGCAAATTCTCTCTTTATATGTTCTCAAAGCAGCCAAGATTTGGAGGTTTAGGGGTAAAACTCATTACACTCTGGGCTAAGAATAGAAGGGTTTTTTTTATACTTTTCTACTTCTTACTGGATGTTACCTGCCATATTAAATCAAAACATGTCACTTTGCAGGTTTATAAACAACATATTAACGTGGTGAGGGCAGTGCAATGCCCTTGCAGCGAGTGGTGTGGATGAACACGCATAGTATCTAAAGGTGGCCATAGACGTATCGATCCACTCATTTGGTGACTCTCTCTCCCTGATATGCCCACACTGAAGTGGGTGATATCGGGCTGATCAGATCGTGGGCCCTAGGGCGCAACAATCAGATCATAATGCATCCTATATGGGCGGTCGGACATCATACAAGCACAGATGCTATGCTATTATGATCTTAAGATACACAATTAGTTAAGTATAGGTGTCAGTATAAACAGTTTTTATTAGTAGGTGTAGAGATAGGTCTGTATATGTATGTATACATATATGTGCACTGGGGTTCATTAATCTTAATGGACGTTGGTCTTTTTTCAACCCTATGCAACACATACATTAAATAGTTTCAGGTTCAGCCACCCTATGTGGTCTAGCATGTGATCAGGGTCTCTTAGCTTCTACCAAGTATATGGATTTATAAACGCTTTGTCACAGTGATGTAGTTCCAGGAGTAGCTAGGACAACAAGTAGTTATTCACCCCAAATCTCACCTTAGTTTGCTTTGAGTGCTACCGGGCACTCCAGGGGAAAACCCCTTCAGCTTTGTGACCTCTGCTCTATCAGATTTAATTATTCTTATGGTGGGTTATATTCCTGGAATGGTCAAGAATCGATTCTCTGCAAAATTCTCCAGAATTTCTTAAAAAATGTCTTTGAGGGCAACTGTCAGCTATTCCAGATTTTTGGCCAACTGGGTGATTAATATCTCTAGGGGCAGGCAACCATGTTTTGAATCGCACCCCAGTGGTTTGAACGACAATTGCTTGGAATATAGAGTGCATTCATGTGTCAGGCAATTGTCAGAGGTGCAATAATCTGTAGAAGAGAAATCCACAAAAAAAAACGGTGAATGTTAATATTCAATCCTTGCTTTTTATGCAAGTTCAGTGAAATGGCTTTATTTATTCCTGCTAAGCAAAGACAAAGGAGAGACACATTAACCTAATAGGCTGCAGGAATTCTGGGCTGCTATTGTCTCTTGGGTGTTGTATCCTGGAAAGATCCTTAGTAAACAATTTATTCTTTCCTTCTGCAAACACATAAATGGAGTACATTGTATGTGCTGTGCACAATGATTTTTTTTTTTAAAGAAAACAAAATTGCCATGTTTTCCCTGGACCTATTTACTTTTTCAGCCCTTGTGCGAGTCAGAAGAAAGTATCAGGCACGTTACTAAGAAAGTCACCTGCTCTTTGCTGTACAAACAAGGTGACGTTGGCTGAGCACACGAGAGGAACTCTTTCCAGGATCTTCTTTGTTTTGTTTCCATGCGCTATTTACTCCAGTGAAAAAAAGGAAAAATGTTGACTGTGACACACCAGCAATTTTTAGTTTCCCTGTACTTGATGGTAACTAAGCTGAACAAATCCATATTGGTGGCAAAACAATCCGATTAGGGTTATTTAATGTTTAAATTATTTTAGCAGAGTTTAGGTATGGTGATCCAAATTACGGAAAGATCCCTTATCCAGAATACCCCAGGTCCCAAACATTATGGATATTAGATTATATTGATATTATATTTAGATGTCTTAGAAAAGTTCTGTGTTAGAGAGGTATTTTTGTTTGTTTTAACTTGCCCACTGAATTAGATGCTAATACAGTACCAGGTAGGATTATTTTTGGCAGGGGGCAGAGGGTAGGTTTTGCTGCTGCACAAAACTTTTCCTGCACCCCAGGCTTCCCACCTGGCCATGCACATTGACTTCTGGAAGAGGGGTGGAAATTCTGGGAGGGCCTAGGCAAACTCTAGTCTAGCGGCCAAATTGTTTTGAAAAAAAGTGCTTAATTGGATGTATTAAGCATTAAAGTTTGAGCAATAAATCTCAAACATGGAATGTTTTAGGACTCACTAATGGTTGGTGGTTACTGCTGAATGCAGAGTTCTTCCATCTCGAAACGATAGAATAAATCTCAGTGCATTTAGATAAAATTAAGTGAGAGTTCCTGAAATATCTCGCTGTAATGATATGTTACAACAGAAGGGTCGGTATTAATACAGTAGCTTTTCAAATATTTCCTTTTGTACGCTCACCTCCCATCTTTCCTGATTATAGGTTAGATTTCTCTCACACTGCAGGCCCACAATAGAGTGAAACTCTATCCACACAAGTAAAAAAAAGGTGGGTTTGATGGAATTTCTAGTGGCAGATGGTGTCAAGAATAGGAGAGCCAAGCTCAGAGTGAGCAGCCTGGAGGCACTTGGGAACACAACACCCTGTGACCAACCCAAAGGGACACCCAGCCAAAAGGTGCAACACAAAATGTCCCACAATTCAGATTCATCTTTTGTATTTTGTAAAACCCAGGCCAAGGCAAGAGAACAGAGCAACATGTGTCCAGGAACAAATGCACTCTATGTTCTATGCTTTGCTTTTCTCTTTTCAGCTCTACCTAGGCAGTCTATTACCAACTTCTATGAAAAGCAATACCAGAGAAAGGAAACAATGGGGCTACCATTTAGAAATAGAGTTGGAAATAGGTTTTGATTTCACTTATAATTCAAAAAGAAGGGGAGTGAAATACCATTACCAGACACAGGGAGTTCTTTATAAACCACACATTTTGTGTCACTGAATGGATTTTCAACTTGGTAAGCATTTTGTGTTGTTAGATAATGTTCAGGTTGTTATATGATATAAAGTGCATCTTGTGGAGAGGCAGCTAAAGCAGGTCACATACAACATATTTTCCTGGCATGTGTTAAGCCATTTTAATGATTAAAGGTGGCCATACATGGGCCATGAAAAGCTGCCTACAGACAATGTTGGCAGCGTATATGCCAGTATATAAGGACCTTCGACGGGCTTCCATGATCAATCGGGCAGGCTTATAATTCCCGTATGAATCAAGCACTGCATTGGTAAATTGATGTGATCCTCACCACACCACCTGCATTCCTAGCATTGTGAGTCAATCATAGGGCTCTAAGGTGGGCATATCATTTACACCACTCGCTGCATCCATAAAGCCACCAGCATTGTTTCAACACACCCCTCACACTCACTGTTCACACTCCTGCCATCTGGAAAAAGGTACCGAAGCATTAGGGCCCTCACTACCAGACTGTGTAACAGTTTCTTCCCACAAGCTATAAGGCTCCTGAATTCTCAGGGACCGGACAGATCTCTTTCACACTCACACTCCATCTGACCTTATTGTATAAATAAATAGCCATTGGATACAATTGTTCTCTATGAGCACATCTGCACTTTATCATCATATCACAATGATACACCCATCATGTCTAACGTTTAGCATTATTTACTTAACATATTACATCTACTGAGTGTGCACTGTCTTGTCCTGTCCCTGCACTATGCTGTCCTGTCTTGCAGGATTTGCATATTTTTGCGCTTGCACTTTTTGTCTGTTGTACATCTATGTTGTGTGTAGCACCATGGTCCTAGAGGAACGTTGTTTCGTTTCACTGTGTACTGTACAAATGTATATGGATGAAATGACAATAAACTCACTCTTGACTCTTGATATCAGTGCAAGGTCAGCTCGTTTGGCATCCTTTCCAAATGAGCAGATCTGCCCACGTATGGCCACCTTATGGCTGGGGCCATACAGATAACCATATCACCCAATGTGGCCTATCTACCCAGAGCTATATACATTAGTGCTTGGTGTCTAAACTGGGAATGGTAGTGGTAATGCAGTGAAACACCACCACAGTCAATAAATTGTGTCTGTGCAGAACGCCGTGTGCAAAAATAAGCCACAAAACAGCCTGTCTTGGATAGAAAGTGCTATATCCAAGAGGGATGAGTGGGGGAGGCCTGTAGGTAGGTTTTCCACCTTTGACTTCTGTAAACAATGGGAGGGATGATGGTATCATGGTGGAGCAATAACACATGGGGGTGGGTTATGATATTTGTGGGCGTGTTTGTGCCTTGAATGGGCTGGCTTTTGACATCAGAGGTTGTTATTCACCAGGATGAAACCTGAACAGACAGTTGTGACTCAAACACCCCTAAGAAAAATCTAACTGTTTTGGGTCAAAACCGAACAGATGGCAACCCTATACATAGGTGTCCCATATTATGCCTCTTATCCATTTCTTAACTTGTCATTCAGATGTGTGCTCTTGGGCCTCAAAATGCTCTAACACACCCCAAGGAATTAAAAAATGACCCCTTAAATGTTACTTTGGAAATGGTGCTTCTTGTTAGCGGTGTCAGTCACCCATCTGGCTGCAATAAACCTACTGGCACTGGTATGCTGCAAGGCACTTTACTAACAATGGCACATGGAGTCATTTCAAGCAAACAACGCAGAATTGCCCCATGCACCCCATTGCCCTTCACAAGAGCCATAATCACTGTGTGAAAGCATCTCATCTGGACCCAGCCTAAAGCCAGCTAGGATGTAATCAGAACACAAGAAGTGACATGCTAACAAAGCAATATATATAATCTAGCTATCTACTGTACTTAAGTGTAAGCTAATCAAACATTTACGCTCAGACCTGCAGAGTTCAGTAGAAGGTTTAGTGGCAGGAAGTCTGATAAACACAGGAAAATGGACTTACAATCGACAGCCTTATCTCAAAAATATTAAGTTCAGATAAGCTTCTGAAACACAAACACATATATTCATGATTGTTAACAGCTCATTTGTATAATGTAATTACAATTACAGATCACATGCCTTTTTACAGAGCATTAAAAAAGCATCAGGCACACATGGATAAACCATTCATTTTTTTTTTCTTGTGGGGAGCCAGGATGGGAACAAGAGACTAAAAAATCAGTAAATAATTATACAGTCTTTAAAAATATGTCACAGGCATTTGTTCCACTGGTATATCTAGGCAAGTGGGAAAAATCGCTGATTGCTTCCTTTTGCCCTGATATCACTGTGCACTGGCAAGCATGTCATTGATTATCGGCACTAAAGTGCATTCTATTGCATTGTTGAGCCAAAATCCACTTGTCTGTGTACTAACAAGCCAATGCCAGTGCACAGGGATGTCGGTGCAGAAGGGATTCTATAAGTGTTTTCTCCTTCCACCAGCATATGCATATGAGAAAATACCTGTTGTGACATGGCCCTAAAGACCAATGTTGTACATCATGTACATACTTCATTTACCATATGAGCAAGCATGTTGCTATGGCTTGCTTCACCTGTCTCTCCTCTGTAAGCCAGATGAGTGATGAATTACTTGTGGACACATCACACAGGGCCACACTAGGTGGCCTAGAAGCTATGGCACAGTGATGTCCCTAATCCTTGTACTTGATACCAGATATCCAACTGGCCAGAGGTGGGCCAAGCCAACCAGGTGCCCTAGGCAACCTGGCTGGCCACCTCGACCCCCCAGTGTGTGCATGCACTGTGACATCTTATGCTGGAGGAGCAACAGTGCCCCTCCCCCAGGGTCAGACTGGGGGACCCGGGGCCCACTGGGGCTGCTGTCCCAGGGCCCCCCCTCCTGCTGCGCCGCGTATGTGGACGTGCGCACACACGCAATGTTTTTGCCCAAGAAAGGGAGGTTGCAGTAGGAAGAAGCCTCCAAATCATGGATATGGGCCGGCAGGGCCCACAAGAGCCAGGGGACCACCAGGTTTTCTCCTGGTGTCTGACCCTGCCCTCTCCCCATTGTTGCGCCTTAGGCAGGTGCCTCTTCTGCCTACCCCTAGTTCTAGCCCTGCAACTGGCTGCAATCTATGCAGACTGCTCATTAGTGCAAGGCTAGGGCACAAAGCCTCCAGATGCAGAAGGGACAGAACTATGAAATATCAGGCAAAAGGGGTACATGTTCAGTGCCCTCCTTGCTGCTCAGTACGTTCTGCAATAGGAAGCACTGCAAGCAGCCGTACTGGTGCAATGGCTTATCTTTCCACAGTCAGATTAAAAATATAATGTGAAGGGCAAAGCACACCACCAGAAAGCACAATGCAGCTTTGTCCTTATAGAACTGCTCTGGCTCCTTAATATACATATTTAAATAACACTTAAGTTAGAGGGGCAGGTAGAAGTTTTGAGAGAGGATGACTACCTGCTTACCCCCACCTGTCTCTCATAAATACAATGCTACTGCAAGGTCCTTGTGCTCATTTTCATGCCCAAATCGACCCCATGCATGCAATGACAGGAGGGTGCCGTGCCTGTAAGTGCACTGTAAAGAAAGGACAAAAGGCAGTGGATAGCCTGCTGAGAAAATGTATTGTGTGACACTGGTCTATCAAACATTCAACTGTTGCTCACAGCAAGCAATCAGACTTCCATGGCTGCCAAGTTGTGCAGAATGGATATTTGAGTTCCTGTACTATAGCAAATATACGCATACTAAGGAAAAGAAGTGCCCACCCTAGGAAATCAGGTCTTGTGGAGTACAATGGCATACGGGCTATCAAAGCAGTCACAGTCCGTGTGCCTCTGTACCTGCTGGGATAATACACACTGCCCAAAGCACTTTCAAAATCCTAGCAAGCTATTTATGCCTTTCATAAAATGTCTCCATTGTTTGTCTCTTGCTGTATGTGACTTTAGTGAAAGACGTATTAAGTCCGATGACATGTCTCATGAAATCACAACGTGGCCACATTCATACAAGAATTTTCCCACTGCCATGTCGTTTCCGGGATCCAGTGGTTGAGTTTTCACATACAGCAGGTATACAGTGGCACATCATGTTACACTGCTGTTGCATGTCACTTCATTGCACTGTTTGCTCAGCCAATGATTGATTAGTCCATAGCGGGCTACACACAACACTATAAAACTCCACCTGCAGACAAAGCACCAGACTTATCAAAGAGTCTCAAGGGAATTTTTGTGTTTGCTCAATAGAAAATTTGACAGATTACTCTATTTACAGTAGGGAATCTCTCTCTAATCCACAGTGTAGGAATGTATTTATCAGTCAAAGAATTGCCTGCTTTGTGGCATGTTTTGAAGTTACCTGGGAAGCTTGGAAATGGAAAGACATTACTAAATGGGGAAATGTAACAGTTTCTTGGGTTTTACTACTCCTGTCTGTTTTATGTGGCTGAAATCCAAGGCACCCATGGCTTTACTACATATGCTCCTGAGTGATTGATAGAGCTGAAGAAATGGACATTTCCTAAAAATTTTTCATATGATATATATACACAGCTATGTAACCTGTTACCTAGAATACTCGGGATCTGGGGTTTTCCGGATAGCGGATCTTTCTGTAATTCAGATCTTCATACTTTATGTCTACCGGAAAATTATGTAAACATTAAATAACCCCAATAGGCTGGTTTTGCTTTCAATAAGGATTCATTAAGTCTTAGTTTGGATCAAGTACAAGGTACGGTTTTATTATTACAGAGAAAAAAGGAATCAGAGCTGTCTATACACCCCACCAAAAACGTAAATTACAATAGCACCCCACTAGTGATAAGCAAATTTGTCCCATTTAGCTTCACCAAAAAATATGCAAGACTGCGAAAAAATTTGCAAAATGGTGAAAAATTTGCGAAACGAATTGAAGTCAATAGACGTCAAAATGTTTTTTGCACGCAACAATTTTTTATGCATTCAACAATCTTACTCGCTCCAAATGCATTAAAGTCAATGGGAGTTTTTTCTTGTGCCAATTTTTTTTGTTACTTTGACTTTTATTTATCAAAATGCATTAAAATCAATGGATGTTTTTCCTTATGGGGCCTTTTTTGTCCAAATGCATAAAAGTCAATGGGTGTTTTTTCTGATGGCGACTTTTTTTGTCTCTGCGACATTGTTGTCTTGGTGATTTTTTGTCGCTATAAATTTGCCACAAATCCATGCCAGGCAAAAAAAACCCGACATCCTACTTTAAATGGTAGTTTTCCTTTGAATGGTGGTTTTACTACATATGCTCAAATGCTCCTGGTTGATTAATAGGGCTGAAGAACTGGACATTTACAATAAAGGTTGATAATTTAACCCCAAATGGGCCCCCTCAGGCAGGGGGGACAAGCCTTGAATACAAATCTTTAGATCATTGTATATCCTTGCTCTTAATGTTTCCAAGTAGTAGTGTTTCTTTACTATAATGCCTTTCTCCTGTTCTGCCAAAGAAAGCTAAATGATTGTTGGCATAGGAACTTATAAACGATGTATAAAGTATGTGTTTCCTCTTTGGATCTCATCCACACACTCCACCCTCAGCCTTCTGTCTTGTTAGTAATTAATTGACTGTGCTTTGGGTTCCCTTATTAGTTTCCACGTGTCCCGTAGCTAATTCTTTTCTTACCACACCTACCTACTAATATCTACCAGACGCTTTGAAAGGCTGACTGATTGCCTGCGCCTGATTATAGAGTTCACTGTGCTATCTGTCTTTGAATAGTAGGCAGGCCCGGATTTGTGGAAAGGCCACCTAGGCCCGGGCCTAGGGTGGCAGGATTTTAGGGGGGCGGCATGCTGACCAACCACACCCACATTGGTTCAAAAACACTGGGGATGCGCTGGAGATACAATCATTTTTTTAATTTACCCATTGATGATGAAAATTTGCATGAATAAAGGGGAGGGGACAGGGGCGACGAACGGCAGTGGGCCTAGGGGCGCACACTATGTAAATCCGGCCCTGATAGTAGGATCTGACAGGGCAGCTTTACAGGAAGGGCCATGGAGCAATCCTTGGTTCTATTCCAAGCAGCCCGACGCCTTGCATTTCCTCTCTGGCTGGACAGGAAAGAGGGCAAGGAACTGCTGGAGTGCTGAAGATATATGATGACAGAGCTATCAATTAGCAAACCAAGCCTATCTAACATAGTCATTAATTAGAGTGATTAACTCATTCTTGAAGGCAAGGCTCTGCAGTATCCTAATGACAAATATTAAATAACAGCACATGAATCAGAAAGTGGGTGGTTCACCTAACTTTTGGTATGTTATAGAATGGCCAATTCTAAGCAAAGTTTCAATTATTTATTTTTTATAGCTTTCTAATAATTTGCATTCTTCTCTTTCAAGTTTTCAAATGGGGACCCCATCTAAAAAGAGAATTGATTGTTATTCCCACTTTTTGTTACTCAGCTTTCTATTCAGGGCCTCTCCTATTCACATTCCAGTCTCTAATTCAAATCAATGAATGGTTGCTAGGGGAATTTGGACCCAGTAACCAGATTGCTGAAACTGCAAACTGGAGAGCTGCTGAATTAAAAAGAGAAAAAGATGGCGCCTGTGAGTTCCGCTGCTCTCACTCGACATGTGCGGTCTCTATTTCTAGAGGGGACAGAATTCAGGGGTAAGACTTTGCAGTGGGGAGGCAGGGAGGGGGGCCAGTGGGAATAATTTGGGAATAATAAAGAAAGAAAACCATTTGCAAATTGTATCAGAATATCATCCTCTGCAACAACCCCTTTAAGCTGAGACAGAGTCAGCAACTCATTAGCCTGTGTATGGAGCCCATCAGGCAGAGATCTCATGGGCAGTTAGAGAAGCCCTTATACCAGGTACTTTATAATTAGCTCTTTGCAGGCATTAAGTTCTTTTCAATGGGGCTGTACTCACACAGGCGCGTGTAGGCGCCGAATGCAGGAAAAATGCAGCATGTTGCGTCTCAACCTGTGTTCGGCGCCTACACTCGCCTGTGTGAGTACAGCCCCATTGAAAAGAACTTAATGCGTCTAGTCCCGCGCTCCCCTGCGGCTGAACGCAGAAAAATGGAACGCAGGGGAGCGCAGTTTCAACCGCTCGTCAGTAAGAGCCCTAAAGGACTTCTTAGGGGACCCAGATCCAATTTTATGTCAACCAAAATGGACATTTTTTGGTGATCATTTAGGTCATGCTATAAATCTTTAAATTGTTTTGTTGCCACTGCAAATGGCAACTCTAAATAATAGTTTATACAATACAGGCATGGGATCCGTTATCCGGAAACACATTAGAAGGCCATCTCCCATAGACTCAAATATTGAAGACCAAGTGAAAAGTTGCTTACAGTTGGCCATTCTATAACATGCTAAAAGTCGAATTAAAAGTGAACCACCCCTTTAACAGCGAGCAGCTTCAGCAGAAATATCAGCGAAAGTAGAATTTTTCAAATGGCAAACACACTGAAATATCTCTACTTAATATATTTTGTCCTTTTGTTTCAAAAATGACCCTACCAAAAAAATTGGCATTCTATTTTAACAGCAGATACAGTGATAACTTTCTAAAATCCCTATATCTCAATTGTACTCCAACCCTTTAGTTTGTAAACTCTTGCAAGTGGGGCCCTCTAATCCTATTGTACACTGGAAACCCTTGTTTATCATTTACTATTTGCTCCCTGTTAGTTATCTAATGTAAAGCACTGCGTAACATGCAGGCGCTATATAAATAAATGATGATGATGATAAACTGCAGTGTCTGGTGTTAATTAAGTTTGATAATTAGTTTTATGGGAAATAAGTTTCAGGAATTCACAGTGGGATCTAAATCTAGGGAACTGTAAGTATGCAGAAATAATAATAGAACAAAACAGTTATAGCTTGCCTGCATACAGGTACTGCATACATATCGAATAAAAAACATTTATACTGCATTTCAGGCATTTTGATTTTAACACAGATGAAACAGGAATATTTATCCTGTGTCCCACTTTTTTTAAAACGATATGGGTCATTTACGAATGCTTATTGGTGCTTATTGACAGCAGATACAGGTATGGGACACGTTATTCAGAATACTCGGGACCTGGGGGTTTCCGGATAACGGATCTTTCTGTAATTTGGATCTTCATACCTTAAGTCTACATGTAAACATTAAATAAACTGAATAGGTTGGTTTTGCTTCTAATAAGGATTGATTATATCATATTTTGGGTCAAGTACAAGGTACTGTTTTATTATTACAGAGAAAAGGTTAATGTTTTTTAAAAATTTGGATTATTTGGATAAAATGGAGTCTATGGGAGACAGTCCTTCTGTAATTCTGAGCTTTCTGGATAACCGGTTTCCGGATAACGGATCCCATACCTGTACTTGAATCCAACACACTCCTTAGATTTCCATATAGTTGTAGGTCTGTCTAACCACTTACACTGAATCAAGTGCAAAAAGTTCCTATAGTGGGTTGTGTCAGTAGCCGCAGCAGACTTGTGTCAAAAGAATCACATGCCAGTGCTGTTGTAACACCTCAACTAGCAAACTATTAGCAAACCCACGCGTGCAATTGCGTTCATTTAGACTCAGGTGCAACTCGCCATGTGGTTGCACTTTCTGTAAACTGAAATCTGGCTAACATCTTGCATTGTGGGTAAAAAACATGGCGATTTCCATCCAAAAATGGCACTTTGCGCACTGTCTTGCTTTCCTAGATGACCCATTACTTCTCCCAGCATCCCCTCAACAAAAGAAGCTGCTACTAGCTGCATTCAGAAAAGCTTCTGGCCCTGATTATTTTGCATATTGCTTGGGTAACCCTGCCATGGGAAAATCATTAATCTGATAGCACTGTTCGAGTTAACTTCAAGACAATAGCAGGAAGATGGGACCCATAAGCCTATATGCACTGGTGTTTGACTGTTTATCTTTTAAAGATACTTTCTGTGCAACAGTGTATTTATATTTTCACCTAGGATATATGTAAATTATACAGGTATATGATCCATTATCCGGAAGCCCATTATTCAGAAAGCTCCGAATTATGGAAAGGCTGTCTCCCATAGACTCCATTTTATCCAAGTAATCCAAATTTTAAAAATGTAATTGATCTCATCCGATCAATTTTAAAAAATGATTTCCGTCTTCTCTGTAGTAATAAAACAGTAGCTTGTATATGATCCAAACTAAGATATAATTTATCCTTATTGGAAGCAAAACCAGCCTATTGCATATATTTTATGTTTACATAAAATAGCTAATATTTCTAACCGATCATTCATTGTCTCCTATGCTAACAAAACCTCATCTCCAGTTCCACTTAATGTGGGGGTGCCGCAAGGCTCTGTACCTGGTCCGCTGTTGTTCTCCCTGTACACTCTGCCTTTGAGAGATCTCATCCAATCATTTGGCTTTAATTATCATCTGTATGCTGATGATACCCAAATATATTTATCCACCCCTTCATTAACAGCTGAAACAGAGGCTCAAATCTCTAACTGCCTCCTAGCTAACTCAAATTGGATGAACCAGGCCACCTCAAACTCAACCTAACAAAAACGGAACTAATCATCTCTCCACCTGAGCCTGGTCCTACTCCCCCCTTTTACTATCTCTATTGATGGCAGGCTCATTAACCCTGTCGACTCAGCTCGCTGTCTGGGGGTAATCTTTGACTCCTCTCTCTGCTTCTCTGATCATATTAACACCACTTTCAAAACCTGTCACTTTTTCTTATGCAATATTGCCAAAATCCGTCCCTTCCTTTCAACTGATACGTCCAAGACGCTCATGCATGCTCTCCTCCTATCCCGACTAGATTACTGTAACCTTCTACTAATTGGCCTCCCTAACTCCCATCTCTCCCCTTTACAGTCTGTATTAAACACTGCTGCAAGAATTATCCTCCTCTCATCCAAAAGGGTACAGGCCCCTTCGCTGCTGAAGTCCTTATCATGGCTTCCAATAAAACAAAGAATAACTTATAAACTCCTCCTCATTATCTTCAAAGCCCTTCACTCCTCTGAACTACATCTCATCTCTTGTTTTTCTACATGTTCCTGGCTGAAACCTCCGCTCCTCTCAGAGCAACCGCTTGGTTGTACCCCCACTACTACTGCTGTTACCTGTATCAAACCCTTCTCTCTTGTGGTTCCTTATATTTGGAATGCCATTACTGAATCTCTCCAGAGAGAATCCTCCTTCAGTGTTTTTAAAATGAAACTTAAAGACTACCTCTGGGAGCATCTGGATAACACTGGATCTGAGAACTAGCACTTATATAACAGTGTAACAAACTGTAACCTACAGCACCTTAATACCCCTCAGAATTGTGACTGTATGTTACCCTTCCATTTAGACTGTAAGCCCTACGGGGTAGGGTCCTCCATCCTTTTGTCTCCTTGACACTGAGCACTTAACCTGTATTGTAAATATATTTTATATTTATGTGAATTGTATTTCTAATAATGCACTTATTGTTACTTTTTATTTCAATGACCCCTTGTGTGTTACTACTAATTTATTGTTTTGCTGTACAGTGCTTTGCCCTCAAGGAGCCCTATACAAATAAAAATATACATACGTACATGATTTTCTAATAGACTTAAGGTATGAAGATCCAAATTATGGAAATATACATTATCTGGAAAGCCACATGTCCTGAGAATTGTGGATAACTGGTCCCATACCTGTACTAAAAACTAATTTGAAAACCCATGGTCCAAGCTACAATGGGGTTTACAGGTGTCTCTATACATCTGGTCTGTAGACTGTAAGCTTTAGGGGCACAGGGACTCTTGTGAGTGATGAAACAATATAGGTAAAGTGCTACATAACATGTTGGTGATATATATGTACAGGGGCATAACTACAAAGCAGAGCAGGGGCCCAGGAGTGCAGAGGACCATGTGAGGCCCTAATTAATGGGCAACTTCAATATATCTGGGTAGAACTGGTCAACTTAGCAATGTTTTCAGGCCCAACTTGAATTTGCTGTGGCATCCAGTAACATCTAGTTAAGCAACTGTATATGAAAAGGGTAATAATAATTAGTTTATACCGGCACCTTCCTAATACTAATAGGTTTGGGTCAGTATCCCTATTAAATAAAGGCCATTTTTAAAAGTAGAGGAAAATCTCCTGATATGTTATTTATAGTGACGGAATCCTTCTGGAAAGACAGATGTAGCCCAGATGAAGCAACATTGTTAGAAGAAGGGCCTGAATAATTCCTCTTGTATTTAGGAGAATGAGATAATATCTCAGTATGCGTGGGATGCAAAATGCCATTCTTCATGTATAATGGGCAGTCTGCAGCATTTTTATAATGACAGGACACTGTATGTATATGTTTGGATAACACTGACTTCTTTCATTCATGTAACTGCGTCTCTGGGGTTCTTGTAATGTAGCCATAAGGGATCTTTGGCCAAGGGAAACATGATTTACTTTTTTCTGTACAGAAAATCTAGTTTGCATTTCTACAAAGTGTTTATCTAAGAGTGTAATAGACTTGACGGAGCAATACATGTTATATGTAGAGAAAAATCTAAAAACAATGTATCAACCCAGAGTCGTTGTAGTCAACAAATCTCTTTTTTTAAAAGGGCAGTATACACACTTGTTTTACATGAGGTCAAGGAATATGGCTTTTGCCAAACATACATTAAAAACATTGACATTTTTTAATGAATGTATATAGGAAAGTTTTTCAGAATGAAATTTCTTTCAACATGTAAAAGCAGCGTTGTTTAATCGATTCCCAGAGGTTTCTGTACTAGAGCTCCTATTTCAGTATGTTCTTAGTCACTACAGATCTTATGCCACTGAATCATATTCCAACCCTATGAACTAACAGGACACATTCATTACAATCATCCGTTCCTTTTTACTACTTATCCAAAAACAAATGTCTGATTCTATTGCATTGCCCATCTGGCCATTCAGCAATGATCATTCACTGTACTAATAAATGATGTTGATCCCATTATTTGAACACTGGCAGACATGTAGGAGACCTTTAAGGGAAGTAAATTACTTTAGCCAGTGGCTTTAGGGAAGGGATCATGGGATTTAGTCCCAAACTTGTGAGTCACATTCAAATATAAAAAGAGTGAAGAGCAACACAAGCATGAATTATTTGACACCTGGTGGTTGTCAACAGCGCCGGATTTCAATGAGGGGCGCCCCTAGGCCGCGCGGTCCGGCCAGGCGGCGCAGCTGCTGTAATTGAATGGGGACGCACGCGTCCCCATAATGCGGCTGGGCGGCATGCCGCCCCTATTTTTTTGCCGCCCTAGGCCCGGGCTTATGCGGCCTTGCCGCAAATCCGGGCCTGGTTGTCAAATAATGACTGTTCTTGGCTATTTAGCCGCTTCTATGTGGACTGTCAGCCTGCAGGAGGTTCTGTTTAGCAGTACATCTGTTTGTTATGCAACCAAGACTTGCCTCCAAGCCAGAAAATCCAAAAATAAGCACCTGCTTTGAAGCGACTGAAAGCAGTATTCAAGGGGTTGGTGAGCAAAATGTTTCTGGTTGAATGATCAGCTCTTTTTAATAGGAGAGCAAACTTTTTTCTTTCAAGAATTGGGTAACCCTGGACCCCCAACTGGTGTCTGGTTGGACTAGAAGTAAGAAGGGGGCCCAGGAACAACAAGGCTCTACCATCTCAATCAGCAAACTGGCCTGGTAATAAGGGACTGATACTGGTAATAAGGGGCTGATTTATGAAAAGGTATGATAAAACATGACTGCTAAATCACAGCAGTTGTACTTTTTGTGATTTGTTAAATTCTTTTTAAAAAAAACAGAATTATACCACCTAAAATTTGTTCATGAGCTGAATCATGGTAAAACATCATGGATTGTCGGAAAAGAGATGAGGACGCATTCGCTTACCCTGACGCAGTGAGTCAAGTTCAATTGAGGATGCAAATGCCTTGTTTTTCCCACAATGCACCATTTACCCCAGAATTCATGCAGCATTGCATACATAGGTGTTCAAGTTGTTCAATCAGGTGTGCGTCCGATTGTTAAAAATGCTCTTCAGTGTTTTATTTCATCGTGACATAAAGGATTGTTTAGTTCATTGTTTTTAATTCTACTCAGCATTTAAAATACTCCTCAAATGCGAAGAGATCTGTGTTATTGGGAAAGTTGTCTGCACTGGGGCATTTGTGTCCACTATGGCTCAGCACTAACCTAGCTGAATTGGGTTTGAGCTGAGACAAAGGAACAGATGCACCTCGTTAGAACAAACATATACATTCTAAAATCTTTATTTTCTCCTAAAAATGATGGTCTGGTTACACCAATTCCCCTACCAGATAAAATTAAAGACTGTATATTGTCATTAAACATTTACAAAATTGTACACTTTATAAGGAGCTTTTTATAATTTTGTTGACAGTACATTTGCTTATACATATATGACCATATACAAAAAAACATTTAAAAATAAACATATAGAATTCCCCAAATGTTGTCACTACTCACTGGAAAAGCCAGCATGGTGAAAACATGCTGCCCCTGAGAGCTTATAGACAAGTTTAGCAATATGTCGAATAGAGTGCATGACTAAGCTGTGAAAAGTTTGCTTTAGGTTTAGGATTGTATTGCTGCTAATTGTATTTAAAAAGAAGGGCAAATAAATATTGAACAACTAATGTAACCATACGACCATTTTCACATATGTTTTTTTCTCACGGGACATTCAAGAGAGGTTATGTGAATGCCCTAAAATGGAACAATATAGATTCCTATCACTAGTATATACAGTACCTGGTGTGAACCTGGGAACTTTGTTGCATGTGGTTTTAAAGAACTCTACTGAGCAAATAATCTACTGTATAACTTTGCTTCCATCCACCGCCCCACCTTCATTTGTGAGGGGCTGTAGTGCTGAGATATTTATTATCTGTGATTTATGTAGCACTGACCCTTTTACACATTGCTTTACTGATATTATATATCATTCACACCAGTCCCTGATAGGCTTGCCACCGTTTCTGGAAAAAAATACTGGCCTTCCTATATATTTATCTTTTTTCCCTATTAATAACATTGGGATCAACCATAATTTTTACTGGCCAGGCTGGTAAAATACCTCCTGTCCCAGAGGAGCTTACAATCTAAGGTCCCTATCACATTCACACACTACGGTCAGTTTTATTAGTCACAAAATTATGTCTATTCTTTTATCAAAAGGTTCCAGCACCCTTAACAACTAAGCCTTAATTTACACTATGTTAAAGGGCGTAGGAACCTTTTAATAAAATAATGGACAGCATTTTTTTTTTTTTAGGAATACAATTTTTTTAAAGCTTTATTAAGAACTTCCATCAATACAAAGCCAAAATGCATTTACAATTTTAGCATATACAATATAGTCGCTTATATATTATGATCCACATTTACATTTTCCATCAGCATAACATTTCAGTCAACGAGGTAATATAACACTGTAACCGTATCTTATAACATGCCCTAATGTTGTCGTTACTCTCACCAAAAGAAGCTTGTGTATTGTGGTTAGATTAGGAAAAAGATAAGTAAAGAGGAAGATATCAAAGAAAAAAGAGGGGTAAGGGGGGTGCAGCAGGGAGATGTATGACTCGCTCCTCTTATAGGTAAGCTTTGTACGCGTCTGTTTCTTTAAACATAAGCCACCTCGTCCAGACCTCTGAAAACTTAGCAAACTGATCTGCGTTGTAAGACGATATTTCTTCAAATTTATAAATTTCAGAGATTTTATTGAGCCAATCTTTTATAGTAGGAATATATGTAGTTTTCCAGTGTAGCGGTATTAGAAGTTTTGCTGCATTCAGCAATTGTGGTTCAAGGCCAGAATTGAAAGAAGCCACTGGTTGTGTATTATGGAATAACAAGACCCGTGTATAGCCATACAGAGGATCTGACTGGTCAATGAGCATATCTCTTCCCAGAATGGTCTCAGGAGATCGCAAGACCAGAAAATATGGAGCATGGTACCTTTTTCTCTAGAACATCGCCAACAAATGCCATTTGAGTTTTTATATATATATATTGTAGTTTGGATGGTGTATAATACCATCTGGTAACTATCTTGTAGTTTAATTCTTGTATTCGGCTGCATTTCGAGCATTTTAATAATTTGGATATCATAATTTCAATCTGTGCCTCTTCCAATTGGATATCTAGATCTCTGGACCATCTATTTATATATGAGACTGATTCCCACTTGGTTAGTGGTTGCAGCATTTTGTATGAAAGAGAAATTGTATGTCGCGGTGGTCTTGAAGTGAGCAGGCTGTTTCGAATTTTGTAAGGTCTCTTCCTAATGTTTGTGCCCCTCCCAGACTGTGGAAATAATGGGAAATTTTAGGTGGTCCATTCTGTTAAATTGTGTCGAATTTTGCAACTTTTCTTTGGGGATAAATGTTTTATTCTCCATGAAATGTACAAATTGAAGGTTCCCCTCTATTAACCAGTCCTGGAAGTAATTAGGTCATAATCCTGGGGGGGTTATTAATCAGCGGCATCAAAAGCGATGGGTAACTAGTGAGGGAATATTTTGTACGGCATTTATCCCATATCATCATTGTGTTAGAAAAGAGAGGATGGTCTGTATGTTTCAACCATCTATATGAGCGATCTATCCATGGTAACTGTAATAGATATGTATAAACAGATTGTTGCTCTATTTCTACCTATATCTTTGTGTTTGCGTAATGGGACCAGTCTATTATTCTTAATAAGACTGATGCATAGTAATACAAACGGCAATCTGGCAAGGCTACTCCACCTTGCCGCTTGGATTTGGTCAGCATATTATGACTGATTCTAGCTTTTTTGTCTTGCCACACAAAGTTTATTATTTTTTGTAGTTGATTCAGTTGTGTCTCCCCTACCTGTAGTCCTGTATGTGCCGTTCATGTATGCAAGACTATGACTATGGTCCTGTATGTGCCGTTCACATATGCAAGAATTGTTCAATGTTTCTCCTCAAGCTGAAGCTATGGGGCATGGGCACCTGGATCTCCTGTGGGATGCAGCGAGTCTACCTGTTTGTTCAAGAAACCTGGTTCATTCCTACAAGTCCTATATCAGTTTCATCAGTCTGTATTTTTCTAGTATGGGAGGAAAGCAGTGTACTCAGCAAAACCAATGCAGACACAGGGAGAACAAAGAGAGTGCCCAAACCATACTTTGTAATTATTGTGTGTCTGTTTTGTAGTTTATATATCATATAGGGCCATATTTAATTCAGTGAAGAATCGTTATCTTGTGGTGTATTACGTGAAAACTCATGAACAAGATTCAATATGAGGACAAAAAAACCTTTTCTTCAAATTCAGTTAAATTTTCCCTCCTAGACTTGAATAGAGATTTCATGTTTTAGAAGGCTTCACTTTGCATGTAAATGCATTTGAAGGGTTTTTTGGCTCCTTTTAGCCCATCTCACCCTTACCAGGTTCTGTTTTCTATATCATGTTATCATGAGATACATTGTTTTGAACTAAATTGCATCTCAAATTGAATCTTGTCAATGAGTTTTCATGTGATGAACTTTTTTCTCATTGAATTGAATCTGGCCCACAGAGTTTAGAGTGTATTTCTGTTGTATCTAGGAAGGGCAGTGTAACCATAAACAGTAGAATGGTTTGCAAGCCATAGTAGAGATATTTTGCTCCTTATTAGGAAAGTTGTCTGTGATTTAAACTGCTTCTATGTTTGGTGCCAAAGGACACCTTTTAAAGAAGGATAAGAAGACAACGGGTGCATATATGGTGTGCTTGCACTAGAGCACTTTGGGGTGCACAAGTGTGCTGCTTAGTACACCCATAGCAAGCACTTGCTCCCCAAGGTGAATTGAAATCTGCTCCTTGTGCTGCATTGAAAACACAACGCAAGGAAAAGAGTATAAGGAGGTTCAGACACTCCTATGGTGCTTCATTTTCTGAAGTTGTACAAGTTTCCCAAGCATCTTGGGGTTTTCCCACTGGCAATATAATAAATTACTAGTGGAAAAGCACTTCAGAGAGATTTTTTGCCGTGGTAGCGCAGATTCAAACACGGGTGACAAATCTCTGCATGTGCCATTAGCGCAAAGATGTCAGGCAATAGATTTCCATGAGCTTTACAAAGTTGAAATTTGTAGTAGAAACGTTTTTTCCCAAAAAATTCCACTACAACTAGTAATGGTACGTGGGATGACTGGACAAGTATCATAGGATTAGATTCATACTTTTTCAACACTGGAAACGTTTCACAACTGGGGAGGACCTAAACAAAAACTCTGTGGAAGTGCTTAGAAATGTCAAGTAAAGGCAATTTGGCAACAAATATTTGAACCTTTAATATGCTTTCTTCCTTATGCAACATTTTGAAAGGGAAGCGGGCAATTTGTTATGAATTAAGTTTAATCAGGATAAGTCCATCCAGGTAAGTGCCTCAGTCACCAGGGAGCTGTAATGTGCAGACGTAAAATGTTTTCCTGCTCTGTGAGAGAACACATGAGAGCTGATACAGAGTTGTAATGAATTCCTTATGGAGTAGACATTTGCCAGAAAGAGCTTATTGCGCTTATTTGCCTCTGAGATACATTTCTCTACAAATCAGTATTATTATGGATAAATGTTATCTATGATTTTAATCTTGATGTTCACCAATCACCCTGTTTTAATGGAGTACTTCAAACTTAAAAAGAATCCTTCCAACAATAAAAACAATATGTGAAGTAGGCATTTCCTGAGGATAAATACAAATAATCTCATTGTTTAACTGTTTCTTTTTCAACTGTGGCAGCTTGTGACAGTTATTATGAATAAAATAGGGTAATTGTTTTTTTCTTAATTTAGACTTCCCTTAGACAACAAAGGCAGCTGCATGGATATCCACTTGCAACTTCCAAGTGGTGAATGTGGGGTAATAAAGAACCGATGAATGTCTACTTTCTATCCATCTCCACTGTATTTATATAGCTTATATATTGGTTTGGGACCTTTCATTCAGAATGCTCTGGATAAGGGGATAGGGGGTCTGTCTGCCTGTCTACTAAAAAGTAATTTAAACAATAAGTAAATTTTACAGGATTGTTTTTCCTTAGATAATGATTATTTTAATCTTAGTTAGGGTTAAAAACAAGGTACTGTTTTATTATTACAGAGAAAAAGCAAATAACTTTTTGACTTATTTGATTAAAATGGAGTCTATGGGAGATGGCCTTTTCCGTAATGTGGATGACAGCTTTCCGGATAACAGATCCCATACCTGTATATATTTTTGTTAACATATCAGATGTCCAACTTTCTTGTTTTATGCCTTGCCTAAAAGCTATTGGAAAACCCAGGAATCTTTCTAATTTTGTGTTTTAATTACAACTGTGATTGATGATAGTGTCTGGGTTTTCTAGGGATAGTGGGGCAAAGATTGCTACTTCCTCAGTCAAGCTCATGGGCAATGTCAAGACAAAGGGAGAGTAAAAATTGCACAAAGAGATAATTCCAAGTATATATATATATACATATATATATATATATATATATATATATATATATATATACAGTATATATATATGATTTTAAGATAATTCACCTCCAACTCTCTCCATAAGAGCAGTTACCCCGGATCTTACCCAAACTGGCCCTCAGGCTGTCCCATTTTCATTATTTAAGCCCAGTCCCATGTGAACTTCTGATACAGGTATGGGATCCGTTATCTGGAAAGCCTTTATCCAGGAAGCTCAGAGTGAAGGGAAGATCATCTCCCTTAGATTCCATTTTAATCATAGTATTCAAAATGTAGAAACCTATTTACTTTTTCTCTGTAATAATAAAACATTACCTTGTATTTGAACCCAACTAAGATATAATCACTCCTTATTGGAGGCAAAATAATCCTATTGGGTTTATTTAATGTTTAAATAGTTTTTTAGCAGACAAAGTATGGAGATCCAAATTATGGAAAACTCCAGGTCCTGTGCATTCTGGATAACAGGTGCCATAACTGTATAATAAATCGGTTGCCAATCAAAGATGATGGGAGTTGAAAGGTTAACTCACTGTACTAGTGAACATGCTACTCTATTTTGATTCCAAGTAGTGATCAGGATGTTTAGTTACACTAGGTACACTAAAGCTTCTGGACCACATCCTACAGTGCTGGCAGTGTCATGGATACTACTGGAATGTTATTCCGTCATACGATTAGGAAAAACTGTATACTGGGAGTTTGCTTACAAATAATTTTCACAGATATAAATCCACAGTGACCTATTAATATGTACTAAATGAAACTGAAACCCAGCCCAAATGCTAGTTTAGAAATAAACCTATGAATTTTAAAAAAAATTTCTTCATGTATTTAAATGACTGGTTAAATAATGCACAATGTCAGTTACAGCTACTTCTAAATGTACTACATTAACCATCACTTGATTCTAAAGTCTCTTTTTAGCCTCACATTTTGTAAAGTAAACTTTTATTAGTTCTGCCTCCGGCAAAGCAAATATAAAATATTTATGAGATTAAGAGCCCCCTGCTGTGAATAATAAAGGTGTTTGGCCGGTCTCAACAGTAAAATGGAGCATGCATTATTAAATCTGCTGTTTTTAGTCTGCTGTATTGTCATCACAGTCTATAGTAAATGTGCATGTATTAGAGGGAATAGAGATAAAGGAGTGGTAGTCTACCTGTACAGCACTTATTTTAGTTCAGCAGATGCAAGAACAACACCTATAGCACTAAGAAGCCCTAGGTCCTCATTTGTGTTCTAAAAAACTCTCTCTTCAAAATATTATTGTACCTGTACATTAAAATTTGCCTATAGGTCAGGTGGATGGTTTTTCACTTATAGGACTGCTTTTGTAAGTAATTGTTATTTAAAGTTCCTAAATCTGACTCTTTTGCCAACCTGACTTCTAACACTAATGGACTACTGCTGCACAAATATGGCAGCCCTCGTAGAGGAACATAGCAGATCAGGGCCGAAATGTAACAGCATGGGGCAAATACTTTTATGGCAAAATTATAAAAAAACATGCAAAGACAGTGTTATGATAGAATTGTAAGGTTCTCTTATGTTTGCACAGGTGCAATTATCACAACAGAGTGGCATGATCCCATATTGCCCCATACTTTATACTTACCCCTCGGCACAGATTCTGGTATCGGAGTTCCACGCAGCCATCTTCCGGGTCTTTGTGTCTTCCGGCCCTTCGGCAATTTTCGTGAGTTTCGGCGCATGTGCAGTTGTTGCAAACCTGCAAATTGCTCCAACTGCGCATGTGCCAACGTGACAATCTCCCATTCAGCTTGCCGAAGACCCGGAAGATGGCTGCGTGGAACTCAAATGCCAGAATCTGCGACGAGGGGTAAGTATAAAGTATGGGGCATTTCCCGGGGGGCAGTTAGGCTGGGGGGAGGAGGGAGGGGGTCTCTGTGGGGTGGGGGGTAAGGGTTTAGGAAAGGAAACCCTTTTGGCGCAAGACCCCTCCCCCCTCTTGATACAAGAGGAAGGAGTTCCCTGCCCTGCAGAGCTTCCAATCTAAGTACATTACCTATAGGCATGTCAGTTATATGACCAAATAATATATTAGCAAAAATTCTGCAGGCTCTAATCCCAAGTCTCATACAAATGACAAGCACAGAACTGTATATGTCTGAGCTATATAAATGGCTGCAACGTTGAATATTGAACTGCAGCTCACCCGATGGAAGAAGTGACCTGGGTGTAAAAACCCCAGGTCCGACACCTTTGGATTAATTCCACTCAAAATAAGCAAAAGTTTTTCTATGATGCCATCTTTTAGCGCACTCACCAAGTCCGGCGTGTGGCCCGGGCGCCATGCCCCGAACCCGTAGCTTGAGGTGAAAACACCTGGCTGCAGTACTGCGTGTTTATTCTTTGGTCAAATAATATATGTGTAAGTATAATGCCTGCATACCACTACCTCTACATTCTACCTCTACATGAAAGGGTCTATTTTAAAATGCTACCGTTTAGCACATTTTAAAATGGAATTCCTTCACCAATATCTAATTAGAAACAACAGGCTTGGCAACAGCATCAGACTGGGGGCTCTGTGGTCCATTTGAAGTGAAGCTTCAGGGGCCCCTACACCCCAGTCGCAACATCGGACTGTGCCCAGAAAGGTATAAGAACAGATCCTCACAGCATATAGCTGTTTTTCTCTCACAAATTTGGTTGACGTTTCTGGGCATATAAGGGTAAATCACTCTGTCCTTACTGAGTAGGTTGCACTTCCCTCTGGGGTTTAATGTAAATTGTTAAGTCTGTGGTCTATATTCAGTTTCCTGGGAACAGACAGCAGTATTATGCAAAAATAGCTTTACAGCGAATACACAGAATAAACACAAGATCAGACATACTTTGCATATTGTGTCACACAGGTGGTTGAAGCAAATACACTGACGTTAGCACAAAAATGGCTTTTTCCACTAAAAAAAAAATTAGGAAGGGCCCTAGATTTTCAGTAAAGGAAAGGGGAATAAAAGATGTTTTAATAAATTTAAATAATGTGCAGTTCTCAAGGCAGAAAGGAGAGGGCATGGATTATGCTGTCATCAGCAATATGGGTTAAATGCTGCCAATATGTGCCATTAGAGTGCTAGTAGAAGATATGGAGTCAAATTTACTAAAGGGTGAAGTGGCTAACAACAGCAACTTTTTGCCAGAAATCACATCCGCAGGGATATTGCAGACGACAGACGCAGACGACACTTCGATACGAAAGAGACTGATGCTAGTGTTCGTTCGCACTCTATCGCTAGCCGACTTTTCGCTCAGGTGAATTGTCGCTGCTCTGGAAATTCAATAAAATGTGGATTTTATTGAACGTTACCTCTTTCGCCAGAGTTGACTTGGCCACCTCAGATCAGGCAAACTGCTAAAAAGAAGTTAGATCTTCCTCAATCTTATGTCACTTACATCATATTCTGTCTGTCGAAAATGCATTAATGTTGAAAAAACGCTGACGACTTTTCCTTTTTTTAAGGGGGATTGCCTGCAAAAGTTCTGACTTGAACTTTTTTGGGTTAAAATTTTCCCCAGACATTTGAGGGCCATGGAACATTCATTTTACTTTGGGCTCATGTCTAGGATATTATATTAACTCTTTTGTCTTTATTAAGGTTCCTTGAACATTTGTAATAAAAAGTGGCCACTTCAAGCATTCGGACCAACATCTCTAATTGATTTTATATGTGCCGAATTTCCCCTGCCTGTCTGTAAGTAGATATTGTATATTTTATGTGGATTTTAATAAATGGATTGCACTATATTAGTTTTGTCTCCTATATGACCTGGAATATCAGCAGTATCTAATTGAGACACACACCCCTGAAGTTAGAATCTTTTGTTACAACTGGAAGGTCTACACATCAGATCAGTGGTTGAGTTTAGGGATGTAGCGAACGTCGGAAAAAAAGTTTGCGAACATATTCGCGAACTTGCGCAAAATTGCGAGCGGTTCGCGAACGGTTCGCGAACCCCATAGACTTCAATGGGAAGGCGAACTTTAACATCTACAAAAGACATTTCTGGCCAGAAAAATGATTTTAAAGTTGTTTAAAGGGTGCAACGACCTGGACAGTGGCATGCCAGAGGGGGATCAAGGGCAAAAATGTATCTGAAAAATCTGCCTGTGTGTGCTTGGAAGAGATAGTGTAGGGGGAGAGCTGTTAGTGATTTCAGGGACAGATGATAGTAAGTTTGCTGGCTAGTAATCTGCGTGATACTGCTCTGTATTGGAGGGACAGAAGTCTGCAGGGATTTGAGGGACATTTTAGCTTAGGTAGCTTTGCTGGCTAGTAATCTACTGTTCTCTTTAAACAACTGCCATACGTTGACCTTGTAGGCATTGTTTGCCCAGTTTTTTTGGACGCAGCCACTGAAGCACAGTTGCCAGAAAAAATATGCCATATAAATGCTGAAAATAGTCATTTTTCGCCATACGTTATTCAACCAACTGCTATCTAGCTGTGTGCCCGTGTTCACATTCTGTCTAAATATCCATAATATTACCGTCTCCAGAAAAAACACCGGAGTGACTTTTTTTCAAGCAGCATTCTTATATTTTACGTAATCCGTATCCACCGCTGTGTATACGTTGACCTTGTAGGCATTATTTGCACAGTGTTTTCTTCAAACCGCCATCTAGCTGTGTGAGCTTGTTCACATTTTGTCTAAATATTGATAATATTATCGTCTCTAGAAAAACCACTTGAGTTACTTTTTTTCAAGCAGCATTCATATATTTTACGTAATCCGTATCCACCGCTGTAGTAGTGTATACGTTGATCTTGTAGGCATTATTTGCACACTGTTTTCTTCAAACTGCCATCTAGCTGTGTGTATTATCGTTTCCAGAAAAACCAACTGAGTTTTTGTTGTTGTTGTTTTTTTAAAAATAATGCCAGGCAAAGGCAGGCCGCCACGCAGAGGCCGTGCTAGGGGCCGTGCTGCTATGCAATCCTGTGGCCCTAGCAAATTGCCCAGTTTTAAAAAGCCAATGACCCTGAACTCCCAAAATGCTGAAGAGGTAGTTGACTGGCTTACACAGCACACCCCATCCTCTACCGTTTCTAACTTTACCACAACATCCTCCTCATCCTCCACTGCTATGGCCACCCCACGTAACACTTCCTCCACCACCGGTGCCCCATCTTCACTGGAGTCAGAGGAGTTATTTTCCCATGAGTTTCTTGAACTGAGTAATGCGCAACCATTATTGGCAGAAGAAGATGAAGGAGATGAGGACGTTACACCAGATTTAATTCTGGCAGAGAACACGACAGAGATGGACATAATGATGAGTGATGAGGAGGAGGAGGAGGTCCCCGCTGCTGCTTCCTTCTGTGATGTGTCAGAAGAAATTGATGCATCTGAGGAGAATGATGATGAGGAGATTGATGTTTTGTGGGTGCCTAGTAGAAGAGAGCAAGAGGAGGGTAGTTCAGATGGAGAGACGGAGAGTCAGAGAGGCAGTAGGAGAATAAGACTTAGAAGAAGCAGGGAGGCCAGCCCGCAGGGATCAGTAGGGCAACAACATGTATCGGCACCTGTGTTCAGCCGGCCAACGCACCCGCCATTGCCGCCAACTTCTACTGTTACCGCCAGATCGCAGACTTCCAAAAAGTCAGCAGTGTGGCATTTTTTTAATGTGTGTGCCTCTGACAAAAGCATTGTAATTTGCAATGAGTGCAGTCAGAAACTGAGCCTTGGTAAGCCCAACAGCCACATAGGTACAACTTCTATGCGAAGGCACATGAGCGGCAAGCACAAAGCACTTTGGGAGCAACACCTCAAAGGCAACAGGCAAACTAAAAGTCACACTCCTTCTGGTCCAGCATCTTACTGCTCTACCTCTGCTCTCCTTGACCCATCTGAACCACCCTCCACTCCGCCTTCCACCTTGACCACCTGTTCCCATTCCCAGTCATCTGCCACCAGCCAAGTTTCTGTGAAGGCCATGTTTGAGCGTAAGAAGCCAATGTCTGACTGTCACCCCCTTGCCCGGCGTCTGACAGCTGGCTTGTCTGCACTCTTAGCCCGCCAGCTTTTACCATACCAGCTGGTGGACTCTGAGGCCTTCCGCAAATTTGTAGCAATTGGGACACCGCAGTGGAAGGTACCCAGCCGCAATTTTTTTTCTAAAAAGGGAATACCACACCTGTACCAACATGTGCAGAGCCAAGTTACCGCATCTCTGTCACTTAGTGTTGGGCCAAAGGTCCATATGACTACTGACGCATGGTCCTCCAAGCATGGTCAGGGCAGGTATGTCACCTACACTGCCCACTGGGTGAACTTGGTAATGGCTGGGAATGGGAAGCAGGGAATGGGTAGCTCAACAACAACAACAGTGGAGTTGGTGTCACCGCCACGGATTGCACGCGGTTCTGCCACCACCTCTACTCCTCCATCGCTCTCTACCTCGTCTTCTTCCTCTTCTTCTTCTTACTCTGCTGCTGGGTCCTCCTTCTCCTCCTCCACACCTGTGCACCCCCAGCTCCCCCTAGGCTATTCGACGTGCCAGGTACGCCGTTGTCACGCTGTCTTGGGGATGACGTGCCTGGAAAGCAAAAACCATACCGGATCTGTACTCCTGTCATCTCTGCAGTCACAGGCCGATCGGTGGCTGACCCCACACCAACTGCAGATCGGAAAAGTGGTGTGTGACAATGGAAGCAATCTGTTGGCAGCGTTGAGACTGGGAAATTTAACACATGTGCCCTGCATGGCACATGTGTTAAATTTAATAGTCCAACGTTTTGTCTCCAAGTACCCAGGATTCCAGGACGTTCTCACCCAGTCCAGAAAGGTGTCGGCCCATTTCAGACGTTCCTACACAGCCATGGCACGCCTTGCTGACATTCAGCAGCGCTACAACATGCCAGTCAGGCGTTTGATTTCTGACAGCCAGACTCGCTGGAATTCAACGCTCCTTATGTTGGAACGTCTGCTGCAACAACAAAGGGCCGTCAACGAGTACCTTTTTGAACTGGGTGGTAGGACTGGATCTGCAGAGCTGGGGATTTTTTTCCCCCGTTACTGGGTGCTTATGCGCGATGCCTGCAGGCTCATGCGACCTTTTGAAGAGGTGACAAATATGGTCAGTCGCACCGAAGGCACCATCAGCGACCTAATACCCTTCGCTTTCTTCCTGGAGCGTGCCGTGCGACGAGTGACAGATGAGGCTGTAGACCAGCGTGACGAGGAGCTGGAAGCGCACGATTTATGGTCGCAAACACCAGAACGAACCCAGGCACCTGCTGCAACGCAGGGAGAGGTGCCAGAAGTGGAGTCAGAGGAGGAAGGTGGCTTTGTGGAGGAGGAGGAGGAGGAGGACCAACAGGAGCAGGCTTCCCAGGGGGCTAGTGGTGACCTTTTGGGGACCCCTGGTCTTGTACGTGGCTGGGGGGAGGAGACCGTGGATGATGCAGTCCTTGATAATGAGGAAGCGGAGATGGATAGCTCTGCATCCAACCTTGTGAGAATGGGGTCTTTCATGCTGGCATGCCTGTTGAAGGACCCCCGTATCAAGAGGCTTAAGGAGAAGGACCTGTACTGGGTCGCAACGCTACTAGACCCTCGGTACAAGCATAAAGTGTCAGAAATGTTACCAACATACCACAAGTCCGAAAAGATGCGGCATTTACAAACCAGCCTGCAAAACATGTTGTACAATGCTTTTAAGGGTGATGTCACTTCAGGAACTCATCAACATTCCAGGGGCAGAGGTGCCAGTAATCCTGCCACGAGCACACCTGCAAGGACAAAGCCCTTTGGCCGGTCTGTAACGTCAGACATGCAAATGTTTTTCTGTCCAAGGCAGCGCCACAACCCTTCTGGATCCACCCTCAAAGAACGCCTCGACCGGCAGGTAGCGGACTACCTGGCATTAACTGCAGATATCGACACTCTGAGGAGCGATGAACCCCTGGACTACTGGGTGCGCAGGCTTGATCTGTGGCCAGAGCTGTCACAATTTGCCATGAACCTCTTGTCTTGCCCAGCCTCAAGTGTGCTCTCAGAAAGGACCTTCAGTGCAGCAGGAGGGATTGTAACTGAGAAGAGAACTCGCCTAGGTCACAAAAGTGTCGATTACCTGACCTTTATTAAAATGAATGAGGGGTGGATCTCGGAGGGTTACTGCACGCCGGAAGACTTGTTCTGACTTCTATGCAGCTGTCCTTCTCTTCAAGCCTCATGACTCCACACACAGCTGTCCTTTAGCGTCCTCCTCCCTCCGCCACCGTTACAAACTAGGGTGCAAACCCTACTGGTTTAATTTTTTCTGGCCTCTGTGCTTCAGTGGCTGCAACCAAAAAAACTGGGCAAACAATGTCTACAAGGTCAACGTATGGCGAAAAATGACTATTTTCAGCATTTATATGGCATATTTTTTCTGGCAACTGTGCTTCAGTGGCTGCGTCCAAAAAAATGCATATTTTCTGCATTTATATGGCATAATTTTTCTGGCCTCTGTGCTTCAGTGGCTGCAACCAAAAAAATGCATATTTTCTGCATTTATATGGCATAATTTTTCTGGCCTCTGTGCTTCAGTGGCTGCAACCAAAAAAATGCATATTTTCTGCATTTATATGGCATAATTTTTCTGGCCTCTGTGCTTCAGTGGCTGCAACCAAAAAAATGCATATTTTCTGCATTTATATGGCATAATTTTTCTGGCCTCTGTGCTTCAGTGGCTGCAACCAAAAAAAATTATTTTTTCAGCATTTATATGGCATATTTTTTCTGGCAACTGTGCTTCAGTGGCTGCGTCCAAAAAAACTGGGCAAACAATGTCTACAAGGTCAACGTATGGCGAAAAATGACTATTTTCAGCATTTATATGGCATAATTTTTCTGGCCTCTGTGCTTCAGTGGCTGCAACCAAAAAAATTTATATTTTCAGCATTTATATGGCATATTTTTTCTGGCAACTGTGCTTCAGTGGCTGCGTCCAAAAAAACTGGGCAAACAATGTCTACAAGGTCAACACACTGGGCAAAAAATGCCTACAGGGCAAATAATGCCTAAAAGGTCAACTTATACACTACTACAGCGATGGATACGGATTACGTAAAATTTATTATGGCTGCTTGAAAAAAGTCACTCCGGTGTTTTTTCTGGAGACGGTAATATTATGGATATTTAGACAGAATGTGAACACGGGCACACAGCTAGATAGCAGTTGGTTGAATAACACACTGGGCAAAAAATGCCTACAGGGCAAATAATGCCTAAAAGGTCAACTTATACACTACTACAGCGATGGATACGGATTACGTAAAATTTATTATGGCTGCTTGAAAAAAGTCACTCCGGTGTTTTTTCTGGAGACGGTAATATTATGGATATTTAGACAGAATGTGAACACGGGCACACAGCTAGATAGCAGTTGGTTGAATAACACACTGGGCAAAAAATGCCTACAGGGCAAATAATGCCTAAAAGGTCAACTTATACACTACTACAGCGATGGATACGGATTACGTAAAATTTATTATGGCTGCTTGAAAAAAGTCACTCCGGTGTTTTTTCTGGAGACGGTAATATTATGGATATTTAGACAGAATGTGAACACGGGCACACAGCTAGATAGCAGTTGGTTGAATAACACACTGGGCAAAAAATGCCTACAGGGCAAATAATGCCTAAAAGGTCAACTTATACACTACTACAGCGATGGATACGGATTACGTAAAATTTATTATGGCTGCTTGAAAAAAGTCACTCCGGTGTTTTTTCTGGAGACGGTAATATTATGGATATTTAGACAGAATGTGAACACGGGCACACAGCTAGATAGCAGTTGGTTGAATAACACACTGGGCAAAAAATGCCTACAGGGCAAATAATGCCTAAAAGGTCAACTTATACACTACTACAGCGATGGATACGGATTACGTAAAATTTATTATGGCTGCTTGAAAAAAGTCACTCCGGTGTTTTTTCTGGAGACGGTAATATTATGGATATTTAGACAGAATGTGAACACGGGCACACAGCTAGATAGCAGTTGGTTGAATAACACACTGGGCAAAAAATGCCTACAGGGCAAATAATGCCTAAAAGGTCAACTTATACACTACTACAGCGGTAGTAAAATAAAAAAAAAGTTAAATAAAAAAAGAATGAATATTAAAAAAAAAAAATTAAAGTTGGTGCTGCTGAACTACTAGGAGCAGCAGATTAGCACACCAGTCCCACTCCCCAACACTGCTAGACTAATAGCACTGGGCTCTTATAGTAGTAGTAGTAGTAGTAGTAGTAGTAGTAGTAGTAGTAGTAGTAGTAAAACAACAAAAAAATAAATAAAAGCAGTCCTTACAAGGACTATTGCTATTGCAGCAGTCAGCAGATGAGATCAGAAGCAGGACAGCTGCCCACTGCAGCTACATACAGAGCACTGCAGTAGAAGGTAGATTACTAGCCAGCAAAGCTACCTAAGCTTAAATGTCCCTCAAACCCCTGCAGACTTCTGTCCCTCCAATAACAGAGCAGTATCAAAACGATTACTAGCCAGCAAACTTTCAACTGTCCCTGAAATCACTAACAGGCAGCAGCTCTCTCCCTACACTATCTCTTCAGCACACACAGGCAGAGTGAAAAAAAGCTGCAGGGCTTCGGTTTTTATAGGGAAGGGGAGTGGTCCAAGGGAGAGCTTCCTGATTGGCTGCCATGTACCTGCTGGTCTGGGGTGAGAGGGCAAAAAAAAGCGCCAACAATGGCGAACCCAAAATGGCGAACGTCGCGCGACGTTCGCGAACTTCCGGCGAGCGCGAACACCCGATGTTCGCGCGAACAAGTTCGCCGGCGAACAGTTCGCGACATCTCTAGTTGAGTTTGCTTCCAACTGGGTCTGGTGAATGTGCTAAGGGGGTTATTTACTAAACCTTGAATTTATCTGGTCGGACTTTTTGAGGCAAAAACACAAATTTTTCATGGAAAAAAAACTCAGATTCCTTTAAGATTTATTATACCCCAATGTTGCAAAAAGCCCAAATCTGAAAATCCACCATCTCAGACCTGTCGAGGTCATGTATAAGTCAATGGCGTCTATCTCAATTTGAATTTATCGTGGTCTACGCTGGATTTGGCCCAAAAATCCGACTTTTTTGGTGTTTTCTGCAAAAACTCAAAGAAATTGAGCGATTCAGGAAACAAGCCCAAAAATTTGGAGTGATTATGGTTTTTGCCGGCGATTTTATCTAGTTTTTATGTAATCCGATTAATTTGGGTTATATTTTATCAATAAACAAGGTCAAATCGAGCATGGGAATTTGGTTTTTTTATAATAAAGTATGAGATAAAGTTTTAATAAACAACCCCCTAAGTGACCGGTTTGGTATATTCACATTTGGCATACCTGTCTTTTTTATTGAATGGACATACTACACTATATGCGCTTTCATTAACAAGAGAGCTGAGAGAGAAGCAAACGAAGAGGCAGAACTTGCTGCTAGTTGCTCTTTATTGCACACATGTTTCGGGCCCAGAGCCCTTTATCACTTGATGTTGTGTGCAATAAAGAGCACCTAGCAGCAAGTTCTGCCTCTTCGTTTGCTTCTCTCTCAGCTCTCTTGTTAATTGACTTCATTTCCTACACCTGTAGCGGGGGTGCCTTGCTGAGATTGAGAGCACAGCTGCCAATCCCCCAGTCACTCTAATACATTGTCCAGATATGCGCTTTCATATTTGTGTGCTTCTTTTCTAGTGTTCACAAGCAGTGATGGGCAAATAAATTCGACACACATTTTGCCGCAAGCGAATTAATGAAGATGAAAAATCAGCCGTGTCAAAAAAAATGGCGCCTGAAAATTGGCGTGCGCATAAAAATTGTCGCATCTCAAAATTATTCGGACGCCCATTGACTTTAATGCATTTAGGCCAATAGGTCTGGATAACAGATCTTTCTGTAATTTGGATCTCCATACCTTAGTTCTACTAAAAAAAATATTTAAACATTAAACCCAACAGGATTGTTTTGCCTTAAATAAGGATTAATTAAATCTTAGTTGGGATTAGGGATGTAGCGAACGTCGGAAAAAAAGTTCGCGAACATATTCGCGAACTTGCGCAAAAATGCGAGCGGTTCGCGAACGGTTCGCGAACCCCATAGACTTCAATGGGAAGGCAAACTTTAACATCTAAAAAAGACATTTCTGTCCAGAAAAATGATTTTAAAGTTGTTTAAAGGGTGCAACGACCTGGACAGTGGCATGCCAGAGGGGGATCAAGGGCAAAAATGTATCTGAAAAATCTGCCTGTGTGTGCTTGGAAGAGATAGTGTAGGGGGAGAGCTGTTAGTGATTTCAGGGACAGATGATAGTAAGTTTGCTGGCTAGTAATCTGCTTGATACTGCTCTGTATTGGAGGGACAGAAGTCTGCAGGGATTTGAGGGACATTTTAGCTTAGGTAGCTTTGCTGGCTAGTAATCTACTGTTCTCTTTAAACAACTGCCATACGTTGACCTTGTAGGCATTGTTTGCCCAGTTTTTTTGGACGCAGCCACTGAAGCACAGTTGCCAGAAAAAATATGCCATATAAATGCTGAAAATAGTAATTTTTCGCCATACGTTGACCTTGTAGACATTGTTTGCCCAGTTTTTTTTGGACGCAGCCACTGAAGCACAGTTGCCAGAAAAAATATGCCATATAAATGCTGAAAATAGTAATTTTTCGCCATACGTTGACCTTGTAGACATTGTTTGCCCAGTTTTTTTGGACGCAGCCACTGAAGCACAGTTGCCAGAAAAAATATGCCATATAAATGCTGAAAATAGTAATTTTTTGCCATACGTTGACCTTGTAGGCATTGTTTGCCCAGTTTTTTTGGTCGCAGCCACTGAAGCACAGTTGCCAGAAAAAATATGCCATATAAATGCTGAAAATAGTCATTTTTTGCCATATACGTTGAGTCAACGTATGGCAAAAAATGACTATTTTCAGCATTTATATGGCATATTTTTTCTGGCCTCTGTGCTTCAGTGGCTGCGGCCAAAAAAACTGGGCAAACAATGCCTACAAGGTCAACGACGTTGACCTTGTAGGCATTGTTTGCCCAGTTTTTTTGGCCGCAGCCACTGAAGCACAGAGGCCAGAAAAAATATGCCATATAAATGCTGAAAATAGTCATTTTTTTGGTCGCAGCCACTGAAGCACAGTTGCCAGAAAAATTATGCCATATAAATGCTGAAAATATAAATTTTTTTGGTTGCAGCCACTGAAGCACAGAGGCCAGAAAAATTATGCCATATAAATGCAGAAAATATGCATTTTTTTGGTCGCAGCCACTGAAGCACAGTTGACAGAAAAATTATGCCATATAAATGCTGAAAATATAAATTTTTTTGGTTGCAGCCACTGAAGCACAGAGGCCAGAAAAATTGTGCCATATAAATGCAGAAAATATGCATTTTTTTGGTCGCAGCCACTGAAGCACAGTTGACAGAAAAATTATGCCATATAAATGCTGAAAATATAATTTTTTTTGGTTGCAGCCACTGAAGCACAGAGGCCAGAAAAATTATGCCATATAAATGCAGATAATATGCATTTTTTTGGACGCAGCCACTGAAGCACAGTTGCCAGAAAAAATATGCCATATAAATGCTGAAAATAGTCATTTTTCGCCATACGTTGACCTTGTAGACTTTGTTTGCCCAGTTTTTTTGGTTGCAGCCACTGAAGCACAGAGGCCAGAAAAAATTAAACCAGTAGGGTTTGCACCCTAGTTTGTAACGGTGGCGGAGGGAGGAGGACGCTAAAGGACAGCTGTGTGTGGAGTCATGAGGCTTGAAGAGAAGGACAGCTGCATAGAAGTCAGAACAAGTCTTCCGGCGTGCAGTAACCCTCCGAGATCCACCCCTCATTCATTTTAATAAAGGTCAGGTAATCGACACTTTTGTGACCTAGGCGAGTTCTCTTCTCAGTTACAATCCCTCCTGCTGCACTGAAGGTCCTTTCTGAGAGCACACTTGAGGCTGGGCAAGACAAGAGGTTCATGGCAAATTGTGACAGCTCTGGCCACAGATCAAGCCTGCGCACCCAGTAGTCCAGGGGTTCATCGCTCCTCAGAGTGTCGATATCTGCAGTTAATGCCAGGTAGTCCGCTACCTGCCGGTCGAGGCGTTCTTTGAGGGTGGATCCAGAAGGGTTGTGGCGCTGCCTTGGACAGAAAAACATTTGCATGTCTGACGTTACAGACCGGCCAAAGGGCTTTGTCCTTGCAGGTGCGCTCGTGGCAGGATTACTGGCACCTCTGCCCCTGGAATGTTGATGAGTTCCTGAAGTGACATCACCCTTAAAAGCATTGTACAACATGTTTTGCAGGCTGGTTTGTAAATGCCGCATCTTTTCGGACTTGTGGTATGTTGGTAACATTTCTGACACTTTATGCTTGTACCGAGGGTCTAGTAGCGTTGCGACCCAGTACAGGTCCTTCTCCTTAAGCCTCTTGATACGGGGGTCCTTCAACAGGCATGACAGCATGAAAGACCCCATTCTCACAAGGTTGGATGCAGAGCTATCCATCTCCGCTTCCTCATTATCAAGGACTGCATCATCCACGGTCTCCTCCCCCCAGCCACGTACAAGACCAGGGGTCCCCAAAAGGTCACCACTAGCCCCTGGGAAGCCTGCTCCTGTTGGTCCTCCTCCTCCTCCTCCACAAAGCCACCTTCCTCCTCTGACTCCACTTCTGGCACCTCTCCCTGCGTTGCAGCAGGTGCCTGGGTTCGTTCTGGTGATTCCGACCATAAATCGTGCGCTTCCAGCTCCTCGTCACGCTGGTCTACAGCCTCATCTGTCACTCGTCGCACGGCACGCTCCAGGAAGAAAGCGAAGGGTATTAGGTCGCTGATGGTGCCTTCGGTGCGACTGACCATATTTGTCACCTCTTCAAAAGGTCGCATGAGCCTGCAGGCATCGCGCATAAGCACCCAGTAACGGGGGAAAAAAATCCCCAGCTCTGCAGATCCAGTCCTACCACCCAGTTCAAAAAGGTACTCGTTGACGGCCCTTTGTTGTTGCAGCAGACGTTCCAACATAAGGAGCGTTGAATTCCAGCGAGTCTGGCTGTCAGAAATCAAACGCCTGACTGGCATGTTGTAGCGCTGCTGAATGTCAGCAAGGCGTGCCATGGCTGTGTAGGAACGTCTGAAATGGGCCGACACCTTTCTGGACTGGGTGAGAACGTCCTGGAATCCTGGGTACTTGGAGACAAAACGTTGGACTATTAAATTTAACACATGTGCCATGCAGGGCACATGTGTTAAATTTCCCAGTCTCAACGCTGCCAACAGATTGCTTCCATTGTCACACACCACTTTTCCGATCTGCAGTTGGTGTGGGGTCAGCCACCGATCGGCCTGTGACTGCAGAGATGACAGGAGTACAGATCCGGTATGGTTTTTGCTTTCCAGGCACGTCATCCCCAAGACAGCGTGACAACGGCGTACCTGGCACGTCGAATAGCCTAGGGGGAGCTGGGGGTGCACAGGTGTGGAGGAGGAGAAGGAGGACCCAGCAGCAGAGTAAGAAGAAGAAGAGGAAGAAGACGAGGTAGAGAGCGATGGAGGAGTAGAGGTGGTGGCAGAACCGCGTGCAATCCGTGCCGGTGACACCAACTCCACTGTTGTTGTTGTTGAGCTACCCATTCCCTGCTTCCCATTCCCAGCCATTACCAAGTTCACCCAGTGGGCAGTGTAGGTGACATACCTGCCCTGACCATGCTTGGAGGACCATGCGTCAGTAGTCATATGGACCTTTGGCCCAACACTAAGTGACAGAGATGCGGTAACTTGGCTCTGCACATGTTGGTACAGGTGTGGTATTCCCTTTTTAGAAAAAAAATTGCGGCTGGGTACCTTCCACTGCGGTGTCCCAATTGCTACAAATTTGCGGAAGGCCTCAGAGTCCACCAGCTGGTATGGTAAAAGCTGGCGGGCTAAGAGTGCAGACAAGCCAGCTGTCAGACGCCGGGCAAGGGGGTGACAGTCAGACATTGGCTTCTTACGCTCAAACATGGCCTTCACAGAAACTTGGCTGGTGGCAGATGACTGGGAATGGGAACAGGTGGTCAAGGTGGAAGGCGGAGTGGAGGGTGGTTCAGATGGGTCAAGGAGAGCAGAGGTAGAGCAGTAAGATGCTGGACCAGAAGGAGTGTGGCTTTTAGTTTGCCTGTTGCCTTTGAGGTGTTGCTCCCAAAGTGCTTTGTGCTTGCCGCTCATGTGCCTTCGCATAGAAGTTGTACCTATGTGGCTGTTGGGCTTACCAAGGCTCAGTTTCTGACTGCACTCATTGCAAATTACAATGCTTTTGTCAGAGGCACACACATTAAAAAAATCCCACACTGCTGACTTTTTGGAAGTGTGCGATCTGGCGGTAACAGTAGAAGTTGGCGGCATTGGCGGCAATGGCGGGTGCGTTGGCCGGCTGAACACAGGTGCCGATACATGTTGTTGCCCTACTGATCCCTGCGGGCTGTCCTCCCTGCTTCTTCTAAGTCTTATTCTCCTACTGCCTCTCTGACTCTCCGTCTCTCCATCTGAACTACCCTCCTCTTGCTCTCTTCTACTAGGCACCCACAAAACATCAATCTCCTCATCATCATTCTCCTCAGATGCATCAATTTCTTCTGACACATCACAGAAGGAAGCAGCAGCGGGGACCTCCTCCTCATCACTCATCATTATGTCCATCTCTGTCGTGTTCTCTGCCAGAATTAAATCTGGTGTAACGTCCTCATCTCCTTCATCTTCTTCTGCCAATAATGGTTGCGCATTACTCAGTTCAAGAAACTCATGGGAAAATAACTCCTCTGACTCCAGTGAAGAAGGGGCACCGGTGGTGGAGGAAGTGTTACGTGGGGTGGCCATAGCAGTGGAGGATGAGGAGGATGTTGTGGTAAAGTTAGAAACGGTAGAGGATGGGGTGTGCTGTGTAAGCCAGTCAACTACCTCTTCAGCATTTTGGGAGTTCAGGGTCATTGGCTTTTTAAAACTGGGCAATTTGCTAGGGCCACAGGATTGCATAGCAGCACGGCCCCTAGCACGGCCTCTGCGTGGCGGCCTGCCTTTGCCTGGCATTATTTTTAAAAAAACAACAACAACAAAAACTCAGTTGGTTTTTCTGGAAACGATAATACACACAGCTAGATGGCAGTTTGAAGAAAACAGTGTGCAAATAATGCCTACAAGGTCAACGTATACACAGCGGTGGATACGGATTACGTAAAATATAAGAATGCTGCTTGAAAAAAAGTAACTCAAGTGGTTTTTCTAGAGACGATAATATTATCAATATTTAGACAAAATGTGAACAAGCTCACACAGCTAGATGGCGGTTTGAAGAAAACACTGTGCAAATAATGCCCACAAGATCAACGTATACACTACTACAGCGGTGGATACGGATTACGTAAAATATATTATGGCTGCTTGAAAAAAGTCACTCCGGTGTTTTTTCTGGAGACGGTAATATTATGGATATTTAGACAGAATGTGAACAAGGTCACACAGCTAGATGGCAGTTGGTTGAATAACACACTGGGCAAAAAATGCCTACAGGGCAAATAATGCCTAAAAGGTCAACTTATACACTACTACAGCGATGGATACGGATTACGTAAAATATATTATGGCTGCTTGAAAAAAGTCACTCCGGTGTTTTTTCTGGAGACGGTAATATTATGGATATTTAGACAGAATGTGAACAAGGTCACACAGCTAGATGGCAGTTGGTTGAATAACACACTGGGCAAAAAATGCCTACAGGGCAAATAATGCCTAAAAGGTCAACTTATACACTACTACAGCGGTAGTAAAATAAAAAAAAGTAAAATAAAAAAAAAATGAATATTAAAAAAAAAAAATTACAGTTGGTGCTGCTGAACTACTAGGAGCAGCAGATTAGCACACCAGTCCCACTCCCCAACACTGCTAGACTAATAGCACTGGGCTCTTATAGTAGTAGTAGTAGTAGTAGTAGTAGTAGTAGTAAAACAACAAAAAAATAAATAAAAGCAGTCCTTACAAGGACTACTGTTATTGCAGCAGTCAGCAGATGAGATCAGAAGCAGGACAGCTGCCCACTGCAGCTACATACAGAGCACTGCAGTAGAAGGTAGATTACTAGCCAGCAAAGCTACCTAAGCTTAAATGTCCCTCAAACCCCTGCAGACTTCTGTCCCTCCAATAACAGAGCAGTATCAACACGATTACTAGCCAGCAAACTTTCAACTGTCCCTGAAATCACTAACAGGCAGCAGCTCTCTCCCTACACTATCTCTTCAGCACACACAGGCAGAGTGAAAAAACGCTGCAGGGCTTCGGTTTTTATAGGGAAGGGGAGTGGTCCAGGGGAGAGCTTCCTGATTGGCTGCCATGTACCTGCTGGTCTGGGGTGAGAGGGCAAAAAAAAGCGCCAACAATGGCGAACCCAAAATGGCGAACGTCGCGCGACGTTCGCGAACTTCCGGCGAGCGCGAACACCCGATGTTCGCGCGAACAAGTTCGCCGGCGAACAGTTCGCGCCATCTCTAGTTGGGATCAAACACAAGGTAATGTTTTATTATAACAGAGAAAATTTTTAAAAATGTATTATTTGAATAAAATGGAGTCTATGGGAGATGGCCTTCCTGTAATTCAGAACTTTCTGGATAACGGTTTTCTGGATAACGGATCCCATTAATTTCTGTTTGCTATGATGAAGACATGCAGTTGGGCTTTATCCTTTATTCATGGTGATTTATGAATAATATTTTCTTCCGCAGATCAAAGCACTGCCCCTGCCGCAAGTCCAACTTAAATAAGCACTAATGGGCACGATTTTCTGATCGGCTGTTGGTGTTTAGAAACAACAAAGCACTATGTCTAGTTTTGCATTTGGCATCTTACATGCTAAAAAATCTTTAATTCAGCAGCTTGTTTTTTATTTGCCTCCCTCCTGATCCCTAAACAGCAACATAAAATTATTTCAGCATAAAGTAGTCTGTTACACCACTAAACTGCATTAATTTCATTTTATTTCGCTATGAATTGGCTCCAGCTCACGTTTTACAAGCTGTTAAATACTATGTGAACATTTTTTACAGTCAAAATAAATTCTTACCAGAGTTATCAAGTACTGCTCTCGCCGAAGAAAATCCCCTAAAAATAATTTCTGACTTTCTCAAGTAAACGGTAATGAAGTGATAATGCGCAAAGAACACAGGCCTGGAGTTGATCTTCGCCAATGGAAACAGACACTGCAGGCTAATTATACTAAATGGGACAGAGCCTGACAGGGAAAACATTCCCTAAAATTCCAAAGGTTTTCTATCAAGTCTGAAAAAGTGAATTTTCTCACCACTTGAGCCTGTTAGGACTTACAATATATGACTTAGTCTCCCCTCAGGGAATGACATTCCACCCCATTTTCTAGGCACAGAGGGAATTGATGATTATATGCCATGTTGGACTGCAAATAATGGCGTTATTGCAACTGTAGATAAAATATTTATTACACTGGAGTCCCAGTCACTTCCATTTCCAATCAAAAGTCCCAAATGCATAATCCAGACAGAATACTGAATTACATAGCCTGGATATGATTACCCCAGCTCCATATTGCCCATGCATTACTGGTATGGGATCTCTTATCTAGAAACCTGATATTCAGAAAGCTCTGAATTATTGGAAGGTTATAAAGTCCATTCATGTAAAAAATTCTATTTTTTTCAGATGATTTCCACTGTTATTATAAAACTGTACCTTGTACTTGATCCTAACTAGGGTTGCAACCCATCAAAAAAAAAAAAAGAAATTAAGTTAGTGGAGATTAAAACAAGAATTCTTAGAGAAGTTAGACACATATTCTTAAACAACAGAAATGATTCAGAAAGAAATGTAAATAACGACTTAAAAAAAACAGTTTGTCAGAAAAGGAAAAAGCTAACAGAATCAGCCAGTATTTCACTGGCTTAGCCAGGAAAATAGCAGCCAATCCAGTGCCACTTCTTTTTTGTTTATAAGAATACACTGATTCTGTTAGCTTTTTCCTTTTCTGACAATTTGTTTTTTTTTAAGTCGTTATTTACATTTCTTTCTGAATCATTTCTGTTGTTTAAGAATATGTGTCTAACTTCTCTAAGAATTCTTGTTCTAATCTCCACTAACTTAATTTCTTTTTTTTTTTTTTTCATGGGTTGTTCTTACATGCTTAAAGGAATAGTTCAGTGTGAAAATAAAAACTGTGTAAATAGATAGGCTGTGCAAAATAAAAAATGTTTCTAATATAGTTAGTTAGCCAAAAATGTAATATATAAAGGCTAGCGTGAACAGATGTCTAATAAAACAGCCAGAATCCAACTTCCTGCTTTTCAGCTCTATAACTCTGAGCTAGTCAGCGACTTGAAGGGGGGCCACATGGTACATTTCTGTTCAGTGAGTTTGTAATTGACTCTCAGCATTCAGCTCAGATTCAAAAGCAACAGAAATGACCCATGTGGCCCCCCCTCAAGTCTCTGATTGGTTACTGTCTGGTAGCCAGGGCAATCAGTCAGTGTAAACCAAGAGAGCTGAAAAGCAGGAAGTAGTGATCTGACTGACTTGTTATACATGAAATCACTCCAGCCTTTATACATTACATTTTTGGCTATCTAACTATATTAGAAACATTTTTTATATTGCACAGCCTATCTATTTACCCAGTTTTTATTTTTATACTGAACAATTCCTTTAAATGAACAGTAACATCAAAAAATAAAAGTCTTGAAAAGTAATAAAAGTAATGAAAATATGATGCAGTGTTGCCCTGCACTGGTAAAACTGCTGTGTTTGCTTCAGAAACACTACTATTGTTTATATAAATGAGCTGTTGTGTAGCAATGGGGGCAGCCATTCAAAGGAGAAAAGGCTCAGATTACACAGCAGATAGCAGATACACTCTGTCTGTCTAATGGTCTTATCTATTATCCATTAGTCAACCTGTGCCATATAGCCGTTTGTCAATATCCGCCATTGCTACACAGCAGCTTGTTTATATGAACTATATTAGTGTTTCTGAAGCAAACAGATCAGCTTTACCAGTGTAGGACAACACTACATGATATTTTCATTACTTTAAACCACTTTTATTTTTTGACGTTACTGTTCCTTTAATAAAATCTGGGCGAGTTTTAAATGTTTTATCAGGATACTTTTGACTGTTAGGCTCTGTCACTCTCTGCTTTTGTTTGAGATGATTTTGCCCATGTTATCCTCTTAAAAGTTCCAAATACAATTGTATTCAACAGCCAGGAGAGCTCTCTAATAAATAACCACATTTTTATCATACGTATAAAGATTATTGTCATTTGATTCTTCTGGTTCTTTTTAAAGTTGCAGCATTTCATTGTCTTATAATCACATCAGCTTCTAATTATTTAATTTATCACCCAATACACACTTCATCATTCATTTTTGTCCTTATCATACTGATTCTGTTTATAATTTGTACTTAGCTTGTGATAATCACAAAACCAGTGCTACTTATTCATTGTGATACTTCAGCTTTATAGAATCATAGTTAGAAATAAATCTAGAAGCAAAAACGTTTACTTAGGGTCTAGTTGACCATCCCTGACAATACCTAAGATTATGAAGCTAGCCTTTCCAAAATCATAAGTAGATTTCTCCTAAAAACTGGTTTACCGACACATATTTCAAATGGCATCATGTATTGATTGCTTTTTCCAAAATCCTCATTTTACCTGGATAAGTATTGATATACTATTAGTTATTAGATATGATATTGGTTATCAGTTGACTATATCATGTCTGAAATAAAATTTTTCTAGCTGGCTTCTTGACGTAGAGGCCCATTTATTAAAGGTCAAATTTTAGTGGTATCAGAGCTCTTTGAAACCACAATTAAACTCATTTTCTCTAAAACCACAAATGCCATGAAATTTATAAAAACATCTGAATATAAAAAGTATGAACTGGAAAAGATGCCTAAGGATCTGAATAAAAATACAAAGACCACTAAGACCTCTAAAAAAAATTGAGTTTTTCAGACTAGTGAAAAAATATCTGAAAAAAAGTCTTAATGGCAAAAGAAAGTTCCAATAGGATCTACATGATCTTAATTGCTTTGACTTGTTGCCGATGGTTTTCACACTTAATAAATCTTGAATTTTTATAGTTTTAGAGAAATAAAAACACAAATTTTTAGAGAGGAGAAACGATTTGTGAAAAAAATAGAAATCCAAATGCTGGTTAATGACACACAGACTAGTTCTTTCATATACTGACGTTCTGATAGTCTATAGTTTTATATTTTTTATTAGTTAAAATCACCCAAAATTATATTACCCTGTTTTGCTGCCTTTGGTGACATATAACAAACTGCTTTTAGTAGCTCCTATGATATTTGCAGTATCTAGATTTTCAATTCCATTCCCATTATTCTCATTTAGGATTAAGTGTGATAAAAAAAACATGTATCTTTTCTATTAAAGGGACAACGCGATAGATAAAAAGCAGGGGTGCAAGTTAAGGTTAAAGCTGACACTTCATTTAATACAGATGGTCTAAGGTACATAGCATCATAAGGTCATCAAAAAAAATAATTTAAATAAAATGGGTGCCGCCACCCTTCATTTTTTCTGCCAATATTAATTTAAATGCAGAAAACTCCATGTCTTGCTCTTAATTTCAGATAATGGCTGGGGGTCAATTCTGAAGGAGTTGATGCCAAACCATCATTCCACTTGTACTTATGCTTCCAAGACCAAGTTGCACGCTACATTTGAATATTGAATATTGGCAATCGCATGCATTTGGTGAATGTGTTTTTTTTTCTATTATTTCTCCCATATATTGTTCCCTTGCATTCCTGTATGGCAGCTCCATGACAATGAATGGTAGTGGAAAAAGAACATTGTTAAAGGACTATAAAGAGATATAAAAGTGTGGCACTGAATAAAGAAGGAAACACCCACAACCTGCCAGCTGCATGAGTATAATAGGCTTTATGAGGTCATCCTGTGACCCCATAAGGGCTTCTGTTAAAATAACCAATTGCCTTTCACATTTTATTGACCCTGTTTATACAAAAGTCAAGACCCCAGAAAGACAGCCGGGATGTTAAAGAAAGGGCAGAGTTGTGGGTGGTTCCACATCAACATTTGTTTAAAAAAAATTTAGTTGGGATGGTTTAACATCATATGTTTTCACCATTTTTCTCTCACTATGTCAGCATTGTTAAAATGTAGTTCTCTCTGTTACATGATAAAATGTATAGCAAAAAAAGGTAAAGTAAAATTTTAAATCATTAGGCCTAATGGTTCACAGTGTATTGGCAGGCACAACTTTCCCTTGTTTGCTATAGTATATACAGGAGCAGTGGCCAGCTCCATGTTGTAGCTCCCGCCATTTCCAGCTACAGTTAGGTGATCACAGTGGTGGACAATAAAAGGGCAACTATGTTTGGGAGTTTTAACCTTGAAAGCAACATGTTGCAGGTAAAACATAGTCCCTGTGTGAAATGTATAATGAAGCAATAGAATTCTTAATAAATCAGATTAAAGTGAGCGTAGAACAGGTAGTTTAATGTAGTTGGCCAGCTTAAATATATTGCAATATATGGACAAACAATCCCTGGGAGGACATTTTTAGTAGCTTAAGGCATACACTGTATCAGTGTCCTTAATATATTGATTATGGGTTGAGTGCAGAGGACCTCTTTGCCAACATGATAAAATCATAGGGTACGGATATAGTGGTCAGGTTATTTTGGGGACATGTTAAATGGTGTCTGCAGAAAATTTGCTGGCTTCTGGTCCTTCTGTCTTATAGCTGCAGTTCTGAAAGTAAAAGAATTATTTCAAACTAACGAGAAAAAGGAAAGTTGGACTCTTCTGGCCCTGTTGTTTTTTATTCTTTTTTTTTTCATCATACCTTCTTTACTGTGCATACATAAGTGAAAAATCATAGCAGGTTTACAGTAGCATAGTATTTATGAACACAAGCGCAGTGTGTAAAGTGCAATTTCGGACACAAATAACCATATTGCATCCACAACTGCAGGGTTGCATTCACTGCTATTTGCATGATGGAAGAAAATGGTGCAATTGTACTTGCATTTTGGAAGAAATAGGGTACAGGGTCACTAGGTACAAGTCTGGTGTTCCTTTTGATGCAACCCACTGTGGGAACCCTGAAGTTACTGTCAGGTCCATGGTGGCGATAGCCCAAGGGTTCTTCAGTGGTATGTAGCGTTCATCAGGCAAAATAGGTGCTTTGCCAAAATAGGCACAAGGCAAAATAGGTGCTTTGGCAACCATGTGGAAATACAGGAGTGTGTTTGGACTCAAGTATCACCCTTATAAAATCTATCAATATGTCATCTCTATTACCCCCACTTGTGGGTGCATTTTTAGCATGCGTCCTTCATTTCTTTCATGGAGACACTTAAATCCAGTTGAGTTTAACGTCCCCATAACAATCTCTACACATCTGATGCATGATGTTCATTTGGAAGGTTGTGCCAGGTATATGTTCATTTGAAAGGTTGTGTGTGCTATATGTTCATTTGGAAGATTGTGCCTGCTATATGTTCATTTGGAAGGTTGTGCCTGCTATATGTTCATTTGGAAGGTTGTGCCTGCTATATGTTCATTTGGAAGGTTGTGCCTGCTATATGTATATATGGAAGGTTGTGCCTGCTATATGTTCATTTGGAAGGTTGCAAGTAAACTTACTATACTGCTAGGTTCAACTGGCTAAGTACCGAATTGCACAGGGGTAATTCCTCAACTGATGGGCCACTCAAATTCTCAGTCATTTTAAGACGGCAGCAATGTAAATGTGATCATTATGTATCCATAAGAATGTCAGCTGAGCTTCAGTCATGTGCATAGCTATATATGGGATTATCCATCTCAGTTTGGGAACATTTCCTGGACTGGTTAAGCCACTGTCATCTACAACGGCAAAGGTTAAATTACTTCTTCCAATCTAGGACATATGACCTATAAGTACAAATTTTTGTTTAAATATGTGTCTGTTAATGGCTTTTATATATACAGTAATTCTTTGCATTCATTCCCTGCTACACTTAAACAAAGAGTCATTGCTTTAGCAAGAAAACACATATTTCAAGGTTTACAGATGTGCATATTTACACAGAAGGATAAAAAAAAGTCTTGGCTGATACTACGGCCAAAGAAAATGAACGTTTAATTCTTTTGTAATTTTTTGATTCCCTAAAGTAGGCCTCTTGTCAGGAACATGGGGTGTGCAATGATATATAATTCCACAAGCCTCTGAAATTGAGCATTCAGTAAGAGGAATGATGAATGTTTATGTGTTAATATTTAAGTGGTTTACATACAAAGCATTGCTATTGGTGTTATTTTTAAGAGCTCTAAGTTTGAATTATTATTTTATGTCCAGTTTGAAAGTGACATCAAGGAGCCTCCGTTTTAACTGCCACTGGAAGCAAGGAAACACAGACACAAGTTTTTCTTTATCCATGCGCCTCAAAGTCTACTCTGCATTTTGTTTCTCCATCATCCGAGGCAGAAAATGTAATTAGTCACAAACAAATGGCTTTTGAAAAGGTGCATAAAAAGAGCTCAACATTAAAGGAGCTATTTTTAAGAAACGCGGTGGCTGAGGATCAAATGTTTAATGCAGATCTGGGACAGGAGAGGTCAAACCTGCACCTTGCCTTTCATCTAGTCATTAAAGAGTTTTTACATTCTTCACAGTTCACACATCTTTCATGCATATGCACCAAATGTTTGAGGGTGGTAAATATATACACAAATATATATGCAGATAGGGACAAAATGTAGAAAATACATTTATTAAAGCCAAAAAATTATAGATGAACTTTGGGGAAGCAAATATGAATAGTAGTTTGCTCATACATACTGTAACTAGAAGAGATGCTATACTTTAGAACAGATGTTTTGGGATTGTTTTCTGGTATGTTTGTGTACTGACACTTCTTCAGGCCCTACTTTATCCCTAGTTATCTCAGGTTGGGCCCTACCATATTTTGAAGGCACCAGCCCTACAACCTGGGAACTGAAGATCTAGGAACGTGGATGTCAAATGTTTTCAGTTTAAGCCCCCCCTTGAAGTGTCAACCTTTAAACAGGTACCTTTTTGAAGGCCCAACTAGCTGTAGTTCCAAGAAAATGTCCTGGTGGGCAAGCCCCACAATTTGGGGACCATTGACCTAGGGTATGCAAAGCCCTAGTACCATGATTTCTGTCTCCTGTTAAATTTAATAACTACAGCCTGACTTTCTAAAGCCCCCCCCAAAGAGTAATATCCTGATGAAAAAGGGTTATGTTATTTACGCCCGCAATGCCACAGCTGATATTGCCACTTTTTATAACTTTGTTTGAATTTTTAAAATATGCAAAATAATTTTACTTTTAACATTATATATCTTAAAGTAAAGATAATGAAGGAATACAAGCAACAGTTATACAGCTGATCCCAGCCTGATGCTCGGGACTGGAGAGTGCCTTCTGCTGAAAAAAAAAAAGATGGATTTGATTGCCACAGATATGGAACCAGTCATCCAGAATCCTTGGGACCTGGGGTTTTCTGGATAATGGATTTTCCTGTAATTTGGATCTTCATACCTTAAATCTATTAGAAAATCATGTAAACATTAAATACACCCAATAGGCTGCTTTTTTGCTTCCAATATGCATTAATTTAATCTTATTTTGGATTAAGTACAAGGTACTGTTTTATTACCACAGAAAAAAGGAAACCCTTTTTAAAATTGTGGGTTATTTGGAGTCTATGGGAGATGGCCTTTCCTTAATTAAGATCTCTGGATAACAGGTTTCCGTATAACAGATTCAAAACTGGTATACAAAACTGCAAATTCAAGAAAAAATATCATCAAAGGCTGCGTTTAACAGTTAAAAGGATCATGTAAAAAAGATTGTCTCCATTGAAATGGTTTATGCTGATGAGAGGGGAATTTTATCATTTGTCTTCTAAAAAAGCTCCCAGCCCTAAATTCCCTTAAGAGGTCAGCGCTTGAGACTTAAAAAAAAACCTAGTGTAGGGTAGACTATAAGAGCATGTTAGGATGAAATCATCCTGTGGGTCTGCACTGGATGATAAGGAAGGCAATATTTCAACTGACAAGTCTAGAGAAAAAAAAATCCCTAAATATAAAACATTTTCTTGGCAGGAGAGTTGACTTGAGTTGAAGTGGGTTAAATATATCCTGTGAATGTGCACTAAGTGAGAATGTAAATCTTTGTGTTACTCTAAACCCTAGGGCCACAACTAGCTGCACAAATTAACAATTCTCAACAGTACTGTCAATATTTCCAAGCTGGAAGTATTCCAGCTGAGCAGAGCAGGGTTCTTTTTCAATTTATGAGGATTAAAGACTCATCCTGGGTTTGCACCTTGTGAGATTGAGTGCCTGCTGACCCTCGAGAGAGATGCAGAATACACTGAATGTTGCACATCCCTGCCCTCCAACCACTCATGTCTGGAAGTCAACAATTTCCCATTTTTTGCTTGCCAAAATAGATAGGAGTTACGATAAACAAAAATTACTTTGTAAGAGCATAAATATTTCTACATACATACAGCTTGGGGATACATATTACTATTTAATTAAAAGCAAATGTTGCCTTGAGGAATATTGACTTTTTTTGCAGATTACACCTGGTAGAATACCTTCTAGATCCTTATTCTTTGTAGAATTATATATTGATGTAAGCAACTGATAATAATGTATGCCTAATGGTGTGTCTACTGTATCAGAATTGAGGTCCATATGATTTTCAAACAAGCAGACAATGTAGGAGATATTACATGTAGTCATTACTCTTAACATGGGTGCACATAAAGAGATACATGCTGCCCAAATGTTGCCAAATTGGCTGATATCTCAGACCTGGCAAGGTCCTGCATAAGTCAATGGGAGAGGCACATATCTCAATTTGAAGTTTTTGTGGTCTGCACTGGGTTTAGCCTGAAAATCCAACTTTTTGGGGGGTTTCAGGCTGTCCTCTTTAGGAAAGCAGAAATGCTTATTTACATGAATAAATATTCCTGGAATATTATGTGTTGTTTATATACTGCTAGCATTTACCGCATGTCCGTAAAATCTTCTCACCATAGTAACCAAAAAAGGACAAAATAAAAGCCAAAAGAACTGTTACACATAGGGGCCCATTTATTAAACATCAATTTTTTCTGGTCGAGTTTTTTAGGGGGAAAACTCAAATTTTTAGTGGAAAAATAAAAACTCAAATTTTTTGAGATTCATTAAACCCCCAAAGCTACTAAAAATATGAATATCTGAAAATACGGCATCTCAAACCTGTCAAGGTCATGTAGAAATCAATGGCATGAACTTATTCCTTGATGTTGTGTGCTGCGCTGGATAATCCGATATAGTTGGGGTTTTTGTCTGATAATCTGATAAAGTCGAGTTTTCACAGCAACAATCGGTTTAAATTGAGTTTTCGGAGTGTCAATCATACAATACGAATTGATGCTCGATTTTGTTGCAGAGTTTTTTTCCTTTGGGATTTTTCAAGAAAAATGATTGATAAATGAATTCTATTTGTGGAAAGGAGTTAGGTCGACTTTGTTTTAAAAAAAGAAAATTGATCAATTTGCATTTTAGAATACTAATAACTGTACTCAAGACTCAAACACCCTCTGCAACCCAAGCATGTTTCTCCAAATCATTTTCTGAAGGTAAATCTAGCCCAAAATGTTTTCTGTGTATTAAATCAAAGGCAGAACTGTATGAAGCCATACAAAAAAAGTCATCGTTTTAGGCAATCATGTGGTTTGTGTATGTGTACATGCTGTGAACAAAAATTTGTGATTCTTAAGGAAAGAATGTTAAGCTCCTTCCCTACAGGGATCGACTGACCCTTAGGAGCACTGTGTGTAATTAGCAGAATAGGTTTTGACTCAGTATGTAAAAACCACTTGAGAACTGAGCTAAATGGTGTACAGTTAGAAAAGTCTGTGTCTGTTTGGTTGCCTTCTGGCAAATATAACTGTAAACACAGAGAATGATTAATTACAGTTAGGGGCCTTGAATCCTCAGAACCTACGTTTTCTACATTTTCCTGTTAGGCCGGTTCTAATGATTTAAGGACTCCCAGGCGAAGGTCTATGTCTAAACCCTTGACTTGGGAAAGTTAAGTAAGAGACAGCAAGCATTCTCCTAACCCGGGATTCTTTTCTTAATTTCCAAATCATCAGGAAATTAAATTTAAACCCTGGTTTTCTGTCATGTTCCTGTACAGGAGAAATAATTCCACTTAGGGAGAATCGTTTGATCATCAAACTGGCAGAATTCTCTTCTATGTGATGGCAAAAAACAATGATTTTGTAAGCAAAAGCAGATTTTAAAGAGACACACTAGAAAATCTAGCCAATGAAATTGTTGGCCCGCATAAGACTTCATTAGTTAAACACCCCTGCTCGAGTCACCTAATGGCCTGATGTTTGGGATGTTTGCTGTAATTCCAAGTTTGTGACAATTCTTGAGTTCAGATATGATTTGATTGTAAATTTGGTGCATCGGTTAAAACAGCATAATAAATGTAATACATTGCCCAAAATTAGAAATGAGCTTTTGCGAAAGCATGACCGAAGATCCAAATTAGAGTTTCAGTCAAAGGTGCAGTCTAGCTCTGCCAAACTGTAGCTTCACATTTCAAAATTAAGGATTCAAGGGGTGGAATTGTAGTTAGATTGACACTTCAGCTGAAAACAGGAATATAATTTAGCCTTAAGACAGCAAAGTAGGCCAAGTCTATTTTATATTGAGGCTTGCTTGTGGAAACTGGTAAATTACAAACTTGAGCTTCTAATACATCTTAAATTTACAGTATGCCTGTCCTGTACTGATTTTATTTTAAGTAAAAAATACTGGGGCTCATTTATAAACTTCACACAGGGCAGATTGTTTCGCACAGTGAATATATTTGCCCTGCGTATGGTTATATTTATAAAGCTGAATAAGATTTGTGCAAACAGAATTGCCAATTTTTTATTCGCACTGTGAATCTCCATAACAACTTTTGGCAGGTATGGCAAAAATCGCAAATTGCGGAAAATTTATGTGCACACTCTGCATTTGAATTATGCCACAACTTTGGTGGCTGAGAAAATGTTTACAAAACAGTTTTGCAGATTTAAGTTACTGTCAACAATATTTTTGTGCACAACAACCTCGCATAGTGGGCGCACTCTCGTAAAAACACCAGTCTCATTTGCGAGCCATTTGCAAAAATGTATGTGCAATGCCAATTCACAAAAAATAGAAAGACGGGCACAGCAGTTCAATATTTTAGTTTTTAGGAAAAAGCATGGGCCATACAACCCTTTGCAAATAAATATGCGCTGCCCGACTTTATAAATGACCCCCACTGTATTATAGGAGATAGTATTCATGCTCAGTCATAATTGTGTACCTTTGTAGTAGTAGCAGCAGCCCAACGTCTTGCAGTAAAGTCATTTTGGTAAGAAATGGTTTCAATTATGGGTTTGTTTATCATTTTCAAGGAAAAATGATTTGGGGATTCTTTTTAGAAAGTGAAAACATAGCTCAACATAAACAGCGCGATGGTGAAAACTAGAAAAGCAGGTTTTCTTATGAGAATGTATTTCATTAGACAAGTACATTGTACATTATAACAAATGCATAAAGTGATGGTTAGTCATAAAAAAATTAGAAAAAAAAAGCTCAAATGGCTAACTACATAGTCATTATGCCTTAAAGGCACATTGTTTAGTTGAATAAACATCCCTTTCATTGAATTAATTCCCTGCATATTTTGTACTATTCTGCACTATGGAAAATATCTACACAAAAGCAAGATAAGGTGATTATTACAAGCATGGTATGCCAAAAATATTTCTAAATGCTGAGGGATTTCCTTTAATAATGACAGCCATAAATCCAGCAGCCATACAATCCGCCAAATATAGCCTTGGGTTAATCAGTAACCAACCATTGGGCCTGAATGACAACATGTGCGTTCAGCTCAGTGGGGAGGGGAAACTTATATTGAGAGGAGGGACAGGGGACAGCCGCCTCTATTCACCAGCATCCCAACTAACATCTGTCCCTTACTGTCTGGATAATAGGATGAGATGTTTCTACTCAAACAAAGATGGATTATGTAGCTTTCCCCCACCCCAGTTTACATTGACACCTGCCGTTTTGGATCAGGCTCAAGCAGGGGCTTGCCCATAATATAACCACCAACAAATTGTGCATTACAGAAAATATACATTAAAGGAATGATCACACCACTATATTGCTGGACAAATGGAAGTTGTCCCTGTAGATTTATGACATTAAACACCACTCAGGGGAGAAACAAGAGGTTCTGAAAGTCTTCCTCAAAGGCATGGGGAGGGAGGGGGGTGCTAAATACTTGTATTTCTGTAACAGCTGGAAAACTATGGGTTGAAGGTCACCAGATTATTGAAACAGAGGGCATGGGTTGGTCATATATTGCTTGTATGGATTTTGCAGTTCCTCGACAAGGCAATGCAGGTGGCTCAGTAGTTTGCATAGCCGCTGTGTTTTGAGCATTTAGAGGTTTTTGGGGGTTTTGTCTGTTCATAAGTGCATGATAATTTGTGCGAAAACAAAGATTTCAAGGTTTTTGTATTCTTGTTCAGAGTTTTTTATTTATTCACACTTTTTTTTATATTTGGATCTTTTAATAAATAAGTAGACATTGATGTTTTTTTCACAAAAACGTGAAGATGTGGTAGAAAAAAACTAAATATACAAATGTAAATTTTTATAAATATACCCCCCACATGTAATTATGGGGCAGATTTATCAAGGGTCGAATTTTGAAGTGATAAATACTTCGATATTCGACCCTTGAATTGAAATACTTCAACTTCGAATATCGAAGTCAAAGTATTTTTCACCGAATTTGATCAAAGTAAAATCGTTCGATCGAACGATTTTAGCGTACAATCGAACGATTTTAGCTTACGATCTGACGATTTTACTTCAATTTGTGAAGACTTAGAAAAATGGTCTAGAAGGTCCCCTTAGGGTAACATAGTACTTTGGATGGTTTAATTTGGCAAAGTATTGAAGTCGAAGTTTTTTTAAAGAGACAGTACTTCGATTATCGGATGGTCAAATATTCGAACTATTTTACTTTGAATTGGAAGTAAATTCGAAGTCGTAGTATCCTATTCGATGGTCAAAGTATCCAAAAAATTACTTTGAATTTCAAATTTTTTTACTTCGAAAATTCCCTCAAATTCACTTCGACCCTTGATAAATCTGCCCCTATGTATGCAAAACAATTCACCAATAAAAATGCAATTGTCAGCACTATGTCAGGCATATTGCTGTTATTTTATATACAGAGATTATTGTGTCATTTTCACTTCGTTATACAGTATTATGTTCACTATGTACTGTATTTACTAACTGTAATGCTTACGGATCCTAATGCAGTTACAAAGATTTGCACAGAATATGTGGGCTTCTCATTGAATTACGGATTATTTAGCATTTTTATGCTGTGGAGAACTGGGTAAAAGTTTTATTGAGAAATTTTGTTTAAAGAATACAACCCTGATGTTGCTGGACTACAGCTCCCAGTGTGTTTTAACCCTTGATAATATGGTAAAGTAGTAAAGATACTATTTGTACTCTAGCACATATGCTTTTAGCGATTTAAAAAGTAGAACAGCTATAAAAGAGCCTTTTAATGAAACATAGAATGGAAATTCCTTGAAGTCTCACCTTGAAAAAAAATTAACTGACACATGAAACGTTGACAATTTTCACAGGGGATTCCTTTGTGAGTGCATTGGAGGTTAAAACATTCTCCTTCTGGAATCTGAGACTTCTGTCTCCCTGGGCCTGGATTTCCCATTGTTTGCATTTGCTCTATTGTCAGATAGGCAAGATGGATTCCCTCATTGCACAGATGGTGATTGCCGAGATAGATAACAATGATTTCCCAGTCAGATGGGACCAGATTTCACCAATATCAAATATCTTCTGGAAATAAACAGTTTCAGCAACAACAGCAAAAATACATTTTGCAATTACTGCTGATTTCATTCTGATTTATTCTTTTAAAGGTTTTTATTTATTCACTTTTCAATTAATTAAGGGTACAACACAAGCAAAAGAAAAAAGGAACCATTATAATATCACATGTCGGAGCTTCAGAGGCATACAATAGGACTGACAATAGTCCAAATAATTTCATATATGGAAAGCACACTGGTCATATATTGAGTGAAAGAGAGGAACAGGCTGTTGATTGGCTGTTTAATAGTCAGGGAGCTCAAATTCTGTAAAATTTTCCTGGATATCCCCAGGCTTCATCTGTTAGTAAAGTCAATGGTGAAAATAGATTCACCATTGATAGCCAAGCTGATACAGAAGGCCCCTGTTTACTCAAAACAGTCTCTGCAGTATAATAACATATAATACACAAGAGCCATGAATATCCTGTAAATTATATCCTTATAAACGGTGAGTTCTGATGTCATTAGTTATAAACGGTGAGTTCTGATGTCATTTCTGTCACATGACTCACTGAAATTTGTGTATTTATAATAAATAAAGTACCCCCAGTTGTAAAATATGAGGATATTAGAAGTTACCTCGGAGTTCCATGACCTGTATAAAAACACTCGGCCTTCGGCCTCGTGTTTTTATATGGTCATGAAACTCCTCAGTAACTTATAATATCCTTATATTTTACAAGAGGGGGTACTTTATTCACTATATTTGTGTTATTAAAAGGGCCAAGGAAAGCCAGGATGTGGGCAAGACAGACCACCACTCACCTCCAATAAGTGTTTAATTCTAAACAAGTCCAAGTCATATGGAAGAAGGTGGCAATTCAGAGTTATACACTAACCTCTGGAGCCTGAGAGGGGTGATGTAGGTTTAATGAAAGAATTGAAATTGTATTCATCTATCGTTTCATGACATTAATTCACTATAGACGCACAAACTCAGAGAGAATATACTAACTCCTTGCAGATGTATAATGTATATTATATTTGTATGAAAAAAGGACAGTAAACTTTGAGTAGTAAGGAGTTGGGAATCAAAATGCTTACCACAAAAATAGACAAAAAGTGGCAACTTTTTAAATTTTTTAGTAAAAAAAAATATCTTGATCTCAATCAGGGTTTATTGTCAGCATATTTACAAAAAGACATGAATTGGAAAAAGTCAAATACGTTATTTGAGAGAAAAACTTGTATTGTCTGATTTTTTCCATTTGGTTTATCTCTAAAATTTGAGTTTGGAAAGCTTGAATTCTAAAACAATTAGATATCAGGTTTTTTATTTTAATGAACTCTCCATTAAGACATGCTAGAGGGTATATTCCCTTTGATACTAATTGATATCATACAGTCATCCAGAATGTTGTCAGCTCACTGCATGGAATGAGAAGGTTGTATTACTTTAAAGGGTTAGTAACACCAGGAAATAAAAGCATTTACATATAATATGCAATACTTTTGAAAATGCATCACCATTTCTAGAAACCATGACATTTTTGTATCTGAAAATATTGCCATTTTTATGCTGGGGCTTATGTGGGCAGTTTATGAATAATATCTTTATCTTCGATTGACATTCCACAACAGACTGTTGGGGGGATTTGTTTAAATAACAGATAAAAGATGGCTGAACACATGAGAGTTGATAATAAACATGCTGCAATAAAAAGGGACTTCAAAGAGAAGATTTTTGCATGTACAGTATATAAGGTCAAAATAATAGTTTTCATTTTCGTGTTACTGGTCTTTTAACATTCATGAACTTCGAAATCCATGATTTAGTAAAGCCAAAGGCACCCTCTTACGCTCCAGATATTGACCTACAAGTGAAGGACTACAAGTCCTACCATTTGTCAGTGTCTGTCTACTGCAAGAAATTATATGGCTGAACTGTCATTGAACTTGTACTTTGTCACTTGCCTGCAAAGTCAGCAGATCTGGATTGCCTCTCCATTTGTGTCTATGGTAATGCATTCTTGGGTCGGGCAAATCTCATGTAGAAACATGGATCAGAGTGTTAACCACGTGATCGGTGAGTACAGTGGCAGGGTCGAGGCATTTACCATTAAGGTTAGCGGAGGAGCAATGGTCAGCATTTTGCCAATAGTCTGCCAAGCTGGAAATCAAGTAGGTAGCAAAGCACTCCAAATCATCTTGTGCTCCTGAGTGCAAGTGTACCCTACAACAGAATTTACATCCAAGTTTAATGACAGTCCAGGCATACAGAATTCTTAACATAGGACACTAGAGAGTAAGAAAAGAAAAATGAGTGCCTCTGTGCCTTACTGAAAACACAGCACAAACAAATCAGTATATTTTTAAGTATGGGTTGTTCTATTTATTAGGGCAGGCACAGATAGATGATAGATAAGTAGATAGATAGATAGATAGATAGATAGATAGATAGATAGATAGATAGATAGATAGATAGATAGATAGATAGATAGATAGTGCTCATTTCTTAGAGTGACTTTTGCCAGAAGCAATGTAGAGTAATGGTTGCAAATCTGGCGTTCATATGTCGTAAAATTATACACACCTTTTATACCGTTTTTTGCCAAATTTCATTTTACACAGCATAATGAATATGTCCCATAGATTGAGCACTGACTAATGCAGTTGGCATGCCACAGGTCTCTACTCTCATTTTCAGAGTTACACAATCCAGGATTCAGCCTGCAAGTACAACAAAATTGGATGATTGCAGCCTTGTTTTGCCATTTGCAAACAGCGTCCTGCATTGTAAATGAGGCCTTAAGACTGCAGTTGGTCCTCACCTTACACCAGGGATCCCCAACCTTTTGAAGCCATGAGCAACATTCAGAAGTAAAAGGAGTTGGGGAGCAACACTAGCATGAAAAATGTTCTCGGGGTGCCAAATAAGTGCTGTGATTGGCCATTTAGTAGCCCCTTTGTGGATTGTCAACCTACATTGAGACTCTGTTTGGCAGTGCACCTGGTTTTTATACAACCAAAACTTGCCTCCAAGCCTAGAATTCAAAAATAAGCTCCTGCTTTGAGGCCACTGGGAGCAACATCCAAGGGGTTGGAGAGCAACATGTTACTCACGAGCTACTGGTTGGGGATCACTGCCTTACACTGATATGCACACTGTAATGCATAACTTAATTAGTGCTTATATAGAGTATGTCTCAGTGGCTGTAAAAAGTATATATTTGAAAAATATTTGAAAAAGCTTGTGCATCATTTGCTTGGATAGCTGAGAAATTGCTAAAATTAAATATATATTTATTTATTTATTTATACATACACACACATCCGGCCACATACAGTATCTATATTACAAACAAGTTTACACAATGGCCAGCCATGTCCTCTAACAAAGCAACAATAGAACAATTTGGTGAACTCTTGGTAATGGCATTAAGGGGGATCAGTCCATTTCATTTGGAAGCGCAATGTTATATTTTCTTCAGAAAAACATCACTTCATTGATGGTAATCTAATTGCAAAATTGTTTTTCTCTCCGGTGGAAAAGTGTCCTTTAAAATGGTAATGGAACTTGTTCCAAATCAGAGATACTTCACTTTCTCCTCCTTTATTTCCCTTTCCCATCTAAATAAGTCAGGATCATATTTCCAAGCCCAGTCTCTGAGGGGAGTCCTGTAGATCTGAAGGCACATGAACAGACTTTCAGTTCTCTATTCACATTCCTCGGCCATCTCCTTTGCCCCTTGCTCAGAGTGGCAGATGGTAACCACAAGGCATGGGGACCTATTAAATTGCAATCATTCACCAAATGAGCTCAAAGATGTGTGTTTGTTTTTTAACTGTATAATCTAGGAGCTTCCTACAGCTTGAGGCTATTAGTAGACTCCTACAGTTATCCATCTTATCTGGGTGAAGCACACTGATACGTTTCCCACCCGAACTTCCCATAGCCTTAGGTTACGTTTACCTCTGGGCAAATGAAACAGTGGAGTAGTTGCCATCTGTCACTGAATTGCAGGAGATCTCTAGATTGTAAATAATCGGCCCCATCTCTCAAGGACTGCTAACAGGAATTGGAGAAGGAGAAGTGCCTAGGATTGCTGACATTTGTTGGTCCATATAAGGGGTCCCAAAATTGTTTTTACCCATGAGCCACATTCAAATGTAAAAAGAATTGAGGAACAACACAAGCATGAAAAAAAGCATTTAAGGGGGTTCCAAGGGCTGTGATTGATTATTTGGAAGCCCTGTATGGATTGTCAGCCTGCAGAAGGTTCTACTTGGCAGTACAGTACACCCAGTTTTATGCAACTATAATTTGTCTCCAAGCCAGGAATTGAAAAATCAGCACCTGGTTTGAGGTTGGTTCCAACAGGTTGGTGAGCAACATGTTGTTCGCAGGACATTGGTTGGGGACCACTGATCTTCATTATATAAGTGGAAGGCAGCAAGCTTCCCGCTTCTCCACATAACACAATGAACAATGGCTCTTATGATTAGTCTTGTTATTAACACTAACACATATTTGTAAAGTGCCAGAATAAACATAAGTATAATGTGTTATATCTACAGCTTTCCCGCAATGGTGGTGCTGGTCCTCCGTCGACCCGGCAAGGTCCTTTAGCAACTGTCGAAGATTCACACCTGGTGTGTCACACTTGAGATTGTATCCTGATGAAGGGAGGTTAAATCCCTCCAAAACATTGATCTTTTTGGTGGTATAGTAATAAAAAAAGGGGCCACATCCCCGGATCCGTGAATTTTCTACAGCATAAACATGTGTCAGCATATTCCACAGCAATGTATAATTAAAGGATATATATATTAAAGATTAAAAATACAAACTACATATAAAAAGTGAACAAGATAGGAGGTAAAGATGGCCCTGATTAATCAAGTTTGCAAACTGAATTTTCATTGTTACTGTGTATTTACAGTTTCTGCATCTCTGGCCAAGTAGTCAGCCCCTGCATATGTGTGTAGCTCCCATATTGTGATAAACATAAAATACATAAAATAAGTGACATTGGAATTAGTAAAAAGCAGTTAGCCTTATTTATCTCTGAACTTTACCATTCAAATAAACAGCAGTAAGTACGACATGCCAAGATTGACTTGATGTGTCATTCTGGTATTGGCTCTAGGAATGCCAACTTTTCATAAAACTTCTACCAGCCGGTAGTGGGGACGGGAACAAAAGAGGTGGGCTGTGATGTAAAAGGGGTGGGCTGCAATGAAAAGGGGCAGGCCATGATGTAAAAGGGGTGGGGCCCTGGCGCATGATGGCCAGAAGGCGGAGAAAAGGTAAGCTTTGAGTGGATTGGGGGCAGGCCAAGGGCTTTTGTTAGGGATATTACAAATTTACTGGCAGCTATATTGCTAGTTGATTTGTAATAGGGATCAGCAGTAGCCAGCTGCCTAAGGCACAACAGCATAGGAGGAATTACTTGGTAGTTAGTAATAGTAAGTCATTGGCAAAGGGGACATGAGTCAGGCATCAACCAGGATTGCAATTGATTAGCAGCGGCAGTATTAGCAGGAACACTTTTTCATGTAAATAAAGCCTGTTTGTTTTTGAAAAAAATATATTTTTGTATATTGTATATTATTGTCATTGGATAATCCCGTAATCAAGTACAGCCATTTTAGTTTCTGAAGGCAGTCGATCTGGTTGCATGAGGCTATGAACTCACACACGAACAGAGGGCACACAAACATGCTAGATTACATCAGCCAATCCATGAACAGAAAGGTGTCTTCTTGCTCTTTCAGTTAGAAGCTGCACCAGTGTCGGACTGGCCCACAGGGATACCAGGAAAACTCCCGGTGGGCCCAGGTGTCAGTGGGCCTCTTGCTTCTAATCATTTGGCCGATTTAATGGTCATTCCCTATTTCTTTATGGGAAATAATGCTTAATAATTGAATAATAGAGTATAGTATGTAGAGAAAAGTGACTAGGAGAATAAACAAGTTGAGTGAGGAGGAAATTTGGAAACTAAGGTTTTTCTGGTGGGCCCTTGGCATCCCAGTCCGACACTGAGCTGCATTATTTCCTGTCAGATGATTTCTGATAGAGCAAACAGACCATCACAAAATGTGGCTCAAAGTAAATTTTAATAATACTTTAATATCAATTTCATAAGATTCTGTGAAAGCCCATATTTTAGGATATAACTTATTGGTTATGTTTTTTTCAGGACATAGTTCCCCTTAAAAGTGAGTGTAAAATATAAATAGTACTACAGTAAAGAGGGTTATCGTCTCACCCTTTATAAAACTTGCCTACTGTATATCTAAGAATGGCTTATTCGTTGTTTTGTTTCTCTATTGTGAAATTAGTTTACAGATCTGCGGGACTTAAGACATCCTATGGAGCTATGTGAGTGCTCACAGCAGGCAGATGGCCTTACATTTCTTTCAAATGACAAACGCATCATCAAGGTGACTCTCAGGCCATGAGAACTGAGAATACGAGCCAATTAATACCTTATGTGACTGCTAACAGTCACAGCAACACGGAGAGGGGGGAGCATATTTTTTCCCCTCTAAAAACAAATCTCCCCTTACCGATTTAAGAGCTTGTTATAAGACTGGTCAATAATTACACAGTTTTCTAAGTACAGGCCATATGTATCAGGGAGTGCATTTATCATCTGGGACTTGGGCTGAAGATAAACAGCTGGAGCCTGCGAGCAGACGGTTCACGCTCATGCACAGATTTTCTTGACATGATGTAATGTGGGAAGTAAAGATGTTCAAGTGCTGATACATAAGAGATTGGGTTTGTCTCATAACAATTTTGTTGCAAGATACTTTTTTTTCCCTGTTAGACTTTGCAGTTCTGCTATGATTCCCACTGTGATGCTTGTCGTGATGATCTATAAAGCTTCTCACTTGTGGCTGACTTGGCCACAGCTGGTTAAACCGCACAATTGCTTCCAAACCCTATTCTCCCTAGCCAAGATACAGAACCAAATAGGAGCGTACAGCTGTTGTTAACCCGTGTCACCTAAATGAAATATACTGTATGTCCAACTTGTAACATCAGCCTATACTTTGTGTTGGACAAACTAGCCAACATTTTATTGAGAATATGAATATGTTGCCTTTTGGTTCCTATTGTGGACATTTGTAGACCCCCAGATAGACTACACGGTTTCCTTTCAATCTGTAATATAAGAAAAACATTGATTTGTTGCAGTTTAGAATTATTCACTTTTTTTTGCCAAATTAAATTATCCAATGTAAAAAAAGGGGGTATAGATCACATTAAAGGGGTTGTTCGCCTTTGATTTAACTTTTAGTATGATGTAGAGAGTGATATTTACAATTGGTTTTCATTTTGGTTTTTTAACTTTTATTTAACTTGTTATCCAGTTTGCAATTTCAGCAATCTGGTTATAGGATCCAAATAACCCTAGCAACCATTCACTGATTTGAATAATGAATATGAAATTAGAGAGGTCCCGAATAGAAATATAAGTAATAAAAAGTAGCAATAACAATACATTTGTAGCCTTACAGAGCATTTGTTTTTCAGATGGGTTCAGTGACCCCCATTTGAAAGCTGGAAAGCTGGAGTGCCCACATTTTACTAATGTGAGGTCTACTTTTAGTGATGTCCCATTATGATCTACATTCATAAAAGCATTGTTAGCATTCCTTCCCACGGAAAATATTACTTAAATATTGATTTATGAGAAAATTTACATTGTTTTATTTAAACAACTATTTCTTATGTAACCTTAACATAAAAAATATCTAAATGAAAGGAATGAAACAGGAGGATGATTTAGACAAGCTGTTTGTTGACAGTGTCTTGAGATCTACTGATCACCAGCTAAAGGTCTACTGGTAGAGCCGATCTACCTTTTGGGTACCCCTGAGTTAAGAAAACGGCACAAAATTCGCCATTGGGGTTGGATCCCCTTATTCAATCCCTGTACAGCTTTACCGGGACTTGTTCTTAAAGGACCACGAGGGTACAGGAAATCTTTATAGGAGAAAATCTTCCATGCACAGAGCAACTGTGCAGCATGCTGAAAGCAGGGTGGCCCGGCTAATCAACTAAGTGACCGGGCCCCCCCGGGGATCTGGCCAATTTTTTTTCTACTTGCAGGGGCCCCTGATCACCAATGGCTTTTTATAACTTGTGGGGGGGGCAGGCCATCAATTTTTTTTACTTGCAGGGGGGCACCTGATCAACAATGTTTTTTTTTAAAAAAAAAACTTTTATGGGGGGCTCTGGTCGCAAATTATTTTTTTAACTTATAGGGGGGGCCTGACCACCAATTATTTTTTTTAACTTGTAGTGGGGCCCTGATCACCAATTATTTTTTTTAACTTGTAGGGGGGCCCTGACCAGTGGGCGGAATCTGGGGTGGGGCTTGGGGGCCGGGGTGGGCGGGGCCCAGGGTGCCCTGAACATTTTATTGTACGGGGCCCCATGATTTCTAATGGCGGCCCTGGTGCAATGCATTTTGCTTTGAACTTTGTCTCCTTTTATCCCAAAACATTTTCCCACATCACTCCTTGGTCACTTTCATGCTTTTTGCCAAACTCCAGAAAGATATTACACGGTGCTGTTTGAGTTATAGCCTCTTTTGTGCAGATGCCTATGAAGACTAGTGCTATGCTGAATTATTAATATGGTTGACCCATGGCTGGCCTTTGCTGGGTTGTTGACCTGTGTGGTTGCACAGGGAGCCCAAAGCAAGGGGGCAGTGGACAGGCTATTAATCTTCTATATAAACATCTTAAACACAGAAAATATGGTATTATGTATATATTTGTGTGATCAGCCTTTAAGTTTAAGTTTAACAAAAGTTTTATATATATATATATATATATATATATATATATATATCGCTTTCATCAGGTGGTGGATAATAAAATGTCCACACTATTTGAAAATCGAGGTGCACAAGCATCACCTCAACATGGTTAGAATGAAAGAAATATTCAAGGAATATACAGAGCACAATGGGGTTTATGCTATTTTTATAAGTCTGAGGCAGGGGTGTCCAAACTTTTGGCTCGCCGGGCCACATTAGAAAAAGATAAAATTGTCTGGGGCCACACATGACATACGCCAAAACATGTTTGATTTGTAAGAGTAAAGGAAATACACAGAAAAGAACTACAATGCCAGTTGGATAACCAGATGGAGCTATACACTGGAATATGGGACACCTGGATATTAAATAGACGTATTATTATATTATTATTACTAACTGGGCAATGGGCAGAGTCCCCCCTCCTCCTATTTCCTTGGGAACCAATCGTTTCAAGCTGGGCCGCATTCATATGCATCCTGGGCCGCATGTGGCCCTCGGGCCGCAGTTTGGACACCCCTGGTCTGAGGCTTTGCTACATCAGTGGGTCACAATGACTATGCTGTATTATGGCAGTTTATGGTTGTTGGAAAGCAGGTGGCTTTTGGGGTCCAGAGCTCATACTTTTACTGAAAAAATAGTGTAAATAACCTTTTTTTAACCTTTAATTTTTTTTCTTTTAGTTTAGCGTTGCATCAGCATGTAATTACCAGACAATTGTCTTTCCATAGGAACATCTTAGGTAAATGTTAACCTATACATCAAGACTTTCCGTTGTTTATGGAACATGGGAATTCTACCTGTGAACCATTGTAAGAATGGCTGGAAGAATGACGACGGTCAGTGCAAATATTGATTGTTGTATGGTTGACGGAGTCTAAATCATTGCACAAAAACACATTTTCCTTTCACAGGGGAGTGCCTGGGTTTCTAAAAACATCCATGCTGGGAATGATAGAAGATGATTGTAGGTACACTTGGTTTGTGTGTGTGGCATTGTTCTTACTTATGTATCAGTCATGTTGTACTCATTTAGGCCCAAAGCTATTCCTGCTCTTTTTTCCCATACATTTTATGTGCTTTTAATCAGTGTTTTCAAAGAGAAAACTCAAACCATTTATAATCCTTTCTGTGTGTTGAAAAATTATAAATATGTTACTCTATGTATGTATTATCTATGGATGAACCGAATACAGGATTCAGTTCAGGATTCGGCCAGGATTCGGGCTTTTTCAGCAGGATTCAAATTCGGCCAAATCCTTCTCCCCGGCCGAACCGGGATGGGGAGGGAAATCGCGTGACTTTTTGTCACAAAACAAGGAAGTAAAATATGTTTTCCCCTTCCTAACCTGGGAACCTCTCCTCTCTTTTTTTAAAATGTTCTTTACTTATTCCTCCTATTGTATTAATCATTATATCTTTGGCTTTATGTAGTCAACCCCCATTCTTTATGAATAACAGCTCTCAATTGCTTATGTGACTTCACTGAAAAATAAAATAAAATGGTTTGTCATATTCCCAATTGTTTTCACAAATACCTTTCATTCTAATATTCCACATAAAGTATATTCAAAGAAGAAATTCCCCCCAAATATTTTATTTTTATACTGTGATACTAACTTCACACACACAATGCCCAACAATTTGTGTTTTAGCCCAATCAACATTACAACCAAGACAAGTTAAAGTCTCAAAATTTCAAGCTTCATGGAAACAATGCCCAGAAGCAGTTAGTTGTTTCTTTTAAGAAAGCACAATGTCTGATATGATTCACGTGATGTCAATTCAAATTATTGCACTTTTATCCTACCTTGCAACCCCTTCTGAATGCAGAAGCAAAAAAAGAAACATAAATTGGCTTATTAACGCTTAAGGCACTGAAACATGGGACAATCTAGTACTCTTTCCAACTGATCAGCTCATGGACCAAACTAATGGCATATGAGGTGGTGAACATTATAAGGTCACTTTTCTATTGTTCTTCAAACCTGCTTAATACTGAGGTTACATATCTGCACAAGCAATCAGAACAGCAGGAAGTGAAGAGGCTGATGGACCATGCACTATCCAACATGTTGCAATTTTCAAGCATGCTTTCTCCCAGAACCAACTGTGTGTTGGTGTGTGTTTGTGATAGACAGACTCACCTTTTACCTGTACTATTTTTTTTACCGAAGGGTAACTTGTGTTCTCCTAGCTTACAAGTTAGGGTAAGCTGTCTGTATGTTAAAGGGGTGGTTCACCTTTAATTTAACTGTTAATATCTTATAGAATAGCTAATTCCAAGCAACTTTTCAATTGACCTTAATTTTTTCTTTTTTTTTATAATTTTGGAATTATTTGCCCTTTTCTTCTGACTCTTTCCAGCTTCCAATAGGGGTCACTGGCCCCATCTAAAAACAATTGCTTTGTAAGGCTACAAATGTATTGTTATTGCAACTTTGTATTATTCATCTTTCTATTCAGGCCCTCTCCTATTCTTATTCCACTCTCTTATGCAAATCAGTGCATGGTTGTTAGGGTAATTTGGACCCTAGCAACCAGACTACTGAAACTGCAAACTGGAGAGCTGCTGAATACAAAGGTAAATAACTGAAAAACTACAAATTATAAAAAAATGAAAACCAATCTGTGCATCATACTAAAAGTTAATTTGAAGGTGAACAACCTTTTTAAAAATAAGCAAAAAAATACCAATAAAATCTGCGTTAAAAGAATCTGACTTTATCCACATCAAGGCAGAGTCACATCAAGAAAATTAGCACATTATAACAGTGTCAACAAGAACACAACAACTAAATACACTTTGGAACCTCCATTCTGATTAGGGATTCAATGTAAAAAACTCTTGCTATTATCAAACCCATTGAGTTTTCCACTTAGTATCAACAGTTCTTGCCATAATTAGCTAAATCCCTGTAGATACCATTCCTTTTCAAGGGAATAACCAATTTATTTTTCGCTGTCTTCCTTGCCTTGAAGTATCCCAATAAAAGAATCACAGGCATTTTCACTCCTGAAAAGATGTTATACTATAAAGCACTACTGGGGCTCATTGTGAATTCACTATTATGCCAAAAAAAGTCTTAATCCTTCCTGTTTCAGTGGAGCTGCCCTATTTCCCATCACCGGGATACTGTATTACATCATAGTGAAACAAAGGGTGATACAACTCCTCATTTTCTGCTACAGCTTGGTTATGGCAGACAATAAAAACTACGTCACTGGTTAGTTGCTTCAGAGCTCTTGATTTAAAGATTCTCCCTAGCATAAATGGCATGAATCAAGCATTGCTTTCAAACTTAGTTATTGTCTATAAAGCTTTGGTCAGACCTTCCCCACTGACAGGTGCCCTCCATCCCTTTTTCAGGCACCCATGAGTGAATCCTTTCTACAACTGATGGATTGCCTCTTATTTGAATATCAATGGCCATCTCAGATTTAAAGCAAAGAGCCAAGAATAGCCTGTTTAGCTTGGGATTTGTTAACAGTATCCCCCATCCTCCTCCTCTGTCTCCCATTTTATGTCGGAAAACCAAAGGAGTTAACAGAGGGAGGGAAAAATGTTCTGCTCTTTGGCAACCTCAGCTCTAAAAAGCCTTTCTTCTCACATGTCCGGAAGAAATGAGGGGAGGAGGGAGCAAGAAGGGAATGATATTGGGAATGAGTTTTTTCTACAAGATTTAATGTACCATTGTCTGCCTATGGAATGGACATGAACAGAACTGAATGAGCTTTAGAAAGGCCAACAAAACCTTGCTGTTGCTTGGATATTCTGTTTTTAAGAGCAATGCAGGTTGCATCAGCAAACTGATGATGTTCTTTGGATGTTAACAATGAGATTTCTTGCAGGGGCATTGCTACAAGGGGGAAAAGGAGAAGCAGCTAGGATGGGCCATGAGGTTTTGGAGCCTTGCCAACTTTGTCCTTCCATCACTAAAATACTTGACAGCCATTTATCTTTCCTTATAGGCACCCTTAGTGGGCAGTCTACCCAGTTCCAACTGTCCAACTGAGCTTCTGGCTTTGAAACAACAATTTAAACAATATGAGTTGTCTGTGCATTGAAGGAGAAATAGAAAGATAAGTTAAGGATCAACCAGTGATATGTAGTATACATGTAAAAAGAGATTCGTTTTAAAAAATTTAAATCCTCTTATGGAAATATTGGATATTTTAGTTCGAGGTTCCCCTATCATCTTGCAATGAGCTCAAGTAATCTAATCAGGGGAGCTTGTAGATGTATTTTTCTTACCTCGCTATGCAGTACCACCAACTTTTAAGCATCTATTTTGCATAGCATTTATTTTTCTTTCTTTGGTAATGATTTATACGATATGAATTTAGTATCTAACCCTTGATATCTACTTTGAAATGAAGGAAGTGTGTGATTTAGGTTATATTATTTAACATTATAGTGGATTAATATTCAATAAATCGGTGAATAAATCAGTATTTGTTACTTTACTTCTAAGAACCACAACGTCATCAAATTTGGCTGCCCAAGGAAAGCAGAATTGGTAACCTCTTGTACCTAACTCATTCCCCATTCAATTTGGAGGTTGCTGCCTGGCACACAAATCCTACTCTGCCAGTCATTTTTTTACACTAGCATGTTGGGAATCATCCAGTGTAATATAATATGCCATCCATTCAACTAAAACTTAAAAACAAGTGATAGATACTCTGGACTCATTATGATACTACCCCCCTTCTCCCTTTCCAACATAAGTTATTTTCAAATAGAAAAAAATACATTTGTAATTTAATATGAATTCTCTGAATCCAAAACAGACATCATATCACTCATGCCTTTCAGCTATGAAATCACTTGTTGTGACTGTTCTGGCTATTAAACCTGGTACAGTGTGAAAGGCTCATTTTATAGTCAAGGACACTCACCATCTGTTATCCAGTGAGATAGAATAGTGAGGGTGCATGTAAATTGCTCGAGGATGACTCCTGGGTTTAGCAAATCGGATAATATACAAAACATTTTGTATATAGATTTCTGTTGCTTTAAAGCTATAATTTCTTTTGTGTATTGTTTCTGCTGTTCTAGAAAACAAGGCCTTAGGGAAGAGAAGGGCTTGTCACAGGGAAGCTCTTTCCTTTTACCTGTATAACTAACAACCCAATTCCTACTAACACACCTTGGTTATTTGGGCCCAATTATGAAACTAATTATGTTAAAGGACATTTTTTTTTTCTTAAACCAGTATCACGGCAAAAGAAAACTTGTATAAATATAATTGATGCAATTGGCATTTCTATTATAAAATACTATATTATATATATATATATATATATATATATATATATATATACCTATGATTAAGGAATTTGATCCCGAAACGCGTTAGGTCTTTGTCCAGCAACCTGCTACATTAAATCCTGTCTAGGATTTAAGTTTTGTTATTATAAAAGACTGCTAAACATAGAAAAGTGTTCTTCCCTTCTTATGAATTCATCTAATGTACCAACAGTTGAACAGGATGACAGGGAATTTTCCTCCTTCGGAACTAAGCTTTGTGTTAGATATTAGTTCTATTCCTCATTTATATAGCACTGACTTATTCTACAGCACTCAACATGTTCACATCAGTCTCTTTCCCAGTGGGAATATGGAAACCGATGCAAACATGAGAAGGTGCTTTTTTATGGTGAAATTAGACAAGTGTCAGTGGCTATGTAATGTAACTGCAAGCTGTATAACCCTGTACTTAAAGGAGCAGTAATTTTTATCAAAGTAAAGTGAAGTAGGCTAGAAATGATAACCTGTACATTTTATACTTTCCACATAGTAAATGACCCCTAAAGTGGGGGACCAGCAAGGTCCAAGATGGTGAGATCCTGAAGACTCCACCACACAGGCACGCTGCCTAGGAGTTATCTTAGACTCTCATCTGTCTTTTTCACCACACATTCAAACACTTGCAAAATCTTGCCGTATTCAACTGTGCAATATTGCTCGAATACGACCCTATCTCAGTTCAGAATCAACTAAAACACTGATTCAGTCTCTCATCATCTCCTGCCTTGATTACTGCGATTTACTTCTCACAGGTATTCCAACAAGTCACCTTTCACAACTTCAATCTGTTCTATACGCGGCCGCTAGACTCATTCATCTAGCTCGCCGCTCAACATCAGCTGCTCCCATATGTATGTCCCTTCACTGGCTCCCAATCTCTTCTAGAATCAAATTCAAATTACTTACACTCACATTCAAGGCCCTTAATAATGAAACCCCTCCCTATATTTCATCTCTAATCTCCAAATACACTCCTTCACGAAACCTACGCTCTGCTTCTGATCTTCGCCTCACTTCTCCTCTGATCACTTCTGCCCATTCTCGTCTACAAGACTTCTCTCGGGCTTCTGCTTTTCTCTGAAACTCTCTGCCACAAGCTGTCAGACTTTCTCCTTCCTTCCAAACTTTCAAGCGCTCCTTAAAGACCCATCTGTTTAAAGAGGCTTATTTGATGTACCTTAATTAATCATTGCTGTATCAAAAATGACAAAATGTTTATATAATCCCAATGTCTCAATTGTACAACCTTTTAGTTTGTAAACTCTAATCTCTAGGTCCTTCTAACCCTATTGTAATCTGTAATCCTTGTTTGTTATCCACCATTTATTCCCTGTTTGCTATAACTGCAGTAAAGCACTGCGTATCTTGACAGCGCTATATAAATAAATGATGATGATGATGATGATGATGATGAAGACTGTAGCCTGGATATATTTTACTGTCAAGCAATGATTTAGATGAAGTCATTAAAATCTCATGAAATAATAGGGAATTTAAATAATAGGACATTTTACTACCATAATTACTAATTTACTAACATAATTTCTATACCCACATCCACTGGAACATTTTGAGACTTTCTAAAAAGGCATTTCCAACATCAAACGAGAACAAGCAAATGTGTAGTTTCTAAATGTTACAATTTCAGTGTACACGCAGCACAGTTGAATTGATGAACCTCTAAAATCAAACCTACAAAATGATTGTTTTTTTCCTGTTTGTAATGAGTTTTGAACTCATTAGGCCAAGTAGAAATAAATTCCACTTTTGTAGTTTCATACTGTCACAATGGGACAAACCATTACAATGTTCTGTGTCTGACATAAAGCTGTCTTTGTATTCTGTCCAGACTTTGTTTCACAGAGAGGAATAGCCAGAAATGAACATTCAGAATGACGTGATTGTTTGTATCCCCACAGATACCATAAAGGGAGGTTTCATTTTCCAATTACATTTTCAGATGTTTTATCTCTTTAGAGACTTCTCACTGGCTTCAACTTTCCGGGTGCTCTAATGAAATTACATGTATGTCAGAAAGTAAATGATTTCCTTTTTTACACTATTCTTACTTTTAGAACATATAATAAAACCACATTGGAGAATTAATCTAAAACAGCTTAAAATTATAATAATAAATATTATAATTCATTTTAGTACTTGTCCCGCCTTGCAGAATTTTTAACATTCGGCAGTTGTGCTGGTTTATGTAATACTTTGGAGGTAACCATTAGGACTTGTTAACACCTGATGACTAAAATGCTAGAGCTAAATGAAGCTGTTCCCTTAAGGCAGGGATCCCCAACCTTTTAAACCCATGAGCAACATTCAGAAGTAAAAGGAGATGGGGAGCAACATGAAAAATATTCTTAGGGTGCCAAATAAGTGCTGTGATTGGCCATTTGGTAGTCCCTATGTGGATTGTCAACCTACATTGAGGCTCTGGTTGGCAGTGCACCTGTTTTTTATACAACCAAAACTTGCCTCCAAGCCTGGAATTCAAAAATGAGCTCCTGCCACTGGGAGCAACATCCAAGGGGTTGGAGAGCAACACGTTGCTCACGTGCTACTGGTTGGGGATCACTGCCTCAAACTGACTGTAATCAGGAAAATATTTTTTTCTGAAGTGACTAATTGTTCCATGTGCTAATGGGAACTAACTAAAATGAAAACTGAGGCTTGATAATTCTGATAAGCAATTTTTTTCAGCAGGCATGGATTTGCAGCAATTTCCGCATTTCACCATCTGCATTTTTTTTTCGCGAAACTGTGGCAAATATTCACCTCAAAAAAAAATTGGCGCAACAAAAAAGTCGCAGAGACAAAAAGTCACTGCAAGAAAAAACATCCATTGACTAATGCATTTAGAGTGATAAATAACTTTAGAAAAAAATGTCCATCGACTTTAATGCACTTGTAATGAGAAAAAAAGTCGCATTGATTTCATTGTGTTTTGCAGATTTTTCACCATTTCGCTAATTTTTCGACAAAGCGAAATGGGACAGATTTGCTCATCACAATTTCTGAGCAGCTGAACGACATGATATAGGGAAACAAATGAACCTCCACAATTCTTTATACTGCATGCCTCTCTCCCAGTGACTGTTCTAACCCAGAAAGCCCCACTTAATTTCAAACATTCAGAGGATTTTTTAACAAAATACATGATGCACTATGAATTTATATTTATTTGAAAAATAACACCTTAGTACAGTGATCCCCAACCAGTGACTTGCGAGCAACATGCTGCTCACCAACTACTATGAAGTTGCTCCGAGTGGCCTCAAAGCAGATGCTTATTTTTGAATTTCTGACTTGAAGGCAAATTTTGGTTGCATAAAAACCAGATGTACTGCCAAACAGAGTCTCCTGTGGGCTGCCAGTCCACATAGGGGCCACCAAATAGCCAAATGCAGCCCTTATTTGACACCCCAGTAGCTTTTCCCATGCTTGTGTTGCTACTCAACTCTTTTTACATTTGAATGACTCATGGGTAAAAAAAAGGTTAAGGATCCATGCCTTGGGACAGCCCTGAATCAAGCACCCCAAAAGCAGTAAGGCTCACCAGAACAGAAGTGGGGTTTGTGTTGGGTTGTGTCTGGATATAACAATGTGGACTGCATAAAGTGGGGTTGTGATCCAAATTGTCTCTTTTTTTCAACTGTTGGGAGATATGTTATTAATATAGACTTTATTTCCTTCAGTTGTTTCACATCAATATGTTTTCTCCTCTCCTTGTTTTTATACATATGTGAATGTTTCAAAACATCAGCAGAATTTCTTAGAAAGATGTAGGTTTACAAAGCAAATGGCTTACTTGATGAGTACAGTGCGGACAGTGCATGCTCTTCTTTATTACTAAATGATTTGCTTCATGCAAAATAAAGATTCACATTGGCATTTAGTCTCCCTTTAATGTCTTACTGCTTGTTGCCGCCATAAGTATTTTATTTACAACTTAAAATGTGCTCTCATGATAAAACAGATCAAAGCATTCAGTTCTTCAAAGGATAATTATTACCTCATGAGCAAGACAATGAATAGGACAATATTTAGTTTGCTGAAGCATTTCATATAGTTTGATCACTGTGTATATTTATACCAGACTTTAACCTTGTGCCTTTGAGCTGCTATATACAGAGAGGGAAAAGATACACAGTATTTGCCTGCTCAGTCCCACCGCCCTGAAAACTGATTTATTTATTTGATTGCACTTTATTCTTACCAAACATCAAAGTAACCAGAGCCTTCTGTATTATATTTGCCTTTTTGGGTTGCTGCTTTTTGTCTGTCTATATTGCCATCTTACAAATCTCCCCGAACTGCCTCCCCTGCCTTCCCGCCGGCTAGAATGAAAATCGCTGGAGGGATTTAAGTCGAAGACTTAGTTTTCCGAAGTCGCCCAAAGTTTTCTCGTGAAACTAGTCTAGAAAAAAAGAGATTTGTCGCCGGGCAACTAATCTCCCCAAATTGCAGCGTGTGTCTCTGCCCTTAGCAGTACTGGTACAGTCTTTTTTTTCCAAGTCTCCTTTGCATGGTTAATACTGAAATATTATTTTTAATAAATACGTTTGTAAACTCTTGAAGTTTCCTCTCTCACTCTTAGTTTGAGTAATGCTATGGTTGCTTTTAACCAGATTATGGGAGTTGCCATAGATGATAGGGATGGGGCACAACTTCCAAAATGAATTTGGCCAAGACACAACAGAAGAGTATCCATCCTAACCGAAGAGTATCCATACTAACAGATATGTCTATAACCTATTGAGAATGTGTGTTGCAGCCCAATTTATTTGAATTTAGAATTTTTCTGGATGTTTTGTCCATGTTTGCTCATCAGTTGAGGTAAATGTGTGCTATAGTTAACTATAATTAGCACATCTTTGGTGGTCTGGGAAGCACTGCATTTATTTAGTTTGAAGTCTTCTCCTCACCCCTAGTAGAACCCTCAAGACACTAGCAGTCAATAATCACATGGAAATTGTTTGGTTGACCATGGCCCAAACCAAGTTAACAGTATTTTAGTTGATCATGCTTTAAACCAATATTATTAACTGAAAAGAAGAATAACAGGGAAAGAAAATATCTTTTTCCAGAAAAGACAACAATGCTAGTATACATTTTGCAAACGTTGCTGGGTTTGGGATTGCTGATTCATAATTATATTTGCTTCTGACAAATGCACCCATTATTTTCTCTTAAAACATCATCTACTTTCCCATATCTTTTTTTATGAAGCTTTCAATTCTTTCTTAAACCTAAAGTACTAAGTGAACATCACATGGAATCATATGGCCCTTGGTCTAACAGAAAAGCCAGGATTCTCTGCCACAGATAACATGGCAGCAGATAAGAAGCAGATTATCACTTATCTCATCAGTGCAGCTTTCCTGAAAACCGGATAACCTCAAAATATGTCTGATTCTAAAAGCTGTCATTTTTGAAAAACATGAACCTATTAAATGATTTATGAAGCTAAATTCTATTTAGAAACCCCGGTCATCAATGTACCCAGCAGAGAAGCTTATAATGAGTGTCTCTGGAGTAAGAAAGGCAATTACTTGCAATCATTATTTATAGATAATGACCTTTAAAACAGAAAAAACGGTCACTGCAGATTTTAGTCAATAACTTAATTATTCAGTATCACTCATTACAATTTAACTTAGACATAAAATTGCTAAATACCTCTAGAGGGTAGTAACAAGGCTGATTAAGTTCTTAACAGGCATGTGAAAATCTACTGAAGTGCTTTGCAGTACTCCCCTATGGGCAAAGCCAGGATGTAGCTAGATGGGTGAATGGCAGATGAGACACTTGCAAGGGAAATGTAGGTGGTGTTTCCTAACAGACATGTTTGTCCCAAAGAGATGAGAGGTCCTCGTGCTCTACAGGGGGGTCCCCAACTTTTCTTTAAATGTGAGCAACATTCAGATGTAAAAGATTAGGGGGAGCAACATAAGCAGGAGAAATGTGTGTGGTGCAAAGCAAGTGCTATGATTGGCTATTTGGTAGTCCCTATGTGGACTGGAAGCCTGCAGGAGGCTCTGTTTGGCAGTATCCCTGTTTTTTATGCAATCTAAACTTGCCTGGATTTCAAAAATAAGCACCTGCTTTGAGGCCACTGAGAGCAACATCCAAGGGGTTGGTGAGCAACATGTTGCTCAATAGCCAATCACAGCACTTACTTTGCACCACCTAGGAACAAGGGCTACAAACTTTACCAGATACCCACCAACAAGCCACCACATCAGGCACAGGATTAGCAGTTTCCTGTAACAGAGGAAAGCAAACTGATGTTTCAGAAAAAGAGGCACATTTTGCTTTCTTTCATGCATGTGCTGAGGTTACAGCAAGGACAGTGATCTTTGCATGACATATTGTCTACTACTGGATCCTTCCAAAAACAAACGACATGTTAAGAAAACAAAGAAGAATTAGTAGGTCTTTCCAGTCCTCCGGGAGAGATTATTTCATCCTGATACAACTGAATTTTATAGAAAGCAATTTCAGATATCTGTGACTACATCCTGACTGGAGGACACTGCATTGTTTGAAAGTTACTATTATACTTTAGATCAGAAATTAGATATACTGCAATGAAGAGAACCAAAACTGGGGATGGGGTAGATACTCTTTAGGGCAGAGACAGACGCGAAGATTCAGGGAGATTTAGCCACCTGGTGACTAATCTCCTCTTCTTCAGATGACTAATCTCCCCTGAAAAGGCTTCCCACCAGCTACAATCTAAATTGGATGGCACTCGGAGTGCTTTGTTTTCTGAAGTCGTCCGAAGTTTCCTCGAGAGGTAACTTCGGAAAATGAAGGGTTCCGAGTGCCATCCCATCGGCGATTTTCATTCTAGCTGACGGGAAGGCAGTTCGGTGAGATTAGTCGCATCAAGAAGAAGCAATTTGTCGATGGGCGACTAATCTTCCGAAATAGCAGTGTGTGTCTCTTCCCTTATACCCAGTGTATATTATAATTAAAGCCAGTAATGGTGTTTTCTCTGCCTCTGTCTTTAGAATTTCTCTTTATGAGGTGCCCATGTATTGGAATCATACTATGGGTACAGTTTTACTAGCTATACATATTAATCGAAAGTATTGCCTGTATGCAGGCAGATGTCCTGCTGGGATCAGATCCCACGATCAAGCCAAACTCCACCCGTTTGTGTATTGTAAGTTCAATACCGTTCCTGTCAGTGTATACTGATGAAAAGGCAAAAAGGAATGAATCTTTATTTTCTCCCCCGATAAAGAAAATGCTTAGTATGACATGGCCATTGGCCTTTATAGCCAAAGTATGTCCCAGTGTGTCTTTACTTGCATATGCCATGAACTTGTTTGTAATGTTTAGACTGCAAGCTCTTTCATTACATAATAAGTAAACTGCAATCTACAATATGCTATCTGCTAAGGAAATGAAAATATATGTTCTTGTCAAGAACTGTTTGTAATAGGGTAAGTAACAATATGCACCAGTTACACTGGGAATGACCTTCCTGACCTGTGCAACGTGGATTTTTACAAAGTGTCAGAATGGCATGCTCACACAAATATATATGAATAGCATGCAGATAGAAACAACGCAATATTGGCTCAGCATTACAGTACATTTCAGACAACACACTGCAGACATTCAGGATATCCGTCTGAGTACAGGTGGCTCCAACGTGTACACAGGTGGATCTGTCAAAATGATTGAATGTTCCACCTGTGCCTTTTGGAGGATAGTGTAAATCCTGAACTGGAAAAATCTTGACAGCTCTATCCAACAACATACAGTAGGTATGTTTAAGAATTTTGAACTGATGTGAACTGTATTCGAAAGGGCTAATGTACAATCGGTCATTTCCATCCAATTAGCTCACACTTTCACTTGCACTCCAAGTGTACCAACACTGGGCACCGGGGCAGTAACCACTGAGAACCACTCATCACATTTTTACATTCATTGTTCTACTTGCAGCTGTCTAAACAAAGCTAATCATCGATTAGTTGCAAATTTGCCCAGTGTAGGTAAATGTGCCAAATGCTGCACACTCGAAAGTAAGGTGCAACTAGGAGAGGGAAGTGAATACTTGACACCAGCCAGTGACCAAGTTTAAAAGAGAGGAGTTTTTGCTCCTGAGTGAGCAAATTATTTCTGTTTTCCAAAATTGTGAGCAATTAAAGGGAAAGTAAGTATATGCTCATGGCCTGCCCACGTGATGCCCAGAATGAAGTGCACCTCCAAAACTTGGTCTAAGTGGCATGTGCACAGTTTTGCAGGGGTTGAAGTTATGCTACAATATACAAAAAAATAGAGGATTGCAAATTGCACCCTGATTAAGAAATATTAATATGTTCAGATAATAATTATAAGAAGAAGAAACACTTATATTTTGTAGCCAATTTACAGGCAGTCTGGTGATTGCTAGCTTCCAAGCAATCTTTAAAGCAGCCAATCAATATGAGTTTCCCTGGATGTTTGGAACCAGGCCCCATCCCCAAACACAACTCCCAATACAGATCAAAGAGCAGTATAAAATTGTAAATTGCTTTAGTTTTGTCTGACACATCACTGCCAATATGTTTTTGCCAAGCCATCAGGGTGACTGGAATGCTATGACTTCTTTTCCATAGACGTTATTAGGTGCTAAAAAAGACACTTCATAAATGACTCAAATACACCTACTAAATGAGCAGTGAATATGATTCGAAAACATTTGATTTAGAGTTAGGTTTAGAAATATGTTTAATAATGACTCTGGGCTGTCATATATATATATATATATATATATATATATATATATATATATATATATATATATATATATATACTTTATACCTCGTGTCTCTGGGGTTATGGGAAATCTCTTTGTGACTCCATATTTTGCATAATGTGTCAAGCCGGAGCAGTGAGTAATAGCATTGTGTGAGTGTTGATGCTGCACATCTCGGCAGGAGCTGATTGTGTAAACAGCTGCACAATGCACAGAATGCCTTCTGTCTTTGCAGTGCTGGATAATATAATCTGAATTTAGACAAGGGTAGAGCAGACAATAGACATGTGTTATTATATGCTGTGTTGTCTGATGAAACTCTTCTTTGTGTCCTTGTAGCCTATCACTCAGTCTTTGTCTCGCAGCAAAATCAGATCTTAAGGTGTTAGCATTATGATTTGCATACTCTTGTATAGAGTCATGTTTGCAATAATAAGCTTGGCCAAAACTAGCTAGTTAACTAGTGTTGTAACACATTAACATCTTATTTACAAATGTACTGGTAACCCAATCCATTAAGCATGACGAAATGTGCTCTGAAAAACAGGACTGTGGTTGTGTATATATCATTATTTATTGTGCTATTATTTGATGCTTTGAATATGTGACAAATATTTTTTTTCACAGTGCTGAGCAGTGTTGAAAATCAAAACCAAATTTGACCTAATACTGTAATTCCAACCAGTCTTAAAGCACCTGGTTAAATAATAGAGAGCAAAAAAAATACATTAGGGTTAAGATTTGCATTTAAAGGGGATGTAAAGGCAAAAAAAATAAAATCCAATTTTTACTTTCTTTAATGAAAAATATATATTTCTCCAATACACTTTAATTAAAAAATGTGCAATGTTTTTATAAGAAACTTGACTGTATGCAGTGAAACTCCCCATTCATTTACTTGCTCTGACTGCTGTGGATAGAAAACTTCAGACGGTCCCAAACTGCTCTACAGGGAAACTATCATACTGTCAAACAGCAGAGGGGAGCCCCTCCACCTTACTTACTGGAACTTCATTTATTATGATCCCTAAGCTTAACCTCCTAACAGAAGCCCAGACCACACTGAGCATGTGCATGGTCTTGCAAAGATTGTAAACTAAGTTACAAGCTGACAGCCCCCTGTGGCCAACTTTGAAAGCATAAATCATTTGTTTAATTAGGCTTGTGGTGCAGTAAGTTCATGTTTATATTTAGTATATAAAATACAGCATTTATAGCATTATTCTATTTTAGACTTTAGTTCCCCTTTTTAATACACCACGCCAGCAGTAGAAACTACACTTGACTGGATGGGAGGTTACATACATCACTGCAAGGAAAACTGGATTCTGCCATTCCCCGCATGCTCATATTAATTAAACATATGTCATAGACTGGCCAATCCTTTATGGTATCCTATTTAGAATGCCAACAAGGACTGAAGATAAGAACTGGCAATGCATTGGCAGATTGCATTTTAAAACCTATTTGACTGATCAATACTCATGATACATGAGTCAGTATCATAGGATCGTCAAATATATACCAAAAACCTTTTACATTTTTTTTTGCCCAGCTTAATATGACTCTTCAAAATCAGGACCAGTATTCTCTGGAGAAGTAAATGGTCTAACTCTGGCTGACCCACCAGGTATCCCACTTCTTCTTTTCTTCAATTTAGGTATATCCTATAACTATAAAATTGGGCTCATAGTTCTTACAATGTTGATGGGGGGCAAAGCCAATCAGGTACCACTTTATGATGGCTGTCTTCTTTAGGGTACCTGTTGGACCTGTAGGTCACTTCCCCGTAGCATTAGTAGGAGCTACTGGGACCCAACACCCATTTCAGAGTGACATATGCCCTTGCAAGGAAGCAGGCCTTTCTGATAAAGGGTAATAGATTCTCCCTGTGTCCTGTGAGACGCTAGCTCTGATCCTCAGTGTATATGGAGAATCCCTGACATAAATCAAGACAAAACAGCATTTGTATTTTTGCTAGAAAGGCAATAGTAACATGAGTAGCAGAAAACACAAAATGTGCCATGGAAGCAAACACTATCATGACTTCTTCAGAAAAACAGTATACAGCAGTTTCCTACATATTGTTTCCAGAAATAAGTACTTTTTGTTCTAGTAATAGTATCCCCTTCACCTCTTTAAGCTCTAAAACATATTTCCTTTCCATAAGAAGCCTTCATTTAATATCATATATCCTATGTAAACCATTCCTTCTCTGCTGCTCAATGTCCCAGTACAGTCCTGTATTATATAAAGCATTACAGAAACTTTTAGTGTTAGTATTAAGGAATGGGTAGACAAAATGATCTCATTAAGTCTTGTTTGTCATCAAATTCCATGTTCCAAATGGCAGATCATGGTGTCAGACATGACATCAACTTGCAGAATAGTGCTGTCATAGTCAGCTGTGTTTATACGACATCATTGCCAAAAGCAAGTGTTTGTTGTACAGCCATGTTTATATCTTATTTTTTCAACCTCCAAATATACAAAATTAAGCCTGTCAATAACAACTGAAGCAAAATGTTTCTTGGCCTACATTTTGCAGGGTGGGCAGAAGAAGCAATAATGAAAGCACTCTTTGTTTAAGTTTGAATGGGAGCCATGTGTTCTTCCAAAGCCCCACTTGCTGCTAACAAGCCCACCATGCACTGCACATTGAGCATGAGATTAGTGCTTCTATCACCTCACATTAGACTACAGACCATTGCCTCTGCTGTCTTTACATGCTTCTGGATGGTGGGAACAGGCAAGCTACCAGCTACAGACTATGGAGATCAACATGGCTTCATGGCACGCTAATCGGCTTCCTATTTTACTGATGGGGCTTCCCTGAGTATGCCATGTGAACAGCTCAGGGACACTAGCATTCCTGAAGGAATATATATGAGTTTGTAATAGACTGCAGTAATAAAGGGATATGAAAGGGAACCTACCAAGCCCTGTTAAATATATATATATATATATATATATATATATATATATGTAATTTATTTGCGTTATTCCTTAGCTGCACAGAGGTAGGCCTTACAATATACATAGAAGACAAAAAATAGGCTTTTATGGGGAAATATAAAGGTGCAAAGCTTCTATAGGTCTAGTTACCTATAGAAACCATAGTTAGATTGGATAAACCATTAATTCGGGGACCACACACACATGGTCTTACAAATCAGTAATTTTAGCTCTATCAGATGAGAATATTGCAAATGCTCCTCAGCAGATAAACTAATGGATACTATACAAGGGACCTTAGATGGACTATATTGTGCCATCTATTCAGGCAGCCCAAATGATCAGAGCAGGCAGTTCCTCTTCACTTCCTTATCTGCCAATACACCAGACCCTGCCAGATATGGTGCATCGGCATATTGTATTTTTAAACATACCCAATCCCCAACCCAAATCATACCTAAAGAATATGGCTATCAGCCAGAATTGTCAGGCCATCATACATGAACCAAAAATATATACAATATTTCTGGAGTTCAACCCTGTTTAACTTTGTGCCTAAAGAAACCAGGCTTATATTACCTGGTCTTCATTCAGCCCAGGGAAACTTTATGACTCATCTGCTTACTTGATTATTCCCCCTGACACGTCACTTCCCATACTCTTGTTCCACTGCTGCCCTTTGAAATATAATTCTGACCTGACTAATATTTTAAGGAGTATTGACACCATTAGACAAACCAGTTTTTTAAGCTGCTTGTACACTGAAGAAATATGATCAGGGAAACTGATATTTTCAATGTATAGTCTTACCATGTTTATGAACTCCAGGGGCGACAGTTTTGATGGACTGTCATACAGATCCATCAAATGGCAGTTCGTTTCTCACACCAGAAATTTCTTCTTACCTTCAGGAGTTCACTAACTCTAACAGGGACTGGTTAAATATACACGACCGAACTGTCTGTATATATTGTACCTTCAGAGCTTGTGGGATTTTTATCAGGCAACAGAAAATATCAACCAGTTCCATAGTCTGACAATCTTACCATGTATGTGCAGCCAGATTACATGTGCACCAAGTGCTCATGTTAGCTGAATATAAAACATGGTCATGGGATTTTCTTCCCAAATCGCTTGATTTTTCTGACTTTTTCCCAAAATGTCAGAATTTTTGGGATTTTTTGCCTGAAAAGCCCGAAATAGTTGGATTTTAGGGCTGATTCCCACGCAGGCCACAGACATTTCCAAATAGGATAGGGACCTCTCCCATTGACAACATTGGCAGTTCTGATATGGAGTATTTTCGGATTCTGACTTTTTCCATCCTCGGGATATAACGAATTTCGAAAAATTTGAGGTTTTTTTTCCCCACTACAAATTCGGATTTTATAGTAAAAAAAAAAACAAAACAAAAAATTTTTTGAAGTTTTTGACATTTGGGCCTTAATAAATAACCACCTTTGTGTATGATAATCCGTGCCCAGAATTAGCCCTACTCTGTTAAAACCATTTTGGTTTATACCACACTACATGACAGATGGCTTGGGTCTGATACCATAAATTACAAAAAAAAAAAAAAACAACCTGGTACCAACTCTTTAAAACTTGTGCTTTACATAGCCTTAAGGAAAGATACCTTAAAAAACATTTTCTGTTTTGATCCTACAAAATGTTAGTTGTGTCTGCCTTATTGATGTGTTTTGACTCCTGAGTAATAGCGCGGGACTATTTTTTCCCTACAATTGATGAAAGTATCTGGTGCCATTGCTTTTAAACAATGTCTAAAATTACTCTGTCTCCTGAGAGAAGCTGGACGCTAGCTATAAGCTGATAATAGGAGTGTGAGAGCATTCATAGCTCTGCTGGTTGGCCTGCCCATCTCTAATCCTTGTTTACAATGTAGTATTAATACCTGAAGCCTCTGGAGCAACAAGACTTTGAACAGAAGTCACAGCTGGTGATCTCATATTAAGCTACACAGTATATTCTGGAAACAGACACACATATAAAAATATCATTCATATACAGTATGTATATAAATATAAAAAAGAGCCATTAATATCTTGTTAATTATATCATTATACTGCTGTGGGACCTGTTATCCAGAATGCTCTGGACCTGGGGTTTTCTGGATAAGGGAACTTTCTGTAATTTGGATCTCCATACCTTTAGTCTACTAAAAAAAATGTACACATTAATTTAACCCAATAGGATTGTTTTGCCTCCAATAAGTATTATTATATCTCAGTTGGGATCAAGTACAAGCTATTGTTTTATCATTACAGAGAAAAAGAAAAATCGATTTTAAATATTAGAATGATTTGATTAAAATGCAGTCTATGGGAGATGGCCTTCCCGTAATTCAGAGTTTTCTGGATAACGGGAATCCAATACCTGTAAATGGTGTTATCAGTTATAATTGGTGCTTACCGGTAGCAATATAAAGTAAAGCTGAAATAAAGTAAAAAAATAAAGTATTCCCTGCTAAAAAAAACATTAGGATATTAGAAGACACCTCGGACTCGGAGTCCCATGACCTGTAGAAAAGGGCTCAGCTTTTGGCCTTGTGCTTTTATATGATCATGTAACTCTGAGGTGACAATTTTTATATATTACAATAGAGGTTACATTACTCATTCTCAGACCTGGCGCAACATTTTGGTTGAAAAAAAAAACAATGGTGAAAAAAAAAAGATTTTGCCATAAACATTGTGTTTATGCACACTTAAAGCCTATCTATATATCTTATTATATTAAAGCTGACTAAGGGAAAATGGGAGTCGTTTTTCAAGGGTCAGGAAGACTCACAAAGCAGCCAACATGCTTTGAAGACATTGTTTAACATGTATTGAACCCAAATCAAGGTCTGTCAGGTGTGAGGCCATCAGTTTCACTAACAATAGATAGAATGAATTCAGCTCCTTCAGGTAATAGATGTATTACAATCCTCCTAAACCAAATGACACATCCTTTCTATGCCTTTAGGCTCTGCTTACTTACATATGCTGGGCCCTATCCAAGAGCTGCATGCTGCTACCTAGCAATTCTCATATCATACACACTGACTCATTTTACCATAAAAGATCTGATCTGTCTGCAATTAAAATATGGCCATCATAAATATATATATGCATGTATAACTTTATTTATACTTGTATATACTTTATTTAACTTTTTTTTATAAAGTGCTGTAAGGATATGCAGCTATATATATATATATATATATATATATATATATATACAGAGGTTTGGAAGGATCAGCACACTCCATTTGGTGATGAAAAAAAGTGTTTCTTTATTAAACACACATAGCTCCAACTTTTCGGTTCCACCTGGGAACCTTTATCAAGGATGGAACCGAAACGTTGGAGCTATGTGTGTTTAATAAAGAAACACTTTTTTTCATCACAAAATGGAGTGTGCTGATCCTTCCAAACCTCTGTATATGATACATTGATCGTGCACCTCGAGTCTACAAGCTAAGGAGTGCGGATACCACACAAAATTCGATATATATATATATATATATATATATATATATATATATATATATATATATATATATAGAAACTATTGGAGGCCAGCACAACACGTAAGTAGGTAAATGTTGCCTGGGTGCGATAAGCCCAAAAAGTAGCACAACAGCGTCGAGGAAGGTACGCACTCACAGGTCTTATGACGAAAAAAATGGTGTTTATTATTCAAAGCAAAGACTGACGTTTCGGCTAGCACTCTAGCCTTTCTCAAAGTGCTACAACAAACAATTACAGGCCCTAATAAACCCTAAAGTGGTGGGAGGGGAGGTAGTGACATCATCAGTGGGGGATGTGTGGGGGATGTGCACACAATAGAGTGGAAAAAAACAAGGTAAAATAAACAATCAAAATACAGATAATATGTACAGGTTCACAATCCATATATATATACACAAGAGTCAATCCTGGAGATGAAAGGTTGTTTCAATTAATATCAACAGTTTAGCCATTTAGTCCATAAATCACAAAATGTATCAAAACACGATTAATCCTATCGAGTGGTATTATTAAAGGGAAATGCAGCAATTAATATCAACAGTGTTGCCATTTAGTCCATAAATCACAAAATATATCAAGATGCGGTTAAACTTCTCGGACAATGTTGCCAAATGAAAATACAGCAGGTCCCAACATGCTGGAAGTCCTTGGAAGTTCGTTAAAAGAAATAGTAGGCGCTATACAGTACCTATAGTAAGCGGTTCCTGGCTGAATGAAAACTGAGACGGGAGGTGGGAAGTAACATCACCGTTCTGTAGGGGTTCCATTGGAGTACGTCCATGATCAGTCTGGTCCTCACGTCAAACCGAATTCTGAGTCGCTAGAGAGTGCGGCCTTGTGTTTGGTGCTGATTGAACAGCTCTGATTGAGTATGATAGTGGTGCACCTTCGCATAACTTCCTGTAGGTGGCATGAGTTCCCCAGGTCCCGTTGCTATGGACTGAGACCTTAGTGACCTGTTGTTGCTACTGCTGCTTATTAGGAGATAAAGAAAGATTTTGGCATCAGTTTGACATCCTGGGTATCTGAGGGTTCTGAAGTAAGAGCAATGATATACAGAGTGACAGAAAAGATAGAGTCAGATGTAGAAGAGAGGGAACAAAGGGGCACAAGAGAGGGGCAAAATCCCAGTCACTCAGTAGAACCGTCTGCTTGGTGATAAAAATATACAGTTCATAGCGGACTGCTTGAATAATGGCGGATTTACAGTTGTGTAACCGCCCTAACGCCAGAGATAGGGAAAAGAGAAAGGCCCAGTACTATACGCACTATTGCTCCAGGCTGCAATAAGTAGCTACTTTTTGGTTCCGCAAAATCTGCGTTGGCCCAAGCAGTCGGAGGTACACACTGGAGTTGTAGGTGAGGTCTGCCACCTGGTTACCCAGGGGAGATGCGACACTCAGCCCATCCTATGTTGTGTGTTAAGATGAAGACCCTTAGAAATCAGATTCAGGTGGTTGCTGAATTACTTGGGAAAAAGACTGGTTATACATTGGTGATCATAGCCGGCCAATTTAGGCCTCCAGTGACTCAGGGAGGTACAGCAGGGGAAAGAAGAGAGTAAGAAAAACACTCAGCCTCAGGGTCAGCCTGGAATTGTGATCAAAATGCAGCAACAAATAACTACGACAGGTCAATCAAAAGAAAGGGTTATAGGAGATAAGTTCATTCAATCCTCTGGGGCTCAGGGTGTCCAAACGGTGGATCCACTTCAGTTCCTTCTGTAGTAGGAGTCTCTCTTGGTCACCTCCGCGGGAAGGGATGGGGACGTGGTCAATGATCATGCATCTGAGTGATGCTAATGTATGTTTACATTCGACAAAGTGTTGCGCTACTGGTGTGTCACTGCTCCCTTTATTCAATGCCGCTCGAATGGAGGATCTGTGGTTCGCCATTCTGTCCCTAAAGTTAGTGATTGTCTTGCCCACATACCCGCGTACCTTCTTCGACGCTGTTATATATATATATATATATATATATATTTCCCTGGTTAATATGGCATCCTTTACAAGTGGGTAATCTCTACCCCCCACTTTCAACTGGACAGAGCACATTCCAAAGCAATTAGCTTTTAATTATAGTTTATATAAGTCCTCCCCCACCCATTCCTCCTTGTCTTTTTTTCATCTGTCCTACAGTTTGACTGGCAGAGTTTTTAATTCATTTATTTATTTATCTTTTTATTTGGCCCACGGGACCCTTGGTTGGCTCCCAAATCCAGTGGGGTAATTTTCTTTCACCCTTCTTTTTTCCCACTGAGAGAGTCTTGCGATACATGCCTGGTGGTTTGTTATTCAAGTAATAGAGAGCGTGATCCGAAGGATGCAAGATACCTTACCTGGTGGTAATGATAGCAGGGACGCGCAAGTGATATCTCAAATCTGGTGGTTGAGAGGCAAGAGGCGCCTGACACAGGGTTAAACGGAGCGAGTAGCGAAGCCCGCAGTGATGTTAACGGTGACGTCAAAAAGTAGGAGGGGCTTGCGGATGCGCTGACGGTTACCAGGAAGTTGATTCCACGCGCAATAACCCTGAGTTGGGAGGTCAGCGTGTGGCTGTTCACTGAAGCGGTTGGCAGCTGGTGCACAGGAGGCGGAATATTCAAGCGGTATGCATCGGATATAGAAGCCAGCTAATGGTATGGTGTTTGGTGAGAATACTCACGCTTATATATTTATTCAGCAGTTTGCCATGGAGTCGCGTCTCTCACATAGCCCAGAGGTAGCTTGCAGAGATGAAAGGAGGTGGGCCATTATTTTTATTTTTTCACAATAAAAAGAAGGGTGTAATGTCAGCAAAATATTTTTTTTTTTTCTCTATCCATCTCCTCTCTTGCCTTCTCTCTATACTACATCAGTGTGTCTTCCCCAGTAAGAACAAGAGAAAAGCCAAGGTGTGCTGCTTGTGAGAATCCAGCAGGGAGACATTCAAAATTTTGTTTGGCATGCTCAAAGAAGTTGTCTGGAGAAACTTCAGCGGATTCTGTGGACATTATGTCCTGGATTAAGGAGGCAGTAGCACAAGGCATAAAGGAAGCCTCAACTGCAGGGAAGATAAAACAAACAAGGAAGAGAGTAGCGGAGAGAGAATGTTTTGCTATAGAGGACTCACCTGTAAGAGACTCGTCTGAGGGAGAATTATCTGAGTTAGAGGAGGAAGATGTGACGGAGCAATTCCCAACCGTTGACTTTATTTATGTAGAGCCATTGATAAAGGCTGTACGAGAGGATTTAAAGCTAACAGAGGAGCATGAGGCACAACCCTCTATGAGTAACCCGTTTAAGGTCCTTAAAAAAGAAAGGCAAACTTTTCCGCTACATGAAACAATAAAAGAGATAATAACAGCAGAATGGGAGAAGGCAGATGCGAGGTTTACAATACAGAATAAGATCCAGAGATTATACCCATTTGCTTCAGATCAAGAGAAGATATGGGAAAAGACCCCGACGGTGGACACAGCTGTGGTTAGACTCTCTAAGAGAACAGTGCTACCAGTGGAGGATGTTTCTTCATTCGCTAATCCTATGGATCGCAAGATGGAAACTATGCTGAAGAAAAATTATTTAGCCACAGCGGCTTCTTGCAGACCAGCGATAGCATTAGCCTCAGTTTCAAGAGCAATGCAGTCATGGATACATAATATAGAGAGATCTCTTAAACAAGGAGTAGATAGAGAGACTGTGATCAAGTCTATGTCAGATCGCAAGATTGCTACAGATTTTGTAGCAGAGGCATCTATTGATTTAATAAAGACCTCATCCAGGGCTCTAACATTATCGGTTGCCTCCAGAAGAGCATTGTGGCTTAGGTCATGGAATGCAGATAAACCCTCTAAGGCAAACCTATGCAAAATACCATTCAAAGGTGATATGCTTTTTGGCGCTAGATTGGAAGACCTCATAAAGATGACAGGGGGTAAGAGCGCCTTTTTGCCGCGGGAGCGCAGACAGAACTTTTCAACTGATTCCTTTCCGGATAAACAGAGACAATCGGAGTAGAGCAACGTTTAGGGATCAGAAGGCATATCGACCGGGAAGAGAGTATAATCAACCACAAAGTTGGAAGAGAGGTCAAAGTACATCTGCAAGGGTTGAAAGAGGCAGAAGCTCAACAACAAGAGGCGCAAGAAGATATTTCTGAGATAGAGGCAGCCCAAACCCAAAACATCCCCAGAAGATTATGGAAGTTTATAGGGATTTGGGCAAAGTCAATATCAGATCAGTGGGTGTTAGGTACAATAAAGAAAGGATATTGTCTAGAATTCAAGATGATTCCTCGGAAGGATCAATTAATTATTTCAGAGATTCCACACAACAGGGAGAATAAGAGAATTCTCTTCAATTATGTGGAACAATTGCAGAAGCAAGGGGCGATTACAGTAGTACCAGAGCCTCAGCAAGGAACAGGATTCTATTCACCCATTTTTTTTTTCTTTCCTTTTTCTATATCTGTTTATCTGTTTATGTATTGGTTTTATGTCTGTGGTTTTGTATTGTAATGTAATGTATTCGAAAAAATTTGTTAAAATAAAAAATTAAAAAAAAAAAAAAAAAAAAAAAGAAAGAGAACAGGAGATTTCAGACCAGTGTTAGATCTGAGAGAACTCAACAAACATCTAGTGGTGAAACCATTCAAGATGGAATCATTGTTCACAATAATTCCGGAAATCAGTCCAGGAGATTGGATGTTGTCAATAGACTTGAAGGATGCACATCCCAGTGGCAAGAGCGCACCAGAGGTTTCTTCGCTTCACAGTGGGAAAGAATCAACATTTTCAATTCACTTGTCTGCCATTCGGCCTGGCAACGTCACCAAGAGTGTTTTCGAAGGTGCTTATTACGTTAATAGCACAATTAAGAAGACAAGGAATCAGTGTCTATCATTATTTAGACGACATTCTCCTCCTGGCAAAGGATCCTCATAGTCTGAAGATACATTGAAATCTAGTCATTACATTTCTGGAAAAGCATGGTTGGGTCATCAACCAGGAAAAAAGTCAATTAGTACCATCTCAAGATCTAGTATACCTGGGAGCAAGGTTCTGCACAGGCAGAGCAATAGTCACAATCCCAGAAGAGAAGAAAGAAAAGATAAAACAGAAAATTTGTTGGATGATGGAAAGAGTAGAGTGTACAGCAAAGCAGTACATGAGTGTTGTGGGCCTCTTAACATCAACAATACCCATCTTGCAGTGGGCAAGATGGAATATAAGAATACCACAAAGAGAGTTTTTAACCCAGTGGGATGTGTGGACTCAAGATTGGGAACAGAAGATTTTGATCCCAGGAGAGTGAAGACAGCATTGACATGGTGGTTGAAGGACAATCATTTGGCAAGAAGGTTAGGAGACATAAGATGGGAAGTCCTAACAACAGATGCCAGTTCCACAGGTTGGGGAGCATATTGGAGGGCAGAAATAATACAAGGAACTTGGTCGCAGAAGGAGAGTGTACTTCCAGCAAATGTTCGAGAATTGAGAGCAGTAGCAATAGCCCTACAGAACTTTGGACATTTCTTCAGGGGAAAATCGCTAATGGTTCGAGTGGACAACACTACAGCAAGATGTTATCTGGAGAAACAGGGGGGAACCAGAAGTGTACAATTGATGAAGGAATTGGAACCAGTATTGACTTGGGCACAGAACAATCTACAAGATCTGTCAGCGATCTATCTGCCAGGAAGAGAAAACAGTATAGCAGACTTTCTGAGTCGGAGTCGATTAGACAGACACGAATGGCAGATCAGTCAACAAGCTTTCGAAAAGATTGTACACAGGTGGGGACGACCAGTAATAGACTTGATGGCGACAAGAGAGAACAGGAAGGTACATCAGTTTTATTCGAGATTTCCCGATCCAGCAGCGATAGCAACGGATGCATTGACACAGGATTGGAGCAACGGTCTTCTGTATGTCTTTACACCTATTCCATTAAATGCGAGAGTACTAAGGAAGATAAGACAGGACCAAGCAGAAGCTGTGGTGATTATCCCAGATTGGCCAAGGAGACCATGGTACCCATTACTCAGGCGGATGGTGGTGGACAGGGTCCAGTGAGACATCCACAAGCCCATGCACTAGCCCTCAAGGCATGGTATTTGAGAGGGATAGATTAGTTGAAGTAGGACTACCATCTTCAGTGGTTGAGACCATGATGAATTCACGGAGATCCTCGACAAATAAAGCATATCAAAGAACATGGAAAGTTTTCATGGAATATCTCAAAGAGAGACAGATTTCAGTAAAAGAAATGACAATATCAAATATTTTGGAATTTTTACAGAGAGGGCTGGAGAAGGGTTTAAGTTTACGAACCATAAAGTCTCAGGTGTCAGCAATTTCAGCTTTTACGGGAAAAGCTTGGGCTCAAGAGCCAGCTATGATACAATTTATGGCAGCTATATTCAGGATGAGACCTCCTAGAAGAAACATCTCCCCGTCATAGAATCTACCGCTAGTATTGGAGGCATTGACGGGACATCCTTTCGAACCTCTACAAGAGGTATCAGACACAATTCTAACCCATAAGACAGTCTTGCTGACAGCAATAACCTCAGCAAGAAGGGTTAGTGAATTAAGAGCTATGTCATCTAAAGAACCTTTCACAGTGATCCAGGAAGATAAGGTTATTTTAAGATTAAATCCGGAGTTTCTACCGAAGGTGTTGACATCGTTCCATTTGGATGCAGAGGTAGTACTTCCGGCATATTTTCCAAAATCTCAAGGTGAACAGGAGGAAAAGTGGAACACTTTCTTTTCCTGGTTAATAGATGGCATCATTTACAAGACCCTCCCTAAGTGGCTGAATTATGAGACAAGGAGGAATGGGTGGGGGAGGACTTATATAAATTATAATTAAAAGCTATTTGCTTTGGAATGTGCTCTGTCCAGTCGAAAGTGGGGGGGTGGAGATTACCCACTTGTAAATGATGCCATCTATTAACCAGGAAAAGAAAATTTCGGTAAGTATGATATTAATTGTCTTTTATATATATATATATATACACAACAACATTTGTACAAGATATATAATACCAACACAGAAGCATAAATAAGCCCCCCCCCTAAAAATCCACAGTCTTCCTGTTTTATGAATAATTTACAGCTACATTGTCACTGCAATGATGCAGACGTTGCTTCTACACCATTGACCATTTTGCAGCCTGTTGCAGCTTTGACATTGTGATTTTGCAACCCATAATGAATGGGAACAGATGGCGACAAAGCCACAAAGGGTGCAGTACATTATGCCAGCATAGAGCAGAAAGCATACAGACCTTAACCTTAACTACATGCTGAATGGTCCAGTCCCATGTGTATTATTATTTCATTAGCCACAATAGCTTTGAGGCAGCTATATTTTGGCAGGTGTGGAGGGTGCAGGGAATGGAAGTGGGGGGAATATCTTGTAATGGATGTTTTATGCAAATATATTTGATTTGTTTATAATAATATTTTTATTACATCTCCATTTAATAGCAGTTCTACTTTAGTGAAATGTTTAATCACCAGTGCTCAGCTAGACTAGCTCAGTTTCACTTCTACTTTCCTGTAGATAGAGAACAAAAACCTAGCCCATCTCTTACTTTAACCATTACTATTAATGGCATGACCATTACCCCTGTTAATTCAGCACGCTGCTTTGGGGTAATTTTCGACCAGTCCCTCAGCTTCTCTAATTGTATTAATACTACTGCCAAAACCTGCTGTTTTTTCCTTTGCAATATATCAATATAAAGAGGGAGCTAGGTGAGTGAGAACTAAGTTAGAGAGATCCCGCAGTTTTAAAGACAACAACCCTATGGGCTGCATAGGTGGACGGTGGGGGACCTAGCTGCCAAAACACTAATCCATGCCCGTATACTATCCCGTTTAGACTATTCTTATCTCCTAATAACAGGTTTTCCTGACTCCCACCTCTCTCCTCTCCAATTAATCTTAAACTCTGCTACCAGGATCCTCCTTCTCCAAGAGGGAACCTGTCCAAACACAACTGAAATATTTAGCATGGCTGCATGTTAAGCAAAGAATAGCATATAAAATACTTCTGCTAACATTCAGTCCTTCATTCCTCTGCTATTCATTACATTTCTTCACTTGTCTAACTGTAAGTTTCTAGCTGTCTTCTCTGCTCCTATCAGAGCCACCTTCTTTTCACACCATCCACATCCACTGCCACCTCTCGTCTTTATCTTGCTGCTCCTTACCTCTGGAATTCCATCCCTTAAGGCTTAGGTCACACTGGGCGATAAGTTGCCCGTGATTTTTAAAACTGAGTCCTGGCGTCAAGTCGTTCATTTGTCGACACATTTAGATTCATGCAAATCGCGAGCTAATATGTACACAGCGCGATTTGAGATCGCCTGTAGCTTTAAAACTCTCCTTTTTGGAGCGATATTTTCACGTTGACGTCAAGACGATACGTAACAACGCTACGAGAGGCCGCACCAGTACAGACAAACATCGTATGGACGTAGCGCAGAGCACTATGGGATGATAATCGCTTCCTGGTAAAAGTCGCTCTAAACTTTCCTTCTGCCTTGTAGCCGCGACTTTCTTTTAAAAATGGCGGGAGACTTATCGCCCAGTGTGACCTTAGCCTAATTCCTCTGTAAGGAATCCTCTCTCAATATTTTCAAGTAAAAATTAAGTGTCTACCTTTTGGAGCACTAGAACATTAATCCACTTACCCACTTAGACTGTAAGCTCTACGGGGCAGGGACCTCCTTCCTACTGTGGCTCTTACTACATAGCACTTATGCTCTGTGTCCGGATAGGTGTATATTTATTGTATTATTAGTATTATTATACTGACTTGACTTCCTTGTATGTACTTTTATACATTGTACATTTATTTACAGTATGTTGTCTTTTTATGCATTGGACAGTGCTGTGGCTCCTTAACAGTGTACATATTCAGCAAAAGGCTCTTGGCTATCAGTTTAGTAGGTGTTATACATACATACAATTTAACACCCACACCCCTATTTTGAGACATGCAGCATTATTTTTTAAAGATGTGACATTTTTTTCTGTGGCTCAATTTCCTTTCCAAAATTGCAGCTCTGGTTCAAGCGTATAGAGCGCTGTTATTTCAGTTTTGGCTGCTAAACCCTGAGTTTGGTTGTTCTTAAGCATACACGTAAATAGGGATTGACTAAACAGGCATCTGATGTGTTCATCGTGTGTATATATTTTTACCACACAAACAATAGCATAATCTTCTGTTGCATATTTATTACTTATGGGTGTCTTCATGAGTTGTATCATTTTATGTAGAGGGGCTTCCTGCACAGAGATGCAAACACATACATGAGGCAACCCAACCTGTACAAATGTAGACTCAGGAAATCTGTACTGACTCATGGCAGCTTGGCTTCTGTAGAACAATTGACTTTTGTCTGTGTATGGCCTGTAAATCTGGCTATATTACGCCCCCCTTATCTGCTTATCTGCCCTGTACGTGTAGCTGCAACTTGCTCCCAAACAGATAACTGGGGTATCTTTCTATCATAAAGGTTTGAAAATAGTGTTTGCACATAGACTGGTGCATAATTGTGATCCTCTCCCAACAGCCTGCATTGGTCTCCATTATAATTTGATTTTGGCCCGAGGGCCAAATGAGCATATCAGCCCTATCTGTCCTGTCAGAGATTGACACACACACTTAGCAAAACTGTATTTTCCTGACACCAGAAACCATATGTGTTTTATTAATTGAATTAGCTTTGAAACTTATGTCACCCTTCTTTGGCTATTGAGCAGTTTTATCCTTCTCAAACTTGCAGTTAAAAATTATATCATAGTGGGTGGTGAAAGCATGGCTCCCATTAGTGTCACAATAAGGAGAATGTTAGAGAAAAAGAAAGTGTCACCGACTTCCTTTTCCCACGCAGCACAAAAGAATCCCACTGGCATCTACCCAGTTGGCAAATACAGATCAAACTGTTTTTCGCCTCAGTGAAATTTAATGAATATGCCCTTAGTGTTCCTGAAAAATTCTGCTTTGCGCCGCTGAATGTATTACTCCCTCAAATAAGTTGTTGTCATAGAAACAGGTCTCACAAAAGCTCCAGCTACTATCTCCTCATTAGTATGTGCTTCTGCCTCTCTGCCTTGCCCTAGATTATATAGGGACCCCAATAATTAAATACTTTCACACCAATAACTTTCGGGAGTATGGGAAACTAACACATTCCTACTCTAGTAAAGGTCTACTGAGAGTTCAGCTTAATTGGAATTAGGGCCAATACTATTGTCCTAGGATTCCAGAGGGTTGTTCAACATCTCTCCTCAAGCATCCACAGACAAAGACACTAGTGTAACGCTAACGCAGGCACCATTTTTTACTATCTTATTAACATGCCCAGGTTTCAGGGTATGCAGAGAATTTTCAGGGCTAGAATTTAAAATGAAATAAATACAGACAAAAGTTGCAGAATGTCAAGGCTCCAGAGTCAGCATTTATTTCTACAGTGATTCAACGTCTACGCCAAACCTCTTTAATAGCCTTTTATGTTTCTTTTCTTTACTGGAAATTTCAGGATTGCTGGCCAACAAATACTGACTTGTCAGGTGATTTAGCTCAACATAATGGGGGTTCGTTTGGGTGATTTAAGCAGGCCAAAACTTGAACCTCCTGATAAGTGTTCATGCTATAAATTGTCAGCCAATATTTACCTAAATACAAATGTTGTTTCTGGTAACATAGCTCCACATTTGGACTATTTAATAACACAACACAAAACGCTGCCTATGTGACATTGCCCTAAATCTGCCTGTGTGATTTTTGTGTAATGGAATATTGCGCCTGCTCATGCCAAGAAAGCCATAATGGTGTTTTCAATGAAAAGATGTCGCTAGGTAAAAAAGGTCTTCAGACTGGTGCAATTTTTTTCCCAACAGGAGTGCCCCACTGGGGGAAACCATTAGTGATTAAATACACTGGGATGGGAACCTAATATATTAGCACCACACAGCATATAATCCATTTTTCTTGTCATATAGATAAAAGTACTGGTTTTACTGCAGAATGTTTTCTATCATCTGTGCTATATTTTATTTGTTGTCTAAAACAAGTGCCACCTGGTGTGTTATGGTCAGTGTAGTCACTGAAAATTAGGGATGCACCAAATTCGGTTCAGGATTCGGTTCAGGATTCGGTTCAGGATTCGGTTCTGGATTCGGCCAGGATTCAGCCTATTTCAGCAGGTTTCGGATTCAGTCGAATCCTTTTGCCCAGCCGAACCGAATCAGAATCCTAATTTGCATATGTAAATTAGGAAGGGGGAGGGAAATCGCATGACTTTTTGTCACAAAACAAGGAAGTAAAAAATGTTTTCCCCTGCCCACCCACATAATTTTTTGTTTTGATGCGCAACGCCATACAAGTCTATGGGCGTCATTTTTGTGGCAAAACAAGGCGAAAAAAATTTGCCCATCCCTATTTACAGAAGATTGTTTCCTATGTTCTGGCTTTTTAAAAGAAACTGCTCTTCTCTGTCCCAGTCCTATTGATACTGAAGTAGAACATTCCTGAAAGTGTATATTGGAGGGTCTCTTATAGCAGAATTCAACCCTCACGTTAAAAACACCATACCCCCCCTCCCCTACATAGACCCCCCTCCCTCCTTTCCCCAGCCTAAGTGTTACCCCGGGCAAATGCCCCTGATGTTTTACTTACCCCTCCGTGCAGATTCGGGCATTGGAGTTCACGGGCGCCATCTTCAGCCGCTTCGGTAATCTTCGGAATGGGACCAGAAATTCTGCAATTTTTGTGAGTTTCATCGCATGTGCAGTTCTCACGAAACAGAAAGTTGCTCCAACTGCACATGCACCGCCACTCCAGTCTCATTCCGAAGATTTCCAAAGAGAAGAAGACATGAACTCCGATTTCTGAAATAGCACCGAGGGGTAAGTAAAATGTTAGGGGCATTTGCCCAGGGTAACACAGGCAGATTAGGGGAGACAAAATCTCCTCTTCTGCCCGGCGACAAATCTCCTCTTCTTCGGGGTGACTAATCTCCCCGAACTAAAATGTAAATCGTCGGAGGGATGGCACTCGGCGCGATTCATTTTCCAAAGTTGCACAAAGTTGTCGGGCCCAGTAATTTCTAGTTACACCACTGACTGAAGGAGTTGCAGTGGGACTTAGATTTGTACTACAGAGTCCTATTCTTATATCTACCAGTGAGCTGTTATCTTATGTTAGAGAGCTGTTTTCTAGTTGCCTTCTCATTGTTCTGCTGATGGGCTGCTGGGAGGGGGGAAGGGAAGGGCGTGATATCACTCCAATTTGCAGTGCAGCAGTAAAGAGGGAATGAGAATCAGAGCACAAGTCATATAACTGAGGGCACTAGAGAAGCTTGCAACATTACTAGCCCCATGTCAGATTTCAAAATGAAATTAAAAAAATCTGTTTTGAAAAATGGATTTCAGTGCTGAAGTCTGCTGGAGCAGCACTATTAGCTGATGTGTTTTGAAAAAACCACATGTTTAGTTTCAGGTTAGCAGCAACTATTGTCCTCCAGTTTTGCTTGAATATAAGTTATTAATTTGTAAGTTGCATGGATTTTATGATAGACAGAAGTAACTCCAGCACATGTAACATGCTCAAGTGATTACTCCCGTGTTTAATGTCAATCCAACAGAAACAACATTTCGGGGGCGTACCCCTTCGTCCAAGGGGTACAACAAAAGGGGTACGCCCCTGAAACGTTGTTTCTGTTGGATTGCCATTAAACACGGGAGTAATCCCTTGAGCATGTTACGTGTGCTGGAGTAACTTCTGTTCAGTTAATTGTAAAAGGGGCCGCCCTCCTATAGAAAAACAGTCACAAATAGAAAGTAATTGGAAAAAGTCTTTATTTCTGGTGAACTATCTTGAACCAACTGAACTGAAAAAAAGTGTTGGACGGTGAACAATCCCTTTAACAACTACGTAGCATCTATCTATCTATAAGCATAATAGATATTTCATTTAATATCCCCTACCAAACACGAATAGGCTCTGTGTAACATTGGAGCAGTAAATGGCTTTCGCTGGTGTTTCTGAAAGTGGCCCATTCTCACTCAGCTCTTGTTCCATCTTGTTTTGTCAGAAAACAGACACTTGTTTATGATTTTTCTTTTGTGAAAGGGTGTTTCTTCTGTCCTATTGAGAGCATGTCCCAAGACAACTGCACAGGGATGGGTAACAAGTTAGTCTTGTTTTGCATTAGGAAACGAGAGACTTGAGGCTATAGATATTTCTTGCTTATGGCACTTAAGAAAAACAAACAATTATAATTATGGGACCTTTCTACACCCATCCATTTCCAGCCGCCACATCTCAGATGAACTGTGACCTGTAAGAGCTACCTCAAACTGCAAATGGATAGTGTTTCATTATGTTTTATATTACAAGGTTGTCCCTTAGGCAATAGTAGTGATTCAACTACTGAACAGAGGAATATAAAAGGGCATCTTTTTAATGGTATTTAAATGAAAGAAACTAACTGTTCTAGATTGGGTTGGGATGCTTACCTGCATCAAGCCTTTTAACAACTGATGAATAATTTGTAGGCTATGATCCACTGGCAGTGAGCTTGGGCCTTGGAAGAGATATACTGGGTGTTTAAATGCAAAATAAACTCTCACTGCGCCAACAGCACTAAATCCATTGTACAGCATTACATAGGAAGTGCGCTGTTGGGTGGAAAATGCATAATTTAGCATTAAAGTGTCATAATCCACCTATATGTGCTGACGGGCAGGACTGTACAGAAGCAGATCAGTCATTTCTCTGTGTATCAACACCAATAAAGAAAACGCTGTGTGCAATTGGCCTCATGGAGGACATCAGTCTGGACAGTCCTACTTCAGATGCTACAAATCTTTCTCAAACACACCTAAAACCAACTGTCATTTCATGACTGTAACCCTGTATGTAGGTCAAATGGCAGACTAAAAAGCCCAATTTCTAAGCGCATTTAAAATAGGTAAAAACAGAAAAGCAGGAATACAGAAGAGGAGCAAAGATAAGAAGCAAACACTGCTATTTTGGCAGGTTTTAAACCTAATTTGGTCTCTCACTATTGTGCTTACACTGACAAAAGCTGCAACCTCGATTCCCACAGAGTTTCTTTACAATAGACACACAACAGATCTCCCTTGGGAAATAAAACTATCCTGCAGATATCAAACTTGTAAAAAGCTCATTGCAAAAAAAGGAGTGCTGAAAAAATGAGAATCTACCTGCTTTGGAGGATACCTGATCCGAGTGTCTGTTGTTTTGTTTTCCTGAAGCCATTGTCTGCGGCCTGTCTACCCTATCTTCCCTAATGTAACTCTCCTTGTAAAAGAGCTTTGTACAAGGGCTGCCTGAGAATAATATGAAGGAATGAGTCATTATAAAATTAATGGTTAGAAGCACAAGAACACTTGGCCCATTCATATATCTGCTCACTGGCCTTACATTTTTTTCATCTTTGGTCAGACCCTTTGCTAATCAAAGGCATTCTTAAAGGGGTGGTTCGCCGTTAAAGGTATACTGTAATGGGAAAACATGTTTTTTTTCAAAACACATCAGTTAATAGTGCTGCTCCAGCAGAATTGTGCACTGAAATCCATTTTTCAAAAGAGCAAACAGATTTTGTTGTATTTAATTTTGAAATCTGACATATTGTCAGTTTGGGGCTAGACATATTGTCAGTTTCCCAGCTGCCCCAGTCATGTGACTTGTGCTCTGACAAACTTCAATCACTCTTTCCTCACGAGTAAACTTCTGGCGACTTCGGAAATCGAAGTGCAGCGAGTACATTGGCGCAGGCGTTTTTCATTTAAGCAGACGGAAGCCACAAAAAAGCAGTTCGGGGAGATTAGTCGCCCCAAAGAAGAGGAGATTAGTCACCCCAAAGAAGAGTAGATTAGTCGCCGGGCGACTAAATCTCCCAGAATCTCCAGGTGTGCCCTTACCCTTACATTAATAATAGCCTGCCAGAAAGTAGTTCCATCCTAAAGTGCTGGCACAAGTCACATGACTGGGGCAGCTGGGAAACTGACAATATGTTTAGCCCCATGTCAGATTTCAAAACTGAATGGATTACAATGCAGATTTCTGCTGGAGCAGGAATCTGCATTAACTGATGCGTTTTGAAAAAAATATGTTTTCCCACGACAGTATCCATTTAAGTTAACTTTTAGTATGTTATAGAATAGCCAATTTAAACCAACTGCAATTGGTCTGCATTACTAATTTTATAGTTTTTGAATTATTTGCCTTTCCCTTTCCAGCTTTCATATGGGGGTCACTGACCCCATTTAAAAACAAATGCTCTGTAAAGCAACACATTTATTGTTGTTGCTACTTGTTATGACTAATCTTTCTATTCAGGCCTCTCCTATTCATATTCCAGTCTCATTCAAATCAGTGCATGGTTGCTAGGGTAATTTGGACTTTAGCAACCAGATTGATAGAATTGCAAAACTGGAGAGATGCTGAATAAAAATCAAATAACTCAAAAACTACAAATACTAAAAAATTAAAACCAATTGCAAATTGTCTCAGAATAGCACGCTCTATATCATACTAAAAGTTAATTCAAAGGAGCACAACCCCTTTAAATTGGTAAACACACTACATACCTACTGGGAGGCTGTTCCATGTATCCACAATCTCTGTAGTCCAATCTTAGATACCAGTTGCAAAAGTGACTTGCCTACCCAATCCAAATGTGGATTCAGCCAGTTGAAGCCATATATTTGGTGATCAGTGTACAATGTTTGCAATGAGTCACTCTGCAGAAGTACACTGACACCTTCCTTGGCACTCATGACGGAAAGTATAAAATATCTGAGGGACCATAAGTGTTCCATTGGTGTTACAAACTGTCTACTGAAGGCTGCCAATGAGTAATGTATCCCTTGGATTTGACCCCAATCATTTTATGTGCAGTGAATTTGGCTAACACAGAGCAGGTATAAACTTACTACAGGGATCAATACAACTAAAAGCTTTGTGTAAAGGATAGCTTCAAGTTGTAGTTCAATGGGTCTGTAGTACAACAGTCAGAGGGTTACAGCCTACACCAGGGCTCCCCAACCTTTCATATTCCTGAGTCACATTCAAATGTAAAAAGAGTTGGAGAGCAAAACAAGCATGAAAAAAGTTCCTGGGTGGTGCCAAATAAGGGCTGTGATTGGCTATTTGGTAGCCCCTTTGTGGACAACTAGCATAGAGTAGGCTCTGTTTGGCAGTACACCTGTTTTTTATGCAATCAACACTTGCCTCCAAGCCAGTAATTAAAAAATAAGCAGCTGCTTTGTGGCCACTGAGAGCAACATCCAAGGGGTTGGTTGGTGAGCAACATGTTGCTCACGAGCCAATGGTTAGAGATCATTGGCCTACACTATTTTGTAGACCACTGGTGCAACCAACTTGTCGCCCACTGAATTCCCTAACAGCCTTGGCTCTTTTTTTGTGGGATGCATTAAATCCATCAGCTTTTGATAGAGATGCACAGAATACATATTTATGGATTTCGGCCAAATCCTGTATCTTTCAGGAAAGATTCTGACGAATCCTGAACCAAAGCTGAACCCTATTTTCCATATGCAAATCAGGGTATGGGAGGGGGAAACAAAAAGAAACCCTGAAAACCTTAAAACCTAAAGTCATGTGGTCTTAACGGTTTGGATTTGGTTCGGCCAGGCTCTTGAATTCAGCTGAAAAAGGCTCGGATTTAGCTGAATCCCGAACCAAATCCAGGATTTGGTGCATCCCTAATTTTTGATACCTCCGAATACCAAGTTCTTCACAAACTAGTTAGCAAATACCATTCAAACATGATATTTCCTGGATTTGGTGCATCCCACTATTTTCTGCCTTTAAGTGTGGAAGAGCAGAGAACTTTGGAATGATTTAAAATAAACATACACCCTCCATCCAGTGACAGTTGGGGTTCTATTACCTGATACTCATCATCTTAGCTTCTTATTGAGAGGATATAGTCCAAAAACTCATTGCTTTGGGTTATTTCTCATGCAAGACTATATCATTAGAATTTGGTTGCAATCAGAAACCATCTGCAGTTTGGCTTTGTTTAGGAAAATAATCTGAAAAAAAAGGTTTTATACAAATACATAAAGCAAGACCATGTCGTGAGAATCTGCTGCACCCTCATTACTACTGTAAATATTCTGATTATTTCATTCAGTGTGAAAAGGCTGTGAATTCATTACCCATAATTTTAATCTGGCAGACACTGCATTATCCAATTAGCCACAAAGGATTTAAATGTGTTCTTTTTGATTCCCATAATTCCCACAGCTTTTGGTTTAGAGTTCGCTTGATCATGTGGTTTCAATATACCAAATCTATTTCATAAATCTGTGAAGTATGTCCTATTGTACGTACAGTAAATCTTCAAATGGTTAAAGATTCTCCTTTGGGTAGAAAATTCAACCAGCCCCTCTACCGCCCTCTCAGCTTTATATTCCTACATTTCGCTTCCAAATCCTGTGTTTTTGTTTTCTTTTGACCCTTTTAATTTCTTAAACGAAACCCCCCTGACCTGAGTGTGTAGACAGGCGCTATACATGTGCTGACTGTTGATACTGAGGGATGACAAGTTTTATGTGTGAACACATGGCTGTACATGTATTGGGTTACATATCACTAACACTGGCTCTTGCAAAATATTTGTTCAAAGAAAGCAAGTGTCTTAACAAAGGCTTCGAAAATACAGTAGGAAGCAGAACCTCAAAGGCATATTTCTCTGCATTCTCTGAGAACCCCGGTGAGCATATCTTTAACTTCAAAGTCGGTGCACCAAAATGCCCTCTAGGACTGATAGCACAGGGTTTACTATAAAACACAAGCTGCGCTTTAAAAGAGATGGTTGTAACATTACAGAGAGAAAGACAGTGGTCATTTATTATTAGGAAAGTAGTCTGCAAAGTGTAAAAAATTAGTTTTTTTGTGCATGTTTTTTTGCCCTTCCTTAAAGGAGAAGGAAACCTAGTCGGCGCAAAAACCCTTCCCCCCTCCCGTGTGTTGCCCACCCTCCCTCCTCCTCCCTGGCCTACCCGTCCCGCTGGGCAAATGCCCCTTACTTGTTACTTACCCTTCTGCGCAGGTCCAGTCTACGGAGTTCACCGACGCCATCTTCTTCCACGCGATCTTCTTCCTGCTTTGACCGGCGCAGGCGACCAAATCTCCCCAAAATGCCCTGTGTGGACTTACCTTCAAGATATAGGTATATCTTTATTATGGGCCAGACAAAAAAAAGTTATCTAATAGTTTATCATATCTTAACTCATGGACAGGATTCAAGGAGAAAAAACTTTGATCCTAATTCAGTTTCATGTTTTTTTTTGATAAACAGTGAGATAAGATTTTCTGAATTGGACTGCATCTCAAATTGAATCTCTTCCATGAGTTTTCACATGATAAACCTTTTTCTTACTGGATTGAATCTAGCCCTATATGCATTATTTACTCTACTCAGGGCTTCTAGAAATAGTTTGCTTACCATTAATTTATAGAAAAAGGATAATATAAAAACAAAGCTACATTTTTTTTGAAGTAGAAATGAAAAACAGCTTTGTGCATTAGCCCCTACAAACATATTTAGAGCAACGGCAAAGTCATATTTTAATATTTATAACTCTATTGTTTTGGGGGAAATGTAAACTTTAATCCCAAGGGAGGGACACTAAGATGTGTTTCCTTTTTTCCCGTCCCTCCTTAAAGACATTATGGATATCACATATGGGCTCTATTCCCTGACAAAGCAAATTCTTGGTGGATTATATTTTAATATCTGCACAGCTTCAGCTTTCAAAGACAAACAAATGGAAAATCAGGTCACAGTTTTCCTTTGAGTGAGAGAGGAGAAACAGGCTGTGGTCCTCTGGAGAGAGTGTATGGGATCTTGTCCAGAGAAAAAAGACCAAGAGAACTGCTTTAATCTCTCATTAACTACATCCCCACTCCCCACAACTTTTTACCAGCAATCCACAGCTTAAAGGGATACTCTCAATTCCTATTTTTCAAACAATATGTTTGTTAAAAGAGATGTTAGATATGAGATTTAGTTTTCATTGTATTATTTAAAATGACTGTGATTTGATTTCCCATCTGTCTATAGCTTTCCTATCTGTTCTATTTTGGTATTTAAAGGCCATCAAAGAAGATATTAATATTCAGCAACAGTTTGGTGCTTTTCATCAAAGCATGAATCTCTTGGTTATAAAGCTGGTTATAAAGCTTAAACCATTTTTTTGGTGGAAAGCAGAATATTTGTCAATTTGGGAATAATTAAGTATTACTGTGCTCCAATCACTTGCACAGCGTTTCAGTAACTTAGACAAAATATTTTTTTTCTCTTATTTGGACAAGACTACCTGCTCAATTTTTTGTTTGGCAAGAAATTTGAAAAACTGCTGAAAATTTTGAGTGGAGTCATTGGCATTTTTTGTTCCATTTTTTCTTGCAATACATTGGCATCAGTGGGCATTTTTCTCATGCCAAATGCAATTGGCATTTTTCTCTTTTACCAAACGCAGTAGAGTCAATGGGCATTTGAATAACAATTGAGTCATTAAGCAAAGCAGAGAGCCCAACCAGTCCTCCTGATATGCCAACATTGCATTATACAGTGGGAAACCCCTATAAAGAGTAGGGTAGAACTCTAAGGGGCAAATTCACTAAGATGCGAAGTTGCGCCTGGCGCAACATCGCCACACTTCGCCAGGCGTATTTTCGCCAGCGCTCCGCAAATTCACTAAAATCCGAAGTTGCGCACAGGGGCAGCGTAAGGTTGCGAAGTTGCACTAGTGTTGATTCGCTATATAAAGCGAAGTTACGCTAGCGAAGGCTAATTTGCATACGGCGCGAAATTCAAATTTCAATGGAGGAACACGTATCAGCACTACAAATGCCTAGAAAACCTTCAAATCAGCAAATAAAAATTTTATTTTGTCCTACACATATGCCCACTGTCTAGGTAAGTTGCCATGAGTCAGGAAATGTAGGGGGGAAGGAGGGAAGCCCCAAAAAAATTTTCGATCTTTTTCAGCCTATCACCCATCATGTAGAAAACACGCCAGCGTTTTTTGGGACTTAGAAAAAAATTTGACTTTTTTGGAAGCAATACCTATCTACTCTATAGCGCTTCGCCAGGTCTGAGGTGGCGAAGGAAGTCTAGCGTAAAAGGTAGCGTTCAGTACACTGCACAAGTTAGTGAATTTGCGTAGTTACTTCGCTAGCGAAAATTCGCCTGGCGTAAGGATGCGAAGTAACACTAGCGAAAATATGCCAGCGTTCGTTAGTGAATTTGCGCGAAAATGCCAAACGCTAGCGAATTAAAGCTAGCGTTCGGCGCTTCGGCGCTTAGTGAATTTGCGCCTAAGAGTGTAGTGTTCCGTCAAAATGCACGCTACAAATCGAATAGAGACGCAGACATCAAGATTCTAATTGGTCTGCATGAAAAGTTGCAGGTAAAAACTACATTACATCAGACGTGACACGACTGTCGGATGTGGATGCAGAAAGCAGTGTCTTCATCCGACAGTCAACCCGTGTAGTTGTTACCTCCGACTTTTCATTCAGTCCAATTATATCTTGACGCGTGTGACTCTATCTGACTTATTGTGTGCATTTTGTCGGCGGGCGTCTATCCAACGAAAACGCTCATGGAGTTCTAAACTAAGAATACTTGTTCTGCTGATTCTGAACAGCTTGCAAGTGTAGCTGCACCAAGTGAGGAAGTGAAGGTGGATCTATCACTGTTTAGACAACATCTACAGGCAATACTGTATGTGAACAAAAGAAAATTAGACTTTGGTCTTGGTAAAGAGATGGGAAATTATATACCCAATCAGATGATGGACAAGCAGAATCTAGGAGAATTGAAAGTGGGCAGATGGCAGACAAAGAAAAAGACAAGGACAGGCCTGAGCCAAGGAAGATCAAGTTAGTGGTCAAAGTGTAGGTAGAGTTGAGTAATAGTGTTAAACCAGAACTCATCTTCCTGTAAAATATAGGAGGGAGACCAGCCAAGCAAGATGTATGTACAGTATAGAATACTAAGGCCAGCTAAAAAGGAGTTAACCAAAAGAAACAAACTAAACTAAAAATTAAGCTCTTCAGTTGTTTCATGGTTGGTGCTTTGAATTGTAACTGCCTTTTACACAGGAAATAGAAAAAGCAGAAGTGGGATAATGAATAATGCATAAAGTTTGCTACATAGCATCCAGTGACACTACAGAAAAATAACACTTTTTGGGTTTTAAGATAGATCGTGAGCTTATTAATCAATGGTAAAATGTACAATAATACTTCAAAATATAAAAACAAAATTGATTTTGTAATATTGTCTGTATCTTGACTTGGGACTGATTTTGTTTGACTGCCATACTAAGCCTCCAGCACTTTAGGTACAAAGCCTGTGCGTGGAAATTACTTCTAGAGGCCCATTATCAAAATTCAAATTTGTGTAGTTTTAGAGGTTTTTGAAACCACAAAATTAACGCATTTTCTTTAAAATCATGAATGACATAAAAATTGTATCAGATCAGCACAGCTCCCATTGGCTTTTACCAAAGTTGTATTGCTGGGATATATGGCCTCTACAATTTCCTATAGGGGTATATGGCCTCTGCAGGGCTGCCATCAGAAATCACGGGGCCCCATATGACAACATTTCCTCATGGTATGGGGGTGCCTGGGTTCAGGGGTAGGGCCCTACCCCAGAACCCAGGCACCCCCATACCATAGTAAAAATCCACACAAACATAGACGTTAAAACATAAACGCTAAAAACCCATTGGTGCCGAGGGTCCCCCCTATAAGTTAAAAAAAGACAATTGGTGGTCAGAGGCCCCCATAAAAGTTAGGAAATCTTCATTGGCGGTCAAGGCCGACCCCTACAAGTTAAAAAAAAATTAAGAAAAAACTTCATTGGTGGGCGAGCCCCCCTACAAGTTAAAAAAAAAACATTGTTGGCCAGGGCACCGCTTCACAGTAAAAAAAAAAAATTGGTGGCAAAGACCTGAAGTTGAGAATGGAGCCAAAGACCTGAAGCCACAAGCAGAGCAGAAGTCCCAAATTTATTTACTATTGAAACCCTGTGAAAGTGGAAGATAGTGCCATTTTAACAAGTTCCTGGTCTTCATTTCATAAAACAGATAAAAAAGACCTCCAGAACCAATACATTAATAACATGCCATAGTGAGCGCTACACATCATGGAAATAGAGAACCTTCCCATGACCCCTGTTTATACAGGGAAAAGAGCAGCTGTAGCTGCAGGTTCCCTTCTCAGAAACTGCTTGCAAACCGTCTCAGGTAATGAAAACTTTGGCTCAGTTAAGGGGCCCAGTATTGACGTTCTAAGCCAGGAGCTCATGAATCTTTGCTATGCTATTGGCTAGAGGTGATATGTAGCATATGTTTTTGGTCATTTACTTCGAATAGTACAATCATGGAAATCTTGAGAAACAAATTTAAACTCTTTGTTGTGTTTGCATTCATGCTATGTAAGCATGAAATAATATTCATATGTTCAAGGCAGATTTTGTTAAAATTCTCAATATTCCTCAGCTGCAGAATTTTACACATGTGAAACGGTCAGACCTAATGTTTGTCATGCATAAACCAAGTGGCTTTGAAACATCTATAAATTGCTAACATACTGTATATACATTCCATTTCAGAAAACAAGTTGTGCTTGTAGGAATTTCTCTGATTCTGGGATTTATGTCGTTGTAAAAACCCTTTCGCTTTTCATGTCTTGTGCTTTGGATTTATGGATTTTTTAAATGAAAATAATCCAAAGGTTTCACCTTTTATTTGTAGGGCACTTCAAAGAACACCAAGTGGTCTAATCACAGCAAACTTCTTAGTGAAAATACCCTGGGCCCTGACAGTTATTTCCTTCCATGGTATATGGAAAGCTCTCTGCCTATGGCACACACAACAATGAGTACATTATGGAATCCATTATCCAGAAAGCTCCAAATTAGGGAATGGCCATCTCTCATAGACGAGTACTCAGAAATTTGCCAAACACATAAAGGCAGGTGTAGCGGGAAAATCCCCTGCACGATTATTTAGTCATATGATGACGAGTTTGGAGTACTCGTATTGTTTTGAGAGGCGCCGACCCCTCCAGCCAGCACTAGGCATTCGCAGATAGGAGAGGAATTGGGGGAATTATGATCTTTTGGTTTGCATCTCCCATATGGGGCAAATTCCCTAACCTGCAGAGTTGCACTAGCGCAAGCTTCGACGCACTTCGCCAGGCGAAGTTTCGCCAGGATGCCGCTAATTCACTAAAATCCGAAGTTACGCTCAGGGAGGTGAAAGGTAGCAAAGTTGTGCTAGCGTTAATTCGTCAAGCAAAGCAAAGTTACGCTAGCGATGCCTAATTTGCATACGACGCCAAGTTAAAGTACAATGGACGTATATGTAGCAGCAAATACATTACACTACACAAGCCTGGGAAAGCTTCATAAAATAAAATAGAGTCATTATTTCGCCCTATACATAGCCCACTGCATAGTTTAGGTGCCAAATGTTAGTACATTTTTTTCGGGGTACCCTCCTTCCCCACTACATTTCCTATCTTTTTCAGCCTATAAAAGGAAAAGACGCCAGCATTTTTTGGAACTTAGAAAAAATTATAACTTTTTTTGATGCAATCCCTATCTACTCTATTGCACTTTGCCTGGTCTGAGGTGGCGAAGGCAAGTCTGGCGCAAGTTCAGTAAGTGAAGTAAGTGAATTAGCGTAATTACGTCCCTTCGCCATAGTGCAACTTCGCCTGACGTAAGGGCGCAAAGTATTGCTAGAGTAGGTCCACTTCGTTAGCGAATATACGCCAGCACCTGTTAGCTGGCTGGCGAATTTGCGCTAGCGTTAGCCACTTTGCGCTTTAGTGAATTTGCCCTATAAACTTCATTTTATCCAAATAATCCCAATATTTAGAAACAATTTCCTTTTTCTCTGTAGTAACAAAACAGTACCTGGTACTTGATCCAAACTAACTGAAAAAACAACTTATTGGGTTTATGTAATTGTTACATGATTTTTTTGTAGACTTAAAGGAGAAGCAAGAGAAGCGATCCGTGGTGCTCGCTGGAATAACCCCGGGCCGGTGCAGTTTTCTGCTGATAGGAGCACCGGCCTGGGGTTTCAGGTAAGTCAATACAATCACTTGGGGGTGCCTAACATTTGGCTTTCCTTCTCCTTTAAGGTATGAAGATCCAAATATGGATAACAGGTCCCATGCCTGTATTAGAACAGCAAATGGATGTCATCGTTCTCTGGATATAACCATGTGTGTGCCATTGTCCTAATGCTAAATCATGGTGGAAAATGGTCTTGTTGGAGGACGTGTCCCAGATATCTGGACTTTTTAAGCTTCCATGTGTATAGAATGCATTATCCAGAAAGCTCAAAATTACAGAAGAGTCTACGTTGGATGCACCGAATCTAAGGTAAGTAATAGGAATGTTGGACGGTATTGCTGCGTGCATCGGACAAGACACGACTGTTGGATGTGAATGCTGCATGTTGAGTCTTCATCCGACAGTCGTGTCATGTCGGATGCACGCAGCAACCATGTCCAACATTCCTATTACTTACCTTAGATTCGGTGCATCAGACGTGACGCCTGCGATTCATCTCAGCGCATCGGAACGGATGCTATCGCAGGTAAAATCGATTGTGTAGTTCTACCCTTAAGGTATGGTGATCCAAATTACAAAAAACCCTTGACTGGAAACCCCCAGGTTTTTGAGCATTCTAGATAACAGGTCCCATACCTGTGTTTATTATTGCTCACTAGGCAATCACACTGATACTGAAATATTAGCATTCTAGCAAAAGTGTCACAAAATGACCACGGGTGACCAATGTGGGAGCTCTACTTTTAACTTACAAGCAGCTGCATTAGCTAGCTGGGCCCATTTTCATGGCAATGTCCTGATATGTTCTATCAATTTCCGAATTTTATCAGTTTGTACATAGCAACATATTGGCATATCTGAAGAGGTGCAAGCTTTCATAATTCAAAGAGCAGACATTAGTGGTCTTGCAACACATTAGTAAAAGTTTAATTAGTATGTTTTATATTTTTTAGCTACTTGGTCATAGCGGAACTTGCTGGTTTGCCATAAAAGTACTTATTTCTCAATACTTGCCCTCTGTGTGATCTTGGGAAAGTTGACTCTCCATGCTTCATTATGCTCATCTGTTACTGTCACTGGCCTTTTATCTCTTGCTCTGACCTCCTAGGAAATCATCTCCCTTTACACACCATGCAAACTCTGCCCTGGTCACCATTGTTGTTGTTGATTGATCTACACAACTCTTTGTAAGGATTTCAGTGTCAGGCTTGTTTCTTTGGTTTTCTCTAAGGCATTGCCTTTGGAGCACTGGCTCACAGCAGCCTTTTATTGTGAGAAATCAATAACAGCCCCGGTCATTTATGGAGTTAGGCCACATATCACTTCTTTCCATGAAAAGGTTTCTATCTTTACTGGCTCTGGATTGTTGTTCTGTGTTAAGTCCTCCTTTATGCTTTGAAAAGATCCAGTTGGCTTTGTTCTGTGCTTTGAACCAAAAAAGTGTTTGGATACGTACATGGAATAAAGATGATTAATTCAATGCAAAGGTCATAGAAAAGATTTACTTATATCGGTGACATTTCCATTATTAGAATATAACATAGAGGGCATTGAAGGTACTGTTTTATTATATACTGCCCATATTCTTATTTGACTTGGTACAGTGTAGTGAGAACCAAGAATTAAAGAGGCTCATTTACTAATGGGCAAAATAAAAACTGCAGTCAGTCATGTTTTTCCCACAGTGCAGCGGCCCTTAGAATTCCAACTTCCTTTCTATGAGGCCTAATGGGGTGGTTCACCTTTTGATTAACTTTTAGTATGTTATAGATTGGCTAATTCTAAGCAACTTTTCAACTAGCCTCCATATTTTCTTTTTTATAGTTTTTGAATTATTTGCCTTCTTCTGATTCTTTCCAGCTTTCAAATGAGGGTCACTGACCGCATCTAAAAACAAATGCCCCGTAAGGCTACAAATGTATTGTTATTGCAACTTTTTGTTATGAATTTTTCTATTCAGTCCTAATCCTATTCATATTCCAGTCTCTTATTCAAATCAATGCAAGGTTGCTAGGGTACTTCGGATCCTAGCCGCCAGATTGCTGAAACAGCAAACTGGAGAGCTGCTGAATAAAAAACTAAATAACTCAAAAACCACAAATAATAAAAAATGGAAAAACAACTGCAAATTGTCTCAGGATTTCCCTTTTTACATAAAACTAAAAGATATTTAAAGGTGAACAACCTCTTTAAAATGCTGCAACTTGCAATTTACTATTATTATTGTTTTTTTAACAAGCTCAATGAACGGAATGGCTTAATATCCTTAATATATTGATTAAGTGCAGAGGGCCTTTTATCTTTTCTGAAAACAGCATCCCTAAGTCTCCCCCCCCTCCAAAAAAAAAAGGATGATGAGTTCTGCTTAAATTAGTCAGGCTGCCCAGCAATACCATGTGCAGGATGACCAGCTTTAGTTTAGTAAAAGACATTACTTCATTACATAGCCATTAGCCTTCCTGCCTCCACCAATTACAAAGGAATTCATTTTTGTTATGCAAAAAAAACTTTGTATGAGCTACTAGTGAAAAAAAATTGTGCGGGAGTCCATTTGGGTTCATCATCTCAGCGCATAATTAAATTTACTAGCTATTCAGCAGGCAATTCTTAAAATATATCATTTGCTCCAGAGTTATAGGGTATCTGATGTGTGCCTTTCCTATTTTGTAATATGATTACAAACCCTACAATCTAATTTAGCCGGTTCTGTCTTGAACAGCCATCACATTCATTTTAATGAGGCATTTAGACCAAATTTGGTAGTCATTCCACGAAACAGAACATTGATTGTGTGGAGTAAAATGTAACGGCACTCAGGCTGCCGTCTGAATTGTCTGGCATCTTACAGCATATTGAGTATATTGGCACGAAGCGAAGAATTCCAGTTTAAGACCCAGTGATTTTAATGTCTTGTGCTTGTCATATTTTATTTAGAGATTTAAGGGTGGTGTGGGATGCTGGAGAATAAAGAAGGGGAGATATCTGGAAGAGGTAAATAAGAAATATAATTAAAGGAAAACTATACCCCCCAAACAATGTAGGTCTCTATTAAAAGATACTGAGTAAAACAGCTCATGTGTAAAACCCTGCTTCATGTAAATGAACCATTATCATAATAATATACTTTTTTAGTAGTATGTGCCATTGGGTAATTATAAATAGAAAATTGCCATTTTAAAAAATAAGGGCTGCCCCCTGAGATCGTAAGATTCACTGTGCACACATACAAACCACATGTAAGGTCACATGAGCCAATTAACAGACAGAGTTCTGCCTTTTGCTTCCTCACTTCTTCCTGTTACAGTTAGAGTTGTAGTATTTCTGATCAGGTGATCTCTGAGGCAGCACAGATAGAGTCACGAAATGGTGGTTCAAGGCAAGAGATGTAAAAGGGCAATATTTATGTAAATATATATTCCAGTTTGGTAAGATTCTTTAATATGTCATTCAATTTGATATAAACTATCTGTTGCTTAAGTATTCATTTTGGGGGTATAGTTTTCCTTTAAGGAATTTAACAGAAACAGTTATACAGTGCCTACAGCCACTCTCTCTGCTTAGTACAGGTATGGAATCTCTAATCCAGAAACACAATATCCCGATAGCTCCAAATTACTCATCTCTCATAGAGATGATTTTAAGCAAATAATTCCATTAAAAAAAATTCTCTGTAATAATAAAACAGAACCTTGTACTTGATGGTAACTAAGCTGCATTAATTCATATTTGTGGCAAAACTATCCTATTGGGATTATATTTAAATGTTTTTTTCATTGACTAAAGGTATAGTAATGTAAATGACAAATATACCCCTTATCCAGAAAACACCAGGTCCCAAGCATAACTATAGTAGAGATCTGCAAGTATAATTATGTACTGTGTAGTTCCCATCTAGAGTAAAATGAGAATTCCTGCAGTTATATATTATACAAGTGCTATGAATACCCTGTAAAGTATATCCTTATAATACACAAAAGCCATGAATATCTTGTAAATTATATCCTTATAAACGGTGAGTTCTGATGTCATTTCTGTCACATGACTCACTGAAACTATTATATTATAGTATTATATATAGTATTATATATATTATATATATTATGTATTATAATAAATAAAGTACCCCCAGAGGCCTTCGGCCTCGTGTTTTTATATAGTCATGAAACTCCTCGGTAACTTATAATATCCTTATATTTTACAAGAGGGGGTACTTTATTCACTATATAAACAAAGTTTAGTGACATCATTGGTTATAATCAGTGCTTAGTGATGTACAGTGAAACCTCTATTTTACATACCCAGATTTTAAATTTTCCTTCATTTAACATGGGTTTGTTGTATAATTTTACATTTACCAGGTAGTGTACCCCCTGTTTTAAAATTAAGGATATAAAAGTCGCCTTGAAGTTCCATGAACTGTTTTCGGCCTTGTGCCTTTATATGGTCATGGAACTCTCCAGTGACTTATAATAGCCTTATATTTTACAACAGGGTGTACATTATTTAATTTATGATTTAACCTCTGGTGAATCATCAAGTGCATTAGTTATTCTTATAGAATCAAAGGTTCTTTATGGAGGAGGATTTATTTCCATTATTTTAAAATTAAATATAAAGATATAACCTAACTTAAACATTTAGTTCTGTTTGAGATACATTAATGCAGATTGGTTATCTTTCATATAAAGGAACAAACATGAAAAACATTAAGATATGTGGCAGTAAAAAAAAAGTCTGTTGGCAAAAAATGTTGTGGAACATGTTGGAGCTTACAAATCTAATAAAAATGCTTAACTTAAATTTAATTGAATAAAGGAATATCCTGTGTCGTTTAGGCTAAAAGTTGTCCTAAACTAAAAAGCTATCCACGGATGACCCAACATCAATTAGTGTGATGCTATTTTAGTCCATGGACAATCAGTTGAGAAAACACAACAAAATCATTAGCCTTTGCATTACCTTTGGCCTGCTCTCTGGTTTCCTACCTCCAGGGTATAATAATATCAGTAGTGAACATAAATAGATGCACAGGATGTGAGATGGTGCCGAGGTCAGCGAGCTGCATACGTGGAGGAAGAGGAGCAAGCTATCTGCTCTGAAGATTCAGGTTCTTTCTGCAATCATCCATTTAATTTCCTGCACAAGTCTTTCCTTTATTCTTTCTCCACTCTTGGCTTCTGAGGACAGTAATGAGAAACAAAGATGGTTTGTTCGGATACACATTTATATACCACTAAGGTTTATTTCTGCCATTTGCCAAGCCAGAGATACAAGGGCTTATTGAGTAACTGGAAAAGAAAAAAGAAGGCAGACAAAAAACTTTTATCAAATAATTATTCCAATTTTTATAATAGCCCAACATATTTACATCATTAACAACAGTATGTCTGAGTAGCTGCATACACATCACCAGTATAATATCATGGTTGGAAAGGTTGGTGTTACCTCTGGTTCTGCACATGACAGATTGCAATTTGATTCCATCCTCTCTCCAGAAAATATACCTACTGCTTGAATTCACATTGCCAATGTTATTATTAACATGTATTTGTTACTCTTGAAGGATAGGTCAAGACTAGAGGCTCACCTTCTCAAAGGACCCATCAAGTCAAAACCTTTCTTATGACATTCAACTGTCTCTCTAGGGAAAGCAAACAAACAGCTGCATTAGCATTCTGAAAGTCTATAAAGGAGAACAATTCATTCCTCATCCATCAACCTTTTTGCAAACCATTTTTCAATACCCAAAGATAAGACTTTTTATTTAAATGCATGCACTGGCGTGAGTTTTTTTTTATAAGTGATGGCTGAAGGTGTTTTTGAAAAGTTGCACATAAATAATATACAGAGGAAATCCTGAGACAAATAACTAAATACTCAATACTTGTGAAGTTTCCATTAATCTCAGTAGGAAGTGTGGCAATGATGTATGCTCAATTAACACCCAAAAATGGATGATGATTTTGGGTACAGGACTTGCCACATTTGTAATAACTGCTAACAGCAACCCATAACTAAAAGAGAATCATGGGGGGAATCACAGATATTTTGATGACTACTACAAGTAATGGCCTCTAATTACCTCTGCTTAAAGATGAACCACTATTTTTCATTGAATATTGTATCCCACATTTTTAAACTCAGCTAAGAATTTTTTATTTTGGGAAGCTAAATCTATCCAAACAGGGATAATTCCTGGGCAATTCAATTTCTCAGACAAGATTAGCCAATAGATTACAATATGTGAAATTTGAATACAAGCATGGATTACTAAACAATCTTTTTGTCTGTGATTTTCTGATGGAAGATGGGTTTACAAATGTGCCAATGAAAGTCAATTGCCGTCAGTAGAATGGATGCTTAAAATTGTTGGACAATATCCCCATGCATAATGTGATGTATGAGTAGATACCCTACGTGTATGTTCAGGTGAGAGGTTGCCCCAGCTCTGCCCACTATTAATATGGAAACACCAAAACCCTGTTAAATATATATTTTCATACATAATATTGGTGAACATGTGGCAAAAAATGAATCAAGTAAACAAAAATGTTTTGAGTTAAACATCTGTCCTTGCAATGCCTTTCCCTGAGATGTTCTTGTCCTCCTACTAACCCGTCACTGTGTCTGGCTCTGACACAATAAAGAAATGACTACAGCGTGAAGAAAGGAACACATTGTTATCCAAAGAGCAAAAGATTTCATTCCAAACACAAAAAAGCAACACATCCTCCAAACTTCAAAACAGTTTTTTCCATCTTCCGCTGTTGGATTCTGGCTTTCAGACATATAAACTTGAATTCCACAATCATTAATGTGCTGTAATATTGCACTAGCTTGCATGGAGTCAAAGGAAAGATAGGCTGCAACTATCTTATATATATTTTATTCTCAGCTACAAAAGATTTTAAAGAAGTATATATAAATAATAAATAAATAATATACAAAGAAAATTCTGAGACAAATAGTTAAACACTCAATACCTGTGACCTACTGTGGTATGCTTCCATTTACTTCAGTGGGCGTGATGTATGCTCAATTAACACCCAAAAATGGATGATAATCTTGGGTTCAGGGCAAGCTTCATACTATAGTCATTTTAAACCACATTTATAACAGGATATTAGACTCGAAAAATTTGGCAATGCAACCTGCTTATTCCCCCTTCACCCTCACCACCATGGTTTGGCCTTGCACCAGTTGCCTCATTCATTGGTGCTTGTTGGAAGAACACTTTGGCACTACTGTACTGTTACTTTACTGCTTCATTCTCTATATTTATTTTCTTTCTGCTCCACCAAATCTTTCTCCCAACATAGCTATAACCTTTCTGTCTCTTCTGTATATGTGCCCAACCTGGTGGCTCACAATGTTCCCATATATCTGCCTCACAGATATAGCTGGCTATATATGGGCTGATAAAGGCTGTCTTCTCAGAACCTCCAAACCAAATCAGTACCTTTCTGAGGCCCTTGGGGAGGCCTTCCCAACTGGTATCTGGCTGAAAATCAGACAAATATCTATTGGGCAGGTTTTAAAATCCTGTCGAGTCAGGAACACATCAGATAACTGGCGAGTTGTCGCCCAAAACATCTTCATCTGTCCACCATAAGGTCCGACCTCACCCAAGGAACATGGCCAGACCAATGTTCTTCTTCCTTATCCCATGTTGCAAGCTTTTGTCTGTCCCACCATACTTTTCCCCAAAATGTCATAATCCACTTGCAAAATTTTCCTCCTTTCTTTGTTCATGATTACTCTTTCTCAAAAGTGAAGCCTACTCATCTCTAGAGGAAGCTACACCAATGAGGCAAAATTATTTGCCTCTCTGTCCATTACCAAACATTTTCATTCTAAACTGTTTAATTTAAAAAATATATATAATAACACAATTAATCCAGCCTTCATACACTAGTCAACAGTTAAGAGATGTGCTAGTTTGCCTTCAAAGAGATGGATTAACGGGACCTTAAATATTTACCTGGGGGAAAATAGATATCTTGAGTAAATGTAAATGAGACAGTCCATTGCTCCTATTTTACCACCCTGTGTATGTTCTGGTAACACAATATTTACAGCAGTTGAACTTCACACTGTGAGACTAAGGCTCAATTTGCTTACTTTTCCTGCTAAGGTTTTAGGTGTTGCTTGTGGCTCCTACAATCTGACAACCTGTGAGAAAGTTACAGATTCCCGTGACATCTCTCAATGCCAAGTTAATTGTAGCCTGATCGAATGAACCGGACCATAAAGAGTTTAGGGAGAAGATTACTGGGGTTTATGTTGCTTTTCACTATGAAGCAGACAAAGTGGACTAACCTGTCCGGCACTAAGGCAGACCTTCTCCTATTAACATACAAGCTAACAACAGATTCATATTGGCTTTAACTTGGAGAGATAACAACACAAAAGAAAAAAAGCAAGTTCTTACAAGTTCACTGTTTATGCTGGAAGAGTTTTGACATATATTTACATATGTTCTTTCCCAAGACTGGTGGTATTCATGCTTCATGGTCAGAAGAGCATTATTATCTATACAAAATTTGACATAAGGTGTTTAAAGGACATTATACACTTAAGACTAATTGCACACAGGGTAATTTCTCCATCAACATATTTCTTCTGGTGGAAAAGTGCTTGTAACGATCCCTGCTCACTCCCATTGGCTCAATAGGAACCAATGGACTGTCTGTGGCCCATATAATGCACAAAAGAGTCTACACTAGCAGAGAAAGGCAGTTCCCATTGAAGTCAAAAGGGAACTCTCCCCTTTCCCAGATGAAATACACGGCCAGAGAAAATGCACAATTTGCAATTATCCTACAAGGACACTAATATGTTGGACTAGGAATTTCAGGCCACTATAGTGATTTAAAAGAAGTGCCATTGCCAGGGTATTGAGTTCTGCATATAGCATATTGCAACAAAAAGCTGTCAGTATCCATTTAACCAGGTTTTGGTGGGAAAGACTGGAATACTGTAGATGTTGTTATTTGTGGTGCTTGGTGTCAAAGTGGCACTTGTTCCCAATTCTTTAGATGCAAGTTTGCTGCATCTAGGCACCCTGGGGCTACCTTCAGGCATCAGGATTTTCCTGCATCAGTAGGTGCACTTTGCAAGAAACTGTAGCACAGAATTAGCAGCCAAAGCACTGAAGTGCAAGGAGCGGCAAGTGGAGCTTATGATATGCCTGAACATGAGTCTGAACATTATTGTCATAGGGCTGCCATATCTCTGATCTCATACAGCAATCCTATGACATAATAAAAATAATTTTAGTTCAAGACTATCTAAGGCTATCTAAGACAGGCAATATGGCAATTGTTACTCATATATACTGAAAACATAAATATGCTGGGGTAAATGTTTTACACACATATATAATATATACTTATATATTGCTCTTTGCTTAAGGGGAAACAAAAGAGCATTGCTACTTAGAAACATGCATTATATTTACCTTTAAAGAAGACCAAAAATGCAGCACCAATATGTTTCAATATAACATAGCTGTGGGATATGTGTGTATTCTGCATACAGCAGCACATAAAGGCAAAAAATATGTGAAATGATTTATATAACTTGGGTGAGAGAACTGAATGTGCAATAAATAAACAGGCAAAGGTAACATAAGAAAAAGAGAAATGTAGAACATAAATAGCATCGTTCCTTTCCTTGTGTGCTGAATTCTCAGCACTTTTGGAATTTAACTGAATACTGTATATTAAAAGCTTCTATACTAACATGGACAAGAAGTTGGGCACTAATATGAACAACGTTACTAGATACATGGCAAGGCATTGTATACAGTATAGCTAGGGCCTTTTAGCAATAATAGGGACTACGGTTGCCACCTTTTCTGGAAAAAAATACCGGCCTTCCTATATATTTATCTTTTTTCCCTATTAATAACATTGGGGTCCGCCATCATTTTTACCGGCCAGGTGGCAACCCTAGTAGGGACAAGGGCAGTTAATACTTTATGGGACCTCTATATTTATATGAAGTAGTGCTACCCCACGATGACCCTTGAACTTTTAACTACAAGTCATAGTGCCTGTACCCCCAGGTAATCTTCATAGGTCAGCGGGAGCTTGGAGTTGTACTTTAACAACAACTGAAGGGCTACAAGTTCAGCAACACTGATTGAAAGCCTTTCTGTCACTATCTTGCCCTACCATATCATCATTATTTTGACTCTGCAGGGCTGCCAGCTCAAGCACCTGCATTAACTGATATGTATATGCTAGTTTTAAGTAAAATGTTTAAACATATTATATAGTATAAATGATTTGTTGGTTAAGTATTGTATCACATAGTTTTCCTTTAGGGCATTGAGACATTTTTTCATGGCTACAAAACACCACCAGAAAGTACCTTACTGAGAATCTTCTCTGCTAAAACACTCAAATTGCATAATTGCTAATAAAAATAAAAATACATGTTAAGGGTGGCATTCTGTAGCTGTGACGAAAACACACTGGTAGTTACAAATGTTATTGTTCTTCCACACACCTGTTCTCACACTGCACTTGTGGTGCTGGCTTTCCACAGACCTGACTTAGTCCCGTAGTAGCTGCAAAATGTATATCGAGCCGCACACACTCTATTTATGCAGTTGGTGATTGTGCACTTTATTCTGCATCTGAAACGGTAATATTGTTGGTGAAGTAATAAATGGGGTAAGCTCCCCAACTGCATGAAAAAAGAGTGTGTACGGCTCCATATACATTTTACAAAAACACACTGGGGCATATTTACTAAAAGGTGAAATTTAAAATGTAAATTTCCCTCAACATCTTCAATTTAATTAAAGGAGAATACAACAAGTTTTGGAGAATTTACTTTGTAGTGGTGAAAATTATCTTTGCATTGGAATGAATTCCCATCTCTTCTCCAGTGAATATCCTCCTAAAAGCACGTTTTTTTTACCAAGAGAAATTTCTCCAGGGTCAGCCTGGTGAACTACCATTATAAAGATAAAGCAGTCACTTTTGAATCTTATTATCTAAATCACACCTTCCAAGCAAATTTTCCATATACGTCATTTCTTCATGGTGAAAATTCTATAGAGAATTTTCCCCGCTATGGTGAATTTTGATGAAGTTAGAAAAGGAGAACATTCACACTTTAGTAAATGTGCCAGTGTCTCATTGCAAGGTCATTGTTTTGTCAGTGCCTAATTTACAGGTGGTACCTTGAATGAGTTTATTAAATTGTATCTATAATCTCTGTTGTCTTGCCTTGCAGAATGTCCATGTAACATGTCCATGTCTTGCCTTGCAGAATGTCCATGTAACATGTTGCCTAAAACGGCTTCATATTTGTTGGCACAGTTACTAGCTAGAAGTTAAAGGAGTTGGGGAGCAACGCTAGCATGAAAAATGTTTTTGGGTGCCAAATAAGTGCTGTGATTGGCAATTTGGTATCCACTATGTGGATTGTCGACATACATTGAGGCTCAGTTTGGCAGTGCACCTGGTTTTTACACAACCAAAACTTGCCTTCAAGCCTGAAATTCAAAAATAAGCACCTGCTTTGAGGGGATCACTGAACTAGGCCTTTACCCTGTTGGATTGTATTATAAGATCATTTAACTTGGTCATCTTAGTAGATAACAAGGCTCAAGTCAGCATTATCATCTGATTAGAAATGCTGCTTACAGCTGCATATTTGAGGGATTTTCAAGTATCAGCAAAGTCTACAGTTTTTTCAAAAGAATATATTTCAGTCTACTGACATCCCTGATGAGGGACGTAACTATAGAGGAAGCAGACCCTGCAGGAGGGCCCACAAAGTATGGGGGGGCCATGAATCCCTGATCAGGGGCGTAACTACAGAGGAAGCAGACCCTGCAGCTGCAGGAAGGCCTAGGAAGTATAGGGAGCCCCTTGAAGCCCTAATTAACGAGCAATTTCAACATATATTGGTAAAACAGGTCAACCTCTGGATATTTTGGGGGCCCTAAAATGAATTTGCTGTGGGCCCAGTAACTATTTACACCACTGTCCTTGATGTGAACATGCACCTGTTCTGCTGTGGATTGTACTCTTTTGAAAGAAGTTTCTTTCTCTTATACTCCATTTCGTTAATCTATACCATACCTAATAAATATATAGGCAGCCTCTTGTGCAAGAGATGCAGTGCCCCTCAGCTTTTGCCATAGCTTAATGAATCATATTGAAGATCTATTAAGAGAATTCTTTCAAGGAAGATAAGGGATAACCATAGAGGCACTGCATGACATCAAAACAAGCATGCGCTTTTAGCTATCTGCCAGCTGTTTCTCTAAGCACCTGTGATCCTTACAGAGAAATATGATTAACCGTACAAACAAATATTTATCATTCTTTTCTATCTATCTATATATAATCTCTACCAGATGCTAATGATGTTAGGCAAGTTCACAATGAACGGTACTAGGACTTGTCACTTTTGGGAATTCCTATGCCGCAGTAATTGATTTTACATGTGGCTGTGGACAATTAGACAGCCTGTCGCTGGCATTTAAATGAGTGTGATGTATTTTGCACATATTATTATTACTAACATCGACTTGTGAAGTGCCAAGAAATGTCCAAAGCTCTGTACAGTAGAGGGAGACAATCTGATGCTAATGAAAGAGAGGACCTGTGTCCACAATTTGCATTATCAAATATAAAAGACTCACTTAAATTGGTAGAGAGCAACGGTATGGTCAAATCTTTAATAGAGATTTTGGATTTTTGTTGGTTAGTAATAACGGCCACTCGGAAATCAAAATTTTTCTGGATTAAAGAGGAAGCCCCTATATTGAAAGATGTACTCACATATTAACACAATTCATGTATTCAAGAAACAATTAGATTTAGAATTGAAGATCTACCCTTTAGAAATAAAATTAAACATAGATGGTCAATTTATGTTGCAACTTTGGACGACAATAAAAAAGAATTTATCCATAAACTTATGGGGAAGGCTGATTAAAGGGGGGGGGCTAAGAATTTGATGGGGCCAGGCCCGGACTGGCAATCTGTGGGTTCTGGCAAATGACAGAGGGGCTGCTATAAGGTCCCATAGAAAGTCAGTATTTAGTGGGCTGGTGGGGGCTGTTTGGGCCTCTTTGTGGGCTGATTGGGCCTCTGTGTACCTGAAATGCCAGGGCCTATTTTAATTCTCAGTCCGGCCGTGGATGGGGCCATTAGACCAGTCACATAATTGTTAACCCATTTTTGTAAATGAACTCAAACTTGATATCTAAAATTGATTGTTGAGCAATGAAATGAAAGATGAGAAGCAGGTCAAAATATTTAACATGACTTGTTTACTGTTTATTGTTCATGTAGAATTTGAATGTTATTAACATGGTACTGCATATGTATTTACATGCTGTCAGTCAACTTGTTATTTACAAATACAATAAAAATAATTTGAAAAGAAAGAAAGAGAGGTCTAAGGGTAGGTATGCTAAAGAACTCTTTGGATTGCCTATTTTTGCCTGGGAAAATAGGGCTGATATACCGTATATTAAAGTAGGATTCCCTTTCAGTTTATTTTACCTATAGATGTAAGAGATACAGAGGTTATTCTGCAGCCATGCAGCTTGATTTACAGAGGCTGCCATATTGCTTGATCTACAGAGTTAAAATTAAAAATCATGCCAAGTTCAAATAAACACTGCTCATAGCAATTAGATAACAGAGGTTTGTCTTTGCTGTAAATCACATTTTTAATTTTGTATCATCTTTGGAAATATGAATCTTTCCCCAGCAAAGACAGGTTTTATAATCAGATGCCTTGTCTTACATTGTATTAACAGTCTGAGATACCAGCTCAGAGAACAAAAAAGAGACAGACAGATACTACTTTAAATAGCAATACATTAAAAAAAAATTTGAGCTGACATTCCTTTAATAGGCCATTTATAGAGGACAAAAATGAGTAAAAAAAAGTGATCTCCAAGAGGCCTCTGTAATGCTGGGAGGCAAGGCCAAATGCTTTCTCTGTTGACCCTACAATTGTCCCTGCATTTCTCTAAGACTTTTCTCAAAACCTCCCTCTACACTTGTAATCATCCCAAAGAAAAGGACTATAAGGAATATATTTTTGGCCAATACATCCATATTTATATATAAAATATACGTACTATAAAAAAAAAGTCAAACTTTGAGAAAAATAGCTCTGTCCTACAGATTTTCATTTCATATTATTGATCTACCCATTAATCAAGCATCTATCAGACTACAAGTCATTTGCACTGCAGGAAAACAAATAATTTGTTTGAAAAAAAACCCACAATTGGTTAGTCAGTATACTGTAAAAACATAAAAACTGCATTGCAAATCCAAATTCTTAATAAATTGTTCTTGTTTAAGGTTGTAAAGGACAAAATGGGGATCCTGCTTCCTTTGACCATAAATCTGTTTTTATATATTTGCACTTTTAACATACCATTCTCTGATCCTTTTACTACTAGTTGGGACAAAAGCCTTAGAACGGGTGAGTTAAAGGGGTCTTCCATGTTGCCCTGGGCCTTTTATGTAACCTGAAAGCCAGCCAGCCCCTATTGTGTTCCTGATTTGCTGCGCACAAGACATGGTTTTACTGACAGCGACCAATCATCCCTACTAAAACTGGCCTTTATGGCTGGAGTCTTAAACTGCTTTGTTAATTAGTGACAGAAAGGCGGCTGAAAGCAATGAAAGGATCCACAGAAGCTTGAAATCGGCAGAATATTTGCCATTGTTACATTGTGATTTATAATCAGACTGGTTTCTTTGACATTATCAGCAACAGCAAGGGGATTTGGCATTAAGACACACCAGTGGTAAAAAGAAAGCAGCTGCTGATTGAATAAAGGCCCCTGTGACCTACACAAATATATTTGGGAACACTTATAGATATAAATACAAATAATGAAAAAATTTGATCTTGTCAGTGTTGTTTACTAGTAGGCTGGGGGAAGCTGTTCTTTTGGGTAACTCTTATTTTTGGGGGTGTTTGTTTGCAAACATACATTGAGATTAAAGGTACATGTACCCAGGCTTTAACATAATCAGGACATTGGGATAGGGACTGTGAAAATAATGTACAATCTCTGTAAAAGCGCTGTGGAATGTGTTGATGCTATATGAAAAGAATATTCCCTTTGACATACATTTGTGAAAAATCACTTGCTGGTGAGGGCTGTGTTTCTAAAATATATCATAATATATTTTGGAGGTTTAACAACGCACTATAGAAATACTTTTTCTCCCGCTTTAGACGATTATAAACAGCATTCAAGGAAAATTCAGGCAATTTCAAGATTTGTTAAGCTAAAAAAAATTCTGAGAGCTGTGTTTTATATACTGTCTTCACATGTGGAACAATTGTGGGAGCTGCTGGGTTCCAGTAGTAGAACATTATACAGTATTTGGAGACCTGTGCATACACTTTAATAACATTTCAGAATAGAAACAGCATTGAAAAGTGGTATTGAACCAGGTATATACTTATTATAATTATTATGTTATACTTTAAGAAAACATTTTACAATATTAAAGGGGATCCTGAGTACCTAACTCTATATAGCATGGGGACCCACTTTTGGATCCTGACCCACAGGTTGCAAATACCTGGTTTAAACAATAAAAGTGTTTTAACGTAATGAAAATATCATGTGGTGTTGCCCTGCACTGGTAAAACTGATCTGTTTGCTTCAGAAACACTACTATAGTTCATATAAACAAGCTGCTGTGTAGCAATGGCAGAAATTGAAAAATGGCTATATGGCACAGGTTAAATAGTGGATAACAGATAACACCATTATGTTCTACAGAGCTTATTTGCTATCTGCTGTGTAACCTGAGCCTTTTCTCCTTTGAATGGCTGCCCCCATTGCTACACAGCAGCTTATTTATATAAACAATAGTAGTGTTTCTCAAACAAACACATTTGTTTTACCAGTGCAGGGCAACACTGCATTATATTTTCATTACTTTAAAAAACTTTTATTTTTTTGACGTTACTGTTCCTTTAAAATACCTTCTTGTCGCAGTTTAAATCAGCATCATTCTAGTTGAAGAGAATGGTAAAAGTTTTAAACTTCATATGATTTTCCCATAAGGAAAGCAACTAATAGTACAGGCTAAAATACTATAAATACTAAAAACTATAAAATACTATAACAGTACTAGTTTTAATAAAGAAATGTGTACCTAAATAGCTAGGTCTTAAATGGGTTACCTTCCCACTGAGATTGAGTGAATTAGTCAGTACATTTGTTCTCAATGAGGCTTGATATATGCCATGACTCCTAGAAAAATAACTGGGTTCCAATTTTACAGTACTTCACAAAATGAACCCTGAACTAACATAATGAGTTATTGTGCCAATAGCAGGGTACTTCCCACACCCTGAGTTGAATGACCAAAAACATTAAAAGTGAAAAATATCACTACATGGAAACCCATTTATGGGATTTTCATTTCCCTTGAAGGCCTCGCCAGGCTGTTACTCTGTAGGTGGAAAAACACAGAGAAATCAGAAATTCCAACAAATTTTGGCCTGTGTCCATAGTAAGTAACAGCAATGGGGGGGATTGGGAGAGGGGTCATGGCAACAACCAAGGCCTTCACTGCAATAGAAGGCACAGAGTTGTAATTTCAAGAAGTACAGACACGACTTGTTACAAAATTAAGGATTTTAGCTAGCATATCTATTTCTAAATATCTATTCTATTTCAAATGTCTTCCTTCAGCCTAATCTCACGTTTAATCTCTATCCTATGACTCTAGTAAGTATCACGTCCATCAAATCAACTTCTTTCTGCTATTTTTCTCCCCCTTGTATTTACTTAGCACACACGCACATCATGTAAAATATGCATCTGATTTAGATAATGCAGATCACTCACTTGCAACATATTTCTTACTAGTTTATACCACTCTTTGGAGAAAAGCAAAGCATTATATAGGTCATATTGAAACTGAGCAGGGCAGGTTCTGAATACTGAAAGTAACATGAGCAAATGTTGCTTATTGTCAAACAACGGTGTAAATGACTGGGAAAGTCTAAAATAAATAAATAAAACAGAGCTTTTTGCTGTTGACGCAATGCAGTTTCGTTATATTTTGGCGGTATCCGGGTCAGAGGAAAATCACACAAGAGAATGATAAGGAAGAACTCATATTTCAGAGGGTCCCCTGGCAAATAAAATATGATTGAACTCTGGCTCCAGATCCATTTGCGGCTAACACAAGCCAGACGTGAATTGCACAGGGAGCACGTTGTATCGAAGTGGTGCTCGCAGCTGTAAAACTTTGGCAAGGATGAGTCATGTTAGGATATGATCTAGTTTTATTGGCTACAGAATGACCACATATGCTCATGTCACAGAGGAGAGGTGGAATTGGATAAAATCCCATTCGGGATTATTAGAGTTCCTAAACCCATTCATTTTCCATTTTCCTGTTTTTGAAATTGTATTATTCGTGTCTTGCTTTTGCTCTCTTCACCAACAGTTTTTTTCCAGCCCAGCAAATATGCTGAAATGCATGCCAAATGACTGGCTTGTGCTAGGTACATGGGTAAAACAAGTCAGGAATATGTCCTGTATGTTATCTCAAATGTTTGTGCTAGCTAAGTGACCTGAAAATAATACATATAACTCTACTGGTCCCTGAGAAGTATAGAGCTGGGCACAACATGCTTTCCAAATTTTCTATTAGGCTAGGGCCAGACGATGGATAGGGCTGCAAATTCTCAGCAGCCCTGCTGCTCCCCTTGTTCTGAAGGCGCAGGGAGGATTTCGACTTGAAATGCAAAATGTTGCAATTCAGCACCAAAATCCGCTACGTTTGCTTGCACCCACATGTAAACAATGCTTCCAGGTGCAGACAGAGCACGAACAGAGGAGTAGCGGGGAAACTGATTCACACGGACTCTGGAGAAACGCAGGCTGAGATCAGCAGTCGTCTGGTCCTAGCCTTTTGCACCCTACCAGTTGCCCTGTTTAAAAGCAAACCCTCTGTATCACAAATAATGGATCAACTGCAGTGAATATGAAAATAAATACGTTTCACAAATATTCTGTATTTCTTTTTAAAATTGATTTTGTTTTTAACAATATAGTGAGTCATGCAGTGAGTCTCTGAAATATCTTCATTTATCTGTACGAAGCCCCATCACTCAGCACAAAAGTACTACTCTGTTCCATTTCAGATGTCCCCAAATTGCCTAATGTCTAATAGGCCCTAGAGATAAGCTTTTATTTTGAGCAACCAATTTATCTTTTTATTTCCTGTCAATACTTTTTAAATACTGCCCTATCTTATATACTATACTAGACCATACACATTGAAAAATATTTTATTTCCTGCATATGGAACTTTTTTTTGGCAAAACATAATGTAAAATCCAGAAGACCCTTTCTTCTGCATGATTAAGATGCTTTAAGAGACACAAATAAGAAGCAGAAGAATTCAATTTCCCAGTAATATAATGCTTATATTTTTATGCTTCCCAGAATGCTTCCACACTGGACAGTTACTTGAACCTTTGATATTGTAGGAACCCACAGGACTGGGATTCATTCACTGCAATACAATGTGACTATAAATCTTCAGGAATTCCAACAACTTGCTTCTGTGCTCTCCTATTCCCTCACTTCTTTCTCACAAAGTCAAACAGAAGAGCAAGTACACAAAACCAGGCAGACCTGGGGCTTGTCTCTGCACCCCTGCCTTTGTATTCAGATCACTGTTGGTTTGGGATGTATGTATCCTGCTAGCTGAGGCTCTTTGCAACAATAGAAAGCCATAATATAAAGATAAAGGGTCTTTAAATGCCTGAGTTAAAAAATCAATGCCAAGAAATCGTTACTCACCCATCATCCCCCTTGTTGCTCAAGACTGGCAAAACCCTCCACGACTAAAACTCAACTGAACTGTAATGAATAAAATGTCTCTTTAAGAAAGCCCCAATTTACTTTGTTGCCTGAAGCATCAAAGTGGGGACTTCTCCAGCATACCATTCTCAAGGTGCCTGGCTGGCAACACAGCATAGATCAGGTTTTATGAACTTGGAAGGATTGTCATAAAGCCAAGTGTATTATATTATACATGGGTCAATGAAATCTTATTAGCCCCTATATGATGCCCTTGGGAGATTCTACCTGATCTATAAAAACAGATGTCTATTGGGTTGGTTTGAAAATCCCATAATGGTGGGACTGCATTGGCACATTGATGTAGTGTGTCTGTAGGACCCCATTATACTATATGATAGTTGGACAGGAAGCAAAACAATCAGATCAAGCCAATTTGGTCCACCATGTTGGTAAACCAAATTGTATACAGATGTAAGATTCCCTAGTTTGAAAAGTTGGGGTGCAAATGGAAGATGTTTATGAAAAGTTTTTGTCCCTTTTAAAAAATTCCCTTTGATGTTTCTTTATAAACCTTTGAGAAGTTTATTGTCACTTCTAGGTGAATTTTGGGGTATCCGACTGCTGTACACTAATGTGTAAGTTCCATGGTGCAGGCACCATTGAAGTGATAGATTATAGCACAGTTTTTACTTTTACTAGAGTTGAGGGAAAGCTTTCTTATTTTTGCAAGGCCACTGACAGATTGACACTTAAATGTTCCCACAATTGCAAAGCACTTAAGTATGTGCAGATTGATAAAAGCCCCTGTGCAGCTTTCTCTTGGAGCATTTATGGTGCATCCTTTTATTTAATAGGATGCACTCTTGACCATTTTCAATATATTTTGCATGTAAAGTTTAGTTTTAGATATGTTTATGATTTCTTTTCAGTATTATTAGAACTGTATAGGATATTGCAAATATCAACTGATGAGTAGAAATTTGGCATTAAAATGGAGCTGAATTAGTTGGGGGGGGTTCGCATGTTGCTTTTGTCTGTGGAGATGTAAAGGGCAGGACGCCATTTAAATCTTTGCCCTCAGGGATCACAATGTCTAAAACCAACACAGTCTGCTGCAGTCATGGCCCCCATATACACAGGATATCCAAACTCAGTGATTAGTCATCACACTAAGGGCCTGTAAATGCCTGAATTCTCATGAAGTACAATTCATTTTGTTTCTGTATCCCACCCTTACAAATTCATATGTTTCAGCTCTCAGAATAGGGCTTTGATTTTAGTCTTAATACTCCAGCCAACCATCAGCAGGGATGACTGTAATGCATATAAAATGCTTGGCTGATAACTACAAATAAAGGCTGGTGCTGTCAGTGACCAAACAGATTTTCAAACCTGTTCAATTTTCTGTATGCCCATGGCAGAAGTTTTGCTTCTCCCTTCCCTCTATATTTTGCTTCATGGAAGGACATTTGCTAGCAGCAAAGTATTGACATAACTCTGGATATATAGATAGTACCTGATTGTGTCATTGTAGTACATTGTAAATTTGTTCTGTGGTGATACCTCCTTGAATTGGTGGTTGTGGAGTGGTTTTTGGCACAAAACTTGAAGCTTTGGGCATTTAAAAACAGTCATGTGAGCCATTAACCTTAGGTTTATGGCACTTTTCACCCATTGTGATTATGATAGGCAGCACATCCAGACTTTAGTGCTCTTTCATAGGAGCCAAAGCAACTTTGGACGTCTTCGGAAAACAAAGTGCTCCAATTGCCATCCTGCCGGCGATTTACATTATAGCCAGCTAGAAGGAAAGGGAAGGCAGTTCGAGGAGATTAGTCGTCCCAGACTAATCTCCCCAAATCTGACTGTGTGTATCAGCCCTAAACCTTATGCAGCTAATTCATTGATATGTCTCTAGATCAGGGGTCCCAAAACGTTTTTACCCTTCAGCCACAGTCAAATGTAAAAAGAGTTGTGAAGCAACACATGCATTAAAAAAGTCCCTGAGGGTGCCAAATAAAGGTTGTAATTAGCTATTGTGTAGCCCCTGTGTGGACTGGTAGCCTACAGGAGGCTCTATTTGGCAGTATATCTAGTATTTATGCAATTGAAACTTGTCTCCAAGGCTGGAATACAAAAATAAGCACCTGCTTTGTGACCACTGAAAACAACATCCAGGAATTGATGAGCAACGTGATGCTTGCGAGCCACTAGTTAGGGATCACTGCTCTAGATTGCAACAACCATTCTACATTTAGTGCATAACCAACCATCTCAAATGAAATGCACTGCTGTATCACTTTATCAACTTTCCTGCAACTGTAACAAGCATTCTTGTAAAAAAAACCTAAACATCATACAGCACCAAAAAATATCATGCACCACATTAGCAGAGTTATCCAGTTTATGTTTGAATCTGGTGAAACAAGTACCTGCTATATACATATATTCATCACATAGACACCATACAAATAATAATATCATAGTCAAACGTCCATGGAGATCACGGTCATGGACCATGATGCAACTTTACAGATATAAAACAGATTGACTGTATTTTAACATCAATGCACTGCAAGCATTTCTTTCTTTCATGTAAATGCCGTTTTAAACTAGAGAAAGAGTATTAGAGTATAAGTATTTTTTATTGTGTTTGTCTCCAGCAGGAAACAGAAATTAATCTGGCAAAGCATAGGTCACGAAATTAGCAATTAGAAATTGCAAGAGGGAGAAAAAGTCTTTTGGTCCTCCTTAAAATAATAAGCGACATTGTGCTTATTTAGCATGCAGCTGTATGTCCTCATGGCTTCTTCCATACCCTCAGGAAATGGGCATGGGAAATCAGTTGAAAGATAGTGCTGAAAAACATAGCTTTGTCCAGGCCCCCCAGTCTAATGGATCCGCACAGTCTTCACATGTACTTCTGGACAAGTGGATCTTTGTTACTGTCATTCTGTGGTTTTCTTTTTAATGCTGTGACTTCTGAGCTTGAACTTGTGGTGCCACTGACCTGTGCATCTGTCCTTATTTCCAGAATACAGAAGGCACCAGCCACTGAGAGATTATTAAGACAAACAACTCAATGACCTTGTCAGCTCTGGACATGCCTACGAGGCACCGGAGATCACAGTATGAAACAACACTATTTCTGCATGAAATCCGGTTCTCAAAGGGAGAGGAATCCTAAAAGTCTGTGTGTATGTCTCTGGCATAACAAGATATTCTGCGGACTTCAGAAAAAAAGTCCAGTTTACTGATTTTATTTGAAATATTCTAGTTCAAGGGAGATATTATTAAGAGCCAAGTTTGTAGGCCAGTGCAGGGGCTGTACCCAAATGTTGCTCCTCAATGGGCTTGAACTCGAGAACTCTGTCAACCACTTGGTTAGTTGACATTTTCTAGGCTATCTTACTTGCGGCTGCTGTTTCACTGTTAAAGAAACAGTAACACTAAGAAATCAAAGTATTTTAAATTAAGGAAAAATAATAATAATGTACTGTTGCCCTGCACTTGTAAAACTGGTATGTTTGCATTCTAAATATAGTTGAAATAATCAAGCTGCTGTGTAGTCATGGGGGGCAGCAATTCAAGCACAGGATACACAGTAGATTACAGATAAGATCTGACGAATAGCATTGTATACTACAGAGCGTATCTGTTATTTGCTCTGTATCCTGAGCCTTTTCTCAGTTTTCAGCTTTGAATGGCTACCCCATGGCTACACAGCAGCTTGTATATCTAAAATATAGCATAGTTTCTGAAGCATACAGGTAAACAATAGTTTTACCAGTGCAGAGCAACAGTATATTATACTTCCATTACTTTAAAAAACGTTATTTTTTTTTTAAAGGAACAGTAACATCAAAAAATAAAAGTTTTTAAAGTAATAAAAATATAATGTACTGTTGCCCTGCACTAGTAAAACTGCTGTGTTTGCATTAGAAACACGACTATTGTTTCAAAGGCGAAAAAGGCTCAAGTTACACCGCAGATAGCACATAAGCTCTGTAGCACATAATGGTGTTATCTGTTATCCACTATTTAACCTGTGCCATATAGCCTTTTTTCAATTTCTGCCATTGATACACAGCAGTTTGTTTTTTATGAACTATAGTAAACAGGTCAGTTTTACCAGTGCAGGGCAACAGTACATGATATTTTCATTACTTTAAAGCACTTTAATTTTTTGGTGTTACTGTTCCTTTAAATCCTGCCTAGTATGGATTATTGTAAAGACACTGTATGTCCCACCCCTACTAAAATATAGAGCACTTATAATAAAACTGTATGGTGTTATGGAACATTGCACAGATGTAACAGCGCATAAAACCATTTCATAAATATGATATATGTATTTTAGGATGTGTCCTTAAAAAGCATTTAATCTGAATTAAAAATGTATGTCTTTTTATTCCCAATATACAATGACTCACTGGATCTTTACTGTTTCCCTAGCAAAATATTGAATATACAATATTAAATGAAACTGTCAGGGTAGTATTTGCCATCAGGGATGTAAAACAATCCTTCCCTTTTATATTTTAATATTTTTTCCAAATGTCTGTTTTTTATGCCTCAGGTTTGTGCCAATTTCCCCCAAAATGAAATTATTTGATTTTGACTTGATCTTTTTTAATTTTTCCCCCGTTTTCAGACTTTTTTTCTCACTAGTGCTATGACGTTCCAAAATCAAAACTACCCAGTGTGGATCTGTGAAGGGGAGGCACAGAAGAGACCCCTGTTTTCATGTGTCTGCAGTGGGTTTCAATATGTGGTAAAAAAGATATCCAACAAATTCAACAATCCAGGGCAGATTTATCAAGGGTCAAACTGTCAAATTAGACTAGGGAATTATTCAAATTCGATTCAAGTTTTTTAAAAAAATTGATTTATGAGATTTATCATACTCTGGCCCTTTAAAAACTTGAATTCAACTATTTAGCCGAATTGCTGTTTAAGTCAATGGGAGACTTCCTGAAGCCTCTTCGGAGAAAAACACTTGAATCAAATTTTTAAAATTCAAATCTAATTTTATTCGAATTCGATTCGAGTTTTCGGCTTAATTCTTTCAAGTTTGAAAAAAAAAATTTTTGATATATTTCAATTGGTCAAATTTATGGGAGTTTAGGGGAGGTTTAAAAACTCACATGAATTCAAAAATTTGACCTTTTATAAATGTGCCTCCCCATGTGCCAAAAGGATGGATACTGTATGATTTTCCTTACAGGTGGATGCCTATATTCTATTGTTCTGTATGTTTGTGAAGAAGGATGTTATCTGCAATGCACTATACTGGAGGATCCATCAATTTGGACACATCTGATCTCTTATCTGATCTGTTGAACCCAACCCCAAGCTGCTCTACACAGACAAACCTTGCAACCAAATCTGGTAATGCATGGCCAGCCTAGTCTTTACCATCTCCTCTGGGAGAAAACTCAATTCATTCTCAGGAAGAGTTGAAGAGTTACTGTCATCCTTTATTATGAAAATGCTAATCTGCCTCAATAGAACTGAGACAGGAGCTTGGAGCCATTGCTGTTACTGGGAGATCTGCGGCATTGTAATAATCAATTATGCAGAATGAGGCTGTCAAAAGACAGCACAGACAGGGCAGCATAAATGCTGACGTCCCAGTGTGGCTGTCTCAGAATACCAATGGTCTGAAAAATAACAGCCAACTACTAATCACTTGGTATTTTATGAGAACTTCATGGGCTACTCTATCTGTTTTAGAACAATTTTGCTGAAACTGCACTTTTATACATCCGCAGAACAAACCTACTCTGGTCACAGACCTCAGTGCACTGCCACTAGATGTATCTGACACCTTCTGCTAGCAATGGCACTTTTGCAGACTGAGACTTTTAACAAAGCAACCACAGCTGCTGAGTACAATTCATTTGACTAGTACCCATAGGGTCAAGCACAGTTTATTTTCATAACTTAACCTACAATTGTCTTATTGTGCCAAATGGAACTGATCTTGGGAATTGCAAAATGATAGCTGACGCCAACCAGCCTTCCTTTATAACTCAAGGATCTAAATCTCTTCTCCAGCAGTTGCCAATTATACCTCCCACCGTGCACAGCATTTATTATCCATTGCCCTCTGCAGTTGGCAGTTTCAGCAACCACAAGTATATAAACTTCATATTCACATTGGTATGATTAAAACCTAGCATTCCACACAACATAAAGCACTTACCATCAGCAAATCAAGTTATGTTGAAAGGTGGCCATACACTATTAGATCTGCTTGTTTGGCGAGGTCGCCAAACGAGTGGATCTTAACCCGAAATGCCCACTAACGGGCCAAACGGTCCGATTACAATGGGCACTGACGGTCACAGGACCGCATTAACTAGCCGAGTCCTGGAACGATGAAAAAAATCAAACTTGACTGATCGATATCTGCCCGATTTTTGGCCTGATATCGATCAGGCGAACCTGTCAGGAACCCCCACACATGGGCAGATAACCTGCTGAATCGGTGCAAAGGACCAATATCGGCAGCTTTAATCTGCCCGTGTATGGTCACCTTAACAGTGCTATACCATTTTGGATTCTATCTTAATATAGGAAATATTGTCATTTTCTGTGTTATTCACTGGGCTGGCAATCCATAGCCTGGAGGCAATCACCCTGACTGCTGACTGCAATACAAATGCAAATCACCTCTACTATTTACAGACCCCCCCCCCACCACCTCCCACCTTCATACTATATAATGGTCATTTATAATCCCAAGGTGTTGGTTGTTTACACTGCACTAATGCAAAATAGATCTTGCAGATCTCATATGAAAGGACCTATTGTACTATTAAGGCATTTATATGCAAACATTTGCATGCCTTGTTCTGCACACTTGGGTTGAAGATAGGTTCCTTGCTTTCTTAAAATCAGCAAAAGAGATTAATGTAAATGGAACATGTAGATTTTTATCCATGTATTATGATCAATAACAGGTTGTATGGCGGGGTTAGGGATTTTCTCCTACTCTTTAGAAAAAAACACCTGTGTCATGAACCTAAAAATATGATATGATACACTGATCAATAACAGCAAATACGTTGACTTGATCAGTTTCTTTGTGGTCAGCTTTGCTGTCTGACCCATAGATCCACTAGTGTTGCCATAAGAAGGGATACCAAACATATATTTAACGCTTTGGCCAATTGCACATAGAGTACCTTACATTAGGAGGATAGGGGTGTTTTAAATGGATCATAAAAAAACTACAGTGCTGGATCTATAGTACCAGAATAACAGCACCATTGATTCTGCATTTCTAGTGGGTCTTTGCTCTGTGCTACAATAGTGTTTATGTGGAAACACAGCAAGGCAGATCAAAGAGTTATACTGTAAGTGCTGTGTAATTTGCCAGCACCATATGAATAAATTATACAAATAACTGCAGCATTTTCTGGCACCATTAAAATCAATGAAGTATAGCATAGTATTCCCTGTCAATCAAATTACAACTAACAGAAGAAGAAAAAGAAGAAAATATTTACATGAATATGAAAAAGTATCTCTCCACTTCATGATTTTATTTGCAGGCCATGGAGATTAAGAATACTTATATGGTAATATACTGTATATACACCCTTGTTTTATTAGCACGTGTAAATGCTGTGGGGGGTGGGTGTCAGAGGGGTAAAATTTCACATGTGACACACTTCTGCCTTTTCAACAAACACTCCACTTTAACACATATCTGTGAACTGCTGGCAGCGGCACTTGGGCAGACAAACTGTCACAGGCCCAAATTGGGCTAAAGGTCTCATGCAAGTCTATTTTTATATCTACAGCAATTTGTGATACAATCAAAGGGCCGTGGAGATTTCATAAACAAACAAGGTTGACTATGTTAAGGCATGGCAATAATATGCGCTTACCACTTGTTGTTTGCAGGGAATTAACTAGTCTTATGTCTGCTCAGATCTGAAGTGCAATTCTGCAGCATGTAAGTTTACGTTTAGTCTCAGATTTTAAATATCAATTTTACTTTTACCTATGACTAGGTGTCCTAGTGACACGAAACGCGTTAGGCGAGAGATGTTTCTATAAATAGAAGTTTTCAATTGTTATCATGAGGATTGCTAAACCATCAGTAGCAATGACAGTATAGAGTCTCCTGTAGACTCCAATTTACACCTTAGCTCAGGGGTACCCAAATTTTACTGAGGTCAGTATAATGGATATTTACAGAAGCGCATATGAAAGGATTTCAATAGATGTTGCTTTTAGGGGCATTGGAATAAAAACAGGTGTTAATTGGTATTATAATAAAGAACTCACAGTTACACCTTTTACAAAAACTCTACTTATGCCTGTATCCAATTAGCACTGAGAATAAAATGGCTCTCCAATTAGCACAGTAGGTGACAAAAAGTAAGTAGGTGCAAATCAACACAGAACAGCAGCCACAGTGCTAGATGCAGACAGAGAAGTTCTTAAAAGGCCTATCCTAAAGTAAATGGATTAACAGAAAAAAAATTGAATTTACATAATGCCAAACTGTCCCTGCATTTATGAGACAGTCCCATTTTGCATTCTCTCTGTAACTTTATTTTCTCGGAATGCAAATTAGGAATTGTGCCCCACTGACTGTTGTAAACTATTTTAGATAAGTCTGCTCTGTAATTGTAAAAGCAATAATTTTTTTCTCAAATACATTCCTTATACAGTAGGTTGGGCATATTTGTGCAATGGTTGCACAGGGTGGGCTGAATAATTAGCAAACTGAGTTGGCTTCAACCCTATTAATATGAATAATGTAATTATATTAACTTTATCAGGCTTTCCAGTAACATCTTTACTTACAAAGTGGTATTTAGTGGTAATATCTATGCTGCATTGTACTGCACATTTCTTATATTACCAGCTAGAGCCCAGGTAATGATCAATTATATTATTTACTAAGAGTCAATATTTGAATAAGAGCTTTAGAAATATACACCATACCTATAACAAAAAATGTGGGTTTACTTTCTCCAGGGAACTCTTGATATTTGTTTGCTACCATGCACTGTAATTGTTCTAGCAGCAGAGCATGGAGGGAAATCACAGGGCTTCAGAGAGTTTTGCTTGTAAGAATTGGATAGGGAGTGACAGCACAGCAGGGAGACTGACTTTACTTCTCCCGTGGGCTCCTTGTGACCTTAGGCTTGCTACTTCATCCCCGGAACCCCAGGCACTAAAATCTGTTGTAATCTTTTTTATAGTCTGCGGCTGCGGGGCACATGGATAACACAGACATTGGCACACAGAGGCACATATACTCCCTGTGGGTATGGAAATTATCTGAATTGTGAGGTTTTTTTCCTTTTTGTTTAAAGTTGCTCATATAGAAATGTATAAAGTAACATCTGTAAGGAAGCCGGCTTGTTACTTTGGCAAACATTTTGGAAGCTACTCACCAAAACAAGGTATTTTCATTTGGGCTCTTACCCAAACCCAAGGTTTTGATGGCATATATGTATTTAATTAAAAAAACAGGAGGCTTATGTGTAATTGATAGACTGGGTCGAGCAACTACCTATTTGCACAGTTGCTTTTTGATTATTTCTGTTTTGAGCTAACATGGGTTTCTATGTTTCCCTGTTCAGGTCAAAAAATCGGCAAATTGGCAAATCAAACAGATATTTTCATTTTCCTGGATTTGGATTCAAATAGCCTTTGATACAATGTATGTTATGCCTATGACTGCGTATCTTTGATACGAAACGCGTCAGGATTGTGATGTTTTTAACCTGCTGAAATAAACTTGAACGATTTTACTCTACGAGTGGACTACTGAGTGCTTGCCAATTTTTTGGTTTTGAATGTACATCACCTACAGCTATGGCTTCGGGGCAATGCACCTGGGCCACTCGTCTACTTTGGTGAGTGCAGTTTTTCCCTAAACCTTTATGCATTGAAAAAGAGTTAGCGAGCCTAGAAGCGTGGGACCTGGGAATGTACACCCAGGTCATCAGGATTAAAGAGTGAGCAAGTTTGTGGCTTTAAGACTGCTGTGGAACATATTGGAGCTTTATAAATATATGATTAGCAAAATATTCTATTGGCACACTTTAGAAGGGCTCTAAAATGATTTTCAAAGGGACCCAGTAACTTCTAGTCACACAACTAGGCTTATGTCTTATTTACACCATTTAGGAGGGCCCTAATTGATGATTTGCCGAGGGACCCAGTAAAGCTGGCCATAGACGCAACGATCCAATTGTACGAATCGTTGATTTGTACGATTTTCGGACAGTGTGTGGAGAGTCCCGACATTTTTCGTCCAGCGGAGATCGGTCGTTTGGTCAATCAGACAGGTTACAACATTTCTGTCGGCTGCGGGTAATATCTCTGAATGTATTGCCGATCATACGATTTTCAGTGGGGCAGAACATCAGATGATCCGTTCTTTAACTACTTTATTTGGTCAGAATGGTAAGACTTTGATCTGAATGGTTAGTGACAGGTCGGGAGATGGGAAAGTCCGATTGTACAATGATTCGTACGATCGGATCTTTGCGTCTATGGCCAGCTTAACTCGTAGTCAAAAGACTGGACCTATTATTCACATACTTTTGGAGGACCGTAAAATGATTTGCTAAAGGACGAAGTAAATTCTAGTCACAGGACTGGACCTATGTCTTATTGTTTACACATGTTAGAAGGGCCTTAAAGTAATTTTCTAATTGAAGCAACAACTTATAGTCACAGGACTGGGCCTATGTCTTATTTACGCACATTAGAAGTGCCATAAAATTATTTACACGGTAGGTAACTTCTAGTCACGGGACTGGACCTATGTTTTATTTCCACACTATAGTTGGGCCCTAAAATGACACGCTGAAAGGACCGAGCATCTCCTGGTCCCACGACTAGGCCCATGTTTCTACTAAAGTAAACATATTTATATAGAAGATACTTTCTGCTTGCTAAGGTTCATTTGCCAAACTGTTATTGCTTTCACATATGATTTATTAAGGCAACTAGAGGCTTCGTGTGAATATTGTAATGTAAAGGTTCGAATTCAGACAGGCAAGTCATTTAGGAAACATAATGCTAAAGGGCACCGCAAGCCATCTGTATAGGGTGCCAGAGGGAGCGCTTCGTCTGTCTTTTCCACACAGACACTTTACAGGCAAGTCTACGTGAAAAGCTAAACTGCAGCGTCTATAGCAGACTGTCTATAATCACGCCCACTCAGTGGGTGGGCTTACACTGTTTGGCGCATCGCTTGTGGGCGTAGCTTGACTGGAAGGAGTTTTTAAATGCGTGCCGGGTGCCTTGCAAAGTCAGCCTGTATGAGGAGAGCGGAGGGGAAGGGTGTGTGATAGAGAAGTTTACAGTGTCCGTGTGTGTGTGTTCAGTTTAGCCTGTGGGCACGTAGTTCATATAGAGGAATACTGACTGTAGCGCTGCAAGCAAGATGCTGAAGAACTGCGGGAAGAAGCTGCTGTTGTCTATGGTGGGCGCAACTCTCACCTGCCTGCTGGTGCTCGTGGTGGATCAACATCAGAACCGGCAGATGCTGGAGACCCAGAGCGCAGAGGAGCCCGGCGCTGTCCATTTACGGGCAGACTTGGACCCTGCCAAACCCGGGGATGGGGGAGAGCCTGCTAAGGACGCCCAGGATGCCGGTACCTTCTCGGCTTATTTCAACAAGCTCACCAGGGTGAGGAGAGACGTGGAGCAGGTGGCGACCCCATCCAAAGAGTCCCAGGCTCCCGTGGAAGACATCACCGCCAACGATGTGTTCATCGCCGTCAAGACCACCAAGAAATTCCATCGATCCCGAATGGATCTGCTGATGGACACGTGGATCTCCAGAAACAAGCAGCAAGTGAGTAAATGAGGGGGTCGGGCACGTGACCTGTGAAACTTCACACCTGCGCCCCGTGCGCAAACCCATTAGCTCCTAATGATCACTCTGACCATTTGCCTGACACACTCTGACCATTTGCCTGACACACTCCTCTGGGCTGGCCATATGACTAACACCTCTAGGTGACACTGGCTTCACTTGGCAGTTGCTGCTGAATGGCATTCCTTCATTGGCTATCCACCATCCCCAGATGTGCCTCCAATTGCCACTAAGCAAAGTGTCACCTTGCAGCCCCCATACAGTGCTGAATGTGTTACTGTCTGACACATGTAGTCACTAGTCTTGAAGACACCACATCATGGGATAGGCAAAGGTTGCACAGGGTACAGGGGTCGCAGCTGCTGATAGACCCCAGTTTGACCTTTCTTTCCCCCTATACCCCCAGTCTTGAGTTTGGCAAATGTGAGCTTTGTAGTAAGGGTTAATTGGGTGTTTAATGTCCTCAAATCTTAGCTTTTAAGAGCAGCAAGGTCCTTCTTATTAATTTTGCTGCACCTACTCATTTTCTATATACCCTCTCCTCCCTCGTACAACAGCCAGGACTGTGGCTTGTAAATAAATGCTTTGTATGTATGTGTGTATATATATATATATATATATATATATATATATATATATATATATATATATATATATATATATATATATATATATATATATATCTATATCCATTTTCCCCTTTGTATCTGTTTACAAAGGACCCAAGTCATTTCCCTTTTCTTTCATTATATTTGGGGGTTTGTTCCAAACCTTTAAAGGGGAGGGGCATGGAAATGTAATTTGTGTTGGCAGGCGCAACCTGTCAACTGAGACGCGGGTGCTGAGCACCAGGGGCCCCCAGAGATTTTGCAGCATGGATGGGAACAGAAGTGCTGATATGCCTTCAATTCTCCCTGGGGCACTTCTGAAACCTTAACCTTGTCTCTCCCATCTGGCGGGGAGTTCTAGAAAATGAAATACCCTAACCTCTCTCCCGCTGTACACAGATTGGGGTCACTGTCACTTCTGTCATCTTGATGGGCCAGTTTAAATGGACGTGCTTGTGTAGGCTGCTCGGTTTCAGTTCTTTTCCTAGGGGGTCCCTGAATATAAGATGTTCTGTATGGGGGTTTCAGCACCATTTGATTTTTTTGTTGATGTTGCAGAAGCACAAAGTTACTTCCTGATAACTGTTTTGAGTGGTTGGCTTAACTCTTGTATCTTGTGCTGCAATTTATTCTATACTGCGCAGGAAGCCACAATGCTCTCAGGGGCCGAAGCTTCCATTAAACTGTTCTATTTTAAACCACACAGAGAGGCCTTTGCAGAGTTCAAAGATGGCTAAATCTTTATTATACCTGTCCCTGTGTACTCTGTCAATTTATGCCGTTTTTCTTTTAAGCAAAGAATTGCATTGAGCTGTGCATTGACGGGAAGGGGTGCAAGGATAAATTTCCAGGCCCTATAGAGTGACATCCCTGGGAATGAATCGCAGTGCTTTCTTCTTTAGTTTCTTATTGTTTTGTTTGGTTTTTCCAGGCTGTTTGAGTTCCCAGGGACCAAGTCCCTGCTCTCACGCTGTCCCCCTGCGTTTGTTAACAATGCCCCTTTTCTCCCAGCTCAGAGAAAGGCTTTGCCGCCTCTTCCAACGAGGCTCTTTTCATGGGAACACTTCTAACCAAGCTACCGCTGTGGTAGGGTCCAGTTCGTGTTGCCTAGAGATACAAGGCACCGAAAAACATTTTAGGAGGGGGTTACTAAACATGATAGGTCTTTGGGTGTTTTTGACAGGCTGACAGCCCTTGTAGGGGAGTTGAAGGACAACCGTTTGAGGGGGATCTGAAGTTGGCAAAGCTGTTCACACCAAATAGAATGGGAATCTGGCACTCTCGTATTGACCCTTCCAATGAGAGAAGGCTTGACAGTTCCCCATTGCTTTTCTTAAACTGTATGGATAATCCTATCCTCTTGTGTTTTAGAATTCATAATTCTAGCTTGGTTGCAGCTTTTCTTTCCCCCGAGTGCCAAGGAGTCAGCTTTGCAGAATTGTTTCCCTAAGCTTCTTTTTCTCATTCCCCCAACAAAGTATTTGTTACAAATGGCTACCATTTAAGACAATGTTTAGGGATGAAGGTTTTTGAAGTGAATGCCCTTGCTGCAGGAATTGTTGTTCTAGCTGAAGCATTTTACTTGCTGATAGCAATCAGCAATCACCTGGAATGTTTTGTCAACAGATATTTCAAAATTGATGGTTTGCCAAGTTGATGGGGCACAAGTGGAAAATCCAGTTTTCTTCCATTTCCCCCCCTGGGTAGTAAACAACCAGTGTTTAACCCAAAACAGAGCCTTTCCTAACACACCCGAACACAAACCTCTCCCAGCTGTGCCATGGGCATTCTGTAATAGAGCTGGCATTTGTTTTTTTTTGGGGTAAGTGCAAGTTAGTGTGTGTGTGTGAAGTCTGTTGAATAGCAATAAAGATTTCAAGGAAGTCGAACCTTTTTCCACTAGAGCAGATCGGCAATGTGTTACAGGTCACTTGGTTTTGGGTGCACTTGACTGTGTCCAGTTAATGTTCAGGGATAGTCATGTTTTATCTGGTTCAACCATCCAATATACAAAGCAGAGGAAAAAATTCAGTTTGTAAAATGAGAGACAAAGGCCCCTTTTATGAATACAATAGCTATGCTTTCCTGTGTTTTATCTGGCGGTGATAATGTTACCTTGGCCTATTGTCCACAGATTTAAAATGGCTATTTTGGTCAGACAATAGAAGTCACAAGTGCAGGAGATGATGAAAGGCATAGACCACCACAGCTGATGGGGATATTCTGGGCTAATCCCATGCATGAGACACGCATTTCTGAACTGCCTCATTTGTATGTGCTCTGGTTCAGAAGATTAATATGTTGTACAGTATGTTTTTGGGTCTTTGGGTATTAGTGGGCTTTTAAGCAGCACATCAAAGGGATTGTGGTGTGAAAAGCCTCCAACTACAGCTCAGTTTTTTTTTTATTGTGCATCTTAAACTGGCCATAGACGCAAATATTCAATCGTACGAATCCTTAATTCGTAAAATTTTTCGGTCTATGACCAGCTTGAGTTGGCCTGTCTCTCTGATTGTCCATGATACCAGCATAGACCAGGGAGGCTGACCATCTACATGTGTTCTGTGCAGAGAAATGACTTCATTAACTAATTACCCCAGTGCAGAGCCCGGTTGCTACAGAAGAAGGAAGAGTGCCAGCACTTGTCCTCAGGTGTAACGGCTTGGGGAGGTGCGTTCACCCTGACTTGCTTCTGACGTGCTGCTCTGTGTATATATAAACACTACTGCATAAGTGAGAGTTCTTCTAAGTGTTTGTAGTATAAACACTGGGCTGTGCACGTGGTCTCTTTGGAATCAGGTGCAGCAGGTGTGAGCTGGATCTGCCCTACTTCTAGAAGAACCGGCATATACTGACTGAACCTGGGTGCTTCTCTGTTGTGCACTGTTTATAGCCTCCAAGAACCCAAGTAGCTGTGGTCCGTATATGAGATTACTTCCTTTCCGCTAGAGGTAGGGCAAGTTAACATTGGTCTCTTTTAATAGTTCTAATTTATAGGCCTCTACCTTAGATAATGGGGGCAGGTAGATGTAGTTCTGCAACAGCTTGCACATCCTATATGTGATTTCAGCCAGTGTGTTGCTTGTCGAGTCTTTTATACAACTTTTTTGGAACAGTTGTAGAAAAAATGGGTGTGGAAGCTTCTATGGATAAATTGTGCTCAAACGAAAGCCGTTGGCTGCTTGTCCTGTCTTTTTTTTTTTTTTTTTTTTTTTACGGGAGTGATAGTGTTTTGGGTACACCAGCTAAATTTCCCCTTAACCCCTCCCTTATGTTATACAGGGTTAAAGAGTGCGAATTCAGCCGGTATCATCCAGCTAAACCTGTCTGCTATCAGCCAGCGGGAAATTTAAATTCGAAACAGACCTGTCTGTCCCAATACACCTTGTGATTACACCAGAATGCTAATCAATTATTGCAGAAAAACTTTCAGATATTTCGCATGTAACTGGGTCAGAGGTGATTTTACCAGTTTATTTGGCATGTTCTGGTCGAGCCTTTGTTAAAATGGAACTCAGCCCTATTGTAGCACCTACACCCTATTGTCCTTTGTGGGCCAAAGAGATCTCTAAGGGGCTTTTTTTGGTCTACACCCACTACATTGGTGGGCCCTATTGTTACTGAAGGAACTGGCATCCTGTCTTTCTTTAAAAGACTGGTGCTGAAAACAATAGGGCTTCCTCTGTCTTGGGCCCCATCCTGAAAGAAAAGGGGACATTTTCATCTGTGACTCAAAAGTAATATTTCGAGAAGTTTCTGTTAAAACGAAACCTGAGAATTTTGTAAGCGGGAGGCAAAATGCAGAAGTTAGAAAATACATCTTCCTTTCTATGTAACAAAAATACATCTTCCTTTCTATGTAACATTGTAACACATACTCCTTATGAGTCAGACTAAAATATGGCTCAGGTTAACGGCATAGTATCATAAAGGCTTTTTGCTGAGCCTCTAGGATATACCATGAGAAGGTACTGTGACACATAAGGCTATCCGTATACCATAAGTTCTTCTGTGTTTGGGTTGTGCTACCTAGTTGTTTCTTAAAACAAATTTACCTTTACTGTCACCTTGCTCTTATGATATTACCTTTGCAGAGACATCGGCTGTCATCCACCTTTTATTGGCATTGTAAATGTACAAAGGAATTTATATACCAGAGCCTTCTGTATATTGCTGAACTCTCACTTAAATGGCTCCTTTTGTCTGAGTGTTTACATTTTAGCCCAGCACTCTTGTGTGATTGTGTTGTCTTTTTTAAAGCAAAGGTAGCTTCACCACTATTCTCTGGTAGTGCCCAGGGGCATTCTGGGTGTTCAAGCACAGGAGCTGGATATCTCCGCAGTTATCTGATGTAGCACCCCTATAGTTAAATAACATCCCCTTGCTATTTGCTCAAATTAAATATTTTTAAAGGGGATCGGAAAAAGTTTAATTGGATTTCCTGACTCCTCAAGTGATGGGCCTGGCAGGAAGGGCTGTGAGGCTGCAGGCCTGTAGATCTTAGATATCTTCCAAGAGGTGACACTTGGCGTTCTGTACCGACCGTCTCTTCCTCGCAGGGAGCGCAGAGCAGGCAGTTGGGCTGCAAGCTTCCGGAGTTTCCTTCCATTGGAGGGAGGGCATGCTGCTCTCTTCCTGTACATTCATTAGAGAAGGAGGGGGACAAGTGTCTCTTCTTGAGTATACAGAAATCATCCCATTGTCTCCTTGTTCTTTGGGGGGGGGTCTGGCTATGGTCGAGTCACAAACAAGGCAGCTTTAATCTATTTTTAGTGGTAAGGAGTCTCCTAGTGAGATGTAAGGCATCTGGAGACAATGGGGTTGCAATAAAAACCTATGGACTGCTTGCCAGAAATATCTTTTCACCTTTTATGTATATTAAGTTCAAGATGTCTGGCTGAGTCTTCTGATAATATCCGATCCTCTGTAATCCTAACAAATATCTATTTCTATAATAAAACAAGGCAGCTGGCCTGTGGCTGCAGAAACATATTTCACCTGCAATTCAAAAGGTCTGTAAAGGCAGAAAAAGACTCTTGCAAGTGTGTGGGACTGTATTCCTTGTTTAATTATATGAACTTGGCTCAGTTAGGGGAACAGTGCCTGCGGCCTTGTCTTTTATGTCTTAATCCCCTTTCGATGCTAGGTGTAAAATTCTCTGCATTCTGCACTTGTTCAAGCGGCCTGTCACTGTTAAAAGTCCTTTCTGCAAATATTCTTCCGTCCTTTTGGCTTTTTTCTTCCTTTCATGTTGCAAGTCCCAAGTGAAAGGACCTAAAGATACGCACATCAATCTTTCCCCTCCATTCACTGAGCTTAACCAGGCCAGCTGTATGTTAATAAGGATGGACGTGTTTCAGCTTTACTCTCCCTGGCTGAGTAAAGTTAGGCAGCATAATCCAGTCTATTGTTAGGAGGCAGGCCCCCTTCCATCTCTTTGTCTCAACCTCATCCTTCTTGTCTGCTAGAAAAACAGGCAACCTTCAGCTAGGCCCAGATTCCAGGGTATCTCCCCTCCTCCTATCTTGTTTTGTGCCCCTTTTGTTGCGTGTTTTTGATTCTTTCCACCCAAACCAGACTGCAGCTGGCAGGACATCCTTTTTTTTTCTTAAACTTTGTTTTACTCAGTCTGATTGATGGATATTTTTTTCTGCTGTGTGTTCAAATCCCTTCAACATTCCCTCAACAAAAAGAACAAACAAGAGAGAGAACCACAGGCACAGCCAGCATCTGCTCGGCATTAGCTATATAAATAAGGGAGTGCTGCCAGGCAGGTGGAGGATATAAAGGGGTGGGAGGAGTGCACCCAGGTAAGGCTGCTTTCCGACAGAGCTATTGGGTTACATAAGAGCCATGGTGGGTCGGTCAGAGTTGGACACAGAACTGAGCTGATCTCATGCAGGTTGAGTAACGCCTGTCTCGTGCCACAGATAAGCCAACAGCTGTTGTTAAACAATTCTCGGCTAGATACGTTTGCAAGTGAGGAGAACTCAAACTAAGAATATGAAACCCACTGGGACCTATTGACTCTTCACGTGGTCCATAATTTGGCTTTGGTGTGGACACCTCTACTCGGTGTCTACCTACTTTCCAATGCAACCTCCGTTTCTTCCCATTCACGTTCTCTGTTCTATACTTTAATCATGCCCAATTCGCAGCACCAAAAAAGCTGCAGATTTCAGTTCAGGGACAAGTACTGGGGTCTGTACACTAGTCAATGATACATTTTGCCACCCCTGTTAATTCATTGAAAATAATTAGGTGGAAAAATTGGTGCCTTGATCTGGAACAGCACAATTCTAAATTTAGAAAAGTGGAGAAAATAAAAGTGCTTAATGTTGCAGTTTACATTACATTACAATGTAAATTGCATTTTACTGTATATAATGCAGATTAGGCAGGGTTTTACACAAAATGATCTAGGTTATGCCACCCACCCCAGCACACTTTTCTGTCTTTAACTTAACACAGTCTTTATTAACTAGACAAATTAAGTTTTTGTTATTTTTTTGTTTTTTTTCCCCTAGACCCTTTAACTAACACAGCTGTCACACTCAAAGCACCCAAACAAAAGGAGTTGGTTGCAAATTACATGCACCCCCACCAAAATTCGACCATCTGCTTTTCTGCATCATATTTAAATAGTCCCAGGTGTATTCCCAGGCCGCATAATACTAACGTTTCTTGCTTCTTTATTGTGTTTTTTAGACTTTCATCTTTACTGATGGGGAGGACGAAGAGCTTCAGAAAAAGACAGGTGAGAAATCCCCTGCAATCACTGCTCCCTACATTTCTAGCTTTATTATTTCTTGGTGAAGGAGGATTTTTAAAACCATGAATTTAAATAAACAAAATAAAAAGGGATGCCACACTATGTACTTATATGTTGTATAGACCATTTAACAACATTTCTGTAAGGAAGCCATAGTGGGCAGGGGGATGAAGAAACGGCTTTGGGTGGATGAGGTTGGGACACCAGCAGAGGGTGGGTTTCATACTAATGTAGCATGTGTGTATTTTTTTCCCCCATTGAGTCTGGGGTTATGACCCCTATTCTTCTCATGTAAATGATTCCCATTCAGACCCCCTAAACAGCGTCTATTGAGAGAAGGCAGCTAGTAACAGGTGGCTTGTTCTGGGAAAGTCCTCCTTCAATAGGACAGAATTTTGGAAAAAAGCCCAAGAGAGATGTAGGGGGAAGGGTGTGGTTTAGTAATTAACTCTTTCCAGAGCTTGGTGCTTGTACTTCTTGGTTTCCCAGCCCCCTGCTAGACTTGTTAAGAGGTCTTCCATCTGCTGTCCCCAATGTGTTTTATTACATCCTCAAATATGACCCTTGGGATCTGTACTGACTGTTAACCCTTTAGGTTTTCAATGTACAAAACACACATTAAATATTATTTTCTTTGATTCTTTCCAGGCAATGTCATTAGTACAAACTGCTCAGCTGCTCACAGCCGCCAAGCCCTTTCCTGCAAGATGGCAGTGGAATATGACAAGTTCATGGAGTCTGATAAGAAGTAAGTAAGCCAATGATTGTACTCTTACCCAGAACTACCTGTATGGTACTCACTGCTTTGCAAAAAGCTTTCATGGCTTCCAGCATTGCATTAGTTTGCAGCTGCTGGAGATTGATGGTAAATCTGTTCACAAAACAAGTAATGTTTGATAATGCATTTTGGTACTGAGATCATTCCTAAACCTCTGGTTCCCTTCTGCTTGGTTTTAGGTGGTTCTGCCATGTTGATGATGATAACTATGTAAATGTCCGGACGCTAGTGAAACTGCTGTCTCGTTACTCCCACACCAATGATATTTACATTGGGAAGCCGAGCTTAGACCGACCTATACAAGCTACAGAGAGGATCAGTGAGAGCAATATGGTAAGAACAGCAGCTGTTTTGTAGAGTGGGGTCTGGGCAATGTGCCCAAGTACCTCCAGTGCAGTAAGCACAATAATGGACAAAGAGGCTCATGTACATGTTTGTTTTGTTTTTTTGCAGCGCCCTGTCAATTTTTGGTTTGCTACTGGAGGAGCTGGCTTCTGTATTAGCCGTGGGTTGGCCCTTAAAATGAGTCCATGGGCAAGGTGAGTTTTAATCTTACTAAAGCAATGTGTAAATATGTAAGGGCTATATAATAGCCAGTGCATTTCTTTAAGCCTGTAACCATCTCTAACTAGATGTTACATTCTGTCTCTACAGTGGAGGGCATTTCATGAATACAGCAGAAAAGATCAGACTCCCTGATGACTGCACCATTGGTTATATCATTGAGTCTGTTTTGGGAGTGAAACTCATCCGTAGTAACCTCTTCCATTCACATTTGGAAAATCTGCATCAAGTTCCCCAGAGTGAGATCCACAATCAGGTGAGATTAAAGTTACAGAACAGAAATAACATGACTCCAGTATTAAGAGCATTCTAAACAAGTTCAAACGAAAAAGTCCCCTTATCATGATTCCATCACATTAACGATTTCCGTGTAAATAGGAGGATGTTGTACTAATAGTTTCCCGAAACAAAACTCTGCATAATTCGAGTCTGCATCTTTTTAGTCTTACATGATAACCATTTAAGATGTTAATGCGCTTGGGAAACGGCAATGAAAATAAATACATTTTTTGCCTTTTTTTCTAGGTGACATTAAGTTATGGGATGTTTGAAAACAAGAGGAACGCCATTTTGATGAAGGGTGCCTTTTCCGTAGAGGAAGATCCTTCTCGGTAAGAAATACATTTATTTACAGTTTTCATGAATCATACTGCATTAGGTTTTGGACCCTTTGTAGGCTCTTGATATACTCCTAGCCACCCTTTAAAACTGTAAAACCACAGACATGCAGTTTTTCAAGATTGCATGAAGCAACATAAGCATCCTAACAAATTATTTTTTTTTATTTTTGTAGGTTCCGTTCTGTACATTGCCTACTATACCCAGATACTCCCTGGTGTCCGTGGAAAGCTGCTTACTAGAAGACGTCAAATCTTCTTCAAACTCGTCCCAAGTTTCCCTGGTATCCAAAGGGCTTGTGGGACCTGTACGTTGTCCTTGCTGTGAAAATCGCTTGTATTTCGATTTCTGTGCTTATCGCACAGTGTTATATTCTATTAGGCTGCTGTGCGGCCGCTTCTTGCTGTCTCTGCCCGAGGAGACTGAAAGCTTATTCCTGTGGAGCTACGACACCACCTCTCTCAAGGAAGAGACGTGGAAGGACTTACAGAAAGAGACTTAATACTGATGGCTGTTCTTTACGCATTGTGGTTCAGCCGTTGCCTATGGACTTGCTTTGCAGTGTCTGCAATTCTTATAGAATGTAAACGAAAGACCTGCCAATTGCCTTTATCCATCAGTTTCCTTTAAAATGGGAATTTGCAAGGTCTCTTCAGTCCATTGTATATAGTACACAGATTTACCCTTCACACAGCCATTCTTATATTTTACATAGAGGGGATTCAGGGTTTTTTTTGAGCAGATTATTAATGGATATGTTATCCCAATGTTTTTTTTTTTACTGCTGCACTGCTCTCTCTGATCCCTTTTATGGAAAATAAGATCAGGCTGTTAAGTAATATATAATTAGTTTATTTTTCTGCTACAGCGCTATGCAGCTTTACAGAGTATACCTATGCACTTCCCCCTGTCAAACTCCACATGCTATAGATAACCTGAAGATAATGGCCTGCACTGCTTGGTTCATGAGCTAAAATTCCAGTCATCCTTTGTCTAAATGCTACATAGATGATGAGTATAGTTCAGCATTTGCATTAGTGCATCTGATGGTCTATTCATTAAATAATCCAAACTGTTAGTAGAAACACATCAAATGGTGCACTCACTCCAAGTGAGAAATATATGTGACTGTTTGACAGGCAGCACACTTCTGCTCCCAAAGCTTTGTACTTCTGCATTGCTGCATGTTGTAACTGAAACCCCCAACTGTTCTGGTTTCACTTACAGTGAAAAGTCCTATCTTTGTCACTGAAATATTTTTCCTAGTCCTTGTTCCCTTTTTTTTATGTATCAGACTCCGATTTAAAATCAGATGAAGGTTCCCCATCCTTATCCCCATTTTTTTGTTTTTAACTTTTTTTTCTTTTTTTTTTTTTTTTTGCACCAGACTAAATGTATGGCTTAATGTGTTTAGCATGTGTCACTTGGACCATACATGTGCCTTCCATGCATAGGACTGGTGCTTGAATCTCTTTACATCCATAAAGGCAAGCTATGCATACTCAGGTTTTGCCTCATTTGGAGTAAAGAGTGTATTATATACAGCACTTTGAATCATTGTAGGTATTAGATGAAGCTTAGAGCTGGACTCATAAAGGGTTTGCTGCTGTGACACTAAAGGGGTGATTGTTAATTGACCTGGACATTTATATGCACATATATATATTGCTATGTGCTGTTAATTGAAGCAAAACCATTTCCATGGGAAACTATTATGATTGTCTTTCAATTAGCCAAACTATGCAGGTGCTAATCATAGGCGTCACATGTTAACGGAAGCCTATTGTACTCAGTAGACCCCCCCTTCAGTAAACAATAGCTCTGCCATTATTGAAAGCATAGTAGGGACAAGGAGAGCAATTATTTGTCATTTGCTATCAAAGGGCCTGCAAATCTTATTTAGCAAAGTGTTAATGGCTTTGTCTAGCTCTTCTAATGTTCTCAAAGTCCAATCTCAAAATGTCTGCTGCACTGGGCTGTTCTGTGCCACCCTCCATGCTTGCCCATATCTTTCATTCCTGCCCCATATATCATTTTTTTTTAAGTAGGACTCAAGTTCTTGCTTAACTCTTAAGTATCTTCCAGCAGCTCCAGCTCATCAGTGAAACAGTAATACAACAACCAGTGTTGAGAATAATACTTTCGGATAACCTGAAACTAACCGTTATAGTGTCAAAGGAAAAAATATAGATGTATCTTTTAGATTGCTATGCTTAGCCCTCTGCTTTAATGCAGGGTACCTGTAAATAATGCAAGGTCCAGGGCTGAACTTTTATATATGTCCTGCCCTTACATAGGTCTCCTGAATTAAAGTGAGAAACCAGCCCCATTAATAGCATTGCTGGCACTTTACCTGTATTTATTTTGTTGCCAAAAGGCTGTGCAAGTCCTAACACAGCAAAGAGTCCTACATCTGGCATTTCAGTTTGACATTAAGGGCCCAATTCCACTCTGTTTTTGCCTGGAGAATCTAGAAATTAATTTTCTGATACAATTGAAACTGTTCCTGTATGGTTGATGGCAGATTTTAATGCATCCTTTTTATTTCTGGGGTTGAGATTTTGCCCATAATGGGTTTTTATGTAAATATATTTTTGAAGCAGTCATTTTGTACTGTATATTTTATATATATATGATTTCCTTCTTAATTCTGTGGATCAGAAGAGATTTATAAATTGAGATTTGTTATATCTTTTAACGTGCTTGCATTAAATTAAATGTCCCAGTATCTGGGCTCGGTTATAGGACTTTTTAAAATCTAAATATATGTAAGAGAATTAATAGTTGTTCTCAGGGAATTATACCTGGAAACAGGGTGATTCTGTTGTCTATCACTTTCTGCTTAAATAAAGCAGTATTTGGCTGATATGTTTGTGTTTGTGTCTCATTGTACTATATTTATAATAGACTTTTCAAAGAAATGCAGATCTGAGTGATTATATGTAATGTAATGTTCCCTAAAAGTATATATTTAAAGCACCCTATATCTTGCTTTAAACCCTTCAATATGCACCCCTAGCTCTCCAGGGTAGGCACCCCACACTTATTATAAATGTAAGAGTATTCCCTTTAACATAGTGAGATTAGCTCGGAATATTGTTTGGGTGCAGGATCCTATTTCAAATAAAGGGACAGTAGTACCAGAAAATTATGTCCCTAAAGCTTTGACTTATAATATTCACTTGTGGATAACTGGGAACCATTTTCTAAAAGGTATGTTTTTGCATAATATCCATCATTTTTGGGGGACAGATCATGAATTCTCTAAAGTTACACTGAACACAATAAGCCAAGGAGGCCTTTATTAGAGCACAGATAAAAAATGCCTAAACACAAAACTAACTGCACGAAAACGAGGATTTTTACTTCAAAGAAGATATCTGCCTCGGAGAATTGCTAGACAATCCCTTATCTTGTGATCCCTGCCCTTCAACATAAATGAAAACCGCCCTGTCACTGCTTTTGAATTTTTTTTTTTATTTAGTCTGCAAATGTGCATTTAAGGGCCCAAAACTGAGTGTTTGCCATTTATGTCAATGGCAGGAGGCACAGGGAATGTTTCATCCAGGGGAGAAATGTGCCCTTAGCTGCACAGTTCTGAATAAATCTCCCAACATTCTCTAACCCTTAGGGACAGATTTATCAAGGGTCGAATTTCCACTTTGAAAAACTTCGAAATTCAAATTCAAAAAGACCAACCAAAATTATTAATTTTTTTTGGCCGAATAGGTCTGTTTTCGATCGAATTGTACGAATCGAAGTAATAGCGCAAAAAAAGATCCACCAATTGACTCCAAAAAGCTAAAACAGCAATTCGGCAGGTTTTGGAATGCGAATGTTCAAATTCAAAAGTTCAAAGTTTAGATTTTTTTCTCAAGTTCAAATCAAATTTGGACTATTCCCTAGTCGAAGTACACAAAAATTAGCTCGAAATTATTTTTTTTTTATTCAAACTTTGATAAATCTGCCCCTAAATGTAGTACTGCATGTTGGGAGAAGCATACTGTAGTGCAGGAATATTTGTACTTGAGTGAAGGAACACTGCTAGGGAAGACTTTTGTCCTCTTCATCGTTATGTCAGCGAGTTATGTTGCCACAATATGCCACAATAATCTAACCTGGGATTTACAATGATGTACAAGACAATGGTGAAACAGAACAGGCCCTAGAACAACAAGTAGGCGCAACACATGTTTATTGCTTGATGGTCATGAACACATTTGCATGATAAAAACAATGATTGGCTCAGTCAGAACCCCATAAGCTTGCATTGTCTTTATTATATTAATTTTTATCAGACATGTTTTCACAACCACAAACTTGATGATACATCCCATCATGCAGACAGAAGAAAAAGTTGCATAACCCACATGATATGTAGCAAGTACTTAGGAATTCCCAAACTGTTGGGAACGAATAGGGCTGCGAGGCTTAAATTTTTTGCTGTTATAACTAAAAATCTGATTTATGATTCTTACACGTGTATTTTTATAGCAATTAATGTGTATTGGGCCTATTCTTGGAATGCTTATATGTTTTTCAATTTCAAGAATAGTCATTCTTCACTAAGGAACACATGTTTGAATAATAATTAATGGGTAAGTAAGAGGTGTAGCTGAATGAAGATTAATGAACCAATTCCATTTTGGAACTTTAGTGTTCCTGCATTTGTGGTAACTTGGAATCAATGGTCTTCTTGAATAGAATGAGTATGTACCAAGCTTTCCATTCTTTCCTGTTTTTCAGAGACATGCCTTGTTTTAAAAAAAAGAGTAGCATGGCACAACATGAGAGTAATGAGTGTAATAAGTAATTATATTTTGTATTGTGCAAAGCATGGCATATTAGATTACCCTATATTAAATACCGTTTACACAGTGTAACTTGCCTTAGGAACTGTGTTTCTGAGAAAAGAAGATTGGGGAAATGGGCAGTAGCTCTTAAAACATTTACATCCTGTTCCACCAAGGCTCCAAATGAACCAACTGGGTGCAGCAAATATTGCACAAGGTCAGCATTGTGTGTGGTTCCTTTTTCATCTTTGTCTCTCTTTTGTTTCTTAATGGTGCAGGTTCCCCCCCCCCCAACTTTTAGAAATCCAGGACCAACACTTTGCTTAGGGTCATACCCAGACTGCCTTATAGTTTGTGAATTATCCTCTAGAGCAGAAGTCTCCTACCTTTTTGTACATGTAAGCCACATTTAAATGGAGAAAGTGTTGGGGAGCCACACAAGCTGAATAATTCCTAGTGGTTGCTTAAATAAGGGCTTTCGTTGGATATGTGATAGTCCCATGTAGACTGCCAGCCTGCAGAAGTCTCTTTTTGCCAGTATGCTTGGATTGTTATGCCTCAAAAACTTGTCTTCAAGTTGGTCATTTTAAAAGATGCATTTGCTTTGAGGCCACTGGTTGGGAATCACTGCTCTAGAGAGCACAATTGCAGAAGCTCGGATGTTGCCTTTATCCTTTTCCTGACCTATAGTGGTTCTGTTCTTACCTTTCTCTCTTCCCACCTACTTCTGTGAAGTCCCTATTAGTATTCTAATGTCTAATGATGTCAATGATAAAATACAGTGTTTAAAATAAATATTAGTTGCTAGGTTTGCTATCATATACTGGAAACCAGATAAAATAAACTTTTCAAATCTCCTTCTGAGTCTTTAGCACCCACTTCCTGTCGAGCTGCCCACTCTTTGCTGGTAGGTGAAGAAATGAGTCAGAAATGCCAGTAGGCAACACGCTGCTGCCCGCAAAGGCTAACCGAGCTCAAAGATAAGAAATGAGAAGTATATCGCAACACCATCTGCTGATGAATCATATTTATTTGCGAGAAATGAGAAGTACATCTTGTGGGTTGTTAAGAAAGACGACAAACAACGTTTTTGGTTTATCAGACAGATATGCAGAGTGGCACGAGATTTCCTTTCAGGGAAAGAACATCAGGCAAGTTGTCTCTAAAGCTGGCTATAGATGTAAAGATCTTTAAAAGATCTTTTCATTTTCGTGAGATCACAATTATCTCGAAACGATTGTTTAAATGTACGATTTGTCCATCAACTAAAAAGACCATTTCAGGCAATATTGCCAGCAAAACTGAGGGTAGCTGCCTGCTTGGCCCTGCAAACATAGATAGATTGCACTGGGACTGATAAAAATTTTTTTGACCTGGCCGATCAATTTTCTGACAGATGTCGGATGAAAAATCGTAAGATGTACGATCGTTCGAATCCCACTAACTTCACGATAATATTAGTGTTAAATTAGATGTGTGCTTTTTTTTTTTAGCTTGTAGCTTGATTAAAACTGGTTTCTGATTGGATGTTAGTTGCTTACTACATTCGTTTAGTGAAATATGTAGTGTAATTATTTTAGTTTAAATAAGCCCTGTTTAGGGTAGTTATGCAGCCTGGTTTTTCCAAAAGGGAACTAGTATAACATTTACAAGGTTAGAGCCTTTGCTAGTCCTAAAATACATTAAAATATAGTTTGAATTATAGTAGAATTATTAAGAAATAATAATAATAAGCATGTGGGCATGAATCTGACCATCTGGCCACTGGGCCTCTTGCTGGGGAGCAGTGATGTGGTACAATGTAGTGGCAATTGTTGACAGTGGGAAGATAGATTAGATAGATAGATAGATAGATAGATAGATAGATAGATAGATAGATAGATAGATAGATAGATAGATAGATAGATAGATAGATAGATGAAAGAAAGAAAGAAAATTGATACTGTAGACAGATAGATAGATATAAGAAAGAAAGAAAGAAAGAAAGAAAGAAAGAAAGAAAGAAAGAAAGAAAAAGAAAGAAAGAAAGAAAGAAAGAAAGAAAGAAAGAAGAATGATACTGTAGATAGATATGTAGCGCTATAGTAAATTGACTTGTGCTAGGGCAGTTTTAGCTACTTTCCTTTGTGGGCTGAGACCACAGATGAGCTCTCTTTCTCAGGGGTAAGCCCTCGCAATGCGGTGGAGGCAGGGTGTAGTTTAACTGTAACGGGTGCAATAGCACAATGATGGGCGCCAGTAGTTCTAAACTGTATTTATTGAACAATAGCACATACATCATTCAGCACATTGATCCACAATGGAGTATGGAACATACACAGCAGCATAAAGGAAGCATATACTCACAGCACGCATAGGCTGAATCCCCACAGGCTAGGGAATATACAGCAGAGAGTAAGTTGACAGCATGTGATGGGTATTGCCCGGTTTTCAGGATATCTTCCAGTGGCAGACTAGGGGAACTCCTGACATCCCTATCTCAACACTTGGTTCCTTACTCTGGGTCAGTAATACCCTGGGATCTTAATCCCTCTAATCTCCTCAGCGGAGCCTTGAGCTGCTCAACTAAATAACCTCTCTATCACTCCTAGAGTGATCTATATTTGAGTAAAGCTGTCTAATTACTAGGGCCAAGGCGCCTAGGGTCGACACTACCCATGCTTGGTTGGGCTAAAGCAATGGACCCAAAACACATGGTTCCTAAACCTTTTATCCGATAGATAGATAGATAGATAGATAGATAGATAGATAGATAGATAGATAGATAGGTAGGTAGATAGATAGATAGATAGATAGATAGATAGATAGATAGATAGATAGATAGATAGATAGATAGATAGATAGATAGATAGATAGATAGATAGATAGATAGATAGATAGTGGGGAGGTTTTAAACATTTGCCCAGCTGAACACTAGCAGACAGCAGACAAACAGCTCAAACTCACCATTCTTTCAACCCCTTCTGTAAGTTTCACTTCCTTTTATTCTGAATGTAGGCTCTGACAAGGCCTTTGTGCCCTTAATACTGTACCTAAACCAGTAGCAAGCTTACATCGGCGCTAAGTGCAGAGCACACTTTTGGCTCAGAGAACTCATAACAATTGCATCATAGCATTCTCAATTTTTTGTTTTTTACCAGGATTTATTTTTGTTAAGTGGCCACATTTTGCCAGGAAGCTGAAAATACTGAAAATGCAATTTCTGTGCGTCAGAACAAAGTTTCCATTCGTATACCTGGAGGTGGAAACAGGACGTGCAGGCAGATTAAACCAGCAGCCCAATGTTGGCCTTCACTTGACTTTAATTCAGTAGGTGATAGACACTTGCTGACTCCTCCTATCTGGAATAAGCCACCCTGACCTCTTTACTGCTGATTTAATGTGCATTTTAAATTTTTGTGCATTTACATACTAGACCCTAAACTTTAGCCATAAATCCTATTTAACTTGGTGTTACTGTAATAAAGTATGAAACGCAAGAGACTGTTTCATTTTCTCTGCAGTTCAACTTTTTTTTTGGGACATTGCAGTAAGCAAATTAACAATTGCAAACTCACAATTCAAATTTACTCATTTATGGGAGCGATAATAAATATATATAGGGTATTAGGGAAGCACCCTGTGTCCAAACCCCTTACCCTTGGATCAACAGCTCCACAGCAGGTCATGCATTTGAATCCATAGTCTCTAACTGTGAAGACAGTGGAGCCCCAGCCACTTTGTAGTGTCAGTGTGGGGTCTGATAGGATACTATAATGCCATAACTATCAGATGAGCTCATAATAAGCAAAAGTAATAACTACAAATTTGTTTGGGCAGGAGATCATCATATAATATACTATGCATAAATGCAGACTGGAGTTACCAGATGTCCAAGGATACTGAGTCATGCTTCTTTCAGGAGGTTTCCTACATATGCATAAAATCCTGCTCACCCAGAATGGCCAAAAAATTAAAGCCACTCTTGTCCCACCATATAATAAAACTAAATAGGATGCTGAAAACTAGTAAATGGAACTTGACAAATATTGCTACATATATGTGCCTTGAAGCACCGGTAGTAGCCGTCCCAGGGAGTCACCACATAGCTATGATAGAATGAGCAGTCTTGTTTTTCACTGGCAGATTAAAAGCAGCTCCAGCCCTGGGCTGTTCTGAAGATATGGCGCCCCTCTGTGTCAAGTTGGAACACTGGAACCCTTCTTTCCAATAACATTCCTAAAGGTGGCCATACACAGGCCGATAAAAGCTGCCGACAGACCGTGTCGGCAGCTTATTGGCCCGTTTATGGGACCCCCCGACGGGCTTCACCGATCGAGATCTGGCCGAAAGTCGGGCAGATCTCGATCGGATTGGACAGAAAATCCCGTCGGACCGCGGCCGCATCTATTCGTTGATGCGATCCCGCGATCCGACCGCCCATTAAGGCATCGTTAGGATCCGATCGTTGGACCCTAGGGCCCACGATCGGATCAGCACGATATTGCCCACCTCAAGGTGGGCATATCGGAGGGAGATCCGCTCGTTTGGCGACATTGCCAAATGAGCGGATCTCTCAGTGTATGGCCACCTTTAGTCAAGCTCACTGGACAGGAGCTAGAGCTGCAGTCCATTTAAGGGGTAGTTGCAATTAAATTTTTAAATAATTCACTTGTATGATTGTGGACAATATTATTTTAAGATAATTGGCAAAATGTCTTCAGTTTTTTAATAGTTTATTTTAATTGATCCCCAGTTTTCCATCTTATCACCTATAATATTATTATCTTCCAGTGATGGGATAAGTACTCGAAAAAAAGATGATAGAAAGGCGCCATTCATCTCGGATGTACTGTGAACAAAATCCTGCTTCACTCTGATGGTCCACCACTTCTACTTTTTATCAGTTTTATTAATGGAAAAAGGGGGCAACAGTAGGTACAAATGAGGGCACTTAACAAAGGATAAGTAAAGTCTAATGCAAGTGTGACTGATCTGGTCAAAAGGAAAAGACATTGAAAAAAGGGAGAATTTATCAATACGCCTTCTTTGGCCCCATGTTTCATTAGTAGTTTATTTTGTGCAAGAGCATACACTTCAAATAGTGGGGTTTTATTTACAAGTTGATGATCATAAAATTGCCAAACCACCATACCACGTAAACGCAAACTCCATATAGGTTTCCTAACTATTTACCACTGGTCATTTTTTTCATAGATTGGTATCTAACTATGAGAAGAAAGTAGACATTGGCTTGAGAGAAAAACAAGATGAAAGATTACAATTTTGAGTGATATCAGCTATCATAAATTGAATGGGATGTTTTGGGTGATTGCTATTTGAATCAATGGAGGAATAATTCATTGCCTCCTGTGCCATTTCTGTTGTTTTTCTTTGAATTAGAGACCACATTCATTGTTTGCTGAGAATATAACTCTTAAGGCCCCCCCATACACAGGCCGATAAAAGCTGCCAACAGACCGAGTTGGCAGCTTATTGGCCCGTGTGTGGGGCCATACTAAGGGCTTCCCCCAATCGATATCTGGCCATAACTTTTTGATGAACTTTTTGAACTAAATAACTACTACACAGCAGCTAAAGCTATATAATACCTGACTGGACCTCTCAAATGTAGTGCATTTTCCACAAGTCAAAACTAGGGGGTTGCGAATAGAAGCATCTGCCTTGAGCCCAACACATAGTGGAGTCCTGCAGAGCAGCTGTTGTATTTAAAGGGACAGTTATATAGTAGTACCGTGATCCCCAACCAGTGTCTCTTGAGCAACGTGTTACTCACTGACCCCTTGGATGTTGCTCCCAGTGGCCTCAAAGCAGATGCTTATTTTTGAATTAATGGCTTGGAGAAAAGTTTTGGTTGCATAAAAAACAGGTGTACTGTCAAACTGACCTTCCTGTAAGCTGCCAGTCCACATGGGGCTATCAAATAGGCTATCAGAGTCCTTATATGACATTCCCAGGAACTTCATTTATGCTTGTGTTGCTCTCCAATTCTTTTTCTTTTTTTGTAGTAGTACGTCAATAAGCTGCTATTTAGCCATGGGGACATCTATTCAAAGGAGAAAAGGCAACATTATATAGAATATAATATTGTTACTGTTCCTTTAAGAAAATTGGAGATTAGCAAGTATAGCCGTGGAAACTGTTAAGACAAAATGGCAATTCGGGAATGTTTATTAAAAGTGCAAACCTACACAAGTCCCTGTTTAACTGTATAGGATTTTTAGAGTTCTTCACTGGAGAATGGTGGCCAACTGTCCCAAGAAACAAGCCTCATACGTTCCGTGTCTTAGTGGGCAATTAATCATAATCATAACTTAAAGTTAACTTAAAAACTAGTTTTGTTTGTACTCCACTATAGACAGCCCAATGGCCTTGCTACAAGTGCCTAACATGAATTATATATTTACAATAATATCTTTAGCCATAGTTGCCCACCTTAAGGTTAGGCGCTCCCCAGGGAAATGATCTATTGAAGTCACAAATATGGTGACTGTCACAAAATGCCCCAAATCCCCAGCACTTACATCCACTACAGAGTATGGACTTTTATATAAATATATATCTGAATGGCCATTGCAGTATTGGCCTTCACACAACAGCCACCATTATTACTACTGTTAATATAATCCCGTTTCCTCTTTGCTTAGAGGTTTCTGTAAATACTACAAAGCAGGGGGAAAGAATTTGGAGATTCCCAGAGCAACTATCTGTGAAGGTTTAAAAGATATATGAAAACAATGGGAATTTGCTGTGAGTAGACATCGTGGCAGATACAGATGAGCTGCTTCTCTCATGGGAACCACATACGGCTCTGATAAGAGGAAACGTAATGTTTTGTTTAACAATATGGAATATCTTATGCCAGCGGGGTCTGCTCGAAAAAAAATCCCAGAAAGAAACATTGGAAGTATTTAACTCCAAGGCAAATATAAATCTTTTCTCACAAAGAAGGAAAGCATGTGAAACAGGCAGAAGCAAAACAGAGACAGATATTACATTCACACCAGTTATTGAAATATGTTTTTATTACACAGCAGGACAAGGAAATTACTATTTAATGTCTGTAATTTCATGCATAATTTAATGGCATGAAATAAGTCACAGAGAAGTCAGTAATACTGAGAAACACACATTTTTTATGAGATATTGTGGACAGTATATCAAGCTCCGCAAAGTGCAGTATTTTCCATTTAGGTAGGCATTTGACTCTGGCTATTTACTCAAGTGCAAAGAGCTATCGTTTCAAATTAGGTTCATAATAGAGGAAGTGTAACAGGGCAGGGTTAGAACTGGGGCAAAAATAGGCACTTGTAAATACATATATAAACAGTTATTTAGAGTTAGGCAGAAATAACATTTGCATTGGGCCTCCTTCATCAAAGGGGCCCCTGTTGGGGACACAGTGAAAAGTACAAAGGATATTTTATTGTATAACAATTGGTTAGATTATTTTAGTATATACATCAACCTTTCACCCTCCTGCTCAGGGCCGGAACTAGGGGTAGGCAGAAGAGGCAGCTGCCTAGGGCGCATTAATAGGCGGGCACTGGGCAGCTACCTCTAAAATGATCTTCTGCCCACCCCTAGTCCGCATCTCTCAGTCTTACTCCCCTTCCTTCCCTCTGTCACCCACCCCTCCGTGGCTGTCCCCTCCCTCCTGTCACCCTCCCCTCTGTTGCTCACCCCTCCCTCACCTCCATCGATCTCCCCTCCGTCAATGTCCCCTTCCTCCAGTCACTCACCCCTCCCTCCCCTCTATTGATCTCCCCTCCATCGCTGTCCCCTCCCTCCCGTCCCACACCCCTCCCATCCATGGATTTCCCCTCCCTCCCCTCCGTCAATGTCCCTTCCTTCCCTCCTCTCCATCGCTCACCCCCTCCTTCCCCTCTGTTGATCTCCCCTCCCTCCATTGCTGTTCCCTCCCTCCTCTTCGTCAATCTCTCCTCCGTCGCCTCTCTCGCCGTCGGGCATGTGGGGGGGTGGCAGATTGAGTTGCCTAGGGCTCACAGCCGGCCTGACCCGGACATGCTCCTGCTTATATTGAACCATAAATCCACCTTGACGCATTTGGAGCAGATTAGTCTTAAGTTGGCCATAGACGCAAAGATAAAGGTGTACGATTCTTCGTTCGTACTATTTTCAGACTGTGGGGCCCATTCACTAAATTCGAGTGAAGGAATAGAAGGAAAAAAGCTTGAATTTCGAGTAGATTTTTGTGTTCCTCGACTATCGAATTGGCGTAAATTCGCCTGAGTAGAATGATTCCAATAGATCGAGCGCAAAAACGCTGCGACTATTCGCCCATTCGATTGTCGAAGTACTGTCTCTTTTAAAAATACTTCGACTGCCTTCTTCGCCACCTAAAACCTACCGAATTGCTTTAAAAGCCTATGGGAAAGTCCCATAGGCTTGTTTTCCAAGTTTATGATCGAATAAAAAGGCATTCGATCGAATGAAAATCCTTTGAGCGACTATTCGATCGAGCGCCTATTCGCCTGGCAAATATTCGCCAATTCGACTATTTGCCAGCGCGTAAATTCGCCCGAATTGCCTATTCAATTCTATTCCCCAGTCGAATTTCGAGGGATTTAACCCCTCGAAATTCGACCCTTGATACATCTGCCCCTGTGTGTTGATCTCAGGATTACTATGGGAATAGCAGACATTCTTGTTATGAGACATATAGATAATAGATTTATATAAGGTACAATCTGCCTCTGCATTCCTGCTATAAAAGGTGAAATGTATAACTGTAACAAGGAAAAAGTATTACCTGCTGTATTGATATTTTAAAGGAGATTAATTCAAAAGAAGCTACTGGTTAAACATTTGGATCTGAATGATGTGCAATTTAGGGTATAAGTGGGCCACAGGGGGGTGGGATAATGTACCTCCTTCCGCTTACCCCCTCATGAATACAGTGCTGCTGAATGTAGGCAATTAAGTATTCATGGGGACATGCAAATTGGCAGCAATTTAGAAAAGTGAAGGGCACGGCACAAGTGTAGAAAAAATATTGTACTTTGTTTCCATCTTTTACATTTTGCACCCTGCCCTGTGACTCACTGTAATGTTTCCAAAATGCAAGTAATAGAAGAACTGAAGTAAGACTCTCTTATAGATCACACTACAACTAAAGCTCAGAAATTGCAATTTTCTGGTTATTCATCTACTCAAAAAGATGTGGTAGGTGCAGGGCAGGACAAATGCCAGAGGGGCTGCTGTCAGCAAGAACGAGTAGTAGAGAACTAGGAATCATGATAGTGTAAAAACTAAATCCAACATTTTCAGAAAATTTCAAATGTTTTTTTTTTTTGCCTTCACTATGTTTTGAATTCTTTTCTATGTGGAGACAAACATGTTTCTCTAAAAAAAAATCCTGGGGATCACTTATAAACACTGGGCAAATTTCCACCTGGGAACTAACCCACGGCAACCAGTAAAATATTTGGGCAATAGCATGGGTAACTGACCATGGGCAAATTTGCCCAGGGTTTATAAATTAGCCCCCCTTTTTTATTTTTCTAATTTAGGGGGGAATCCTATTACCACCTACCTGCAAAGTCCCAACCTGATTCCCACCCACACATGTGTTTTTTTTAGTTTATTAATAATAATAATAATAATAATAATAATAATTTTCCTAGCTAATACACATGTATAGCAGCCAATGCAGTGTTCTATTGTGGCTTATAATGTATGATAGTTTTCCTCTTTGCCCAGATTGTAAATGTCCATATTGTGGGGGAGGACAGGAGACATATGCTCTGCTCTGAGAAAGAAAAACCAAGACTGATCTTCAGGTCAGCTCCTGGTAGCCTTGAACGAGTCATTTTATCTGCTTGTGTAGAAACTTTGCTTAAAACAATTCCATTATCAAGGTTGATTTATTTTCTCCTAATCCTAAGAAGTTAAAATAAAACTGCAACACAAAAATGTTAAGCAACAAAATGTAAATAATATATATAAATCATTGATGATTATCTTATCCACTTCCTGCATTCCCATGGACCCCTGGAGGAAAATCTAAACAAGTGTGTATAAACTGTGTCTAATAAAGAGGCCTTCCACTTAGTGACTCTCAGCTAGCAATCCTATTGATCTGCCATTAAACTCTCATCTTTGATTGACTACTTAGTAACGTTATGCTCATGTCAGTGACTGTACAAACAGATACAGATATGGGACCTGTTATCCAGAATTCTCTGGATCTGGGGTTTTCCGGATAAGGGATCCTTCCATATTTTGGATCTTCATACCCTAATCAATAATCATTTAAACATTTATTAAACTCAATAGGATTGTTTTGAATTCAATACAGTTTAATTATATCTTAGTTGGGATAGTAAAAAGGAATGGTTTTATTATTACAGAATATTTTTTTTAATAATTGAATTAAAGTCTAGAGTCTATAGACGCAAATTCATTAAGCACCGAAGCGCCGAACGCTAGCGTTAATTCGCTAGCGTTTGGCATTTTTCGTTACTGCGCAAATTCACTAACGAACCCTGGCGTAGTTTCGCTAGTGTTACTTCGCACCCTTACGCCAGGCGAATTTTCGCTAGAGACGTAACTATGCGAATTCACTAACTTGTGCAGTGTACTGAACGCTACCTTTTACGCTAGACTTCCTTCGCCACCTCAGACCTGGCGAAGCGCAATAGAGTAGATAGGGATTGTTTCAAAAAAAGTCAAATTTTTTTCTAAGTCCCAAAAAACACTGGCGTGTTTTCTACATGATGGGTGATAGGCTGAAAAAGATCGAAAATATTTTTGGGGCTCCCCTCCTTCCCCCCTACATTTCCTGACTCATGGCAACTTACCTAGATATTGGGCACATGTGTAGGGCAAAATAAAATTTTTATTTGCTGATTTGAAGGTTTTCTAGGCATTTGTAGTGCAGATACGTGTTCCTCCATTGAAATTTGAATTTCGCGCCATATGCAAATTAGCCTTCGCTAGCGTAACTTTGCTTTACATAGCGAGTCAACGCTTGCGCAACTTCGCAACCTTACGCTACCCCTGTGCGCAACTTCGGATTTCAGTGAATTTGCGGAGTGCTGGCGAAACTATGCCTGGCGAAGTGCGGCGAAGTTGCGCCTGGCGCAACTTCGCATCTTAGTGAATTTGCCCCATGGGAGATGGCCTTCCCATAATTCTGAGCTTTTTGGATAATGGGCTTCCAGATAACAAATCCCATACCTGTACTAGATACCTGCCATACATAAAAACTACACTTAATTGGATGGTTGGAAGTAACATAGAGGTCCTAGTACTGCAGGAGGATCAGGCCCCTATTTGGTGTGGGGAAGCACATAAAGCAGAGATGTTCAACCTGTGCTCCTCCAGCTGTTGTTTCAGCATCCGTCCCACAGCCAAAGCAAATAGCAGCTCAACAGCTGAGTGGCTGGCTGCCTGTTGTATGTATCCGATATACAGTATCTACTGAACATGTTACACAAGATAATAAGTCATTGGTACATGTTAATATGTTTGTTCCTTCCAAGAGCTCTGTGTGATGCTGGGACCCAGTACAAATGCCCTCTCTGACTTATCCTAAAAAACTCAATTGTAACATTTGTAGGCTATTTGGGATGTCTTTTTGAAATCCTTTTTATTATCATAAAGAATTAAAACCATCATTTTAGATTGTAAGCTCTTTTGGGCAGGGTCCTCTTCTCCTTTTGTTACTGGTCACTATGTGACAGGTGTCATCCATCTTCAACTATGATGCTGATGGTATATAGTGCTACAACAGGGGCACAGGAGCGACAACCTGCTTAAAGGGGTTGTTCACCTTTGAGATAACTTTTAGTATGATTTAGAGAGTGATATTCTGAGATAATTTGCAAGTTGTTTTAATTTTTTTTTTTATTATTGAAGGCTTTTAAGTTATTTGGCTTTTTATTCAGAAGCATCTTAACCAATCTGGTAACTAGGTCCCAAATTACCCTAGCAACCATGCATTGAATTGAATAAGAGACTGGAATATGAATAGGAGTGAGTCTGAATAGAAGGATCAGCAATAACAATACATTTGTAGCCTTACAGGCAGGGTCGCCATCAGGGGGGGACAGGGGGGAGAGTTGTAGGGGGCCCCGAGGGTAAGGGGTGCCCGGCCATGCCACACTTACTTGATTAGCCAGGCCCCCAATCTTTCTGAGAGCTGCTGACTGCGGGAAGGCATGGTCGTTTAACGGGCCCTGGCCACCAATTTTCTTATAATGTGGGGGGAGGGGGCCTGGCCACCAATTTTGGCCACCAATTCTTTTTTTCTCATGTGGGGTCCTAGCCACCAGTATTTTTTAATGGGAGGCCCTGGCCACAAATGTTTTTTTATGGGGAGCTCTGACCACCAATATCTTTTTATTTTTTATTAACATGTGGGAACCCTAGCCACCAATATTTTTTTGTTTTTTTACTGTGTGGTGGGGGCAGACCTGTGGGATGGGGAGGGCGGACCTGTAGGTGGGGCTTGCGTTGGACGCAGCCCAGGGGGCCCAGGAAATTTTGTCGTATGGGGCCCTGTGATTTCTGAAGGCGGTCCTGCTTACAGGGCATTTGTTTTTTTAGAAGGGGACAGCAACGCCCATTTGAAAGCTGCAAAGAATCAGAAGAAAAAGACAAATAACTATAAAAAATAAATAATGAAAACCAATTGAAATGTTGCTTAGAATAAGTTGTTCTATAACATAGTAAACGTTACTTTAAAGGTGATCCACCCCTTTAATTAAGGACACAGCCATATTGGAATACTGGAGTGTTGAAGAAACTGAATTCTGTATGTTCTTTGTATAAACCCATTTATTGTACAGTGCTGCAGAATATGCCAGTGCTCTAAAAATACATATTATTATTATTATTATTATTATTATTATTAATAATTATAATCTCCCTTATACATTGTGGCACATTTATGAAAGTGAATAGTATGCAAAGCCTTTGTATGGATATAACAGGGTGCAAATGGCTCTGATTATAGGGGTTCAGGCTTCCCTTTGTGGCTCCAAAATGGCTCTAAGTCTTTAGCAGGAATGTTTCACCACTACTGCCTCCTGGCAATGCATGGCACCTGGTACTCCATATACTCCATGAACACCATGTCACTCCTGATTTGCAACTACTCCATTAGTAAACAACCCAGTATACTGGGAAATGTGTGCACCCTGCAGAGAGAGAAGAATAAGAGTAGAAATTTGCATTTTATGTATGAGACCCAGTACCCATGCAAAATCCACATGCTTCAATTTGTTCCAAGCATTGTTTATTATTATGGTTTGTTTCTAGCTCTACTTGCTTTGTGCCAGTCTGGCTGCGCTTTTATAGCTGTGAGTCTGGATTTTAGGAGTGTTTCATTCACGATTCTGTGGGTCAGATCCTATGGCGGATTAATGAGATGTGTGGCCCCTAGGCTAGATTCACACAGCCCCCAACCCTTTTAGTTAACAGGCACGTGTACACCTGAGCTCTCGACTGTGGTACGGATGCCTTGCCTGCCGCCTTCTCCCAACAAGTGTGCCGGGCCGGACCCAGCGGGGGGATCCATGAGGCCCAAATAATGCTTAATTTTAACAATTATTAAAGGACCAGTAACATCAAAAAATGTTTTTAAAAAAGGAGCTTCCTCTTCCGAAAAGGTGACACGGCAATGATCCATCGTGTGGTGCTCGATTTCTTCTCCCTGGCTATCTCCTATAAGAAAGGCAGGGAGGAGAAATTGTGCACCGCATGATGGATCGCCCGATTGCCTTTTCTGAAGAGGCTGGGTTTTGGTAAGTTAAGGTGGCCATACATTGATAGATCCGCTCGTTTGGCGATGTCGCCAAACGAGCGAATCTCCCTCCAATATGCCCACCTTGAGGTGGGCAATATCGGGCAGATCCGATCGTGGGCCCTAGGGCCCAACGATCGGATCCTAGCATTCGCAAATGGGCGGTCGGATCGCGGGACCGCATCAACGAACAGATGCGGCCGCGATCTGACGGGGTTTTTAAACCCATCCGATCGAGATCTGGCCGACTTTCAGCCAGATCTCGATTGGGGAAGCCCGTCGGGGGCCCCCATACACGGGCCAATAAGCTGCCGACACAGTCTGTCGGCAGCTTTTATCGGCCCGTGTATGGCCACCTTTATTTCTTAATAAAGACTTTTTTTAAAAAAATGTTGATGTTACTGGTCCTTTAATAAAACAGGACAACGTCTGAGTATGTTGGGGGCCCTAAAATGAATTTGCTGTGGGGCTTAGTAACATCTAGTTACGCCATTGATGGGCCCCATACCACACTAGGCCCCTAGGTTATAGCCTAGGGTAATCGGTGCATTATTTATGGTAATTATGGTGACCTTCTGAGACTGGGTTCCTTTCTAAGCAGCAAGAGATCTGCAACAGGTCCTCTATCAGTCGTGGGGCGTTGTCAATCAATTTTCAGTCTAAAAACCCATTTGGAATATACTGTAGTCAGTGCTTCAGCCATGGGGGACCCGGCTTTATTTTTCACTAAACAATTTCCCGCAGAAACTCTCTTGTTGTATTAAACACAAGCATCTCAGTGAAACGGAGCTTTGTGAATGAAGCAGCCACCCATTAAACAGCCGAGTTGCACCTGTGCTCCTATGTACAGAGTGAAAGCACCAACTGACAGGTCCTGGAGTGAATGACACTTCTGTGAGCAGCTGCAGACTCCATGTTCATTCAGACTTCTCCAAGGGACACATGGGCTGGGGGCAGCCTGCTGGCCTCCCTTCTGTCTAGGTCATCTGGGATACAAAGATTGTGTCTGGACATGTCTTGTTGCAGCTATTGCACTTCACAGGGCCTTTTAAATGGCACACACTGTAAGACACTGACCTGTCACTCAAACTGACAAGAAGCAGCTGTTTTATTTTGACAAGATTACTTTCCTTTGGTTGCACTGTACTATTTAGAATAACTCAAATGTGTTGGCATTTCAAATCACCACAAATTTAAAATTGATAGGAAATTGGGAGCAGAGTGCCAGTTGCCTCTGTTTTTAATACACAGGCTGTTTGGGTACATTCTCCTGCTGAATATATATATATATATATATATATATATATATATATATATATATATATATATATATATCTTGTCATTAGGATGATATACAAGCTACTGTTTTATTATTACACAGAAAAAGGAAATCATTTTTAAAAAATTTTATTATTTGGATGAAATGGAGTCTATGGGAGACGGCCTTACTGTAATTTGGAGCTTCCTGGATAATGGGTTTCCATATAACGGATACCATAAATAGATTCATATCAGTGACTTTATACCGTGCGTACATCCCAACTGTCCCATTTTTAGAGGGACAGTCCCTCTTTTGACAGCTCAATCTGCAGTCCCTCATTTGTACTGGAAAGTCCTGTTTTTCTCTGCACTGATTAGCCAGAAAAAGAAAAAAAGTTTCTAACTTAATTGGCTTTTGGCAGAGAGCCCAAAACAGCCACAACAGAAGATAAGATACATTTGTAACAATTCAAATGTATCTAGATAAGCAATCTTGAAAAGCAAATAAGTAATTGTAACAATACAAGATAACAGGTGCCTTAGGAAAAGTTAGACTCACAGGTTAAAGGGTAATTCACCTTTCATTCAGAATTCAGCAAAACTGTAATAACTGGGGAAAAAACACAGAGATATGTTCAAACTTTTAAAACCTGTGAGATTTTATAAAATGAACACGGTAATTAGGGGGTGTGGCCACAAAATGGGCATGGTCAACAAATTCGCAGGAACTTCTTTGTCCCTCTTTTTATTTCCAAAATGTTGGGAGGTATGTATACTGTGCAGTTGACTATATAGGAAATAAGTGAGTTTTCTGGGTACCTTGCAGCCCTGCAATTAGTCTTACCCAGTTTATTTGTTATGTGCACTAACACCTATTCTTCCAACAGCCATTATCATGTTAAAGAATCTATTTGCTCCCCTTGGAGCCGTCATTTTCACACAGGCAGTGAGTTAATGTTAAATCCCTGGCATCTCGCAGGTCTATAACGATGGAAGCTTTTAAACAGAAACTATCTTCACTGTCTTTGTTCATTTCAGAAATAACTACCTGGCTGAAGACTATAGAAACCGCAATAAAACCACCTTCCCCTGCAGAGTGAAGCCCGCCGACGCGATCCAGGAAAAAGTGATTGTTGGACGCTTTGCTTGAGTACCAGTTATATTGCTGTGGGTCCACACAAATAAAATCTAAACAAAGTGCAGAGGAAATAGCTGGGTTTTATGGCCCATGTAGACATTGCTGATTTCTCTCTATAAACCTAAGCAGAAATGACTGTCTATTCCGAGGTAAAAAAAAAATGGATAGAGAGGGGAATCCTGATTGGTGATCAACTGATTTGTATTCTTTATAGATTAGAAATTCTGCCACATGGTTACGAATTCAGCATGATAGCAGTGTTGTAGGTTACTTGCTTGACGTGTGGACAATGGAGTCACTAGAAGTCACTGGGCCCTGCATTAACATATTAGGACCCACTAAACTTTGCAATTAGATATTTTCCATAAGTTTATAGGGAAATTGCTTCAAAAGTAGAAGCAGAAACAGACGAGGAATCTCGCCACCCTTTATTGATGTAATATCTTTTTCAAGTGAAACCAAACAACAACAAAAAACACACTGAAATACCCTCAAGGGCCCTCCCCCTCAATGTACCATGTTGTGTTTTTTTAACTTTTTATTTATCTTTTCAACAGTTCATTCATATAGTATGGTAATTGAGTTACAAGAGAGATCAGAGATTTGCAAGGTAGAAAATTACTCAACGATTTATGACAAATGTTGATATCCGGACTGTGAAAATATAATTGTAACAGAAAGATAAATACTTAAGGAAAGAGAATGAAAAAGAAGATAATGATAGGGGGAAAGGAGGGTGGGAAGAGGGTAGGACTCTCGCCAATTGACATCATTCATCATATGAATAATGCAGTACTACAAACTGTATAGAAAACACATGGAAAGCAGTTAATACAATTTGAGAGGCTGTAAGAAAACATTCACATTGCGTTTGCAGGTAAGTTTGAAGGAACTCGTAAGTTCGTCTCACACCAAAGCACCCATGGGGTCCAAATTGCATTGTAGTTGTCCATGTTATGTTGGATCATTGCTGTAAGTTTTTCCATGGAGGACACCCACCATATTTTGCACTTAATTTTCGGTATTGTAGGGGTACCCCCTTTCCATTTACGGGAAATAGCACATCTGGTTTCAAAGCATATATGGGAGCAGAGCTTACATTTTTTCCTAGTAAGGGATGTCGACGGAAAGGTAAGAAGGGCAAGCTAAGGATCCGGTGTGATCTGTTTATTGAGTATATCACTCAAGAGAGCAAATATTTCTTTCCAAAGATCAGAGATTAGTGGGTATTCCCACCACATGTGCAGTTCATCTCCCACTACATCACAGCCTCTAAAGCAGGATGGTTCAGAGTGACATATTCGGTTGAGCTTTGCTGGAGTGAGGTACTAGTCATATAATAGCTTATAAGCATTTTCCTTAATAATTGTATTAATGGACGCCTTCCTGATATTGTCAAGAGCTAGTTGCCATTGTGCCTTCTCCTGCACCCTATTAAGTCTCGTTTCCCATCGTTCCATATATTTATGCTTGTCTGGAGTAGCATAAGAGCGAAAATGAGCATAAATCAAGGATATTTGTCCCTTATCATGGGGGTGAGCGCAGAGATATTCAAAAAAGGTCTTTGGATTCGATGTTTTACCTCTGTGTTTTTGGATAAAATGGCTGAGTTGCAAATAATGGTAATGTTCCAGCAGAGGAATAGAGTATTTGGATCTTAGATCCTCCCATGTGATGATTTTGCCGAATTGAGTAAGGCTATTGATATCGAAAAAGTCATTGGCTAACCACCATCTGAAAGAAAGCGAATTTTGTCCTGGAGGAAAAATTGGGTTATAAAATAGTGGAGTGAATGGAGACGGATTTGAGCAAAGCCCTTCATTATACTTATGTTTCAGTCTATCCCAAAACATGAAGGTATGTTTTAATATAGGGTTAGTATATGCTGCTGGGGGCCACGTTGTGTTTTTGATTGAAGGATCAAGTCCGGCCCTCGAATTTACATCAAAGATTCGTATCAAAAGTTCCTTGTATTCAAGTGAATGTCCGATCAATTTACAGTCCAATATTTTCCTATTAGTTTGAATCGAATACAAAATGCATACGTTAGACATTGCATAAAGCAAAAAGACACTGCATGCCTGTCTAGAATAAAAAAACCAAACATGTCGCTTACTACTTATTCGTCATAATAAAACATTGCTGCACTTACTTTTGTAGTTTCATTTTCTATTTCTGAGACCTGTATAGAATAAGGATACATTAGAGATGTGTTACAAGAAACATTTGTAACTAAGTTTATCATTAAACCCTTTCGTTATGCATTGCATCTTATCCATTAATTTTCTTTCTGTAACAGTAACTTAATCTATCACCTCCTCTGGAGAGAGGTTCAACTTTATCCAGAACTCGCATCTTACTTGTGAAATATGGTGTTTAGCTTCAAAAAATTAGTTTTTTTTTGGATCTCCAATAAGGACCTGTACTGGCCTGGTTGTTTGGCCCACATATGCATACCCACAGGGGCATTTAATCAGGTACACAACATATATACCTTGACACATAGCATATTTACTGGGATGTTAAAATCTCCTTTTATAATAGAATTTCATAACCCACAGTTTAAGCAAGGGAAGGTTCCCTCTTTTGGTTTACTTAAAACCCTAGATGTTTTATTCTTGATTTTACCCTTGAGGAAATTTCAGTGTGTTTTTTTGTTGTTTGGTTTCACTTGAAGAAGGGCGCCGATGCATTTTCGCTGGCGAATGTGTGCCGGTTTAAAAAAAAAAGGATGCCGGCGTCAAAAACGAGCCGCCGGCGCCATTTAGCGGGAAATTCGCAAATTATTCGGCGAAACGCCACAGATTCGCCCATCACTATTTCTGGCTGTTCAGTGCAGCAGATCAAAGAGAAACTCTGGACTTATCAGTAGAAATCTATGACAGCGGGTTGAGCTGTCAAAATCCCGCTCAAAACGGGACAGTTGGGAGGTATGCCTTTAGTACACTGACCCTGCACTCAGTTGTACCTGTCGATCATAATTTCCCATCTAAGACATCATTTTTCTATAAGCCTTTTCTTTTTTTGCTTTATAATCTATTCCTTGCCCTTAAACTATTCTTTCCCAGTTCTTCCATTTTTTTTCCCATGGGCTGGTATCCAAAATTTAAATTGTGCCTTGTCTTTGATTCTATAAGCCTATAGCATGCCAAATAGAGGCCAAAACCATCCCATGCCCAGAAGGGGAATCCGTCATAACTATATTGTGAATTTGAACACAAAAAAATTCCAAATCCCAGATTGCATCCTCTATGAACTGCCTGATCCTCATTTATTAATACAGGCACATTGCAGAATAACAGGATTACTGCATTATCATGTCAGCACGGGGGGGGGCACTTTCTCTTATAATCACAGTGCATGTATCTAATAAGTAGCAGTAACCTGTATGAAGCAGAGACAATGTCGAACAGGCAATACACCTACAAACTCAAGTGATAAGGGAGGTGAAGGGACTGTTGATTTTAGCACATTCTTTCAAGCCGTTCAACCATAATCATTTTCCCACAGAAAAAGCAGAGTGCAAGATTTTCTCAAGTTCCCACTGAAGGTGTCTGACAGGGAAAGTAAACAGAAAGGCTGAGGCAGGTATTGTGGCCTTCCTTGAACAAGTGCAAATATCACCAACCGCAACATGCGCAGATCTCATTGTGAATAAGTACATCTAATTCAGCTACTGGCTGTGCCGTTGTCTCTCACTCACCATAGCTATTATATCCATAGATCTTTCATCTTGTGATTGGCTCACGGTGGAATGAAAGATTTATGGTAGTGGTATGGGACCTGTTATACAGAATGCTCGAGAGATGGGCAAGGGATATTTCTGTAATTTGGATCACCATACTTTAGGTCTGCTAGAAAATCATTTGAACATTAATTAAACCCTATAGGATTGTTTTGCATCCAATAGGGATTAATTATATCTCTGTTTTGATCGTGTACAAGATATTGTTTTAATATTACAGGGGAAAAGGTAACCATTTTTCAATGTTATTCAGAATACTCAGGACCTGGGATTTTCATGAATCCGTAATTTGGATCTTCATACCTTAAGTCTACCAGAAAATTAATTTTGCCTCCAATAAGGATTAATTCTATCTTAGGTTGGGCTCAAGTACAAGCTACTGTTTTATTATTACAGAGAAAAGGGAAATATGTTTTAAAAATGAATTATTTGAATATAATGGAGTCCATAGGAGATGGCCTTCCCATAATTTTGAGCTTTCTGGATAACGGGTTTCCGGATAACTGATCCCATAATTGTATTTCAACAGTCTGCATGAGAAAGCCAATAAAAATAGCTACTGGAGGGTTGGGGTTACATATCTGGTGTTATACCCCAAAAAAACAGTAATTTGGCTCCTCACAGTTATTCAGTAATAAGCTGCAGTCATACTTGTGCCCTAGTGGGGCCAATCACAGATACTGCTCTTGTCAGTTACAAGAGTAATGCTTTTAAGGTACATAAAGAAACATTGCCCTGGCATAGTATGGTATGTAAAGGTTGTGTCTTGTGTGTATATATATATATATATATATATATATATATATATAGTATATTGCTTTAGCATGCTGGGGAGTTTATGTCTCAGTACAGTGTTTTTTTGCTGCCTTTTTCTTTTGATTTTTGTGCCCCTGATGAAGACCTTTATAGGTCGAAATGCGTAGGGCGACATGCTGTTGCCATGTGGGGTAACTAGCATGCAATAAAATTTATTTTTTATTTAATTACAGAGTGTGCTTTCCTTTTTTTGTTTTTCATGCATGATTTTTTGGAAACTACAGATGGGTAGTGGCCTTAAGGATTAGCACCTCGAATAAGTTTACTTTTGTCAGTTTTTGATTTTCTATTTAGGAGTGTGCGCCTTCTACCTTTGATGTTCAGTACAGTGTTGGAGACTGAAAGTTTTAACCTGCATTTTCAGATTAAAAACATGACATTTTAGAAGGTGGCTAAGACAACATGAATTTAAAAACAACATTTTTTTCAGTTTGGAAAACTATTTCTAGGACTGCCCACTCTCTCCTCATTCACTGAAAAGGACATTTTTCTGCCCCATCTCCCAGACTCAGTCAATGAATGAATATGTTAGGGGGAGGTAGAGGTAGTAGAAAGCAGGGAGCAGAAGGCTGGGTAGGGTACAGCTGACTAAAGAGGATAGAACCAAAACCAGACAATTCACCAGTGAGAATGCTGCTTCCCAACACAGTTGTGTGCTGTTTTCTCACGTATTGGGATTATTGTGTCATCATATTACACTGTAAAACCCCTGACAAATGTAAATAATAATGTCCAGGTAGGATGGAGGGCAAAACCGTAATCTGAAATTCCAAATAATCTGGGGCCATAACATAGTTGGCATGAGGAGTTCCTCCAAAAACACTTCAGACAAAATATGCCTGTTGCCTGGTTATTCTCCCCTATAATGTCCTAGGTCAAGTCCCCTCCCATCTTTATAATGTTAAGCAATGCCCCTATATTGTGCTATCATGGCATGTGTCAACAACCAATAGGTTCACAGCAAATTCGCAGTCAGAGTTGGACTGGGGCATCCATGGTCTGCAACTTCTAGGGTTCTTCTTGCAAGCTCAAGGGCCCTCCTCATCATCAGTCTGGCTGCCCCCCAATTACCTCTTTTCTCATTAACAGTGGGTATGATCGGGGGAGAGGCAGTTTAAGTGAGTGAGTGGGCTTGGAATGGTAGGGCCCACCAGGTATGTTGGCTGCTTTCATGATATCACAGTGTATCACCAACCCCTAAGCACAAGTCATGCTTGTAACCCCCAAGTCTTATTATAGATGAGATTTGGGTCTTGCCTGTTTGGCTGCTCTTCACTATCATCTGCCCAATCATTATAATCCACCTATTTCAAATGGTTACCAGCCATTAATGTAAACCTTGAGATTCAATGGGCCTCAATAATGTGTATAACTAAGAGAAACACATAAGGGAAATGAAAGGAAAAATACATAGCTATAATGTAGGGATGTACCAAATCCACTATTTTAGGATTCGGACCAATTTGTGAATGATTGGTGAATGATTGAGACGAATACCAAACTGAATCCAAACCCTAATTTGTATATCTAAATTAGGGAAAAGAAGGGGCCAAGAGTAAAAAAAGAACAAAACATCTTTGACTTCCTTGTTTGTATGACGAAATGTCAAGTGATTTTTTTGGATTCAGTTCAGCCAGTAACTTGAATTCATCCAAATCAAAATCCTGCTGAAAAAGGCAGAATCTTGGCCGAATCCAGAACTGAATCCTGGACTCTACTTAGATGACACTGAACTGACCAATCATGTTGTGGAACAGTTTCTTTCATTCTGTACCAGGTTCACTAGTGACCTCCATACTCCATACACATCCACATGCAGGGTTTTTGCTTTGGCCGACCCCCCCCCCCATGGAGTCAATGCATCAGAGAGCAAATTCTCTGTTGGGGGCCCCAAAGTCTTTATGGATACCTAATTTTGCACAGCTTCTTAGTTCTATGCTGAATTCAGCACTTCTGCAGTGAGTGGTGGAACTTACTCATAGGGTGCAGCCAAGTGGAGTGGGTGTTCAACATACTGGTCAGCATCAGTCTTATCATTAAAAGGCATGTAAAGTCTAAAATAGTATAAGGCTAGAAATGCTGTATTTTGTATACTTAATATAAACATGAACTTACTGCACCACAAGCCTAATCAAACAAATAATTTATGCTTTCAAAGTTGGCTACAGGGGGTCACCATCTTGTAACTTTGTTAATCATCTTTGCAAGACTAAGACTGTGCACATGCTCAGTGTGGTCTGGGCTGCTTAGGGATCGTCATAAACAAAGCTGCTTGAGTTCTGCATGGCTGGGAATATACCTGTATATATATATGCTTTTCATAAGTATGATTGTTTCCCTGCTCAGCAGTTAGGGACCGTCTGACAATTCCTATCCACAGCAGTAAATGAAGGGAGAATTTCACTGCATACAGTCAGGTTTCTTATAAATAAAGTATATTGGAGATAGGTTTCTTTTTCATTAAAGAAAGTAAAAATAGGATTTTATTTTTTTTGCCTTTACATGCCCTTTAAAGTAACAAGTTGCATAGCTGCTGGCCATCAAAAGACAGATATAAAACATCAAGCTTGAAAAATACATATGTTAATTGCTTCACTAGCAACTACCTTTCTTAGACTGTAAGCTCTTCAGAACAAGGACCTCATTCATAATGTGTCGCAGCCCTTATATCTTTTTAATCATTACTGTTTATTTTAGAGTACCTGTACCCCTGTTGGTGTTTACAACTTGTTACTGCACATATTTGTAGTGTTAATTGAATAAATAAAATAAACCTTGCCTGAAAAACTACAGTTACATAATCACATAAACAAGTCGGATGTTTTTAGTTTACAGGTCTCTGAAAGGGTTAAAGCCATAACAGGAATGCAGGGACGGTGAGGATTCAGGTGCTAGTTCTTCCCAGGGAATCAGTGGGATCAGAAAGGCTGTAAAATTGCTATCCCTAGTGATGCAGAAAATCTGGTCAAACATTTACACCCTGAAACATCGGCCTGTAACATGGTCTGAAGCCAGCGACATCCTTCAGTGCTTGTTAGAATATTACATGCATGGTTTTCCCCGTCAGTCTCAGCTCCAGTCTAAGGATTCACAGGCTCTTCAAAAACAATTTTTTGCTTAAGATGGGCCAGTAAAATACATTAGGGTCCTATACCTTTAATTGGTAAATGAAACCTCTATGTTTACTTCATACAGACTGTAGTGATAAGCAGGCTGCATTGTTTTAATGGGCTTCAAATAATACCTACAAATATAATGCAAGATTGTAAATACACATATACAGGGAAGGGAATGCTGCAATCCGACTTTTTGGTTGGGTGATGGTACAGGTATAGGATTCGTTATCAGGAAACCCGTTATCCAGAAAGCTCTGATTTACAGGAAGCAGGGATGCACCGAATCCAGGATTCGGTTCGGGATTCAGCCAGGATTCGGCCTTTTTCAGCAGGATTCGGGTTCGGCCGAATCATTTTGCCCGGCCGAACCGAATCCGAATCCTAATTAACATATGCAAATTAGGGGCGGCGTTAAATTGCGTGACTTTTTGTCACAAAACAAGGAAGTAAAAAATGTTTTCCCCTTCCCATCCATAATTTGCATAGGCAAATTATGATTTGGACAAATCTTTCGGGGGTTTGGCCAAATCCAAAATAGTGTATTCGGTGCATCCCTAACGGGAAGGCCATCTCTCATCGACTCTGTTTCAATTAAATAATTTTAAGTTTTAAAACAAATTTCCTATTTCTCTGTAATAATAAAACAGTACCTTGTACTGGATCCCAACCACGATGTACTGTAATTAATCCTTATTGGTAGGAAAACAATCCTATTGGGTTTATTTAGCATTCAAATATTTTTTTAGTAGACTTTAGGTATGAAGATCCAAATTACGGAAAGATCCGTTATTCGGAGTCCCCTGTGTCAATGTTGGTCTCCCTAGCATCTATTTGAATAACACAATATATGAGATTTCCTCTAAATTGGGTGGTCTCTGGTACCAGGGCTGCCAAAATTTCCAATAAACATTAGGCTAATTATAAAGAAAATTTTTATAATGTAGTGTTTTATCAAAGGACATTAGTTGCTCACAACTTATGGACACAGGGCATCAGGCTTGGACTGGCAATCTGTAGATACTGGCGGCTGTAAGAGTGGGCCAGTGGGCCTATGGGGGTCTGTTTGGGCATCTAAGTACTTGAAAAGCCAGGGCATATTTTGCAGGGTAATACATGCATTTATTCCTATAAGTCTGGTTCTGTCCTATGGGCAATATTAGGCAAACACCTATGATTTAGTGATTAAACATGTTGTGTACTTTTATGTTAAATTTCAATATGATGTAGAGAGTGATATTATGAGATGATTTGCAATTGGTTTTCATTTTTTATTATTAGTGGTTATTTAGATTTTTATTCAGCGGCTCTCCAGTTTGCAAATTCAACAATCTGATTGCTAGGGTCCACATTACCCTAACAACCATGCATTGATCTGAATGAGAGGCTGAAATATGAATAGGAGAGGGTCTGAATAGAAAGATGAGAAATAATAACTAGCAAAAACAATAATTTTGCAGCCGTACAAAGCATTTGTTCTTTAGATGTGGTCATTGACCCTCATTTGAAAGCTGGAAAGAGTCAGAATAAGAAGGCAAATAATTAAAACAAATATAAAAAAAAATGGAGACCAAATGAAACGTTGCTAAGAATTCGCCATTCTATAACATACTGAAGGTTGAAAGCAAGACATAAGATGAAAAGGGAGTTTTTAACGATTCAGTGGGGAAATAAGAGCAGCGAATATGATTTAATGCAGTGTAGTATATAGGCTGGAGACCAGCTGCATGTATAATAAAACGGGGTCTATGATAGTAAAAGAAAGGTCTGGTAAGGTTGGAGCTTGAGGCTCAGGCCCGGGGCCCATTGGGTCAGGGATCAGTAGTGGCTGCTCTGTGACTGTGAGGGGCCAGGCCAAGTTTGGAATGTTTTTATCAGCCCTTGGGATATTCTCTTTGTTGGGAAAACCACATAACATAGGAGACATCTGTCTCTATTCTGTTCCTGTGAAAAAACAGAGAGCGAAGCAGCTTTATCTTATTATGGATTTAATAAGTCTCTCTGTTACAGTCAGCAGGTTTCCTTTACAAAGCAAAGAAAAATGTTCCTTGAGTAAAAGAATATGAAACATCTGGTCAGATTGCCTTTTTATTGCAAGAATAAACTGGGTTGCTCAATAATGCTAGTGACAGGCTCCCACTGAAAATCGTATGATCAGCAATACATGCAGAGATATTATCAGCAGCCGACAGAAATCTTCTAACCTGTCAGATCAACTAAACGACCGATCTCCATGGGACGTAAAATGTCGGGACTCTCCACACACAGCCCGAAAAACGTACGAATCGAAGATTTGTATGATCGGATCTTTGCCACTCACCTGGGTGCAGTGGGACGGGGAGGTGTCACACCCTGTAATGGCAGTGTAAGTGCAGAGAAGGTAATACATGGGGTTGGTTTGTCCCTCCCAACAAATGGAGCAAATAACAATAAATGTGTAGCTTAAGAGAGCATTTATTTTTAAATGCGGTCAGTTACCCCCCCATTCGAAAGCTGGAAAGAGTCAGAGGAAGAAGGCAAATAATGCAAACACTATAAGGGCAGTGTCACGGCCGGCACCCGATACCAGAACAAATGCCAAGCACCCTGGTCTCGGCTCGGGCTTCAGGAGGAGCCCTCAGCTTACTTGGGTGCCACCTGGACTTAACGAGGGGTACAAGGCGAGATGTTCTGGCTGGCGAAGGGGCACGGCTGTTAGCAGAGTCTTTTGGGCCGAAGGTCACGGTACAAATGGAGCAGGCAAGATAATCGTCAGACAGGCTGGGTCGAGGCAGGCAGATATCAAGAATCGTCAGGCAAGCAAGGGTCAAACCGGGATGTCAATCAGGGTGTTAAGCAGGAAGAGTTGACGTAGGCAGGCGAGGGTCAGGATACAGAATGCAGAATAGTCAGGAACAGGCTGGGTCAAACACGGCTAATCAAACAGACTAGATTCAGAACAGATTAAATGCACAAGGCTCAGGAACCACAAGAAACAAGTTCTATCACGGGCATCAGTCAGCAGTCTGAATGGGCCATTTATACTATTTGAATTTCGCGCCTTGGCGCGCTGACGTCACACATCAGCGCGCCTGCGCCTTTAAATATCACAGAGACGCGCCGCGTGCGCCCTAGAGATTCGGCGCCTGCGGCCTAACATGCGCCCACGCGATCCGGCGCCTGCGCCCTGTCAAGGCCGCCAGGAGCATGAAGGGACGCGTCTGCTCCCGGCGGCGAAGAATCCAAAATGGCGGCGCCCAGTCGGCCCACGTGGACGCTAGGACGCCAGTGCCGCAACAGCGATGCATGCATAAACACGCATGCGCAACCACGCCGGCGCAAGCACACCGGCGTAAGGACGCCAGTGACGTCACTATGGTGCCAAACTCAACTATAAAAGGGCGCCCAGGACACCAGAAGGGCGCCCAAGAATAGGTTTTGCTACCCTGAACCTGGGTTCCTGTATTCCTGATTCCTGTTTCCTGGATCCTGATTCCTGCTCCTGCCTTGGTTTTGACCCCCTGCCTGGACTCTTGTTATCTGATCCTGATCTGCCTGCCATTGAACTCTTGCCTGGACTTTGACCTTGTATCTTGCTTAACCCTTTGGATACCGCGACCTTGCACCCTCAAGAGGGCTTCCTCCTTGATCCTGACTACCTCCCTGGAGGGAGCTCCCGGCTCCCTGACACGGCCTAACCGAACCCGCACGACGTGGCGGGCGTCCCCGCCGAGGGGGCGGCAGGCGTCCCTGCCGTCCCCCCACTAGACCACCAGGTATGTCTCTTACAGGCAGAGACACAGATTAGGGGAGATTTAGTCTCCCAGCGATAAATCGCCTATTCTTCTGGGCGTCTAATCTCCCCAAACCGCCTCCAGCCGGCTAGAATCTAAATTGCCAGCGGGATGGCAGTAGGATTGCTTCGTTTTCCGAAGCCGCACCAGGGCCCGCCCCCACCTAGTTCCGTTACTTCTTACGCACTTCTGATCAGGGTCACCGGTAGTAATCATGGGATGTCATATTAATAAATTATAATAGTTATCCCCCCAGAAGGGCCCTGTTATTAGCTCATTTGGTCACTATGTTACTAGTTCCTGCCCAACAAGTAGTATGGGGCCCGATTAAATAGAAACCATCCAGCATTCATCTCATTCACCCCCGCCATGTCCCATTACAACAAAAGCCTCTCACTCGGCTATAAACAGATTATTTGCATCTCTTCAGCCCCCTCAGCCGCAGGACCCCTTGTTGCTCAGCACGATTATAAATATTTTCTTTACAAGAGAATTTTTCTGCCATTACAGTGCCTGCCCACAATTGTGAAATTGCACCCACCAATATTGTCACTACACAAAGTGAGATTTGGGGTGAGAAGTTACGTACTAAACTAGATAATCCTGGAATTGAATGACCGCAATACACTCATTCTCATTGACAGATTTCACCTGTTCTGATTGGCTGCATCCGGCATGAATCATCAAACAGGTCCAATTGTGAGCAGTAGGAATAAATGTTAGGTTGAGTAAGCACACTAATTAAACATTTATTGCTTAAAAATCATGATAAATATAGTACAACCTACATTTAAAAAAAAATATTAGGCATCCATTGCATTTTGGGTGCTTGCTCATAAGCAACGTCTGTTCCACTTTAAGACATTCTGCTTATTTGCTAAAATGCAAAATTAAATGCAAATGTGTATTATGTTTAGATTTTGCCTGCCAGGAGGACCACAGAATTTACATACTCTATTTCCTGCCAGTAAATGCCAGCCTTTCAGCACCTTTTTTAAGGTATCTATTTTACTTTTAACTTTAAACAAACAAATACAAGAATTTGAGTTGCCAATCCAGTGATGTTACCAATAGATGATAAGAATCTGAACACTTACATCCAAGTAGCACGATAGGTTCAACAATCACTTTAAAAAAAATACGAAAGGCATGGAAGAAATATAAGAGAGTAATGAATTATTAACGAAAATAAGAACATTAACCAGGAAAAAATAGTTATTTTACTAGAGAAATGTCAGCCCATGGGCCCCAAACCTTATCAAATCTATCTATAGTTGCTCCTCTGGCTTTATATGTGATTAGCAAAAGATAGCATTTTATTGACTAGGTTAACCCATTGGCTAACCTAGATAGTGGAGGTTTTGCCCATTGCAGTATAATGACTTTTTGAGCTTAGAATAACACAGTTCTGCACAATATACAAGATTTGTTATGGGGCAGAATTTCATCCATAATACCAAATAAACAAAATTCAAGTAAAGCAATGTGGGGAATAGCAAGGTTATTAATTAAGCTTCTCATGTGTGTATGTATGTATGTATGTATGTATGTATGTATGTATGTATGTATAACTTTATTTGTAAAGCAATGTTAAGGAGCCACAGCGATGTACAGTGCATAAAAGTATAATATATATATATAAAAGTATACACAGGGAAGACAATTCACATAATAAATATATATACAGAATCATATCAGGACAAAGAGCTTAAGAGCTATGTGGTAAGAGACATAGTGGGAAGGAGGTCCCTGCCCTGTAGAGCTTACAGTCTAATTGGATGGGAGGCTAACATACAGGCACAAATTGGAGATGTAGAAAGTGCATAATGGAATTCCAGAGGTAAGGAGCAGCAAGATAGAAGGGTTTGAAACGAGAGGTGGCAGTGGATGTGGATGGTGTGAAGAGAATTCCTCAGTACTGAGTCTATGGAATAAGACTGATATACAATCTGATATGAACCAAATTGGGGCCCTGAAATTGCAAAGATTGAAACTGGTCTATGTGATGGTCCTGTGTAAATTGTGGGAAAGCTTTAAAAGTTCCATTATCAATATTATATATCCTAATGATTTAATAACAAGTGTAGGCCAATATATAAAATCTGGTAGGCAGAGTAAATGAGTGAGAGTTACCCCAAAGTAGGGTTGCCACCTTTTCTGGAAAAAAATACAGGCCTTGCTATATATTTATCCTTTTTCCCTATTAATAACATTCGTTTCAACCATTATTTTTACTGGCCAGGCCAGAAAAATACCGGCCAGGTGGCAACCTTACCCCAAAGTGGTGTAAGCGGAGCCAATAAGTAAGGAATCAATTTTCCAAGTTTTCTTTGTATCTTGCCCGGAACAGTGAGGAGTTTGTGAGACAGGAGAGAGCACATTCAAATCTCTTTACTTGCATAGAGTGAGGCTGTGAGTCAAGGATGCAAGAGATAAGAAAATAAAGGATTGTAGAGGCATGTTTAGATTGTCAGCTTCTGGAACAAACCATGTGTTTAGATGTGACAACTGGGCTGCTAAATAATACAAATACCAGGGATGCACTGAATCCAGGATTTGGTTTGGGATTTGGCCAGGATTCGACCTTTTTCATCAGGATTCGGATTCGGCCGAATCCTTCTGCCATGGGTTATTGCCCAGTGTTGATAAATGACCCCGACTTTAATGCATTTGGATTTGGACAAAATAGGCGCACGTATAAAAATTCTCATGGTCGTCAAATTTGATGCCCATTGACTTCAATGCGTTTTACAAATTTTTGCCGTTTCGTGGTAAATTCGAGAATCACTATGCTGGATCAGTATCAGTTCATACTCATAGGTTTGTCAATAGCACAAGATGGCAGTGAACAGGCCAGTGTAAGAATATGGCACAGTGAATGTCTAGTCCATTGTGGTGATTGGCTCTTTCAGAGTTGCTGAGAATTGCTAGAAGTTCTGCTAGAGGGGTCGTATTAACACTTGTGGGGTCATTTGCCAGACATACTAATGAACTATACACTGATAAACCATCAGAAAAGTCTGTATAAGTGGTTCCTGCAAGACTATACCCTGAAGATTGCAGGTCTTTATAAAAATGTCAGAATCAAACGGGCCACATTTAAAATATGAACAATACATTTCCTAAAAGTATGTGTCCCTGGATAATCCCACACTGAAACACCACCATTCTCTGGACTAAAGTCTGTCCCGTATGAGCTCACACATAAACCCAAGGCATCTCGGGGGATCTGTTCTGAAAAGAAATACACTCATGAAAAAAAGTACAGTCATTGGAGGTTCCCCTTGCATTAAAGGAACAGTAACACCAACAACTAAAAGTGTTTTAAAATAATATAGTGAATAAAGTAGCCCCTCTTGTAAAATATAAGGATATTATAAGTTACTGAGGAGTTCCATGATCATATAAAATATATATTTTATACAGGTCATGGAACTCCGAGGTGACTTCTAATATCCTTATATTTTACAACAGGGGGTACTTTATTTATTATAATACACACGTTTCAGTGAGTCATGTGACAGAAATGACATCACTCCGATTATAACTGCTGACATCACTAAGCAACGTTTATAAGGATATAATTTACAGGATATGTGTATTATATAAATATAATGTACCGTTGCCAGCATATTCACTGGGTGTAAGTTGGCCGTACCCTCTTTACTAGTTTTAACAGAGCCACTTAGTGACCTCCTCAGTCCATGTCAGCATTTACAGAGCTGTGTTTATTGGCTTTGCTATAGTTCTATCCCCAAGACCAAACGGGTGCATGGCCAGTCTTGGTTGCTCCCCACCATCGCCTGTTGTTGGATCTCATCAATGCAGTGCAGGGTTTCTGATCAGCACAGGTCAATTCAGTTATAATGGTTTAACAGTACATTATTCACTAGTAATCGCTAGCTTCTCCAGCCAATTACCTTGTTTCTGCTGCCCTCTAGTGTTCATTGTGGGAAACAATTGCTTGATATAATGAAATAATGAGGATCCAAATGATTCAAACTAACACGTGGAGGTAGGGTTGCCACCTTTTCTGGAAACAAAATACCGGCCTTCCTATATATTTATAATTTTTCCCTATTAATAACATTGGGATCAACCATCATTTTTACCGACCAGGCTGGTGAAATATCAGCCTCCTACGAGGAAGTAATGTATTCCTGCTGACAATCAGGTTTACTTTGGGTTACTAGGTTTGCTGAAAACCCCAAGACTGGTTGTATGGGCAGTGAAGGTGGGACTCACTATATGAGGCATCAGAATCCAGGAGCTCCCATTGCCTTGGATGATATTTATGGAATCAGAGAAATGTTCAATTCTGAACCCAATTTACTTTCATATTTCTTTTTTATTACTGCACTCAGGAACCAAAATTGTATATTTGTATATGTTTGAAAATGGCCGAATCCTGGTCGAATCCTGGATTCGGTGCATCCCTACTAAATATACCACTTACAACCCATCCCCATCTATGGCTGGCCTCCTTCTTGTTTTATAGCATGGGTTGAATAAATTGCAGATCATGGTGCAAATGTGTAGCATTCCAACTGTTTATTGACCAGTGACACTACAGGAATGGGACCTGTTATCCAGAATATTAAGGAACTGGTGTTTTCCTGATAAGGGGTCTTTCTGTAATTTGGATCTCCATGCCTTAAGCCTACTAAAACTTAATTTAAACCCCATAGGATTGTGTTGCCTTCAATAAGAAGATGAGATCAAGTACAAGGCACTGTCATATTATCACAGAAAAAAGGAAAGAAAAAAAAATTGAATTACAGCAGAACCCGCATTTTACGTTTTTCAGGAGACCAGAAAAAAATGGTGTAAAATCAGGGAAATGTAAAATCAGGGAAATGTATTATATGCATAATATTTAGGTGGGACCACAAAACAAAGGGATGTAAAATTGAGATTCCACGGAGATGGCCTTCCTGTAAATTGCAGTTCTCTGGATAACGGATCCAATACCTGTAGTAGCATAAGCCATTTGAAAACCAGTGAATATACACTTAATATTTGGTGCCAACTAAGTCCTGGAAGGCTCAGTTAAAGCAGAAGGGACTGACCAATGTCAAAGTATAGAATTCACAATTGGCAGCAATCTAAAGTCCAACGTGAACAAAAAATTCAGTTTCTTCTTTTGGATTTGGATATTCTAAACTGGGGACATGCTCTCTGTAAATCGTATGATATCAGCCCTTTAATATCCGATAGTTACGTCTTTAAGCATAGGGGCAGACTATATCCTCACAAAGTAATGTAATAAGTACACTGCACACCCGGAATCTACTCACTCTGCAGTAGTGGTGCTGGTCCTCGGTTGACCCGGCACGGTCCCTTAGCAACAGCAACTTTTTGTTCACAGATCCGCGCACACACATATTTCTGTAGTGGGAAAAGTACCCCCTCTTTATTAATTTATATCATCACCAACATCAACGTTTCGGTGGGTACATCAGGATATTATTATTATTTAAGTGCCACAAGAACCTTTTAAGTTGCTATATCCTCACAAAGGCCATTAACCTTAAGAGTTAGGCCACACTGGGCGTTTTGGGGAGATTTGGTAGCCTGGTGACTAATCTCCTCGTCTTTGCGGCGACCAATCTCCCAAAACACCTTCCCTCACTCTGCGTCGGCTTAAAATTTAAAAAAAACGCTGGCACTAATCACACGCGGCAATTCGTTTTCCGAAGTCGCCCGAAATTTCCTCATGAGACAAGTTGGACCCCACAAGAGACAATCTGATAAAGAATGGTCTTCCTGCATTTGCTTCCTTACACCTACTGATGTGCCCATGCTCCTGAAGCCACACACCTTCTTGATGAAGAGAAGCAACCTGACCCGTGTTTCTGTTTTGTCCTCTTAATGTAGGAACATAGCGCTCAGGAGAAAGGGATCTGTGCATATGTATGCCAATTACCAAGTCAATACACCCTGACCCAAAATTCTAGGTTAGGGTGACCATACATGAGCAGATTTTAGCTGACGATTTAGGAGCTTATCTGCTCATTCATGGGCCACTCTGATGGGCCTACCCGGAAAATATCTGGCCAAAAATTGATCACAAATCAGGTTTAAAAGTCTCCTCTTTGCGAAGAGCGAAGGGCTCATTGATGAGGTCCTGACCCCGGCAGCCTTTTTCGCTGTGATCAGATCACCTGGCCAAATGAGTGGACCTTTCAATATCTAGCCAGCTTTAGACTTCTATCTACATGGTTTGCAATGCAGCAGCAGGATCTTTCTTACTATAAGAATGTTGATCTCTGACGATACAATATATTCTATCATACATGGGGGTTTTTTTTTGTATGGAATATTGGATGCAGTGGGGCACATTTGTTAGTATTAAAGGACCAGTAACATAAAAAAAAGTTTGCGCTACTCTTCAGAAAGTGATCAGATGATCTGTCGTGCGGCACTCGATTTCTCCTCCCTGCCTTCATTATAGGAGATAGCCAGGGAGGAGAAACAGAGCGACGCACGGTGGATCATCGCCATTTCTGAAGACGAGCACAAGCTGAGTTTCGGGATGTTATTTCTTAATAAAAGCTTTACGATTTTAAAGTTTAATTTGTCTTGGTGTTTTTTTTTTCTATGTATACTAATGAATTTGTTTTTGATCTTACTGGTCCTTTAAGCATGCAGAATGTAATAGCTAGTGAGGCCTTCTGCATTGTTGTCTTGAATTGTTGTATGTGCTTGGGTTGCTAAATAATTGAAAGTATATTCTTGAGTGGCAACAGCCTCCACCAGTGTGATAGAAATATATTTATAGCAGAGTCAGACTGGGCCTCCTATGAACCACCAGAGAATGTGAAGCACACCTACTCTCTCTATATTTTTGTAGACAACACTGCGAGACCTACATTGGAAATAAGAAAGGTTTATGGAAATTGATGTTGGCTGGGGCCCATGGCAGACCAGTCCAACTCTGATATTAAGCACCAAACAGTTGTCTTGTTCTCAGAACAGAGCAGAAAGGTGCAGTCTGGAGTCATATATTGTAGGGTGGAGTTGCCTCGTTTGGCCTCCGCAAAAACAGGACAAGGGGGAAGGTTGATGATGTCTGGTGGGGAGGCTGATGACATCATGGGTGGAGCAGTGAAACTGGATGCACATTGAGGATGTATCTAAGTAGGGTCATGACATGTGGAGACAAAGCTGTGATATTGGCGGGAGGTATCAGGCAGCTTTTTAATCAGGTTTTACAATGCTGAAACCCAGAAAAACTGTTTTAAACCAAACAGTCCCAAGAAAAACCAAACAATATAGAGGGAAGGTGGTCGCAATTGGGACTACTTTCCTCCCAATGGAAATACAGGTGCCTGTTATCCAGGATTCTGGGGACCTCGGGTTTCTCAGATAAGGGATATTTCCATAATTCGGATCTCCATATCTTAAGTCAGCTAAAAAAAAAAAACATTTAAACATTAATTCAACCCATTGTTTTGCCTCCAATAAGGATTAATTATATCTTAGTTTGGATCAAGTACAAGGTACTGTTTTATTATTACAGAGAAAAAAGTAATTTAAAAATCTAAATTATTTGTTTATAATACACAAGAGCCATGAATATCTTGTAAATGATATCTTATAATCGGTGACTAGTGATGTCATCAGTTATAAACGGTGAGTAGTGATGTCATTTGTCACATGACTCACTAAAACCTGTATATTATAATTAGGGATGCACCGAATGCACTATTTTGGATTCGGCCGAACCCCCGAATCCTTTGTGAAAGATTCGGCCAAATACCGAACCGAATCCTAATTTGCATATGCAAATTAGGGGTGGGAAGGGGAAAATGTTTTTACTTCCTTGTTTTGTTATGAAAAGTCACACAATTTCCCTCCCCGCCCCTAATTTGCATATGCAAATTAGGATTCCGTTCGGCCGGGCAGAAGGATTCAGCAGAATCCTGGCCTAATCCCGAACCGAATCGTGGATCCGGTACTTCCGTAATTATAATAACTAAAGTTCCCTTGTTGGAAAATGAGGATACTAGATGTAACCTTTGAGTTCCATGACCTGTATAAAAGCACCTTTGGCCTTGTGTTTTTATATGGTCATGCAATGCCTCGTGACTTATAATATCCTTATATTTTACAATAGGGAGTACTTTATTCACTATATAATACACAAGAGCCATGAATATCCTGTAAATGATATCCCTATAAACAGTGCTTAGTGATGTCATTGGTTATAATCAGAGCTTAGTGATGTCATTTCTGTCACGTCTCACTGAAACCTGTATATTATAATAAAGTACCCCCTATTGCAAAATATAAGGATGTTAAAAGTCACCTAAGAGTTCCATGGCCTGTATAAAAGCACTCGGGCTTCAGCCTCATATTTTCATATGGTCATGAAACTCCTCGGCACTTGTAATATCCTTATATTTCACAAGAGGGGGTACTTTATTTACTATATAATGGGAAATGGCATTCCCGTAATTTGGAGCTTTCTGGATAAGCGGTTTTCAGATAACGGATCCCATACCAGTACTTCTTTTTCTGCAAACATAAATCAAACAGACGTTGCAACGTGTTCTCCATTTTAGATTTATTTAAAAACATGATACCAAGCTGTATGGAAACCACAGAAAGTACATTTATGATTTATTTCTTTTTTTTTTTTTGCAAAATAAAGCACAGTAAAAAATAGCTATGAATTCTCCTGTCTAGGACAGAGGATGGTAGCAAATACATAAAAAAAAAACCAGGGGTGCATACGTCAGATTAATCTTTGCAATTAAAAAATAAAACCAAAGAACCAATTGACTAAGTGCAGGAGAGACCTCAATGAAATCAGCAAATATTAAAATATATATTTTTATGCAATAGGACAGATACAGTAGAAAGTAACTCACAGTTTCTGTACATACATTTAATTTAGAAACATAAGAAATCACAATTTTTAATTTAATATAGATTTGAGATGAAGCACGCTTTGTTGGCCCTAGCCGGCACTCCACATGCAGAAGTCCCTTATGTTTCGTATTTGTACAGAAGAACTCACACTCTCTGAAAGGAAAGGGAAGAAAAACGCTCATCCAAACACAACTCTTCACTTGGAATCAATCAAGCTGAAGACTGCTCGGCTCTCATTAATGGCTTAAACCACTTCTACCAATCATCTCTGGACTGAGATTTAAAAAAAACCCAAACAGCCCCGTAGGCCCAATGTAAAGTGCCAGTCTATGGAATTTTCCAGAGATTCCAATACAAGTGTACCACCAATGAGATGCACAATCACGGACTTCGTTTTTGCAAGAGACTCATCCACTGCAACCCAGCCGTAAAGAAAATAAAACAAAAAAAAGTCCTATTGCATAATTGAAAAATATACTTTGTGTACAACCAAATCTTACATTATTAAAAGGTGACCACATGTAAACCATTAGTGGCTTTGCAGTGAACATTCACAGGGTTAGAAGACAAAGTTGACCCCCATATCTTTATTAATGGAATGGCCCATGTGGTATATAACCCCTAATGATTAACCTCCCCCCCTAAAAATTGGACATATAAAACCAAAGACCTATCTCCATGCATAATGCTTTTTTTCCCGACTGATGTGAGATTCTTCCTTCTAGTTTGAAGGGTAATATGTAATACAAAAAAATAAAACCAAACGTATCAATGTCAATGGCCACATTAGATACCCCATGCCTGGATTGCATAGCGAGTCTTTAAAGTAGGATAAGATTACACAGCACCAGGAAATATCAGGGGAGGGACCATCCCGTGCCAATTCTCTACAGCCAAAAGGTGCTCCTAGGAGACAGACTCTTCCGAGAGTTTTGTATGAAACTTCCACACTCCAAGTTAGCCAGGTTTTCTCAAAGTGGGACCTCAAGACTCAGCGCCAGAGCAGGTTATGAAGTTCTACTCTGCCAAGCACAGGTGGACCAATCAAAGCTCAGAGTTTTACTCCAGATTCCCCCTCGGCCAGTGATAGAACAACCTGTACTCCGTTTAAAAGACATCCTTAAAAAGGAAAGAAGGCACTTTCAGGGAGGGTTGAAGACCATCTTTGAGAAGATGTTGACTTGTGTAGAGATAAGACTGCTTTCTTCATTGATGCAATAATATACATAAATGGCTAAAATATTAGGTTTTAACTGACCTATACAAAGAGTTTTTCTATTATAAAGCTGCTTTTGATGCCCTAAATCTGACATGTTGGAGATGAATACCACTTTAGGAAAACCTTTCAAAGGCAGCTGAACATTTTCCATATTGAATGTGGTACTGCATAGCCACACTGAGCATCACTAGAAGAATCACCTGTTTGGTCTCAAACCTATTAGCTGCCTACTTTTCCTGTACCGAGTATGCCCATTGCTCAGTAATGGTAGTATAGAAATTTTGTAGGTTCATAGATTATTCCAACAGGTCTAATCTGAAAACCAAGGCTTATGGCTGCCATTTATATACTTGCCAAGATAGAATGTCGTATGTGGATCAAGTATTCTTAAATTAAAAAAAAAAACATACCTAAATGGAATAAAAGGGAACAGGCAGCAAAATGTTGTCTCTTCCACTGGGGCAGATTTTAAGTTTCAGGTGAGTTGCCAATATACCAGGAGACATCAAAAGAGGCTGGCACAAGCCTGGACCCACAAAGTAGTAGAGCCGAGGTCAGATTGTAAAAGGTTAAAATCTTACATTTTATTCTCCATAATTAAGAACCAAGGCCTGACGCTTTTTGTGTCTACTAAGGACTAGCCTATGTCTAATTGTCCTTGGTAGACATGAAAGTGTCAGGCCTTGGTTCTTAATTATGGAGAATAAAATGTAAGCTTTTAACCTTTTACAATCTGACTTTGGCTCATCTACTTTGTGGGTCCAGGCTTGTGCCGGCCTCTTTTGATTTCTCCTGGTGTTTTCTCCCTTTGCTGAAGGTCTGGGCGTGTGCACCCGGACCCACCATATAAAGTGGTAAGCTCTAACGCACTTATTGCACTGCATATACTGGTTCCTCATTTTGTAGGAGTTGCCAATATACCCAATCTGTGTTTACATCTTTGGGAAATGTGAATTGTTTCATCCAAGTTATGAATTTGCTTGATAAGCTGCCAGGCTATGATATGCACTTTAGTCTCCATAATGGCTTCACACTATTCTGAAAAAGTGTAAGCTCTGCCCCTGTGTTCTGCATGAAGAACATTATTTGTGACAGTTGTCACTAAGCACTTTCTATAAAATGGGAGAGGAGGACCATCAGTGTCATATCATTTACAGGAGACTCATGAAATGGAATCCAGATCTGTCCCAACTTTGATGCAGATGGAAAAATATAAGATTCCTCTGCACTCAACCCATTATCAATATATTTAAGACAGAGACATTTTGTGCATACTGCTACTGAAAAATGCCTTACCCTTGATGCAGAACGCCAATTAATTTGAAAGGGCCAAAAATAAGTCCACAATTTCCGAGGTTAGCAAGCAAATTAAACTGGTTAATATCACACACGGAATACAAACACTACAGTAATATTCCCAAGACAGCAATGGCTTGAGTCAAATTCCTTTGACAATTACAAAGCAAAGTCTTGTACGACTGGACAGCAAAGTCCAACATGCTATATACATTTCACATTATGGAGATGTCTTTCTGGAACAGCTCTTTAACAATCCAGCTGTTCGGCATCTGAATAGCCGTTATGAGGGGAAAGCGAATTACAAAATCGGGATGCGACAGCCATAGTTTTGTGCTTCTAAATGATTGTATGCGATTTATGTGGCACGGTTACAGTCTGTGTGGCTCGGTTTCACTTTCTCTACCCAAAAACCGTGATCCAGCAAGGAATGCTTTCCATGTCCAATTCTGTGTTGTCAGTTGAGTTCCATGACTGTTTCAAAATGGCATCAGTACACGGTCTGGAGCATGCTCCTTATAGTCGGGAGTGAAATGATATCAGTTTCAGCCATATATATTTATATATACAAAAGGAAGAAAAGTAAAGTACAGAAAAAGGACATTATATCTCATATCTTCTGTAGTCTTGCACTCAACAGTAATGCACGGTTGAATTGTACGGAGTGGGAGTTAGCACCATTGGTGAAATCCATACAGCCAGATTTTTCTTCTATATCTGGTTCACCTAACAATTGAATGGTCCAGTCGCCAAATTATTTGAAAATTGCCAGCTGTTCTCCAGCTGGAATACTCCATATGGAACCATGTGCTCGCTTAAACTGTGCCAGTTGAATAATGAAATCAAGTTCCTTTTGACATGACGATTCATAAATTATTCATGAATATAAAATATAGTGATTGGTTCCCTACCACAGAAGTAACGTAACAAATGGAGGCAGAGCAGGTTCATATTGAAGCCTATAGGTGGGTCTGTGTTTTCTGTCCCACCAGAACTCTCCTCAGATCAAAACCCAGGTTTATGAATACATTTTTAATGTGTGTTTTAAGACATATTTCAATGATTTCATGCTCCCAGAAACAATACTCTTTCGGCATCCTTAAAATTTGTTGAAAATAAAAACAAACAAAAAACATAGGATCAAAAACATGGAAAAGGATATAGACGTATAGTCAAGACCTGATTTTACAACATTGGTCCTGATGATTCCAATGTTATTTGACGAGCGATTTTCTCTGATATTGTACTGTTTCCCGATTTTCTTAAAAATCAGGGGCCTTCTTAGTTTGCACCTCTTGTGGCCGTCCTCTAATCTGTCACACCAGCAGGTTGTGCAACTGACAAAAGATACACGGTACTGCGCAACCGCAACGACTGTATTGTAGAAAAACTCAACCCTGTGATGATTTGCTTGAAGTACCTAAACCTCAAGTCCCTAACACATTTCAAAGATCTTACACCACTTTTTTTCTGGTCCCATGAAAAAATATAAAACTGGGGTCTACTGAATGAAGAACATGACAAGACTAGATGAAGTAAATACAATGTAAGTGGCTTTCAGGAAATATCCTTTGGAACTCACATATGGCACTGCCTGTTTTAGAGTGAATGAAATTGGGGTGATGATCTCAAGAAATGTTTAGAAACAAGCCAAACTTAACCAAACGTATTATCATTAAAACAGGAGGTAGCAATACTATTTGCAACTGATTGGCTTATAGCTTGTCCATCTCCTGTCCAACAAATGCTTATAGGGGTTTCTTCTCCTACAAACCAACTATATAGGGGCACATAGGGCACAGGTGGTTCACTGGAAACTTGACGTAAAAATAATACTTGAACAACTGGATGACTACAGAGACGAGAAGCCATGTCATGGATTAGTCAATCCTAGGTGATGCAGTTAAATGAAGTGGCGGTCTCGAACTATGGCCTGTAACAATAGTTGGCTAGCAACAGCAATATACAGTGAGAATATACTGTATATACAATAACATATACGAAACTACTTCATTGACTGCAATTCTACAAAATACATCCACAGAAGCAGTGTTTTAGGGAGCTGCAATGATAATGGCAATTTACTTAGCCTTGGAGGGCTTCATTAACTGTTCAATATTTTGTAAAACGTTCAACTTCCATGTATACATTCCAACTCTCTGAGTTGTACCCTTCTCAAACACAAATATATACACCACCTGCATTTATACCAAATCCAGAAAGTAAAACAATATACAGTGCAAGCCTTATGTGAGTTCACAGACATTTGGAAATGTTTGTGCCCAGGTTAATGTAGGATGCAGAGCATGCCCTTATTCTTATTTGTAGATGCTGCTATACATTTCCCTTACTCAGTGCACATACAGCCAACCCGACGTTTCGGTCCCTATTGGGACCTTTCTCAACTCCTTGAGAAAAGTCCCAATGGGGACCGAAACGTCACATTGGCCGTATGTGCACTTCTTAATACACTTGTCCTGGAGTTGCTGGTCTTTATTGATATATATGAACTTTTTGCCATGCACACGGGAAGGGAAACCAAACTATCTATCTTTACATATATGTCAACTGGCAGTATTTAATGGTGCTGTTGTCGAATTGCATTCCTTTTTGTAGCTCTTAATACGTACATTATCCTTTAGCTTAAATCCTATTTGTAGCACTTGATTTCTCTTGACTTGAGATTGAAGTGGGCAAACAGAGGAACAGAAACCTACATCTTACTGTGTTTGAAAGATGTTATTATGTACACACAAGGGAAGATTATACATTTGGTGAGTGTCTGCCTTCATGAATAGCACTTATGAAAAAGCGGACCTTCAAAATTAGGTTTCTTTAAAAGAAATGTAAAAAAAAATGCAATTTCTGAAAAACAAAGTGGCTGCCGAACACTTAAAGGGATCTTCTCTTCTCTCCCAAAGAGGGACTCGTCTGTAATCAAGAAGACAGCTAGATGTTTTAAGATGCAAGAAAGAAAGGATTCATAGACATAAGCACAGGAGAAGCGGATTCATTCTTCCATGAGATTATTAAAAGGTGATTAATTCTTCATTAATGAAATCAGAAACATGTTTCACCACATTCTGGGAAACATGACCAAACTCTTGCAGCTTCTACTGCCCAAAATCAGGGATCCAATAGGAATCCTCCATGTTCTCTGAGTTTTAGTCGGGGGGAGGGACACTGATCCACAGTAGTTGCTCGGGTTAGTGGCACTCAGGAGATTCTTGTGACTTGCACTTAGTGCACCGGGTCAGTTTCAGGGCGGTTGGTGGCGAGGTATTTTGCTCTCATGCTGGAGGTGTACTGGAGAGAAAGACAAAACAGAATTAGCATTAGAAAAATAACAACCGATTTAAGAATCTGTTGAAGATATCCAACAACAGCATGCACAGAGAACAGCTGCAAATGATCCAGGCCTATTGAAACCTTTTCCAGCCTAAGCTCTCCTTCAACTATATATTCCATTAGTACAACAGATATTGTATTTTCATTATGGTAATGGTTTCTTGGCTGTGTACCAGTCAACAAAGTAGGCCCAGTCAGTGGAAATAGAAACCAACGGGCAACTCTCAGAAAAATGCTACAAATCTATTATCTCATTAAATGGATTATGATTCTATATAAGAAGCTATACCCTGGATAAGTATATGTATGTTTAAGCTAATGCATAAAAGCCAATTTTTCTGGCACATTATATATAAATACACGAGTGACACTCTCAATCAATCGTATATAATGGTCCTGGTGCTGCTATGGAAAGTGCTGTAAGCAGGACCAGAACTAGAGGCACCTGTCTAAGGTGCAAGGATGAGGGGTTCTGGGCAGGTACCTTTTGAGGAGTCTCTGCCTACCCCAGTCTGGGCTCTCTTGCTTCCCCAGATTGTCACTGAGCGCTTTCCCCCTCGTACATAGCGGGTTGCCTAGGCCACCCAGTAGCCTTGGCTCACCTCTAGTTGTGAATTAGCAAAATAATTGGATCACTTTTGGGACTTTAGAAATCAGATTTCATTGAGCTGAAGTTTCAGCCCTTTGAGGGAAAATTCTTCAAGGCAAACAAAAAATAATGGTCGATGGTTCACAAAATATCTGAATACATCAGAAAGTGAGTCCTAAATCTGACATTAGACACAGACTGTTGCACAGAGAGGAAGTTACAAAAAATAAAAATCAAAATTTTTTACATTAATACAGGTATGGGACCTGTTATCCAGAATGCTCGGGAATCCTGAGGGTTTTCCGGATAATAGCTGTTTGCGTAATTTGGATCTTCATACCTACTTCTACTACTAGAAAATCATGTAAACATTTAACAAACCCAATAGTCTGGTTTTGGTTCCAATAAGGATTAATTATATCTTAGTTGGGATCAAGTACAAGCTACTGTTTTATTATTACAGAGAAAAAAGGAAATAATTTTTAAAATTCTGTATTTGGAGTCCAAGGGAGATTGCCTTTCGCCAATTCAGGGCTTTCTGGATAATGGCTCTCATACCTGTGTAATATAAGAATTTTAAAAATAAATCAGAGAAGTCAAGCAGATGTTAATTAGTTTCAAAATAAGGGAGATTTATAGATATAAAATCAACCATGCAAAAATTGGTCTATTGGGGACAAAATGTTGTTGGCATTTGCAATGGCGCCAGTGCAAAAAGCTGTTTAAATTTGACACGTTTTCTTGTTGGGGACAACACTTGCCTTGAGGGAAGGGAGTAAGAGTAGTAAGTCGAGGTGCTAGTTGTGCTGAATGATAGAGTGTACTCATAAATAATTTTACACTAATTCCTTTAATATACACCCTGCTTTTAATCTCACATAACCTTCATTCATTAGGAGTCAACAGTTAATCCACGGAAGACATGATAGCGGAAAGAGAAACACATGTATTTTAACAGCTCCCCAAGCTCCACACTTTGACATCATCCCACAATACAAGGTGAAAAAAAACAAAAAAAACAAGTGGAGCCATGAAAACAATGAGAGGGAATGACAGGAAATCCACTGAATGGTCATTGCATTCTGCAAAATGAAGGTCAATGTAAACACCTGTGGAAGGGAAGGAAACAAGAAGAAAGAGCACAAAAGGTTTAGGCCACAGAGTTAATTACATGAGATATAGAATACAGCCAGCAAACACAGGAAGGCTCTCCATGCATGCAGTATGGAAGCGCAGGACACAAGGGGCTCTTGTCTTATGCCGTTTGGGCGTTTCATAGTAGTAGTAGCAAAGCACAAGATGCAAGTTACAGAAGCGCAGGCAGTGTGTGTCAGCCATTCAGGGGGAGAGAGGAGAATGGCGAATGTAGTGATACTATGAATGTGCCAAGAGTGTATGGGCAGCTGAAATGGCTTCATGAGGATATTATTAGTGATCGGAGGCAAATAAATATGACTTTATACATACATAGCACTCGGCCAATGTAACTTTATGACACTCTATGTTAAAGACATGTCAATGTTGATACTGATATGCTCATACTGTAGCGCTCATTATAGGTACTGGGCTAATGCTTGCTATACACACAGCTCCACTGCCTACACCATAACTGTCAAGTACCCAATGTTTTATGGGAAAGGAGAAAGACACATTCTAAGTGCTCAGTCCATTCTTGTCAGTTGATCCATAGGCACCCCCTCTTGTTCTACCCAAGTACACCCCCTCTTTTCCGGTTAAGGCTCATAATCAGGTCTCTTTCAGAGGTGCCAAGACTTTGAGGACATCCAAAAACAACCCAAAAGGGAAGGGGATGTCGTGCGGATATTCCATCAGCCACAAGACACCAACAGAAAAGTACTTTTCTATCATCATCACCAAGGCTAGCTGGTAATATTCACAAGTCAGATGGATTTCCTGGGAAAGCTCCAAAGTAGGGGTCTAAGGAGAGCTCTCTACAGACAGGGCTAGGTCTAATGGTTGGATCAGCTTTTACAGCTGGGGCAAGACTTAAAAATAGATCAGATACTGTTGGCCCAAGAATGATTAAAAACAACTGCAACATGGGTAATTCTCAATACAGAACTGTACGTCCTAATCATCACAAGCATCATCGTTTCATTTATATGGGCATTAATTTCATTGTGGGGCCAAGCAACTGTCATGGCTACTCAAACCATGGTGTAAAACAGAGCATTAAATGACATGAGTACATGTGGGAGAAGAGTCTGGGGCAACACTTCTGCATGGTGATGAAGCAGATCAGTCAGATATTGCAACAAAGTGGCTTGTGTGTGGCCTAACTCATTGTTTGGTTCTACCCAAATCTGATTTACTACAGTCCCTTAGGCTTGGCCAAAAATGTTTCATTACTATGAAGTGCACATACAGTGCCTAGTGACTTTAACTTTAGAAAAAACCCAAGCAATTAAAATAGCACTTGTACGAGTGAAAAGTATAAAAAAAATACAATTTCTACTCACAGCAGTCTTAAATATGCCTTAATTAACCTTATAATATTGACTGCATTTGCCGTGTGGTGTGTCCTTTCTAACTGCAACACAGGAGTTAAATGACGCCAGTCTCTACTATGGGTTGGTGCCCGTGGGGACAGACAAATGCTGAACCAACATAACTCTGGACACTAAGAGATCACATGGAACTAAGGTAGAGGTTACAAAAACCCTGACTGGAAAAGAACACCTTCACTGGCAAATAATATGTACAGCCTGCAAGAAACATGAACAATAAGGATGTTTACACTCAAGCCACATTTGTGCCTCAAAGACCTGAAGGCAAGAACAAGTGCTATGCAGTAGAATCCCATTGTATTACTACATACTTAGGTATTTAATGAGACTGCATGGGGCAAATGCTAAGCTATAACAGATGTATTTATGATGAAACAGCACAGTGTTTGTGTAACCCCTGCACAGATCACTGGCGCATGAAATGCTATAATTTATACTATAATAACATGACAGCACAGCATCACTATAAGGGAAATGGAACATAAGGAGATGGAACATTTACTACTCCTTGTAACATGGAATTATTATTTAGAATAACAGAAAACAGTATATAACAGTAATGTTGTTCCAAACCTAGGCAATACACAGTTTTTTTCATCAGTCTCTGCTAATTACCAATTATCTTCTCGCTGTTCATATAAGAAGAACAGAATAATGCAGCATGCTTCTTCACTGTTAGGGGCCACAATCTCCGTTCCTTTGTACAACCACTAACACCAATAACTGAGACGTGAAGCCAAGTTGGGTCAGCACAAATCTTGGGAAGGAGTGTTCTAGGAGTTTAGTGAAAAGGTGTAAGGTATAAAAAAGTGTAAGCTGTTGGCCAGGCGGGAAGGGGAGACGGTGCAGGGATGGAGAGGAGGAATAGGATTAAGTGAGGAAAGGCAGGACCTTGTTGCAGTACCTGTTCCAATAGCGGCCGCCGTTACCAGTACGTCCTTGCACTGTCCGAAGGCTTAAACTGCCAGCTCATATGGCTGCTAGTGTCCATGGCAGCCAAATACAACTGTGATGTTGCAGGAAAGAGAGAGAAAAAGAGAGTGGAGCCTGAACGTGCATTAAATATGATACAGTGCAGCCGACACAACATGGGGAAGATACGTCCATGTGTGTGAGAGGAGGGGCTCTATCGGGAATAGTCCTGGATCACGGAGGGAGCACAGAGAGGTGGGGTAGACTGGGGGGAAGAAAAGAGATACTTTTTGGTGTGATGAGCAGCTAGGAGTTGACCAACACAGAATGAGAGTGCATCTGCTCATGTCACGAATATCAGCGTCTGTTACACTTAATTGACCCATCTTTTTGGGTGAATAAGTTAAGTATTAAAGTTACAGTACATGGACAGTACATTGTTAGTCACAGTACAACAAAGCAAACACAGGGAACAATATCAAAAAGCAGCAGCACCCATTTCTCTGCTCCTTGTTACCTTGTGTATCTATACAGGCACTGCTGCTGTTAGTAGGGATGCCAACTGCTGGTACCTGCCAAAAACACTCATACATACATACAAGGGATCTTCCTATACATGGTTCTTAGGACAGTTACGATTATAATGCTGCAGTTTTCCTTTTTAATAACATAGTAGCTTGTGTTGCTGTTCTGTAACATTGCTGATAAATGCTAATGTTGGAATTGTCATAATTAGGTTGTGAGCTCACGGGAGAAAAATATTTTCCTTTTTGCTTGTTGCCATTGCATTTACCCTCCCCCTTTATTCCTGTAATAATATAAAAAACTAAAATACCATGTGAGGTTACGGTAGCCATATGTGGGCCAATCCTGGTAGGTATCTGACCAATTAGCCTGCGGATGGCCATGGCAATGAATGGATACTGTAGGAGGTGCAACACATTACATAGCTACCTTTCTATCATCCCCCATCGTTACAGAAGACAGCTGCAACCCCTTTTCACCTCCTCATTTATCAACATAACTGATCCCCAAACCAACCAATATTTATAGTACAAACATATCAGCTGGGTTCAGAGGACCACCATGCACGTACTGAATATCTTTCACATGATCGTATCAGTATTGTATGGCCAGCTACCATAACACAATACAGTCAGGATGTCTTTAGATGCCAGTGGAATGCATATATATTGCAGTAAATGGCTTGTAATCAGAATTTTGGTTCTTGGTCTACTAATACCTTTCTTGTAAGGGGATTAAGTGTTTGTGGTCAGCTAGTTTGGAAGAGAATGGCAGCTTAAAGAAGGCTAAAATATATATTCCCCTTTTAACATTTCCATTAGACAATTAAAAAAGAATGAATATACACTGAACCTTACCCATATAATCACTAAACACGAGCCACAGAAAGGCTCAGACACATCTGTCTGTGGGCAAATATCAGCCTGTACAAGCGAATCAAGAAAGGCAAACCAATAATCATCTGTGCTCTCTCTATTTAATCACTCGCAAGGGAGGATTGGTCAGCTAAATGCTTTTGTCTATAAAACCAAAAGAATTGTATTGTGTTTGCTAAGTATTTCCAAGCATGACTCTATTAACGGGATCTGTGGTTTAAGGTGAAGACCTCTTCTATGTTACGGAGCCACTACACCACACACTGATGCAAAGGACTAAAAATGCAATGATTTAAATAGAAACAAAAGCCTAAAACAATATGGCTAGAAGTGCTTTATGTTATGCAATAAATGTACTATACCAGCCCCAAAGTTCAGCAGCCCTGTTATAGTAATGATCAATTCCATGAACCATCTTCCCATCTTGTTAGGCCATCTTGTGAGTGTCAGTGACTCTGCACATGCTCACTGGGCTGCTAATGAAAAGCTAAGCTTAGGGGTTGCCAGTTTTTCTCGACTCCTGGCAAGTGTATTTCTCTTCTGTATTAAGACAGCAAACATACCTTTTCAATGCCGTGCCCATCAACTAAGGGTGTAAAACAAAATGGTTGAAATGCCGACCACCAAGGCAGGGATCAAGGGAATCGGGTAAGTAAAACGTCAATAATTACGGACTTTAGTATTTCTTCCTATTGACTTACTTTAACTTATTTATGGCAGTATTTATTTTACATAATGTTGCTCTATATACAGCTCCATGCCATGGGAACATTAGATCAAGCTTATATCACAAGTGATTTTTGGAAATATAGATATTCACCCCTTCACTGCTGTTGGGATTGCTCAAATCTTTACCATGCTGCTAATGCCATGCTTGGGCCAGTATGCGAGAAATGCCAGTTCCATTTGAAAAATTGGAAAGTTTGTGCAGGTGGACCCTAATGTTCCGCTTTCGGAAAGCAAGTGTCTTCCCATTATACATCCTTTGCATTATGCATTAAAAAACAGGCACTTTTTAGATCACTTTTGTGCTCTGCAGAGGTGTGAGAATGTTGCAATTTCTAAGCACTTACCAAAATTAATTCATATCAGAGCTGACACCGAGCTTTTTTTATCAGCACACATGCAAAAAAAAAAAATGTAATAGTATTATGTCTGGTTTTACGTCAGGGTTTTTAAAGTAAGGAGTTTGGAAATAAAAAAGTATTTCGGATTTTCCATAGTACTGAACATGCTTCAGGGTATATTGGCAACTGTATGTACTGGCATGTGACCAGATAAAGGTTAAGGGCTTGTTTGTAATGTGGTGCATTATGCCTTAATACTACTAACTGTAACAATTCAATAACATTGTTTTGCCATCAGAATTAGCTAGCAGTGCAAGGTACATGTCTTGTTATGGCACAGAAAAAAGCTAAGTGAAAAAGTATTAGTATGAATAAAACACTATGGGGAATAGTGACAGACTATTCTGGAGCTGTCTGGATAAAAGAAACTATACTTGAACTGCTGAATCACTACTAGAGCATGGCAAGAGAAAAAAAATCATACAGTTAAAATTATTTACATTGAATTTGCTTTTCTTTAGCCAAGGTATAGCCGTAAAGCTGGCCATACATAGAAGTATGTGCTCAGTAGACCAAGACACAGAAGGCATCAGTCTATGTCACAGGACATGGATCAAGAGAGGCCTGTATAGTGAGGCCGGCACATCCTGGATTTACTATCTAGTCCAGTGATCACCAACCTATTGAATGTTGCTCCCAGTAGCCTCAAAGCAGGTGCTTTTTTTTTTAATTCCTGGCTTGGAGACAAGTTTTTGTTACATAAAAACCAGGTGTAGTTTCCTGCAGGCTGCCAGTCCACATAGGGGCTACTAAATGGCAAATCACAGCCCTTATCTGGCACCCCCAGGGACGTGTTTCATGCTTGTGTTGCTCCCCAACTCTTTTTACATTTGAATGCGGCTCACAGGTAAAAAGGTTGAAGAGCCCTGGTCAATCCTAGCCATACTTAAAAGCTTATCTGAAGGTATCAATTGTTTTAATGCCATACATGAATCCGTTGCAAGGCTAAATCAGCAGAACATTTTAGATTATGTATGGGCACTCTCGGGAAACAACATATGGAGACACTATTAGGGTTCTGAACTATAGCTGTTAAATGGTAAAGCAACTTACAGAGGGAGGAGGGGACTCTCTTCCAATCAGAGGGGTGTTTTCACAACGTGGATTCTGGAAATTTGCATTCTGACTCCTGAAGATGAAGGGGAAAAAACGTACAATTCCATTTTGAGTAAACACACACCACAAAGAACGGCCCTAGGTTGGAACCATGCACAGCTTGCAATAAAACAATATGATTTGCATTATAGGCTGAATTCATTGCGATGTGCTCGGTTACAGCAACCCATCGTGTCCCTTAGCTGATGTGCTTTCAGTGACGGTATGGGGCTTGGCAATGAGTATTCCAATGGATGAAACGCGTTTCTTATTAAAGGAACAGTAACACCAAAAAATGAAAGGGTTTTAAAGAAATGACAATATAGTGTACTGTTGTCCTGCACTGGTAAAACTGGTGTGTTTGCTTCAAAAAACTCTGCAGTAGTTTATTTAAACAAGCTGCTGTGTAGCCATGGGGGCAGCAATTTGAAAGCTGAAAAAGGAGAAAAGGCACATGATACAAAGCAGATAAACTCTGTAGAATACAATGGGATTCTTCAGAACTTGTCTATCTACAGTGTATCCTGTGCTTGAGTGGCTGCCCCCATGGCTACACAGCAGCTTGTTTATATAAACTATACTGCAAGTAAAAAACACGAAAAAATTGGGGACCGCTCAAGCTCTCCGCTAACTATTCCCTCTGCCAGGTGCACCCACTGTATTGCACACAAAATTAGAAATAGACAGCACTTCTGGGCTTGTTTTATTATAGCAGGTAGCTGTTACAAAACCCAACGCGTTTCAGGATGAGATCCCTTAATCATATAGACTTCAATGCTCATTCTGTGAGTTTGTGTGGCCTACCACTTCACAAGTGAATTCACAAATCTACTAATAAACAGGGTCTGGATACAGTATATATAACCATAGAGCATGTGTATCCAGCTCCACGAGCAGTAGCAGCAAAAGAAGTGTTTATAGCTTATGATAGAAGCTCTTTGTCATAGCTGGGCTATAAAAAAAGAACAGCAACACTTCCTTCGCTATAACAGAACGACTATGATAGCTACTCACATGTATTCTGTCACTGGAGCATTGCTGACTGTATGTGCGGCTGCTGGGATACTGGTCTCGCTGCCATAGCTGCTCCCACAACTGTACAAACTGGGCATGTGCACCCTATACAAATTATCATGAGTCTGGCGGGTCCCCGGGGTGGTGGTTTCTTCTTCGCCATCTTCAAAGTTGGCCCTGGTGAAACAACAACATTCACAAAGATGAAAAGGCAAGTGTTATCAAAATAAATACATATCAGTTCTAGCCATCAATTACTCATTAGAAGATCAGTCCTCCCCTTGCAAAACAATAGGCATTACTAAACACATGGCAATGAGATGCCATTCATAAAAGCCAACACTAGGTGGCAATCTCAGCACAAGAACAAAATACAGATTCCCATTTTAAATGAAAACCAGATACTGAATAGACCCAAACAGCATGCCAAATAAAATAGGGCTTTGCTATTGAGATCAGCAATGATTCTACAGGCTACTGAACCTGTTATCTATAAATAAAGAAACGCATGTTTTTGCTCACAAAGTGCCCAGTTATTTTTAAGGGGGCAAATCATTAGTGTGGCTTATTATTCACAGTTTGGCAGATATCTGCCTTCAGGCTAAGGGTTAAAGGATGGAAATGTAGAGAATACATCTAAGCCCAGCAGGCTGGCATCTATAAATATACTTATACATGTTCCTTAAACTGCCATATCTACAGGGTTCCACTGGGAAATCTGGACTGAGATCATACCTCCGAATCTGCCAAGGACATATGCTCCATAAGGACCCAATACTAAAGTCATATACCCAGTTCCACTCTATATTCACCATCTGGTGAGCAAAGGCAAATGGATAACAGGCTAAAGAATGGGAGGTGGCATCTACTAGCAGCTGCATACCTGCAATACAATACAATGCTGTATTTCTAACCTAGTTACAGAAAATATGCAAAGTTATACAGTTTATAAGAGAAACAAGAATGCAAAAGCTGAATTTTCAACAGATTAAAATATGATATCAAGGATATTCTGTGCTGCATACGCAATGCGCTCAATAGCGGTAACATTCAGCTACACACCTTCAATTCTCTCTCTACTTGTATAATGGAAATATTAAATGAAGGAACGAATTATCTTGCCCCTAACTTCTATGAAATGGATACTGCAGATTCTGCCTTGCACTAGCCCAACACTATCTCATCCCATAGCCCTCCTATTGTGTAATAATGACCTAGAAGCAAGCATAGGAGTGGTCCAGTAGTCTCCTTGGGAGAGGTATGGTCCCATCACAGATAGATGGGACCATACCAAAACTGTGGCAGACCACTTGATCTAATTATTTAGTTTCTAGCACTGATTACGGCACTCGGGAGGAACGGTCGCCTGAAACCATCAACGAGGCTTATTTATAAACACTGGGCAGATTTGCACCTGGGCAGTAATCCATAGCAACCAATAAGATGCTGGCTTTCCTTGTTCTGCCTGCAGCTGGCTGAAAAATTCAAATCTGTTGCCAATGTTTGTAAATGAGCCCCAATTAAAGAGTAACACCAAAAAATTATTGTTCTTAAGTAATTAACATATACTATACTGTTAGTGCTTCAGAAAGACTACTATAGTTCATATAAACAAGTTGCTGTGTAGCCATGGGAGCAGCCATTCAAAGCTGAAAAGGAGAAAAGGCACATACATAGCAGATAACAGATAAAACACCATTGTATTGGACAGGGCTCATCTGTTATCTGCTGTGTATCCTGTGCCTTTTCTCCAGCTTGAATGTCTGCCCCCATGGCTACACAGCAGCTTGTTTATATAAACTATAGTAGTCTTTCTGAAGCCAATATGCTACTTTTACAAGTGCAGAGCAACGGTACATTATATTTAATTACATTTTCAGGTTTTGATGCTACGGTTTCTAAGATAATGTACCTGGGAGCTATTTCCTGAGAAGAGTTGCAAAGGAAATCCGCACTTTACCCGATGGGCATGCACATATAAAAGGTTATTTATTGTTCCTTTAAATCACAATAATATAATAATAATCTTGTTTTTTGTCACTACAGACAATGCATGTAGCAGCAGTGATGATACATCCCCTAGGGATGCTCTACAATATCTGAAGGGAAAGGTATGGCATGGCTGTGCATGTCGGGTCTAAGTGATAAGCAAAGGCCACATTTACCTCCTTTGTTGCCAGGTGTGAGGTACGCTGCATACAATAGAGCTGAACATCAGGGCAGTGACGAACGAAAAGAGAACCAGGTAAATTAGTCCTTCTACACCATCATAGCAAAAACCAGCGAGGGACTGGACATAATCCTATAAATGGAAAATGGCTCAATTATACACACACACATAAAATGTAGTTTATACAGTATCTATATTCCATACAGGTTCAATTACTAGTGCTGGCAGGATGATCTCTGTGCTGCCTGTGCTCTCAAGTAAGCATAAGCTTGTTATACCAAGGTAACTATTATAAGGAAGTGTGGGACACACACAAACTAATTCTGGTAGCCTGAGACCCTCTGCTTAGTGAGTAGTTCACTTCAGTTCCCAAAATACATCATTTCACAAAAGAAAAAATTAGATTTTCTTTTTTTAAAGTAAGAAATAACCTGTGAAATCAGATATGTTTGTGTAAAAATAATTATATATATTTTTGAAAGTTTCGATAGTGTTTATGCAGTTTTTTTGGTGGTGCAAACTGTCATAGGAAGGCCAAGACTTACCAAGTGTAAGCTACGGCAATCTACCAAGGCTGTCAAATGTTGCAAGTTGATCTCTGTGGAATTCAGCACTCCTTGTATGGAGACAAGATAATCCTAAAGGTTTAGAGAAGAGATGTTTTACTTTTAGACCTTTGTGTAATACCTCTATCTGATGGCTAAGTGTAACACAAAAAGCGTATGGCTGTGGACACAATAAATCTTTTTCACTTTGCTTCAACAACCTGGTGGAAGATTCCCTTTATTTGAGTGCCTGCTCCATTGTACTTTCGGAAATACCTCAGCAGTGGTCATTTTGTTAGCCGAGGGCCACACAGGAGACTTTAAGGTAGTCATGCATGATCAGTTAGTCACTGTGACATTAAGTAAACCTACTCTGCTTTCAGAAAGTGCTTTCAGGAACATTCAAAGACAAGTTGAAGGCACCCAGTAGCCTACAACAGATGTCTTGAGGGCTTGCTTGCCCCACCAGGTTGTCTCTGAAAGCAACTTACTGACCCACTATCACTGTGGAAATACTCCAAGCAGTTTGGGGAGGGTATCTGTTCTCAGATAAGTAGCTTAGCCGTTATGACTGCTATACTCTAAAGTTAAGTCTCCTCCATACCTTGGAGTCAGGGTAATCCTTCACCGCTGATCGTAAGAGGTCCAGGACATCATCCTGCATTTCCACCAGGGCTTTGTGACCACTTGACAACATCTGTGGAAGCAGAAGAACATGGCATTTAATCAGTATCATACGGAGACAACAGGGGCCCACCCAAAAACCTTAGACCAGGGGCCCACTCTCAGTACTAATATTCTTCCTCTCCTCACGTAACCTCTATTCTCTTAGTGTCTTTTATTTACATATTATAATCTATTATTTAATCAATTTCACCTCTTTGTTCTCATAGAAATAAGGAATGTCAATGAAATAGGCCAAATGTTTAGCAGCATGAGGGGCCACTGACAACTGGGCCCACCAGGAGTTTTCCTGGTATCTCTGTGGGCCAGTCCAACACTGCATTTAATCTTCATCTCTAGGTACACTGTGCCCAAGCATCCCATTCAGTTACTGCAAATCGGTGAGGTAATGTCTTGTGAAATAAATGTGTCAATAACCTCAGGCAGTAAGAGTAGGCTGTTCTATTTATGGCACCACATTCGTGTAACTGGAGTGTTTAGACTACAGCTAAATAATATGGATGGGCTGTAGCTTGGAATTTCTGAGTTTTGTTAGTAGTGATGTTACTTTTACCCTTCTGAAAGTCAAGCTCTAGATCTCAATGCCTTTCTTTTGAGTGAGTTTTCCCTCTTCTGGGCTCACGAATTTAACATTGGTTGCACAATCCTTCAGCCTAAAGGATGGAATTAAATGATGGAACTAAAGGCAGAATAGCGTATATAAGATTAAAGTGAGCTAATACATTGCTGTTTGGCTTCTACCATTTTGTTTTCCGGAGTAGAAAGCAAACATCTGGATTACCTGCTGGAAGGGATTGGGGGATCCAGTGTTACAGACAAGATAGTAGTTCAGGATGTCTAAAGAGAGAGGAAAGAATAAAAAAAGTTCATAAGAAGTGTAGCTTTGATGCCTGGAACCCATTATACAATGTAAGATCAGAGGGATGCTGTCATTCCATTAAACAAGACAGGGAATAATAATTATTGTGTGTCTCCATACTAGAAACAGACCCAGCAATTAGCTTTGTGCTTAGTGACGACCAAGAATGCCTATGATTAACTGTATCTTGGACACAAAACATGTAAGGCTTGAGAGATGAATGTTTAAATGTTAAAGTTTAAATTACACTTTTACGTCTGGCCTTTTTGGGGTACCTCTAAGTGCTCAATACCCATTTTTCCTGTTTGTCCTCTCCCTGGAGCTGAGGGGCACCTGAACCAATATGTCAAATTGGTGAGTTCTCTACTAAGGATTGTGCATGTGGTGTCCATTATCAATCCCAAGCAAGAATGCCTCACAAGGCCCTTAGTGAGTTTTTTTAAGACTCTCACTAGTAATTTATTAAGCAGTTTCTGAGTCCATGCTACAGCAATTAGTCTGTTGTCTAGTAGGGACCTAGAAACCCTACTAAATGCATGATAAGTGATACAGAACTGGCATTTAGATATTATTCAGAGTTCCAAATTGAACTGCAACCAAGGAGAATACTAGGGGGTCTATTTATCATGCTTTGTAAAAAGTTAAGTGAAACATTACCGGTGATTTTGCTCATCGCAACCAATCAGACCTTTGCTTTTATTTTCTAACTGTTGAAATCTAATTTCTGATTGGTTTCTCTGGGCAACATCACCGGTAATGCTTCACTCCACTTTTTATCACAGCATGATACATAGGCCCCCGTGGTGTAAATCGGCCCCTTGCTTGAATGAAGAACAAGCATTGATGACAAAATAAAAGGATGCCTAAAAAGAACTTCACAAAGTATGTCTGAATGAAACCAAATCTTCAATGATGCATCCAGGTTCACATCTAGATCCAAAACAGCAAGCAATCAGCATACTGCAAACAGCCAATAGAATCTACTTTAGGCCTTGTCTAACCAGCTGTTCATGTACCCTCACAGAATTGTTCTTCCATACAGGTTGCATAGAGCTAAGTCTTGCCATTAAAGGGCAATTAATAGAAGCAGCGTAATGCCATTTTATTCCAAGACTAGAAGTGGCTGGCCAATGACAATGCTGGGAAAAACACAGCAGAGGTGAAAATATAAATATTTACAGGCACAGCATTACAATATATACATTTTGAACTTAAAATAAAAATAGTCTACTTTTCTATGTATTTGTAATTAATGCTGGACAGTTTCTGTGCCAGTTTTTTAATAAAATGACTTATTTGTATTTTGCCTTGGAGTGGTTTTCTCTGGACGGATACATTGTCTTATCTCGCACAACTAATTTATCATGTGAAGGGCTCCAAAACTTGCAGAATATAAACATTACAATTAAGACAGGAGTGGTGACAAAGATGACAGGTTTAAAAGATGCCTCAAATGCAGTTTCTAAGTACAGGTATGGGAACGGTTATCCAGAGTGCTTGGGTCCGGGGGGGTTTCCGAATAAGGGATCTTTCCATAATTTGGATCTTCATACAATAAGTATTTAAAATTAATTTAAACAATAAATTACCCCAATAACATTGTTTTGCCTCTAATAAGGATTTATTATATTTTAGTTTGAAGCAAGAACAAGGTACTGTTTTAGTAATACAGAGACAAGGGAAACTATTTTAAAAATCGGAATAATTCGATTAAAATGGAGTCTATTGGATATGCCTTCCCATAATTTGGAGCTTTCTGGATAAAGGGTTTCAGGATATTGGATCCCATACCTGTATATTCTGTATACAAACAGAACAATTCTAAGAGATGACTTTATAATTTGTGGGGAGCGGCAATAAACACCATTTACTTAAAAGGTACATTCACGAATATTTAAATTATGCACGCTCAACCTATTTTTTCGGTGACTTGGGTGTATATACTCCAGGTCTTACACTTCTGGATTTTCAAACTTTAAGCCATAAATGCAAAACAAAAGTGAGTCACACTCACGAGTTCAACGAGTGGTCCGGGTGCATTGCTCCGAACCCGTAGCTTAGGGGAAGAACTTTGGCATGCAGAAAGAAGGTCGGCAAGCACTCCAAACACCACTCGTAAAGGTAAAATGTTGAAGTTTATTTCTGTTGGGTGTCTATGATGCAGCTCTTTTCCAATCGGATTTTCTATCTGGTGATTTTACAGCTAGATATCTATGGGGGAAGCAGTCGGGAAAGGCCAATGGTCAGATAAACTACCAATTGGCATCTTAAATATGCCTATGTGTGGCCAGCTTTATTCTACAAAATTAACAATTTGGGGCACATAAATAACATTTAGGGGGTTATTTATCAAAGGTAGAGTTTTAGAGATTTTTATACCTCGGATGAACTTGAATGAACTCTCAACCCAAACATCATGAAGGCTATTAACATCTTCAAGTGGTTCAAGGGACCTCTGCCACTGACTTCTACATGACCTCGACAGGTGTATTTTCAGATTCAAGCTATTTTCAGGGTCAGGGTTTAATAAATCTCCAAAAAACATAACCTGATAATTCGATTTTTGACCAAAAAAAAAAAAAAACAAACTCAAAAGCTTTTTTTTTTCATAGAAATCACAATTCAAACTTTAATAAATAAGTCCCTTAATCACTGGAAGCAACAACACGTGCAAAACAGGAGGCCAATCGAAGAAGCTATCGTAAATTAACTTTAGAATCAACTAATATTTAAACTCCAGTACCTTCCTGTTGGAGAGAAATGCCAGATAGATTCTCACGCCTTTCATGTCAACAGGCAGATGGCTGTTTTGAATAAACCTGATGAGGAACAGGACTATCGCATGTGGAAGATCACTTTTTCTACACTTTATTTCCATGTAGGATGGAGGACAGAATAGCAATCGTTACAGCGGAAAGCAATTACTGGACCAGAAATAAATTAACCACTCTCACATAAGAATTAGCTGTCAGGCCAAGGTCTTCGGTAAATGATTCCTTGTCATAATATCTATTGATGTTTTAAATAGGATTTCTATCAAGTTGATGGGCTGGAGATGCTAAGCAGCACATGATCTCCCTTGCACGTCAAACCCTCATCAGTAAAGCTTAGAAAGAACTGCTTGGGACACACTACAAAGTACGAAGTCTTCAAGGCTCATTTTTGGACTTCCTCTTTAGATTAAAATATTTAAAAGCTACTTTAAGGGACACTGTACTAACCGATCTCACATTGAGATGGGGAAATATAATAAAAGTCGTAAACTGGAAAAAAAAAAAATAACTTTTTCAGCCAGAAGTTTTATCATCACCTCCAATGGACAGGACAATGTCCAATTTTGAGAGCAGCGTTCCCATGTTTTGTATAAACAACATACATGCAGTTTAGTATTCTAATATGTTTAAATGATTTTCAATCAGGACTCAATCATGATTTGAATGAGGTTTTGAATTAATGCAACAGTCGCTTTTATAACATTATTCAAACACATCTGGTCAAAATTTGCAACACAATTGGTTCCTACAACAAGATTAATGAACTCCTGCGCCTGACACTTTGATGTTTTGGTTGCCGTATGATTGTGAGTGCACAGTATTTTCAGGGACTTAGAAATGGGGAATAACCAGCAAGTGAAATAATCTATATCAATGCTGTCCAAGAATTTCCAGCCAGTTATCGGATATTTCACATGTTTGGAGATGGGATTATTATCACTTTAATCTCTTTGAGGGCCACACGCATCTCTTTGGAGTCCATCTTGGATTAATATGGTCTACAAATAGGTTTATTGCATTCTAAATGTGCTCATAGACACTATACCCCTTAACAAAATTATCATCATTTAGTTCAATTAAAGGCTCATAATTTATAATCCAATTCCCAATGACCATTTTTTTCCAATCAATATATTACAGGGTTTAGAACTTTGATGGCATGGAATTAAATGTCCTTAGCACAACAACTGCACTATCGTTCCACATTGTGTAATGGCAGGTTTTTCCCTTAGAGGAGCCTGTAATCTTTTTGCCTCAAGTCTCCTTTAAAGTGATATGGACACAAACATTGATTTTCAAAATGTTAATGTACATCAGGGGGCCGATTCACTAAATTCGGGTGAAGGGTTAGAATAAGAAAAACTTTGAATTTCGAAGTTTTTTTGGGCTACTTCGACCATCGAATGGGCTACTTCGACTACGACCTTCGAATCGAACGATTCGAACTAAAAATCGTTCGACTATTCGACCATTCGATAGTCGAAGTACTTTCACTTTAAAAAAAACTTCGACCCCCTACTTCGGCAGATAAAACCTACCGAAGTCAATGTTAGCCTATGGGGAAGGTCCCCATAGGCTTGCTATGCTTTTTTTGATCGAAGGATTTTCCTTCGATCGTTGGATTAAAATCCTTCGAATCGTTCAATTCGAAGGATTTAATCGTTCGATCGAACGAAAAATCCTTTGATCGTTCGATCGAACGTTTAGCGCTAAATCCTTCGACTTCGATATTCGAAGTCGAAGGATTTCAATTCGAGGGTCGAATTTCGAATATTTTTAACTTCGAAATTTGACCCTTAGTGAATCTGCCCCTAAAAGTTACCTATAGATCATGTTGATTGTTTTCCCGGATATCTCCGGCTTTTGAAAGTAATTGTTACTTGAAGTTCCTAAACCTGACTGTTTTACCAACCTGACTGTCCCTTCTCAAACTGTCAGAGATTCTAATGCTAACAGTCCACTGCTGCACAAATATGGCAGCCCCATTACAGAAGAACATGGGGATCAGAAAAATACAAAAGGTTAATTTCTGGTGTCAGTTTCTCTTTAAGCAAATTCTGGACCCTTTTATTTGTTTTTAAATCCTCAGTCAGCCAGCCAGCCATTTACTTGTCAGAATCCATTTACAGTACGGACGGCTGGGCCCTTGTTACAGGGTTTTACATAGATGATTCGGGAAGGTAAAACAGTATCTTTGATCTCCTTAGTCCCTAATGGAAGTATCCACTTAGCCAACATGAACCCAAGACCTAATCTGTGTTAATGTACACTGGGTAACAGATGTGCAAGCAGTGGGGGTAGTGGAATTAAATGGCCAACACTAATTCTGTAATACTGCAGTGCTCCTTAAAATGTGCTGTATCACCCGTTTGTCCCTCGCTGATCATTTTACTGCTGGGGTAGTCTAAGAGATATAACCCAATAAAAGCTCTGTCACAACCAGCAGGACATTCTAATTCCTCTAGTCTATTTAATTCAAGTAAGTACAAACACATGGCAACCATTCATTGAAGACAGCAGAGACCATTTCTTTTCTCCTGTATCAACAAGAACACTGGCAACACAGCTGCCAAATATTTAAATAACTAGAAATGATTGTAGGTACATTTTAACATAAGTGAAAGAAACGCTCTCATCAAATACACACTCAACATGTCCTTACATAGAAAAAAAACACCAAGACAAATTAAACATTAAAATCGCAAAACCTTTATTAAGAAATAACTTACCGAAACTCTGTTTCCGCTCCTCTTCAGAAAAGGAGACGCGGCGACGATTCACTCGATTCCTCCTCCCTGGCTATCTCCTATAAGGAAGGCAGGGAGGAGAAATCGAGCACCGCACAATGGATCGCCCAATCGCTTTGTGAAGAGGAGCGCAAGCGGAGTTTCGGTAAGTTATTTCTTAATAAAGAATTTGGGATTTTAAAGTTAATTTGTCTTGGTGGGTTTTTTTGATGTATATTAATGAATTTTTAAAAAAATATTTTTGATGTTACTGGTCCTTTAAAGGAGAAGCAAAACCAAAAGTTAAAAAACCCCTACCCCCCTACCCAGCCTAAGTGTTACCCTGGGCAAATGCCCCTAACTCTTTACTTACCCCTCGGTGTAGATTCAGGCATCGGAGTTCACGGGCACCATCTTCAGCCCCTTCAGTAATCTTCTGAATGGGACTGGTGCTTCTGCAATTTTCGTGAGTTTTGCGCATGCACAGTTATCACAAAGCATATATTGCTCCAACTGCGCATGCGCCGCCCAGCCGGCCTACTTCATTTAATCTGAATAGTAAGTGGTAGGTCGGGAAAATTGCAACGTCCGATCGTCCGTTGGACATAAGGATATACCTGCACATCTATGGCCAGCTTTATTTGTGAACCAATTGATATCTAGAGTACATGGATATCAGTAGGATTTGGCAGGCCTCCATAACCATACTGAAATCTTACAAAATAATACTATTGATATGTGTTTAGCTAACTTTAGGCTACAAGACCTCACTTGTCAAATGAGCAGCTCTTTCTCAGATATGCCCGATATTGAATCGATCAGATCATTTCGCCTTTTGGCCAAATAAACTGAGCAACCCACTATGACGGGGTGCGAAGACTGCATTGATGAATCAATGTGATCCTCGGCCCAACAGGATTTTCAAACCTGCCGGATCAACATCTTAAGCCAGATATCAATCAGGAGGGCCCCATACTCAGTCTGTCAGCAGTTTTACTGGCCTGTATATGGCCACTTTAAGTCAGAACACCTTTACAAACGCAAGGACATACACCACAAATATTATATATTATTATTATATATTGACCATTTAATTGTCCCATTAGACAGAGAGAGGATTAAAAAGGAAAGCATAAAGACTCTACTGATAACTGATAGATTGTCTTTCCTCAAAATACAGTCTCTAAACACCTTGCAGATCCCTATTGTTAAACATCTACTGAAGTTTTAGACATTGTTTTAAGTTTTATATAGTTATTACAGATTTACCTGCACTGAGCACAGATTTCTCTTCTACCATTTTGGAGACGAATGTGTCAGGATTCACACAGAAGTCACTGGAGCCCTTGGGGACAACAATGCGTGAGAAAATTTACATCTTAATAAAGGTCATAATATGGAGATTATCTGCTTTCTGTTAATGCAATGTACTGCAGACAGGGAGAACATATACAGGTATGGGACCGGTTATCCAGAATGCTTGGAACCTGGGGTTTTCTGGAGAACAGATCTTTCCATAATTTGGATCTTCATACCTTAAGTCTGCTAGAAAATAATTTAAACACGTAAACATTAGATTAACCCAATAGGCTGATTTTGTTTCCAATAAGGTTTAAATATATCTTAATTTGGATCAAGTACAAGGTACTGTTTTATTATTACAGGTATGGGATCCATTATCCGAAAACTTGTTATCCAGAAAGCTCCAAATTACGGAAAGGCCGTCTCCCATAGACTCCATTTTATCTAAATAATCCATATTTCTTAAAATGATTACCTTTTTCACTCTAATAATAAAACAGTACCTTGTACTTGATCCAAGCTAAAATATAATTAATCCAAACTAATCTAATAATTTTATTAGGCAAAGAACAAATGTTTTGGCTGGAACACCAGCCTTTCTCTGCTGATGAGCAGTCTTTATGTATTGATATCTATAGATGTATATATTGCCAATATACATTGCATAACAACAGGATCTAGCGGATCTCAATTAAATACATAATATTGGTTTACTTACCACAGCAACTGCAAGCTCCAGGCCCATGGCTGCCCAGCTTATAATCAGAGCCAGCACTCCAAGGAAACACACACTGCACAAAATAAAAACATACGCTGGTCAGAGGATAAGGCATCAGTGATTTTGCTCTCTCCTTGCTACTTTCACAAGGCAGAAGCTAAAACAAAATATGACATCACATATCTGATTTTTCTGCAGACTATGGCAAGCAATTCAAACTGTGATCACATCTGCTTTTTTCTTAGGATAACAACTGCAGACTATTATGCTCATTGTAAATAAACAGACTCGGAGCATGGTGTGTTTGAGTGACATAGGGATCATAAACTGTAAGCTTCTGTGGCACAGGTGCTGATGTATAATGTCTATAAAGCACTGCAGAGTGGCAACCCAAGGAAATATAAGGTTACTTCCGTTTGAAATAACATGCAATTCAGATTCAAAGTCAGAAGAGTCAGAATATTAATTTACGATATATGAAAGCACACACTCTCTGGCTCAGCTTGATATGTTTTCTGAGTTTAGAAAGAGATCAGGGGAATCAGACTAAACACACTCTCTGTCCTTCTTTTGAAGTCAGGGGCTTTTAAGTTTGGATCATTATTTTGCAGAGTCAGAAAAGTGCAAGGGTGTTTACCCAGCCAAACGTAGTTGCTCTGAAAACCTACCACTGGTGGTGTATTATAGACACTGACTATGCATCTTGAAAAAGTTGAAAAAGTTAGAATTTCTACCCTGCAATAAGCCATGCCTCATAGGAGTTTGGAAATCAGAGTAAACGCAACTATAACCCTGTTTCCAAAAAAAAGCTGCGACACTGTGTAATATGTAATTAAAAAGAGAATGGGCTGATTTGCAAATCATTTAAACCCAATTTAATTTTCATTTCATTGTACTGTGAAAATAGTACAAATTCAACATATGTCTGTTGAAACTGAGAAGTGTTATCGTTTTCTGAAAAATACATGTTCATTGCAACTCGTTTCATGCCAGCAACTCATTTCAATATAATTGGCCATGTGGCATGTTTCCCCATTGTGTTGCACCAGCTTTTATATTAAAAACACTCGTTTTGGAGCGGAGGAGACCATTGCTATACATTTAAAAGTGTAACATTGTCCCATTCTTGCCTGATAAAGGATTTCAGCTGCCCATATGGTTTAAATGAATTGCAAATCATCCCATTTTCTTTTTATATAAATACTACAACGTGTCCAAACTATTTTTTGAAAACAGGCTTGACTCATAGCATTAGATAATGATGAAGAGGGAAGGTTAAAACATCAGAACTATCTAATCAGAGTCTGTTATTGAATATGGTGGCTCGTCTTACAATTACAATAAGTAAAATAGCGTTCCCAGTTAAAATGGTTCAGCTGAGCAGATAAAGGAAACTAGATCGGTATTATGTAACAAAGCCATTAGAATGCTGCTGGGGGAAGAGAATGAGGTAAGTATGTATGAATGTGAAAAAGAGCAAATAATTAGGAGGCATTTATTTTGGTGTGAATGCTACATTCTGACTCATCTTTTTATAACCTGGGAGCGGAGAACGCAAGCAAGAAGGATGAAACAAAAGAGTGAAGGTTCTTCAAAGCACTGGTATGTAGTCGATGAATTAATAATGAGGATTATAGACTTTCAAGAGCTTTGAGCTGAAAGCCAAGGGGAAACTCAAAGCGTCAGAGTGAAGGGACTGCAGGGAAATCCTTTTGTAGGGAAAATGGCAGATGGAGAAATAAACAGAGAGAAGGCAAACCTTGCTTTAACTCTTCCAGAACCAGAAAGTAGAAAGCAGAGATGGACCATTCACTTGGCTAGAGCACATATTGTGTCATTTTGACAGTTTCATCAATTTAGAAAATAATATTATATATCATTGTTGTGGATTTATAACTGTACTCCTCTCTCCTATTATCCACTCCAAGCAGAATCTCCTCTACAGAATCTACTTTGATTCTCTTTAAAACTATAAATACTTTAAAAAAAAAAAGAGCTACCTTTAGTCACAGAAAGAAAGAGAGGTTGTACTGATGGAGCTTTCCAGCTGCTTTGGGTAACCATGGTGACAGCATCAGATTTATGGATGCTGTGATACATTTTCCACTTGCGATTCTTTATGGTTGGCCTTCAAAGCACCTCGGAGAACACCTTTAAATTATATATTTAACCCTGCTATTGCTTATTTCTTGGGGCACACTTACACCTGGCAAATTTAAGTGGAAGGGGTCACAGACTGAGTGTTTTACTTATTATGCCTCCTTTTAATGTACTAAATAATATATTCCTGCCCAGCATGACCATAGAAACATGAGTCTTGGGCAAGCATGAGAATAATACAAGAAGGAGGAATTCAAGCTACTTACCATATCAGGGTACCCTTTGAGTTGCGGATCAGTCCAAATAGCACCAGCAAACAAATGAGGACATGGAACAGAAGCAGACCCAGGTACCCCAGCCACCTACAGAAAGACAGAACACAGCCAAAGCACTATAAGTTTAAAGGACAAATATGCAACTGTAAAAACACTTTTGGCCTGGGAAAATTCCACTATTATTCTGCTGTTTTTATTTATCCTCAGGGTAAGTACTTTGTACCTGGAATCAGTTGTATTAAGGCAGGCGTGTCCAAAGTGCGACCCGGGGGCCAATTGCGGCCAGTTTTCACACTGGCCCTCAGCCTCCGTCATGAAATGAATTATAGTGAGGCCCCCCAGCATACAGCGATCAGGAATCCCATAGCAGTAATATTAAGGCACATTAGTGAAATGATCTGCCACTTGGTCTATACTGCTGTCTGTGTGCTGAAGATGTTAGCAATAGACACTTCTTTAGGGCTGAAGGTTTCAATAGACGTACTGACGTGCCAGTACAGTAAACTAAAGAAGTATGGCGTCACTTCGCTCCAGTATGTGTCTATTGCTAACACCTTCAGCACACAGGCAGCAGTATAGACCAAGTGACAGATCATTTCACTAATGTGCCCAAATATTACTGCTATGATTACTCGATGCCTGTAATTTAATGTTAATGGTTCAAAGAATGTCAGGCTGAATGGTCGGCCCCCACACATTTTCACCTCACCAAATCTGGCCCTTGTTGCAAAAAGTTTGGGCACCCCTGCATTAAGGGCATCAGCAGAGTACCCCCCTGCAAGTGTTTTAGAATGGACCGAATGTACATACTATATTGCATTAAGTAAGGTTTCTTGCTTTCTTAAAGGGTTACACCACCCAAAATGTTCCCTGCATAGTGAATTTAAAGCAACTTTCCAATGTGCATTTAACATTTCAGTGGTTTGAGAGTTATTTGAAATGCAACTGAAAGGGCGTTCCCTTTTTGCACTGCTGGTGCAGACTGCTGAAGCTATGTAGTCACCTTCCATAATGCCTTACAGGCTTCCTTATGCGTATTTTAACCGGCTAGCTTCTGCTACATGGTTTTATAAGAACAGAGACAGATAAATAACACTTTCAATAGCAAATACTAACTGTAAAACCAATGTATAAATGATCATTTTTTGGAACAGTGCTTACAATAACATTCTTTCAAAAAAAATATGGCTTCCCCTTTAAGCATACTGAGTGTGCGGTTCTGTAGCCATAAGCAAGTAAACACCTTAAAACCTTGTTTGCCAGCAAGAGCATGTGATATATGCTGTATAGAGGGAAATTAGTGTCCCCTCTTTGATCCTATTACTGAAAATACACAGTAAAAGTGTAAAGCAGTGTTTAGTTTGGTCACTGTACATGCAATTGAATGCATCGTTGTCTTTGCCTAAGATAGGCCCATTACATCATTTGTAGTCACCCATAAATGAGATTACGTTAAGTTCCATGAATAATAGAATAGAAGAGTGAGCTTTGCTGGGATAATTCCTAGTTAACATTTCACAAATGTCACAGAGTAATTAGGAAGGCACAACACCACAATATATATATATACACTGCCCATTTACTTAAGGCCCCCCGGGTCAATGGCTGCAGATCAATTCTGTGCCTTTTCAATGGAGCAACCTGATGCTTAAATGATTAAGTACAGCAATAAAAGTAATTCCAAGCAGCTGCATGGCACAATTACGTAGCCTTCTGAATGCCGACAGTTTGTTCAATTCAGTGGAATTAATAAAAAGGACATCAAATCCTTAAAGGGAAAAGGACACTATTTTAGTATATGTATAGCTCTTATTTATTTTCTGTTAAATAAAACAGGTAATTGGGTGTCTGCATATTTGGGGCTATTAATATAACGGACAAGGTATACTTCAGCTAATATGAATAATAATAGATGCCCCAACTTTGAAAAAAAACAAAAACACACATGCAAAACCGTGAATTATTTCGGAGCATGACAATACAAGTAGCCCTACATACATAATAATCACATGAGGATTCATTGGTGCGCATTTGTGAGCAATAAGCTGAGGTCTGAGAGAACCTATTGTGAATCCTACTGATGTCAATGGGACATGCAACCTGTCACGAGTCATGTTTGCTTTTCTCTGCTATAAGCACCAATCATAAAATTAGACGAGTGTGCAACAAAACTAACAGGATTAATCAGCAAGGTACTGTAACTGCAATAAGAACGAACATGATCAGCAGCTTATTGGTCTATATCTGGCCTCCTGGTGACCTGCCCAAATGATTTCTGGCAAAAAAGGACAAGGACACACTGATGCAGTCCTTTCTTGGTGTAAGCAGTGGCCCGGGGGCCTGATTTGGCAAAGAAAGTTGGTTGTCAGATTGGGTAAAGATCATCTGATTTGGAAAGTTTATACATAGCGAACACACAGCTGATATCCTGGAACATTCAACAGCATTGTGGTTGGACTTTTTAGGGGAGACAGAATGAGAAGGTGTATCTTTTCTACAGCCAGTGAGTCAAGGTTCCTTTAATGCCCCCACCGACTACAACTCTCAGTGCTGGGACGCTGGGAATTTTACTTCTGGGATTTTAAAGGAATTGTTCAGTATGAAAAGGCTAAAAAAAAAAGCTGGAGTGACTGGATGTGTAACATAATAGCCAGAACACTACTTCCTGCTTTGCAGCTCTCTTGGTTTCCAGTGAGTGGTTACCAGGCAACAACCAATCAGTGACTTGAGGGGGGGCACATGGGTCATAACTGAGCTGAATGCCGAGGATCAATTACAAACTCACTAAACTATAATGTCCCATGTGGCCCCCCTTCAAGTCGCTGACTAACTCAAGAGCTAGAGAGCTGAAAAGCAGGAAGTTGTGTTTTGTTCTATTATGTTAGACTTCCACTCACTTCAGCCTATATACATTACATTTTTGGCTAACTAACTACATTATAACAATTATCTATTTACACAGTTTTTATTTTTACACTGAACTGTTCCTTTAAAGGATAGTGGAAAAAAACTGCTAAACTGGGAAAAAAAAATATCCCACATGCTAAGAATGAAGATCTCTTGTATAAAAGGTATGGGATCGGTTATACAGAAACCCGTTATCCAGGATGCTCTGAATTACAGAAATGCCATCTCTGATATATTCAAATTTATTTTTTAACTGATTTCCTTTTACTCTGTAATAATAAAACATTACATTGGACTTGATCAAAACTAAGAACAAAAATGTGTGCTAAATGGAGCATTTAATGAACCCCAAAATCTGTTGGGACCATAAATGCACCTGGTTAAATAATGAGGCAGAATCTGACTTTAACATGGAAGAAAAGATTTCCCTCTGGGGATCTACCACAGTCACATTTTAAAAAATACACAATTTTGTTTTGAGACTGGAGCATTAAAAATAGATATACAACCTTGATTTGACTTAAAAAGTGTCCATACACGGCCAGATCATATTATGCATTGGGGCCTAAAAAGACCCCTTGGACAAGGACTGCATAAACATGCTGATGTGTTCCTCATCCAATGCTTTTTCTAATTAGTCAGGCAGGCCCATTGGTGAGTCCCATACATGGGCAGATAAGCTGCCAAATTGGTCTGAAGGGGCCCCTGTATGGCCACCTTTAGTAAAAGCTCCTCCTAGATAATAACAAGGTAACAGGCATATGTTGCAATCTATGTATTAGCCTTATAGACACAGGTCCAAAGATATCTAGAGAGGAAATTATATATATATATATATATATGTTCTAGAAGAGACTGTCTCACCTGTACCAGTCATATAGATCCACCCGTGCGGCCAATTCATCCAGAGACATGTCCGGATTCTTCCAGAAGGGAATTTCTGAGGTTTGCTGAACCAGGGTGTAGAGAAGGCTCTGAATGCTCTGGACAATGTGGAGGTAATCTGTCTGTTTTGTAAACATGACTTCCAGGTTTTGCAGACTTGGCTCCACGGTTTGGTTGAGAGATGTTGTTGTATTAGACACCTATGTGTAATGACATGAGGAGTTATGAGAGCAATGAATATCAAGTGAGTCTAGTGAGCCTGCTGAGCATACAGTAGATGCCCACAATCTAGTATGAAGGATAAATGGCTCAATACATGAGAGTTCACACTTGTACGTATAAGTGCAAAAAATAGTTACAGTAGAACCCCCACTTTAAATTTTTCAGGGGACCAGAAAAATGGTGTAAAATCCAGGAAAAATCTGGGAAATGTATCATGGGCATAATATATAGGTGGGACCACAAAACAACAAATGTAAAATGAGAGAAAGGTTAAAATCAGGGCATGTAAAATGTGGGTTCTACTGTATTTCTACATAAGCAGCAAAGCTATTACCCCAGGCCAAAACTGTATGCGTGGAAGGTACACATTGGAATAGGACCACATCCAGAACCATCAGGGGTTTCCAGGCTTCCTAAAACAACATATAGGGAATGGGCACATGGGCTGAAGGTTCCAGCTGCTCTCAGGGATCAGTTCTGCTTCTCTCAGGCTGCAAAAATATGCAGGCTGAGAGCAGCTGGAACCTTCAGCCTGAAGCCTATATGTTGTTTAAGAGGCAATAAAATTAGGAAAGCAATGCATGTACTGTATCAGTCAAGACCCAAATCATTAATGCACTGCACCTCTACAAAATCAGCACTTTTTGTTAAAGGGCATGTAAAGGCAAAAAAATAAAATCCCATTTTTACTTTCTTTAATGAAAAAGAAACCTATCTCCAATATACATTAATTATAAAAATGTGTACTATTTTTATAAGAAACCTGACTGTATGCAGTGAAATTCTCCCTTCATTTACTGCTGTGGATAGGAATTGTCAGATGATCAAAATTATGAACAGCAGGGGGAGCCCCCGCCTTACTTCCCAGCCATGCAGAACTCAAGCAGCTTTGTTTATGGCAATCCCTAAGCAGCCCAGACCACACTGAGCATGTGCACAGTCTTTGTCTTGCAAAGATGTATAACAAAGTTACAAGATGGTGACCCCCTGTAGCCAACTTTGAAAGCATAAATTATTTGTTTGATTAGGCTTGTGGTGCAGTTAGTTAATGTTTATATTTAGTATACAAAATACAGCATTTCTAGCCTTATTCTATTTTAGACTTAACATGCCCTCAAAACTCAAACTCATTCGCTCTTATTGTAGTAGGGTTTTTTGCTGCTTACCCGATCTTGTATTCCTGCCACAGTGCGGTTCACATGTCTTATCGAATATGTCACTCGATGGATGCCATCACTGGTTTCCCCGTTGCCATAGAAACCGACAGCAATTCCAGCACTGTAAAAGCACAAAGAAAGAGCAGAAACAGATTTTTAGAAAGTCAAAATCTAAAAAAGCAGCCTCTCTAACCTGCATGACAGGAGATGAATGGGGCTAATGCCACAGAAGGAAATGATGAAATGTGGATTTTAAAATGGTGCAGTGAGTTCATCATTCACTCTACTAGCGACATGGCCTGGAGCTGCGGGCATGTCATTCATTGACAAGAAAGATTCTTTTTCATGACATGAATATCAGAGGCCTCGTTTACATTTGGCATGGCTAGGCAGGGTGAAGGTAAAACGGACCTGACAGATGGGCGTTGGGTGCAGATAGGTGAAGCCATGCTGAAATCTACTGTATGTGGCAGCGTGAAATAAGCACAATCTCTGTAAAAGAGCTGCACAAAATGTGTTGAAGGTCAGATCACGTGCAGCAGAAATAGCAGGACTCCTGCAGCAGAGAGAAGGTTAAATTGGTACCGACGCCGCACTACATCGTGCAAACAATGAATAGCACTGCAGAGAGTGGGTGGCTGAACTACAGCTAGGCTTCACAGGTTACATTGTGACAGCACTCTGTATGCTACAGCTGTGAAGGAAAACATTCTACACCTCAAGACGTGGATTTGGGAATTTATTTTATTACGGTATAAGGCACAATACAAGCATGGGGTCCATTATGTGGAAACCCATTATCCAGAAATCTCCGAATTACGGGAAGGCCGTCTCCCATTGACTCCATTTTAATCAAATAATTCACAGTGAATTCAAATGATTTCCTTTTTCTCTGTAATAATAAAACAGTATGGGTACGGGATCCGTTATCCGGAAACCCATTATCCAAAAAGCCCTGAATTATGGCTGTAGATAAGACTCCATTTTATCCAAATAATCTTCTTTCTTTTTTCTCTGTAATAACAAAACAGTACCTTGTACTTGATCCAAACAAATATATAATCAATTCTTATCGGAAGCAAAACCAGCCTATTGGGCTTATTTAATATTTGAAAGATTTTCTAGTAAACTTAAGGTAGGAAGATCCAAATTACCGAAAGATCCATTATCCAGAAAACCCCAGGTCCCGATCATCTTGTATAACAGGTCCCATACCTGTATCTTGTACTTGATCCCAACTCAGGCTTAATTAATCCTTATTAGAGGCAAAACAATACAAATTTTTTAAATATTTTTTTAGTAGAATTATGGTATGGATATTTATTGTGGAAAGTCCATTTTACAGAAAGATCCATTACCTGGAAAACCACAGGTCCCAGGCATTCTAGGTAACAGGTCCCATATCTGTACCTTGTACTTGATACCAACTAAAGCTTAATTAATCCTTATTCGAGGCAAAACAATCCTATTGAGTTTAATTAATGTTTTAATAATTTTGTAGTGGGATTATGGTATGAAAATTTATATTGTGGAGAGATCCCTTATCCAGAAAACCCCAGGTCCAAGGCATTCTGGATAAAACGGTCCTGTACCTATACTAGAAGAGCTGGTATTACCTTCAGGGTAATCAGACTATTAGTTTTGATGGTGTAATCTTTACAACATATATTTTGTTTAAGGAAATTCTCTTTCCGGCAGACAGACAAGGATGTCCCTGCTTGTCAGTACTAATAGCTAAAGCCATAGCTCAAGGGAAATCTCAGCCCCTGACACTCTGGATAGCAAGAGAGACTGATTCTAGGCGCAGGTGTCACATGTAATGGTGATGCGTGGGAAGAATAAACTCTTACCAACCAGGCATTTTATTTTCAAAAAGGATCAAATGCTGTAATTCGTTTAGAGGCATTAGTATAAAATGATAAAAGCTTTGGGAACCTCTGGAGGAGGAACCCAATCATAATTTCAGATTGCAAGCTCTTGTGAGTGGGGCCCTCTCTTTCAGTTTACTCTGTAACCCTTGTTTGATACAATATTGTAATACCCTTGTTTGCTATAAATTATTAAAGTGCTGTGCAATTTGGCACTAATGATAATTATATTTATTTGAAAAATACAAAAGGAACAATAACAAAATACATTAGGGTCCCTTTATTATGGTATTCACTCAATGTCTCTGAAATAGACAAATCTGATGATATTTTAATAAGATCTACCATCTGAGTATAATACGAACTGCCTAGCATTCCTGTAGAACATCTGAATAGGGTGCATTAATAGTTTAGGTTTTTCCATTACAACATTTCTTTCTTATATGAAATATAAATGTACATCATTGGCTTAGCACTTCTTTAAGTGCTGTGACAAGCTGGCTGCCTGTACACGTCATTTTCTGGGGAAATTAGCTATGGTAGGTAGGTAAGTGTAGGATCAGGAGCATAAAGACAGAGACACCACGTCTTCATGCAAAAACAGGTTTATTCAGGAAAACTGTTCCCAATGTAAATGTTACAAGAACACAGTTCAATAGAATTTCAACAGCACACATCCAAGATTTTTCCCTACCATAAAGGGAGTCTTCCACACCAGGCCCGGACTGGCAATCTGTGGGTTCTGGCAAATGCCAGAGGGGCTGCTTATAAGATGCCATAGAAAGTCACTATTTAGTGGGCTGATTGGGCCTCTGTGTGGGCTGATTGGGCCTCTGTGTACCTGAAATGCCAGGGCCTATTTTAATTCTCAGTCCGGACCTGTTCCACACACTGAAATATTCTGGGCTTCTCCCTAAGCCCTGCTGACTCTCGCCTCCAGGGATACAAGCTCACCAGCCTCTGGCCTGTCTCACCTTCTCAGAGAGACCTTCCATACACTCTCACTACAATTATATACCTTTTCTGTCGGAGACATGAGAACTGGATCACTGGAATGGATAGTCTGGCTTGCCTGTTCCTTCCAGAATACTATAGATTCCAGGGCCATAAATTATTCTTTAAACATAGAAACCGATGTCCAATTGGGGAGAAATTAAAGGCAAAAAAAAAAAAGTGCATACAAGGTGAAGCCATTAAAATACGTTTGTGGAAATGTAGGGATGAAGTGCAGAGCAGTGCAAATAAAGGTTTTTACCAATAACACATTTATTGTACCCCAGTGTGCTGTTTTTGCTTGCCATTGACTGGATCACCATAGTACCCATAACAATTAAAATGGGACATTTGCTTTATTGCAGCACACTCTTAAAGAGAGAAGGTAGCCATGTGCATTCATTTACTTAAGCAATAGAGGTTGCTACTAGACTTTAAATGTAATTTGTGTACAACAGGCAGAACCAAAAAGCTTTCAGTAGGATTTATGCCTGCCAAAACCAATGGGATTTTGAAAGCCAACTAATCGATATCAGGCCAGATACCTGTTGGGCAAATCTGCAGGCTGTTGGTTTGCACCCACACATGAGCCTATAACAACAGACTCAGCCATCGTATGGCCTTCTTACTAACCTCAGCCTAAATTCTGCACACCTGTGAGAAGCCGAAAACTAGGAAGAAGTGGACTGTCTGGTGCCATTATTAGTATACGAATGCACTAGACCTCTATTATGTGCATGCTAGAGAATAAACCTGCCAGCTTGAAAAGGTGACAATGGAAATTAATCTTAATGATAACATGATTAAAAAGTGCATCAGTAAATGGCCATAGTCTAAAAATAAATTCAGTTGGAAAGTATTTTTAATCTTCTTGCAGAGGATATAACTTCAGACATGCAAGCCTCTTAATGATATTGAAAAGTATTATACATATTTTACATTTACAAGCTCTGAGAATAGTTTATCATGAACACAAATTTGCAATGTACGACGAAACCGGTCCAAATAACGTGATCAGAGCAACTTCTGGCATATTATATAGGAAAAACCTGGCTAATGCGCTGCTCTTACACATAGGATGGTCATTCAGCTCTTTTTCTGGAAAGCCCTGGTAACCATCTCCTGTTTATTTCAGCAAATGAAAACAGGACTGTATGCACACATCACATGCAAACCAAGAAACGACAGATATCCGCAAGTTAATGAAGGCGCAAGTTCATCCAGACATGTTCTTTTGGCAACTAACCAAACTGCAGTGACATTAACTAGAACTACGTAAATGCTCCCTAGACATATCTGGTAAACTGCCAATATCACTTAGTATCTGTCTAAAACAAACACAGAAAAACAATTGCACAAAGTTCATTGGCCAATCAATTGAGAGACTAAATGTATCTCTTCAAATAACAAAATCGGGGCAGTGCTATTACTTGTTTTATATGCCACAAAACAAAATGTCTTTTGCTCCCATCCATCTTTCAGAGAAATTAATCTGCTTCAAATACACTATCTATCAGGACCCCCATATGGCACTATATACTTCTGGACCAGTCAACATTTTTGTCTGCATTTAGAGCTTTCAGATATGGGGCAATAGTCTTTTGAAATGGCTATGCCTTGCTGCCCAAGCTCTACTGTGTTTTTAATGGAAAGGCAATTAAGTCACGTTCAGCACACATTCTAACACAGGCCAAAGAGGATCTATGGGGAGCTTTAGCAAAGGCAACATTTGTCTAAAAATCCAACCTAAAATCATATTTGTCTTGATTTCTTACATGATGAAGTTAATTTCAAAATCACTATGGGGGTGATTTAAAGACTGCTTGAGCCTTTTGGCTTGAGTAGTCATTAAGAGAAACCCATGTGAGTTCAGGAACTCACGCAAGGATTTTTTTGGGGGTATTCTTCCCTCCCTTAACAAGTGAGTTTCCCTGAAACCTTGCTTGAGTTCGTGAAAACACACGGGCTTCCCTTTATGACAGCTTGAGTCATAAAACTTGAGCAGTCTTCAATCAGCCCCTATGTGTCCTCCATTGTCACATATCCCAGTGGCAGATGTCTATGCCAGTTACCAACCCTGTAAAACGTTACATTTGAATGGTCCTTTTAATTGAAAGAATCCCCACAATTTCACTCCTCTTAAAACTGTAAATTTCATTTAGAAAATCCGCATCAAATATATATATATATATATATATATATATATATATATATATATATATATATATATATATATATATATATATATATATATATATATAATACACTTCTGCTCCTCCTAATGTATGTGAAGACCAACCAATGTTGCACAAGTTTCATCCAAACTAAAGCCAGTGTCTCCATAATGTCTAGGTGCCATCTTTAAGAACAAGATTTGGGTTGGCATTAAATATGTATAAACCTTTTTAAGAACTTTATTTCATACCCAAACAGCAATGAGGGACATTTTTTAATCCTGAGTCACAGTTTAAGAACCCCTGATTGTAAGAACCAGAGTTCCTAACACTTTACAAATTAAAAGATGACAAAGTCCATATTTTGGGACAGCTTCCAAAGTGCCAGTTAAGGCAAGATCTGCCTCCCATAAAAGGTCTAACACAGAGATCATGCTTGCAGACCATGTTTGGTCAGAAACAATTATTTCCTCACCAGTTTCAGCTATAAATCTGGCCCTGTGGTTTCAATATGGAAGTGGCATCATTTCAAAAGTAGCAACTTGCTGCGGTCAGGTATTCATTTTGGGATACCTGACAGGGAACCATATTTCTTCCAGTAAGTGTAAAATAAGATGTTTAACGTCATATTTTGCTTTTAATGTTGATGAACTCAACAAACAGGCTTTATCGGAGTACCTTCCTTTATACAGTAGGATGCTGAACAATTACTACACACCAGGAAAGCTTTATAGCTAAAAACAGGAAGAAAATTACAGACTTCCCAATACTGACTGTAGATTAAAGGCCTTTCTTTGCCCTCAAGATTTCTGATGGCCAGGTCCAGTAGAGAGTAATGCATTATTTCTCCCCTCTGACTGGTATCTTGTTAATGTTTTTTGCTACCCTGTGCGTACTCAAAGAGCTCCAGGGAAAAGTCTTTACCAGTTAAAATCCTAAAGAATATACATTTTTTACAGGATAGTCTGGTTGAGGGACGGTCTCAAAGCTGGCTGGGATAAACAACCCTGACTCTGTGGGGAGGAAGGTATTATATAAATTGTGGCAAGATAAATACTCCGATAACGGATTCCTTAATAACATTTTTTTTAGGGATGCACCGAATCCAGGATTCGGCCTTTCAGCAGGATTCGGATTTGGCCGAATCCTTCTGCCTGGCCGAACCGAATCTGAATCCTAATTTGCATATGCAAATTAGGGGCGGGGAGGGGAATCACGTGACTTTTTGTCACAAAACAAGGAAGTAAAAAATGTTTTCCCCTTCCCACCCCTAATTTGCATATGCGTATGCAAATTAGGATTCAGCCGAATCTCTCAGGAAGGATTCGGGGGGTTCGGTCGAATCCAAAATAGTGGATTCGGTGCATCCCTACTTTGAATTCATGAATAAGGGTGGGGATTTTTGATACAATAGAATTTTTTCAGAAAATTTTCGAGCTATTGCTACACATATCTAGGTCATTAAACTGCAAATAACATATTACACACACATGAATTTCTTGCGATTCATTCCTAAGAATAACTGGGTCAGCATATACGGCACATTAAAGCAGAATGGGACGCAGCACTCAAGCTAATAACAAACCAAATCGTTTAAAGGGCTAGCAATAAACACAGTCCTGAGATTGTGCAGACGTTGGGAATAGTGTAATGCCATCACCAGCTGTACAGTGCTGTGTACATAAATAGTGCCATATGAATAGAAATATACATCCATTGAGCAGTCAGTGTACAAAGTACAGCAGGATCTGGTTGTAGACGATACACTTCGTGTTCACGCAATGCTGCCGCAGCTCTGGCCCTAAAAACAAATGCAAAATACGTGCAGTTGTGTATGAAAAATAGTGATGCCTATTGTCTCTATGCATCTGCTGACTACAGCACAATCCTTCCAGACATGCACTCATTTCCACAAAACACAATGCTGTCAATAAATGTTCCGTCCACCAGAAAAAGATGAAAAAGTAGGCAACCTACCAGTGAGCCTAGTTCCAAAAGCAAGATGCAAAATGATTTCCCTTTTCTCTAATAATAAAACAGTACCTTTTACTTGATCCCAACTAAGATATACTGTAATTAATCTGTATTGGAGGCAAAACAATACTATTGGATTTAATGTTTAAATGATCTTCTAGTAGACTAAAGGCATGAAGATCCAAATTACGGAAAGATCTGTTATCCAGAAAACCCCAGGTACCAAACCTGTATTAACAAGGAGCACAGATATATATATATATATATATATATATATATATATATATTTTTTTTTTTTTTTTTTTTCCTCATATACAGGATGTTTAAATGTAGTCTGTCAGAGCCAATGAGACATGGGTAACTAATTTGCCTGATTTAAACCAAATACAGAAGCATCCGACAGCTCATATAGAGGAGGAAAGTACAGGTATGGGATCTTTTATCCAGACAGCTCCCAATTACGGAAAGGCCATCTGCCCTAAACTCCATTTTATCCAAATTATCGGGGGTTTTTTGTTTGTTTTTTTTAAATGTCCCTTTTCTCTGTAATAATAAAATAGCACCTTTTACTTGTATATAAATAGTCTTAATTGGAAGCAAAGCCAGCCTATTGAGTTTATTTCATGTTTAAATGATTTTCTAGTGGACTTAAGGTATGAAGATTCAAATTATGGAAATCCATTATCCAAAAAAGTTATACAAATGTAACTAAGTAACTCACCAAATGAGGGAAGAGGCCCAGGTGCACCGCCCTGAGCCTTCAGCAAAGGGAGCAGTTCAAAACCAGAAAATTGTAGAGCAGGCACTTGAGTAAAGGCAATTTTCCACCAGCCAGCAGATATAGGTAAAATTTTTGTTTTGTCATCAATACAGCCTTACACGTTTCGTGTTACCAACACTTATTCATAGGCTAATGACTGGTAACACGAAAATGCATAAGGCTGTATTTATGACATAATAAACAATTTTACCTACGGTATATCTACTGTCTGGTGTAACATTGCTCAGATTTACTCAAGTGCCTGCTATACAATTTTCTGGCATTATCCAAAAAAACCCAGGTCCCGAGTATTCTATATAAACAGGTCCCATACCTGTACCTGGTTGTACCTACTGAGGTCATAGGTGTTTCCTTGTGATGACTAGTCCAAGTCACACACACTGATCTGTTTTGTGAATGCAAAGTGTTTTATTGAGCCAATAAAACCAGATTTACATTCACAAAACCAATCTTGGACTGGTTATAGATTGTTCTTAGCAGGGGGTCTTATAGGCTGTTTAGCACTCGACACCTAAAAAGATTGATCGGTTAACAGGTGGAGCACTCTATTCTTGAGTGGAATTGTCTTCCTTGTGATGACTAGACTGGAGGTTCTGTTGGTGGGCCCTGTACTTTGATGCTGCTTTCCTTTAGAAAACATCTGAAGTTTCAACATGAGCACATCAGATGGCTTTCTCGGCTAAGTGAACCCAGCCACAGAGAATGTTTATTATGAATCAGACAGGCAAAATGATGTACTTTCCTCTCCCCGTTCTGTAAACCAAACCTTTGACTACTATACAATGATCATTGTCCACAATGTTGTAGGGCAAGTTGAGTAGTACACAATGGTCTAGATCAGGTAACCAGAAGATAATGACAAGACTTGTAAATCATCATCAACCTGAAAGCCAAGAGTATCCATCCCTGATTTAAAGTAGCTTCTCAACCAGAGGTATGGGGACTTCTGGGAATATAATTAGCTGTTTCCTCTTCAGAGACAATATTTGTAAGATGATACATAAATAAAATACAAAACATAAAAATGGGTCAAAGAGATAGTTTTACACTGCACTGAAATTGTATTGGTTATACCAGGTTAACAATATCCAAAAAAAAATCATATTTCCACAGGCAATTTTGCAGAATGACGGCTGTTCTTCGTGGGGGTCATCATGTAAAGCATCCACCATACAACAGATTCCAAAGAGCTCTGCTGATCCTAATACTATTGCATTTCAAACATTTCCTTTCAGCGACCAAGGAAAAAGCAATCTGGCTAGCTGGTCAGTTTCCTACATCTGGCACACAAATATAAATAGGGAGAGCCTTTGGGAATTCTTTATTGTGTGAATTTTCTTAAGCATGAAGTCACCTCAAGAAAATTCTCTCTTGTATTGTCCATGGTTCCCCATGACTTTTAATAGTAAGGCAACACTTTAAGTGAAAAGAAAGATTTAATTAAAATCTTGGTTTGAATGAGTTTCAGAAGGTTTCAGCTAGAATCTTTAAATTAAAATCTTGGTTTGAAGGTTTCAGCTCCCAAACTGCTCCCAGCATATTTGCTGGTGATTGGACATGAGAAAAATGTATTGACATCTAAAAAAAAAAGGATGAGTTCAGCTACAAGTTACAGATAACTATAGCTTTGTTTTACTGCATCCTTCATCCACTTTGCTGGTTCACCAAAAAAGTATATTGGTAAACAAAATGGTCTATTTGGCACAGGCTAATCAATTTTATAAGCATTATTTATAACCATGTACTACAAAACAAAAAAAAAAAAAAACTGCGGAATTCTCAGTGGCATAATCAGCCTCAGTATAAAGATACTTAACAGGAGTGAGATCATATTAAATTACAGACGTACCAAACAAAAAGGCTTTTAGAATAGCAGGTGAAGTGCTAATTAATGTAGCTGCTTAATTATTCACTTACACCTCTGTATCCGAGGTCCCATTCTATTCTGAGCTCAAGAAAACGACTAGTGTGGGTTTGTACCTTTAGGCTAATGCCACATGTAGCTTCTCCTCTGCTGGTGTTTTTCTCCACCTCATTCTCATTGCTCCTTACCTCTGAGATTCAACCCTTTAATTCCTCTGCAGAACATATTCTTGGAGCATGGATAAAATGTGAGTCTAAAACCACAGAAAAGTAGTGCAATTATTACCCTAAACTACTTACCACTTAGACTGTAATCTCTGCTGGGCAAGCACATTATTCCTCCTTGTGACTCTTTACTCCATAATTATTCTTCTATGTACCAGTATATAACTGTACATAATGTATATTTTTTATTATTCCTATCAGTTCTGGTAAAAAATGCATTGCTTTCAGTTCTCATTTCTAAAGGCAGTAATTTTATGTATGCCCTGCATTTGTTTAAAGTTTGTGCACACAACCCTTCAAAAATATTTGGGGTTTAGGGTAAAGGGTGTTATTTTGTAAACCAGAAATGATGTAATAGCGGAGGAGATCCAATTTATTTTATATAACAAATGTCTACTAGTGTCCCCTTCTATTTTCTAAGCTTTTAAAATGGTGACTGGAAACAACAGAGTAAGAAAGACTACACTTATATAAGTGTGCTGTTCACCTATTTTGGTAAATAATGCAATATTCCACACAAGGAAGGGGAAGGTAATTCAAATTGAAGTTTTCATACAAAATAAATCTCTTTAAAAAGAGCACCATCACTATATCCATTGGAAGGATCCAGGCATGAACCTCCAAATTAGGAATCCAATAAGAGTGAGCAGCTAGTTGTATGTGAATATATTGTTTCAATTTGTTTTTCCAGTCTTAGTGCACTGACAAATGTTTGTTTTTGGGCCCCAGGGTGGTGATTTTTTCATTGTGTTGCTGCATGCGGAACCCTTAGTACATTGCTGCAGAAATGTGAGGCAAAGCACTGCATTGCACAGATTAAAAGGAAACATGACATTGGCATGTAATTCAGCCAACAGAAACATTACGCTTGCTACACTGTGAATCCTAAAATGCCCCCTAGCATAATCATAATCATGTAAAGAGAGTGAGTAACCACTAAACACTGCTGGAGTTATTGGATAAACAGTTCAACATGTTCTTACAAAAGATGCCCAAACCCACGAGTGTTACTGTTCCTCTAGATCTGGAGGAATTAAAAATGGCAAAGTAAATATTAAATAAATTCTTTCCACAGCTTTTTGGGCCATATACATCTGCAGAAATAAAAATGAAGTACTTCAGGGCCCTTAAGAGTATCTGTTCCCCAGTAGCACAGTGCAGCACCAATCCATAGCTATTCACTGATGGGATGTCTCATTGGAAAGATCAACCTGATATTATTGAAATTGTTCTTTAGTCCTAAAGGGATCCTGTCATTGGAAAACATGTTTTTTTCAAAACGCATCAGTTAATAGTGCTACTCCAGCAGAAATCTGCACTGAAATCCATTTCTCAAAAGAGCAAACAGATTTTTTTATATTCAATTTTGAAATCTGACATGGGGCTAGACATTTTGTCAATTTCCCAGCTGCCCCTGGTCATGTGACTTGTGTCTGCACTTTAGGAGAGAAATGTTTTCTGGCAGGCTGCTGTTTTTCCTCCACAATTTAACTGAATGTGTCTCAGTGGGACATGGGATTTTACTATTGAGTGTTAGATCTACCAGGCAGCTGTTATCTTGTGTTAGGGAGCTGTTATCTGGTTACCTTCCCATTGTTCTTTTGTTTGGCTGCTGGGGGGGGGTGATATCACTCCAACTTGCAGTACAGCAGTAAAGAGTGATTGAAGTTTATCAGAGCACAAGTCACATGACTTGGGGCAGCTGGGAAATTTACAATATTTCTAGCCCCATATCGGATTTCAAAATTGAATATAAAAAAATCTGTTTGCTCTTTTGAGAAATGGGTTTCAGTGAATAATTCTGCTGGAGCAGCACTATTAATTGATTCATTTTGAAAAAAAAAAATTTTTCCCATGACAGGATCCCTTAAATAAAAAAAAAGCCCAATTCGGATCACTCATCAGTGTGTACCAAGGCATAGCCAATGCTCCTGATACAGGCACCAAATAAGGGAAATTGGTTGGTCTATTTTGCCCATTACACATATACAACATATTCCAACAGACGGTTGTACAGTTCAGTGAGAAACCACACTGTAAAACACAAATCTGTGCATGTGGCTAGCTTTACGAAGTGGGAACAGATGGCGGCCAGGTGCAGGGCCATTTTGATGAAAGCAATAGTTTTTCATGCAATTATATTTAACAAAGCCTGTTATAGAGTCCTCCAGGACTGGTTTGAGAAGCTCGTCTTTCAGTGAAGATTTTAATCCATGTAATTCAGCCGAGCCCACACACATGCAAGGAATATGTTCCTATTTTAGTGCAAACTACACCGTTAAAATGCTACTTCTTCACTGATCTTCCGCTTAAGTCCCTAATTTGTCATACATCTGTCTAATGTATTTTTGTATCCAGCCACATTTGCTAGTAGGATATTCCATTTGTTGGTCAACCTTTCATGTTTGAACGTCACTCACATTCCTTACATGACTAACATCCCCCATTCTCACTTCTCTGCACACAATACTTTCCCTTCCCCTCAACCAAAATGGCTCCATCTCCATCAACTACCTCACCCACCCATACTTGTAAAATGTTATAATTTTATGCTTTAATGGCAATGACATGTGGAGCTTGACCCGTATGATCATACTCAACCTAGCACAGTAGCCATCAATTTTGCCCCACTGATCAGATTGCCATATTGTACTATTTTCATACATATACGAATCTGCATACAGTACAGGTATGGGACCTGTTATCCAGAATGCTCGGGACATGGAGTTTTCCCATAATCTTCATACCTTAAGTCTTCATGATATTCATGTAAATATTAAGTAACCCCAATAGGCTGTTTCTATTTCCCATGCGGATTAATTTTATCTTAGTTTGGTTCTGCTTCCAATAAGGATTAATTATATCTTAGTTTGTATCAAGTACAAGGTACTGTTTTATTACTACAGAGAAAAAGGAAATCATTTTTAAAAATTTGGATTATTTGGATAGTCTCTATGGGAGAAGCCTTTCAGTAATTTGGAACTTTTGGAATAATGGGTTTCCGGATAACGGATCCCGATGTCCGATGGGTCTCTTTGCACCCCCTACAAGTGCAGTCCACTCTGCACAGTGCAGTGCCACTCTGGCAGAGAAACTCTTGATTGTTGCTTTACCTACCTTTCATAGCCAAATTTGTGCTTAGCGCCCTGCTTTTTCATCTTGCAACATAAATTGCGTTTTTTAAACTTTCAAGACTGCCTGCAGATGCATTTATTGAAAAGAAACAATTTACATCTATATTCTGTGGAATGTGCATCGGATTTCTTCTCAACCCATCTGAAAACGCTGCTCCGGTCCAAGAATATAAATCTGGAGAGCAAATTTGTGGATTATCCTGATGAGGGTTATTTGTGTGCTAAAATTTATATTTCAGAAAAGAAACTCAACTCGTTCTGTAAGTCAGTTTGCCCAGAAACTGAACCACAGGGTTGGCAGTGTGTCCAGGCACATCGTACAGAAACCAAACAATAATTATAGCACTTATTGTAACAACCACAGAAACTTTAAAGCTTTGCATTTTTTGCTTTGCATCCCATATGTGTGATTAACTTGCGGGCAAGAACTTGTGAGCAGAACCCAGGGGCACTAAGGTACTTGTCTTTATAGGAGAAGGAAAGTCACTCTGCACTTGGGGGTGCCAAATGTTAGGCCCCTCAAGTGGTTGTATTTACTTACCTGACCGGCCGGTGCTCCTATCAGTAGAAAACTGCACCAGCCCAGGGTCATTCCAGCAAGTGCATGTGCAGTAGAATGAAATAGTTGGTTTTTTAGTTTAAGTGTGGCTCTTCACTCTTCTCCGCTAGAAGAAAGAGGAAACAGCAAGAGGATCGATCCATGGTGCTCACTGTAATAACCCCAGGCTGGTGCATTTTTCTGCTGATAGGAGCACAGGCTGGGGGGAGGGTCGGGTAAGTAAATACATTTGGCATCCCCAAATGGAAAATGACTTTCCTTCTCCTTTAAGTGATCCTCAGTGGACTGGTCATATATTGTGCAGCCTGGCATCAGTTTCCCCATTAGTAGTCCAATTACTTTCCAACATTCCAGTGTGGGTCATTGGCCATAATATATCTTTTTAATATGTAGGTATTACGCCAAAATTCCCTAGATATCCCCTAAAAAAGATTCTTCACAGCAAACCCACATTTCTCTTTAGGTCCCATATATTAAAAATCTCATTAGAATGTGCATTACAACAGGTTTATTTTACTTTTGCCTGGTATTAATTACATAGTAAATTAGGTGGGGAAAAAAACATTTTCATCAAGTTCTACATACAACCTGCCTAACTGCTAGTTGATCCAGAGGAAGGCAAAAACCCTGTCTGAAGCCTCTCCAATTTGCCTTCCGGACTCCAAGATGGCAATCGGACCAGTCCCTGGATCAACTTGTACTATGAGCTATCTTCCATAACCCTGTATTCCTTCGCTTGCTAAAAAGCCATCCAACCCCTCCTTAAAGCTCTAATTTAATCTAATTTATCAGCCAGTACGACTGATTCAGGGAGAGAATTCCACAGCTTCACAGTGTAAAAAACCGCTTCCTAATATTTAGCCGGAACCTCCTTTTTTCTCATCGTTAGATAATTGTTATAATCGTTTGATAAGTTGTGGTGGAACATGGCAAAAAGTCAATTAAAAACATAACCCTGACATTTGCTGAACTGCAGTTTTGGTTGTGGTTACTTTTCCTTTAATGAGTGGGTGTGCTATACTGATTAACAGATGCAGAACAAAATGCTACAATTGCTTGCTACGAGACAAAGCAGCAAGTCATTAAACTTGTATTCTCAGACAGTTATAGCCCTGCTAGGTAGAGAGCCTTGCCTGGCTGCCTGGAAAGGAACAATAGTGATATAATGTTTGGCTGCAATTATGATCGAGGGTTTGGCAGGCGGCCCGGATCCTGACAGCTTTAAAATGATGTTGAAACACTGTGTGATGGAAACAGAAAGCTTCGGTCATTAGAACGTACGTTGTACAAGGCGGGCAGGTTTTTAGCAGACATATTGCTCAAGAGTGACATGCTTGGATCGCCATATTTTCTCCTACATATTATACGAGGCAGCCATTAAGCTCATTGCCGGCAGGAACTCTCATCTAGATATAAGCCAAGCTGGCGTACTTTACTTATAATTTCATCTCATATTCTGCTACTCATTAAAATGGCTCCACGTGCATAATTTAAAGCACTTGCAGTATTTGTGTTCTCTATTGCATCTTGCACAAAGAAGCAGAATTGCTTTGCTGTAGAGCTTTATCAGCTTATGAAAATACTATTTCATGGGAATGTCTGAGCAAATGTTATTGGAAAACAAGTTTATAGATAATGATCCTGGTTTTGCACTAGTTGCAGTCACCAGTCAAAAATTCCACTGCAACAGAACAACGCCAAGGTTGCTGTGTTACTGCCAACACTGCCGTTCCAATCCTACAGTTAGGCCCATAAATACTTTTTTCTAATTTTGGTTCTGTACATTACCACATTGAATTTTAAATGAAACAACTCCGATGAGCAAAAAGATTTTATAAAAATGTGAGGAACGAAAGCCTTTTTTAACATAATCGCTTCATTTCAGGGCCTCAAAAGTAATTGGACAATTGACTCAAAGACTATTTCATGGGCAGGTGTGGGCAATTCCTTCGTTATGTCATTATCAATGAAGCAGATAAAAGCCCTGGAGTTGATTTGATGGGGGCGGGTGCTTGTATGTGGAAGATTTTGCTGTTAACAGAAAACATTCGGTCAAAGGAGCTCTCCATGCAGGTGAAACAAGCCCCCTAAGGGCAGGACTACATGACGTGCTTGGACCCAACACGTCGCAATGCGTTTACACGTCGCAATGCGACGTATCGGATGTTTTACATAAAACGAAGTGAAGGAGAAATCGCATGTTACAACTACATTGATCCGACTGTCGGATGATAATGCAGTACGCACTGGTGAACTCAGCAACGCAAAAAGACCTGGACCTAAATCTTAGTTGGGATCAAGTACAAGGTACAGTTTTATTATTACATAGAAATAGGAAATAATTTTTAAAAATCGAAATAACTTGGATAAAATAAGAGTCTATGGAGTCGCCTTCCCATAATTCAGAACTTTCCGGATAACGGATACCATACTTGTACCCTCAAGTCAATATAAATGCAACTGTGGATCCAACGAAATAGCAAAAATGCAAAGGTGCAATTTCATCACTCCAGATAATGTCTTAGTTAATTTTGGCCTAAAACCTAATTGTGAATAGTGAAAGCTGCCCCAGCCTTCAAGTAACCTGCTTTTTGGAATGGCAAAGGGATGTCTGGGATTTCAGGACCTATTGCCCCTCGCTGCATTTAACATATTTGGGGATAAGATTCTCGTGCCATTTGAAGTGTGCCTCTCACACACCTGATAAAATTAAATGAAATGCCATGGAGCAGTGAAATGCAGACTTCTACTTGTCTCCTCTCTAAGTGCATTAGCTGTGGCAATTTTCATTTTAATATTACAGGTATGGGACCTGTTATCCAGAATGCTTGAGACCTGGGGTTTTCCAGATAACAGATCTTTCTATAATTTGGAGCTTCATACCTGAACTCTACTAGAAAATCATGTAAACATGAAATAAACCCAATAGGCTGGTTTGGCTTCCAATAAGGATGAATTATATCTTAATTTGGATGAAGTACAAGCTACTGTTTTATTATTACACAGAAAAAGAAAATCATGGATTATTTGTATAAAACGGAGTCTATGGGAGACGGCCTTTCCATAATTCGGAGCTTTCTGGATAATGGGTTTCCGGATAATGGATTCCATACCTGTATTAAAAGCTGTGACTGGTAAATAGGGGTGTTTTGACCACTGCTGCCTTTCCCTGACCGCAGTAAAACTCTACCCCCCCACCCCTCCATTAGATATAGCCCTTACAGTAAGTACAGTGGGAAATGGCAATCCCCACAGAGGACAAAACACCTGAAAATACTTTTGAATGTAACTTTACCTTTGCCATTTGAATCATGTAACTGTGCGAAAAACACATTTTTTGGAATTCTGTCTACCACAGGGAATAGGATTTCCCACAGACAACAAAATGCCCCTTGTGTTTATCCTTAAAGTGTATGAGACGCAACGGGCAAATTGGGCCTTTTTGCCTCTTAAACATGAGGCTGTTCCTCCACCAGAATGTGCTTTTAGCAGAGGCAGAGCAGTGGTAACAGCTGCTGGGGGGGGGTTGACTTACATTGTAGCAGTAAAGCGAGGCTTTGGAAGTGGAAGTGAACAAAATAAAGATCTAGCAGCCAAAGGGGAAGTGTTTCGTTCCATTTTAAAGATTACTGTGCTCAATCATGTAGATATCAATCCAGGAACAATATTGTTGCACATGGTGTACACTACAGCACAGCAGTCAGGCATGGAGGTCATTAAAAATGGAATATGCACCGTTGTTCTTTCATCTTGGACAATATTCTGAGAAACTATTTACAAACAGTTCACTGTTTACACAGCAATATTCATTTTTCTAATTAATATTAAGTGGCAGTAGCCATATTTGTTTGCCTTTGAGGATGCATTCTCCATAGACAACAACACTTAAAATAACAGACAGAAAACACAAATATGATGCTTGCCGAGTCGGTTTAAAATGGTTGAAAAATTGCATGGTTTGTGATCAATAGCTTGGAATAATCGGATTGCTGGGAGAATGCTCTGCCTATAGGTGCTGTGGGTCGGCAACACTCAGGAATAGCAACGTGAGCCCTCATTTCATCTGTATCAACTCTACTTTAGAATTGATTAGGTTTGCACTAGCAAATTAATGGGGTTGTTAAACTTTGATTTAACTTGTAGTATGATGTAGAGAGTGATATTCTGGGCAATTTTCAATTGGTTTTCATTTTTTTTATTATTTGTGGTTTTTGAGTTATTTAGGTTTTTATTCAACAGTTCTCAAGTTTGTAATGTCAGTAAATTATCCTAGCAGCCATGCGCTGATTTAAATAATATATAGGAGAGGGACTGAATAGAAAGATGAGTAATGAAAAGTAGCAAAAACAATAAATGTGTAGCCTTACAGGGCATTTGTTTTTTAGATGGAGTCAATGACTCCCATTTGAAAGCTGTTGTAAAGAGTCAGAAGAAGAAGGCAAATAGTTCAAAAACCTATAAAAAAATAAATAATGACAACCAATTGAAAATTTGCTTACAAAATGGTCATTCTTCTTATTCAGTCTTCTTTCAGGAGTTGAGTCAGATAGTGATTAACTGTTATATCAAATATATCTTATTGGGAGGGGCTTTATTTACTAGCAGATGAATTAGAGCTCACCCAAATAACTCATTCCAGTACAAACAAAATCTTACAAAAATAATTGCCTTTTGCACAAATCCTGCATGTAGAAAGACAGGATTTCTGGTGAGATATCATACATCTTCTAGGCAAAAGGAGCCCCCCTATAAGATATATTGGATCTAACTGTCGATGAATATCTGACACCCAACTGCTGCATGAAGACAGAATGAAGATAAACAGATGCTGAGAGAGGAATAGTTGTATGTATATTTTTATTTGTATAGCGCTCCATGAGGGCAAAGCACTGTACAGCAAAACAATAAATTAGTAGTAACAAACAAGGGTTCACTGCATAAATAAGTAACAATTACTGCATAATTAGAAACACAATTCACATAAATAAAAAAAATTATATAATTAAAATACAGATTAATTGCTCGGTGTCAAGGAGACTGAGGACCCTACCCTGTTGGGCTTACAGTCTAAATGGGAGAGTAACTTACGGACACAATTCGGAGGGGTATTAAAGCGCTTTAGGTTACAGTTGGTGACACCGTCATATACAGGTTTTACCCAGGTGCTCCCAGAGGTAGTCTTTGAGTTTTGTTTTAAAGACATTGAAACAGTGAAGATGAACTTGATTATTTAAGAAATACAGAATTTTTAATTGATTGTATTTAGAAAATGTCTTATTTCAGTATGCTGAGGCTTATATTAAATTTTCACAATAGTTCCCCTTTTAGGGTGAACCCTTTAAACCCGTTTCAATTACTCCCAGAATACCACAACAGCTTTATTACATGGAGTTGTTGGTAACAAGTGTCTACATTCATATTTTGGCCCTTCTCCCTGGTTGCAGTTCAGGGTTCTGGTAAAGTAAATGGACCTGGATCTGGTATTTTAGGCATACATATGCACCATGTTATAGCTACGGAGGCTGACCGTTCATCCCTCACTTACCTGCAGACAAGAGTAGCAATGATGACACACCAAGCGGTACAGCAGCAATCCGCATTTGTGTTCTCTTCTGTTTTCCGGTGACGGCAGCAGAACCAGAAGGAGTAGAAGAGCAGGAAGAGAAGGTCAAGAGCCAGGCAGGCGAGTGCGACACAACCCAGAAGCATCAAGGACTAGAAGAGATAAGCACGTTTTATGAGACCATCATATACAATTTTGTATACTTTTCACATTTGTTTAGCAGGAATCATACAAAGCAGCACAACAAAACACTAATTGTTCCATTAGAAAATCCAGCCTTTATTCATACTTCACAATATATCACTGAACAGTAAAGGTATAGTTCTTGAGATATCCATGTTTCAAGCAGAAACAATATGGCACCTTCCACCTTCACTACAAATATCCAGTGATGGGGTGTTCCACACACATAATACCTGCACAGCTGATGTAAAACATAATTATTCCAACCCACCAACTGTTAAGTATATCAAGTGTTAATGGGAATACAAGGAGTGGGATTTAAACAAAGTGGGTGGAATAGATTATCGAGCTAAACTCACCATTTACTTAAGGAAAGCGTGATAGCACCTCCAATACTTTCTGTAGGCAAAACTCCTACGTACCAATACATTGTAACATGAAAAGATTAACTCATGCCAAAAGCACTGAGTCACACACTGACTACATCTCTGCACCTGCCACTCCCATCACTGTAATTAAATTTACACATAAACCAGGAACCAGACACAGTACAAACAGCACAACACAACTAGCAGCTAATTCAAATGCCACATAATCCCCAGACAAGAAAAATAATTAGAGTTCATGTTTCTCAAGTTCAAAGGAGCAGATATCGGTCCAATAAGCTGTCAACGGGCAAAGTTGGCAGCTTTTATCAGCCCCTTATAAGAAAGGGAGGAAAATGGTTTCTATATAAATGACTTTAGTCAGGGTGTGGAGCCTCCATAAGGGAAAGGGCACACCTGGCAATTCGGGGAGATTTAGTCGCCTGGCGACTAATCGCCTCTTTTTTGGGGCGACTAATTTCCCCGAACGCCTTCCCTCTGTCTTGCGTCAGCTATAATGAGAAGACTTCGGAATACGAAGCGTTGCGTGTGCCATGCCGCAGGCGACTTTTCATTATAGCCGGCGCAAGACAGAGGGAAGGTGTTCGGGAGATTAAGAACAAAGAAGAGGCGATTAGTCGCCAGGCGACTAAATCTCCCCGAATCGCCAGGTGTGCCCTTACCCGAAAAGGTTAAAGGGGATGTCCACCTCTGGACAACCGTCCAAATATGAACAGGCCCTGTCTCGAGAAACATTTTCTCAATTAGTTTTAATTTTGTAAAATCAGCTTACGAGTGGAGGATCACATCACTCACATTTCTCACACTCAAGGTTTCTTGCGTTCCCCATCCGATCAAAAGGGAAATGCAGGTATGAAGTGCTGCTGCTCATGCCACTTAATTTCCATATTTTTGATACAACTGGTATAATTCAGATAATAATTATTATCATTATTATTATTACTAAACCATTATGTTTTTATAGTCTACAAAATTGGGTTAGAAATCAAGCCTGGAAATTTTAGCCTTAATGCAGTGGTGGGAATAGGGAAGTTTGAAAAGATCCTAGAAAGGGTTAGTAAGTGAAATAGCATTCATTCTTCAGGCTGGTAACCCTCACGCTTGACAAAGGGGTTTACCCCGAAACGTTGCACCTTCGCAAAATAAACTCAGCAAGGGCTTGTACCTGATTGAATGAACCTTCGGGTGCCAGTGAAATTCTTCTTACTTATGAAAATGGAGGTTGCCAAGGCCTCCTTCATCGTGCACTGGGTTGTCGTTTCTTGGAAAGCCAGGGTGTGCAAGAGTGGTCATTTTATACTATCCCTTACCTCCAGGGAGTGTTTAGTATTAACAAAATTTCCGTGGAAGACAAGTTTTGATTTGGTTTTGTTTAGGCTGCAAACCTCAATATAGAAGAGTTATGAAGACAAGGATTATGCAAGGGCAGCTTTGCAAATGTGGCATTTTGCTAAGTAAATAAATCCTTGCAGAGAGGTTCCTCTTATCAGTCACATGAATACAATCCTGAGAACAAACTATTCTCGACCTATGTCCACTGTGCATTTTTGTCCTCTGAGTAGAGAGGACATTATATAGAAAATAGAAAAAGCCAGCAGCTTTCCATGCCGAAGCCTCTTTGCTGAGGGCATTTGTGATGCTTAGGGTTATATGTTATTTAGTGATCTGGGGAACACACACGTGCGTGCGTGTTCCCCAGATCACTAAATAACATATAACCCTAAGCCTTCTGCAAAGTACTAATGTAAATACACTTGAGACACTTTAGAGGTTATTTATAACAGCAAGATCAGTTGTGCACCCACACTTCCCCCTGCAGTCCGTTGTGCATTATATTGTATACTTTAAAGGTACTTGCATCAAAACAAAGTTTTTGCTATTCTATGCAGTTGCACTTGGCGGCGCTCATTCCTTTCTGTCTTCTGTTCCAAATCAAGAGCTGCTTCTTCTATGGATTCAGGGGGAACCCTGGATAAACCTCCAGACCAGGTGGTAGCTCCAGGGATCCCGTAATGCCCTGCGACAAGAGGTGTGGTGCAATTGTGTATAAATAATTGGGCACACACACATCACTAGCACGTTGAACACCAGATATCGCATCAACCGGACTTCGGTGCAATTGCATTTGATTTGTGACAAAAGTGCATGCGTGGTTGCTTTAATGGCAATAAACCAGGTGTGATTGTGTCAGATGCAACAACACGCTGCGAATGCAACCATGCTGGAATTGTGGGGAAAAAACATGGTAATTTCCCTCAAAACTGCACTTTGCTCTCGGCACTTGCGGAGGTAAATGAGCTCTTTCTTCTAATGCTTACACACAAAATACTCTGAAAATCCACTTTTATTCACCCTGCCCCCCAGAATCAGATTAGAACTTGATAACTTAAGGTCCCGATAGACGCAAAGCTCTTTCGTTGGTGAACGATCGATTTCAGTGCAATCCAACCAATCCGTCAAATCAAACGATCGCGTAGCTTACGATTTTTCATCCGACATCTGTCAGGAAATTGATCGGCCAGGTTAAAAAAAAATTATCGGCCCCAGTGCAATCTATCTATGTTTGCAGGGCCAAGCAGGCAGCTACCCTTTCTGGCAATATCGCTTGAAATTGTCTTTTCAGTTGATGGACAAATTGTACATTTAAACGATCGTTTCAAAATAATCGCGGGCTTGCGATAATGAAAAGATCTTTTAAAAATCTTTACATCTATGGCCAGCTAAAGCAACAAAGACGGTACAGCCCCCAGTACTCCTCTGCACTCAATACAACCAAATCACCAAACTGATCCATGCCACCATATTCACCAGGCAGGTTCAAATTTAAAATAAATGATGTCATACAAAGAATTCCTCTTCCCTGCCAACAACATAACCTCTACATTGAGGAAGATAGAATGCCAGCAATATATCATCTACACTTCAAAAGTTTATTCAAAAACATGTTCTATAACTTGACAACAGGAACAAAGTTCATACTGTTTGCCATGCAGTTTGGAAGCCCACACAATGGTTTGTTTTAAGTGGCATAAATCCATACTTTGTATCAAGCCAAGGCAACAAGTAGAAAAGTACTCCATTGTCTTTATATCTTTGGAAAAAAAGTTCTCTAATACAAGTTAGAATATTTGGTTGAGGCCAGATTGTGTGCATGACTTTATTATAAAGTGCCAAGGACTTTATAGATCTACACAAGAGCCATGAATATCTTGTAAATTACATCCTTATAAACTGTGCTTAGTGATGTCATCCGTTATAATCTGTGTTTAGTGATGTCATTTCACATGGCACAGTGAAAATTGTATTATAATAAATAAAGTACCCCCCCGTTGTAAAATATTAGGATGTTAGAAATCACCTTGGAGTTCCATGACCTGTGTTTATTTATATAAAAAAAACCTCAGCCTTCTGTTCTTACATAGTCATGGAACTCTTTCTTATATTTTATAATAAGGGGTACATTATTCCCGATCACAACAGCCATGAATATCCTGGAAATGATATACACTTTTTATATTACTAAAAATTCTATATACTTACCAACGGTACTTAGTGGTGTAATTTCTATCACATGACCTACTGAAAGTTGTGTATTGTAAAAAATAATGTACCCCCTGTTGTAGGTAAATTAGGATATTATAAATCCCTTTTCAGTTCCATGACCATATAAAAGGATGAGGCCGAAGGTGACTTCAAATATACTTATATTTTACAACTGGGCGTACATTACTTTCTACATAATTGGCAGAGGAAAAGCAGCTCAGTCCCTCCAGCTGTTAGTACAAAATTAAAAATCTAGGAGGCAGACATGCAGCACAGCTTCTCTATGGAGAATCCTCCTACATAGCCATTACCCACTGAGTTACAGACACAGCAGCTGCCTAGGAGATTGCTATTTTCATCCCAGGAATGCAAATAATTTAAAAATGTCTCAGAATAGATAAAGCTAAATCTGACGGGTTTCTGTCCCCTTTAACACAAACTGGAAAACAAGCACTCCGCAGAAAAGGAGTGATGTAGGACTAAGGACAATATCCGTTTTTTAAAGAATAAATTTAACAGCACTTCTGTTGGAAACAGTGTAGCTTTATTCAAAGTAGAGTAAAGGCAAAACCTTCTGGAGAAACCACAAGTTTGGATCACGGACAATAAACTTTAATGAATGAATGAGTAGCAGTGAATGTTATGCTTGGATAAAGGGAAGTATGCCTAACAATACCACCAGACCTATTAATACTCGGGAATTTTACAGGACTAATCAGCTGAATATTATAAAAGACAATTATATAGAGCACGTTTGCACATAATTATAAACTGCTGCACTGTATCTTGTTCCAGTGTAATGATCATGGGACTGTGAGGACTTATACACAGGTCTCCCTCGTATAACATATCCCCCTGGCTTGCACTAATGCCATTGTGTAGCTGAGGTTACACATGTTTTATAAGATTTGTTCCAATATACATTTTTAATAGGAAATATAACTGGAGATTCCCAGGCGAGCACATCTGGTTTCTAAATGAACAGGAAAACGAAAGAGATTAGGTAAATATTTATACACTAAGAGTCCTTATATTAACAGGCACTGGTAATAAAACCGTAATGAATTATATATTGTTTTACACTTATTTATACGGGTTTCATAGGGTGCAGAGTAATGGAAAGCTAGAGAAAGTGGCTGAATATTTCAAGTCAAGATTAAACAGAAACAAACCCAACACCAGCATCTGGGGCTTAATGTAAAGCAGAAGGAGGCCTTCCAATATCAACAATACAATTGAATAAATCAGCAACGCATTGTGTTTGGTAAATCTGATAAATTACTTCAATATAAAGCAGAGCAACTGAAATAAGAAAACATATGAACAGACCAAGATGAGCTTTATCCTTTCATAGACGTAGTGGCAAACTGCAAGTGCGGCATTCAGGCAAATTTGAGTTGTTTGTTGCCGATTTCTGGTAACCCACACACACTTCTTGATAACCGCCCAGAACACACTGAGCATGTGCAGAGTCACTGGCACTTTAAAGATTGACTAATAGGACCAAAAATGGGGAGCTCCTGTGCACATGGACCATTACTGTGATACAATTCTGAGCTGGTATATTAAGTTCATTATATAAAATACAGCATTTCCATTTATATTCTATTTCTAACTCCTTTAAACAAAATGCAAACAGGGAAACTGAAAAAAAGTTTATCCAAGTTTTAACATGACCTTGTACTTTTATCACAGCACCCACACATACATGTTATATAACAAACCTCTGAATTAGAGAATACTATTAGAGAATACTTTCTAATATGTAGGACCCTGTTTGATATGGACTTATAGGTATGGAACCTGTTATCCAGAATGCTAGGGACCTGGGGTTTTCTGGATAACAGATCTTTCTGTAATTTGGAACTTCAAACTAGAAAATCATGTAAACATTAAATAACCCCGATAGGCTGGTTTTGCTTCCAATAAAGATTAATTATATCTTAGTTTGGATATAAAGTACAAAATACTGTTTTATTATTACAGAGAAAAGGGAAATACTTTTTATAAATTTGGATTATTTGGATATAATGGAGTCTGCAGGAGACGGGCTTTCGGTAATTTGGAGCTTTCAGGATAATGGATTCCATACCTATTATAAAGCTCTGTGTAACTTGCTAGCTCAATTTAAAATAAATGACAATATTTGCTCATGTTTAATTGCACCTTTCCCTGCTCTGCCCATACCCACACCCACAGCTAATGCCATGTCAGTCATCTAATGAGGTTCTTGGGCACCCACTTATTCCAGTAAATTGGGAACAAGCTCATGCCCCAGGAGTAAGTAGGATGCTCAAGGCGAGACAAGGTTGGTGAAGTTGTGATAAACGCCTACAATGTGACCAATAAAGTTGCTATGAATTGTAATAGGGCTAGTAAGGCCATGGGATTTACAAGGCATGGACTTTACCTAAATCTATGAATAGCCCATCCCTTTTTTCATGCTCGGATATGAATGTTGCAGATAGTGCCATAGGTTTTTTTTTTAGCCATTGTTCCTAGAGATTCAATACACTGCCTAAAACATGAACGAGATTTCAGTTTGCCAGGGAAAAAAAAGATAAAACAAAGAGAACAGCATTTAAAGAGAATCACTGTAAGTGCACACTAAAATAAAAATTATATTTACTTGAGAACATTATCCCCTTTTAACTTTAATTTTCCTTTAAAGGCAGTTGGCTACGATGAACAATACTTGAATGACAATTACCACTTGACCCAGAATTCTGGCACATGCTACAGTCCTGAGCTGTGTGGGCCTCTTTAATTAGGCTGAATACAAACAGCAGACCACGAGTTAATCACCTTACATCATCTGGCCAGCTTACTTTAAACAGATTTCAGCGACGTGATCCAAGTTTAAACTACAGCTGAGGCCAGGAAATGCTCTCCCAGCTTCATAGGGCTGCTGGCGTCTAGGACTTCAGCCTATTCCAGTCTCTGAGCTGGCAGCCCTCCAGCATCTCTTGCTGTCGTGAAAAAAGTCTTCTGCACTCTATTGCCTCCGTCAGAAAAAGTTATACCTTCCTTAGTGCAGTGCAGATATTATAATAATAATAATAATAATAATAATAAACGTTTAATATTTCCAAAGGCAGTGCTTTCTAAACACAAATTCATTCGAAAGCCAATGCTTATTACAAACCAACACTTGTGGCTCAATTACATATATGCTTGGTACATACATGTTCTTTGGTCTATAATGAACGCCCGACTCAAAAACATGGTTATGTCAAAAGATAAGTCTCCCATCCTCATATTTATTCATATTGGGGAAAAAACTACTAAGGGCAATGACACACAGAGTAACATGACTCCCACCATATGTCGCGGCTACAAAACTCAAGAAAATACCCTGCCATATACAATACGGAGAATTGTCTCTGCTAAAGCACTCAAGTTGCTCAAAAATGCATACTCTTGTGGCAACTTCAGGCTAGACAAAGAGATTTGTTTTCTGAAAAAATCTGCTTTATCGTGGTTAACTAATTTCCTCATCTGCTTTCACCCTAAGAATTTAAGGGCCCTGACATGAACAAAGGCCACTTTGTTCAACAGGTACACTTCTACAACTGATAAATTTATTATTAACTGCTCAAACAGTGATAGAACAGAAGAGTTTTTGTGCCTACCCCTCTCTTCAGTCCTACATATTTGGGTCAGGTTCACCTTGAGGTGGTTTGGTAGCTTTACAATTTAATGATCATAACTTTGTAACAAACAAAATTGAAAATATATACATTGGCACAAATACTAAATTACCAATGAAACGGGACCAGAGAATGTGCATTGATTAATCCCCTTTCTTTTACATATTTGTACTTCCATTGTACTTATTTTACTTAGCCTTTGAGTGCTCCCTCAACTCCATTTTTGCATATACCTGCTCTTGTAATCCAAGCCCTAAGCAACACGAGTGCTCAGCAATTACCCCCAACAGTCTGAACATAATGGAAATTAATAAGAGGAACTCTAGTAGCTTTGAAATTAGAGGGATTTTGTCATAATTTTTTATGGCTTACTTTTTATTACTCAATTACACGGTTTACCTTGCAAATAATTCACTCATTTAAAATTTTATTCTTGAACCAACAAAGGTATTTTTTTGGCTGTAATCTTGATGCAGAGGCAGCCATCTCAGTGCATTGTACATAGGAGCAAGCACTTCAGGATGGAACTGCTTTGAGACTATTGTCCCTTTTCAGTGTACTTCAATGCGAGCCAAATCATGCTCTTCACCTAGTGGTAGACATGCGAATAGTGTCCAAGCAGGAAAAAGCAGGGTCTTGGCAAGGCAAAACAAATCCTTCAGGAGAAGTGTCAGGGAGGTTCTATCTGGTTAGCTGCCCATTGTTCTGTTGATAAGCTGCTGATGGGCTGGTGTGGGGGGAGGTGATATCCAACTTGCAGTGTAGCAGTAAAGAGTTACTGAAGTTTATCAGAGCACAAGTCGCATGGTTGGTGGCACCTGGGAAACTGACAATATGTCTAGCCCCATGCCAAATTTCAAAATTAAATATTACAAAATCCGTTTGCTCTTTTCAAAAATGAATTCCAGTGCAGAATTCTGATGGAGTAGCACTAGTAACCGATGTGTTTTGGGAAAAAAAAAAAAAAAAAAACATGCTTTGCTGCAACAGTATCCATTTAAGCAAGTTCCTCAGTGGCCCCCAAGACTGAAAAAGCGAACAATCACAGATTTATAGGATTAAAGCTTGTTTGATTTTTCCTTATTGATACTATGAATTGGCATGAGCTGGCTCTTGAAAATTAGACACTATTCAAAAATGCTACATGATGTTTGCATTGAAGAATTCATCTTTTCCAGTATGCCAAAAAAAATAAATAAATAAAAAGATAAAATCTGGAGCTTTTCAGAAGAAAGAGGAAATGAATGCAGTGATATGTATATTGTTTTCCAGCCAATGTGTGAAACAATAGTTTATACACGTCTTGGATTTCCGCTGGTGCCAACAAAGATAATTTCCTTAGAAGAAAAGTAAGATTAAATATAGATTGCTCTTATGAGCCTGCGCACATCATGCGTTAATTATGAAGACTTGGAATTTGGGGGGAAAAAACCTCCCAAAAGAAAAATGCGGGACAAATCCCGTTTAAAAGATAATAGAAAATAGCACATCAGATGTCCATTTAAAATAAAGGGCACGCAGGAAAGCATTGGTTGGGTGTGGTGCCCTAACGCAATGTAATAATATAAACGGCACATAGAAGGTCATTGGTTGGATGTGTTGGAATAACACAATGGACAAGAAAGAGAAATAAAGGTAAATATTACCAATACAAAGGTCCAAAAACTCAGACACAAAGCTGTCAATCCCAAACAATGGGTCAATACAATGAATTACTTTTGCATTACTAATGCCTGCATTATGCATAGATAGTAACAACTTCTATGCGCAACACAGCATATGATAAAGGGGAAATTGCTGCTAAAATAGGGAATATAAAATAGTCAGATCATCACTGACCATATACAATAGGAAGTAAAACTGCACAGATCAACTTATTTGTAGAAAGGGGATGTTCAGCTATTGTAACTTCTTTCTTGCACTGTCTGTGTTAAACATCTTGTGACCGATATTGGAGTGCCACATCCATTTCCCCATGTTATTTCTGGTTTAGACATTACAGCAAAGTTCCTCTCGTTTGCAGTCTGTGGACCAATAGAAATACTGGAACTAAACAAAATGAAGTCATAAAGCTGTGGATGTGGTGCCATCTGAAGATGAGAGTAATGCTGGCCATACACAAAGATCTGCTCGTCTGTCGACATCGCCAAACGAGCGGATCTTTCCCCGATATGCCCACCAACGGCAGGGCTATTTTGGGGTAATCCGTACATTTGCCCCTAGGGCCGATGATCAGATTACAACAAGGAGCAATGAGCTCCAATGGGTCGGTTGCCGGAAAAAATAAACCTTCCTGATTGATATCGTTGCCAGATATCGATCAGAAAGACTCGTCGGAAGCCCCCATACATGGGCAGATAAGCTGCTGAATTGGTCTGAAATCTTTATCTGCCCTTGTATGGCTACCTTAAGACAGTAAGGGATGTGAAGAAGGCAGCGTTTCTGTTTCCCACCCAAAACACACATATTCTAGGTCTGGGATCCCCAACCTTTTGAACCCATGAACAACATTCTGAAGTAAAAGTAGTTGGGGAGCAACACTAGCGTGAATCATGTTCCTAAGGTGCCAAATAAGTGCTGTGATTGGCCATTTACTAGCCCCTATGTGGATTATCAACCTACATTAAGGCTCTTTTTGGCAGTGCACCTGGTTTTTATACAACCAAAACTTGCCTCCAAGCCTGGAATTCAAAATTAAGCACCTGCTTTGAGGCCACTGGAAGCAACATCTAAGGGGTTGGAGAGCAACATACTGGTTGGGGATCACTGTTCTAGGTAGTCATCCTCTGCAGGACTCTAGCCAGTGTGTGGGCCCAAAACATTTGTCTTACTGAACAATCAGACCCTTGTTATTTTAGATTTTGACCAGAAATTCAATCAATTTAGGAATGAAAAGGATGGGGATGTGGTCTGCAGCTGCTGTGATGTAATTTTTGGTCCAAGGGTCAATCAGATAATCCAAATCTTTAAGCAAGTCTGCCCAAGTACACCCAGCTTCTAAAACCAAAATTAACAGGTATCCTTTAAGAAATAGGTTTCTTGACGAGCATAAGAATAAGTGCAGCAGTCCCATTAAATAGTTAAAAGAAAGTGAGCGATACTTAAGTTGCTCTTTAAAAGCATTTTTACAATATTTCAGGTTCAAGATTTTTGTATAATTAAGCATTCTGCATTAAATAAATGAATTCTAACATGAATTCTAGTAACATTTTATAACTTTTTTAAAAAAAAAAAAAAGTTCCAGAAATGTGTGATGTGTTACAGTTCTCAGACTAATGAGGTTAATGGATGAGGTTTCCAAACAGCTATGGAGAAGCCAGCCAAGAACCCAAACAAAGGCACACACTGACAATACTCGATGCCTGTGAATCAGGAAAGAGTGGCTTTCCCACTTTACTACAGAAAGAAAATAAATACTCTTACTCTGATTGAATGTGATAACAGACCTTAGATTGTAAGCTCCACTGGACAGGGACTGATGTGAATAATGAACAATCTTTGTAAATGCACAGTGCAAATGTTCGAGATATATATATATATATATACACACACACATATATACATATCTACATATATATATATATATATATATATATATATATATATATATATATATATATATATATATATATATATATATATATATATATATACACACACACACACACACATATATACATATATATATACACACACACATATATACATATACACACACATATATACACATATATATATATATATATATATATATACATACACAGTATATATATATATATATATATATATATATATACACATACACAGTATATATATATATATATATATATATATATATATATATATATATATATATATACACATACACAGTATATATATATATATATATATATATACACATACACAGTATATATATATATATATATATATATATATATATATATATATACACATACACAGTATATATATATATATATATATATATATATATATATATATATATATATATATATATATATATATATATATATATATATATTATATATTATATAGAATCAACAATACATTAGTAGCATTTGTTTCTTTAGATGGGGATCAGTGACCCCCATTTGAAAGCTGGAAAGAGTCAGAAGAAAAAGTCAAAAATTCAACTATGAAAAATAAATAATGAAGACAAATTAAAAGTTGCTTAGAATTAGCCGTTCGATAACATATGAAAAGTTAACTAAAATATGAAGCACCCTTTTAACTGCACTCCAAGATTATTGCAGTTTATTGCAGTTTATGTATTAAGCGCCAGGGATTATCTACAGAACTGTATGAACGAGGGAGATGGGAATTCTGTTATCAGGAATTAAAAGCGATAAAACTAAATTCTGTGGGAAGATCACTGAATGGCATCGTGCATGTTATTTTGCAGATGTTTTGGCTGGAGAATTCCACCCACCAGTGTATTCTGAGATGAATCCACAGCACTTGGTAGGAAAATTCATTCTAAACCTCTTATCAGCTCATAAATTGTATTACAGTAGTTTAACTGGATGCTGAGCGGCTAAAAGGAAAGTTGCGTTATGTGCCCACTCTCTCCCTCCCACCCCATCTGGCCAGCTTTTATTTCTTATGTAAAATGCATAGTGGAATCAAAATGAAATGGCTATTGTAGTTTATCGTTTGAGCTTACATGAGAAAATATTGCCTGGCAGTCATGTGACTAATTCCTTTCTAATACATTTCCAAGTTTCTTGATGGGGGCTCTGTATACAGATTCCCTGTATATTAGAATAGCCTATACAGAATACCCTAGGTTAGGTTAATGTCACAGTCGTAAACTTGCTCATGGTCTTGCACCAATGAGGAGTATATCCCATACACGAGCAGATATAAGCTGCAAACAGATAAGTCGGCGGCTTATTGGGTAGTGTATGGGGCCCTCAGACGGGCTTTCCCAATCGATATCTGGTCAAAAGTCAGGCAGATATCGATCAGGAAGGTTTAAAAATCCGACCGCCCTTATTTTCCTCATCGTGATTCGATGGTTGGGCCCTAAGGCCCATAATCGGATCAGCCCAATATAGCCCACCTCAAGGTGGGCATATGAGGGAGAGATCTATATGTACGGCAGGCTTTAGTTGTACCAAGAATTGTGCATGAACGCAGCATTCTGTTTTTGCTGCTCAGCCCTGCTCCTGTCTCCCCTTCAAACGCCATAACAGAATTTTTTTTATAGAACACCATAGGACTGCATGCTGTATTTGCAGAAGTGCATAGTCCCGCCGTATGCAAATTATGCAATGCTAGCGCATCTTCGATTGGATTGCCGAAGTAACGCTAGCGAAAATTCACCAGCGTTCAGCGCCCTGGATGCAACTTCGCACTTTAGTGAATCAGCGTTGTCCTAGCGAATTAACGCCTGGAGAAGTGTTGCGATGGCTGCGAAGCCGTCACTGGCAAATTTTCGCCGGTTAGGGAATTTGCCCCCATTTTGGAAAGCAGAGGGACTCCAGAATGACTTTAACATGGAACAAGACGAGGGAGGGACTGAATGACTGCCAGCCTATCAGATATGATCATTTTTTAATCTATTTTTTATACTGATGTAGTTAAACGGGTTGTTCACCTTCCAAATACTTTTTGCAGTTCAGTTGTTTTCAGATTGTTCACCAGAAATAAAGGGTTTTTGTTTCCATTTGCTTTCCATTTTGTGTTTCCAAAATTGAAGTTTAAGGTTTAATGTTCCTGTCTCTGCTGTTTCAGTCTGGCAGCTCAGTGAACCAGGTGCAGATTCTAAATGGTTACAGTTTGTTACATTAGTTGATACATGTCTCAAGCAGCAGCATCTGTAGAATATTAGTAACTATTGTATCAATTCTAACCTCTGCCTTTAATGAAACTCAGGGATTCTGCTCAGCAGGGACAAAGATAAGAAATATATCAACTACATGTATCAATTTAGACCAGTTTACAAGAGTTGGTGACCCCCTCCCAGAGCTGCTTTAGAAAGACATAAGAAGGTGAAAAAAAATTAGAAAAATGGTCACAAATAGAAAATAAAAAGTAATTCTGGTGAAGTATCGGAAACCAACTGAAATGAAAAAAAGTGTTGGAAGGTGAACAATCCCTTTAAACGCAGAGAAAAATAAACATTTCAGATAGTAAAACAAGTAGAAGTCAGACAATTCCCTAAATACCTTGCCAGATTCTGTGATTCTCTTTATTTGGCACTGAGTAAATTGGAGTTTTTGCTGGAGAATAGATGATGCCAATAGAATGTTCCAATGGTACAAGTCACCACAGAAAGATATATTACATTGACAAATAACCAGTGAGAATTATTACATTTATATAGACATGATATTTAGAACATTCTCTTTCATTATGCAAAATAGTTTTTTTTATTGTGGTGGAATCCTCCTGAAGGATACTCTCTAACACAATTGTTCAGACGCTCCATGAGTACATCTGCTAAAACAATCTCCTATGTTTGCTCCTAGCTTGTAAAGTGGTAACATGAAAGGGTTTTTATCACGGGTATTCCCTTAATCAGATAGTACAGACCTCATCAGGAGATACCCACTGTAAAAACCATTATGTTACCACTTTATAGCCTTGGAGCAAACAGAGATTATGGACTTATCTATGATGACATGCCCTCTAAGGTGGTCATACACAGCCTGTTGGATCACAGACCTGTTCTTTGATGTGGTCCCGCAATCCAACCGCCCGTATTCCATTCATTATGATCTGATTGTTGGGTCGGGAGAGATGGGCACCTTTAGGGTCAGGCCACACAAGCAGATTCGAGGAGATTTGTCGCCCCAGCGACAAATCACCTATTCTTTCGAGGCGACAATCTCCCAAAACTGCTTTCCCCTGCCCTCCGCCGGCTAAAATGAAAATCGCCTGCGGCAATTCGCACCTGGCGCTTCATTTTCTGAAGTCACCCGAAGCTTCCTCACGAGGCAACATCATGCACTGACCAATATCAACGGTCCATAGATATCATAGTGGTCTTGGCACAATGGAACCGAATAACTGTATTCTCGTTAATCCCTTTAACAATACATTCTGATCAAGAAGTATAAGAACCTTAAAGTGGAACTGTCACCTACACAGAAAAAGCTGCATAATGAAAGTCCTTTGCAAATTAAATATGAAACCCCAAAAAAAATTTCCATTAAAACATCCATACCTGTTATAAAGGTGTTTAAATATCTAAACTGTCAATCAAATTTTACCTGCCCCGCCTCTATGCCTGTGGCATAGAGGAGGGGCAATCCATTAATTTCACTTTCCATTCAGCACTTCCTACATGTCACTGCTCTCCTCATATTCCCCCTTCCCTCCTCAGACTCTATAATTGTGTAGGGCACTGCACATGGACATTAGGTCCCCCATTCTGGTGCATACACAAGATTTTGGGGTGATACACAATTTCCCTTAATAACCGTGTCCACAAAATGGCTGCTGCCTGCTTGCTGTGATTGTATAATTCCAAGACAGAAGGAAACAAAATTTAAATAATAAATACAGTGTAAGTAAAGTATATTTTGCTCAACTAACATGATAGAAAAGAATTTGAAATTATTTCCTAGGATGACAGGTCCCCTTTAAGGGAAGACTGGGTTATTTTGGATGCAAGGCAAATACATGCAATTGCACTTTTAACAACAGAACAGAAACAGGTGCAGGTGGTATGGGCTGAAAATTTGTGGTTTTAGTCGCCAAAATGAAGCACCATTGAGAAACATTTTCCAAAAGCAGACTGTCTTAGTCAAGGATTAAATGGTGATTGAATACATTCACAGGTGAATACTGATCAGTCATATTCATTACGAAGTCTTTGACTAGGGAACCATAAAATGAACTTGATTATCTAATCAATATGTCCATTGTGCATAGATACAAAGTAATCTGTTTGCACTAAGTACAGCCTTCCAACACATTTTATCTGAATCATTAAATACTATCTGGAAAAAAAATTACATTTATTGATATACTGACCTGTTCGATAGTGTAATTATGTACAAAGTATTAACTTGAATTGAGGGCTAGAAAATATATTTTCTCATAGTTCATGCAAAGAGTACAGACTGTTGCCGTTATCACTTGTGTGCATTGACTCACTACGTTAGTGATAGCATTAAAATAACAATGTAGCAGATTTTAGCTACTGATTTGGCTCCTTCATTCTGAGTCGGTCTTGCATGGGGCACTCCAAAACGCCAACCCAACCGATAGGCTGACAATTGGGCAGATATCGATAGAACAGGTTTGGAAATGTCATCTGGATGATGACCACATCTGCTCGTTGATGTGGTGCTCATCCCGATGGCCTGAATTCCCTACGTTGTGATCCAGTCAGACCAATATTGGCCATCTCAAGGTGGGCAAATGGGAGGAAAAGATCTGCTAGTTTGGCAACCATGTCCAACAAGCAGATCATTTATTGTACGGCCACCTTTAGGCAAGTATCAGATTGGATACTTTCCCATTGGACGTGCAATGCTTCATATACTCATATAAAATGTCTGTTTGCTTTAAGCTGGCCATAGACACAAAGATCGATTCGTACAATTTTTGGACCGTGTGTGGAGAGCCCCGACATTTTTTGTCCGGCAGAGATCGGTCATGTGGTCGATCAGACAGGTTAAAAGATTTGTCGGCTGCGGGTTATATCTCTGCATGTATTGCCGATCGTACAATTTTCAGAGGGAGACAGTCAATAGCTTAGGTCAGACATAACTATCGTACGATTGCTGTCAGGGGCAGAACATCATCTGATCTGTTCTTTTGTACTTTATTTGATCGGAATGGTTAGTGGCAGGTCGGGAGATGGGAAAGTTTGCGTATATGGCCAGCTTTAAAGTCATGTATGGTTTTGAGGACTAACGAATGTGTGTTATGTTGTGCTGTCACCATCTCATCTGTTTTAGATAGAAAGCTTTACATTTAGCTCTATGGGAAGTGATAGGAGGGTGGACTTATTTTTGACTGCCACTTAAGAAGCCACAATAATCTTTTAGATTGTAAACTGATTTGAGCTGGGCCCTTCTTACCTCTTATACTGGTTATTTTTTATTTTTTGTATGTATCTGTATGTTTTACAGAGCTTGTAGCTGTACAGACATTGGGTCTTTATAAATATGTGTTAATAATCATCTCTTGGCTATGTCCTGCCTTTGTTTGCAGTTAGGTCTCAAAATGTTCGAGAAGGCACTCACTGGTGGAGCACTGCAGATGGAGTTTCCTAACAAAATTAAAGGATGGTCTGTCAAAACCTACCCGCAACCTGGTATATTTAGTTTTTCAAACACCTGAATATTATTTGTCATATATTTGATACAAGAGTCACTAATTACAAAAGGAGAAAACAAACATAGGCTGGGCCAGGGAGGAGGCATAATGAGAAAGTGAAACAAACATGAGCTATGAATGGCAACTGACCATATAAGGTAAAAGAAAGTGGACATTAATAAGCAGTAAAAATCTGCTCTACATGATCCTAATTCAATATTCATCATTTAAATGTCATTAAAAAAGAAAGGATAAAACTAAAGAGTGTAGCCATGAGCCTGAAGTAATTGTTCATCTCCTTTGTAGCTTTGCATGGACAAAAAAAATGGCAGTCAACCTTCAAGACCTATTACAGGCAGTGGCTTAAATCACGGTAACTGCTGAAGCATCAGACAAATCAGTTAATGCTGTATTGATCTTGCTGAAATATGTTAAGTTCTGACCCATTAAAAAAAAATTAAATGTGAGTTAGGAAATGGAACAAGGCAACAATATGATAAATTGGCAAATCACTAGAACCTGAGCATGATCGATTAATTTCCACTTCATGGACCAATATGTCAGTTTAGAGATAAGACTTGCCCATGGGTGAAGTGTGTGCAAATTATTTCAGATGGAACACCTTGAATGTAAGCAGCTGTTGGACACGGCATACACCTTCCCTGCATTTATTTTAAATATTAATTGGTAAATATGCATGTGGTCAAAGACCCCTCAAGTAATTTTTCCATCACACTCACCCCACACAAATATCTATACAAATATCTGCTCTCCAATGTCTTCCATAAGAGAATCACACAAGAAAAGGACAAACATCAAGCCAGTCCACTAGTACATACAAACAGAAGGAGCACCGCCAATACAGCTGCACCATAGTCTTTCTTAATAGTATTCTTCAAAAGCACATAGGTACCTTCTCTTCATCCAGCACTGCGAGTGCAGAAACTCAAAGCCTAAAACTATATCCTGCACTCAGGGATAAGCTGTAAGATTTAGCAAAGGTCAAGTTGTGTTTTCTGGAAATATTAGAGTTTTTTGAGGGTGGTTTCATTAAAAACTCGAAACATTTTCATGTTAAAGAAAACAAAATGTTTTCAAGATTTATTAGCTTGAATACAAAAATATTCCAGCTAAAACCTATCGAGGTAATGCAGAAGTCAATGGCAGAGGTCCCTTGAACCATTTGAAGGTTTGTAGCCTTGATACATCTAGCACCACTTAATGATTTTCATGAAAATATTCCTTTAGGGAATAAAAGTTAGGTGCACGCAATAGGCAGCCCCATTCTAATTTCTACCTCTTCTTCTGCAACGTCAGCATGCTCTGGATGTGTTTCTTTCTTGAAATAATAGTCCTTGTTCACAGGAAAAGATCTGTGAAGAAGTTCATGAAGTCCAACACTGCACCAAATATTTTCAAAACTAGATACATTTTTGTTAAAGACATCCGTTATGTCCATATTATTAGAACACTTATAGAAATTTGGATGTCCTAAGTCTCATAACCATTATAATCATTACTTATGCAAAGTTAGGTGGTTGCCAAATAGTGATATTGGGTAGCTACTCCTCATATGTAGAAGCACTACAATATTTTTGGGCTACACAGTGCTCCGTAATACAGGGTATAAAACTAATTATTATCAGGAAATATGTGTGGGGGGGTTTAGGTAAATTGCACCCCTAAAGCCAAATGTCCACTGAATAAAGTAAAACAGGTACATCAGTGGACAGTTATTTTAAATATTAATTGGCAAATGTGCATGTTGCCAAATTTCCCTCAAGTAATTTTTCCATCACACTCAACCCACACAAATATCTATACAAATATTTCCACTGGCTTCCATTAGAAAATCACACAAGAGAAAAACAAACCTCAAATGTTCACTGAATAAAATAATAGAGAGGTACATCAGTGGACAGATAAGGTTATCCCTATTTGATTAAGTGGAAACGGATATACTGTGCCAAATCAATAGCTCAGCCAACCATCTGTTGTGAAATGGTCGGAAGGGGTAGGTCATAATTTACTTTTATGGAGACATCAATAAAGACAGAACATAAAAAACATAATTAGTACTAATCCAAGTTACACAAATATATCCTGATACGCAGCAAGGACATTTTGTGACAAGAGTGGCAAGATCAGTTTCAGATTTATTCCAGAAAAAAAGACCCAGGGCTTCTGCAAATTCAATCATATTTACAGAATCATCTGCAAATTGAAGGGAAAAAAGTCAAACATTGTCCTAACAATGAGAAAACTCCAGCGCAATGGCACTCACGAGGAAACTTCGGGCAACTTCGGATTTCGAAGCGCCGAGAGTGCATTGGCGCAGGCGATTTTTCATTTTAGCGGGTGGAAGGCAATTCGGGGAGAATGTCGCCCCGAAGAAGAAGCGATTAGTCGTCAGGCGACTAAATCTCCCCAAATCTGCCCGAGTGCCCCTGAATTATATTTTAGCTTTGTTACCCTTCAGGAATCATGCAGAGATGAGCAGACATCCAAATGCAAGGGTTATACTATAAATACATTGATCAGCAAAGCAACATGATGGAAGAGCAATTAGGGGTTGTGTATGGGCACCTTATTGGTGGGTGGATTGTAAAACCTATATCTAAACAAAGATTGCCAAATAAAATATATGGACGCTCCAATGGAAATGGCACAGGGTCTGCTGTATGAAGAACTCCTGCCTGAGTGACAACCAATTAGGACCATAAAGGCCTAGGGCCCACGATCGGATCAGCCCGATATTGCCTGCCTCAATGTGGGCACATCAGGTAGAGATTCGCTGGTTTGGAGACATACCTCTATGGCCACCTTTACTCCTAAAGATACAGAATTTCATTAATAGCACTCTATTATGTTCCTTTAGTCTGTGCACATCCTAGATCAGAACCACATGCCTCACACCCTGCTTATTTAAACGTACAGGTACGGGACCTGTTATCCAGAATGCTCGGGACCTGGGGTTTTCAGGATAAGGGATTTTCCCGTTATTTCCTCAAGTCTACTAATAATAAGGATTAATTATATCTTAGTTGGGATCAAGTACACGGTACTGTTTTATTATCACAGAGAAAAAGGAAATTTTAAAAATTAGATTATTTGGATAAAATGGAGTCTATGGGAGATAGCCTTTCAGTAATCTGGAGCTCTCTGGATAAAGGGATTCCAGATAACGGATCCCATACCTGTATAACAAAAGCCAAATACTGGTCATACATGGCAAAAATGCTAATTTGGGGGAAGTCTCTAAACAAGTTGATATTTGGGAAATGTGGCCACCCACACTGACAGATTAGTGCAGTCTTTGACAATACGATATTCTACCCAATCAATCAAGTCTCAATCACAGAAGCTTCAGGGGCTGCTGCTGTTGCTGACTGCCACCAACTTTGCACTTACCTCCAATACTCATATCAGGGCATGGGCACATCAAGTCAAGAAAGGGCACCTGTAGACTGAAAGAAGGGCTTTGAGGGACTAAAAGGGGACAAAACAATGACTTCTAAGGAATGGAACAACCTATAAGCAATGAAAGATGTACAAAATAATGCATTACAAAATGTTTAATCACAATTCATGTCAATCGGATAAATACAATGGCAATACAAGATTTCTGTGACTTTAGCCAGTTTAGTAGCCTCTGTGAACACCTGACTTGTGGGATTAAATTCACATCCCTCCGTGTACCTGTTTATGCTTCCTCGCCTTCACCTATATCTCTATCTAACATGACACACAGTCACTGGATGGATCCAGGCAGCCACTTCTTCATCGAGTGCACATCTTGGCTCCCTGACCTCATTCATCTTTTCCGCTTCACTAACCGTCCTCTCATGCAGAACATTCACATGCAGCTTTCTGCCCTGGATCTAGCCCAGGAAGCCTTGTGCAGGGCTGTCTAGCAGAATTCTGCATCTCTGCAAAAACACAAAGCTGTATCAGGCTTTAGAATATACCGAGCCACTAGCCAATAGCTTTAAATGTAGGGTTTTTGATTGTAAATGGTCATGAAAGAAGATTGTTACATTTTTGGCTAAATAAATATATCAGAAATATTTTCTATTTACCTGGTTTTATTTTTACACTGAACTGTTCCATACAAGGCCATACGATTGGATTATAATGGCAGTATTGGAGCCACGGAACTAGCAGATGCAGTCCTCGGTTTAACAGGAAAATCAAAACTATTTTTCATCCAGATATTGGTCTGTTGGGCTTGTCGTAGGGCCTCATACATGGTAGATAGCAGATAAGCTACAGAATCGGTCTAAAGGATCCGATTCTTAAATCTGCCCATGTATGGCCACTTTTACATCAACCTTGCCCTGGTGGTCAGTCAGTCTTGATCTGAACAAATAAAGCTTGCCATATATAGATCCTGCATGGTCACCATATGAGCAGATCTTTTCCCGATATGCCCACCATGAGGTGGGCAATATCAGGCAGATCCAATTGTGGGCCATAGAGTCGAAAATCGGATCAAAACGTTGAGCATACTGGTGATCAGATTGAGGACCACATTAATAAACCAAAGCGGTCCTTGGTCTGACAGGATTTTTAACCCTGCCTGGTCAACATCTGCCCAACTTTTGGGCAGATATTGAAGGGGAAGCCTGTTGGAGGGCACCAGACAATCTGTCGACAGCTTATATATGCTCGTGTACGGGGGCCTTAAGACTCCAAATATACCAAGAGAGCAGTGTGAAAAAGACTTCGGTCATGCTACAGAACTTCATAATCCATCAGCCAGAACCTAGACAAGATATTTCCTAGATATTTATAGAAATGAAGCAGTCTGGACAAAAGTAGTCTGGAGATGTATGTATGTATACATACTGTATATAACAGGATCCCAGGGGCCTTTTGCTGCTAAAGATTCATTTTAGACTGCAACAGCAAAACTAAGGCATGTGAATTTGGTCACTGTGATTCTCTTAAGATCTGCAAGCAGCCAAACCACCCCTTTATGGCTTGTTACTAGGGATATCAAAATTGGGGGTTAAACTGGTTTTAAATCTGAAATAACGTGGAATCTGACGATGCACTTAAAGTCAGTTTATATCCTGCAAGTTTAACAAGACATCGGTGGCCATACAAGTTTGGCTGCCGTAAAATGACTTTATAAATGAATAATGCCTATAACTAATGGAAATTAGTCTTGTTACATTTCAAAGGAGATCAGTAACAATTGTGAAAACAAAATATAATAAAAATCTTTGTTTTTAGTATATTTCCTGGTCATCGTTTTAACCTTCTGATTGGTCAGTCTTAGTATTCCAGTTGAAACAAGACCTCATTTAACAGAGTTTACAGTCATTTGCCGGTGAGGTCAAGCAGCAGATGTGAGCATTTCTGGACAGTTTGGCGTCAAAAAAATCCCACATGGTCAATATAAAGAAGTCATCTCTGCTTAATGCTTACCACTAATATCTGCAGAGTTTGGGAGGTACTGTGGGGAAATGTATGTGCCAGAAGACCACTTGTTACATTCTGCTCATAAATAAAGCAATATAAAATTCCAGATCGCAGCCACAATGCAAAAATACATGACATAAGCTTCCTGAAGCCATGCTTCATTAACTGTGGTCTACTGATGTTGCTGAACTCCAACACATAAGGGCTCATGCACGTAAGGACCAAGGGTAAGAAACAAGGACCTGAACCTTGGAGCGATTATCCAGTATCCTTGGTGACATATAGGGGTTATTTATTAAAAAGTTATATTTTAGAGGTTTGTGAGGCTTTTTATGCCTTGAATAAACTCACAGCTCTATTGGTTTCTGATTTATGAAAAATCTCGAATGGAAAAACTCAAATTAGTGTAGTCGGCATAAAAAACTAAAATGCATCCGTTATCCGGAAACCTGTAATCCAGAAAATGCAAATTACAAAAAGGCTGTCTCCCATAGACTTCATTTTATCCAAATAATCCAAATTTTTCAAAATGATTTCTTTTTTTGCTATAATAATAATAATAATAATAATAATAATAATAATAATAATAATAAAACAGTACATTGTACATGATCCAAATTAAGATATAATTAATCCTAATTGGAAGCAAAACAAGTCTATTTGGTTTATTTAATGTTTATATGATTTTCTAATAGACTTAAGGTATGAAGAACCAAATTACGGAAATATCAGTTATTCAGGAACCCCCAGGTCCCGAGCATTCTGGATAACACTCAAATCGATGGAATGGATCATCATGAAGGCTACAAACATCTTCAAATGGTTTAAGGGACCTCTGCCATTAAATTCTACATGACCTTGACGGGTTTTAGCTGGTGTTTTTTCGGATTCAAGCTATTTCCAGCTTCGGGTTTGCTAAATCTCGAAAAAAAAAAACATTTCAATTTTTTTTAAACCTGAAAATTCAAGTTTTTGACCAAAAACTACGATTTCCCAGGTAAAAATCAACTCGACCTTTGATAAATAACCCCCATAACAGCAGAAGGAACTATTGGTTTCTTTGAATATAATAAAAAATTCTATGCCCCTTTGATAAGAGCAAGATAAATGGAGCTGGTAGGTGGATTCAGGGTGGACTGGCTTGCAGATATATAATGAATAAAGTACCCCCTCTTGTAAATTATAAGGATATTATAAGTTTCAGAGGAGTTTTGTGACCATTTAAAAACACGAAACCGAAGGCAGAGTGCTTTTATACAGGTCATGGAACTCCGAGGTAACTTCTAATATCCTCACATTTTGCAACTGGGGGTACTTTATTTATTATAATACACAAGTTTTATTGAGTCTTGCGACAGAAACGACATCACTACTCACCATTTATAACTGATGACATCAGTACTCACCGTTTATAAGGATATCATTTACAAGATATGAGATACAAGACATGGCTTTTGTGTATTATATATGCATACACATAAACATAGACCCTGGAATGTGCAGCAGTAGCCTCGACTCTCTATTCGCTCAAGCCTCTTCACAATACACTGGTACAACAGATACGTCCTATACAGTAACCCCCTCCATCTTTCGGCAGGGAATCATCAGACAGTCTTTTAAGTTGCATTTGGAGAGGTTTTGTTAAACAGGAAAAGTTAATAACTCTTGCAGACTGCAATCACACTGATATAGCCATGAGAACTCACCGAAAAATACACAAAACCTTGGCTTTCCCACACAGATTCTCCAAACCCATAACACCCTCCACACATGCTTGGGGGGGGGGGGGAGGAAGGACGGAAGGACAGCATAACAAGGTCTACCAAAGAATGTAACAAAAGCCACAGCTATGACTCATGAACTTCCTTTCAGATACATCACCCCTATGGTCGGAGGAATAATTCCAAGAAAACAGATGATTATTATCCCAGATACCATGTAAACATACACATCTACACACACTAATGAGCTGCAACACTATAAGGAAAAAATTCTTCTTTTTCACTGGGTTGAGCCGTCAGATGACCAAGTTGAAAAGATAAGCAACTCAAGATCGACTTCTGACCCCACAAATAGGTTCACTCCATTCATATCATGTATATCGCCCAAAATACACAGACACGTCCATAGAGTGGTCAGGTATGGACCCAAATGCATGACAAATTAAGTGCAAAAGAGCCTGTACAGGTATAGGATCTGTTATCCAGAAACCGGTTTTCCAAAAAGCTCTGAATTATAGTATAGCCATCTCCCATAGACTCTAATTTAATCAAATAATTCAAATAAAAAAAAAAATCCTTTTTCTCAGTAATAATAAAACAGTACCTTGTAATTGATCCAAACAAGATATAATTAACCTTTACAGGAGGCAAAACAATCCTATTGGGTTCATTAAGTTTTAAATGATTTTTAGTAGACTTCAGAGAAACCCCTTATATGGAAAACCCCAGGTCCTGAGCATTCCAGAAAAAAATGTTCCATACATGTACTTCCCAGGTGTCAACTGCACATGTGTATTATAAAGATATGGTCTCACCCAGCTCTTTATTGCACAAGGGAATGATGATAAACCATACCATTGCCCTAAATCACAGCCAGAATAAACTAAATGTTACACCAATCAATTGCAACAATCAATCAATATCAGCCATTAATATCGGGCTGGATAATAATGAGTGCATATCTCGCAGCAAGGATAACATAATGCATATAAAAATACACACATATATATATATATATTGTCATGATACAGGCCTGTAATAGTTAATAAAACAGGCCAAGGTATCATGAGAAATATTTCTACCAGCATCTAAATCAGACACATAACAGGCCTCTTTTCACTATGGTCAGAGGGGTCAGAGCTGTAATGCCCTCCTCCATGCCCTGGCTGATAAGAGCCATTCCATGGGGAGGGGGGAAGCCCAAGGAGGGAGAACTTAAAGTTCCCAGCAAGACCCTCAAAGGTGAAGTAAAGGTTACATATAATGTATACTCCAATATATTTATCCTTACAGAACCCATACCTGTTGTACGAACAGTATAAAAAACTGATGATGGGTTCAAGGCAATTTCATCTTTCCAACGAGTCCAAACATGACTAGGTTTGGTACTCTGTGTATTAGATATGGATATCTGGGCAGGGGCAGGTCACACAGTATTGATGTTTAGTATCTATGGAATCCAGGAGAGAATTAATAACCAACGAATATAATATCATCTCTGTCCTATGTTCCCATAAGGAGTTATGGTCATTATATTCTTGGTCCAGTTCCTACTCACAGGAGGTCATAAAAACTCAATCTGTGTCCTGCTAGGCCACGCCCCTTACATTCCTGAGAGAGGGGGGAGTGTGCAGTTACCTGATGCCCTGAAATCACTAATAAATAGTCAGCTCTTCTGACTAAACTTTGGATTTACTTTGGAGGACCAATTGCGATTGGAAGTTATCCCGTTTGTTTCCCCTTGCCTCCAGGACCAGGAATTCTATATCTTTGGAGTTAAGTATAGGTTTTCCATGTTTTCCCTTTTATTTTACAACTGTTTGTACTTGTATTATTGAATGTATGTCTCTTTTGTAACATCTTTTTTGTATTTTGCACTGTTATACCTTTTATAATATTAAAGAGAATTTAATAAGATTGTCTTTGATGCTCTAAACGAACCTAGCCTGAAAGAGTGTAACTGTGAGCCTTAACCCTCTGCATACTGAAATACTTGTTGAATCAGTAGGTGTATTGTGAATTATTACCTGTTAGAGAGAACAGGGGAATAGTCACATTAGGTTTCTATCGCCTGTGAATGATAGATGGTGGCAGCGAATGAGTTGTGTGGGTGTTGGTTGGTGTTTGGGGTGCTTTTGTGTTAGTCTAACCTGTGTGCAAGGTGGGTGAGAGACTGAGTGAGTGACCCCTGATAGCCACACCTAAAGTCACGTGCGGTTGGAAGTACCGTGTTCGTGACATATATATACACACACATACACACATATATACATATATACACACATATACACTTCAAAAAGACCAGCAACACCAGGATTTTTGTGTATCAAAACAAAGTGTATTCAATTATTGCATGAATAGCCGACGTGACGTTTCGGTCCACGCAGGGACCTTCCTCATCGCCATGATAATATCGGGCTGGATAATAATGAGTGCATATCTCGCAGCAAGGATAACATAATGCATATAAAAAAAAAAATATATATATATATATATATATATATATATATATATATATATATATATATATATATATATATATATATATATATATATATATATATATATATATATATATATATATATATATATATATATATATATATACACACACACATATACAATTCAAAAAGACCAGCAACACCAGGATTTTTGACGTTTTGGTCCACGCAGGGACCTTCCTCATCGCCATGAGGAAGGTCCCTGCGTGGACCGAAACGTCACGTCGGCTATTCATGCAATAATTGAATACATTTTGTTTTGATACACAAAAATCCTGCTGTTGCTGGTCTTTTTTAAGTATTTGGATTTTTTACCGTGCACCCAGGGAACACGACGTCAGCAGGGTGCTGCCCTAGTGAAGATATATATACACATATATATATATATATATATATATATATATATATATATATATATATATATATATATATATATATACATATATACACATACATACAGTATATATATATATATATATATATATATATATATATATATATAATACACAAAATATCTTGTAAATTATATCCTTATAAACAGGGAGTTCTGATGTCATCAGTTATAATCTGTGAGTTCTGATGTCATTTCTGTCACATGACTCGCTGAAATTTGTGTTTTATAATAAATAAAGTGCTTACTTAGAACAGGGTGCCAGTCTGTGAAGATGAAGCATTAGGAGCTAAATCGATGAGACATTGCACTGTTCCATTACTTACATTGCTCTCACTACTCTTTAAGTGCTAAATGGAGGAGTAAACCCAAATCTAAACTTTTGCATAATGAATGCAATTTTGGTTCTAAGCCACTTCCATTCCACTTAACCCTTGTAATAATTTGAAAGTTATTTGTAAAATGTAATTGCAATACACTGTGTGTCTGTCAATTGCTATACTTTTCATCGTTTATCCGACTACATGTACCACTGAAACAATGCAGCAGCGGTCAGCTTCCCGGCAGCCAAAACTTCAATTCCTAAAATGCCTTGCATGTTCTTTGAATAACATAACTTTAATAAGAACTAAAATCGGTTTTGCCACACATTGTTTTTCTTTAATTTTTTTCTCAAAGGAAACTCCTGGTGTTTTGTCTCACTTTTTTTTTTTTTCCTGGGAGAAGTGCCCCAGATAAAGTTGCAGAATATGTCCAGTGACTGTCAGCCTAACATCAAACAATAATAGAATTGTATGCATTTGCATTAACCTAATGCAGGGGCGGATCAGCAGATACATCCCCAGGATTACACAGATTATGTCCCAGGGGACTCATTGTCCTTGGCTGCTAGCAAAATGAATAGGAGTGGTTAATCGCTATACGTGACAATCACGAATACGTTAGACTGCCTTGACTTTACCATATTACAGGTATGGGATTGGTTATCTGGAAACCCATAATTAGGGAATGCCCATCTTCCATAGACTCCATTTTATAAAAACAATCCAAATTTTCTTAAATAATTTCCTTTTTCTCTGTAATAATAAAACAATACCTGGTACTTGATCCCAACTTCGATATAATTAATCCTTATTGAAAGCAAAACCAGCCTATTTGGGTTTATTTAAAGTTTACATGATTTTCTAGTAGAATCAAGAAAGATCTGTTATCCGGAAAACCCCAGGTTCCAAACATTCTGGATAGCAGGTCCTATACCTAATGCAATAGTTTCAAAGAAAGGAAGGCAATACATAAGCAAAGAAGTTTGAGGCTTTCTAGGAAAACTATGGTTGGCTACTATCCAGCAGATACACTGCCATTAGAACAACATCATGCCTGAACATTGAAGCCAAATTTCTTCAAACACCTTTAAAATCAAGGTTTTTGGGTTTTGTTACATTTTAGTATGAGGGGTACAGTGTTACAGAAATTCAGACTAACTTTCCATATAATCGATCTGTTTGGCTACAAGGCCCTGTTGGACGAGAACCACGTTCAATAAACAATGCCTTGCACAAAGAGGTTTTCTAATCTACGTAATATGTATCTGGTCGATTTTTAGGCACATTAGACAGAAGGCCCTCATATACAGTCCATTAAGCTGCTGACTCAGCAGCTTGTATTGGCCCATATATAACAAGTTTAAGCGATGACAATACAGAACTAGGCAACCATGTCCGTCACCAACTGATCCACATGTACATGAGAAGCCTAGAACACATAATAATAATATGAAGATGCCTTCATTTCAACTGACCGATAGGCTAAGTGCTGAGGAAAGCAAACTACCCCCCCCCACACACTTTAAAAGCATCAACCCCTCCCCACACATAAAGTCGCTATAGGGACTAAAGAGCTTTCACTCGCTGTGGAATGCTCTAACTATGCCTTGCTTTGCTCATTAATATATTGATGTTTCAATGGCTCATGTCCCTTTGGCAGGAATCATATCATCCCAAGGCCAATGAGCAAATATAATTATAAAACAGGTCTCATTTTTGGTATCAATACATAAACGGCTCCCCAGAGAAGAATAAATCCCAGTTCCCAAGGTAACAGTGCTATGAATATCACGTCTGGAAGGTAAATCAGCACAACACCTGTTTCTACATTATTGTATTCACCAGCTGCAGCTACTTTTAGTTTTATTCCAGCACTCTGGTCTTCTGTATCATCCAGCAGAAATAAAAAAATCCTTTCTGCCTTTGAACTCACTATGCAGCAGCATTGGGTATCACTGATTGTGAACTAAGCCACCATCCGGCAGCATAAGACAACACAGAGTGTGAGCCTGGCCACCATAAAGCAACATAGGACAACATCGACTATGAGCATTCCCCACCATTCAACAGCATAGGACATCATTGATTGTGAACCTGGCCACCATTAAGCAGCATAGAACATTATTGACTGTGAACTAGGCCACCAGCATAGGACATCACTGACTGTAAACTTGGCCACCATCCAACAGCATAGGACATCATCGACTGTGAACTCGGCCGCCACCCAACATCATAGCACATAATGATTTTGAACTTTTTCATCATTCAACATCACAGTACAGTGTTGGCAACTCCAGCAGCACAAAGCCTCTAATGTTTGTGAACCACTATGTCAATAAAAAACACATTCTTTACAAAAAAAAAAAACCTGTAACAAAGATTAAGGCTGCTCCTATGTGGCATAGCATTTTTAAGTCTACAAGGGCATCGACACTTGCAAAATGTTATGCCACACAGAAGCAGCCTGAACCTTTGTTACAGGTTTTTTATAAAGAATATGTGGTTTATTGACCAAACAGAGGTCCTCTCAGTGACAACATGGGGTTGATTCCCACTTTAAATCCAGTAGTCAGTTGCAAATATTTAGCTGTTAATACGAGTATTGTGCAGCCTTAACATACCAGACTAAAGTACTGTATGCTGCTGGTGATGAAACAAACATCTCACAGAAAAAACATCTCACAGTAATCCAGTGCTATACTATTCCCAAGAGACTGCAGTTCCATGCAAGAGTATTGTCAGATATTGTGACGTTGGCGAAATCCCAGATGGATAATTACACAACATTATGACAGTACTAATTTAGGCTTAGGGTTACACAGGGCTACCCAATGAGATGTTGCCTCTGTAAGAAGCAAGCTGTAGCATGTTGGGACATTCAAGAGCCCTTGAGATTATCTTAGTTGTGCAGCCAGGGGTAAAAAAAATGAATTGTCTCCATGATCAGCATTGCAGACTAGGCAGCCACATTTTTACCAGTTACCAAAAACAGGGAATTTAAATGCACTTGCTTCATTAACTTATCTCATTGGATGTTGTTGTTTTACATGCCCCAACAAATATCGATAAAGAGTTTCTGCATCTTTCCTGGAAATAAATTGTCACGTCTTAGGGGCAGATTTATTTTATTTATGTAATAAATAAAAAAACTCACCCATGTTCTATTCATTCCTATGGGATTTTTAATGCTGTATTTATCAATGGGTGAAAGTTAGAACACTCTATTTGATGAATACGGTTCTAAAAACCCCATAGGAATGAATAGAAATGGGTGATTTTTTATTAAACTCTAAGCTCACAATTTTGATAATTCTGCCCCTTAAAGGACCAGTAACACCAAAAAATGAAAGTGTTTTAAAGTAATGAAAATATAATGCAGTGTTGCCCTAGACTGGTAAAACCCATGTGATTGCTTCAGAAACACTACTATAGTTCATATAAACAAGCTGCTGTGTAGCAATGGCGGAAATTGAAAAAAGGCTATATGGCACAGGTTAAATAGTGGATAATAGATAACACCAATATGTTCAACAGAGCTTATCTGCTGTGTAACCTGGGCCTTTTCTTCTTGGAATTGCTGCCCCCATTGCTACACAACAGCTTATTTATATACAGCAGAACCCCCATTTATGTTTTTCAGGGGACCAGAAAAAAATGGTTTAAAATCCAGGAAAATGCAAAATCAGGGAAATGTATTATGCATAATATATAGGTGGGACTACAAAACAACAATGTAAAATGAGGGAAAACCTAAAATCAGGGAATGTAAAATTGAGGTTCCACTGTAAACAATTTCTGAAGCAAACAGCAGTTTTACCAGTGCATGGAAACACTACATTATAATTGTTTTACTTTAAAACATGTTAATTTTTTGATGTTACGGTTCCTTTAATGTAGCATGGGTACCATATGGAGTGTCTAAGACAAACTGGGTCTTGCCCTTATCAACTATGCCATGGAATCATTGCTGTTTTTATATTCTATTTTTACATTTTGAGATGGCAAAAATAGAAACTAAAGTTAAGGATGATTAAGAGTGTCACTCTGGGCTAAATGGAAATTGGCAGAAAGTACCAGTGCAGCTAATATGAAGCAAAACTATTTAGTGCCATGGTTAGGCTGCACGAAACAGCAGAAATCCCTTGTAATTCATGAAGGATTGCTTTTGAGCACTTTGGCTACCACTTACACCAAATCACCCTGCCATTACCTCGAATCTGAACCTAATGTCGTGCAGGACGGCTAGTGTTGCACTTCATAGCAATAGTAAAGTGTTAGCAACCTAATTGAGCTTGTATAGGAGCACTGCCCTATTGGACAATGGCAGGATATAAATAAATACTGGTCTTGTACTTTTAATCAAGCATATTACAGTACAATAAACAAAAAAAAATGCTAAAAATCCCAATGCTTTTTTAAAAGGCTATTCATGCATATGTGCATCTTAGAAACAGCTAGGGCTAATAAGGGCTAATTTAGTTTATATACAGGCATCAAGGTTTGGAACACTAACGGCTCTTACTGATGAGCGGTTGAAGCTGCGCTCCCCTGCGTTCCATTTTTCTGCGTTCAGCCGCAGGGGAGTGCAGGAATAGACGCATTTAGCTTTTTTCAATGGGGCTGTACTCACACAGGTGCATGTAGGCCCTGAACGCAGGTTGAGACGCAACATGCTGCATTTTTCCTGCGTTCGGCGCCTACACACGCCTGTGTGAGTACAGCCCCATTGAAAAAAAGCTAAATGCGTCTATTCCTGTGCTCCCCTGCGGCTGAACGCTGAAAAACGGAACGCAGGGGAGCGCAGCTTCAACCGCTCATCAGTAAGAGCCCTAACAGCAGCTGCTACTGCTTTAAAAGAGGCAAATGGTCCTCAATACGCCTTGTCCTGAAAAGGTCTCCGTGAAACTGTAAAATATTAACATTGAACAGATTAATGACAATTCTATATAAAAAAAATCCCCGATTTTGGTATATAAGCACTTTCCAACCAAGGACTGGGGGGGGGGGGGGGGGGTCTGCAGTCCAGTTCTAAAAAAAAAAAATTAAAAAAAAAAAAAAGACAGAAAGCACAGGCAGCAATAGTTTTGCAGAGTCTCCCATGCGTGCAGAACACAGCCTCAGGCCCACAAAGGTTCACATTGTGTCCCAACTTAGCAGCAACAGCAATATTCAGATTGGGACACTCTGAATCGGTCAATCCCTAAGGCATGGACTTGCATGCAAAGAGATGGCTGTAGAGGCTCAGAGTTCACAGAAGGTAAAACTATTGTAATGATTTTTTTTTTATTACTTTTAAAGAAAAATCAGCTCATGCCATTAACCTAAAGGGACAACTAAAGACTCGGACATTTATGGCTTTAGTCCCACTTGTAATTTTGATTTAACATATTAAAATGAAATTCCATGTTGCCCATGGGAATACAAGGGTAGTTTCAATGCATGCCAGGCAGATTGTTTTCCAGAGGGGTATAAGGCCCATTTCTTATCTCAAAGATTGTAGTTCCATTTATTATTATTATTATTCCCTGAAAGTATGAGCTCACCGTTACCTGTTAATCAAACCTATTCAAAGTTATTGGTGAGAGCGTTTGCATTCTCCATATGCTACAAAGTAACCTCACTATGTCCCCTGCCTTAGCATACAAGTTTCCCTTGTTTATATTATTGGATTTGTTCAATTTCTGGTTCTGGATATACAGTAATTAACAGTGGCAGTAAAGGCCTGAGCATTTGGCCACAGGATTTAATTCCACTGCTAGCATGTAGCCATGTATAATGTCATACTCCCTAAATACGGAGTCCTAGTCCTATAGGATAAAAAACAGTGGAGTTTCCTTTTGTTTTTGTAGTTTTCTAATTATTTAGTGTTTTATTCAGCAGCTCTCCAGTTTGCAATTTCAGCAATCTGGTTGCTAGGGTCCAGATTACCCTAGTTACCATGCATTGGTTTGAATAAGAGACTGAAATATGAATAGGAGAAGGCCTGAATAGAACGATTTGTAATAAAAAGTAGCAATAACAATAAATCTGTAGCCTTACAGAGCATTTATTTTTACAAGAGACCCCCATTTAAAAGCTGGAAAAAAAGACTATAAAAAATAAAACAATGAAGACTAATTGAAAAGTTGTTTAGAATTGGTCTTTCTATAACATACTAAAAGTTAAATTAAATGTACACCACCACTTTAAAAAGCTTATTAAATATTATTAAAGGAGACATATGATAAATGAAAAAACCCTAATTTTGTAGGCAATTATAAGTAATATATGGTGTTGCTTTTACATTAAATTAATATTATCTTTAAAAATAGTCCCTTTGTTGGAGCTCCCTATAGCAGAGCCGGGCCAACCCCGCCAGGTGCCCTAGGCAACCTGGCAGGCATGGAGCCGGCTCAGTGTGCGTGAAACTGCGCATGCGCGAAACTACGCTCCAGCGTGCATGCTCAAAGCTTCGCTACAGCGCGCATGCGCTAAATGGTGTTTGTGCATGCGCAGAGGCGCATTTTCGTGAAAGTTAGACTCGCCAGTCTGAGAGAGACAGGACCGGACACGGAATAGGCGACAGAGCAGGTACGTGCCTGGCGCCCCCCAGCTTTGCGCCCTAGGCACGTGCCTACTCTGCCTACCCCTAGTTCCGGCCCTGCCCTATAGATGTTCTCTAGTCCTGGTCTGTGTTTCAAATGATTCTTATTTCTTTAGCAGCTGCAAAGAAGAGATAAGACACAATTCCTAGATATACAGTACAGTTGTTCTTATTGTGAAGTCTGTTAACAAATGTATCACACCGCATTTACCAAACCCAGTAATTTTATGGTTTGTGAACAAAAATGCCAAGTGCTGTGGCATGTCTCGTGCCAACACAATAACCGGCCTTACTTTTCTGCTACATTATTACCTTGATAATGATTTGTACATGTCAGGTAAAAACAAAAAGTTGTTTTTTATAAACCTGACTCCACACATGTGCCACTTGTTCATCTGCAAAGTGTTAAATGGGGCTGTAATTCACTGCACAGCTTCTTATGTGTCACGGCTGGATAAGCAGAATTCCACAAGCCATTTGTCGCCAGAAATAAGAAGAAACAAACAGCAGAGTGGTGAGGTGCGGGCCCCAAGAGGCACATAATTTAGGGCACTACTCATTTCCACAGGATAGAACAGCCTGCTTCTATTAACCCATTCACAGGGAAAGCAAAGAGAAAGAAAACCATAGTACGGAACACAAATAAGGTGAAGGTTGTCAGCTGTGAACTGCCACAAAATTGTAGCAAACTGTAAATAGTACTTGTCGGAATATTCCGTGAAGTTTCTAAGGCAAAAGAAAAATGGCTAAAAGGTTTAATTAATATGAGCAATCCAGGAATTGTGAACAGGGGGCACAGGATAAGCAAAGGCAGCCTAGTCTAGTATTCCAGAATCCAGGCTACAGATAAGCACAAGGGTGGCCATTTTTTCCCACACAAATGTAACAAAGCTTCATTCTGCAAAAAGCTTCACAACATAATGTATGAGGAATGCAGCATATGTGATTGATGCAAAGGGGTTAGCTTTTAATTAGACAGCTATTATTTTTAATATACCGTATACGGTTTAGGCATGTGCAGAGAAGGAATGTTCTGTGGCCATCTGTGAACTACAACACCCAGAATCCTCCAGCAGCCTATAGGTAATGTAAAGTTACATTTACACTACACCTTCAGGGCCACACACTGGTTATGTTTGGTGGGGGCAGCATAGTGGTAGGCACCTCTGCAGTCCCAAAGACTGGTGGCCATAGACGTAACAATTATGATATTTCTTGGAAAAGATCTTTCCAAGAAAGATCGTTCATTTCAATACACACGTGTAGAGCTGAATCGTCAGATACACAGGTAGATATATGGGAAGAAACAATAGAATTCTACCTGTATCTGACGATTCAGCACTAGCAATGGCTGATGTTTGGGTCCTTTCAAAGGCACCCGATCACAATTTTCCATCCAGCCTGATCGACGAGCCGACCGATATCCAAGTCTTCTGCCAATATCGGTCGGCTCTTTTCCCACCATACACGCACCAAATATCTGACGAAAATTCATTTCGTACAATATTATCTGTGCGTCTGCGGCCACCTTTACTGTTAAGTTCTTCCTACATCCGCGTGGGTTTCCTCCCACACCCCAAATATATATAATTGGCTCCTGATAAAACTAACCATAGTGTGTGTGTGAATGTGATAAATACTTTAGACTGTAAGCTCCACTGGGGCAGAGACGGATGAAAAATACATATCTCTGTGAAGGTTTGTGGAATATGTCAGATATAGATATACACACACACACACACACACACAGGTATGGAACTGGTTATCCAGAAAGCTCAGGACCTGGGGTTTTCCCGCATAACAGAACTTTCTGTAATTTGAAGCTTCATGCCTTAAGTCTACTAGAAAATAATTTAAACACTAATTAAGGCTGATTTTGCTTCCGGTAAGGATACATTTTATCTTGGCTTGGATCAAGTACAAGGTACTGTTTTATTATTACAGCGAAAAAGGAAATCCTTTTTGAAAAATTTGAATTATTAGATAAGAGTTTAGGGGAGACTGTCTTTCCAGGAGCTTTCTGGGTAATGGGTTTCCAGATAACTGATCCCACAGCTGTATATATATTGATAATTAGAAGAATGTAGGGCATTCCCAGCAGCTGTGTGTGTGTGTATATATATATATATATATATATATATATATATATATATATATATATATATATATATATATATAATACACAAAAGCCATGAATATCCTGTAAATTATATCCTTATAAACGGTGAGTAGTGATGTCATCAGTTATAAACGGTGAGTAGTGATGTCATTTCTGTCACATGACTCACTAAAATTTGTGTATTATAATAAATAAAGTACCCCCAGTTGTAAAATATGAGGATATTAGAAGTTACCTCGGAGTTCCATGACCTGTATAAAAACACTCGGCCTTCGGCCTCGTGTTTTTATATGGTCATGAAACTCCTCGGTAACTAATAATATCCTTATATTTTACAAAAGGGGGTACTTTATTCACTATATATATATATATATATATATATATATATATATATATATATATATATTGATAATGGGTTGAGTGCAGAGGACTCTTGTGTTTGACTATATATATATATATATATATATATATATATATATATATTATATATATATATATATATATATATATAGTGTATGTGAAGAGCAACTCGTCCTCAAGCAGGAGGTTTATTTACATGGCAGACACAATGTCACCATATGGGGGAGTTCCTGGTATTGCAGCCTAATGTAACATTATCACTTCATTGCATGGCCACATTGCAGCCCAGGGAGAAAATAGAGGAAGCCCATTTATAGAGACTATATTGGGTGGTGTATAACTGTATTACATTACAGCTGCTCACAGCAAAAAAAAAAAATGCTGAACTACAACTCCCAGAATTCCTTGAGAGGTAGTGCCTGATCAACAGCTGGAGATCCCCAGAGGGCAAGCAAACACAAACAGTAAATAAGACAGAGGGATCAGAATACAGGCATGTTGTATCAGCCGCAGTAACAAGGGACCGTATACTGAGTGTTTCATTGAAGTCCAGGGCAGCCTCTACTGATAGGATTCTAACATTCATATTACTAATGTATGACATCAATAGTACAGGCGGCAGACAACCCCATACCCAGGTGCCACACGAGATCCCCCGTTTCCTTACCTGCTGGTAGTCCGGGTCCTGTGGGCGGAAATCCCCATTTAGACTCTCCCACTGTAGGTTGAGGTGGGGGAGCCGGTGCAGCAGGTTGACCCACCACGGTGGGGTGTAGCTGATGGCAGCGGCCATGTCGGTAGGAAGCAGAACGACTCAAAGCCGGGGCCTTCCAGCCATGGGGTACCCGAAGACAGAGGGAGGAGGGCAGCTGTCTCACGCTCTCTTCCCCTCCTCCATTCCCTATTCCCACTAACGTGAGAGCTCGGAGCTCCTACACCGCCCCCTACTCATAGCCAGCAGCGAGTCTGTGTAACCGGAGCTGCCACTGGGACCCCCCTTTCCAGCCAGTCCCTGGAACTGCACCCGAGCTCCGGCTCTTTGTTCGCCTGAGACTCTATGTGCCTCAGCTCCTCCTCTCCTGTTCCAGCCCGGTCCTTCCCTTTCATTTCTCCTCCTCCATTGTCTGGGGCAGATACTTTCCCCTCTCCTCAATCCCGCCCCTGCCTTTAGCCCCGCCCCCTCTGATAACCTGAGCTCATCCTTCTCAATTTCTTATCTGGGAGGAATTTAGTCCCTCCAACCTGATGCGTGATTTTCTCCTTTCCCACCCTCGGATCTCATGATTTCCTCTTTCCCTTTGTCATGTAGGCACAACCCGTGACCGTATGTCGCAGAACTACAGTTCCCATCATGCTCTGCTAGCTGTTAGGGAAACTGAAGGGTAAAGTTTCACATTGAAAGGGGTCGTTCACCTTTAAGTTAACTTTTAGTATGTTATAGAATGGCTAATTCTAAGCAACTTTTCAATTGGTCTTTACATTTTTTTATAGTTTTTTGAATTATTTGCCTTCTGACTCATTCCAGCTTTCCCATGGGGGTCACGGACCCCATCTGAAAAAAGAATACTCTGTTACCGCCACGAGCAATCCGTGCGCTGCTGCCGCCTGAGGCAACAACCCCGATGTCGCCCCATCTCTGCACTTAAAAGTTTAGCGTTGTGTCAAAAGGGGCTGCGTTGCTAGCGCAACAAGCGCGTTTTGCGCTTTCTGCACTAGCAAAGCCGAATTTCCAGTTTAAAAACCTAAAAATCGTCTCTTAAAAGGGTTGTTCACCTGTAAATTAACTTTTAGTATGGCGTAGAGAGTGATATTCTGACACAATTTGCAATTGGTTTTCATTTTTTATTATTTGTGGTTATTGAGTTATTTAGCTTTTTATTGAGCAGCTCTGCAGTTTACAGTTTCAGCATTCTGGTTGCTAGGGTCCTAATTACCCTAGCAACCATGCACTGATTTGAGTAAGAGACTGGAATATGAATAGGAGAGGCCTGAATAGATAGACGAGTAATGAAAAGCAGCAATAACAATACATTTGTAGCCTTACAGAGCATTCGTTTTGTATATGGGGTCTGTGATCCCCATTTGAAATCTGGGAAGTCAGAAGAAGAAGGCAAATAATTAAATAACAATAAAAAAGAAAAAACGAAGGTCATTTAAAAAGTTGCTTAGAATTAGCCATTCTATTACATACTAAAAGTTAACTTAAATGAGTTGTTCACCTTTGAGTTAACTTTTAGTCTGATGAGTCATATTCTGAGACAATTTGCAGTTGGTTTTAATTTTTTTAATATTTGTGGCTTTTGAGTGATTTAGCTTTTTATTCAGCAGCTCTCCAGTTTGCAATTTCAGCAGTCTGGTTGCTAGGGTGCAACTTACCCTAACAACCATGCACTGATTTGAATAAGAGACAGGATTATAAACAGGGGAGTGTGTGGACAGAAAGATAAGTAATAAAATGTAGCAATAACAATGCATTTGCAGAGCAATAACCAGGGCCGTTCCTGCCATGAGGCAAGGTGACTCAGGCAGCAGTGAACAGCCAGTTACAAGGGGCGGCAAAAAGCTTCCTCCTGTAACTTTAAGTGAACAAATGTAGGTTTGGAAAGCGAGGTGGGCTTGGATAAAGCAGTTGATCTTGCTGCTTGCAACACAGGGCACAGTTTGTGCTCAGGGGTGTCACCTACCCTGGCTGGTAGAAATGTCAGTGTTATTATTATGGAGGAACCATACAGATAAAAATACAGGAGGGTATTTATTTTCCATAAAAAGTGGAGACCCTATTTGTGTGCCTAGAAATTAGTACACTGGTCCTACTCTTACAGCAATTATTTCTATACAATAGAATTGCCATGTAGGGATGCCACATTTCCCCGCTAAACCAGACTGCTTTTTAATCCAATTACTGCATGACTGATATAAATTATGCTTTATGACAATATTAGGGCAGGAAAATAAAAATAACAGAATCAGGCTGGTCATTTTTTTCCAAAAAAAGGTGGCAACCATATCTGCAGGATTGCCCTGTGTCCATGACCTGACGCAGACCTCTTGGCTACAAAATCGAATCAGTGAAAGTACAAGGGCGAATTATTAAAGGAGACCTATGTAAAAAGAACCAGTGCATTAAACTCTTTTATATATAGAAGGAATGTACGTTTTGTTTCCAGGCGCGGATTTGGGGTGAGGCCACAAAGGCCCGGGCCTAGGGTGGCAAATGCCGCCGGACGTGTTCCAGTTATCACTGGGGAGCCGCAGCCCCCCAGCTATTAGCGTATTCACTCACGCAGAGAGCGGGAAAGCAGCAGGCACTAGGATCTGGCGCAAGTACAAGTACGGAAATCCGGCCCTGCTTACATGGCTCACTGATGTTCCTTCTCATTTTTCGGGACGCACCAAAGCACCCTGCTCTAATTACTTGCTCCCAAAATTATGTATTGACGGAACGGAACACCGGAAATAGCTGCCTGACCTGCTGGCAATTCCAGGGCTCCGCAACTTACTTGCAACAAGATGATCAGAGACCATGCCTTGGTGGAAATGACACCATTCCAACACAAATTCTGACAGAAAAGAATATGCTAAATGTTTATTGAGAAGTGGCCCATCTGCAGGGGTGAGTGAAAGCAGCAAGCGTTAGGACCTGGCGACCTAGGGGCGGCAAGTACAGAAATCCGGCCCTGTTTGTTTCTGATTACTTTATTTTTGCAAAAACCTTACTAGTCCCGCCCATCTGTTTCACTTCCTGCTGCCGCCTTTTCCACTAGGGATGCATCAAATCCACTTTTTTGGATTCGGCCAAACCCCCAAATCCTCACAAAAGATTCGCACGAATCCGAACCCTAATTTGCATATGCAAATCAGTGAAAAATAGAGCCGGGCACAGGTGCGCAGCAAAAAAATGTTTTACTTCTTTTGTTTTGTGACGAAAAGTCACATGATTTTAACGATTCAGATTCATTCGGGCAGCCCAGGGCAGGCACAAGGATTCGGCAGAATCCTGGCCGAATATCGAAGCGAATCGTGGATTCGGTGCATCCCTATTTTCCAGGCTGTGCAGGGGAGCCGGCGGGTAAAAGATATGATTAGTCAGGCAAAGATCACAGTCCATGGAAGTCCTACAAGAATAGAAGGTATAGGAAAACGAAACCAGTAGTAATGCATTCAGTTTTAGTAATGCAACTGCTAAAGTCTTAGGGCTGAACTCCATGGCGCGACTTCTTCTGTTCCGACATGCTGAGAGGAAGCACAGGCGGCAAGTCAGAGGAGCTGAATATAATGTAAGTAATAGAAACATCTCACCTACAAACTACATGCATACGACACAACTGTCGGAAGAAGTCCCGCCATAGAGTTCAGCCCTTAGGGCCTGACAATACTTCTGCTTATTCAGCTTTCTGAGCACATCTGTGAGGGTTTCATCAGCCAAAGGTCTAATTTGAGCCTTCACTGGCAACAGACTCCCTAGCCAGACTATCATAGATACCTAGGGAGGTTTGTTTTCAAGGAAAAGAGACAGATACTAATTCTATGTGTCACTGTCCTTATTGGGGTGTTTCACCTGTATGTTAACTTTTAGTATGTTACAAAATGGCTAATGCCCAGCAACTTTTCAATTGGCCTTCATGTTTTCTTCTTGATATTTTGAATGATTTGCCTCTTTCTTCTGACTCTTTCCAGCTTCAAAATGAGGGTCACGACATCTGAAAAACAAACGCTCAGTAGGGCTACAAATGAATTGTTGTTGCTACTTTATATTGCTCTTCTTTCCATTCAGGTCCTCTCCTATTCATCTTCCAGTCTCTTATTCCTATTAATGCATGGTTGCTAGGGCAATTGGACCCTAGCAATAAGACTAGTGAGATTACATAAAAAGCTAAATAACTCAAAAAACACAAATAATGAAATATATAATATATTTATATAGTACACTAGGATCAAGATGTGTCTAACGAAACAAATGACCCTTTATGTAAAAGCCTTGTATATATTTCCTGCATGGACGTGAAAGTAAACTTTCTCAAAATGTTCTTCTGTGAAATAATTTCCTTTTTTTTATATTCATCACAGTTGCTTTCCTATAGCCCCTGCTATTTGTCTTGAGAATATTTGGGAAGATCAGTGTTGTCAAGCCTTTAACCCTTTGATAAATATGCTATCACTTCCGTCCAAAATAACTCCCTTGCAAGAATCAACACCAACCAGCATTTTAACAGGCAATACATTTAATTCCTATAGGAATAGTTATGGGGATATATAAATCCACCCCTATATACCATCTGCATTTAAATTGCATTGCACCTTCCCAGAACAGTGATAGTTTGTGTCAATGCACTGGAACGTACTGAGCATTTTATGTCCCAGGGTGAGTGAAGGAAACAGTCAGTATACGCTTAGCAAAACCATTGAAGGTCGAATTGCTTCCCTAATGTAAATCTGAGACCTTTTTAGATTTTTCCTGCAATTATTTTCTGAGAAATAAACAACATCAGATGCAAATGGAGCAGTATGAAATGCCTCATCAACATGGTTTGTGTGATAATTAGAAAGAGTACAAATTTAGAATTGAAATAATTAGACATGGAGACAATTCTGAGCAGTGAAAGCCAGTAGCTAAGTACTTTCTGCAAAAAAAAATATAGACCATAACTGAATAAGTTTTCAGTTGTAAATGTTTCTAAGGATTTACTTATCTGTGTATACAATGGTTTGTGAGCTCCTATGTGATCAATCCTTGTCTTTTCAGCCAATCTCCCTGATTGAATGTAACCTAGCTCTTATTCTGTAGGCCAGGGCTTTCTAAGTGGAGGCTTGTGGGGTGTATATGACCCCATTGTAAATTTGTATTTGTATATCAAAGCTTTAAATAGTAGTAGTCAAGCCAATAGTACAACCCTTCCAACACTCTCCTGTTATCGTCTTATCTTGGAGGGGAGCGCTTGCTCAGTCTTTGTGCTGAACACCATCTGTAGTGTTGGACTGGGCCTTCTAAGGTCCATTAAAGGAAAACTATACCTCCAAACAATGTAGGTCTCTATTAAAAGATACTGAGTAAAACAGCTCATGTGTAAAACCCTGCTTCATGTAAATGAACCATTATCATAATAATATAGTTTTTTAGTAGTATGTGCCATTGGGTAATCATAAATAGAAAATTGCCATTTTAAGAAATAAGGGCCGCCCCCTGAGATCGTAAGATTCACTGTGCACACATACAAACCACATGTAAGGTCACATGAGCCAATTAACAGACAGAGTTCTGCCTTTTGCTTCCTCACTTCTTCCTGTTACAGTTAGGGGCAGATTCACTAAGGGTCGAATTTCGAAGTTAAAAATATTTCGAAATTCGACCCTCGAATTGAAATCCTTCGACTTCGAATATCGAAGTCGAAGGATTTAGCGCTAAACGTTCGATCGAACGATCGAAGGATTTTTCGTTCGATCAAACGATTAAATCCTTCGAATCGAACGATTCGAAGGATTTTAATCAAACGATCGAATGAATATCCTTCGATCAAAAAAAGCTTAGCAAGCCTATGGGGACCTTCCCCATAGGCTAACATTGACTTCGGTAGGTTTTATCTGCCGAAGTAGGGGGTCGAAGTTTTTTTTAAAGGGAAAGTACTTCGACTATCGAATGGTCGAATAGTCGAACAATTTTTACTTTGAATCGTTCGATTTTGTTCGATTTCGATCGAATTCGAACGAATTTAACCAATTCGATGGTCGAAGTACCCAAAAAAAACTTCGAAATTCGAAGTTTTTTTCATTCGAATCCTTCACTCGAAGTTAGTGAATCTGCACCTTAGTGTTGTAGTATTTCTGGTCAGATGATCTCTGAGGCAGCACAGGTAGAGTCACGAAATGGTGGTTCAAGGCAAGAGATGTAAAAGGGCAATATTTATGTAAATATATATTCCAGTTTGGTAAGATTCTTTAATATGTCATTCAATTTGATGTAAACTATCTGTTGCTTAAGTATTCATTTTGGGGGTATAGTTTTCCTTTAAACAAACTTGACATTGAAGTTTCACTCTTACAACAAGTAGACACTGCTAAATGAAGTAGGTGTCATATAGACCTATGGTGCAAATAAGAAAGTGGTGAAAGGGAAATTGTCCTTGGCTGGGGCCCAAAGGCTAAGACCCATTGGGAAATCCTCTGGTACTCTGGCAGGATAGTCTGATCTTGACTATCCATATAAAGCATATATTTGGGGTTATGTAATAATACACACTAAGGGGTATATTTATCAAAGAGTGAAGTTTGAGATCTCCACAGCCCTCTAGAGTGAATTACTGCCTCTCTCCATTCATTTCTATGGGATTCTTAAAGGCGTATTTATCAAGAGTTAAAAGTGAAAGTTCACCATTTGATAAATATGCCTTTAAAAAACCCATAGAAATGAATAGAGAGATGTAGCAATTCAATCTAGCTGACTGTGGTGATATCTAATTTTATTCTTTGATAAATATACCCCATTGGGGCAAATTAACTTACCTCCGTAGATCCGCCAGCGTTGTCGTCACCGCACTTCGCCAGCGTTTTTTGGGACTTAGAAAAAAAAGGTTTTGTTTTTTTTTTAAAACTCCTATCTACTCTATTGCACTTCTTCTGCTCTAACCTGGTGAAGTAAAGTCTGGCGAAGGAAAGAAAAAGACCAATGTTAGTAAATTCACCAGAGTGCAAATTCGCCAGTGTTAGGGTGCGAAGTTGCACTAGGCTATCATTATCGCTAGCAAATTTTCGCCAGGGTGACTGATAATAAATTTGCAATTTTCGCCAGCGTTAGTCACTTTGCCCTTTAGTAAATTTGCCCCATAGTGTGTTCAGGAGCTGTAACCCATATCAACCTCTCAGCAGGTAGCATTTACTGGTCACCTGTTTAAAAAGCAATCATCATATTGGTTACTATGGGTTACTGCTCCTGGGCAAACAGTGTCTTTTATTACATATGGCGGTTTGTTTCAAGGCAGACCATGGCAAACTGTATAGCATGGGAATTCATTGATCTAGAATGTAAAAGTTCAAAGATAAACAACTAATTCATTTGCAGATGTTGAACCATGAACATTCATAGATTTCCTACATTTGCTCAGTAAAGGACTTTCTAAAACATGGGTCTCCAACCTTTTTTACCTGTGAGCCACATTCATATGAAAGAGTGGGGCGCAACATCAGCATGAAAAAAGTCATGTGACTTTAGTAGCCCTATGTGGACTGGTAGCCTACAGGAGACTCTGTTTGGCAGTATACATGGTTTTTATGCAATCAAAGCTTCCATTGAAAACAAGCACCTGCTTTGAGGCCATTGGGAGCAACATCCAAGGGGTTGGTGAACAACATGTTGGGAATCACTGGTCCAGCACTAAAGCATCTTTATGTTACCTAAGCTGCTGGAGGGTGTTCTAGGCTGTAGTTCTGAAGAAATAAAATTTGCCCAATCATCTGCTAAACATGCCACGCTGGCCAGAATGTTGTACAACTGGTTCTAAGGAGTAAGATATTCCAAGGAAATCATCTTATTTTATTTACATATTACATTTGCACCATGTTAAAATGAGAAAAAAGGAGTGAACTTAAAGGAGAATTCAACTCCTTATTAAAAAAAAACTCTACCCCCCCAACACTACATAGAGGTAAATGCCCCTAACTTTTTACTTACCCGTTCACGGCAGCCATCTTCTTTTTCTTTGGTAAATCGGGTCTTCTTCTGGTGCTTCGGCAATTTCCGTGACTTTCAACGCATACACAGTTTTTCGGGACCTGCAGCCTGCTCCAACTGCGCCGATACGGCACTTACTTCCCAAAGATTACTGAAGAGAAGAAGATGGCTGCTGTGAACTCTGATCCCTGAATCTCCACCGAGGGGTAATTAAAAAGTTAGGGGCATTTACTCGGGGTAGCAGCTAGGCTGGGGGGGAGGAGGGAGGGGGGTCTATGTAGTGTAGGGGGTAGGGTGTTTTTTAATAAGGTGTTGAATTCTCCTTTAAGGATTGGGGGATCCTTCACAAAACCATTGGAAAGAGAGCTTGAGAAGAGGGTGCAATTTAGCATTTTTGGCTTGGCTAGCCTGACACAATAAATATGTGTAAACAAGAAAAAAAAAAAACCTGTTTTGAACAAAAGTTTAAAAAGTTCCCTTGACTGTCAAAATTGAAGCCACAAACAACACGTATATCTCTGCAGCTGCAAGGAAGTGGTTATGTGGTGATATATATATATATATATATATATATATACTGTATATATATATATATATATATATATATATATATATATCCTGTTCGTAAAAAAGAAATGTCAAAATAGGGACTAAACATAATGCAAAGAAATACATTTTAATTTTATGCATATGATGTCTTTATTCTGCAACAACAAGCAGACATGCATTAAGTACTGGGGTCACAGTGACCTGAAATGATAGGGTCGATGTATCATACATTGCTGGGGCCACTAAAATGTTGCACGTTACTGAAAAGTTATGAAATTGTGCATGTTACTTTAAAAGAGGGTGGTGTTACAATTTAGCATGCCACGTTCCACCTCGTATGAGCCACTGCAAACCACTTGGGGGAAGGGATAATGTCGCTAGGCAATCAATGGACCTACAAGGCGCACTCCTCACTCATAGGCAGCCAGCAACGGCAGCCAGCAACGTATGAGATAGAGGCAAGTATTTGGGGGACAGAGGAGGTATAATGTTCAGCTTTATGTGTGGGTGACCAAAGGCTTAACCAATAGACCCGGCCCCACACTGCCCAGTACAGGCAGTCCCTGGGTTACGTACGAGATAGGTTTGTTCTTACGTTGAATTTGTAAGAGTGCCTTACCTCTGTCTTGTGCCGGCTAAAATGAAAAGACGCCTGCGGCATGGCACACGCATCGCTTTAGATTCTGAAGTCGTTCAAAGTTGCCTCGCGAGGAAACTGAGCGACTTCGGAATACAAAGCGTTGCGTGTGCCATGCCACAGGCGACTTTTCATTTTAGCCGGCGCAAGACAGAGGTAAGGCATTCGGGGAGATTGATCGCCGCAAAGACAGGCGACTAAATCTCTCCGAATCGCCCAGTGTGACCTTACCCTAAGTATGAGTTGTATTCAAGTCGGGTGTATGTAACTCTGCCATTTTTTAGTGACTTTAGCGCAAAACCTAAATTTGTACATTGTCGGACGGGTAAATGAGCAGAAATAATATAAAATATATATTTCATATGGTAGTGTACTTATTCCACTATTTCTGAAAAACAATAAATGGTGGATGGAAGAAGAATAGATATAGCAGATGTGTGAAGAGGGCTGTAAGCCAACACAAATTACACACAGTAGTATAAAATGGAATTGTGGGCAAAACTCTACTAAAATAAAATGGGAATGTTAATGGGCAGATGTTTGAAGTTTAATTTATAAGATCATTTCCTGTATTCCCCATAAGCCTGACTTTCACCCACAAGGGCCTCCGGCTAATGATGGCTTTATTCTCACATATAACTATGCATTTCTTACCTTACCTAAGCCACTGTTGCTCATGAACCATCAACTGGGCAGGCTGTTTCAGTTTCTATGAAGCTCCAAAAATAATTGTCCTCAGACTCATGGAAATCTCTTCCTTTAGCCATGTATGCCAAATGACTGGCATTGTCATGGCTTAGGTTTGTGAACATGCACCTCAATATGAATCAGATGCCATCATTTCTGCCAGCGATTAATGGAGGCCAATGTGGGGACCCTGGAGCTACTGCCAGTCAGCTGGTTCACTGAACTCATCTTGGAACAGGAGGGGGGAGGGGAAAACAGGCTGAGTGCAAGAATTACCTTTAATTAATGGGATTTTTCAGTGCAAAGGTTGTGTGGAAACTTATGCAACTGCAAAAATTTGACCCCTAGTGTGTCCAGAAACCTGTATCCATTTAGTATAAGCCTTAGGAAGAAAGTCTGGTTTTGGACACTTTTGTGTTCAAACAGTTTACACTTGTACATCTTTTTTTTTTTCATTCTACTAGAATCACCTACTTGCTCTTTTAGTATATACATGTATGAGACCTCTTATGCAGAATGCTCGGGACCTGGGGTTTTCCGAATAACGTATCTTTCTCTAATTTGGATTTTCATGGCTTAAAGGGCCTGTAAAGGCAAAAAAATAAAATCCCTTTTTTACTTTCTTTAATGAAAAAGAAACCTATCTCCAATATACTTTCATTAAAAAATTGTGTACCGTTTTTATAAGAAACCTGACTGTATGCAGTGAAATTCTACCTTCATTTACTGCTGTGGATAGGAATTGTCAGACGGTCCCTAACTGCTGAGCAGGGAAACAATCATACTTATGAACAGCAGGGGGAGCCCCCACCTTACTTCCCAGCCATGCAGAACTCCAGTAGATTTGTTTATGAAGATCCCTAAGCAGCCCAGACCAAACTGAGCATGTGCACAGTCTTAGTCTTGCAAAGATGTTTAACTTAATTTACAAGATGGTGACCCCCTGTAGCCAACTTTGATTAGGCTTATGGTGCAGTAAGTTCATGTTTATATTTAGTATACAAAATACAGCATTTCTAGCCTTATTCTATTTTAGACTTTACATGCCCTTTAAGTCTTTCAGAAAATCATGTGATAATTAAGTAAACCCAATAAGATTTTTTTGCTTCCAATAAGGATTTAGTATATTGGAGTTTCCTCAGGGTCAGACTGGGCTGACAGAACACCGGGATCAAACCCGGTAGGCCCCAGCCATCATGGGCTCCAGCCGGCACAGAACCACTCCCCTGAATGGGCCGCAAGATGATGAGATGTTTGAAAGTTGGATTGCTAGGAGAGCGCTTGCGGTCGCAGCCCCTGTGGGTCCCCAAAGCTCCAGTCTGACCCTGAGCTTCCTGGATAACAGGTTTCTAGATAACAGAACTTAAACATGTAGGCATTATTTATTGATAGAGTGTCATTCTTCTGGAGGCTTTTATGGCCTCCGATAAGGAAGTACTTGTGAATAACAATTGTAGGTTGGTGTTATAATGTATTAAAGGAAAAGTGGTTTTTGTAAGGCAAATGTTTCTTTCTAAATCATTGATCGCCTCACTGTAAGATATCAAATTTCCAGTCCAGTCTGTTGCTTCTGCCTCAAACATAATTAACCAGCACTCACGGGATAAATGTGTCGTTAAATGAAATGTCAGTCGCCAGAGAGTAAGCACAAAGGTGAAATTGCCTGGTAATTGTACATTAATGACAAGCTCAAGGTCAGGAACATTTACCCAATGTGTGTTAGTTAAGATAAGACCCCATGAAGTCAAGAGGCCAAGACCAACAAACACTTTCATGGCAGCTAAGACACAGAACAGTTAATAATTACAAAGCACTGCAGCGCTGGAGTCTAAGAATACATGATGATTTTTGTGCAGAATAGTTAGTGATCTCCAGCATGTGCATCTGCAGCTGTTGCCCAGTTGCTGTCTAGGGACAGTCGGACTTGAAGTCCAGCAAGAGATTAACTGCCTCTGTTTAAATATCCCCTTAAAAGAGAATAAACTCTCTAATGTTTAGTGACATCATAGGGAATACGAAACACGGCGTGTGCCATGCCGCAGGTGACTTTTCATTATAGCCGGCACATGACAGAAGGAAGGCATTCTGGGAGATTGGTCGCCGCAAAGACGAGGCAATTAGTTGCCAGGCGACTAAAGCTCTCCTAATTGCCCAGTGAGCCCCTACCCTTAGAGAGCTAGCACAAGGGCAGAATTGGGGAGATCTAGTCGTCTGGCGGCTAATCACCTCTTCTATGGGGCGTCAATCTCCCCGAACTGCCTTCCCCCTGCTATTGCATATTAAAATGCTATGTGCAAAGGAGAAGGTGGATGGATGGAGCCCGGGAACTAACTAACTTAAAGGGATACTGTCATGGGAAAACATGTTTTTTTTCAAAACGCATCAGTCAATAGTGCTACTCCAGCAGAATTCTGCACTGAAATCCATTTCTCAAAAGAGCAAACAGATTTTTTTTATATTCAATTTTGAAATCTGACATGGGGCTAGACATAGTCAGTTTTTCCAGCTGCCCCAGTCATGTGACTTGCACAAGCACTTTCTGGCAGGCTGTTTTTTCTCCTACTTAATGTAAGTGAATCTGGCTTTTACTATTGAGTGTTGTTCTTATATCTACCAGGGAGCTGCTATCTGGTTACCTTCCCATTGTTCTGTTGTTGATATCACTCCATGATATCACTCCAACTTGCAGTACAGCAGTAAAGAGTAGCTGAAGTTTATCAGAGCACAAGTCACATGACTGGGGGCCGCTGGGAAACAGACAATATGTCTAGCCCCATATCAGATTTTAAAATGAAAGATAAAAATATCTGTTTGTTCTTTAAAAAATGGATTTCAATGCAGCATTCTGCTGGAGCAGCACTATTAACTGATGCGTTTTGAAAAAAAAAACATGTTTTCCCATGACAGTATTCCTTTAAGGAGCTGTTATTTTTGTATGTTGCACCTACACGCACAAATGACCTGAGATTAAGAAATGTTGTAGATTGCACCCACATTGAGGCACACACAATGGAAAATACATTTTGCATGTGCAGATGTAAATTGTAGGACAGATTTATCATCAGAGACAAAAATTAACATGCTTTCTATTAATTTGTATACGATTTTTACAAGAGCTATTTATCAATAAATGAATGTTAAGAGTTCACCATTTGATAAATACAAGGGTTGCCACCTCACTCCTTTAAAACCAAACACATATAGAATCCACAGTCTGAATACGTAATTAGCAATTCACTTAGATGCATGATGCATACAGGCTGTGGATTCCATATGTGTTCCGTTCCAGGGGTGAGGTGGCAAGCCTAATAAATAATCTTCTAAATACCCCATAGGATCCGAGTCCTCAACTTGCATTATTGGGAGATAGGCTGCAAAATTTCCCAACCCGGAAGGGATATCTGCAGAGTTGACAGGTCTGTAGGAATGAATTGAGAGTGGATGAATTTATTTGTTAAATTTGCCCTTTAGTGTCTGCACCGATTAATGGCATACACGTTTCCTAAAAAAAAGAGAGAGAGAGAGAGAGAGAGAGAGAGAGAGAGAGAGAGAGAGAGAGAGAGAGAGAGAGAGAGAGAGAGAGAGAGAGAGAGAGAGAGAGAGAGAGAGAGAGAGAGAGAGAGAGAGAGAGAGAGAGAGAGAGAGAGAGAGAGAGAGAGAGAGAGAGAGAATATTCTTTGTACCCCTTAAGCAATGTCCTCCTATGTTATTTTCAATCACATCAAAAAATCAACGGGAAAATGATTATGCTACCCCTTTAACTTATAGAAAAAAAAGAAAATCCAGTATGATCTAATGGTGCCTGTTCTATAAATAAAACCCTGATTCTCCATGTGCTGTGCTCAGGCTACGGAATGATTTCCTGATTCAGAGCTGACGGCAATATCACCAATCAAAAGATATAATGGAAGCCAGCTGCATTCTGCACATTCTCAGCAGCTCAGATAAAACTCAAAGGCAGCAGTATCGGCTTATATAGTTCAGCAGAACTGAAGGCCTCGTGCCCCAGACATAATAGGAACTTGAGATATAGCACTAGAGAAGACATTTTAATAAGGAAAAGCAGACACTGCATCCAGAATTATGATCTTTTGGTGTACTGAGGTCTTATGTTTCCTGTTCCTTCCACATGGCAGTGGGCACACTATGGGTTAATCCCCCCTGCCTCGTGATTGGACAGGTTTTCCTCAATAAAAACTTACTTCCGCCCCCTGGCCGCCATCTTTTTTCCTCCTGTCGCTCCCCCCTGATGTCCAGCAGACTGCCTCTCTCCTGCTGAAGCTCCTGAGCCGAGGTTTTTATCCTTGTGTGAGCTCTTGGAGAAGCCGACGGGCTTATGGCCAAATTGTGCCTCCGGTGCGGTCAGACGCAATGCCGTGTAAATGGCGCATGCGCAATAAGACACCGTTGCTTCCACAGCCAACATGGCGACGGACGCCAGCGTTTTTCGCGGGAGCGCGACCGCATGGACGCGGACGCGCACGCTCGATATTGACGCCAGGGCGCAAAAACGAGCGGAAATGACGCAAGGAAGCAGATTGGCGCGAAAAATTTAAATTCTGGGCGCCATTTCCCCCTCAAGCTGCCAGACTGGTAAGACAACTGTTTGCCTGAGTGCCTTTGTGCGGTTCAGAGGGTACAACTGTAAGTACACCTCTGTTTATTACGTTAAGCCCACATGAATGAGCAGGACACCCTGGATATATATGTTCCTCTCCTTCCAGGGTCAGAATTAGGATTATTCTCAATGAGTTCCAGACGCTCTCATTCGGGCTCAAGGGGGTGAGTTATTCGAGAGGCGAAGATTGGATGTCTTTTCACATGGGAATATATATATTAACTTAAACAGTGCTAATTGTATTCTTCTCTTGACAGGAGCTCTCCTGGAAGTCAGAGAAGAAAATCCAATAGGAGACAATGCGCTTCCTGCAACAATCCAAATCCGGAAGGGAATCCGGCCCAATTCAATGAGTTCATGTCTTGGATGAAGGAGTCATTTAACAAATCCATGGCTGATATGGTTACACAAGTGACGGATAACGTGCTTAAAAATATCAGCCCCCATCTCAGCGGTTTAGACCAACCAACACCTAGTGCTATTGAAGGATATCTGCAAGGCAGCAGTCTGGAAGGCCGAAGTGTTGAACCAAGAAGGGATAGCCCAGAATCAGATGGAGAGCTATCAACCACCAGTTCCACAGAGGATTCAGCTTTCAACACAGATCTAGTAGAGCCCTTAATCAAAGCTTTAAGGAAAACCTTGGATTTGGAAGAAAAATCACAATCTCCAACCAAAAAAGACAAAATGTTCAAATCCATAGCAAAGAAAAATCATTTGTTTCCTATCCATGAATTTATTCAGAAGACAGTAGACTCTGAATGGGAAAATCCAGATAGAAAATTCACTATTTCAAGAAGATTCAGAAAGATGTTCCCCTTTCCATCAGACCAATCCAAAGCCTGGGAATTAGCTCCCAAAGTGGACGCGGCGATCACTCGCGTGGCCAGAAGAACCACACTTCCAGTGGACGAAGGGGTCTCACTTCGAGACCCCATGGAAAGGAGGCAAGATGCCTCACTCAAAAGAGCTTACGTAACAGGAGGAGCTACTTGCAAAGCTGCCGTGGCCATTACTTCTGTCACCAGAGCCAACTATATCTGGCTACAGGAACTGGAAGAAGCTATTAAAAAAGGCGAAGACAGGAGCAAACTGGCCTACATGCTACAAGATATCAAGGTGGCAAACGATTTTGTAGCCGAAGCATCCATGGATGTGGTCAAACTGGCAGGGAAATCTATGAGTCTGTCAGTAACCGCGAGGAGAGGTCTTTGGTTAAGACACTGGAACGCGGATCCGCAATCCAAACATAACCTTTGCTCCCTACCTTTTAGGGGTAACCTACTGTTCGGACCAGAGTTGGATCAAATTATATCCAAAATGTCCGCAGGGAAATCACCCTTTCTCCCTCAGGATAGGCGAGATGGGAGACAGGTCAGAGGCAGATTCACCTCTAGACCTAATTTCAAAGATGCCAAACAATATAAACCAGGCAAACCTTTTTCCAGACAGTGGAAACCTAAAGACCAGTCCTTTCCTGGGAAAAGCGTTCAAAAACAGGAAAAAAGGGCATGAAGGTCTTGGAGCCCCTCAGTCCATCGTAGGAGGCAGACTCTCTCTTTTCAAGACGGAGTGGGCTCGGGAAATAAAAGACACTTGGGTGACAGACATAGTATCAAACGGATACAACTTGGAATTCAAAAGCTTCCCACCTACCAATTTTATGTCTTCAGACAGACGCATGTCCCCGGAAGGAAGGAAAGTACTAACCTTCATTATACGAGAACTACTAGAGAAAAAGATAATATCTGTAGTGCCCAGGGACCAAAGGCACCAAGGTCTGTACTCTCACTTGTTTCTTCGGAGAAAAGCAAACGGAGAATTCAGAGTAATCCTGAACCTACAATTGCTCAACCGCAATCTTCACATTCCCTCATTCAGAATGGAGACCCTAAAGTCAATATCTCATTGCATAGAACAAGGGGACTGGCTAGTAAAGCTGGACCTGAAAGACGCTTACTTACACATCCCAGTAACAAAGCGCCACAGAAAATACTTGAGGTTCAACATTCTAAACCGACACTTTCAATACCGCGCCCTACCTTTTGGACTCGCGACGGCCCCAAGAATATTCACCAAGATCCTGGCACCAGTGATAGCCAATCTGAGACTAGCAGGAATACAAATTTTCGCCTACCTCGACAATCTCCTAATCATATGCCTCAACAAGGAAGATTCCAGAGATCAGAGAAACGGCCCTAGCCCTCACTCGATTCCCCATGACAACAGCACGAATATGCCAACAAATCTTGGGGAAACTAGGATCCACATCAGATTGCGTCAAGTGGGCCAGAATGCACACCAGAGCACTCCAGAAGGAGTTTCTCTCGAACTGGGACCACGACTATATGAACCCCAATCAACTCATCAGTTTAAGCCCAGCTACCATGGCATCTCTCAATTGGTGGCTACAGGAAGTGAATCTCTTACAACCCATTTGTCTTCTTCCAAAAAATTGGATTACCATCACAACGGATGCCAGCAAGACAGGATGGGGGGCACACCTAGGGAATCACAGGGTACTGGGGAACTGGAACAAGGAAGAGAAACGCAAATCGTCCAACTGGAAGGAATTGAAAGCCATCTTCCTAAGTCTCCTCAAATTCCAACACCTAGTCCAAGGAAAAGCGGTACGGATCAGGTCAGACAACATGACGGCGGTGACTTATGTCAACAAACAAGGTGGAACAAAATCACGAGAGCTATTAACCTTGACCACTCATATGTACTCATGGGTGGAACTCCACCTGACAGACCTAAAAGCAGTACATGTCCCAGGCTGTCAGAACTCTCTAGCAGACAAATTGAGCCGCTCTCAGGTGATTCCGGGAGAATGGGAACTAAACCAAAAAGCATTCCTCCTCATCCAATCAAAATGGGGTCCTTTTGCCCTAGACCTAATGACAACGAGCAGCAACACGAAACTGGCAACCTTTGTGTCTTGGGGCCTAGACAAAGGGGCAGCATTCAAAGATGCATTTTCAATAACATGGAACTTCCACAGACCATACATCTTCCCTCCATTTCCCCTGATTCCCCGGATTTTAGACAAGATCAAAGAGGATCGAACGGAAGTGGTGTTAGTAGCCCCACTCTGGCCAAGGAGACCATGGTTTCCTCTCCTCCTACGACTAGCAGTCGAACAACCTCTCACCCTTCCGGTCATCCCGGATCTCCTCAGCCAGGGGGTAATCTTCCATCCTCATCCCGAGAGACTACACTTGACGGCATGGCTCTTGAAAGGAGGAACCTGAGATCATCTGGGTTATCTGCTAACTCCATTTCCACACTTTTAGCAGCTAGGAAATCTTACACTATCCAAAAGTATTTCACGGTATGGGAGAAATTTCTGGACTGGGGAAAATCTAATGACTTGAATCACCAAAACCTATCAGAAATCAAGCTAATAGAGTTCCTTCAGCAAGGGGTTGATAGAGGCCTCAGCAATTCCACTATTAAAGGCCAGGTCTCGGCTATATCTCATTTCTCCGAAACTCCTTGGGCTCAACACGCCCTGGTGAAAAGATTTTTCCAAGGGTTAAGAAGACTCAGACCTAGAGTCCGCTCAATCGTTCCCCCTTGGGACCTCAACTTAGTCCTAAACTCCTTAACTAAGGAACCTTTCGAACCTTTGGACACGGTACCCCTCAAGTTTCTGACACTCAAGATGTGCTTCCTTCTAGCGATTACATCAGCAAGGCGAGTGTGCGAGCTGCAAGCCCTGTCAATACAAGAAGGCAAACTTTCTTTCTTACAAGACAGAGTTATCTTAAGAACAACAGACGAGTTTCGCCCTAAAAGACTCTCCGACTTTCATACATCCCAAGACATCATACTGCCATCCTTCTTCCAAGATCCGAAGTCGGATGAGGAAATACGTCTACACACTCTGGATGTCATTAGATGCCTGTCTATCTATTTAGATAGAGTCAAGACCTTCAGGAAGACCGAATCTCTCCTGGTGATCCCCTCTGGGAACAAAGCAGGAACTCAGCCTTCCAAGTCGACAATAGTCAATTGGATCAAGCAATGCATACATCTGGCTTATAACTCTCAACAAGACAGTGTACCCTCTAATGTAAAAGCGCACTCCACGAGGGCATTGGCTGCGTCCTGGGCATTCCATTCCAGGGCTTCGGCGGAGGACATCTGCAAGGCGGCAGTCTGGTCCTCCCTTCATACGTTTGCTAAACACTATCATTTTGATGTCTTCTTGAAAAAATGCTCGGCTTTCGGTTCAGCCGTTCTGCAGTCTGCTCTACCTGATAATTAAATATTCCCTCCCAGCAATTGTGTTGATCTTTTGTACATCCCATAGTGTGCCCACTGCCATGTGGAAGGAACAGGAAACGAGAAAATCAATTCATACTTACCGAGATTTTCTTTTCCTGGAATGTAACATGGCAGTGGGCACAGCTTCCCACCCTGTTTGGGGGAGACTCCAGTACGTCAAAGATGGCGGCCAGGGGGCGGAAGTAAGTTTTTATTGAGGAAAACCTGTCCAATCACGAGGCAGGGGGGATTAACCCATAGTGTGCCCACTGCCATGTTACAGTCCAGGAAAAGAAAATCTCGGTAAGTATGAATTGATTTTCTCGTATCCTTTGTGACCATTTAAAGAAGGGAAAGATATTATGAGTTTGTATGAATTATAAAGCTAATGAAGCTGTGGCAGGTTAATGACCCCAGAAACCTATTCCCTGCTCTTCATTTAATACACGTTGAGCAGGGACGCCTATACATGATGTATAGTACATAACAGGTACTGGACACTAAGGGGCTTATAAAAATTCGAGTTTGGGAGGTATGGGAGTTTTTCCTAACCCTGAATCAATTTAAATTCTAATTTATGGCAATTTATCGAAAAAACTCAAATTGAAAAAACTTGAATCCGATTCGTCAAAACAAAAAAAACTAACATTTCTCAAGTTTTTTGAGCAAAAAACTCGAATCGCTCTAATTTGTCGAATTTAGGGTTTGAAAAAAAAAAAAACTCTAAATATATTGAATTTTCACTGAAAAACACTTGAATCACCCACATACCTTGAGCTTTGCCCAAGACACTCCCATAGACTTGCATAGGCCTTGACAGGTTGAACCTGGAGAGTTTTTACATTCGATAATAAATACCTGAAATTCTTTTTTTTTTTTTAAAAAACTTGAATTTGGTGAGTTATGTGAAATAAAAAATTAGAATTTCAGAAAAATTCTACTTCAAATTTTGAAAACCCCCTAAAAATGTGGGTAGCACTAACATACAGCATCTCAACTAGGCATTCCATAGAATTCAAAGGGTTGGATATGGCAGTGGTTAAAAGGGTTGTTCACCTTTACATTTTAAACATACGGGGGTATATTTATCAAAGAGTGAAGTTAGAGGTCGCAACTCGTTGAGAGTGAAATTCCGCCACTCTCCATTCATTTCTATGGGATTTTGAAAGGCATATTTATCAAAGGACGAACTTCCACTTTCACCCATTGATAAATACTCTTTTAAAAATCAAATAGAAATGAATGAAGAGTGGCGGAATTTCACTCTAGACGAGTGTGGAGGATTGTGGTGACCTCTAACTTCACTCTTTGATAAATAAACCACTTAGGGGCATGTTTACTAACATTGGAGATAAATATCTGGAGAGATTTTTGGAGATGTTGCCCATGGCAACCAATCAGCAATTAGATTTAAACAGCCACAGCCAAGTTAGAAAACAAAAGCAAAGATCTGATTGGTTGCTATGGGCAACATCTCCAGAAATTTCTCCAGATATTTATCTCCAATGTTAGTAAACATGCCCCTTAGTATGATGTAGAGAGGGGCATTCTGAGACAAATTGCAATTGGCTTTCATTTTTTATTATTTGTAGTTTTAGAGTTATTTAGCTTTCTGTTCAGCAGCTCTCCAGTTTGCAGTTTCGACTGGTTTCTTGAGTCCACATTACCCTAGCAACCGTGCATTGATTTGAATAGAGACTGGAATATGAATAGGAGAGGGCTGAATAGAAAGAGGAGTAATAAAAAGTTGCAATAACAATACATTTGTAGCCTTACAGAGCATTTGTTATTTTAGATGGGGTCAGTGACCACCACCATTGAAAGCTAAAAAGAGTCAGAAGGCGGCAAATAATTCAAAAGCTATTAGAAAAATGAAGGTCAATTGAAAAGCTGCTTACAAAAAGCTATTCTTAAAGGCTTTAATATACAGGTAGGGGATCCATTATTCAGGAGCTAAATTGAGCACAGTAAATACATGACTATCTGTTTTTCTAGAAATCAGGGGATTCAAATGGTACAAGATCATAGCTACATTCTTAAGTTGGACGCAAAGATACTATCATACGAAATGAAGTTTCTGCGTGTCCCAAATTTTTCATACCATGGCAGTCAGGTTAAAAGATTTATATCAGCTACCAATTTATATCAGCTACCAATACATGGTATTGCCTATCTAATTATATCAATGGGAGACTGTCATTATTATTTGTCGGACATATAAATTTTGTATGATTGTGGTCTGTCAATTAATGGCCTGAGCATTGTGTGATTTCTTGTCTTTACTAATTTATATTCATCTGAATGGTTAGTTGCAGGTCGGAAGACTGGCATGGACAATCGTTCATTCAACATAGGCTATAATCTATACGTCTATGGCCAACCTAAAGGCCCCATACACGGGACGATAAAAGCTGCTGACAGACCGAGTTGGCAGTTTATTGGCCTGTGTGTGGGACCATCCGACGGGCTTCCCTGATCGATATCTGGCCAAAAGTCGAGCAGATCTCGATCGGGCAGGTTAAAAAATCCCGTTGGATCGCGGCCACATCTATGCTTGTATGCGGTCCCGTGATCCGACCTCCCGTATCAGATCCATTATGATCTGATCGTTGGGCCCTAGGGCCCAGGATCGGAACAGCCCAATAATGGCCACTTCAACGTGCGCATATCGGGGAGAGATCCGCTGGTTTGGAGACATCGCCAAACTAGTGGATCTCTACGTCTATGGCCGCCTTTAGATGTCGTGGCTACTGCAAAAAATAAAAAAAGCCTTTTTTTTACTGCACACTTCTCTTATTGTACTATTGTTTGGCTGATAAGTGAAAAGGATTTTTTAATGCATTTTTACCTACGGAGGCCAAGCATCGAAAACATTTAATTCTACTCTGTTTTATGGCAAGATTGAGCTAAAGGCAAAATCCTGCGCAATAATGATTTTCCCTTGCATTATTGTAAATATTGATACATTTTTACATAATAAAAAAAGAGCTCTATGGCATACAGATATCCACTCTATGCCTGCATTTTCGGCAAATATTATACCGTAAAAGGAATAAATACGTTTCCCACTGAGAATGCCAAATGCTTTGCATAGCTTGATGGTCAAACAACTTTTAGATGAATGTGAGCTTTCCTGGAAAAGCTGCCAGCCGGATTGATGCACTTTAGTCAATTATAGATGGCAAAGCAATCAAAGTGCTGCCGCTATATGAAGCGAGAAGAGATGGCTGGATGGGTTGCTTAAGGCGCCGAGCTGTGTGTGCATGATTTTTAGAATGTGGTGCAACATCTACTAATAAAATCATTAGCAATGCTACGCTTGGTCCCCCCTTATCTATGCATTATTAAATAGATTCCAGGAAGCATGCCCAACCTTATAGCAGCAGAAATCCAGTGCAAGAAATCCACATTTTCAAGAATCCTTGGAATGCCAGCAAATGCCAGTGAATTTCCCAGAGGCACAGCAGATCAAGCCATTTATGCTGTAATTCTGCAGTCTTTTTAGGCCTGTCCTTAGATGCACTAGTCCGGCCCTTCTTCAAACTGAGAAATGATTTACTAGATTCCTTTATTTTAATCCTAGAAAAAAAAACTGGAAGAAATGTTTAGACATGATAAAACAGTGATTATTGAGCAAAGTTTGAATTTGTGAATTCTTTTCTATTTCAAATAAACTCAAAACAGCACAAAACCTTCAATTTGAACTTATTTATTTAAGACAATCCAAATGGAAAAGAAATGGGTTTGAATAAAACCATGAAAAAAATCAAGAATCAAAGGAAAATGATACCCCCCAAACAATGTAGGTCTCTATAAAAAGATATTGCATAAAACAGCTCATATGTAAAACCCTGCTTCATGTAAATAAACCATTTTGATAAAAAAAACCTCAAATAGCTCAAATGTATCGAGTTTATAGGCCAAAAACCTTTAATACCTCAAATTTATTGAGTTTTCAAGCACAAACCTGAAGGCAAAAAACATCTTTAAATGGTTCAAGGGGCCTCTGCCGTTGACTTCTACATGACCGCTACAGGTTTTAGCTGGAGTATTTTTGGATTCGGCTTTTAGAAGCTTTGTGGTATAATAAATCTCAAAAATTCAAGGTTTTTTTCCCAGAAAAAGTGAAACTACCCTCAAAAAACTAAATTTTTTTGAGAAAACAACTCGACCTTTGAGAAATAACCCACTTATTGTCATTGCATCCCATCTTTCTATCCAGGCCCTCTCCTATTCATATTCCAGCCTCATATTCAAATCAGTGCCTAGTTGCTAGGGTAATTTGGACCCTAGCAACCAGATTGCTGAAATTGCAAACTTGAGAGTTGCTGAACAAAAAGCAAAATAACTCACAACCACAAATATTAACAATTGCAAATTGTCTCAGAATATCACTCTCAACCTCATACTAAAAGCTAATCAAAATATGAGCAACCCCTTTAATGTCACTCTCTCTGGTGTTTCAGTCTGGCAGCTCAGTAATTCAGGTGCAAATTCTGAACTATTAAAATTTTGCAACATTTAGTTGTATTAGAGAAATACATTTCTCAGCAGCATCTCTGGAGAATTAGCAACTATTGTATCAATTCTAACATCTGCCTGTAATGAAACCCAGAGATTCTGCTCAGTAAGGACAAAGATAAGAAATGTATTGGCTAATTTATCAAACTATCAACAGATACAAGAGTCAGCGACCCCCTCCTAGAGCTGCTACAGAAAGACATAAGATGGTGAAAAATCAAAACTTTAAAGGGATACTGTCATGGGAAAAATTTTTTTTTTCAAAATGAAACAGTTAATAGTGCTGCTCCAGCAGAATTTTGAACTGAAATCCATTTCTCAAAAGAGCAAACAGATTTTTTTATATTCAATTTTGAAATCTGACATGGGGCTAGACATTTTGTCAGTTTCCCAGCTGCCCCAAGTCATGTGACTTGTGCTCTGATAAACTTCAGTCACTCTTTACTGCAAGCAAAGGCGTAACTACAGAGAAAGCAGACCCTGCGGCTGCAGGGGGCCCCAGGAGGTATAGGGGGCCCCATGAGGCCCTAATAAATGAGCAATTTCAACATATATTGGTAAAACAGAACAACCGCTGGATATGTTGGGGGCCCTAAACTTAGTTTGCTGTGGGGCCCATCAACATCTAGTTATGCCACTGACTGCAAGTTGGAGTGATATCACCCCCTCCCTTCCCCACCCCAGCAGCCAAACAAAAGAACAATGGGAAGGTAACCAGATAACAGCTCCCTAACACAAGATAACAGCTGCCTGGAAGATCTAAGAACAACACTCAATAGTAAAAACCCATGTCTCACACATTCAGTTACATTGAGAAGGAAAAACAGCAGCCTGCCAGAAAGCATTTCTCTCCTAAAGTGCAGGCACAAGTCACATGACCAGGGGCAGCTGGGAAATTCACAATATGTCTAGCCCCATGTCAGATTTCAAAACTGAATATAAAAAAATCTGTTTGCTCTTTTGAGAAATGGATTTCAGTTCCCTTTAAACTTCAATATTAGAAAAAGTCACAAATACAAAGCAATTGAAAAAAAAGTCTTTATTTCTGGTGAACTATCTGATAACAACTGAACTGGAAAAAAAAGAGCTGGAAGGTGAACAACTCCTTTGAAATTAATGGCTTTCATTGCAAAAGAATATTGGTATAAATATAAAATTTGAATGTTGATAAATAGCAATAGCCAGAGGTGTGTTACAGAATGCAACCTCTGATATTCAGTTTGCTTGAAATATAAATCCATTTATCTAGGGATGCACTAACAACAGATTTGGGTTTAGTATTTGGTGAAATACTAGCATTTCTTTTGCAAGACAGAAATTTAGCTTCATGTTGGCAAATCTCCACCTTCAAAAGTGATAAACCGATAACTGGAACCGTATTAACTGAAAGAAAGATTTTGGTTCCACAAAACAGCAGTTTGTAGTTTCACACATATTTACATGCACCTACAGTAATTACTAAAAAAAAATATAAAAAATAAAATACCCAAAATATGAAAATAATTTGATACATTTTAGACATTCACACAAAAGATGTACAGTTTTGATATAACAGAATAAGCCCAGTGCAGTCCCTGCCAGTCTGATTTACAGTTATTAAAAAAGTGCCATATTATTGACTTGACTTTCACATTGATTCTAAATCAGCATGAATGCAGCAACAGGGACACTATCAATAAGCCATCATTACTCCAGCTGCTAAACTGCAGTCCTGCAAAAACTGCCCGTCCCTGAATCAAGACATCCTTTCTGGTGATTTAAAGGGGTTGTTTAGCTTTAAATTAACTTTTAGTATGATGCAGAGAGGGATATTCTGAGATAAGTTACAATTGGTTTTCATTTTTTTGTGGCGTTATTTAGCTTTTAATTCAGCAGCTCTCCAGTTTGCAGTTCCGTCAATCTGGTTGCTGGGGTCCAAATAACCCTAGAAACTATGTGCTGATTAAAATCTGAATAGGAGAGGGCCTGACTAGAAAGAGGAGTAATACAAAGTTGCAATAACATTACATTTGTAGCCTTGCAGAGCATTTGTTTTTTTAGATTGGGTCAGTGACCCCATTTGAAAGCTGGAAAGAGTCAGAAGAAGGCAAAAAAATTACAAAACTATATAAAAAAAAAATAATGAAGACCAATTGCAAAGTTGCTAGGAATAGGGCATTCTATCATATTAAAAGTTAACTTAAAGTTGAACCAACCCTTTAAAAGATTCAACATATCTGGTTTGCCCTTCGATCTATGCCATGTTAATTTTTTTTTTTAAAACTGATAAAAGGCCAACCAGCACCAAAAGGTTTAAATGCGCTAATTTTCCTACTTATTGCTCCTTATTCCTTGTCCGTCTGCTTGTGTTCTCTACTGCATAAAAAATAGTGTTTATTGGCCAGCTCTTGCCTAAATATGTACAAGGCACTGAAGGCATCTAAAAGCTATGGATAAATCAGGACACAATGGAGTGACCGTGTGCTAAAGTGAACTTACCAAATCAATGAACAACTGTAACAAGTGAAAGTGCAAGCAAACTATGCCTAGAAGCTTGCTGACATCTTTAGAATATCCTCCAACTCATATTCTAGGTAAGCGCTTAATATAGTATGAAAGAGCACATAATATTCACAGATCTAGAATACAGCAAACACATAGGGGAGAATTCACTAAAGTGGAGAGAGCCCGTTTCTGGAGTAAAAGTGGTGGTAAACTGGAGTAAAATCCGCCTAAATTCCGACTCAACCGCCACTTTCAAAACTACATAAAAATGGCGCACAAAAAATGACATTTTATACAACATTTTCTCCCGACATTTTTAAAAAGGAATAAAGCTTAGTATAACTCTTCCCTGTGAGTCAGATCCCTTCCAAGATAACTTACTCTACTTTGGTTCCCCCAATCTTCATTTCACACCTCTTGTAGGTGCCCCATTGGGGAATTATTAGTATATTAATAGGGATTAGCATTTTATACTCTGGGCACAAGTTTCTGTCTCACCCTATAGGTGTAAAAGCCTTATTAACAAAACAAGTAAAAAAATGATTAAACAAAAATAGTACATTTTACAAAATTTTATATGTATAAAAAGTTTTTAACTCACACTTGCATTATTTTACTAGTTTTAGTTTAACGAATGAGGCAATATTAGCAATTTTGAGTGAATATATTATCTAAAGGAAAAGTAAAGCCTCCCAGCCATTTTTTTTTAGTTTTAGCAGCAATTGACCTAGGCTAATAAAACATATTTCTGATACAAATCCCTATATTATGCACAATAGCATTTCTTGTATTTAGACCCTTATATCTTGTTACAGAATTGGAATTGCACAAACATGTAGGCAGATTTAGAAAGCGCAGGTTATCCGGAAAAAAATGATGTATCATTTTTCTAGGTAAAATAAACCCCCTCCCCAAAAAAATTCCAATTTGATGGCTGACTCACGGGTGTTGTAAGGGCAAATTCAGGAAAAAAATGTCATGCAATGTTCAAAAGTGGAGATAGAGGTTTGTGAATTTGGAGGCAAATCTGACACTTTTATCTGCACTTTTACTTTTGTGAACTCCCCCCATAGTGGTAGTGACCTTCACAACAAGATACAAAAACAATAAAGGGTACAACACACACACAGAGACAGGTATCTAAAAAAAATTGAGAGGTCAGGAAATATTTATAATTTTCTATAATTTTCTACAATAGGTATGGGACCTGTTATCCAAAATGCTTGGGATCTGGAGTTTTCCAGATAAATCTTTTCGTAATTCATACCTTAAGTCTACTAGAAAATCATTTAAACAGTAAATAAACCCAATAGGCTGGTTTTACTTCCAATAAGGATTAATTGTTTCCTAGTTAGGATCAAGTACAAGGTACTATTTATTATAACAGATAAAAAAAGGAAATCATTTTTAAAAATTTTAATTATTTGGCTAAAATGGAGTCTACCGGAGATGGGCTTTCTGTAATTCAGAGCTTTCTGGATAACGTGATTCGGAAAATAGATCCCATACTTGTAGTGATATTTCCCTAGTATAAAGATGTAAAAAAACAAACAAACAAAAAAACAGTGAGTTGTAGGACTCTAAAGGCATGAATTTATACAAAGCATTCACCTACATTTTTTTGTTCCTAGAACAAAAACCTACCATTTCCAAATAATTCTGCAAAAATCCTAACCACGGGAACATTTTCTGACAAATTTTTTTTCAGTTCGCAGAATGTGAAAAGCAAATATTTTTAACCCCCAACTTCTGAGAAATCTGTCCTTTAAAAGGGATCTACCATTGCGAAAAAAGATATTTCAGTTCTGCTTCTGTCACACAGAAGTCATAGGGCAGATTATAAATGCATTTGCTAAGTGTTTCCAGTGAAGATCAATACGGAAAGCAAAAGAAAATTGAGCAAGACCAGTCTGTACTGGGCTCAATGTTGTTTTGTTTCTTTTCCTGCACCATTCATTGCTATGTGGTAAAACATGAAACTGCACAGCAAACATAATTAAAGACGCAAATGGAGCATTTTCATTTCTGCTTTGTTGGGGGTGAGTAAAGTGGTGGTCACAACGTCCCTATGCCCCATTAGTATTAGAAGAAAGCTGCCATATTGCAGGTGATTGCCAGTCTGCTTACCAACAAAATATTGCCCCATGTTCCACTGCCCTTAGAATGCAATGGGTTTAGTTATGTACCATATAACATGGTTTGAAGCTGACTGCACTTATAATCACCTGAGATAAAGATGCCTGAACTTTAGTTATTTAAAGGAGAACTAAATCTTAACTAAAGAAGTAGCTAGACATTATTTACATTATGTTTTGGGCTTTTGTACGAGCCCAAGGCAACCACAGAGTAGCAGTAAAGAACTGTGTCTCCAAAGATGCCCCAGTAGCTCCCCATCCTCTTTTCTGCTGATTCACTGCACATGCTCTGTGCTGCTGTCACTTACTGAGCTTAGGGACCCACTCGCAATATACAGTACACATAGGGGGTTGTTTATCAAAGTATGATTTTATCTCAATATTTTCTGAAAAAAAACTCAGACCATTATTTATTAATACACTTTCCCGAAAATTTTGTTTGCGGTTAAAAAAAATCAATTATTCCGATTTTTCACCCAAAAACTCAGAATTTTGCCCAAAAACATTTGGGGTATTGCCAAAAACCCAGCGCACATCAGAAAATCATTGGGACTTCTCCCATTGACTTATATGAAACCTCAACAGGTCTGAGATGCCGGATTTAAATTCTGAAAAATTTGTGATTTTTTTTTTTTAAAAGTCAGATTTTATAAAAATAAAAAAAAAAATCACGAATTTTTCGTGGTTTTGCATTCGGAGTTTAGTAAATAACCCCCCATAGAATATAAATGTCACAATATAAGGCTGATTAGTAATAAATAGAGATAATTACTACATGGCAGCACAGAAACCAGTGCAATTCAGAATTTAATAATCAGCCCTGTAGCAACCTCATTTTCTGCTGGATAATTAGTGACGACCCCTAAGCTTAGCTTCTCAACAGCTGCTCAGATCTCACTGAGCATGTGAGTGTCACAGACACTTTCCAAGATGGTGACCCCTGTGACAATTCGAAGTACTAGAACATTGCTACTATTGAGAAACTGAAACTTTTAGGCTGGTGCAATAAGTTCAGTATATATAATATGGCATTTTTAGCTGCATTCATTTCTAGGGTTTAGTTCTCCTTTAAGCACATGATTAGTGCTACAATGATCCTGGCTCATATGTTTTCTTCATCCATTTAACTTGATATCTCTCAGAGCAATAGTTCCAATCAGCACTGGACAGGTAGTCTAACTGAATTCTGAACTTTACAACTGAACAGTCTGTTTTTATTACAGAAGTTTTAAATAACCTAAGTGCCATCTTGTATGTTGGCTGATGTACAGATTGTGTAGTAATGGAAATCCAAAACATGAAAATTGTGTTTCTGAAGGCTCAGAATTTTTTTGCTACAGGGAATGTTCCAGCACTTGTAGGAAAAAAAGGAAGGCACAGTGAAAGCAATTTTTTTAAAAAAAAAAAAAAACCTAAAAATTAGAGTCTTTTCTTCTCGGAGGCCTTGATTGTGGCATTACTATAATGTCATCAGAATCATCTGAAGGCACTTCTTCATCATGTTGTTGCCTCCTGCCTAAAGCTGAGAACATGAAAACAACATTAGCATAGCATACGTGGAAATTACTTGCTTTTTCAGTAAACCAAAATGATATTATCATACCTGAAGGTGGACGTTGAGGTGAGACTTTTAGAGACCCTGCTTTTTTAACTCTTGATTCTGCCTTCTCCTCTCCAAATATCGGGTCGTCGGTGCATTCGTCGCTGCTTTCACTCGCTGTGATGCATTTGACATGAGAGTTTCAATAAATTGAGGAGTGCATGAAATAAAGTTTCTATAACAAAGGCAACCAAGTGTAAATTGCCATCTTGTTTCAGGTACACGATCAGAGGGACACCTCCGTTTTGTTATTGCAATTGTTTTATACTTAATTTAATTAGATGAGCAAACAGCTTTGGGCTCAACCTAATTGCAAGAGCTCTGGTGAAGAGGCAAGAGAAATCATCTATATTTATAGAAGGTATGCTTGGGAACCTCTATTGCCGTTGTTTCAAAACTGCGGTGCTGCATTTGGTACTCGTAGATACACATGAAAGCACAGCTACGGTGAGATTTGGGGTGAACATTTATATGCTGACTTGGATATGGATATCCTTGACACAATGGGCCAGATTCAAGTGAGAAAAAGTTAACATGGTTTATCCCGTGAAAACTCATAGACAACGTTCAATTAAAGGAAAAAAAAAAAAAACTTTTCTCCAAATTAATCTCCAGTTTTTTCCCAGACTTCAATACAGTTTTCACGTGATAAACCGTGTGGTAAGTTTTTCTGAATTGAATTGCATCTCAAATTGAACCTCGTCCATGACTTTTCATATGATAAACTTTTTTAAATTGAATCCGGACCAAAGTCTGAATGGCTGTTACAAGAATGCCTGTTGAACTAAGAGGGGTCCTGACGACAGTTTGACATCCAGTAGGGGCTTGAACCAAAAACGTATGACAGCCAGTGCTCGATTACCCCAAAAAAGTTGATAAGCACCTTCAAGGTGTTTCTGCCTGCAGAATTAGGGTAAGGGTACGCCCTACGATTCGGGGAAATTTAGTTGTCCGGCGACAAATTGCCTCTTCTCCCAAAAAGCCGATTTAGATTCTTGCCTGCGGGATGGCACTCGTGCACTTCGTTTTCCGAAGTCACCAGAAGTTTCCTTGTGAGCTATCTGCCATGTTTATTGCCTTAATTAACATCTAGATTTTATCTGCTTTATGTAACAAATTAATTTGCAGTAAAATTTGTACCAAAATGCAGTAGGGGTCCGATATTATTTGGGCTTTTGTAGAGAAAGCCTAAAGTGAAGTTTGTGGTTCATATAGATTATGTATAGTAAAGATGTTTGTTATATATTGGAAGAAACTGAGCTGCTGCACACACTAAACATTGTAAGGACACTTAACCCATTTATTTTTTGGCCACAAAAATGTGATACACAAAGTGCGTCATTTTGGGGATTAATAACCCTTTATCATAATTTACACAGAGGTCATGCACCATGTCACCAGCTTCAGGATTGCGTGCAGTAATACATTCTGCTATCCATTATAAGGATATTTGTTAGCAGTTGTTAACTGTTACTATTTTGTCCTGAATACCACTGAAATATAGATAATAAAACACATGAGAAATCACTTTTAAGCAGTAGAAATCACAAAACGCTGGGTATAAAGTACCTAAAGAGTATTGGACATCTTGGCTGGAGGATATCCTGGATCTTGGTGATCTCATGCTTTCTCTGCTGCTTTTCCTGCTAGAACTTACTCTAGCTGTCAGCTCGCTAAAAAGAAGATAAAGAACCGATTTGTTTGCATCTTACAAAGGCTCACATTTGTGGAGTGCATTTATGTGAGTTTCAAGTGGCTTTTCAGCTCACAAAGGATTATTTCCTAAGCTGTTTATAAAGCACATAGCACAAACCAACAAACGACATTTCGAGAATATTTTACACAGTAGTATTTGGTATCTGTAGGAAACCACCACGTTAGAACTTTTTCATTATTATTTATAATATTTAGGGGCCCATTTACTTAGCTTGAGTGAAGGAATAGAGGAAAAAGTTTGAATGTTCTTTTTGGCTACTTCGACCTTCAACTACGACCTTCGACTTTGAATTGAACAATTCAAACTAAAAATCGTTTCACTATTCAATAGTCAAAGTACTGTCTCTTTAAAAAATTCTTCGACCCCCTAGTTTGCCACCTAAACCCTACCAAGGCCAATGTTAGCCTATGTGGAAGGTCCCCCATAGGCTTCCTAACAATTTTCTGATCAAAGGAATATCCTTCGATCGATGGATTAAAATCCTTCGAATTGTTTGATTCGAAGGATTTAATCGTTATTATTCCTTCGATCGTAGGAATAGTGGTAAATCCTTCGACTTCGATATTCAAAGTTGAAGGATTTTACTTTGACGGTCGAATATCGATGGTTAATTAACCCTCGATATTCGACCCTAGGTAAATGTGCCCCTTAAACTAAATAGAGATGGAGAGTGTATTCACATATTCCTTGCTTCCTCTGATTTTATGTAGCATAATGCCAACTACACTCCCTTTGAATGATTTATTAATGCATTCTGCACAATAAATCATAATGGTACCACAGAAATTCTGCAAATCACTTTGTCTAGATTCATTATTCAGATATAAAATGGTGAGTTGTTTGTGCTGCATCACTGCTTCATTCCATTTCTCAAATTAGGAACTTAATCTATCTATCCTTGATAAAGTTCCTAATAAGGACCAAAACTTGGACTTTGTACAATGTGTTAATAAATAATTGGAATAACTTTTATTGGTCATATATTGTTTTTGACCTTCTGCATAGGAATGCATGCACTTAATGAACTGATACTAAAAACGAAATACCCTAAATAAGTTAAGGTAGTAAATAAAGTGATATAATACCAAATAAATCTTGATTTTTTCACAAGTATTCCTGTGGAGTGTGCAGTACTATGATTTGTTTTCCAAGAAAATACTAATTTTTTTGAAGGTGTTTTTTTTTTTTGGTCAAAAATATATATTTTTTGGGTTAAAAAAAACTGTTTTTTGAGATTTATTAAATTATTATTGCAAAAGAACACTTGATTCATGGTAAAACTTGAATTTGAATGTTTATACATTGTCTCCTAAGCATTCAGTCACAAAATTCAGCGGACTGTTCTGGTATTTGTACCTGCTATCGAATAGTTTTTTGCGAGCCAGATGTCCTCTAAAAGCGGCTTGAAGAAAGCTCACAGCATCATCTTCATCCTTGCTCATATCTTTTAAACTGTGGTTTTGTGATGTATTGGAGCCCTGAAATAAAATAACACTTTTGGTGTATAAGTGGAGACGGTGGTCCAGCAAATATTCCAATAATTGTATTTGTATAAGTATAAAAATTCAGGATATGGAGATTGTGTTTGCAAATGAACCAATCATGCAGGCATTCTGCTTACTGTATTTGTTTTGCCACATTCTCAATGATGTGATTCTGTTCACCTATTGCCCTTGGTAACTACACTGCACAGAAACAGATCTATATAGCACATTAGAATTCTACAGGGAACATTGAAGTAACTGAATAATTCCAAAAGACCATATACCGCATCTATTACCCGGAGAATGTCTGCTCCTGGAGAGGGTGATTGGGGGTCTAAAGATGAGGATAATATGGTTTGTCTGGCTAAATGCCCTCGAAGAACTGATTGAAGCAGCACGGCCGTCTGTGTATACAAAAAGGTGAGTTCAGTGAGACATATATATATATATATATATATATATATATATATATATATATATATATATATATATATATATATAAAAAAAAAGGTTAGTTCAATAAAATAGTAGCAACAATAAATGATGTTATACAAGAACTATAATATGCCTTAGCTGTGATTGGGCACAAATTAGCCATTTCTGCCTCTATTACTGGCTAAAGGCTGTCCCAAAAGTGTCTCTTCTGCTGACACTTACCATAGGCAAACATAGGAATATTCTCTTTCATTCTGCCTTAATTTATTATATCTTTATGATGTATATGGGAGGTACATAAACCAATGCAAAATAAAGCATTTTTTGTTCCTAAATACCTTCTAAAAATCAATTTTTTCAATTTTGAGGGGTGGGTTTAAAGCGGCCTATATGAATTGCCATTATATATATATATATATATATATATATATATATATAATCGAGGGGCACTATCAATTGTAATGATACAATCAATGCAGGGATCAGCACACTGTAGTAAAGGTGAATTAAAAAGTGTTTTTATTTGTAACACAGCATTGTCCAAACTAGGGTTTATATATATATATATATATATATATATATATATATATATATATATATATATATATATATATATATATATATATATATATATATATATATATATATATATATATATATATATATATATATCTATATATATAAACCCTAGTTTTGAACTTTAACCCACTCAGCATTATCAATCTGACCAATGAGAATGCTCTATACCACAGTATCAGAGAAGTACTATTCAACTATATTTTGAATGATTTGCCTAATTTTTTTTAAAGCTTTCCAGCTTTCAAATGGGGTCACTGACCCCAGGAATAAAAAACGATTGCTCTGTGAGCTTAAACTTTTATTGTTTTTTTGCATCAAATCCGCAACGTTTGTACGATTCGAGTTTTCGTTCGATTTCGATTCGATTTTATAGTTTTTTTCCCCGACTCGACTTATTGTATTGATAAATAAGATAAAATTGTGGATGGGACTTTGGACGGATTTGTTTTAATAAAAATATGAAATAACTTTTAGTTTTAGTAAATAATCCCCTTAAAAGTTAAGGTGGAACAACTCCTTTAAACTTTTGTGTGTGTGGCCAGCTAAAGTCGATTTTAATGAACGAGCGAGCGAGCGCATCCAAGACACATTTAAATCTAGCTGAAGATTATTTATAAAATATTGCTATATGGAGTAATAACAAAAATGATTTCATCTGCACTACAAAATTAGCATGATGAACGAGAATATCAACAGGACTTTTTAAATCACAGAGTTTATGCATTTTGAATAAGTTATAACTCTACTAATTGTGTACACCCTGTACAACAGACATGAAAAAAAAAAAACAAGAACAAAAAGTACAAAGAGGAAGAGGGAAAAAGTCCAAAACAATCATCTTAAACCTTTCTATAGTGAAAAACTCATAATGAGTTCACAGACTATAACTCACAATATAATTAGTAAATGGCCATCAGTCTGATGATGTCATCTGCAGCCAATCATCTGGCTCTGCCGCTTACATTTTTTGGTTTAATGGAGGCCATCTGGATCTTGTGTAATTTATGATCGGTGCAGGATTGGCTACAAACCCCAAGAGCTCTACAAGCCCTTAAATCATATATGGTTTACGGAGTAGTTCTTAGATTCTTTTTTTTTTTCACTAAATCCCACAGTTTACAAATTAGTTCAAACTTTGAGCACTTTGGAATATTAAAATTTATATCAAAAGGCACGGCAAAGCTGGAGGTGGATGAAAAAGAATTCTCAACCACAAATAAAATTCATGGATGCCAATTAAAAAGGATTTTTTAAAAACTCTTTTAAGGGAAATAAAGTTTTGTATCCTAATTAGTTATATGCAGGTCGAGAAAAGCTTAACCCTCACCAGACTCTAACCCGCACCCCCCCCCGCACCCAGCTTCTCTCCTCCTTTTATAGACCTGCACCGTCCCGCTGATGACATAACAAAAGGGTGGGAAGGTGTGTGCTTAAAAAAACGGAAGCTGGCAGTCTAATGACAGGGGGAGAGCAGGCAGAAGAGCTCAACCCGAACCTGCCCACGACCCGTAAACGGTCACTTGCATTTTACTTAAAGGAGAACTAAACCTTAAAAATTAATATAGCTAAAAATGTCATATTTTATATAGTGAACTTATTGCAACAGCCTAAAGTTTCAGCTTCTCAATAGCAGCAATGATCCAGGACTTCAAACTTGTCACAGGGGGTCACCATCTTGGAAAGTGTCTGTGACACTCACATGCTCAGTGGGTTTTGAGCAGCTGTTAAAGCTAAACTTAGGGGTTGTCACAAATTATTCAACAGAAAATAAGGTTGTTCTGTAATATATGCTGATGCTACAAGGTTGATTATTAAAGGAATTGTTCAGTGTAAAAAAGAAAATCAGCTCTCTTGGTTTACACTGACTGGTTACCCTGGTTACCAGGCAGTAACCAATCAGAGACTTGAGTCTCTGTAGTGTTCTGGCTATTATGTTACACATCCAGTCACTCCAGCCTTTTTACATTACATTTTTGGCTAACTAACTATATTAGAAACATTTTTTATTTTGCACAGCCTCTCTATTTACCCAGTTTTTATTTTTATACTGAACTGTTCCTTTAAATTCTGATTCCAATTGTACTAGTTTATGTGTTGCCATGTAATAATAATAATCTGTATTAAATACTACTCAGCCTTGTATTGTGATATTTATATTCTGAGTGGGTCCCTAAGCTCAGTAAGTGGCAGCAGCACAGAGCACACGCAGTGAATCAGCAGAAAAGAAGATGGGGAGCTACTGGGGCATCTTTTGAGACACAGATCTTTACTGCTAAAGGGCTGTGGTTGCCTTGGGCTGGAACAGAAGCACAAAACAATGTACAACATTTTTAGCTACTTCTTTAGTTAGGCTTTAGTTCTCCTTTAAACATATGCACTATTTGCTGCCTGTAAGGGGTGTGTGCCGATTTCAATGATTAGGGCTCATTTCCAACCACGGTTGCAGCCGTGCTTAATTGCCCTCAATTATTAAAGGTACTTGTGTCAACATACACTCCTTGCCAGTTTAATGACACTAAAAAACAACATCAACTGGGCTTAGCAAGCAAAGCTGGAGGAACATAGGGGTAAAGGTAGAGGCAGTGGAATAATAACTGCTTGCCGGGCCCCTCTGCTAAAAAAAAACCTTAGAGGGTCCGGCACGCTCAGTTTCCTATCCCTTATGTGTGCACATGCATTCTAACAGTGTGCAACGGGTGTGCGAATATTCGTGGATTATTGCAGCTATAGAGGAAGTGGACTTCCAGTGACCTTGGGGGTCTGCTTCCTCTATAGTTACACCACTGAGTATAGGAACATGGGGCAACAGCAGCTGGGAAGATGCAAGGCATGGGTCTACATTTATTTTGATATAAATAAATACATGTGGCTTTAAGCCTTGCACCTTCCCAGCTTGTGTTGCCCCATGTTTCTCTACCTTTTGCTTGCCGAAACATTTCACAGTGAATCCGAATGCTATTGGAACTGGGAACACTAGTGAAAATATGAAGAAGGTTGGTAGACTTATATCTAATCCTGGTTCTTTCATTGAATGCATCATATTCACATCACATATGCAAGCACAATTGTATCACAACTACATCAGGCTCAACTTCCCCTGGTGCTTGCAGTGATGCTGAAATGATTGGGAAAAAAATATGCCGCTTTATGGGTAACAAAAACTTAGCAATTGCGTCCAAAGTTACACTTTACATGGGGTGCAGTAAATATATGACCCCTATTACCTCTGAAGCAGTGTTTCCATACTGCAGGGCTGACTTTTTGGGGCTAAATTAGACTTCTTCTAAGGCTAGATGAGGTAAATATTTACTTACAGCCGTGAACACTCCTTACTGATATTTAATATAACTAGAGCCTTACAATTAAAACCTTTACTGTAGTAGCCGTGCTTCTTAACCTGCAATTAAACTTTAATGGGCAGGACAGTTTACAGGGCCCCATTTTGTAAACTAGCAACAGCTTGAGGAATTTGTTGGTTACACAGTTTCCTGTATGTTTAACAGGAAACTCACTTTTGGTGTCATGTCTTATAAATAAACAAAATCACATGCACAGCAATCTAAGTATTATCTATACACCATCATCCAGTGCCAGCCAGCAGCATAGACACTGAACAGAGTATTTAAAGCATTATTTAATACTAGAATACCTCATTTTAACATTCAGTGGAATTAATAAAATTGTGAATTTTTTTTTTAACGTGAACTTACCTCTTCCAGATCTTCCAGATCAATATTGTCTTTCTAAAAATAAGAAATGTGAAGTATTATATTTTCAGCCTTCAACATATTCTACCATACCTACAAGCAGTAGTATGCATCAACATCAAAATAGCAAACAGCAGTCTTGCTCAAAGGAGCTTAGGGCAGAGACACACGAGAAGATTCGGGGAGATTTATATAAATATAATTTGCTGGCGGCATGGCACTTGGAGCGTTTTGCTTTCCGAAGTCGCCCGAAGTTTCCAAGTGAGGCAACTTCGGACGACTTCAGAAAACGAAGAGCTCTGAGTGCCATCCTGTTGGCGATTTCGATTCTAGCCTCCGGGAAGGCAGTTTGGGGAGAAGCTGTTTGTTGCTGGGCGACTAAATCTCCCCAAATTTTCACGTGTGTCTCTGCCCTTAAAATCTAGATGTGAGGAGTGAAGGAGTGAGGGCAGTCATCCATGGGGTACAGAAGCATCTTATCTATAAAACTTTGTTAGGCACCTTGAAAAACTGCATCTTGAAAAACAATGTTCATTACTGTTCATGAAGTCCCTAGGGACTTAATGTCATACCTGGACTGAACACCAGAATACAAAATAGCTTTCTGATGGCCTTTTTGGACTGACTAGCAATACACAAATAAAGGAGCAAATTCACTAAGTGCCGAACACTAGCATTAATTCGCTAGCGTTTGGCATTTTTCGCTCGTGTTACTTCGCATCCTTACGCCAGGCGAATTTTCGCTAGCGACGTAACTACGCAAATTCACTAACTTGTGCAGTGTACTGAACGCTACCTTTTACGCTAGACTTCCTTCGCCACCTCAGACCTGGCGAAGCGCAATAGAGTAGATAGGGATTGTTTCAAAAAAAGTCAATTTTTTTTCTAAGTCCAAAAAAACGCTGGCGTGTTTTCTACATGATGGGTGATAGGCTGAAAAAGATCAAAAATTTTTTGGGGCTCCCCTTCCTCCCCCCTACATTTCCTGACTAATGGCAACTTACCTAGACAGTGGGCACATGTGTAGGGCAAAATAAAATTTATATTTGCTGATTTGAAGGTTTTCTAGGCATTTGTAGTGCAGATACGTGTTCCTCCATTGAAATTTGAATTTCGCGCCGTATGCAAATTAGACTTCGCTAGCGTAACTTCGCTTTATATAGCGAATCAACGCTAGCGCAACTTCGCAACCTTACGCTACCCCTGTGCGCAACTTCGGATTTTAGTGAATTTGCGGAGCACTGGCGAAACTACGCCTGGCGAGGTGCGGTGAAGTTGCGCCTGGCGCAACTTCGCATCTTAGTGAATTTGCCCCAAAGAGTGTAATATTTTGAGAAACAGACAAACTGTTGAGTTTATTACAGACCCAAGAATGTACAGCCTCTAAATGAATTGAATAATGTGATTTTTGTTTTTAATGATCTTCTGCGGCTAAATGCGATTACTTTATTGTGTCTGCTTAGTATTAGGGTAGAACCCCATGGGCGATTTTAAGTGCAATACCATCCTTTCCGACGGCATCCCGACGGATGCCTTAGATTCGGCAGATCCGTCATGACGTCTGCAATTCATTTCAGCGCGTCGTAACGGACGGTATTGCACTTAAAATCGCCTGTGGAGTTCTACCCTTATACTGGTATAAGGTCATTCCTTCTTGGGTATGGTTCTCAAACAGCTTTTAAAAATCCTACAGGTGTCTGTAATTTATAACTGGACAGGTTCAAGTTAGATTTTGAAGCTTTATTAGAGCCCCACAATGGAAAAAATACCAGAATAAGTGAAAAATAGCTTAAAATAAGAATCAAATAGTGTACAAAAAATAAAAAAAATTCAGTATAATTGAAATTAATAAAGTTTAAAAATCTTTTACAATGGTAGTTTTCAGCTGCAGTATTTTGTCTAAAGATGACAGTTTGTGCCTGTAAGGCATTTTCCCACCATTCAAACCAGCTGTCCCTGAGGCCTGGAGTGATGTGATCAGTGGTCTGTGTACTTGTGATCTTCTGAGAAGTAGATTGTTTACCTTGATATTATGTACAGGGGTTACAGTGGCATCAGAAGGGGAATTGTAGGTAGTAATTCAAAAGCCTTTACTCTTTAATTTACACTTTTAATAGATAACATACACTGTTCTTGTGTCTCTTGAAAAACACTCTAGAACAAAATATTTGATTTTTTTTTTTAAGGTAGAGCAGTCCCAAGCCCTAACATGCCCCAATTTGTTAAGCACCACTGTGAAAAGGTGTTTAAGCAGGCAGAGGATTTGACTAGAGGGAAGTGGAGTTCTGGGCAATGCTCCCACATGGTGCAGCGATGAACTAGCAGTTAGGCAGGTTAAAATAGAGTTAAAAGGTTCAATGTGTGCCTTTTTTCAACCTAACTTACTATGTGATTACACAATATCCAAAGGAATAGAAAAGAATCCCCACTTGAACAATCTAAACTAAGGCAGTCACAAAGTATTTTTGACACACTTATTGATAGTCGGTTAAATAGTAAGCACTTAATTAAACACCACTAACCAGTGCATAAGGTTGAATGTAACACTTGTTAAAAAAAATTAATGACATTACGCCTTGACAAAGCTAACATAGCGAAACGCGCGTCGGCGTTTCAATTCCTGATCTTGGTTATCTTTTTAAACTATTTAAAAACTTGGGGTTAAACAATTTTCGTGGAGGGTGGTGGAAATAATCTCTGCTCGGTTCAACTCTTTCTCCTTCTCTGCAAACTAAACTCCCAGGAGACCGTGGAATTGTGGTTTTATAGGATATTTTAGCCTCTCAAATCAGCTTAGGGCTCAGTTAACTACGAGACCACAGTCCCGGTTACTCTGCCTTCTCCATCTTTGTGGTGTCCCAGGGATAGAACAAAATAGTTGGCAGTTTTGGGACAACTCCACCTCCTTCTATTTCATTTTCCTCCTTTCTTCATGAATTTGAGCATTGATTTTAGTTTTTATCCTATTTAATGGCAGTCTAGTTTATTTAATAAATTGAACCTTATTAATTAGGAAGGATTATTAACTCATACAGCACTGCAGCACTTTATATTTAATGAATTTAATCTCATTTTAGTTATTAACTATACAAATCAATTATTTTCCTAAGCGTTACAATTAATTTAGAAATTAGAGATTAATCCAGGTATCACCCTATTAATTGGCTCAATATTACTGTGGTATTATAGGTTTTCCTTTTGGTTTTTTGAGCTCCTTACAATTAACTCATTGCACTGCACTTTATAATTTATTGCACAGCACTTTTTGAGAGAAAAAAAAAAAAAAATTTTTAACAAGTGTTACAGTCAACCTTATGCACTGGTTAGTGGTGTTTAATTAAGTGCTTACTATTTAACCGACTATCAATAAGTGTGTCAAAAATAATTTGTGACTGCCTTAGTTTAGATTGTTCAAGTGGGGGTTCTTTTCTATTCCTTTGGATATTGTGAAATTTTGAATACTGACTGCAGTCAGACCTCTACTTGAATTAGAAGGATAAAAACCAAGGGATAGTGGGTGCGATTTGTGTTGTTTTACTATGTGATTACACACTTTTACTAAAATACTTGCAGGAACTACAATGCTTTATTAGAAATGGGTATTTTCAGCTGCTTTATGCAGGCAACAAAATGTCAGTGTGATGGTGCCCTTACAGTGAAATTCTGCATTGCGTTCTTATGTCCTTGCACAAGTCATTTCATCGGACAAGCCTTTTTATCATAATGTTTAAAACAGTGGAGAAAAACATCACAGATGACCAATAAGATCTTTGCCTCTGTTTTCTAACTTGTAGTTGACTGTTGAAATCTAATTGCTCATTGGTTTCTATGGGCAACATCAACGGTGATATTTTACACAGCATGATAAATAGTGCTCTGAGCGTTTGAGGAAAGCTGCACCTTGCCAGCAATATAACCACATATAGTGCTGTATATATAAATTGCACATTATTCAAATTAAATGAACAAATCCAGCAGACTTGTGGAATATTACCCTGCTTTTATATAGCCTCCAGTTCTTCTGTATGAGTTCTGCAGCATTTTGTCTTTCTTGCAGCTCTTTACTGGCAGACCCTGGTCTCGATGCTGTGCTCTGTGCACTTTTGGCTGAGTTTGGACGGGATCCTTGAGATGCAGTCTGCAACAGGAAAAGTACTTATTTATTATTAACTAACATAAGTAGAATAGATGTATATTCAGACAGCTAAACAATCAATTTGTATATCTATGAATGATGTGTGAGGTTCCTATAACTGCAGAGTACCCCTAAAGGGACTGAATGCTGAATTATGTATGACTTTACAGATGTGCTGACTTGATTATACAAGGATTATATTAGTGTTTAGTGATAGAGATATGCCTCTTTGGAGACTGAACAGATTACAGAACAGTTATGCAGGTACTGTATGAGTGTGAACTATGATATGAGACTTGTGTAAATGGTCAATGGCCACCAGGAGAAATACTTGTCTGAATGTTGTGTAGGAAGCAGGACTTAAGTTGGCCATAGACGCCAAACGAGCGGATCTTTCCCCGATATGCCATTAACGAGCATGGCTATATCGGGGGTAATCTGAACGTTCAGCCGTATGGCGATGTGCAATGGGTCCGGCAGGATCGGCCGGACGAAAGATGTCGGCACTCTCCACACATGATCCGAAAATCGTACGAATCCTCGGTTCGTCCGATAGGATCTGTGCGTCTATGGCCAGTTTTAATTATATTATATTGTATGCATTTAACAGATATTTGTTGCACTGTATAGTTGTGGGAAGTATATGAAGTAGAACAGGATGTGGCAGAGCCATAAGTTTCCTTATGATGGCAAACACCATTCTCATCTTATTTTGTAATTAGGACAGATACAATTAAGGGTGAAAGTTAGAGTAAATATTCCAATTGCAAAATTCATAGTTTGGTTCAAAATAAGCATAAAATAAGCTTCAAAAACTAAACGTACAAAAAAAAAAAAAAAAAAAAAAATCGATCTCTGAGGTACAATGGATTGCTTATTTTTTATGCTGGCCCTATCCTATTCATCCTTCAGCCTCTCATTCAAACCACTGCCTGGCTGCTAGGGTAAAATGGACCCCAACAACCAGATAGCTGTTGACATTCCTAACAGGAAATCTAGAATCTAGAAAAGAGCTAAGTAATTCAAACAACATAAACAATAAAAAAAAACAAAGATTAGCTGCAAATGCAGGCAACTTTCTATCCCCACAAGCTGTGACATACCAATCATCATTTACTTAAATCAGTAGTACAGTCACACCAGGTTGCACATATAGCTTTTGTCATGGCCTACTAAAGGGGATATTCATTGAACTCCTCCCTCCCCTTGTTTTATTGTGAATTGATGGATTCTATAACTTCTAAGTGGAACACAGAATCTTTTGAAAGCGTATGGACATCCACAGTTCCACAATGGAAATAAATGTATATTTATTTCTTGCACTTTGCAGTTCTGTGTTTATCCACCTTTTTTCATAAGCCCAATTGAACTTATGTTTCTTCTTTAAGATCCCAAACCTCAGTCCCGTTCAGACTTGTTTTGCAATCGTGTGAGGGGGTCAGCACTGCTAAATCAGCCATATAGGTCTGCTTCTGTTTGGTGCAGATCAGCAACTAAGGATTTGGCATGACAGTGTCCTTTTAAATGTCTGACATTAGATAATATGAAACATTTACAGCAAAGCTGCAGACAAACCTTTTTCATATCTTCAAGTATAGATTCTTTTTCACGTTTTTCATCCTCCAGCTTGGCTTCCAAATTTTTAATTTTTTGATTAAGTCTTCGAATTTCTTCTCTAAAGTAAAAAGTCAAGAAGTTACAGTACAGACCTAGTGAAGATACAGACAGTATTACATTAACTTTATAGCTTCAAATTGGGAGGATAGAAACAACAATGACTAGAATGAAATAAAGCAACATAGGTGAAAAAGGATTCAACAGCACTTTTCAACGTAGCTATTCAGAAAGAAATTTATGCCGAAAATTATCAAAACCGATTAGCAAGGTCCGGTATTAAAGGGGAACTATAACAAAAAATAAAATCTGCTAAAAGGTTAATCTCATGGAAATCAAACATCAGATTACTTTTAATAATCTCACTGTCAGCTATTGTTCTACATGCTGTTTGGGAATGATTTATTGATAGTATTAACAGTGAATTAACAGTAGGGATGCACCGAATCCAGGATTCGGCCTTTTTCAGCAGGATTCAGATTCAGCTGAATCCTTCTGCCCAGCCGAACCGAATCCGAATTTGTATATGTAAATTAGGGGCAGGGAGGGAAATCGCGTAACTTTTTGGCACAAAACAAGTAAGTAGAAAATGTTTTCCCTTCCCACCCCTAACCTGCATATGCAAATTAGGATTCGGAATTCGGCCGAATCTTTCATGGAGGATTCGGGGGTTCGGCCGAATCCAAAATAGTGGATTCGGTGCATCCCTAATAAACAGTGAAAAACTGTGCAAGTGATTTCTATTACACTTAGGGGGTTATTTATCAAAGGTCGAATTTCGAATGTATGTGATGTAATTTTAATAAAATTGAATACAGTCACAATCTGAATGGGAGGTAATTTATGAAAAAAGTCCAATGTCTAATATTTGATTGAATAGTGCCTCTGCCATTGACTTGTAAATAAACTCTGTAGGTTTTAGGTGGTAAATATTCTAATTAAAACACTTGCCATGGTCGAGGTGTGATTAATCTCACATTCAAATTTACATTCGAGTTGGTGCTTTTAATTCCGAATTTGTGAGTTTTGATGTAAAAATAAATCTGAATAAATCTGCCCCTCAGCCACTCCTTGTTTTTTCAAGACAGGGATGGAAGGCAGAGTGGATGATATTTAGTAAAATGTCCCTCCCACGTAAGCCAATATTTATAATGAATTTCTCTTTATTTCAATATTTGAGAAAAACGTATCAATGTGGGAAAGGGAAGGACTTATACACAGCTAATGACCATTTTTTCAACTAAATGTAAATACACCAATGTCACTGGGTAGTTTGAATGATTTTGGACTTACAGACCGAACAGACTGGTGGGGCAAGTGTAAGGAGTGGCTTAAAATACCTTTAATAAACTGAACTGATTTGCGCAGCCACTGTGGAAAATCTCATATATTTATGAAACACATACCTCTCCTCATTCCTCTCTTTAGCTTTTTGTAGTTGCGTGTACAAATCAGCCTTCTCCTGCTGTAGTTTTTTTATGTCTGACCTACAAAGTGAAAAGTCCAAACCTTTGATAAAAAATATCACTTAAATCATATGTAAGTCTAATGTAACAACGGTAAGTATAATGGCGTATAAAGCCATCAACATACTCTTTAGTGGCGAGAAGTGTTTGCAGAGATCCTCGATCTTCTTTGACTTTCTTGAGTATGATCCTTAGACGTTCACACTCCTCATGAAGGTCAGATTTAGGGAGTAATGAGGCATCTCCCTGTGCAGAATCACGCACAACAGTAACCCGAGCTCCCGTTTCTTGCTCAGTTGATGAGGAACTTGGCTTTTCTAGTTTCTCCAACTTCTAATGGTTTTTGCAATAAATATAGATGTACATTTACTTTGATGAAGTCAAAAAAATCATTATCATAGAGGAAGTCTACTCAAAATATGATCCACTGAATATTCTGATGACAACTGCATGCAATTCAGCTAGAACACAGCCATACATGGGGGTTCAGCTGTAGTAGTTAATAGTTTCAATATAAAATACCTTGTGTATATGTACACTTAATTGTCAGTGCTGTGCACCCTCTTCCTTTTGTGGGCCCAGAATGAAGCTTAGTTTGGGGAGAAAAACATATTTGTGGTCTTAAATCCCCCTTAAAAGGCCAGATCAAAGGTATATAAAGGTTAGAATTATTACCAATGTATTCATATATATCATTGTCATGAATTAAGGGGGAGGGGGGGCAAAACTTAAAAAGTCTAAGAACTGAGAATAATAAAAAAACAATTTTTAATCTCACAAATGTTTTTTGTAAATTTTTAAAATCATAGGATGGAATGCAGTCAATAGCCCAAATTTTATATTAGCGCAAACTCTATGCAATATGCGTGTTTTTATTAGATAATAATGTTTGTATTACATAATCAATGTACATTTAAAGATCAAATATATTGATGTCAGAATTATCACCTTTTCCAGTTCTGAAATTCTCCTCACCAGTCTCTGTTTGCTCCATTCAGTGTAATCTTTAAAAAAAAAAAAAAAATCTGCAAATTTCCAGTCATTGCTAACATGAATGAATGCATAATGCAATGAACTAATTTTCATTTTTAAATAGCAAAAGATATGGGTCCCAATTAAGATAATTTATGTAATTTGTATTGTTCTACTTTTTACTTATTTTTAAAATAGCAAATTTAACACAATTAAACAATCTGGGGAAAGTGAGTACAGGAAAAAAACAGAGAGTGCTTTGTACTAGATGGGCAACTTTATGTTCATTGTTTGATTATTTTTGTGAACTGCAAATTAGAGACCATGTTTAAATTTGTGTATTTTTGTCTCTGAAACACAGTGGATCAAGTTTATAACTGGCAGCAACAGAAGAGCTGACTTCAGGTCTATTTGTATTGTTTTAGCAAAGTCTTTATGTGCAATGCTGGATCCCTCTCCCCAATATGCAAATCTAATTGGGCAGTCCGACCAATCTCCAGTATCCTGGCAGCCTCCAAAGGAAGTTGGAGTAACAGTGACATATTATTTGTGTGTTCTGTCTGGGGTAATATGCCACCTTGTTAGCAATTTAAACCTAACTTCCTTAGTTGGAACATTTTAGTGATTGTACCCATGTGGTATTTAATTTAACTTATGATTTAGGGTCATCAATGCAATTTAGTGTCCCATGTTTACATAAAATGGTTCACTACCCAAAAGCCACAGAAGGTTTGCCCCCATATCCGGACAGATATAAGCTGCTGACAGATTAAGTTGGCAGGCGGGGTCGAACTCCAGACCTACCCGGCCACCCCTGTTGCGCTGCTGCTGCGTGTGCGCTTGTGCGCAGGCGAGCACTGAACTTTCCGGGGCGGCCCTGGCAGGAAGGAGTGACATTGCGTGCGTGTACTGGTGCGCTGGCGTGTGCGTGCAATATGTTTTATGGGCGCCCGCAGCAGAAAAGGACCGGAAATTGCACATCTTATTGGCCAGTTTATGGGGGCCCTTCAATGGGCTTCCCAGATCGATATGTGGTCGAAAGTCGGGTTGATCGGCGGGTTTAAAAGTCCTGTCGGATTGAGGACCACATTGGTTTGTTGATGCGGTCTTTGATCTGATCGCCCATATTCTTCTCATTGTGATCAGGCCGATATCGCCACACGAGTGGATCTCCCTATGTACGGCCAACTTAAATTTTTTAGCTCAACAGATGATCAAGAAAAATCGTTAGAAGCACAATTGTTCAGTGCGCATTAACCTGGCAATAGTGTGATTTTTTGGATCACACCAAAATTGGTCATGATGGAGAGAAAAATCTTAACATCTATGGCCATCTTAACTCAGATCTTTCTCTGCCTCCTTATCAGTATTTGCAGGGCTATATAAAGTGAGAAGTGCACCATAAAGCTGTCATATGGAAGATCTATTGGTTGGGGCCATGGGGCTTTGCAATGGCATGGAGACAGTGTAGACGGGTAACAGCAAAAGCAACTTATAAGTCTTGCTAATCGTGATAAATTCATGACGTGCTCCATTACCGTAAGCTTTAGCACAGTGGAAAGAGAAATAAACTGATTTAAGGAACATGTACCTTTTTTCCTAGAGGATGTAGGCGACTGAGACATCGCTCTGTCTAGATCAGCTTTCAGGCTTCCATTTTCCTCTTGCAGCTCCTTGATTTGCTTTGATAGTCTCATAACAGCAGATTTTAGCACCTTCTGCTGTTTCTGGGACTCTTTGCTTTCTGGAGGAGATCTAGTAAAAACGAACACAAGAAAATAATAGAAAGAAAATTAGAACAATTATTTTTATCAAAGTACCTGTTTGTTTTAAATATATTTTTCGTACTACACACAGCACACAGTGTAAGCAGTATGGTATAGTTTTAGGTTTCTTAATTGTAAAATTAATTTTTAAATAGTCTTCCTAGCTACCTATAGGTATAATATTAAAACAGGGTTAATCTATGGCTCAGATTTCATGGACATTTATACAAATGGCTGCTTTTTTAGAATGATTAATATTAGGAGTTGGTAATTTCCCCTCCAAAAAAAACCATAAAAATAATGATATTTTGAGCTGAGGTTTACAAACACAGACAAATCTGCTTGTAATGAACTGTCATCATAGATCAGAGGAAAAACACTGCAGTAATACAGAACCAGCAGTGAACCTTGTTTTCTTTAGTTTACTCAATATTTGTATTACAGGTAACTTTAACTTGCAGCTTCCAACTTGTTGAAAACTGGATCCAGAAACTGGATTGAAGGGTTGGGTATCTGTATCAAGCAGTTTCCTTAGTAAGGATAATTGTAACGGTAGATTGTATCTGTAAGTTCTTAAAGGAGAACTATTGCGAAAATGTTAATTTAATATAAGCCTCAGCATACTGAAATAAGAAACTTTCTAAATACAATCAATTACAAATTCTGTATGGTTTCTGAAATAATTAAGTTTAACTTCACTATTCCTGTCTCAGCATCTGTTTCTCTTCATTCTCTCTTCATGCATGAGTTGGGTGTCAGATAATCATTGACAGTTAGATCCAATATATCTTATAGGGGGCTCCTATAAGATGTATTAAACTCAATCTATTAAAATCACCAGACATCATGACTCTCTACATACAGAGTTTGTGCAAAAGACAGTTATTTATTTCGATTTTGTTTGTACTGGAATCAGTTGTTTGAATGAGCTCTAATTCATCTGCTATGAAAGGAAGCCCCCCATCCCCCATAAGATATATTAGATCTAACTTTCAATGAATATCTGACACCCAAATCCTGCATGAAGACAGAATGAAGAGAAACAGAGAGATGAGAGAGGGAAAGTGAACATAAACTTGAATCTTTCAAAAATGATACTAAATATGTAATTGATTTTATATAATGTTGTTATTTCAGTATGCTGAAGCTTATATTCAATTTTCGTTTTCTCAGTTTTCTCAGATACTAAATATGTAATTGATTTTATATAATGTTGTTATTTCAGTATGCTGAAGCTTATATTCAATTTTCGTTTTCTCAGTAGTTCCCTTTTAATTAAAACGGTGTAAAAGAAACACACCTTCTCTCTGTAGCTTCAGTTCTGGCCAGTAAAGTTTGCAGCCGCTGGATCTGTTTATAAAAAAACAAGTAGAAAATAATGGAAGGAAGTCAGATACATTTTATAATGTTACAATTACTGTACAAGTGCTTTTGCAGGAATAAATCTGACAGGAGAACATTAAATAAAAATCTTTCATAAAAATAAGCAACAGTAAGTTTTAAATATCCTTGATTAGAACAAGCACATATGTTTGATTTTACTCATCCACCCATGAATTATAAACAAGGGGGCGGGTTAGCTCATAGGCAGGAACAGTCCATCTTGCTAACTTTATGACTGCACATATTCTCCCTTTATAGTGTTTGTCCCCCTGGGGCAGGATGCCTGCGTCATACTTATAATTATGTTAAGGAAAGCCGAATATGACAGGACTGAGAGGTATATTTCTGACCAATAATATTATTAACCCATTCTGTTTTTTTTAATATTAGAGAAAACATTCAGCAATTGGGCATGGCATTGACAGCTTTCTTGCAGAGCTGTTTGCTTCTATTTGTGTGTGTGTGGGGGCTTGGGTTGAATAAAGCCAGAAGTCTTTTGAAAAATCCTTCAAATAAAACTATTCATAATACCAAAAGGCTGAGACAGGGTCTAGTATTTCTCTGTTGGTAGCCCGCTCTATACTGCTTATGTGGATTTTGGCTTATTTCAACTTAATAAAACATGGCTTTGTGAATATATGTAAATGGTGTTAATATAAATTTACACTAAAGGCATGCCATTCACATTCAGCAGGGACAAACATTGTTATCCTATGAGAGCTGTTTTGAAAGCTTTGCTGCCCTCTAGTGGCTACATCTAAATTACCAAGTGTAAAAAGCGGTCATCAAAATAATTGCTGAAAATACTCTGGTGAATATGACTTCAAAATAAAAGTATAATAAAAATTGTGATATTTTGGGTGTGTATAATGTTTGTAGATCATAGAAAACAATTGTGCACGCACTCCTGCAGCCAAGTCGGTTGAGGTAAAACATCACCTTTTAACATGAAGGAATAAAGCTTTAAAGGAGAAGGAAACCCCCTGGGCGCAAAACCCCTCCCCCTCCCCTGTGTTGCCCCTCCTCCCCCCTGGCCTACCCTGACGCCGGTCAAAGCAGGAAGAAGACGCGCGTGGGAGAAGATGGCGACTGTGAACTCCGTGGACAGGACCTGCGCAGAGGGGTGAGTAACAAGTTATGGGCATTTGCCCAGGGGGACAGGTAGGCCAGGGGGGAGGAGGGAGAAACACATAGGAGGGGGGAGGGGTTTTGTGCCCAGGGGGTTTCCTTCTCCTTTAAGTTTTACCTCAACCGCCTTGGCTGCAGGAGTGCGTGTACAATTATTTTCTATGATTCATATTGCCTAAGCTACGGGTTCAGAGCACGGCACCCGGGCCATCCGGTCAATTTGGTGAGTGCAAGCTCTGCTGACTTTTACATAATTTTTAAAGTCTAATTGGTCGTTCACTCAAGTGTCGGACCTGGGGTTTGTACACCCAGGGCAACCTTCCATTACCCAGTAGTTGTTTCTGTCACTATTAGCTTTAAGCACAACTATAGTTTGGTGCTTTTGATAATTAGAAGAGATTTAATGAGCAAAATTGGAGTCAGCCGTTTTCTTTTCTTATGTGTATAAATGTTTGTAGGCAGATATTAAAAGTGAAGGACATAATTCAGTGCCAGTTGTGAAACAACAGACCCTGGCACTTCCCGCATATTTGTTACAGGTTTGCTCTCTGACCTGTATTAATGGACATACCTCTTCGTAGTAGGTTTCCATTGCTATCCTCATCTCTTCAAGGCTTGTTGTTTTTAGCTCTGACTGGAGTTTGCTATGTGATCACAAAAAATATATTAATTTGAATACTTTGAATCTAATTTGTTTGAATACAGTCTTACTTCGATTCAAACGATCGAATACAACCTATCCACCCGCAAAAAAAAAAAAACTTAAATTTTTTTAATAAACTCACAAAAGATCAGAGAGTCGATCTTAAAAAAAAAAAAAACAACAACAACAAAAAAACTGCAGTCTCCATTAGCTCACAACAGATCCAGGAGTTTGTTTTCTTGCACAATGAAACAAGGAGCATTATTTTTATTTGAAAGGTTTTATACTTAAATGCTATAACACAAAGCCAGCCATCTTCTTTATAATTACACTGGAGGGGCTGTTGTCTTTGTATGTGTTTAATAATGTGAAATCTGCTGGGCAAACTGTGCGGAAGCTCCCTCTTATGTTAATATATATATATATATATATATATATATATATATATATATATATATATATATATATATATATATATATATATATATATATAGACAGCTAAGACTCTGTGTAGAATAACCTGTCAATATGTTACTTAACATCTATAAATAAAGACAAATAACTGACGTGAAAATGTAAATCAAGACAAACATATAAAAAACAAGTGTGCCTTTTTTAAGCATTCTACTGTCGCACCAGTGCTATAACTCAATAAATAAGTGTTAAATATATATACAAATTACAAAATTAATTTACAGTGTAATACTGCTATTATACTGAAGATCAATCATCTACTGCTTTAAACACATCATTCTGTACTTCATTGAATGCTATAATGCATAGAGAAGTGAACAGAGAACTTCTAGTACTCCTTACCTAAGTGCACTATCCTTTTCCTTACACTGTTTCTCCAATTTTAAGACCTTCTGTCGGAGGTTATTTACAACCTATGGAATAAAAGGAAAAGCAAAATAATAAAGTCATATGTATGTTCATAAATAACATTGCTATCCCTTATTGTGACTTTTATAAGATTTTCCTTTTTCAAAATAACATTTTTATTTCCTTTTAAAATGTTTTGATATAGTTTAAAATATATAATTGTCATAGAAGGCTGGTTTTAGAACTATATGCCAGTGTAGAGCAGTCTTGATTCAATCATATCAAAATATAAACCGGTTTGGTAAGATTCTTTAATATGCCACTTAATATGAGTATTCGTTTTGGGGGTATAGTTTTCCATGAAGTATTATTTTATTATGTTCACATTCATTCATTTGTATAGGACAAAATCCGAAGGCAAGAAAACAGCAGAGCGGTACAGAGGTACTGGAGAGCTGATTTAATAGGGGATCTAACATTATTGTCAAAAGCTGCTGGACATGTACTCGGTATTTAATGTTGTGAATGCCTAGAATGGTTACAGGCACCTGTAGGCTGCTGTGCTTTCAAAAGGTTAGTAATGCAGATAAAAATATCACCCCCACAAATTGATTACAAAGTCAACAAAAATTCAGCTTACCAGACTGCTGTCACTTTTTTTGTCCACTAGGCTTCTTGCAAAATCTGAGCTCTGCAGAAAATAAAAGGATATGATCATTATGGCATCAAACAAATGACTGCTATAAAAGGCATTCTTGGGTGTCCAGTGCAATATAGTCAACCCATATCAAGTTATTATGATACAACCTGGCTGTCTATGATAGGTTTTTAATTCGTTATAATTAAGGATACACCAAATCCACATAAAAAGTTACCTATAGGTCATGTTGATGGCTCATAGAGGAACATGGGGGTAAGAAAGGTAATGTAAAAGCATCAGGCAAATACTTTTATGGCAAAATCATAAATAGCATTCAAAGATAATGTTATGATGGATATAAAAAAGGGTTATTTTCTGGTGTCAGTATCTCTTTAATGTTATCTCATTACATGCTTTTACATTCGTTTTATGCACATTTTTCGAATTTCATATGATGCTATACAGCAAACTGAGGGCATCTCATGTTTCACTCTCACTAATCTCTCGTTAATCAAGCCAACAAAGCTAGACACACACAGACAAAATAATTGGCAGTCAGCCCAATCACCAATCACTCAAGGACACATGAAACCTGTTCAGCCTATAACCACAGGTCATTGCAGTCTTAGGCCAAACAGGTTTAACATTATGTCTCAATGGAAACACAGGCAATTTATAAGCTTAGTATAAACCATAAAAGCTTCCAGAATTTCCAAAAAGTATTTCTCACCCTGGATGGATCCAGTAACTGTTCAATTTGGCGATCCTTCCGATTATTTTCCTCTTCTAAACGTCTCATTTTTGTTTTCATAATATCGGCTTCAGTCTTCTGAGCTTGCAACATCTATTAAAAAATGACTGTGTACTTTAGTTAAATCGAGAAGGTGCTTATTCCTATATATATACACAAAGGTTTTCAAGGGGGAATTTTCATATTGATATAAATATATTCTCTCACAGCTATGCCAAATATATGCATGTATGAATAGTAGAGCAACTAAATATGCTCAGAAGCTTATAATCACTTTAAAAGAAAGTACCTTTTTCAAGTCTATTATCTGGTCATACATATCTTCTTTTTCTTTGTAGTCTGGAGTACCAGGGACATAACCTTTGTATAAATAAAATACATAAATCCTGTTAATGATTTCTGTTGTATTCAAACTACTATATTATTAATAAAAAGCATACTTTTAGGAATGATTGCAGGGCTCCCTTACAGGAGAAGGAACACAGGTTGCAAAAACCAAGATCCACAGTTAAAACTCTCCAAATAATTGAATTTGTTAAAGTTTTTTTCCAGTTACTTTTTTTTACTTGATTGCTTTAATACTGTATTCTGCTTTTAGCAGCTGCTCCCATTCAAGTATTAAATGGAATGTGCCTCCTTGCTCTTTATCCAGCTTTCAGTTGCTACAAAGCTGTTGCAAGAGTGACTTTGTGAACGGACAACATCTTTGAAAGGGTAGATAACCACTGATAAAAGGCAGTAGCAGTAAGTGTGTAACGTCACATCCCTCCCCATTCAGAGCTCAAGCATTTCATTACATTTTTATATTACTAGGAAAATTAAAAATTGACACCCAAACTGACCTAAGGATTCAGAAGTCATGTTGTATTATGCAGTGCTCTGCATTTCCAAACCATCGACCAAATATTCAATACACCAATTATTTGTGAAAATGATATAAAAATATTGATGTCTTACAAATAAGTCTGTGAGGGCTAAAGATTCCATTGGAAGCCCACGTCCCTCCAGAGACCTTCTAGTTGGACAACACTGTTAAATTACAACACCCTACACCCTTTAGTCTCTAATAGATCAACAATAAACATAAAATCAAATGTCCATTAGGCCTGTTAAATATATATAAATAACATATATATTATGTATAATTTGGAATATGAAAGTCTCCCAGAAAGGAGATATATAATAATTTGTAAATATTTATAATGAACTATTCCCCTAATTACCATTGCTAGAAGAACGGGAGTACTTGGGTTTCTTCATTCCAAGAGCTTCCTTGAGATACTCTGGAGTGCTACTCGCAGGACTGGTCCAGGCCTGACCAATATCACTGCTTGCTTTTAAAGGCTGAGTCATACCTGTGAGCAGAAAAATAAGCACATTTTTGTAACAATTCAGCATACAGTCTTTAAATGTACAACATTATATGTATAACAATGTATTAGGTTTCCTGTGGAACTATTTTTATTTCTCAATTAGAGTCAAACAGGGGCCCATCGGAGGCCGTCACTCAATAGCCCATAACCCCAGTTGCAGAGGCCCACCACCTCCACCTCAGACTGTGTATGGCAGAGATTTCAGTAAATCTTTCAACATATTCTTATTGTATAAACCTTTAATGGTTGTGCTAGATGGGTGATCTGATCTTTATGCAGCTTTAAAATGCTGCAAGATCGGTTTATTTGCTAACACAAGGGCTAAATCACACCCTCATTTACTCATTTCTGTAGCTAAAATTGCAGCAGTGCATTTACCAATAGTAACTGATCAGAGTACTGCAAGCTAAAAAGTAAGAGCAAAGCTTGGTTGCTACGGCAAGCTGCACTGGTGCAATTTAGTACTTATGTCGTATATCAGCCCAAGAATATTTGCAGAAATAGTCTCCCCTGTGGCTGTATCTATAAACAAATGTCAGCTGAGATATTCTCTAGAGAACTGGTGTTTTGCTTGTCAAAAGAAAATCCCCAGAGCTGGCATTCTCTCTGAAATGCCATTTACTAGAGAGCAAGAGAGAGCACTATGATAGTTCAGTTAAAGCTTCTAACACTGATCCCTTGCTGTTAGCAAAGATATCACAAGGACTTGCATAGTTATATTTTATAACAATGAAATCATCCAATGGGCTTTTCAGTGGAGCTTAAAATTCCCCTATAACACAACCAAACACACACAGAACTATTGTCGGTTTCTAATTAACCTGCAAATATTAATCTTAGAATGAGGGAGGAAACCAAAAGAAGCCAATTCAAACATGGTGATTACCATGAATTTAAATAACTCGCACACAACATACCCTTGTTGGAATATAACAGAAGCCCCCAGTTCTAAACACTACTGATGATAATGATAAGGAAAAACAAGTTTACCATTGCTTTGTTTTAGAGAAGCAAGCCACAGCTGCCGTGGAACTGTGGCCATAGGATTTTCTGTGTGCATCAGACCAGTCCCCTTCAAGGATCGCCACACAGGAGCCTTTTTAGGACCAAGCTTTGTGCTGGAGAGGTATGGAGACTCTGAAAAAAAGGGACTGTCAGGTATTCCATGCAATAACCTAAATGCAAGTTAAAATTATTTGCTAAAAAATGCCCATTCCCTAAGTCATCACACTCTTGTCTTTTTGTTTTCTTATATGTTTTGTTATACAGTATGTTCAGTCGGCAGAGTGCAGAGTATTACATATCTAAATAAAGTTTTATATGTGGCTATTAGCTTGTTTGTCAGAAGCAAATGGAGCCATTTTTTTATTTTACTTTTCATCCTTTAGCCATAGCAAAAATCCTAGTCATGTCCTCCCATTCAGCGCTAGAGAGGTCATTTTGTCACCGATCCTTTGTCTGAAATACCCTGCCATTGCTGGCCCTTCCCACTCTGAGGATAAAACAGCTGAATTGAAAGATTTGCAACAATCATTGTCTATAAACAATTGTTTACACAATTTGTCCTTAGCAAGCACATACTTTTCATGGGCATATTTGTATATTTGTTAATAGGCAGCTAAAAAGTTCTGCCATATCAATCGTGTCTTTGACCATTCCAGAACTGCAAGAGAAGTCCATGCAGTAATTTAACCAATCAACCTGCAGTAAGACTGGTGCCATTTGGATATTTATGCTTGATGAATACAAAACAAGAACAACGTATAAACAAGCTTTTGTCATGTGAACATTCATGTGTGCAATAAACAATACAATAAATGAATACAAAAAACATTTTACAGGTATAGGATACATAATTCTGAACCCCATTATCCAGAAAGCTCAGAATTACGGAAACACCATTTTCCATAGACTCCATTTTATCCAAATAAGCAAATTTTTAAAAACAATTACCTATTTCTCTGTAGTAATAAAACAGTAGCTTGCACTTTATCCAAACTAAGATATAATTAATCCTTATTGGAGGCAAACCCACCCTTTTGGTTTTATTTAATGTTTAAATGATTCTCTAATAGATTTATGGTATGAAGATACAGATTATGGAGAGATCAGTTATCTGAAAAAAAAAAAAACAGGTCCTGAGCATTGTGTATAATAAGTCCCATACCTGTATAACAATTTCTCTCTGGGTTTTAGAGCAAGGTGTGTGGTGCAGCATTGCGTACTTCAATATGAATGGCTGTCCCCAGATAAGTCCAACTACTTATTCATAAGAAGGACCTCAATTGTACATCAGTAACATTAAAGGCAACATTAGACTAGCAGAAATTCTCGTACTTGCTGGATCAAAACGATACTGGAATGTTGGACTACGGCACAACCACCCTCGAAACAACTATGGGAACACAAATTGCTACATACAATGCAATTACAGTGGGTACTGGCATTACCAGGTTCACGATTTTATGATATTTGGAACAAATATCTGAACACATTAGAATGCCAAAAATACCAAAAGTATTGGCTGCCTTTAGGTATACCAAATGGTAGGCAGAAGCCTCTCTTCTGATGGTACTCAACCGACAACCAATGGACAGCACGTGAAAGCAACTGGTCGGCCTCTTTCTCTGACCCTAACCAGAAAAAAGTTCTGAGCCACGAATAAACGTACCATCTGATATATATATATTATACTACGGTATGGGACCTATTATCCAGAATTCTTGGGACCTGTGGTTTTATGGGTAACGGATCTTTCCTTAATTTGGATCTTCTTTATTTAAATCTACTAGACAATCATGTAAACATTAAATAACCCCAATAGGCTGGTTTTATATCCAAAAAGGATTAATTATATCTTAGTTTGGATCAAGTGCAATGTACTGTTTAATTTTTATAGAGAAAAAGGAAATCATTTTTTAAAAATTTTGATTATTTGGATAAAATAGAGTCTATGGGAGACAGCCATTTCGTAATTCAGAGTTTTCTAGATAATGGGTTTCAGGCTAGTATCTATCTAGTATCTAGCATGGACACATTTCTAATAGGGATGCACCGAATCCAGGATTTTTTTTTAGCAGGATTCAGATTCGGCAGAATCGAATCCGAATTCTAATTTGCATATTCAAATTAGGGGCGGGGAGGGAAATCGCGTGACTTTTTGTCAAAAAAAGAAGGAAGTAAAAAATGTTTTCCCCTTCCCACCATTAATTTACATTAGGATTCAGATTCGGTTCGGTATTCAACCGAATCTTTTGCAAAGGATTCGTTGGTTTGGCCGAATCCAAAATTGTGGATTCGGTGCATCCCTAATTTCTAACCAAAAACTTACTGGGAGTCCTGGGTGGCTTGCTTGTTTTCTTCTTCATTTTCTGCATAACAAAGATGATTTGACAATTAGGAATCAATACAGCGAATCAACTGCCCATCTATTGCCCTTTATCTATATTAGGAACTGCCCCCTCAAGTACTTTGAACAATATTTTCACCTTTAAAGGAAGACTAATGTCTAAAATAGAATAATTTTGTATTTTGTATACTAAACAAACTTACTGCACCAAATTATTTATGCTTTCAAAGTTGGCCACAGGGGGTCAACATCTTGTAACTATGTTAAACATAGTTGCAAGACCAAGACCATGCACATACTCTGTGGTCTGGTCTGCTGCTTAGGGATTGTCATAAATTATCAAAACAGCACAAGTCAAATAATATGTGCCACAAGATGATACAGCAAAGCTAATTAATAATCAGAATATACAGACTGCAATGGGTCCTGTGTTGTCATGTAATCTGATGCGGATTTTATAGTTTTTTTATCATTTAATACAAACTTTCTCCAACTCTCCAGAACCAGTGGCTGCAGCAAATATATCCTCCATATAGAATCCAAGTGTATCTGTTTAAATCTGGCTCCATGATCTTTGACCCAGCAGATGGAGTTGGAAACATTAAAGAGTATGTAAAAGCAAAAGTAAAATACCATTTTTACTTTATTAACTGAAAAAGAAATCTGTCCCCAATATATTTCAATTAAAAAGTCAGTACCGTTTTTAAAAGGAACCACACTGTATGCAATGAAAATCATCCGTCATTTACTTGCTCTGACTGCTGCTGATATGAATTTCTACATGGTCGCCAGCTGCTCTACAGGGAAACAAATAAAGCTGCTCCAGTTCTGGGAAGTCCCACCCCCCTGCCATTTGAAAGTATGATTGTTTCCCTGCAGAGCAGTAAGGGACCGTCACCGCAGCAGTCAGAGCAACTAAATGAAGGGAGAATCTCACTGCATACAGTCAGGTTTCTTATAAAAACGGTAGATATTTTTTTAATGAAAGTATATTAAAGATATGTTTATTTTTCATTAATGAAAGTAAAAATGGGATTTTATTTGTTTTGCCTTTAAAACCCCATTAATCCCTCCTCCATCACATGCCACGATCGGTGCCTTTTTTATGGTTATGGATAGATATATTATTTGTAATATGTATAATCATTGATGACCAAGCTTAAAGGAAAACTATACCCCCAAAATGAATACTTAAGCAACAGATAGTTTATATCAAATTGAATGACATATTAAAGAATCTTACCAAACTGGAATATATATTTACATAAATATTGCCCTTTTACATCTCTTGCCTTGAACCACCATTTCGTGACTATCTGTGCTGCCTCAGAGATCACCTGACCAGAAATACTACAACACTAACTATAACAGGAAGAAGTGAGGAAGCAAAAGGCAGAACTCTGTCTGTTAATTGGCTCATGTGACCTTACATGTGGTTTGTATGTGTGCACAGTGAATCTTACGATCTCTGGGGGCGGCCCTTATTTTTTTAAAATGGCAATTTTCTATTTATGATTACCCAATGGCACATACTACTAAAAAAGTATATTATTATGAAAATGGTTTATTTACATGAAGTAGGGTTTTACACATGAGCTGTTTTACTCAGTATCTTTTAATAGAGACCTACATTGTTTGGGGGGTATAGTTTTCCTTTAAAACGTTCTAATGCTATAGTATTGTATACATAATTAATGTGCGTACCTTTTCGGTATCAGAGTCATATGTTGTAGCAGAAGCTGTATCGTCAATCAGCTGGTATAACTCCTAGAAAAAAATTTAATACATTACACTTAAAGGGGTGTACAATAACAGTATAAGATAAAATGATGGATACAATTGACTCTTCATAAACAATTGTACAGAAATATAAATTAAAAATATACCAAGGTACCATCATAATGCTCCCTTTATTAACTTACAGGCCTTCCACCAGGCCTACTTCCACTTGCAGGCCTATAGATGGATATCTCCATAAGTCATGTTCCACCTAGCTTAATCTGTGTAAGCACCTGCCCAACGATTGACTTCATGATGACATGTTTGTGTAAAAAGAGGTGCAATCACACATCCTAAGTGGCCCCAATTCTGGCTCACCAGTTTGGAAGTGGAATTAAACTCAAGGAATAAGCTGCAATTATTTGGGAGAACAGTTGCCCTCACAATTAATCTGCACAGAAGTAAAAGCAAAGTTGCTTTCAAAATGATGTAGAGGCATTTTTAAATGCCTCCATGGTGCTCTGATGTCATTAACTTTGAGTTTTACTACATTACCTTATAAGTTTCCGAAATTGAATTTTGTCTAAAATAAGTGTTTTATGGAGATGCACCATGTAGTGATAAGAACTAAAACTAAAAAAATGAAGTGTGAAAAACCATACAGCGAGTTAATTGCTTCCAACATGTAGGCTGGATGTGGTTCTTAAAATAGATTTTATTGCCCCCCGCCCCTTGTCTGCTCCTCGGCTCAAATCATTTCTTGTATGAAATCATAATTTTAATACAATGCAGACCATAATCATTCAGTATACTTAATATTCAGTGCACTACAAGATATAATTTAGATAGCAGCAAAAAAAAAACATCAAAATCTCATCATCCCATTTGGATACAGCATCAAGAATATAATCAGATTAAAATGTATTGATATGCAAATTAAAATGAAGAAAAAGTAACCAAGCAAAATAGTACTAATGACAATAAAACTGTTTTTTTTTCTTCTTACCATATCCAGTTCTTCTGCTTCAGTTCCATTTGATGCCAAAGACATGTTGAGGCTTTGTCAGGCAACTCCTAAAGAAGCAACTGGGAGTATAAGGTGTCATCAGATTCAGGCTTTCTTACACACAACATACATTATCCAAAATTCCAAAAATAATCAACACAGAGGTCATATTTATTAAGTGGTGTAAAAAATAAATCGGAAAACTTTGTGTCTTTTGGCGCATGCGCAGTAGATCCGTACCAATGAAATGCTCCTACTGCGCATGCACCAAAAACGCCGGTCAAAGCAGGAAGAAGACGGCTTGGGAGAAGATGGCGCCTGTAAACTCAGTGGACTGGACCTGCGCAGAGGGGTGAGTAACAAGTTAGGGGCATTTGCCAGGTAGGCCAGGGGGGAGGAGGGAGGGGGACAACACAGGGGAGGGGGGGAGGGTTTTTGCACCCAGGGAATTTCCTTCTCCTTTAAGAGATATTTCAAAAACTAAGCAGAGCGCATCTCATAAGGAAGTGTGTCACGCATGCAATCAGGCATTCAAATCTATCTATATGTGTTCTCCCTCTGTAATATATATACAGTATTTAATTTATATACATATTTATATATACACACACATATAAAATCCAAAAATAAAGCCAGCACCCCATCTGTAAGCATACTGAAAAAAAACACCTTTATACTCATATTTAAATACCAAGTCTTGATAAAGATCTGAGAACCAGACCAAAACTTTGACAATGAAGTCTTTTTTATGTAAATTAATAAAATTAATAATTGATTTTTATAAAGTCTCAGGAGGGCCACAGATTTTTAGCAAATGTGGAGAGAGAGCGAAAGAGAGTGCGTGTGTGTGTGTGTCAGGGTTGCCACTAGGTTGGTGAGTTTACAGGTGGGTTTTGAAAGTACAAGCTAGCCAAGGTATGGATTTGGGCTACTTTTTGGGCCTTTGGCTGGTTTGTACTTTGGAAACCAGACAAACTTTTTTTCTTGCCCTAATGTGCCAAGCCTGCGTCTCCCAATACATTAGGTAATGTAGTTTTAGTTTAACAATTTGCCAACTGCCAAGTTTAATGTAAGACTACAATAGCCAGCAGGCAATGGGACTCACGTAGAAATCGGAGTTAGCAGATTTTGGCCTCTGTACCCCAGTCTCCCGTCACTTTAAGTATTCTCACATTTTCCTTTGACTTTGGTCAAAAATCTGCTGGCCACCCAAATGTCTACAGGTTGACCTGTTTTACCAATATTTATTGGAATTGTGTATATATTATGGCCTTATGGGGCCCCTATACCGCCTTGACTAGGGTTGCCACCTGACCGGGATTTTACCGGCCTGACAGTTGATCCCAATGTTATTAATAGGGAAAAAAACTAAATATATAGGAAGGCCAATATTTTTTTCAGGGAAAGGTGGCAACCCTATCCAGGTCCGGACTGAGAATTAGAATAGGCCCTGGCAATTCAGGTATACAGAGGCCCAATCATCCCACAAAGAGGCCCAAAAAGGCCCCACCAGCCCACTAAATACTGATTTTCTATGGTACCTTATAGCAGCCTCTCTGGCATTTACCAGAACCCACAGATTGCCAGTCCGGGCCTGACCCTATCCTTGGCTCCCCTTCTGTAGTTATGCCTCTGGTGAAGGGGTGAATCTGTCCCATTTTGCTTCATGGGAAAATTTGTGAAAAAGTGAAAATAAATTCATTTTCAAATTCAAATTTTTTGGAATTGTTTGCACTGCGCATATTGTGCTATTTTTGGGCTTCTTTTTAAGTGCTTCTTAGCTAGTTCTGGGCTGGTTTTGAAAATTAGACCTGACAACCCTGGTGTGTGTGTGTGGTGTAGAATACACACTGGATTCCTATTGATAAATGCTCTGAACTTCATGTAAGCAAGAGGACAGTCTCCAACCAGGGACCGATCTTGGCACAAGCAGTTTAAATACAGGGACTGTCCCTGGTAATCAGACACAGTTTGCTGCTAAGTGACGAGCTTTTCTACAAAGCAAAACATGTCTCTAAACTGTTCTGAATAACTTATAAAAAGCAATCATATAGATGCACTGACTGTACGTGTTAATTAAGTAATTATAATATGTGTAAAACCGAGAGAAGATGATAGAAAAACTCTCCTGAGACAGAGACATGATGATACTGTATAGTTTATACTAGACCTACTACGCCACACAGGCGGCACCTACCTGCACCTCAGTACCCGTGCTGCCTCTGCACACATAGGCCCGACTACTATATCGGTGCTCAGGGAGTCCCTAGCAACAGAAACTAAGGCGAGGGCCGAGCATCATCAGCGATGAGCCATTTGTGGGCAGGCATAGTCGCTTTAATTCTCGGCGGACATGTTTCTTGAGGGCAAAATTCAGCTCCTTAGACGTCCGGAGCTATTGCCTTGCCGTCAGCTCTGGTACCGTAGCAGCAGCTACATTTTAAAGCATTCTTCTGAACATAGCGGGATTTGTATTTGTGTTTCCAAAGTAGACGGCAACTCGATATGACCCAAAGAAATATGGCCGACACGTGTCCGTCACTAGTTATTTCCATTACGAACGATTACGCTCGGCTACGGTATTCCCAAAATAAAGATGGTGGTTATAGAGTCACCCATGTGAACGTCGCTTGTCATGTGTTTACTACCGCGAGTCTTTCCTTGAATTCCCAAACGTGTTCTGCTAGGGTGAGTGTTTTTCTTGAATATAAACCAATATCATTTAGTACTTGGCAAGTAAAAAAAAAGTGATGCTACTCTAGGGTTGTCCCTCTGTTTAACACTGTGCAGTATACGGAATGATTACCCTTTAAATGACAGCATATTTCTACGTAGGGTTAAAGAATCAAGGGACAAAACAAATGCACATGGGCTGGCGCTGCACAGTAAATGTATTTTAATAATTAGAATCGCTCTGGCATTTTTAGCCTTATTGCTTGCATTGCATACCTCCCAACTGACCCTTTTTCGGAAGGACAGTCCCTCTTTTGACAGCTCAGCCTGCTGTCCCTCATTTGTACTGGAAAGTCCCTCTTTTCTCTGCACTGAACAGCCAGAAAAAGAAACAAAGTTTCTAACTTAATTGGCTTTTGGCAGAGAGCCCAGAACAGCTAACAGGTGCAAATAAGATACTTTGTAATAGGGATGCGCGCAATCCAGGATTCGGTTCAGGATTCGGCCTTTTTCAGCAGGTTTCGGATTCGGCCGAATCCTTCTGCCCGGCCGAACCAAATCCGAATTTGCATATGCAAATTAGGGGAGGGGAGGGAAATTGCGAGACTTTTTGGCACAAAACAAGGAAGTAACATTTTTTCCCTGTTTCCAACCCCTAATTTGCATATGCAAATTCGGATTCAGATATTTAACAAACCGTTTATATCATATTAAGTGGCAAATTAAAAATCTTACCAAACTGGAATATGTTTTTAAGTAAATATTGCCCTTTTACATCTCTTGCCTTGAACCCCCATTTGTCTGTGTGCTGCCTCAGAGATCACCTGACCAGAAATACTACAACTCTAAGGGGCCGATTCACTCAGCTCGAGTGAAGGGTTCGGTGAAAAATACTTCGAATTTCGAAGTATTTTTTGGGTACTTCGACCATCGAATTGGTTAAATTCGTTCGAATTCGATCGAAGTCGAACGAAATCGAACGATTCGAAGTAAAAATCATTCGACTATTCGACCATTCGATAGTCGAAGTACTTGCCCTTTAAAAAAAACTTCGACCCCCTACTTCGGCAGATAAAACCTACCGAAGTCAATGTTAGCCTATGGGGAAGGTCCCCATAGGCTTGCTAACCTTTTTTTGATCGAAGGATTTTCCTTCGATCGTTTGATTAAAATCCTTCGAATCGTTCGATTCGAAGGATTTAATCGTTCGATCGAACGAAAAATCCTTCGATCGTTCGATCGCAGGATTTGCGCTAAATCCTTCGACTTCGATATTCGAAGTCGAAGGATTTCAATTCGAGGGTCGAATTTCGAAGTATTTTTAACTTCGAAATTCGACCCTAAGTGAATCGGCCCCTAACTGTACCAGCAAGAAGTGTTGAAGCAAAAGACACAACTCTGTCTGTTAATTGGCTCATGTGATCTAAGAAGTATAGTTTGTTTGGTTTGTTTGTGTGCACAGTGAATCGTATGATCCCAGGGGGCGGTCCTTGTTTTTTAAAATGACAATTTTCTATTTATGATTACCCAATGGCATATACTACTAGAAACGTATATATTTTTATGAAAATGGTTTATTTACATGAAGCAGGATTTTACATATGAGCTGTTTTGTGCAATATCTTTTTATAGAGACCCACATTGTTTGGGGGGTATAGTTTTCCTTTAAAGGGGAACCCCATCTTCCAAACCAAAATTTGATAAAGAGGCCCACATAACACAGAAACCCCTAATGTATCCATCATAGTTACTTGTTTCTTCAAAAAGCACACAACTCGCTGACATTCCTTTCCTTATTGAAATCACATGTGCAGGGTATTGTGGGTTTGGAGGATGCAGGCTAAGGACAGATGGCTGTTGATAAAAAGTAACAGTAGTCAGCCTGCTCAACAAAGTAGTCAGAGAGATCAGCAGGAGAGCAGGGGGCTAAACTCAGGGAACTGTTCCAAACCATTAAAAATCATAAAAAGTCAGAAAATTGGTGGCATGGGTAATTGTTGTAAGATCAAGTTAGTATTCTATTGGTATGGAAGAATTTGTCACTGATTATTTTGAGGTGTACATTGCTGTCATACGTGAAGTTATATACAATACTGGGCACCTCTTTAAATATGCATTTTTTTTGCAGTGGTTCCTATGGATGCACAGTGCTCCCAGCTGCTGCCCCATGTTTGTGGGGTACTTGCTGACAACAGGCAACCTATGACGGATAGCTCCTGCTTTGAGAAACTGCTGGATTGGTTTACCGCTTTGCTTAATAAAGGTAACTGAGTATGCAATTCGATTTAAACTAGAGGTTTTATTTAAGATTTGTAATTATAGGTCACACAGCTTAGACACAGGCTTGTAAAGCACTCATAACTATTAAGGCTAGGTATTCCTGTTTTACACACATTATTTTACAGGGTGCATCATCAGGGAACAGTTAGACTGTTCTATATAGGCTTGATTTGTTGGATAAGCTTGATTTTACTATATGGGACGTTTCTACATTCTCTCTCTCTCTCTCTCTCTCTCTCTCTCTCTCTCGTCCATTAATTGGCTCATGTGACCAAACATGTATGTGTGCCCTTGGTTTGTTTGTGCACCGTGAATTGTATGGTCCCAGCCGATTACCAATTTTTATTTAGAGTTACATAATAGCACATACTACTGAAAATTATATTTTTATGAAAAAGTTTTATTCAGATGAATCAAAATTTTACAAAACAGCTGTTTTATGAGATATATATTTATAGAGACCCACATTGTACATTGATATATACTTTTTCATAATAATAAAGATTTAAAGCATCTCAAGGTCTTACCTCTATTATGGTTAAGGTTAAGTTAAGGTTGCTAGTTAACCAGATATTAGACTTGTACTGTTGCGTCAATTTAAGTCTCAATTGCAAGCGAAACCCAGCATTTTTATAAACATTCTGCCTGTACAATCATGATTATATATTTTTTTCTGCCTATCTCCCTAGTCTCAGCGGAGCAGCTGCTGGAGGAGAATCAATGCATCCTGATGCTTTTTCAACATGTCTTGAGTGTTGGAGACCCTGATCCAAATCTTCTTACTTTTTCCATGCGCCTCGTGGGAATGCTTGCAGGGCATGAACCAGGATTTAAGTATCTACTGGTGAGCAAATCATGAAAGGATTAAAACGCGAAGTGCACACAATCTTTTGGGAAAAACAGATTTTTAAAAAGTTACTTTTGCAATATATGTGGGTATTTGGTGCCTGTCTGTTCACTAGGCACATTAATGTGCCCCCCCCCATATTTTTCTTAACTTTTTGTAGGTTATTTTTTTCTGTGAAGTAACTGACTATCTTGCCATTTGTCTTAGATGAAGAATATTGTGCAACGTATGTTTGGTGAAAATATCTATACACATGAGCTATGGAGAGATGCATCAGTCAGAAGGGCCTGGATCCACGGGCTGCTCAGCATGGTTCAGCATAAGCAAGCTGTTTTCTTTTTGTCAGAATCAGGTGAGTACAGGTGGCTTGTTTCACTTTACAGTTTCAAAGGTGAAAGTACAGGATTTGACCACTTCCCCACTGCCTTGTTTTGCATTTTCAATTTGTCCCAGAAAGTCCTTAGTCCCTTCCTAATTTCATGTTATACTTCCATCTTACATAATTGGTACTGCCTGACCATTAACTGGCTTCTCCGTAAAGGAACAAAAGCACCAAAAATATTTTATATGCATTAAAATATAATGTAATGTTGCCCTGCATTGGTATAAAAAAAAGGTGTTTGCTTAAGAAACAATACTATAGTTTATATAAATAAGATGCTGTTTAGTCACAGGCAGCTATTAAAGCTGAATGCAGCCATAGGGCACATGTTAGCCATCAGATAACAGATGAACTCTTAAGGTCCCCATACACGCAAAGATTTTTTTTGCCGAACGATTTTAGCGAAGTCCGTCCAATCCTTCGAAATTATCGTGCAGTTAGTGGGATTCGAATGATCGTACAGCTTACGATTTTTCATCCGACATCTGTCAGAAAATTGATCGGCCAGGTTAAAAAAATCTTTATCGGTCCCAGTGCAATCTATCTATGTTTGCAGGGACAAGCAGGCAGCTACCCTTTGTTTTCCTGGCAAATGGTCTTTTTAGTTGATGGACAATTCTTACGATCGTTTCAAGATAATTGTGGTCTCACGATGATGATTGGATCTTTTAAAAATCTTTACATCTATGGCCAGCTTTAGTTCTTGCACAGAAAAATAAACAAGAGTCTAATGCTATTCAATATTCAGTGGCTCAGTACAGTACTTATTGCTTTTGCTGCAAAGAAATATAAAAATATTTTATTTGTAGGTGCTGGATGAACAGATACAAATGTAACATTATTTTTAAATTTTATTTTAACGCTTCACCTTGCTTTCTGTCGTCCTTGTACCATTTTCCTTGGATCCAAACCCTCTTAGTGCAATGGCACAAGAGCCAATAGGATGGTTTTGCTTCCAATAAGGATTAATTAAAACTTAGTTTGGATCAAGTACTAGCTACTGTTTTATTATTACAGAGAAAAAGGAAATTGTTTTTTTTTTTTAAAAAAGTGGATTATTTGAATACAATGGAGTCTATAGCACATATCCTTTCCATAATTCGGAATTTTCTGGATAATGGGTTTTCGGATGACGGATCTAATACCTGTATTAAGCTGGACCGCTATGAGTAATGTGTTTACTTGTGCAGTGATCCAGAGCTTTCGCAAGGGGAAGGCATTTTCAGGCAATTCCTCCTGCTTTGTCTTGTGTGTTAGCTCCGTTATCTTAATTTCTTAAATTGCACTTCTGCTTTGAACCCTTTTGCTCCTTCCACTTCCAGCAAGACATCTATTTTTGCCAGCTGAACCATTTCTTCGCAGAGGCAGCCAGATGGTACCTACCATTTGACATCAGGTTGAATGTACTGCATTTCCATCTGCTTTATGCCCTTAGCCTTAACTTCCTTTAAGCCAGTAATGGTTTTCATCTGTTCTTCTTGCAGGAATTATAGAGGTGATGCTAAATCTACAATTGGATCCCAGCCTTTTTGTTGCCTCTGCCTCCAACCAACTAGTAGCTCACATATTTCTAGTGTGTCTGAAGATGGAACTAGAAAATTCGGAATGCACAGAGATTGCTAATTGGCCAGAAAGTGCTCAAACAATCTTAACATTTCTGGAGAAGTCACTGATGTCTGGGAGTTCTTTCTCTGTAACTCAGGCAATCAAAGCTCTTACTTTAGTTTATAACGGCTGCACAGATTCATTGGCTGCAATTTTGTGGTCGTGTATAGCAGTAGCAGTAAATTCTCTTCTTGACCAGAAAACAGTTCATGGCGCCAAGCATTTTGAAGAACTTCTTCTTTCTGCAGCCAGGTAAATGCGCAAGAATTTTTTCTCCATGCTTGATAAACAGTATGATAACATAAATTTAGGGATACTGAAATATTTAATTTAGTAAGTCAGGGTTTCCACCATGGTCCATGGCCACAAGTTCTTGTCATATTACAGTGACGGTTAATTAAGGTTATCTTCACAGTCCTGAAGGAAAAAACTTCTCTAATAGTAATTTTGCTTCTGTGTTCAAGTGTACAAGTCAGTAGGGCAAATTCACACTGACGCTTGACTGACACATCTCAGCTCAGATATTACAGATGCAAAATAAATACAAAGCGATTGATTAATAGTGGCCTTATTATTAAATGGTTGAAATAGAAATACTATTTCAGTGCATTTCTTACTGTGTTTGAGAAACATAATTAAGATTGCCAGTCTTTAAACCTGTAGAATATTGTCTTGCAGCATGGAACAATCTTGCACAGAACTTTTTCAGTGAAATCCCATTATTTTACTTGTTTGAGGAGTTTGCCAAAAATATTGTTAAAGGGGTTGTTCTCCTTTAAATTAACGTTTAGTATGATGTAGAGAGTGATATTCTGTGACAATTTGCAATTGATTTTAATTTTTTATAATTTGTAGTTTTTTAGCTTTTTATTCAGCAGGTAACCAGTTTGCAATTGAGCTTTGATTTGAATAAGAGACTGGAATACAAATAGCAGAGGCACTGGATAGAAAGATGAGTAATAAAAAGTAGCAATAACAATACATTTGTAGCCTTATAGAGCATTTGTTTTTAGTTTGGGTCAGTGACCCCTATTTGAAAGCTGTTAAAGAGTTTAGAAGAAAAAGGCAAATAATTCTTAAACGATAAAAAATAAATAATGAAGACCAACTGGAAATTTCGAATGGGCTATTCTATAACGTTCTAAAAGTTAATGTAAAGGTAAACTACCCCTTTAATTTCTTATATAAGTATTGTTCTATATAAACTAATTATTCAGCCTTCAATAGTAAATAATGGATTCCCACAGAATTGAAAATATTATTACAATTTTCTTTAAAAAGTCTGTCAAAATTCAGAAGCCAATATGAAATGTCCTGTTTAAATACAGAATGCAAATACAGAAGCAGTAGGGCTGCATTGTTGGAGTGTGGCAGACCATTAGGCTCTTGTATTGCCCAGGGATAACCAACTGTGGGTGACTACTGTTACATTCTTATTTTTAAGAAACGGAAAACTTGTCGGTAAATTTTTCATTCTTTTCCAGGTTTCCTGCCTTCGGTAATCCAGAAAGTGACCTATGGATTCTGATAAAGCGTGCCCTGAAAAACTTAAATCCTTTACAGTCAGGCTCCTTAGCACTGGGAATTCTAAAGTTAGAAAACTGGTTGGTGACCTTTTTTTCATTACCAAGAAGATATGCACGGGGCAAGCATCTTCTTATTAAACAGAGCGGACAGGATACTTGTTCAAGACTCCTGTTCTTGCACTCCTCTTCAGAAAACGCGATCCATCGTGCGGCACTTGATTTCTCCTAACTGCTTTCCTTATAGGAGATAGCCAGGGAGGAAATTGAGCGCCGCACAATGGATCGCCTTTTCTGAAGAGGAGCGCAAGCGGAGTTTCGGTAAGTTATTCCTTGATAGAGGCTGTGCGATTTTAACGTTTAATTAGTCTTGGTGTTTTTTTTTCGTGATATACTGACAAATTTGTTTTTAAAAAAATGTTGATGTTACTGGTCCTTCAAGAATCACTCAACTTGCCTTTCAGGTATTTCATTTGCTGCTTTGGGTCTATATGGGAATCTATGCCATAGCATAAGAAAATAGTTTTTTTTAAGACATAAAATGCATAATTTGAGATTTTGTTTTAGGGGATTCACAAGCCCAAACAATAATAGAGATGTGTCTGAAAAGGATAATTGGCCATCTTTAGGCATCCACATGGCACTGACCTTAAAGCAAATTATTGCATTTGAATTAAACATTGCTGTACAGTATTAGAATGAAAAAATATGCACCCCATAGTAATAAAAATATAATGCAGTGTTGCCCTGCATTGGTAAAATGGGTGTGTTTGCTTCAGAAACATGACTATTGTTTATATAAACAAGCTGCAGTGTTGCAATGGAGGCAGCCATTCAAAGGAGAAACGGCTCATGTTACACAGCAGATAAGCTCTGTAGAACATAATGTTATCTGGTATCCACTATATAACCTGTGCCTTATAGACTTTTAACTATTTCCACCATTGCTCCACAGCAGATTGTTTATATGAACTATAGTAGTGTTTCTGAAGCAAACAGATCATTTTTTTACCAGTGCAGGGCAACACCACATGATATTTTCATTACTTTAAAACACTATAATTTTTTTTGGTGTTACTGTTCCTTTAACTATAATAAATCAGAAGCATTGTAATGTCGACGACTTCATTAATATGAATTAATGTATAGTTATTTTATCTGTTTAGCCCCCAGGCAGTCAGTCTGCAAGCAATGTGTGTGCTTCTTCATCCACTCGACTGTGTGTTAAAAGCATCTGTCTCCTGTGGTCAGCCAGGTATGCACCATACAGTAGAGAGAGAGATTGGAAATATAAGATAGCTCATGCTGGAGAGAATGTGTGATGAACTATATCTCTGTTTATATCATATGGTAGATGATACTCAGGAGCATAAATACAAATTGGCAGAGTAACTATGTTCTATGAGCACAATTAGCTGTGGCTTCTTTATTATACTGTATATAAAGGATAAATTAATACAGTTTAGGACAAACCAGGAATGCTGAGTGGTGGACATAGTGCAGAAAGGTCACACACTGCCAATGCTTCACATTCCTTAAATCAGCAACATAAAAAGAACTATAGAATAACTATAAAATGGTATTGTTTTACTGTAACTCATAGCCTGTTCATCAAATCCATTTGCTGCTTCCTACTTACACCATTCTGCTGGAAGAGGATGTCTAAGTTTATGCTGTGCTGCTAGTAGTCTCTAATATGAACCATTTCCATAGTCAATCTTTTATATTACTTGAATAGCCAATATAAGGTGTACCCCAGCGAAAGCAGTGATGTTAATGTCAGAATTCTTTCCAATACATATTGTCAAAGGCCAAAGGCAGGACACTTTTTTTCAGCCACCATGCTACTGCTAGGTATAAGCAATTGACCAGTGCAAATGTCCATGATTAGCAGGTATGCATTTGTCTAAACTGGCAGCATTTCACCTTCTGCCACCGTACTGATTTTATAATGGTTGTTAAAGGAGAAGGAAAGGCTAAAATGAAGTAAGCTTTATCAAAACTGTTTATACTGTATACATACACCAGTAAACCCTCAAAGCAATGATGCTCTGAGTTCTATTTCAAAACAAACACAGCATTTCTTTCCTTCTATTTTGTATAGAATACAAAATAATGCATAGTATACATTATACCGTGCAGAAAGCATTTTTGGAGAGTGGGACAGGGGGTGGATGGAGAGAAATAAAAGCAAACTTACTAATATAGTAACATCAGTAACACAAGTAAGGACTTGGCTGGTGCATGAGAAGTAGAGTAGTCTAATGTAGGTGACAGAAAAGTTTTACTGCTTGGCTGATTCTACCTTCTGCAATTTAGAGATGTGGTTCTGGTCTTAACTGTTTTTATTGTATTTGTGTGTGATCTGTACCTTCTCAAGGTATGCTTGATGAACTGGTGTCTGATCCTGCTGAGGTTGACAAACTGTTATCTACCAAGCCTTCTTGTGTGGCTCTGCTGTGCCAATGTCTGTGCCATCTCCACCAGCTCTGCCATATGGTAATGATATTATTGTAAATTCTAATTTAGCAGTGCAGAACTACTGTGTTTTGTAAAAAAACTATATGCTGGAACTGACTTTGCTTTGTCTTGTATAAAAGTAATAATACAGAGAGAACTGGTCACATTTGCAACATACAGTATAGTGCCTTCCAAAACTATTCAGGCTCCTAGCAAGCTCTTAATTTACTGTATAACAAATCTTATACTGCAGAATAAGAAATCGAATCATTCAGAAACCACGCAAAATAAAAATGAATTTAATTGAAAAGCTGTTTAGAAAAACTTAATATAAGCTTCATCTCAGAGAAATAAGAAACTTTATAAATATGCTCTATTAAAATGTCTGCTCTGTTTCTAATATATTAAAGTTATTCTTCACTATCACTCTCTCAGTATCTGTCTGTCATCATTCTCCCTTCATGCAGGGGTCAGAGTCAGATATTGATCAACAGGTCTAATACATCCTTTGGGGGGGGCTTCCTTTGATGTGTTAGAGCACACTCTTTCAAAATAACTAGAAATACTCCCTTGTATTTTTAGTTATTTTGTACCAGAGTCAGTTATTTTGTTTAGTCTGGAGTCAGTAACTTGAGTTCACTTTAACGCAACTGTTAGGAAAGATGTATTAAATCTAATTGCCAATCGAAATATGACCCTGACTTCTGCAGGAAGACGGAATAAAGACAGAAGACATGCATTTTTTTCCATGTAAATGACAAGTTGCATGCTAACATAGTGGATGTTTTTTTGCCAGCTGATTTCTTTTTTACTAGATGACCCTTATACTTGTCTGTGGAAAATAAAAGGCACATAATACCTACAGATTATTTTTCCCCTTTAATTCTGACCATTCAGAGTCATTTTATTAGTTGTTTTGAGTAAAAAAAAAATCAATCTTTGCAGTGTTTACCTCAGGGGTGCCCAAAAGGTAGATCGAGATCTACCTTTAGATCTAGCTGGTGATCAATAGATCTCAAGACAACTGTCAACAAACCGCTTGTCTAAATCACCCTTATGTTTCATGCTTTTCATTCAGATATGCATTATGTTAAGGTTACATAAGAAATCATTTTTGTTGTTTGTTAAATATAGCAATATCCATTTTCTCCCCCTCTTTTCTTACAGAGTTCACTTAGCATCAAAATACCCCATGAGTCTGTGCTGAACTGTGTAGTCACAGTGTTGCAGTTCTGCATTGGTCAAGCATCGGGGGCGTCATCTGTAGGATCCAACCTCTGCAGGTTCTTGATAGGATGCCTCAAGGTACAAAGACCAGCGATGGACGCCCTTGGATCACTAGCACTTTGGCCATGTAAGGAAAAGGTTGATGGGTATTGTTCATAATTTCTCTGCTTGTTGTTTTTGCTGCTATTGGATAAATATATAAACCAATCATACTGCAACTTTTCAGCAACAGGATACATTTACTTTGGCATTTAGTAGTGAAGGCAGCAACTTGCAGAGCTTTTGTACTTGGTTCCATGATGCTGCACATGTTGTACTGTTAGTATCTCAGTTAAAAGTTTGTTATCTTAGGCTACTACCACACCAAGCTGTGGGAGAATCAAGCCTTCTGCTTGCATTAGACCAGTGATCCCCAACCAGTAGCTCATGAGCAACATGTTGCTCCCCAACTGCTTGGATGTTGCTCCCAGTGGCCTCAAAGCAGATGCTTATTTTTGAATTCCTGGCTTGGTTGGCAAGTTTTAGTTGTATAAAATCCAGATGTACTGCCAAACAGAGTCTCTTGTAGGATGCCAGTCCATAGGGGCTACCACTAGCCACAAACATTTTTCATGCTGGTGTTGCTCCCCAACTCTTTTTACATCTGAATGTTGCTCACGGGTGAAAAAGGTTGGGGACCCCTGCATTAGACCAATCCTCTGGCTGGGTGCAGAAAAATGAATCAGCATGGTGTGGCAATAGCCTTATAGGGTTAAATATATTTTTAGTTAATAACAAGAAACACATTGTTTAATACTTACCAGAACTAGCCTTAGCAGCTCGCGTAGCCTTGAAACATGTCAGACTGTCACATAAGTGAGTGTCTGAATATATCTCTGCTCAAAGTAGGTTACAGCGATGTGTCCCACAATCAGAAGGGTTTATAACCTGCCACAGCACTGTGTGTGAGGAGTACAAAATGGGCATCTGTGAAATGTCAGCAATACTATAGCTTTGTGAATAGTCCAAAGAGACATATTTGAAATTGTCCTTCTCCAGTATTGTCCGAAAATTTTAAAAGACACCAGTGTTTAATATAAAAGGTTAAACTACTTTGTTCTGTTTCAGAAATCTTTGCTTTAAAATTGAACAAAATTACACAGTAAAGAGATACCATTTTAAATTTGCTAATCATGTGTGTTTTTTCTTTTTTTTTTTTTTTTACTCAGTGAATCGGGATTCTTTACTGAAAATCTACAATGTATTGCTAGCTTACCTTAAGAATCCAGAGACAGACCCAACGGTAAGGAATTTTGGAAGAATCACTTTTTTTTAAAAAAAAATCAAACTATTGTGCGGTAAGGTCTGGGAGTACAGCTTTTATGTTCAATAATCATCACCAATGTGAAAACAATATATTTTTGATTTTGCTATTTTCTCCAGATAAAAGCACGAGACTGTCAAGAAATGTGGCCACATCTTTCCATTGTACTCCATAGCAACTGCATTACTTATGGCACAGCCACCATAACTTACTTGTGGAATTCAATCCCCAAATTCCTCCGTGGGGGACACCCTTTTAACCTTGCCAAAAAGAAACATAAATCCTACAATTTGGAGCACTAAACATTGCCTCCCAAATCTTAGAACTTAAAGGGATACGGTCATGATATTTATGTAGTTTTTATTTTTAATTTCCATTGTTTACATCGCAAATAGTTCACTGTACTATTTTTATTCCTGAACAAACAAGTGTATTTTTTTACATGTAATATTGATGTACTTTCAGAAAGAGCCAGAACTTCAGGATGGAACTGCTTTCAGGCAGCCTATTGTTTCTCCTACTCAATGTAACTGAAAGCGTTGCAGTGGGACTTGGATTTTTATTATTGAGGGCTATTCTCATATATGCCAAGGAGCTGTAATATTGTGTCAGGGAGCTGTTATTTTGTTTATTTTCTATTGTGAGGCTGCTTGGGAGGAAAGGGAGGGGGTGATATCACTCCAACTTGCAGCACAGCAGTTAAGACTGACTGAAGTTTATCAGAGTACAAGTCACATGACTGGGGGCAGCTGGGAAACTGTCAATATGTCTAGCCCCATGTCAGATTTCAAAAATGAAATATAAAAAATGTTTGCTCTTTTGAAAAAAGTATTTAAAGGAGAAGGAAAGCTACAGAGGCATTTTATTGCCAATAGATTAGCTGCAATAGTGCAAGCTAGAATGCTATATTTATTATGTAGAATGTTTTACCATACCTGAGTAAACAGCTCTAGAAACTCTGTTTGTTTAGGATAGGAGCTGCAGTATTAACATGGTGTGACATCACTTCCTGCCTGAGTCTCTTCCCTGCTCTGGGCTCAGATTACAGTAGAGAAGGGAGGAGACGGGGAAGAGGAGCAAACTGAGCATGTTCTTGCCCAGGGCAATGAGGTTTAAGCTGGAAGGCAGGAAGTCTGATACAGAAGCCCATGTGTACACAATAGAAGTAAAGAAATGCAGTTTTTCTTTTTACAGGGGACTCAGAGCAGCACTACTTTGGGGTTTTACTGGTATATTTAGATGGACCTTTCTGATAAGGCTTACTTAGTTTTAACCTTTCCTTCTCCTTTCAGTGCAGAATTCTGCTGGATCAGCACTGTTAACTGAGTTTAGAGAAAAACATGTTTTCCCGCAACCATATACCTTTAAGGGCCCCGACCTTAGTACGCTTTTGCCCCTACGATTTGTGGCTTTACTTAAGGCCCCAAAGCCCATTTCTGCCACCTCATATACTAATGAATGGCAAGAGCCCTACTGCGAAGGGTATGATTTTTAAGTTGCTTGAGTTGCTTTTAGTAGAAAGATGTATTTAACTGTTTCACAGTAGAGTGAGCTAAAATAGTCAGACTTTGGAAAGTGTAAGGTGTACTGTCATATCTGTGAAAGTAAAGGGGAGCCAGACAGCATTTTACAAAAATCAGGCCAGTGTAAGTTGATTGTATACAAGATATTGCTACAGATTTTGTTTGCAATCTTTTGTTCCATTCAGTCTCTATTGTCATTCAGGTTCTAAAAAAGAGTCTCCAGGCCTCCTTAAAATGGCTGCAAGTCTCTTCAGTCTCATCAGACAGTGAACACTGGCATTGCAGCTGCAGGTTTCTGCAAGGTAAAGCAAACAATGTATTCGTATTCTTACTGCCATTTTATAGAGAATTAGGGCCACTATTCCCCGCTGTTGGCCCCGTTCTCTATAATATCTCCTTATTATTCGTGTCAAACTACTTTCTGAAAATTAAATTAAGCAGAGAACTTCATCAGGCCTTAAAGCTATTTTGTATCTTAGATATGGTTTTATACTTGTAAAATATGTTATTAGAATGCTAATTTAATCTAAAATGGCAACGACAGCATTTCTTTTACGTCAAGAATTTGTAGTCTTTATATCTCCATACTCAAATAATTAAGGTGCTAAGATTACCCAGGTGCAAAATAAAAAATTTTTCTGATATAGTTAGTTAGGCAAAAATGTAATGTATAAAGGCTGGAGTGACTGGATGTGTAACATAATAGCCAGAACACTACTTCTTGCTTTTCAACTCTCTAACGCTCTAAGTTAGCCAGCAACTTTAAGGGGGGAATCAATTGAAATTGGAGTTACTGAGAGAAACAGCCAAGAATGCAGGCTTGCTGCTAATTGTGCTTTATTGCCACGACATGTTTCGGGCTCAAGGCCCTTTATCAAGTGTTAATCATAACATGACCTAGGTAGAGATGGCGCGAACTGTTCGCCGGCGAACTTGTTCGCGCGAACATCGGGTGTTCGCGCTCGCCGGAAGTTCGCGAACATCGCGCGACGTTCGCCATTTTGGGTTCGCCATTGTTGGCGCTTTTTTTTGCCCTCTCACCCCAGACCAGCAGGTACATGGCAGCCAATCAGGAAGCTCTCCCCTGGACCACTCCCCTTCCCTATAAAAACCGAAGCCCTGCAGCGTTTTTTCACTCTGCCTGTGTGTGCTGAAGAGATAGTGTAGGGAGAGAGCTGCTGCCTGTTAGTGATTTCAGGGACAGTTGAAAGTTTGCTGGCTAGTAATCGTTTTGATACTGCTCTGTTATTGGAGGGACAGAAGTCTGCAGGGGTTTGAGGGACATTTAAGCTTAGGTAGCTTTGCTGGCTAGTAATCTACCTTCTACTGCAGTGCTCTGTATGTAGCTGCAGTGGGCAGCTGTCCTGCTTCTGATCTCATCTGCTGACTGCTGCAATAACAGTAGTCCTTGTAAGGACTGCTTTTATTTATTTTTTTGTTGTTTTACTACTACTACTACTACTACTATAAGAGCCCAGTGCTATTAGTCTAGCAGTGTTGGGGAGTGGGACTGGTGTGCTAATCTGCTGCTCCTAGTAGTTCAGCAGCACCAACTTTAATTTTTTTTTTTTTAATATTCATTTTTTTTTTATTTTACTTTTTTTTATTTTACTACCGCTGTAGTAGTGTATAAGTTGACCTTTTAGGCATTATTTGCCCTGTAGGCATTTTTTGCCCAGTGTGTTATTCAACCAACTGCCATCTAGCATCACTAACAGCTCTCCCCCTACACTATCTCTTCCAAGCACACACAGGCAGATTTTTCAGATACATTTTTGCCCTTGATCCCCCTCTGGCATGCCACTGTCCAGGTCGTTGCACCCTTTAAACAACTTTAAAATCATTTTTCTGGCCAGAAATGTCTTTTTTAGATGTTAAAGTTCGCCTTCCCATTGAAGTCTATGGGGTTCGCGAACCGTTCGCGAACCGCTCGCATTTTTGCGCAAGTTCGCGAATATGTTCGCGAACTTTTTTTCCGACGTTCGCTACATCCCTAGACCTAGGCAGAGGACATGCCTTTATGAAAATTGGCAGCTCAGTGCAATATGCCTTCTTTCCTTCATGCTAGCTCTCTCTGATACCTGTTCTCTTCCGTCTTCTCATAATATCTCAGTGCTCTCTTATTCCTACTCTTTCCATATTTTCTCCCATTCATACTGCTTCTTCTCCCTTGTCCATTCCTTCCCAAATGTTTGTACTCTGTTTCTTTACCAAATGTCTGTGTTTTCTCCACCTGCATCAAGTCATCTTTGTGTCCTGGATGTCTGTAACCCCCCCCCCACACAAACACACATATTCCTTCCCTGATATCTGAGCTCTCTTCCCGGTTTTCAACACCTCTGCGTCAATAGCATTACCTTCAGTTAAAAGTGGCGTAAGGGTGGGTGCAGGGCCGCCATCAGGGGGGGACAGGGGGGACAAAAAATAAATTTTTTTCTTGGCGGCCCCAATTTTTTTTAACTTGTAAGGGGGCCCCTGCCACCAGTTTTTTTTTTTCAAAAAAAATTTTTTTTTTTCAAATTTTTTTTTTGGGGCGCCAATTTGTTTTTAACTTATAAGGGGGCCCCTGCCACCAGTTTTTTTTTTTTTTTAATGTTTTTTTACATTTTTTTTTTGGGATCCCAATTTTTTTTTAACTTATAAGGGGGCCCCTGCCGCCAATGTTTTTTTTTTTCAAAAAAAAATTATTTTTTTTTTCAAAATTTTTTTTTGGGGCCCCAATTTGTTTTTAACTTATAAGGGGGCACCTGCCACCAATGTTTTTTTTTTTTGAGTTTTTTTAACATTTTTTTTGTTGGGGCCCCAAGTTTTTTTTTAACTTATAAGGGGCCCCTGCCACTGTTTTTTAAAAAAAAAAATAATAATTTTTTTTTTTGGGGCCCCAATTTTTTATAAGGGGGCCCTGACCATCAATAGCTTTTTACAACTTGTGTGGGGGGGGTTACTTTTTTAGCGCTGATGTCTGTGTGGTCTTTTAACTGCGATGTGGAGTGGGTGGGATATGGGGTGGAGCTTGGTAGTCAGTGTGGGCGGGGCCCCCCCTGGGCCCTAAAAATGTTGTTGTACGGGGCCCCGTGATTTCTAATGGCGGCCCTGGGTGGGTGGCATAACCTGGGTAGAGACTTGCTTGTCCTGTGCTACTCACACTCAGTCCATCACTAAAGTCTCTGCTTTTGTTTTCTCTCCTTCCTACCCACTCCCTCCTTGCTTTTTTTGCTCCCCCCCCCCCCCGCTTCTCAGAGCTTTGTGATCTTTTCTCCCCAACCCAGGCCCCTCTTCACCCACTCTTTCATTATAATCCTGACCTCTCCCCCTGCTTTAATCATCTGTGTGCTCCCCGCTACCTCCCTGACGTCTGTTCTTTGTCCTCCTGACGTGTGCATGCCAGTCTTGTAACTTGCTTACGTGATGGAGCTCTACATTAGGATGAAACTTTGAGACTGATAGTGACTGGAAAGGGTTCTAAATCATGTAAATTAACAAAACAGATCATTCTAAAGATCTAAAAAAAAAAAAAAAAAAAGAAAGGCTATGCATTTATTTTTGGTAAGTATTGAATGTCTGGATTGCTGATTTTTGTGATTTTGGTTCTTGTTATCACACAAACTACCCAGTATGATGAATCTCCTTATGATTGGATCCATTTTCATATTTTTAGATTTGTTTCCAGTTCTTATGAAGCGTATGTGCAGTCCATCATGGGAAATTCGGGATTCCACTTTAGAATTCCTTGCACTTCTTATAGACTCTGTGAAAGGTATGGTTTGATTATTTAAACCAATTATAATACTAGTGGCATGTGACAAAAGTATAGTAAGTATGTAAAGAACCAGAAAGTTGTGAACTTAAGTCAGATACTTGTCTGCACTGTTACTGATCTACAATTTCATAGCACATATGAATGAAAAGAGAGGAAGAAATCCTCTAGATCCTAGTAGTTGGAAAAAAAAAAGTTACATGATGGCTTAAATAGTCTTTTCTACTTTTTTAGCTGCTGGGATACAGAGTAGTGCTTTCTTTCTTTTGATTCATATGTGCTATAGACTTTTTGAGCTGAATTGGAGAGCATTTGTTATATAGTATAAACCCCTTGGTAAAGCTCTGCACCTTTGCCCTTCTTCTTGACCCCTGTAGCCATTCATTCCTTGGATTTTTCAGCAGTTTCCAGTCACTCCATAGCTTCATACTTAATTTCTTTTGCAGAAAAGGGAGAATTCCAGAAAGTTCTTCAAACTTCCAGAGTTGCACAACTTGTGCTAGAGTTGCTGAAGGATCCTGAGAGCTATGTACGAGCAAGTGCAGTGTCCTGCCTGGGCAAAATCGTCACTATTACTCACCTTTATCCTGCATTGTCTGAAGAAAGCTGGTTACCAATTAACACTGGGGTAAGTATACATATCCTATTGCCATGCTATATTAAAGGAATTGTTCAGTGTAAAAATAAAAACTGGGTAAATAGATAGGCTATGCAAAATAAAAAGTTTCTAATATAGATAATTAGGCAAAAATGTAATGTATAAAGGCTGGAGAGACTGGGTGTGTAACATAATGGCCAGAACACTACTTCCTGCTTTTCAGCTCTCTTGGTTTCCACTGACTGGTTACCAGGCAGTAACCAATCAGAGACTTGAGGGGGGGGCACATGGGTCATATCTGTTGCTTTTGAATCTGAGCTGAATACTGAGGATCAATTGCAAACTCACTGAACAGAAATGTACCATGTGGCCCCCCTTCAAGTCGCTGACAAGCAGGAAGTTGTGTTCTGGCTATTATGTTACACATCCAGTCACTCCAGCCTTTAGGGCTAGGCCACATGGGAAGATGTCAGGGAGATTAGTTGTATGGCGATTAATCGCCGCGTCTAATCTCCCTGAATGGCTTGCTGGTATCTTGCACCCGCTAGCACTAAAGTCGCATGTGCCTATTCACACGCGGCGACACATTTTTCAAAGTCGCTCTAAATTGCCTCATGATGGGAAGATTAGTCACCTCAAAGATGCGGCGACTAGTCGCCAGGCGACCAATCTCCCTGAATCTTCCCGTGTGGCCCTAGCCTTATACATTACATTTTTGGCTAACTAACTATATTAGAAACTTTATTTTGCACAGCCTATCTATTTACCCAGTTTTTATTTTCACACTAAACTGTTCCTTTAACACAAAACCATAGTTTTCATATCTAAGTACTCATTGCCTTTATTATTTGTAAATTAATTTCCAAGTATTACTACACTATAATACCTGTAAATATGTAAAATTAAATTGTATTCCAAATGACTCAAGTACCAGTGTGAGACATGGTGGAAACTAACAATTTATGCAGTAACTACACTTCAGTGAGAATAGTTTGCAAACTGACTGTGCAGATATCATCTTGTTAGAAGACTGCCAGCAAAAGATTTCTATCTGGTTATAGTACAGAAGTATAACCACTACATTTAACAATGTAGTATAAGTATTTATGCGCACGCTTCACATTTTAGGTTAAAACCCAGAATAAAAATCCTACACTTAGGGCGTTATACATCAAAGGTCGAATTTTGAGATTTTTTTATACCTCGAATGGACTCACAACTCGAATGGTTTCTGATTTAAGAATAAAATCACATGGAAAAACTCAAATCAGCAAGTTTGGGAAAACTTGAATCTCTCGAATTGATCTAGTTTTGGGGCAAAACCCTCTGAAGGAACTGGTACATCATGAAGGCTATTAACATCTTCAAATGGTTCAAAAGACCTCTGCCATTGACTTCTAAATGACCTTGACAGGTTTTAGAATAGATGGTGTATTTTTGGACTCAAGCTATTTCCAGGATCCGGGTATAATAAATCTCGAAAAATTTGTTTGTTTTTTTAACCCAAGAAATTGATTTTTGACCAAAAAAATAACCTCAAACTTTTTTGTAGAAAACATAGCTCTATCCTTAATAAATCTGCCCATTAAATTCAACATTCAAGCTGCTTACTCTAAAAGGTCTCCATACACAAGCAGATATAAGCTTATTGGGCATTGTATGGGGCCCTCAGACGGGCTGCCCCGATTGATATCTAGACAAAAGTTGGCCAAAGGTTGATAGGGCAGGGTTAAAAATCCTGTTGGATAAAGGACAGCATCAATTTGTTGATGTGAGCCTTGATCCAATCGCCCGTATGCTCAACGTTGTGTTCCGATCCTTTGGCCCTAGGGCCCACAATCGGATCAGTCCAATATTGCCCACCTCAGGTCTGGCATATCAGGGAGAGATCCACTCATTTGGTATCGTCGCCAAATAAGTGGATTTCTACATGTATGGGCCACCTAAACCTTGTTTTTCTTTTTCAGGATATTGTGTCACTTCTCTTGAATATTTTATCTCAAGACACAGAGGGTTTCCCCAGAAGAGCTGTAGTAAAGGTTTTTACTGAATGGCTTAAACGGGGTGACATGCAGCATTTAAAGGACCCAAAGCAAACTCTCTCCAGGATTCTGGAAGTGACCCGCAACGATTTGGATTGGGAAGTTAAAGTCAATGCACTTGATCTTGCGGATGTGTTTATGGATCAAACGCTTGCTATTTGGAATTTCAGTAGTTGTCCATACACAGTAGATTTGCATTGTAACACCAGTAATAACCCGATGACTGAAGCAATACAAAAATGTGATGAAGTTGGACTCTTTCAGTTTCTACTGAGCAGCCTCTGTGACTGTGATAGGCCAGTAGCATTGAGATCCTGTGATATGCTTTGTGCTTTGAAGGCAAAGTTGTGTGAAGGAGAGTCGGCAACAGAATGTGTACCCTCGGAGCTCTGTGATATAGACTGGCTGGAAAGTATACTAAAGGATAGATGCCTTAAAGGCCACAAAAGTAGTAACAGTGTGGCACAGGAGGCAAGCTGGCTGACTGACGTTTTGAAGAAAATTGATTTGATCAGCCTAAAAATCTCTCTATCAATGGGTAGTGGTCATGTACACGAAACACCACAATCACTTTTGTATGATATCAAGGCTTCATTGTTGGGTCTGGAGGAACACGATGCAGATTGCTACTAATCAGGAAATCTAGGTCTGCTGATTATTAACATGTAAACACTTACATGCCTGCTACATATTACTAACCAGTTAAGTTATAATGTCCTAACTTGGTCAATGGGAACAACATTTATGCAACATATGCATTCTTAAAAACAATGGAAAATTAGCTCAAAGCACAATTTAAAGGGACTGATTTGTATTTGTCTAATGGAAAATTATAATATTAATGTACAATGTGGTTCCTGCTGCAAAACTGCTCATACGTATACAGTTAGGCCCATAAATCTTTGGACAGAGATCACTTTTTTCTAATTTTGGTTCTGTACATTCCCACAATGAATTATATAAAACAACTCAGATGCAGTTGAACTGCAGACGTCCAGCTTTAATTCAGTGGGTTGAATAAAGAGATTCCATAAAAATGTGAGGAACTAAATTTTTTTTTTTTTTTGCAACACAATCACTTCATTTCAGAGGCTCAAAAGTAATTGGACAAATTAAAAAACTGAAAATAAAATGTTCATTTCTGTTCATTGCTGGCAATGACAGCCTGAAGTCTTGAACTCATGGACATCACCAGATTCTGGGTTTTCTCCTGTTTAATGCTCTGCCAGGCCTTTACTGCAGCGGCTTTCAGTTGCGGTTTGTTTGTGGGACTTTTTGTCTGAAGTTTACAGATCAGGTGACTTGGCCATTCAAGAATATTCCACTTCTTTGCTTTAATAAACTCCTGGGTTGCTTTGGCTGTATGTTTTGGGTCATTGTCTATCTGTATTATGAAATGCCTCCCAATCAATTTGACTGCATTTAGCTGGATTTGAGCAGACAGTATCTCTCTGAACACCTCAGAATTCATTCAGCTGCTTCTGTCCTGTGTCACATCATGAATAAACACTAGTGTCCCAGTGCCACTGGCAGCCATGAACGCCCAAGCCATCACACTGCCTCCGCCATGTTTTACAGATGTGATATGCTTTGGATCATGAGCTGTTCCACGCCTTCTCCATACTTTTTTCTTGCCATCATTCTGGTAGAGGTTGATCTTGGTTTCATCTGTGCAAAGAATGTTTTTCTAGAACTGTGCTGGCTTTTTTTTTTTTTTTATCAAAGTCCAATCTAGCCTTTCTATTCTTGATGCTTATGAGTGGCTTGCACCTTTGCAGTGCACCCACTGTATTTACTTTCATGCAGTCTTCTCTTTATGGTAGACTTAAATATCGATACGCCTACCACCTGGACAATGTTGTTCACTTGTTTTGCTGTTGTGAAGGGGTTTCTCTTCACCATGGAAATGATTCTGCAATCATCCACCACTGTTGTCATCCATGGACATCCAGGTCTTTTGGCATTGCTTTCTTTCTCAGGATGTAGCAACTGTAGATTTTACCACTTCTTATATTTTAGCAATGTCAAAGTCTGCAGTTCAACTGCATCTGAGTGGTTTCATTAAAAATTCATTGTGGTAATGTACAGAACCAAAATTAGAAAAAAGATTTACGGACCCAACTGTAAATGAATTCTGCATTCTGTTTAGAGACTATACATCATCCTTAATGGAAAACTATAGCCCCAAAATGAATACTTAAGAACAGATAGTTTATATCAAATTGAATGACATATTAAAGAATCTTACCAAACTGGAATATATATTTACATAAATATTGCCCTTTTACATCTCTTGCCTTGAACCACCATTTCGTGACTCTATCTGTGCTGCCTCAGAGATCATCTGACCAGAAATACTACAACACTAACTGTAACAGGAAGAAGTGAGGAAGCAAAAGGCAGAACTCTGTTAATTGGCTCATGTGACCGTACATGTGTTTTGTATGTGTGCACAGTGAATCTTACGATCTCAGGGGGCGGCCCTTATTTTTTTCTTAAAATGGCAATTTTCTATTTATGATTACCCAATGGCACATACTACTAAAAAAGTATATTATTATGATAATGGTTCATTTACATGAAGTAGGGTTTTACACATGAGCTGTTTTACTCAGTATCTTTTAATAGAGACCTACATTGTTTGGGGGTATAGTTTTCCTTTAAGTGAAACTGTTTGACTCCAGTCTTTAAGCCACTTTATTTCATTAAAAAGAACATCTTTTGGTTTAAGGTATATGTGAGAATCTTCCTTGGTGAGGTGACCTTGCAGCTTATAGCATAGTCTGACATTTTGCTATGATTTCATTGGAGGCATGACAGCAGTGAGAAAGGAAGAGACACACTCATGTCCACATTTGTAACACCAAATCATTTTTAAACCTGGGCACCTCTACATTGTGAATGCTGACTGTTTCGAATTTCAACTATATGACACTCCTTTTTAAAAGTCAGCAGCACTTTCTTGCAGATAATGGACACAATGATATGGAGTCTTGGTATAACAAAGTCTTTCCATTTTAATCTGCCTCCATGGACCACAGCAGCTGGAGCTGAACAGATTTTTTGAAACAATAACTTTTTTTTAATACAGGTATTAACAATTAATAACTTAAAAAATATAAATTTAACATGAAGTGCTATAAAAACTGGAGGCAACTGTGGTCCTGGTTTTGTACAACAATCTAGCTATTGTGCACCCAACTTGCCTTCTTTTAGTCTTCCATAGGAAGAGTTATATAAAATACATTAGAACTGCTTAAAGGAGAACTTAAGCCCATGAAAGGATTAGTTACAAAAATAATGGACTTTGTGGTCAGAGATGGGTTATTATGACAACCACAGAGATTAAAAGGCAGTGTACAAAGTACAGTGGACTCTGTACTAAAAGGTCGATTACTGTTCAGTGTATACAATAAAAAAATCAATTCTACTGTAAGTTGTGAGTCACAAGAGTTTAAATAGAAGTACGATGGATAGTTTGCACCTTCTTTAGTGTCCTATATGACTGCACACTTCATACAGCCCAAAGTCTCCTATGCTTATGACTCCAGCTAACTGTACCTGCCCAGAGGCAGTAAATATACAGAGAACACATTTTTACACAGAAGCTTTATATTTTTCCTACACCTAGCAACTTTGCACATACTCCGCTAGCTTATATAAAGCACACTCCTTCATTTATTCTTCATAATTTAGGGTTTAGTTCTCCTTTAACTATTTGTAGCCCCTTTTCAATGTTGAACAGCAGGGATCAAGACCACCAAAAACTGACAGAAAAGCTGAGATCAAGTGCTCTGATATAGTGCCACCATTTCACTGGGATGAACAGAACCTGCCCTGGAGAGAGAATGAATTCTTGATATACTGCTTGTGGAAATTTAGGGAATTTATTACTGTCTGGACTTTCAACATCAACCTAAAAGGCAAATTAGAAATTAGAATTCCATACATTGAGAATATAGATGAAATATAACATACAGTAGACAATACTTCAGTCACAGATTTTTTTTTAAACTAAAATTACAGCTACTGGGGGAAAAACTCATCGATTTATAGTAGAATGAAAAAATGCTGCAATATAACACGTATGGGATCTATTATCTGCTATTGCTGGGGGTTTCCAGAGTAGAAAAAAAACCCCAAATATTAAATAAACATTTGTATGTTATAAACTCTTAAATATTTTGGCTTTCAATCAATCAATCAATACATTTCCTTTTCCTCTATTCCACTGGCACAGCGATCACTTCCCATACTGAACTTCATCAAACTTCTCACTTTTCCTCACCATCCTAATTTTCTATACTCCTGTATAGCCCGTACGTGGGTTATCTTTTCTGGCATTTGCAGATGACACATAGATGCACAGATCGTTTTGGCAATGGCTTCCTCAATATGGAGCTTTCCTGCTTGCTATGATTGTGGATCCCAAACTAATGAAGAAAAAAATGGCGTAACCCAAGTTTTTTTTGCCCTATTACCATAATAGAAGAGGACTGGTATTATATCATAGGGTGATTGGCCTCCTTCAGTTACTATTTAGTACAGGTATAGGATCCCTTATCCGGAAACCTGATATCCAGAAAGCTCAGAATTAACGAATGGCTGTCTCCCATAGACTCCATTTTATCCAAATAGTCCAAATTTTACAAAATGATTTCCTTTTTCTCTGTAATAATAAAACAGTGGTTTGTACTTGATCCCAAATAAGATATAATTAATCCTTATTGGAAGCAAAACCAGCCTATTGGGTTTATTTAATGTTTAAATGAATTTCTAGTAGACTTAAGGCATGAAAACCCAAATTACAGAAAGATCAGTTATCCGGAAGACCCCAGGTCCCGAGCATTCTGGATAACAGGTCCCATACCTGTACAAGGTACTGTTTTATTCTGAGAAAAAGGATATCACTAAAAATAAGAATTTTGTGCTTAAATAGTAATTATGTAAAATGACAAATGTAGTTTGGAACTTTCTGGATCACAGACAGATCCCATACATATTCAAACTCCGTTTAAACCACAACCTTTTCCCTTCAACATCTGTTCATTATGATTATAGTTGATCCATATATAACTGGAGTCTGAAATGATCAGAAGGATCAATTACCAATCACAACTGATTTGTGCTTGGCCATGCCCATGGCAACCAATCAGCAATTAGATTTAAACAGTCATCTGACACCAATCAGTATTAATTCAACATATTTAATTGCCCATATATCAGATAACTTACCTGGCTTGTGTTGTGAAGGATTGAACCTTCAAAAGGATATAGGTTTTCAGTCTCAGCTACTGAATATACTCTTATGTATTTTCTCCCAACAATCTAAAATAGAATTGTCATTTATTAGTATGAAAATGGGACACATACTTACTCAGAAGGGGTCAATTCATGTGTGAATGAGAGGAATATTCTGAAATAAGGTAAAGAATGCTATAAATTATAATCCTGCAAAAGCTCACAGTGGGGTCATAGTGATTAAGGGCACACGGGGAGATTAGTCGCCCCAGCGACAAATCGCCTCTTCTTTGGGGCGACAATCCCCCCTGAACTGCCTTCCCCTAACTTCCCGCCGGCTATAATGAAAAATCGCCAGCGGTATGGCACTCGCGGTGCTTCGTTTTCCGAAGTCGCCTTACAAAGAAAACGAAGCGCCGCGAGTGGTATACCGCTGGCGATTTTTCGTTATAGTTGACAGGCAGTTACAGGTAGGCAGATTGGGGAGATTGTCGCCCAGAAGAAGAGGCGACTATATCTCCCCGTGTGCCCTTACCCTTAGGTTCCCACCTCAAAATTCCAAAGATTAACTTGAGACTGTGTTTAAATAACTGGGTATATTGGAGGCACTAAGTTAACACAATCTTTAATTTATCAACATATTGGTCATTAAATTAAATAGTTGAAAAGAATGCTTTAGAATTGTGGCTGGCAAGCCTGCCATCACTAGGTTATTATTCCATTATTATTCCATTCTGTTGCATTTAGAGAGAATAAATGAAATAATGCTGTGGAAGGCTAAACCTCACAATAAAATACTATCTGGTTTCTACACAGATTGGTCAGATAACTGTAAGGTTATTGAGTGTATGGGCACCTATTTAAATGGAAGCATATTTATACATTACCATAAATAATTGCAGGAGTTTTACCTGTGCCAAGAAATTCTGCTGTGGATCCTGGTGAAGAGGAGACACGGTTCCTGCTGGCCCAAACCATGCATTAATGGTAATGTCCTCTTCACTGGCCTCTCCCAAACAGCAGTAATCTGGTATACTAATGTCCTCCTTTAATTCAGGGATCTTTCATTTTTAACAAAAATAATAGCTTAATAGTTTTGTAACACAATTGCTTTAACTTATACATCATGTGTAACAGTGCATAAAAAACAATCATAATTGCCATTTATATATGCCAGCAAATTATGCAGCATTTACATTAAAGGGGAACTAAAGTGTAAAATAGAATAATGCTAGAAATGCTGTATTTTGTATACTAAACCTAAACATGAACATAGTGCACCAGAAGCCTAATTAAACAAATGATTTATGCTTTCAAAGTTGCCACAGGAGGTCATCATCTTATGACTATGTTCTACATCTATGCAAGACCAAGACTACGCACATGCTCAGTGTGGTCTGGGCTTCAGTTGGGAGGTTAAGCTTAGGGATCAATACAGCACAAGTCAAATAATATCTGCTATAGAAGTGGATACAGCAAGACTGATTAATAATCAGAATATGCAGACTGCACTGGGTCTGTGGATACAAATTTCTACACAGTCGCTGACTGCTCTTCAGGGAAACAAACAAAGCTGCTTGATTTCTGGTAAGTAAGGTGGGGGAGAGCACGTCTGAAGTTTCCCATCAACAGAGCAAGTAAAATAAAGGAAGAATTTCACTTATACAGTCAGGTTTCTTATAAAAACTGTAGACATTTTTTAATTAAAGTATATTGGAGATAGATTTTATTTTTTCCCTTTACATCCCTTTTAATCTATAACAAACACGGGTCTTCCAATAATTTTACAAGGGTTATTGAACAGACATAGTAACAGCTGGCCCTGGTCACCAGAACTTACAATCTAAAGGATATAAAGATCACAAGAAAATGTATGTCTGTTTTCTGTACCAATGTCAAGTTGTATGTGCGCACAGGTACTTTGTTTTGGCACCCCAAATCAACATAGCACTAGCCAGTGCCCTTCCCCTGATAGCTGTGTATGAGCAAAGTGCTCTGAAAGACGCCTGTCCATGCGCCAGACCTCCTATGTTATTAGTAAAATCATAGAAATCTTAACCACAACTTTGGTTCAGCCCTTCGCAGTCCATGAGCAATTAATGTATGCGACGGTTATCTGAGCAATAGGGCGAGATGTTGGACTGCCAGAAACGCACTCGGTGGTGGGAAAGAGGCCCTCTGAATCTTCCCAAATAGACAGAAAATTCTGAAAATCATTTACCCTTACCTGTTCAAACAGTTGATGCTGAGCAAGATATCCAATGCCGTGTTGCTTAAAAAAAAAATTAAAAAAAAGTAGCCATGAAATTAAACCACTCATTTACTATATAAAGTTTACAAATGTGTAATTTTATGTTGTTTATGTGAATTAGATGCAAAAATTATTACCTTTAATTAACTTTCAATATATTACAGAATGCCCCCTTCTTATCAGTTTGATATTTAATATATTGAGTTAATATATGAATTGATATTAATTATTAACTAACTATATTATTGTCTCAGAGTCCTGTCATTTAAAAAACAAAATTGCTCTAGCTAGGGCAGAGTTCTCTGGCTCAGTTGAGGGACCTAAGCATGGGTCTGTTGAGATGGGAGAAGAAGAGGTTGACAGGCTTGCACAGAGGCTTGAACTCAACCCAAAAATATGAGCACCAACAAAACACAGAAATTAAATCCTTTAAAACAACCTCACCTACTAAAAGAACAACCATGCCCATAATACAATATGAAAGCAAAACTTTATACCTTATCCAGAATATACTTATTGATGAACTCATTTATGGTCATTAATCTCTGAGACCACTCTGTATCTGTATATCTGGACCCCAACTCCACCGGAACAGTGCGACATCCAGCCACCCTCTTTATGTATTCCACACTGTTGAGGGAAAGTCAGATGTTGAAAACACTCGTTTGTTTTGCTTGGAGAGTACATGTGATTAGATAGTAGCCATCGTATATAGTACAACCCCGATTTAACGTTTTTCAGGGAGCAGAAAAAAATGGTGTAAAATCTGCTGAAAAGCATTATCCATTATATATTGGTGGGACCACAAAAAGTGTAAAATGTACAATCATTTCAGTGCACCACTAGCAAATAAGCCAGCAATTACTGTATTCTGCATTAACAACTACTCTCTCATTTACTTTTTGTCTTGTTTATAAATAATGCAATGCTTTTTATTATAGCTGAGGGCACCAAGTTTATTTTGAATCCCATTTGGCCTCTGTATCTCTTTGCTTTATTTAGTTCTGTAATCTATTTTAAGTGCCCCTGCCTCAAGAAAGGACTGGGTGGGGCTCTGATTAGACAGCAAATAAAATTTGTGTGATAGTCAAATTTAAAAAAAATTTTAAACTGCAGCGCTGATCTCTAACCACCCGCAAATTGTTGATACCGACTGAATCCATAATCCATGCAATTTGCAGACTAATTTCCTGTGTGGAATACAAACTGTTAAATCTGTAGTGTTTGATAGTTTTATTAAAATATCAAGTGTTACCTCCATTTCTTCAGGCATGGCCAATGGTCAATTACTCCTTCCAACACGACAGGCTTTTGGGGTACCAGATAGTGTTCTTTGAAGTGCTCAAGAGAGGGGCAGTGCAGCTTTGGTATGGTGGTCTCAGAATCCAGCACTGGAACAAGCGGACAAGGCATCTTCTGTAAATAGTGTTCAATCAAGCAATTATAAAGAGAATTATAGCTGCTCTATCAGAATGTACACTTGAAACTGGAATCCATGAGCACAAGGATTTCAGCCACACCCTTTCTGTTGTGTTACGCGTGCGCGTATATATATATACAGGGCCGCCATCAGGGGGGGACAGGGGGGACAAGCGTACCGGGCCCGGGCATGAAGGGGGGCCCGGCAGCGCTGCATTTTTTGAAGATCCGGGCCCCCCTTACGAGCGCCCGAGCCGTACGTCTTCCCTCTGTGCTGCCGAATGCGGAAGTGCCGAAAAGCCGAAGCCGATGCGCCGAAAAGACCCGAAGTCACGGAAAAAGCCGAAGTCACGAAGCGCCGAAAACAGCCGAAGTCCTGAATCAGCGCAAAGACCCGAAGTCACGAAAACAGCCGAAGCCGAAGTCCTGAAGCAGTGAAAAGACCCGAAGTCACGAAAGGAGGTGAAGTTGAAGTACTTATAAGGGGGCCCCTGCCGCCAATGTTTTTATTTTTTTTAAAAAAAAAATTTTTTTTTTTTTTCAAATTTTTTTTTGGGGCCCCAATTTGTTTTTAACTTATAAGGGGGCCCCTGCCGCCAATGTTTTTTTTTTTTCAAAAAATTTTTTTTTTTTTTTAAATTTTTTTTGGGGCCCCAATTTGTTTTTAACTTGTAAGGGGGCCCCTGCCGCCAATGTTTTTTTTTTTTTCAAAAAATTTTTTTTTTTTTTTAAATTTTTTTTGGGGCCCCAATTTGTTTTTAACTTATAAGGGGGCCCCTGCCGCCAATGTTTTTTTTTTTTTCAAAAAATTTTTTTTTTTTTTTAAATTTTTTTTGGGGCCCCAATTTGTTTTTAACTTTTAAGGGGGCCCCTGACGCCAATGTTTTTTTTTTTTTTTTAAATTTTTTTTTGGGTGCCCCAATTTGTTTTTAACTTGTAAGGGGGCCCCTGCCGCCAATGTTTTTTTTTTTTTTTTCAAAACAATTTTTTTTTTTTCAAATTTTTTTTTGGGGCCCCAATTTGTTTTTAACTTATAAGGGGGCTCCTGCCGCCAATGTTTTTTTTTTTTCAAATTTTTTTTGGGGCCCCAATTTGTTTTTAACTTATAAGGGGGCCCCTGCCACCAATTTTTAAAAAAAAAAAAAAAAAATTTTAATTTTTTTTTTTTGGGGCCCCAATGTATATAAGGGGGCCCTGACCATCAATAGCTTTTTACAACTTGTGTGGGGGGGGTTACTTTTTTAGCGCTGATGTCTGTGTGGTCTTTTAACTGCGATGTGGAGTGGGCGGGAAATGGGGTGGAGCTTGGTCGTCAGTGTGGGCGGGGCCCAGGGGGCCCCAAAAATTTTGTTGTACGGGGCCCCGTGATTTCTAATGGCGGCCCTGTATATATATATATATATATATATATATATATATATATATATATATATAGTAATTCACAAAAGCCATGAATATCTTGTAAATTACATCCTTATAAATGGTGAGTTCTGATGTCATCAGTTATAAACGGTGAGTTCTGATGTCATTTCTGTCACATGACTCACTGAAACTTGTGTATTATAATAAATAAAAGTACCCCCAGTTGCAAAATAGGAGGATATTAGAAGTTACCTCGGAGTTCCATGACCTGTATAAAAATACATGGTCATGAAACTCCTCAGTAACTTATAATATCCTTATATTTTACACAATGCCCTCTTCTGAACTTGTACTAGGCACTGCCCACATGAATGGTTCCAGCAATCAGAGAATACACATATCACATATGAAGTATTGTGAAATGGATCTTTACTTTCATAGAGCTCAGCCTATTTATTGTGCTTATGCTGAACGAAGCATTAAAATTAAAAACATCATCTGTTGAAGGGCAAATTAAACTGACATTTACTAAACATGGTAATTGAATTATGAATGGCCGAGAAATATCCATCAATTTTTAATATAATTTATATCTTATAAGTCGATCTTAGGTGTCATTCACAAACTCAGATCCCACCCATCACACAGTAGCAGCATTACTTGAGAACTGTACATGTATATACATAAATATATCCACTATCTGTGGCACTCCTCAAATAAACAGGTATTTTATCGCCTGAAAGTTATAGTATATCATCATCATTTATTTATATAGCGCTGTCAAGATATGCAGTGCTTTACTGCAGTTATAGCAAACAGGGAATAAATGGTGGATAAAACAAAGATTACAATAGGGTTAGAAGGACCTAGAGTTTACAAACTAAAGGTTAGGGTACAATTGAGACATTAGGATTATATAAACACTGTCATTTTTGATACAGTATATGACCATAATCGAAACTGCACTGTCTCTAGTTAATATTAGAACTTTAGGTGCTATTTAAATGCTGAAAGTAAGGTCACAAATTGTATTAATGTATATAATAAATATAATTTTGTTGTCACATTAGGAGGCTCCTAAGTGCTGATAAAAAACACTCAAAATGATCGACACTCTCCTAAACTTGCTTTGAATGGATTTTCTTTTTTTTTTTTTTTTAAATGAAAGAAAATAGCTGATGAGAAAATTCTTATATTATTATTTACAGCATTATTAGTAGAAGCTTTGAAATTACTAACATACAAAAATTGTCATAGCGTTATTAAACAAAGTTACCTGGGGAATACTGCAACCTTTTGGATCAAAGTCATCTTCTGGTCCATCTCTAATCCTTTTTTGTCCTTGTTAAATTTAGGAAAGTAATGTTAATGCCTTTTCAAAACTTTAAGAAAATACCCACTAGTCCAGATTTCTACATGCGGTCTATGAATTCCCAGAAGTCAGTATCTAAGTACAGGTCTGCGGTCTAATCGAAACAACTTAAAAAATGCATTCGAATTTTAATCTGTGCATTTTTAATGCACGCAAGTGAATTTTTGTTTCACATGCATTTCTCTATTGAAGTATTTTTTCAACATGTGTCAATTGTCTAAAAACACAGCCTGCTGTGTCTGAAACACCACACTGAATTCTACCCTAAAAAGCAGGTCTGAAGGCTTGGATACAAGCAGGCACTTTGGTGTGCTCAAACCTGCATCACAATCACGTATCAGACATGAAATAAAAACCGGTGTGTACACGCCCTTTGTCAACATACCAAAAGATAAACAAGTTCTGTATATATTTTGATAATCCATCCAAAAGCCAATTGTTCAGAATGGCACTACTTAGCAGTACACATCATCCAACTGGGCATTTCTCACAAACTTTATTTTAGACAAATAATTCACATTCTGAAAAATTATTTCTATTTTCTCAGTAATAATGAAACAATACCTTGTACCTGATTCTCACAAAGATACATGTAATCCTTAGTTGAGGCAAGACAATCCCATTGGGCTTAATTAATGTTAGGGTTATGACACAACAGCAGATTCGGGGAGATTTAGTCGCCTGGTGACTAATCGCCTCTTCTTCTGGGTGACAATCTCCCCGAACTACCTTTGTGTGTCTTCCCGTCCGCTATAATGAAAAGCCGCCCTTGCGCAAAAGCACATGTGGCATTTAGTTTTCCGAAGTCGCCTCACGAGGAAACTTCGGGCGACTTTGGAAAACATTGAAATCTGCCCGTGTATCACAACCCTTAGTTGCCTTAGGGCAGAGACACTCAGGAAGTTTTGGGAGATCAAGGGGCCCATTTACTTAGCTTGAGTGAAGGAATAGAGGAAAAAAACTTTGAGTTTCGAATGTTTTTTTTGGCTACTTCGACCATCGAATGGGCTACTTCGATCTTCGACTTTGAATCAAACGATTTGAACGAAAAATTGTTAGACTATTCGACCATTCGATAGTCGAAATACTGTCTCTTTAAGAAAAAACTTCGACCCCCTAGTTCGCCACCTAAAAGCTACCGAGGTCAATGTTAGCCTACGGGGAAGGTCCCCATAGGATTCCTAAACATTTTTTGGTCGAACAAAAATCGTTTGATCGATGGATTAAAATCCTTTGAATCAAACAATTCGAGGATTAAATCGTTTGATCAAATGATTTTTCGTTCGATCGTTTGAATACCACTAAATCCTTCGACTTAGATATTCGAAGTCGAAGGATTTAAGTAAGTAAGTAAATCTGCCCCCAAGTCACCCGGCGACTAATCTCCTCTTCTTCAGGCGACTAATCTCCCCGAACTGTCTTCCTGCCGGCTACAATCTAAATCGCCGGCCGGATGGCACTCGGAGTTCTTCATTTTCTGAAGTGCCTCACAAGGAAACTTGGCGAAAACGAAGTGCTCAGAGTGCCATCCCGCTGACGGTTTAGGCATTGTGTGGAGCTTAGTTGCCCGAAGAAGAGGTGCTTTGTCACTGGGCGATTCATCTCCCCGAGTGTCTCTGCCCTTAAGGTATGGAAATCCAAATTACAGAAAGACCCCTTATCCGGCAAACCCCAGGTCCGATACCTGTGCAACATATTTACAAGACCGTAACAGTAGAGTTCAGCTAAAGTAGCAAGTATGCAAAGTTTCATCTTTAGATACATATAATACAATAAAATTGTGTAATAAAGTACCCCCTTTTGCAAAATATGAGGATATTACCTCGGAGTTCCATGACCTTCGGCCTCCCACTTTTATGTTTATAATGGAACTACTTGTTAACTTTTATAATATCCTTATATTTTACAAGAGGGGGTACTTTATTCACTATATAATATAACACCCCTTACCCCCAACAGAACTGGTGGCTGCACCTAGCACCACCAGCTCAAATTGCACTAAAAGTATTCTTCCAAATCCACACAGATGGATCCACAGAAACTGGTGTCAAAACACATCAGGACACAGGACAATCCAAGTCAAATACAGTAGAACCCCCATTTTACATCCCCTGATTTTAAGTTTTCCTTCATTTTACATTGTTTTGTGGTCCCATCTATATATTAGGATTAATACATTTCCCTGATTTTACAGAATTTTTTTCAGGTCCCCTGAAAAACGTCAAATGGGGTTTCTAATAAATATATATATATGTCGGGACTCTCCACACACTGTCCGAAAATCAATAGGATCATTGGGTCTATGGCCACATTAAAGGAATTGTTCAGTGTAAAAATAAAAACTGGGTAAATAAATAGGCTGTGCAAAATAAAAAATGTTTCTAATATAGTTAGTTAGCCAAAAATGTAATGTATAAAGGCTGGAGTGATTTCATGTATAACAAGTCAGTCAGATCACTACTTCCTGCTTTTCAGCTCTCTTGGTTTACACTGACTGATTGCCCTGGCTACCAGACAGTAACCAATCAGAGACTTGAGGGGGGGCCACATGGGTCATATCTGTTGCTTTTGAATCTGAGCTGAATGCTGAGGATCAATTACAAACTCACTGAACAGAAATGTACCATGTGGCCCCCCTTCAAGTCGCTGACTAACTCAGAGTTATACAGCTGAAAAGCAGGAAGTTGGATTCTGGCTGTTTTATTAGACATCTGTTCACTCCAGCCTTTATATATTACATTTTTGGCTTACTAACTATATTAGAAACATTTTTTATTTTGCACAGCTTATCTATTTACCCAGTTTTTGTTTTCACACTGAACTATTCCTTTAACATGGATTACACGGCTGAAAGGAAAGACATGATAACAGCAAGCACACGTCTCCATTACGGAGGCATTCATACGACTTAATTAAATGTGTAACGGCTACATTTCCACTCTGCCCCTTTCCATGCGGATAACAAAATGTATATTTCTTCTCAATTGTATAGGTGTCCTGCTCACCACTAATAACAATGGTAGGAGTCGTTTTCTTATTAGCCAAGAGTGAAATAATGAGGGTATCAGAGGTTAATCATCAGCAAGACAAAAGCTACACCAATTTAATAAGTGAAGGAGATAATGAATTCAGCATTGATCATCAGCTGCTAGAATAATCTGTATTACTGCACATGTACAATTATCAGTATTGACATATTTACCTTGAACAGAGGTAAAGGATATGTTGTTGCCATGTTCCTCTGATTCAGATCTCTCCAGCCCAGGTTCCAGTACACCCCTGTCTAACGCCAGTTTAGTTTCTTCCCTCAAGTAGTTTATTCTCTGCAGAGCGCGTATGATGCGGCCCAGGACATTGTCCATGATCTCTGCTCCCATCAGCAGCCCCATGTCACATACCTTCAGCGCTTCCTCTGTTCTGCCCGGGGCCGTATCACTGCACAAGCCAACAGCCCTGAATAGGCAGCCATAGGAATACACAGCACGCCATTCCCGCCCGACTTCTCTCCAGTTCCGCGCATTTAACTTCTCCCAGCTGTAATCAATGATCAGATCCCCTAGCGCCCCGCACTGCTCCGCATCCCCTCTGTACAGGCACCTCGCTGCCTCCCTCACGCACTCCACTACTTTACTCTCCACATCAGCACCCAACGTCACCTGGAATTGCTCTAATGTCCCCGGCAACTCGACCCTAACCTGCTCAGGCAGAGAACTGTCCATGGTGAGGGGAACCCTCTAACCCTCTAACCCTCTAACCCTCTTTGCTAACAAGTTTTCTTACGAGCCGCTTATGGAGCGGACCTATTACGTCATTGACGCGCGCCACTGACTGAAGTAGAACTGCGACCAGATTGTATAATTGAAAGTGTAAACTTGTCAGAAACGGGCTCATGGCAGGGAGAGTTCATTAAAAACTTACAGCGACCCCTTCATATGACAAAGAGTGTTGCAGGAGATGTAACTGAGTCATACCTCTCTCAACATTTGGAAAATACAAAGAGGGACAAAATAATTTTCTGGGGGTTATTACAGTTTTGCTAATGAAGGTGAATTGCCCTTTTAAACTGTAAGACATAGTTTCCCCGAGAGACCTGCTTATCTTAAAGGGGAACGCCACAAAAAAATAACTTTTTGGAAAGTAAACATATTTTCAAGCAACTTTGCAATATACATCAATTAAAAAATATGCAGACTTTTCATGATTTTTAATGGTTTGGAACTAGGGTTGCCACCTTTAAAAAAAAAAATTACCGGCCATGATGGGGGGGTGGAAAAGAAAGGGGCGGGGCGTGATGCAAAAAGGGGTGGGGTCTACGAAGGCGCCACAAAATGGGCGGAGTCATGGGGAGTAGCATCATAAAAGGGGTGGGACCATGTGGAGTAGCGTCACAAAAGGGGTGGGGCCACGTGGAGTAGTGCCACAAAAGGGGCGTGGCCACCGCCAGAAGCTGACGAAAATGTAAGTTTTCATCAGCGGGCAGGGGATTTTGTAAATGGTATTACAAATTACCGGCAGCTACATTGCCGGTAAATTTGTAATACCAGCCCCGGCCCTGGCAGGTGTTTTATCGGCTAGGCCGGTAAAATACCGGCCGGGTGGTAACCCTATTTGGAACAGTTCCCTAAGCCCAGCCCCCTGCTCTCCTGCTGATCTGTCTGACTTGTTTGCTGAGCTGCCTGATTACTGTTACTTTGTATAATCAGCCATCTGTCCTGAGCCTGCATCCTCCAAACCCCACAATTCCATGCACACGTGATTTTAATAAGGAACAATTCCCTAAGCCTAGCCTACTGCTGATCTGTCTGACTACTTTGCTGAGCTGACTGACTACTGTTACTTTGTATCAACAGCCAGCAGTCCTCAGCCTGCATCCTCCAAACCCCACAATTCCCTGCATACGTGATTTCAATAAGGAACGAAACATCACAGTGCAATACATTGTGGGTTATGTAGTTCCTGCATGCTGTCTGTAAACTGTGGAGAAGTTGTTACAATTTGTAACATCAGTGTTTAGTCCCTCCTTCCCTGCCAGTATTTCAAATGATGCAGAAAGAGAAGAAATGTTAAATACCTGGATTTCAGCATAGAAAATGGCATTAAGTCATACTTTTTGAAGAAACAGGTAACTGTGATGGATATATTATGGGTTTCTGTGTTATGTGGGCCTCTTTATCAAATTTTGGTTTGGAAGCCAGAGTTCCCATTTAAAGAGTTACAATTGTATCTTTGCTTACCTTAAATTGTTCTCAAATGTTTCTAATTGCAGCTGCCACATAGTCTGGCCTCTCTGGCAAAAGCCTCTTGTTTAATTAAGTTTTTGACATTTTGTATCTTTTTCTGGCTTTACAGGAGATCAAAGAGAAAGTCTGTACATTTCAGTAACAATCTAAGACTGTGTTTTGAGCTGTCATAATTGGGACTGTCCCGTGAGAAATGGGAGAGTTGGGAGTTATGCGACATTACACTTATGTTTATTCTAAGGAAAAGCAAATGATTGCCTCAAGCAAAATCCCAAAAGTTTCACATTTTATGAAATTTCATTCTTCAACAGTCTCTCTGCAGCATAAGCAGTTGGGGGGGGGGGGTTACTCTCCCTTTGTTACACAATCACTCCTTCCAGTGATCTGCTGCTTATTGTATCTCTCTGGGTGCTCTGTCACCAGCACCCCAAATGTAGCACTCTGGTGAAAAAAAGATGGTAGTTTATTCTGCAAGCTGCTAGAAACTCATGTAGTGATAAGCAAATTTATTCACTGTGTAGTGATGAGCGAATTTATTCACAAGCCATGAATTCGTGGGCCAATTCTGAATTTCGGCATGTGCGAATTTTGGCCGAAACTGCGACGAAAATTATATGCAGAAAAAATAGCCGAAGAAAACCCGCCCATTGACTTTAATGCATTTGGACAAAAGTCCGCCAAAAGAAAAAACGGGCATTGACTTTAATGCTTTTGGACAAAAAAGTTGTGTAAAATGTTTCGGCGTTTAAAAACACCATTTACTTCAATGCATTTCGGCAAATTTTCGCCCTTTTACAAAATTTTTCGAAGTTCCACAAATTTTTCGGTGTAGCGAAATGGGACAGATTAGCTCATCAACACTGACATATTTCATCCTGGATTAGTTAACCCTTTCATTACTAAAAAAAATTATCAGGGTCCTTGTTTCTTCTTCTGTCGCTTTGGCAATTTCTGTCCAATTCGGCATATGCGCAATTGTCCAAACAGACTAACTGCGCATGCATCGAAATACTGATCTCCCAGTATGCTTTCCGAGGACCCGGAAGATGGATGCCTTGAAGTCCACTGCCTGAATCTGCTTCGAGGGTTAAGTATAAAGTATGGGGCATTTCCCTGGGGGGCAGTTAGCCTGGGGGGAGGAGGGAAGGAGATCTACGTGCGGTGGGGGGTACGGGTCTTTTTCCCACAGGGCTTGTTTCTCCTTTAAGGTTTTTTGCAGGCAATCACTCTGAAAAAAGGAAAAGACGGCAGCGTTTTCTGGGACTTTGAAACTTTTTCCATAAAAATTTGATGTACAGGGTTTTTTCCCACAGGGTTTGTTTCTCCTTTAAAACATTTTTTTTGGGTAACCGGGTACCCCCCTCCATTTTCTAACATATGGGACATAAACTATACAGTGGGCTCATGTGTAGGGCATTATAACAACTATATTTTCTTTATTAAGGTTCCCTGGACTTGTGTAATGTAATGTATTTGCTGCAACATATACGTCCATTCAACTTTATAATTTCCTCCCGTATGCAAATTAGCGTGAGTGAAGACCTCTAACAAAGTTGTGCTAGGCATAATTGAACGCTAGCACATCTTCGATTTGATTGCCGACATAAAGCTAGTGAAAATTCACCAACATACAGCCCCATGGACGCAACTTCACATTTTAGTAAATTAGCATTGTCTGGGCGAATTTTCGCTGCTTAGTAAATTTGCCCCATGTGTTGACACAAGACTAATCTATTTGCCTTTTAAGGCTTTGATACCTTTCTGAGCTGGCATCTGTTTTGGGGGCAATCCATTATTTAGTATCTGGAGGTCCCTTAGTTCTGGCTGAAGGTTTAGCCTACTGTCTGGATGTATAGCCAATCCTCCTGGGGTCTGTGAAGGGAAGGCATGGAGATCCAAAGACCAGATGTCCAACAAGCAGCCCAAGGGGGCACATATAGACACTCTATTCTCAGCCGTGTCTTCCATGCTAGATGAACTGACTGGAAAGATTTCATAGAGTTCTCAGAAATGTTTATATGAAGCTATATAAGAACTGGCCATCTTTATTTGCACAAAAGGAAATTTTGCCATCTCTTCTTGTCTTACATTGTGCCCAACATGAAATAATACAACGTAATTTTTAGTAGTCGGAAGCCTCACATGATGCCCATGAAATCTTGCATGTTGCGCATCTCAACTCAAAGTGTTTGAGGCTGAAGAGCCTTTGTATTGTTTATTGTTTGTTTGTTTGTATGTTAGATGTATGCACCCTTCTGTTGTATAGAGCTACAGAATATTGTGCCATGTTATTATTATATTAAAAATAACAGTTTTGGCTGGGACCAAGCAGGGTATTTTAAGCCAGGTCATGCAAAAACAGGCTTTTGAAAGTAAGTTTCTGTGCATGCAGTTAGTTGCAGTACATATGCTTTATACCAGTATTTACAGCTGCATAATTATCGGAAGGGAGGGATTTGCCAAATTATTATTTTGAATACTGTTCCTATAAAATGTATACGTGATATTATATGATGTGGCTTTTTCTGAGTAATTCAAAAGCACAAATACAGCTAGATAAAGTTCCACACAAACTGATGGGGGTGGGGGGTTTCCAAATCACATTTCAGAGCAAAAGTCCCTTTATCTGATCAGATACATGTAAATTAATTCTAAGAGGAAGTTCTCAGATATTTTGTTTTTAAAAGAGTATTATTGACTTCTTTTTCCCTAACGGTAGAAGGGCGTTGTAGCTAGTAATGTTATCCAGCAACAAATGTTTTCTGTAGGCAGTGGTCAGGAATGTACCAAACTGTGATTTTGCTTGAAACTGTTAAAGCGGTAGGCTGAGACAAAAAACAGGCTATTTAAACCCAGCTTAGGTTTCACAGTAATATACTCTCTAAGAAACTTCTTCTTCACAAAAGCAGGTGCAGCAGCTTTATTGCAGAGAGAGGACAGAAAAATGTATATGTTTTTCATGGTTTTGCTGCTTCCACATTGTGGGTGGGCATTTTCAACAACAACTCCATTGACAGGTGAGTGAGAAATTACCGCCAAATATGTGGTGTAATTATTATTATTATTCATTTACACCGACATCTACAAAAGGTTTACCATAGAAAATTTTACATTTTTGGAAAGTATGCATTTTGTGAATTCAAAATTGGCAAATATGTCTTTTTAACTATTCAACTGCAAACAGTTTTTATGACATTCTTGAGAATCTACACAAAAGCTCCACTTTACTGTATACAAATATAAATGCCGGGGCTCTTCTAGAGCGTTTCATGTCCAGTATAAGTAAGGGACACTTGTTCCTGCAAAGGGGTGAACCTAACCTTAATCTTCAGATACTGATCTGCATATCAAATAAACCCTACCTCCTAAGTTTTCAGATCTTGCATTGGAAAATTATGCCTCAGTTCTTTGCAGTCATGACTGTGATTTTATTGGTTTGTATCTGTAATAAATGACATGAAAACAATTAACATTTACAAATCATAAACATGTGAATTTAAAATTTGCAATGAATGGAAAATTAATACCTTATGAAATCTGATTTGTATAATCAGATTTCACAAGGTAATCATTTTCCATTCATTGCAAATTTTAGATTCACATGTTTAAAATATAATTGTAAGCTGCCATTATTCATGAATTAAAGTGGTTTGAAAATTATTTTCCAAACATGCATCGGTAGCCGACAGAAATGTTCTAACCTGTACGATCGTCTGAATGACCGATCACCATGGCACGAAAAATGTCGGGACACTCCACACGGCCTGAAAATCGTACGATCTTTGCGTCTATGGCCAGCTTAATAGAAGTCAGGTCTGTTAATCAGATGGTTTGTTTGTGGAGTCAGAGCCAGAAGGACAGAGAATGTAAACAAACAGACAGATACTGCTTTTTATAGCAATAAAAGGGATACTGTCATGGGAAAAAACATTTTTTCAAAAGGAATCAGTTAATAGTGCTGCTCCAGCAGAATCCTGCACTGAAATCCATTTCTCAAAAGAGCAAACAGATTTTTTTATATTCAATTTTGAAATCTGACATGGGGCTAGACATTTTGTCAGTTTCCCAGCTGCCCCCAGTCATGTGACTTGTGCCTGCACTTTAGGAGAGAAATGCTTTCTGGCAGGCTGTTTTTTTTCCTTCTCAATGTAACTGAATGTGTCTCAGTGGGACATGGGTTTTTACTATTGAGTGTTGTTCTTAGATCTACCAGGCAGCTGTTATCTTGTGTTAGGGAACTGTTATCTGGTTACCTTCCCATTGTTCTTTTGTTTGGCTGCTGGGGGGAAAAAGGGAGGGGGTGATAGCACTCCAACTTGCAGTACAGCAGTAAAGAGTGATTGAAGTCTAGCCCCATGTCAGATTTCAAAACTGAATATAAAAAAAATCTGTTTGCTCTTTTGAGAAATGGATTTCAGTGCAGAATTCTGCTGGAGCAGCACTATTAACTCAAAAATACAAATGCAGAGACCACAGCATCACAGCTGTGCCCACAGCTAACTAAACCAAGTTCCCCAACAAGCACTTTCTAAAAGACAACTTGCTTTGGTTTAATTCACATGTTGGCTCAGGTAAATCTAAAACAAGCAGGCAATGATACATTTAAAACATTTACGTTTTTATAATTTAACTGGAAAATGCGAGTTTTGACTGAAAAATAGCCTTTGGTTAAATACAACTTGACCTTTAATAAATCTGCCCATGTTTTATTACGTCAAACAACTAAAACATGAAGGTGCGATCCTTTGCTGCCCAAAGTGCTCACTGCTGCTGCCACCCCACCCCCATATCCACCTTGGAGCCAGAGGGCTCCTTGCGCAAAAGACTCTTAAAGTTACCAGGAGCTGCATTTTTGCCACCCCTGGTAACTAGTGGTTTCTCAACTGTCCTCATTGGAGCAGCATCCCTGGAGCACATTGCTTACACTGTTGCAACCAGTTGTAGCTGGTAAAATCTGCCAGATTTGTTAACTATACTTTGGTAAAACTAGGCATTTTCTGTACATATTTTCTTATTTTTCAGATGAAATTTACAGCACGGTTGCTCCTGTGAATCACTCATGTGCTTTACGAGGTAAATCATTCTGTATATATAATCACTCTTCAAATTATTAATGTACATTAAAAGTTACCTATAGGTCATTTTGATCATTTCCCACTGAAAGCTCTGCTTTTATAGGTAATTGTTACTTGAAGTTCCTAAACTTTTTTGACTGTTTTGTCAACCTGACTGTCCCTTCTCAGCCTGTGAGTTAGAGTTTCTAAACAAGACTACTGCTGCAAAAAAAATTGTCAGCCCCTCACAGAGGAACATAGAGGTAGAGTCCTGTGTGGGTCCAATCAAGCATATCCATGCCCGAACTGAACTCGCAAACTGACCCATACCCACCACCCAATATGACCCCTACCTAAACCGGAAGTGAAGGGTAATGGGAAAAAAACTTGCCGTGTCCTCTGGGGTGGGCGGATGTAATCACTTCTGCACCTTAGCCTAATACCCACGTTGCTTATCCACGGACTGCCCACACAGTCGGGGATCCGGGGACTTTCTGCCTGAAAACCATTCTGTGGGTACCTGACCTTATGCAGGACTCTAATACAGGGGTTCAGATGAATAACGTAAAAGCATAAGCCAACACATTTTATGGCAAAATTATAAATAGCAAGCCAAGACAGTGTTATGATAGATGTTAAAAAAAAGGTTTAATTTCTGGTGTATCTGAACTCTTACACAATTTATTTTTTGTATACATTTATTTTGTGTTGCAGAAGGAACCTCATTCACATTATTAAGAGACTTTTTTCCATCTATGAGATTTAGTAATTCTAACTACAGAACACTTTTGAACCGCATACAGAACAGATTTCCATGCCTTTCTAGACAATACAGAGATATAACGGTCAATGATTCAGGTAAAATAATCTTGTTTAAATTATGAACCTAAATGTTCGTGTTTTACATCAGTAACATGTCACAGCCTACAACATTTTTAAGAATGCCAGCATCTAAGCCCTACTTATGAATTATTCCTTCTTTCACATACTCACCTTAATAAATACAGACTAAAAGTGGGTCCTCAGTTATGTCAGTCATGCCAGGATGGAGGCTGTACAATCCTTCTAAATGCCGAGAACTGGTTTCATTTGTAATTAGCCTATAAGTATTGTGCCAACCCCGGCCCAGCGTGACACAGGAAAACAGCGTGGCTCCCTCTGCTCTCTTTCCCCATAGTGAGAATCAGGTACTGCTAGACTGGGGATGACTTTGAGGCACTTTTGGCTTTCTAAATTTTCTTTCCACAACTATTTAGTAATATTGATATTGATACTGTTCCTATGGATTTTCATTTCCCTTTAAGGGATAACTGAATGGCAGAAAATTAATCTTTATATACTGATATACTAGAAAACGCATATTCAATAAATGGGGGTTTAATCTAAATTGTTGTGTATTAAATCAGTGTCACAGTTAATCTAAGTATTTAATCAATAATTTCCAAACAATGTTTTTCAGGCATTTTTGAACAAGTCTTCACTAATAAGGATGATTTCCTAAACAGTAGAACCAGTTATGATTTCTACAGTTCTAATCAGTTTGTATTGTTTTACTACTACTACCAGTGGTTCACCCAACATTATAACTTTGGCGATTACAGCCAATATCATTATAACAATATATATCAGAGTGTTATGAAGATGTCACTTTTGCATGGAGTCAATAAAGCATTGGAATTCTCTCCGCCTGGAACCTTTATATTGGTTGAAACGAGTGGTTTAATGACTGATTACAATAACCTTACATTGCTCAATGATGTATACAGATTAATACAGGAAAAGCAATCTCAGGTGAGCAGTATATCTCCTACACCATACATTCTGTTGTGAAAGGCTATTAACAGTAATGTCAACAACTTATATGTTGCTTTCTGAATAATGTATGTCTCATTTCCTTCAATCATTTTGATGACCTTTATGCTAGGTCATTCGTTTTATATTCTATGCACTATGGGGCAGATTTATCAAGAGTTGAATTGAAAATTCGAATTTCGAATTCAAATTTTCAAATTTTTTATGCCCAAAACTGTCAAATTTGACTAGGGAATTGTTCAAATTCGATTAGAGTTTTTTTAAAATTTGAATTTGATTTTTGAGATTTATTATACCCTGGCCCTTTCAGAACTTGAATAGACTATTTGCCACCTAAAACCTGCTGAATTGCTGTTTTAGTCAATGGGAGACATTCCTGGGATCAATTTGGAGTTGTTTGCAGCCTTCCTGACATTCAAGTTGTTTTTGGAGAGAAAACTCGAATCGAGTTTTTAAAACTCAAATCGAATTCTATTCAAGTTTTCAGTTCGATCCTATTCACCCGAGTTTTACAAATTAAATTTTTTTTTTAATAAATTTCAAATGGTCAAATTTCGAGTTCATGGGAGTTTATGGGAGTTTTTAAAAACTCACATAAATTTAAAAATTCAACCTTTGATAAATGTACCTCAAAAATAATGCTGTGAAAGACCATTTACTGGAACGCCAACAAATTATATGTTGCTTTATGTGACTTTAGATCTATAATTTATTTTTCATTTCCTTCAACCACTGTGATGACCTTTATGTTAGGCCATTTGTGACCGATTGGCAGTGAAGGAACCACACAGCGGGTAATGCAACAGAAGGTGCAGCTTAGCCTTTAATGGCAGTTTGTTTATGGAAGTACAGACTGTCCCTTTTCAAGGCTTACACAAAACAAAATAAAACACAAAATAAAATCCTACTCCTGTCTGTAGGCTAACTAAACACAAAGATTCCCTTTCTAACTCGCCGGTCAGCTATTCTGATCCCTATCACGAACGTCACCCAGAATCCAGAACCAATGTTAGGCTCCCTGGTCTCGGCTCTTGCTTCTGCCTTTAACAGCCGCCTTTCACCTCGGGAGAAGCCCTCGGCTAATTGGATGCTGCTAGGTCTCAAAAAGAGAGGAGCCAAGCGAGGGTTCTGGACAAGCAGAGGGGCACGATTGTTAAGCAAAGTCTTTGGGCAGAAGGTCTCAGTTCAAGGAATAGACTAAAGCGTAGTTAAACAGGCCGGGTCGGTGCAAGCAAAATTCAAGTGGAGACAAACCGGCAAGGGTGAAAACTGGAAGATCAATCAGAGTAGTCAAACAGGCACGGGTCAGATAACGGAGTCTAGAAAAGTCGGATAACAAGCCAAGGTCAGGATCACAGAAGTCAGGAAAAGTCAGGAAGGCAGGGGTCAAAACAGGAATCAGAAGACAGAATATAACAGGAACGCACCCAGGCAATGAACACAGGCAATGAACACAGCATCCAAGTCCCTTTAAATATTGTTTGAATTTCGTGCCATTGCACGCTAACGAAAACACCCCAGCGCAAATGCGCCCATAAAAGCCGAAGGTGCGCTCCGTGTGTGCCCTAAGCAACAGTATCACCAACAATTGATGAAGAAGCACCACGCGGCGGGCTTCCCCGCCGGCCCACTGGACCACCAGGGTGAGTTTTTCTTACAATCCCGACACACACAATATAACAAGGGTATTCACCTGCTTAGTACACAATTTGATTTTGTCAGAGCACTTTCATTGGAGCTCCCATCTCCTCTCACTGGGCTCTCTGAAAAAAACGCAAACTTTTAACACCTAGCAGCTAGGTTAATTGGTAGCCCATGCACATGATTGCCTGACAGGATTAACCCTAGAGCTGCTGGAAGAAACCTTGCTTCTTTTGGCTACAAATTCCCTCATTCTGACACACATCCATATTATTTTCTATGCACTATGTGTAAGGTTATATAAAAAGGTCCCCACAAATCTGTACCTGAAGGCAATAATGTGTGTGATACCTATCATAACCACAAATGTTATCCCATCCTCACCCTACTACTTCTATATATAACCCAGAAGAGTTAGTGGTTAGAGGAATTTGGTCCATATTGTAGCTCCCACCCTTTCCAGCTACAGTCAGGTGATCCCAGTGGTGGCCAATAAAATGGCAATCATATTTAAGTGTTTTAACCTTGAAAGCAGCAAGTATAAAGGTGGCCATAGACATGACAATTATGATCAATACACACGTGTAGAGATAAATCGTCAGATTTACAAGTAGAAACAATAGAATTCTACCTGTATCTGACAATGGCCGATGTTTGGGTGACTTCAATGGCACCCGACCAAAATTTTCCATCCAGCCCGATCGACGAGCCGACCGATATCCGAGTCTTCTGTCAACATCGGTCAGCTCTTTTCCCACCATACACGCACCGAATATCATTGAAAATTTGTTTCATACTATGTATAAAAGCTTAATAGCAATAAGGGATAGGCTGATTCAATACAAGGTGTTCCACTAAAGGCAATGGATAAGACGGACACTGACTCCTGCCCCAGATGTGGAACTCCAGTAGCCAATTTTCTACACATGATCTGGTCTTGCCCAATGATAAATACTTACTTGTCGCAAGTAATGGCCTCGTTAGCGAACACACTAGAATTCCCAAATATACTCTCCCCCATTGTGTGTCTCCTGGGTGTAGTGGAACACCTTGTACCCACTGTCTGTGCGAGATTAAGGCTTAGAGCGTTATTATTCTGTGCTAAAAAATGTGTGATTATGCACTGGATGGGACCTACCCCTCCCACAAAGGACTCCTGGATTAACCTTGTTGATTCAACTATACCCAAAATAAAGCTTACCCATGAGAGGCACTGCAGATAAATTTCAAAAGATATGGAGTCCTTGGTGGGAAATGGGACTGGGCGTGCAACCGAGAATTTATCATGCAACCGGATAATATATATGCTTGCACTATACCTGTAATGTCTTCTGATGCTAATTTACCCTCAATCTATGCTGTACCAATTGAAAGCAAATAATTATGGACCAGTGACACATGTCTTAACTATGCACATGTTTATGGATATATTACTTTTATTTTTTCTTGTGTGTAATGTTTATTAAAAGCAAATAAAACATAACCTTTAAAAAAAAAGAAAATTAGTTTCATATGATATTATCTGTGCGTCTATGGCCACTTTAAGTTGCAGGTAAATCTTAGTCCCTGTGTAAAATGTATAATGAAGTAATAGAATTCTTAATGAAGATAAAGTATGAGTGTTGGACTGGCCAGACCATGGATGACTTTGATGTAGCTTAAATATATTGCAATATATGAGCAAACAATCCCTGTTTTTTAGTAGCTGTATGTGTAATGGGCCCGAAGGCGCAGCAGTAATAGTAGTGGACCAAAGAGGAGACAGAAAACCAGGTTCGAGGTACAAGAAGGGTTTATCCAAAAGAGTAGTCAGGGTACAGGCAAAAATATCAATTCAGGCGGCAGACAAGGAGATACGAGAAACAGGCAAAGGTCAATACACGGATAATCAGTAATAAGTAAGAAGTCACACCCAGGAACACAAGTCAATGGAACCTATAATTGGGCACTGAAGAAAGGGGCAATGGGGTTTAAATAGTCCAAGTCTTGGCGCCAAAATATTGACGCGCTGGCGTCAGACGCTGACGCACTGACGTCAGACGCTGACGCCAGCGTCCCCACGCTGACGTCTTGACGCCGGTGCCCGATTCTGACGCTGGCGTCCATTCCGTCGCCGACTACCAATCCTGGATTGAGAAGGCGCTGATGTCACAAGACGGCGCCCAGCAGGAGCCATGCGGTGGAGCAGAAGGTTGCCATCTTGGACGCCATCTTGGGTAAGAGTCGGAGTTTCCATTACAGTACCCCCTTCCCTAGGGGGGGCCTCAGGACCACCGGGACCAGGACGTGAAGGAAACTGTTTGTGAAACCTGCGGACAAGGATGGGAGCATGAACATCAGACTTCTTTACCCAGGAGCACTCCTCAGGACCGAAACCCTTCCATTCAACGAGATATTGGAGAGTACCCCTGGAAATGCGGGAATCCAAGATTCGATTAACTTCGAACTCCAAAGAATCATTGACGACAACAGGAGCTGTGGAAGAAGAAGAGGGGGAGGAAACTGCAGGTTTAAGAAGAGACACATGAAACACATTAGGGATCCTCATTTCGGGTGGAAGAAGAAGACGGACAGCCACAGGATTGATGACCTCGATGATGGGAAAGGGACCGATGAACTTGGGACCAAGTTTAGGAGAGGGAATCTTGAGACGAATATTACGAGTAGACAACAAAACCTTGTCGCCAAGAGAGTATGTTGGAGAAGCAATCCTCCTTTTGTCGGCAAATTTCTTCTGAGAAGAAGCACTCTTTTCCAAATTAGCGGCAGTAGCCTGCCAGATGGCCATCATATGAGCTGCTTGATCATTGGCGGCAGGCACGTTGGTAAGTAGGAGGTCCTGAGGAAATGCCAACGGGTTTAAACCAAAAACACAAAAAAAAGGAGACTTCTGGGAAGAAGAATGCAGGGAATTGTTGTGGGCAAATTCCGCCCATGGAAGAAGGTCTGACCAGTCATCCTGACACAGGGACACGTGACAACGTAGGAACTGTTCCAATGCTTGGTTGACACGTTCGGCCGCCCCATTGGACTGAGGATGGTAAGCGGAAGAAAATTGAAGAGAAATATTTAAAGCTTTGCACAGAGACCTCCAAAATTTGGACACAAACTGAGGACCACGATCAGACACTATTTCAGCAGGAAAACCATGAAGACGAAAAATATGTTTGATGAAGAGTACAGAAAGTTCCGGGGCAGATGGCAGTTTGCGGAGAGGAGTGAAATGAGCCATCTTACTAAATCTGTCGATCACCACCCAGATGACAGTGTGGCCGGAAGAATTTGGGAGATCGACAATAAAGTCCATGGAAATATGAGTCCAAGGTCTAGAAGGAATGGGTAACGGCAACAAAAAACCCTTAGGGGGGGAATGTCCAGACTTAGCAACGGCACAGGTGTAACAAGAGGAAACAAAGTCTTTAACGTCTTTCCTTAAAGATGGCCACCAGACCAGACGAGATAAAAGTTCGGTAGTCTTTTTAATCCCAGGGTGACCGGCCTGTTTAGAGTTGTGAGCATGAGACAAGATGGCAGGACGAAACTCAGGGGGAACAAAAGCTAAACCCAGGGGAGTTTCTTCAGGAGCAGAAGCTTGAGCGGAGAGTAACTGAGGAGCACAGGAAGGGAACAAAGCTGCGATAATCTTGGAGGAAGGAACAACAGGTTCAGGATCTTTGGAGGAAGAATCTTCAGGAATGAAGCTTCTGGACAATGCGTCGGCCTTCCTGTTCCTGGATCCAGGGCGAAAAGTAATCACAAAATTAAAACGAGAAAAGAAAAGTGCCCACCTGGCTTGCCGGGGATTGAGACGTTTGAGGGACTGGATGAATTCGAGATTTTTATGGTCAGTAAAAATCGTTACCGGAACAGATGAACCCTCTAATAAGTGTCTCCACTCTTCCAAGGCCAGCTTGACAGCGAGTAGTTCCCGGTTGCCAACGTCATAGTTCTGTTCGGGGGAAGAAAATTTTTTGGAAAGGAAAGCACATGGATGAAGTTTACCGTCAGAAGAAGATCTCTGGGATAACACTGCACCAGCACCAATGTCCGAAGCGTCCACTTCGATGAAGAAGGGTTGAAGAGGTTCGGGGTGTCTAAGGATTGGAGCGGAGGAGAATGCTTCCTTGAGAGATTTGAAGGCTTCCAAAGCTTGAGGGGGCCAGTGTTGAGGTTTGTTACCACCACGGATCAAAGCAAGAATTGGAGAAAGTCTGGAAGAGAAGTTTTTAATGAATTGTCTATAGTAATTGGCAAAGCCAACAAACCTTTGAACGGCTTTAACACTGGTAGGAAGAGGCCAGTCCAGGATTGCGGAAACCTTGGCCGGATCCATCTTGAAGCCTAGGGAAGAAATAATATACCCAAGAAAAGGAATAGAAGAGACTTCGAAGGTGCACTTTTCCAACTTGGCGTAAAGGTTGTTTTCCCTCAGTCTGGATAGTACTTCACGTACTTGATTGCGATGTTCCTGGAGATTTTTAGAAAAAATAAGAATATCATCCAAATAGACGACCACACACTGCCCCAATAAATCTCGAAAAATGTCATTAACGAACTCCTGGAAGACCGCAGGAGCATTGCAGAGACCGAAAGGCATGACTAGGTACTCATAATGACCATCACGAGTATTAAAAGCGGTCTTCCACTCGTCCCCCTCACGAATCCGAATGAGGTTGTAGGCCCCACGAAGATCCAACTTAGTGAAAAGACTGGCACCCCTAAGCTGATCGAACAGTTCAGAAATGAGAGGAAGAGGGTACCTGTTTTTAATGGTGATTTTGTTAAGTCCTCTGTAGCCGATGCAGGGCCGCAAACTACCGTCTTTCTTCTCGACAAAGAAGAACCCCGCTCCAGCAGGGGAGATGGAAGGACGAATAAATCCTTTCTGAAGATTCTCCTGGATATAGGATTTCATTGCAGAAGTCTCCGAGGGAGAAAGTGGATAGGTGCGGCCACGAGGAGGCATGGAGCCAGATAAAAGTTCAATTGGACAGTCATATGGACGATGAGGAGGAAGATTTTCGGCAGAACTCTTATTAAAGACATCGGCAAATGCTTGGTACACGGAGGGAAGAGAAGAATTTGAAGACACAGAAGAAATTTTAACGACAGGAACAGCAGGTAAACAGTTCCGTAAACAAAATGGACTCCACCTGGAGACTTGTGTAGAGGACCAATCGATAACAGGATTGTGGCGACACAACCAAGGTAGACCTAAAACAACTGGAGTGGAGGGGCAATCAATAAGAAGAAAAGACAGTCTTTCCAGATGCATAGAGCCCACCTTGAGAGAAAGTTCTTGAGTAGATTGTGAGATGATCGCAGAAGATAAAGGCCGATCATCGATTGCCAGGACTCGAAGCGGATTCGCCAAGGACTGGAGAGGAATGGAGTGATTTGCAGCGAACACACGGTCCATAAAATTTCCTGCGGCACCCGAATCCAGAAAGGCCTGAGAAGAGATCTTTATGGAACCAAACTGGATCTGCACTGGGAGGAGGAAACGTTGAGCAGAAGAATGGGGAGAGTGACAAATCCCACCCAGGTAAGTCTCCCCAAACTTACCTAGGCTTTGGCGTTTCCCGGCTTCACTGGGCACTCCAGAGCAAAGTGAGCTTTGCCCCCGCAATAGAGACATAACTCCGCCGCCCTTCTCCGATTCTTCTCCTGTTCGGAAAGACGGGCCCGTCCGATCTGCATCGGTTCCTCTGCTGGTAAAGAAGAGGAAGAAGCAGACGTCGTGGGGGTTGGAGAGGACGAGGTGTAAGCAGGGTCGTAGAGAAGCGGTCTCTGGAAGCGGGGGGCCAGGATAGGCTGAAATCGGGAACCTCTCTTAGAGCGTTCACGGTCTAGTTCGACCTGGAACTCTCGTTGGCGAGTATCCACCTTCACGGCTAGAGCGACCAGGTCCTCCCATCTGGAAGGGATTTCACGGGATACTAGATCATTCTTTATCCGCAGGGCTAATCCATTGTAAAAGGCTGCATGGTAACCGTCGTTGTTCCAAGAAGTCTCCGCCACCAGGGTGCGAAATTCAATGGCATATTCGGAGACAGAACGAACACCTTGCTGCAGTTGAAAAAGCCTAGCGGAGGATGCAGTGGCACGACCTGGAGCATCAAACACAGTGCGAAGCTCTTGGACAAACGCCCTGGCGTTGTCAATCAGCGGATCTTCCTTTTCCCAAAAGGGTGAAGCCCACTCCAAAGCCTTTCCTTGCAGACGAGTGATTATGTAACCCACTTTTGCACGTTCAGAAATGAACTGACCTGGCAGCAGGGCAAATTGAATCTCGCATTGGTTAATAAATCCTCTGCATGCTTCAGGATCACCACTGAAGAGAGGTGGAGCAGGGAGACGAGGTTCGGAAACCTGGAGCGGAATAGGTATGGCCGGAGCAGACACAACCGGCGGAGCCGCAGGAGACAGAGCAGTCAACTTCTCCAGGATCGCCTCGAGGGCCTGGCCAAAATGGGATTGTTGGGCCTCATAAGTCTTCATCCGAGAAGCTAACCCACGAATAGCCCCTCCGACATCAAGAGGTGCTTGAGCCTCCTCCGACGGGTCCATGGCCCAATTATACTGTAATGGGCCCGAAGGCGCAGCAGTAATAGTAGTGGACCAAAGAGGAGACAGAAAACCAGGTTCGAGGTACAAGAAGGGTTTATCCAAAAGAGTAGTCAGGGTACAGGCAAAAATATCAATTCAGGCGGCAGACAAGGAGATACGAGAAACAGGCAAAGGTCAATACACGGATAATCAGTAATAAGTAAGAAGTCACACCCAGGAACACAAGTCAATGGAACCTATAATTGGGCACTGAAGAAAGGGGCAATGGGGTTTAAATAGTCCAAGTCTTGGCGCCAAAATATTGACGCGCTGGCGTCAGACGCTGACGCACTGACGTCAGACGCTGACGCCAGCGTCCCCACGCTGACGTCTTGACGCCGGTGCCCGATTCTGACGCTGGCGTCCATTCCGTCGCCGACGACCAATCCTGGATTGAGAAGGCGCTGATGTCACAAGACGGCGCCCAGCAGGAGCCATGCGGTGGAGCAGAAGGTTGCCATCTTGGACGCCATCTTGGGTAAGAGTCGGAGTTTCCATTACAGTATGCACAAAATGTCTTAAATATATTGATAATGGGTTGAGTGCAGAGGACCTCTTATATTTGTCTATAGGAATGTGGAAATATCAAGATCCGGAGTGTTTGAGTAGAACTGACCAGATATTTGCATGCAGGTGGCTAGTTCTTTGACGAACAGTACCAAAGATTTGTCATACAAAGAAGTCTATAGAATCATAAAAAGTGCTTGAAGGGTAACATACAAGACTGCAGGCCACAGTCAAAACTGACCCCCACCCATCAATAATTTATTTTCTACTGCCTTGTTTAACCATGAAGGGGATTGATTAGTTAGACTAAGACCTTGTGTGATTGTATATGTGGTTGTCAACCAGGAAGCAATATATTGCATAACTTACTCTTCATTTTCCTTTGAAAAGTGTAAGCTAAATTGTAACTAAATTGTTTTTATAATTGATAGCAAGGTGTCAATTTTGCAAGTAAAGAAGGATTGCACTTCTTTTTTTATAATCACTGACCAGTGGTACTTACAGAGCTGACCAAGACTGAGTAGGGAAAGCTGTTCTGCCTGGAACTCTGGTTTAATTGTGGTGCAATCCATCTATAAGCTACAATCCAAATGTTATCAGCCAGCTGAAGAAACACACTGCTCCCAGCCCACCATTAGTGAGAGAATGGATTGCTCTACTTAGCACTCAAGTCTTTTGGCTGGTGATATAGCACTGAAAACCCTTCAGCATTCAAACATATTGTACAGTTAATAAATAATCCTGTTGTGGACAGAGCAGCATTCGCAATGTTGGACTGGGACATCAGGGGCCCACCCAAAAACCTTAGACCAGGGGCCCACTCTAAGTACTATTATTCTTCCTCTCCTCACTTCTCCTAGTCTCTTTTCTTTACATACTATAATACTATCATCTATTATTCCATCTATTTAGTCTTTTTGTTCTCATAGGAATAAAGAATGACCGTGAAATATGCCAAGTGTTTAGCAGCATGAGGGCCCACTGACACCTAGGCCCACCGGGACTTTTCCTGGTATCCCGGTGGGCCAGTCCGACACTGAGCATTCACATTAAAGACATGCACACTCTTGGCCATCTGCACTGGCGACTGCATGGAAAACCCTCCTTAACTAAACATTTCTGGATGATTTTTAAATTTTTTTGTCTTTGGAAATGCATCATGAGAAATAAATAAAAACTGCTGGACAGAAGAAGGGGAAGTGATTGTAACCGTTTCAATTTATTTCTTTATCAGGTGTTCTTTCTTGTTTATGAGGACATCGGAGGAGCAAATGCTGGTAATTTAGCAGAAAGAGTGTTCAGAGAAATTGCTTCTCAAAGCTTCGGACAGTATTTAAAGATAACGGAGCCCAACAAAGAGCAGGTAGCTATTATGCTGTGGGGCAGATTTATCTGAAACTAGAGCTCACCACAGAAAAATTTACATACTTTCTATTCATTCCTATGGGATTTTTAGAAGAGTATGAGCAACTGGGGAATGTTAGAATTGTATTGCTTATTGGATAATATAGTCTACATTATAATTAGAGGATATTTCTGTAATACTGTTTCCTTGACATGATTCTTTCTGTGGAAGGCATTCCAATGACTTACAGGTATAATATACAGTATTTATATGAATATGTATATGCCTGTATCATGGTTTTTTTTTGTGACTGTAAAATCTACACACACTCTTGGAGACTTTTTTCACTCATAGATCAGATAATTATCAATTCAGAAATACTATTTTTCCAAGTCATATCCTAAAGCGCAACAGCATTTAGCACAGTGGGAAGTTAATTCCAAGACTTTTGTCTCCACTAACTGAGCTAAAATTCACACAAAATGGTCACAGTAATTTTTTATTGTGAGGTGTTGCTTTGATAATCCAACTCTATGGTTTACTGGGCTGCAGCTATAATAATGATTTAACCCTTGCTTTAGAATGCTGGAACTTGTAGTCCAGCATAATACAGTTGATGCATTACTGCAATGGGAAAAAAATGTTCCTATTTTCAATTCCAAAAAAAGTGCAAACCTCACCAGCTGAAGTTTTATTTCCAGACTGTGCCAGTTTTTTGAAGATCATGAAAATTTAAATTTTACTAACCAAAAAATATTACAAATAAGGTATCTATATTAAATTCTTAAAATGAACCCTCTTGTAAAGTGGTAAACTAAAAGATTTATTTTGGTATTGTAAATAGTTGGGCACTGTGCAGGTACAGCCAGTAGGTGATGCCAAGCCCCCCTGCTGTAGCCTATATAAGGGAGTTCTCTAGGCAGACACTTCCTCTTTTGACTTAGAAACATCCTAGAGGCAGGACCAAGACTGATGTGGCCAAACCATTTGGGAGGCTAACTCCTTTAGGGCTAGCTAGTGGATAGTCATTGCGAGTGAGTAAAAGTTAGTTAGGCTAGTGTGAAAGTACAGTCCATATGAGGAGTGAGTCCATTAGAGGAATGAATAGATTGGGGTAGAGCCCCTGAGGTGACTGTGCTCCAGGTAGGGAAGTTAAGCATTCAAGTGTAGGTTAGAGGAGAACCTCTATAAGCTCTGGCACGGTATGGGAGGTCACTGCGGAGAAACAGAGGGGGCTTACAGTGAAAGGAGACCCCTGTTTTGTAACGGCACTCTGCCTGTGCTTCTCTTACATGACAGGGGTACTGAAGGCTTCAGCAGAAGAGCACTGTGAGAGTGCAAGGAAGGCAGAGATAGAGAGAGAGAATCTGCAGAAGTATTTTGCATTCTGTAAATAATACCCTTGAGTTGGCAGCCAGTGCCCCAGTCTGTAACCTGCCTCCCTTCAAGAAGCTGATAATAATGTGTGCATTTATTCTTCACAACTTTGTGAGAATGCCTGCTTCCCACAGTAAAGGCTGTTTATACACCTCTTACTGGAATTGGTGTCAATCAGCCACAAGTGGCTCAGTTACATTCTTATTTGTTATTCATACATATTTTTGAAAACTAGGACCTTTGAATCTCAACAGAAAATATTTGCCATGTTGGACAATTAAAAAGAGATGATCCTTGAGGACGTACAGAGGCCCTAGCAATGCTGCTTGACTAAGATTCAATTTGTGGTCAATAAGCTTCTTAGTAACTTAACAAAAAGTAGAATATCTGCTAAGACTAATAATAGCGACTAAGTTAATAATTCTAATACCGTAGTTCTAACAGACACACCACCACGGAAAAGCCAAACACACATATAGTTTATGCATATAGTTTTACAAAAGGAATGTGAGAGGCAGAAGCCTTGAGTGGATGTAGAGCTTTTTAATAAAATATCTGTGCCCCTTAGTTATAAAACAAGGCCCTCACTTTCCTACGTCCTCACACATGCATCCAGGCCAGTCCTCCAAATATTACATTACATGGAAAAAAAGAGTCCATCTCATGAGCATTACCATGTGCATTTCATTCCTCAGCTTCTGATGAAGTGGCGGGGAGCCACGAAACGCGACAAGCGGGCAGCCAGGACCTGTGTTATGCTGCTGTAATTGGAGTTTTTAATGTTTGATTAAATACATTTCTATTTTTAATTTTTATACTGGCTCCATCTGAGCTCCATTTTCTGCACTTTTCCAGCACATATCCTGGAGTTTAGATCCTTCTCATTTTGGTCCTGTACCTGTATTGATTATTTTGTTAATCATATTCAGTATTTTAAATGCATTCCCTTTGCTTTAGATGGTTTGACTTTACTGAAAATTCACTGCTTACATTATTCCTTTACCTAACTTGTGCAGGTGATCAGGAGCTTGGATTTACTTCTAGACAAACCACTTAATTCTTCAGTGCGAATCCTGAATGTCAGTTTAAACATTAGCGGTGATCACAGGGAAGTGGTTAATGTTACATCTTTAACCTTTCTGCTAATTACAACCAATGGAAACATCAGTCTCACTCTTACAGATCCAAGTGGTAAGTAAGGAATACTCTAAATTTCTTGCTGTCTTGTCTCTTTGAGACTTAGGGGCACATTTACTAAGCTCAGGTGAAGGATTCGAAGTTAGAAAACTTCGAATTTCGAAGTTTTTTTTTGGGTACTTCGACCATCGAATAGTCTACTATGAGCTTCGACTACGACTTTGATTCGAACTAAAAATCGTTTGACTATTCGACCATTTGATAGTCGAAGTATTGTCTCTTTAAAAAAAACTTTGACTACATATTTCGCCAGTTTAAACCTACCGAGGTACAATGTTAGCCTATGGGGACCTTCCCCATCACTTTTCTAAGGTTTTTTGATCGAAGGAAAATCCTTTCAAATTGAATTGAACGTTACGAAGGATTTCATCGTTCCATCGAATGATTTTTCCTTATAATTGATCGATCGTAGGATTTGCGGTAAATCCTTCGAATTCGATATTCTAATTCGTAGGATTTTACTTTGAGGGTCGAATTCTAGGGTTTATTAACCCTCGATATTCGACCCTTAGTAAATGTACCCCTTAATGTGGGGAATTATTATTAGCATAGGGTTAATAAATTATGTAAAACCCTGAAATGGGATTATATAATATGAAGCACTTTGTTGTGTATAATAGAATGAAAACTGAAGGATAAGCAGTAAGATTCATATTGTGTATATTTCTTGACATTTCCTAGCTTAATATTTTTATATTTCAATAATATTTGAGCAAATAAAAAAAACAAAAAAAAACAAGAAACCATAAATGTTAACCTGGAGATGTATTTTTTTTTTTTTTAGGAAACAAAAAGAATTTTGAGAAAATTGTATCATATGCTTATGGGTCCATCTGTCTTTTAAAGAATCCGGCATCTGGATCTTGGTTTCTGGATATATTTGGTAATGGATTCACTTCTGTAAATATTCTAGGATTCAGAGGTGAGTTTTACTGCACTTTGGTAACATTTTAGGAGAAATAACTGAAGTGTAACAAGGAAGTGAGGTTTAGCTCCTAGGACATTCTGTGACATTTTGTATGATGTAATTGGTAGAACAGTCAGCCTTAGTGAATGAAAATCAGAATCACCAAGAAACAAATCAAAATGTGCTTTAATCTTTTATCCTTCTTACCAGGATTGGCCTTAAGTTAGATGCTTTGTTTATGAAAAACCCTTTACTGGCCTTAGATATATTTATATACATAACTTATTTCTTCTTGAAAGTGTATTTTTCTAGAGTAAACAAATGATTTGACTAACTTTTCTTTTTTCAACCCCGTAAAAAGTTTAGCACATTTCTGAACTATTTCAAGTTTGAATAGTCTCCATGAACTGATGTAAGACCACATTTACATAGGGTCGAATATCGAGGGTTAATTAACGCTCGATATTCTACTGCTGAATGTTAATCCTTCGACTTCGAATATCGAAATCGAAGGATTTACCACAAATAGTTTGATGAAAAACCTTCATCCATCGATCAAACGATTTTTCTTCAACCTAAAAATTTATAGAAAGCCTATGGGGACCTTCCCCATAGGCTAACATGGCACCTCGGTAGGTTTTAGGTGGTGAAGTAGGGGGTCTAATTTTTTTTAAAGAGACAGTACTTTGACTATTGAATGGTCAAATAGTCGAACGATTTTTAGTTCGAATCGTTCGATTCAAAGTCGTAGTCAAAGGTTGAAGTAGCCAATTGGATGGTTGAAGTAGCCAAAAAAATCATTCGAAATTCGAAGTTTTTTTTATTCTATTCCTTCACTCGAACTAAGTAAATGGGCCCCTTAATGAATTCGGTTTTACGTGTAACTGATTGCAAAGAAATTTGTAGGCCCGCAACTGTGTTCGCAGCTGTAAATGACCCCTCTTATCTGGCGTTGAGGCAGAAATAGGGAAGAACATTTGTATGTGAGCTAAACATCTGCAATTGTAAAAGTGATCACAATTTGCAAACTTGCCTACATTTTTTAAATGTATTTCACCACATCATATCATGCTCTCACATTAGTAAATGGAATCACGGCTTTAATTTATCAAGGATGTAAAATGATATCTTCCTTAATACATATATATATATATATATATATATATATATATATATATATATATATATATATATATATATATATATATATATATGTATATATTCTCCTATCCACTCCTGTAAAAATCTGGAAATGTTTATTACATTTTTATTAAGTATCTTACTTACCATAAATATAGCAGCCCATTTAGTATTTCACCAAAGGAACCATATTTATAGATTTAGTTGACCATAGCTTTGGATATATAACTATGGTTTATTTTTCAGTTGGATTTAATAGCAAATAACTGATTTTTTTATTTTTATTTTAGGACTGGAAACAAAAGGTGAGTATTATTTAGCACAAATATGCAAGCTTCCAGGTATAATACAAAGACAACAGGTTTTCTATATTCTCCTATTATCAAAATGGACATTAAAGGAAAACTATACCCCCCAAACAATGTAGGTCTCTATTAAAAGATACTGAGTAAAACAGCTCATGTGTAAAACCCTGCTTCATGTAAATGAACCATTATCATAATAATATACATTTTTAGTAGTATGTGCCTATGGGTAATCATAATTAGAAAATTACCATTTTAAAAAAATAAGGGCCGCCCCCTGAGATCGTACGATTCACTGTGCACACATACAAACCACATGTAAGGTCACATGAGCCAATTAACAGACAGAGTTCTGCCTTTTGCTTCCTCACTTCTTCCTGTTACAGTTAGAGTTGTAGTATTTCTGGTCAGGTGATCTCTGAGGCAGCACAGATAGAGTCACGAAATGGTGGTTCAAGGGAAGAGATGTAAAAGGGCAATATTTATGTAAATATATATTCCAGTTTGGTAAGATTCTTTAATATGTCATTCAATTTGATATAAACTATCTGTTGCTTAAGTATTCATTTTGGGGGTATAGTTTTCCTTTAAGGGGGTTATTTATCAAAGTATTAAGAGTTCTTTTTACCTCGAATGAACTCAAACTACCTCAAAACGCTATTGGTATCTTATTTAAGAAAAAACTTGAATGTCTAAAATTTGACCCGAAAATGAATTTGATTGCAATTTGAACACAATTCGAATCGAGTTTTCCTCCAAAAAAGACTTGAATGTCAGGAAGGCTATTGACTTCTTCAGATAGGTCAGCAGAACTCTGCCATTGATTTCTACATGAATTTGGTAGATTTTTAGGTGGCAACCTATCAAATTCTATTTACTTCCAGGGTAGGGGGTTAATAAATCTCAGATTCGAATTTCAAATTTGGACCTTAAGGGATCCTGTCATCAGAAAACATGTTTTTTTCAAAACACATCAGTTAATAGTGCCAATCCAGCAGAATTCTGCGCTGAAATCCATTTCTCAAAAGAGCAAACAGATTTTTTTTATATTCAATTTTTAAATCTGACATGGGGCTAGACATTTTGTCAATTTCCCAGCTGCCCCTGGTCATGTGACTTGTGCCTGCACAGTAGGAGAGAAATGCTTTCTGGCAGGCTGCTGTTTTTCCTTCTCAATGTATCTGAATGTGTCATGGGTTTTTACTATTGAGTGTTGTTCTTAGATCTATCAGGCAGCTGTTATCTTGTGTTAGGGAGCTGTTATCTGGTTACCTTCCCATTGTTCTTTTGTTTGGCTGATAGGGGGGGGAAGGGAGTAGGTGATATCACTCCAACTTGCAGTACAGCAGTAAAGAGTGATTTCAAAATTGAATATAAAAAAAATCTGTTTGCTCTTTTGAGAAATGGATTTCAGTGCAGAATTCTGTTGGAGTAGCAATATTAACTGATTCATTTTGAAAATTTTTTTTTTCCCATGACAGTATCCCTTTAGTAAATCTGCCCTTTAAAAAATTTGTGCATTGGGCTACTAAAAATACCCTCCCTTTTTAAAAAAAGCAGAGGAGGATTATTTTCCCACATATTGCAATATTTAGGGGCAAATTCATCAAGGGTAGAATATCGAGGGTTAATTAACCCTCGATATTCGACTGGGGAATGAAAATCCTTCGACTTTGAATATCGAAGTCCAAGGATTTGCGCAAATAGTTCGATCGAACGAGTCGAAGGATTTTAATCCAATGATCGAAGGATTATCCTTCGACCAAAAAAAGTTAGGCAAGCCTATGGGGACCTTGGTCGAACTACCCAAAAAAACACTTTTTTTCTTCTATTCCTTCACTCGAAGTTAATGAATTGGCCCCTTACTGTCATCTGATTTATTAAGAATTTAGTGGTGAACACAAATTTTATATTCTCACTGAGTTTTTCTCGAATCGTGAAAAAAAACGAAAACTTGTTTTTTGATAAATCTGCCCCCATATGTCACATATATATTAACAATAGGCAAGTGCAGAGGACCTTTTGTCTTTATTAATTTGTGTTGCACAATTGTACCCCCGCCTAATGGTTTCAAATTGTTTAGTGATGAGCTCATAGTCCGTCAAGTTCAACCCTTTCAAATGAATACCAGTGCTAATACATACACACACTCATACCAACCTATCTATACACTCACATACACTATATAGGGTAAGGCCACATTGGGCGTTTCGGGGAGATTTGGTCGACTGGCGACTAATCACCTCGTCTTTGCGGCGACCAATCTCCCCAAACGCCTTCCCTGAACTCTGCGGTGGCTAAAATGAAAAAACGCTGGTGCTAATCACACGCCAGGCGACCTAATGTCCCCAAAATGCCCAGTGTGGCATTACCCTAAGTCTGTTAAACATAATTTAAACATTAAATAAACCTAATAGGATTGTTTTGCCACCAATAAAGATTGATTGTATCTTAGTTTGGATCAAGTACAAGGCACTTATTATTACTGAGATAAAGGAAATCATTTTTTAAAATTCAAATTATTTACTTAAAATAGAGTTTATGGAGATGGCCTTCGTGTAATTCAGAGCTTTCTGCATAATGGGAGTCCGGATAACGGATCCCATACCTGTCCTGACATGTATATTTATTAAGCAGCATTTAAAGGCATGCCTTTTTCTTCTATGTTTAACCTTGTGAAAAGCCTTTCCAAATTAATATGTTAAACTTTCCCTTTTGCTATACTTCCATGTATATCATCTGTGGCTAATTAGCATTTTTTTAATTTAAAGGTAACTGCTCAAATTCTGAATGTCACCCAAATGCTACTTGTGAGGAGTTTGGTGGATATAATGAGTGCACGTGTAAAGAAGGATTTGCAGGAAATGGATTCCTATGTGATGATATCAATGAATGTACTGATTATTCATTGTATTGTCTTTTCTGTGTGAACTCTGTCGGGTCGTACAACTGCACTTGCTATCAAGGATATACATTTATACCGGAATCCGTTTGTGTCGATATTGATGAATGTTTAATCGAAGATCTGAATAAGTGTCACCCTCTGGCAATTTGTATAAACACATATGGAGGGTACACGTGTGCCTGCCCTGAAGGATATTTTGGGGATGGAAACAACTGTGTAATGAATGAATGTCAGCACGGAAAACCATGTGGACCAAATTTAGATTGCAATAAAAATAATGCCACGTTATACAGCTGCTTGGATCCATGTTTCAACTACACAGTTCTTGATCAACAGTGGCGCAGTACATCAAATAGAGGTTATGGTTATAACTCTGATTTTATTTCTGGAGGCTGGTATAGATTTCAAGGGGCAAATGGCCAGCGCATGCCTAATTACTGTGTTCCGAGTTATAGCTGTGGAACAGAAATTCCTATATGGCTAAATGGCAGCCATCCAACTCCAGAGGAAGGTATAACAGAGCGCACCGTTTGTGGAAGCTGGAGAAATTATTGCTGTCTCTGGTATTACAATATTTCAGTCAGAGCCTGTTCAGATGGATTTTATGTGTACAAACTGAAGCCAGTACCAACATACTCCATGGCCTATTGTGTTGGTAAGCACTCTAATGTGTGGCAATATACAGTTTCTTGACATACAACACTCACATTTTAGAATCAATTTTAGCTCAATAGTTTTAATGCCATTTTCTTCTGCACAGAATCAAGTATGAATTGCTCAGCAGCTTCCTGTGCTCCAGATGAATACTGCACCAATATAAAAGGGGATTTACAGTGTCAGTGCAATGCAAGCAGATCTGGTGCTTCCTTGATAACAAGCGATCCTGCAAGTAAGAACTAATCCTGTAATTTATTATTTTGCAAGAATATTTTATTATTGCCACATTCCTGAATTATTTTATGCTTTTTTTTCCCTGCAGATCTGCCTTCACCAGAGTTAATGTGTGGATTTAACCAAATCAAGCTGTCTTTTGGTAAATGCCTGTTGGAGAACCTGGGATACAACACATCAGTACATCTAAGAGACAGTTCCTGTATAAGCTTCATTGAAAGAAGAGACAAAAGCTATGTCAGCCTGTATGCAGTGCCAACAAATGGTAACTGTGGAGCCCAGATACAGGTACAATGCGTGTATATACTGGCTACAAACCTAATGATATATAATACAATAAAGACTGAAGACAGCTACTATCACATATATTTTTGAATGAAAAATAACATTTGCCCAGCAAATTAAATTAAATCTGCTCCTGGTCAACAGTGCACAACAGATATTGAAATATGTATTCATATAGTTTTTTTCAAAAATAGAATTATTAGGTTCATCCTACAGTTTATCTTTAATTAAAACATTACATTAATTAGGTTATATACTGTATATATATATATATATATATATATATATATCAATCAAAAAAAGTCCAGACAACTTGCTTTGTGATCAAGAAAAACTTTTATCAAGCAAGTATTAAGTACAACGTTTCGAAGCTCCCGCTTCTTTATCAAGCAATACAGATTACAATGACATCACATCCTTTTAAAGCCATGTATACAGGCCACACCCATCAAGTGGGATGTGGTTCATCATGTATTACCTAAAGACCAATAAGCATACATTTAACTTGTATATTATATCAGTGTCTATTAAGACAGTGGTAACAGTAGCATGCAAAGATTAAAGTAACATATCGGTCAAAAGTAACAATATGTAACTACGTGGATGTGTACATACATTGCAAACACTGTCCCCTAAAGGTCTTAACAGGGAGTATGACCTGTATGCTTTCATGTGATTGAAAGGTATTTTTGTAACACTTTACTAGTGGATTGTTGGGACTAATTGAATATGACATCTTGATTCCACATAATTTTTTTGTTTTTTGTTCGTAGTTACATATTGTTACTTTTGACCGATATGTTACTTTAATCTTTGCAAAGAAGCGGGAGCTTCGAAACGTTGTACTTAATACTTGCTTGATAAAAGTTTTTCTTGATCACAAAGCAAGTTGTCTGGACTTTTTTTGATTGATATATAATTTGTCCTTTGGACTAGGTCACAGACCAGGGTTAATCTCCACTCCATTTTGTTGGATTATAGATATATATATATATATATATATATATATATATATATATATATATATATTTATATATATAGTTGGGGGTTTTACATTGAGATTCTTGATTTGGGCACACATTTCCACAAATACCTTTGGGGAAATTACAGATTTCCCCAAATACCTTCAGAGTCAGATACTATTAGTGCCATGATGCGTGTAACTATGAGGAGCAGACCCCGTTGCTGCCTGAGGTGGCTCCTGCAATGCAACTGCACCTCACCCTCTTACTTTGGCTGTACGGTGTCCAGGGGGCCGCATCGCTAGTGTGGAGAGTGCCATTGCGGTTTAAAAACTGGAAATTTGGCATTGGAGTTCATGGGTGCAATCTTCTTCTCTTTGGTAACCTGTGGGGCATGCGCAGTTGGAGCAATCTTCAGTTTGGTGACAACTGCACTTGCGCCAAAAGTCACGGAAATTGCTGAATCACCGGAAGACCCAAAGAATACCTGAGAGAAGAATATGGCGCCCATGAACTCTGATGCCCTGAATCTGCAACGAGGGTTTAGTAAAGAGATAGGGGCATTTACCAGGGGTAACAGCTAGGCTGGGGAGGAGGAGGAGGGGGGGGGTTTATGTAGGGTAGGGGGGTCATGGGTTTTTTTAATTAGGGGCTGAATTCTCCTTTAAAGATACAGGGAGTGGCATTTTGCTGCCCTTTGTAACCTGCTCGGCGCTGCCACCTGAAGGGAGTTTTTCAACTCACCTCACTGGCACTGCTCCCCTTGTGGCTGCAAAGAAAGGAATGGTAAAAAATCAGTCAACCCCCCAACTCCCCTTACTACTGCACATATCCCTTGACTGCCAGTACCGGCAGCTGACATTTTTCAAGCACAATATAAAGCTATGAAATTACATAAAGCGAAATAGTTGTTCATATCATAATGAGATTAAGATTAAAATATTACCCAATTCTAATACATCCATACAATTGTAATTTTATAAGATTGATTTCTCTCATTATTTCACAAACTCTTCAGCCTCCAGTAGGTTTTAATACAGTTTTTATACTAAAATATCCATAAGTATTTTGCAAAGACTCTAGTAGAGATGTTTCATAGCACTTATAATGGCAAGGTCTGTTGAAACCCTTGAGGTAACCAAATGGCTGAACGAATGATGCTTTGTAAAACAGAACATTTCTAATGAAATATGATTTTTTTTGTAGGGCTATACGTTTATAAATAGTAAAATATAGAGTATATTGGGCAATGTGGGGCTTTTTGCTATTTTTGCCCCAAAAAGGGGATTTATACCTCTCTGTGCAAAAAAGTTGACTGGGAACCCCTGCACCAAATACCAAGACTTAAGGGGTTATTTACTAAACTCCAAATTTAAAAATCACAAAAAATGTGTGATTTTTTTTTTTCCATAAAATCAGACTTTTAATTTTCCGGAATTTATTAAACCCTGAGGATGGAAAAGTCAGAATCGGAAAATCCGGCATCTCAGACCTGTCGAGGTTGCATATAAGTCAATTAGAGAAGTCCCGATGATTTTTTGATGTGCGCTGGTTTCGTTAAATACCCCTAGGTTTTGGCTGAAAATTCTGAAAAAATTGTGAAATTTCTGAAAAACGGATGAAAAAGATCCGAAATCTGAATTTTTTCCCGCAAAGCAAATTTTCGGGAAAATGTAATAATTTAGCGTAAAAAAACAAGTGGATTTGATCAGAGTTTATAGCAGAAAATATTGAGATAAATTCGGACTTAAATACCCCCCTTATTGTTGTGTATTAGCAATGTTGAAACTATTTTCCTATTGTATAGTTAACCAGGAGTATTTATAATAGCAAATATGCATGTACCCCAAAAAATCACCATAAGTAGTCTTCTGGCCTGCTCTCCTCTTCCCCTTGCCTTTAGTTTCTGTTCCTCTGATGGACATTACATAAAGAAATTTAGCAGTTAAATGTTTTCTGCTGTGAAGTAAGACTAAAGCACCAAGTATATTCTTAGATTATTCTTATATTATTTTTAAATTGTGTTGAACAAATAAGAACTAAGTTGTTCCTAATGTTTAATCGGCTCTGTATGTCCCAGGTTGTCAGACTGCAGTTTTGGCTTTTAATGATTAGCAGATCCTAAGCTTCACCCTGCTCATATGAGTGGTTCATAAATAAAGGAGCCAACTCTTTTTCAGTCATTGTTTGGTTAAGGTTAGGAACCTGCATTATGAAAAAAACAGTATGCTCATTAAACAGTTTTAATCATTAAACAATTTTAGAAATGGAATGAGGAAACATTCAAAAAAGCACACCTAGATACTGAATTTGTCGAAATGGAATGAGGAACAAAATTCATAGCTAGAAACTGAGATGTTAAAACTGGTATAAGCAGGAAATTAGCTACTATACATCCCCACTGGGTAAAAACAAAAGCAAAAAATACTTTGATTAGTTAGATAATTCTACAAGTGGATAAATATTTAAACAGTGACTATCTTATATTTTTCAGGCAAACCAAACACATTTAACTTATGTAAATGCTGTATATTTCTTAATGAACTCATCTGGAGCTAATGTTCTTGTGCCTTTCTACTGCTCTTATCCAAGAGAAAACCTCCTGCAGCTCGGAGTAAATATGTTTATTGCGTAAGTAAATTTTTAACAATGTAGAACTAGATTCATGTGTTTCAATATCACAGGAAGAAGTAAAAAGGTGTAATTAGAGCTGATCCAAAATGAGTTGAAGCTAATGCAAAAGGCTCATATGACTCTCAAAGTGCTAATATTATTTTTTTTGGTGAAAACAACCATGTGTTTTTTCACACATTCCAGCATTGTTGTGGCTGGATGTAAAAACATTGGTATTTTTTTTAAAGAAAATCCATCAAGTGAAGTGCACCCCACATGTGCTGGAGCTCCTGGTAATGGCAGCCATGTTGGACCACATATACAGTATGTGTTAATGAGTGCCCAAGCTTGCTCATTATGTAGGATCAAGGCATGTGTCATCTGATCCAACATCACACACATGCACATATGGGTCAAGGCTCTCACTATGTGCATGCTTAATGCCCCAACATGGCCTGTACCAAGAGAGAGCTCCTGTTGTGGGAGACAGAGCAATATTGTCTCCTCCATCCAAAATGCAGGATCTGTTAGCTCTCACCTTCTGTTGGGCAAACAATTTTTATGTGATTGGTGCTCTTTAAGCTTGGTGAAAGTCTGGTAGCCAGTGTGTGCATGTGTCTTGCCTGGAGGACAGCAGGAGGGCCACTGGCACTGCTCTGGGGGTTCACTAAGTGTCTAAACTGCAGTCATGTGATTGTCACCTGTCTGATGTTTGAGGCTGATCGTTGCATGATCAGGTCCCAGAATCCTTCGTACAACTCCTTTGGCTCATTTTATATTTTGAAAACTACAATTCAACCTATTTATGAAAACCTATTTGCAATGTTCACCATTCCAAAATACTTCCCTACTTTTCTTAGTGACATTTATATCTACAAGTTGTGGTAGTTGTTTCTGTCCTTTAGCAATATTTGTACTGTTATTTCTGTTCTTACAGCTATGCCAATCTCACCTACTCTGGCAATCGAACATACTCAGTACAGATGGGCCTTTTTCAAACTGCTAATTACAGCAACCTTTATGAGGACCCAGAGGGATGGGTGAACCCCACAGACAGATTGTATGTTGGCATAAATGTAGAAAAGACCAACGAATCCCACATTGTATTGGTTATGCTTCACTGCTATGCCACGCCCACACAGGAGATCTGGGACCCAATCAAGTTCTATTTTATCCAGAACACGTAAGTTTCCATATTTTGTATAAAGTTACAGGATGTGTTTTTGCTGTGGAGGGTGTCCATCTTTTACATAATGCTAACATATACTAACATATTGTATATGGTTACATGCAATACATACAATAAAATATTAAACATGTTTTTTTTCCAAATGCAACCCTACCATTCTTCCAAATTGATTGTTTAGTAGACCTACCCCTAATTGTAGCTCTAGTGGAAATGTTTGTTCCACACTAATATTTTATTGTAGCCTGGTCAACTACATTTTCATGCAAATTATGATGTAACACAATGAGTAAATACTTAAAATCCACATGTAATATTGTTATTTTATAAATGTTTCTTTGTTAAAATGACTTTCCAGGTGCCCTGCTTTAAATGATTCTTCTCTGTTTGTGATGGAAAATGGAGAATCCTTGCAGGGTCGCTTTTCACTTCTGCTTTTCAAAGTCATTGGAGGCTTCGCTAAAGTTTATATACACTGTCAGGTTCGCCTGTGTGATACAACTCTTGAGACATGCAAGCCGGTAAGCCAGATAATTACTTATATGTTACGCATACATTGCAAACGTACAAATACAGTATGTTTTTAAAACAATTACATTTCATTTGCAACTTTAATGGATATATTTACTGAGAAGATGCTTTATATAGTATATGGTTTTATTTAAAATTTTGGGTTTGTCTTTTTCTGATCTGAGAACTTCTTTACAATATAATGTGAAAAGCTGGTGAATTCCTGTAGTTAGTTGGAGTTGTAATTCAAAATGAAGTATAGAAGTTTTTATGTGATCAAGTTTTGATTTTTTTTTTAAAAAAAAATAAGGACATAGCCAAGATTTTCAGTTTTTTTCAAATTTGAAAAAAAACTCAAATTCGAATTTGAATATTAATATTTTGATGAATCTGCCCCTTGGTGTAAAGTATGTGTTCTGTTAAATAGTCACAAAAGAAAAACATTGTTGCTGACAAAGCTAGTGTAGAGAGAAATCTATACTAATATTGCTTTCAGAGAATATATTTATAAATCTAACTTGCTGGAAATACATTACAGATGTGCTCTGGGGTGGGAAACTATTCTGCAGACAACAGAAATGCAACACAGAATTTAACACTGGGTCCTGTGCTTCGTAAAGGTAAAATTAATATCTGCTCAACATAATTGTCAACAAAATCTTGTTAAATCCTGTTGTTTTATATTTCAGACCTGTAAGAAACACCCCAAGTACACATTTCCATTCTCAATGCTATTAAAGATGGAGTTTCACAGTACATTTCTAATACATAAATTAGTACATGTATCTAACAAAATAGAAAATGCTATTTATTTGTTCTCAGGCTTTTCTTATTTCTTTTTATAATTTTTGTAACTGCTTTATTTATATGCTCCCTCAAGCCGAAATGTTTTCCTACTGAAAAAACTCAAACATGCCGTCTGTCATGCTGCTAATTCTTGATAATGGTTGAGTTAAAATCTGTCTGCAACGCAGCAAATCCTTCTGCCTTTCTCAAATCATGGGCTCTTTCACTTATGCTTGTTATATGCTCTCAGATCAGATACTAGTACCTCTACTTGGTTCCTATAAACATAAAAGCAGCAGTATTCCCCAGTTAGAAGGAAAGGATTGTACAGGTATTGTGGTTCTGGGTGCATTCTGGGAACCAAGTTTTCCAAGAACCAACTGTGGGCCTGGGCTCATTTCTTCTTTCCAATATTATAAAAAAAACCTTACATATGCAGCTTGTTTATTTTGTTTAAACTTATATGGGGGAATGTAATAAAAGTTGCAAATAGCAAAACAATAAGCACAAATAGGAATAAAATGTTTAATTTCACAATGTAATACTCTTCCTCAAACTGTTATTACATTGTGAATTTTAATTGCGCATTGCCCACTTTTAAGAAGTGCTTATAGGTGTCGTAATCTTTTGGAGCAAAAGATTCACTTTCGGAACTGGTCACTAAACATTTTCCGGGTTTGCAAAAGCTATATTAAATTCGCACAAAGGCAAATTTGTTCGCAGAGAGGCATAACTTTTCGCATTGCCAATATTTTTTCCGTTACCGACTTTTATTACATTCCCCCAATAGTGTTTTACAACTAGGCATTTCTTGTACATGTTTTCTAATTTTTTTTTTAGATCAAATTTATAGCACGGTTGTTCCTGCGAATCACACATGTGCTGTAAAAGGTAAATCATTGTGTATTTAATGATAGATCGATATTAAGAAGATATTAAGAGAGAATGATAACAAGAGAGAAAGGGAACAAAAGAGACAGAGCAAGAGAAAATGTGAGAGAGTTCGAAACAGATAGTGAGTGCAAAGAGTAAGATAGAGAGGGAAATAAAAACAGTTCCAGAACCTGTACAGACACCAAAGAAATCAACTTGGGACAGCACAAACAGACCTACAGATGAGAGCAGACTATGAAGGCCCACTTCCTGCTCCAGTGCCCCAAATCCTCAGCACTGATAAACACTCAGTTCCGGATACTATCCAATCATATCCCAGACTTAAAGGGACCCTGTCATCGGAAAACATGTTTTTTTCAAAACACATCACTTAATAGTGCTACTCCAGCAGAATTCTGCACTGAAATCCATTTCTCAAAAGAGCAAACAGATTTTTTTTATATTCAACTTTGAAATCTGACATGGGGCTAGACATTTTGTCAATCTCCTAGCTGCCCCTGATCATGTGACTTTTGCCTGCACTTTAGGAGAGAAATGCTTTCTGGCAGGCTGCTGTTTTTCCTTCTCAATGTAACTGAATGTGTCTCAGTGAGACATGGGTTTTTACTATTGAGGGCTATTCCACACGGGGAGATAGCGACGCGTTTGCGGTCGCGGCGACAAAGCGCCGCGACAGTCGCCGCGACCGGCGCTTTGTCGCGGCGACCGCAAACGCGTCGCTATCTCCCCGTGTGGAATAGCCCTGAATGTTATTCTTAGCTATACCAGGCAGCTGTTATCTTGTGTTAGGGAGCTGCTATCTGGTTACCTTCTCATTGTTCTTTTGTTTGGCTGCTGGGGGGGGGGAAAGGGAGGGGAATGATATCACTCCAACTTGCAGTACAGCAGTAAAGAGTGATTGCAGTTTATCAGAGCACAAGTCACATGACTTGGGGCAGCTGGGAAATTGGCAATATGTCTAGCCCCATGTCAGATTTCAAAACTGAAATAAAAAAATCTGTTTGCTCTTTTGAGAAATGGATTTCAGTGCAGAATTCTGCTGGAGCAGCACTATTAACTGATTCCTTTTGAAAATAAAAAACAATTTCCCATGACAGTATCCCTTTAACTTGCATAGAAGAGGAGGAATGAAACTCCATATCCTTCTGGGAGAAAAAGGGCTGACAGCAAAACTGGGAGTATAATATGTTACAGACTGTCATAGACTGGGAGAAACGTTACAGACTACTGATAATGTGCCAGGACTCATCCCCTCTATTCCCCCTATACCCATGCAATGCTGCCATGGTCCCAACCTTTTACAATTTTCTACCTGGTTTGACAGTGCTAAAATAATACTGCCAATATAGCTAATTTGATTTGGCTTGATCGTGAGAGAGAGAGAGAGAGAGAGAGAGAGAGAGAGAGAGAGAGAGAGAGAAAATGCTAGAAAGATAAAGAATGCGAGAGCAGGAGAGAGATGGATCAAGAGAGGGAGCAATCAGGAGCATGAGAGAGAGCAAGAGATTTTTTTTTTTTAATTAGCTTTCATTTTGTAAGAAAGGGATAATCAACCTGCAGTTTTTCATTAATTTATTTTGTATTACAGAAGGAACTTCATTTACGTTATTAAGAGACTATATGACAGCTCAGGTGTTTGATAATTATGGCTACAGAAGACTTTTGAACCGTGTACAGAACAGGTTTCCGTGCCTTTCTAGACAATACAGAGACATAAGGGTCAACAATTCAGGTAAATTTACACTCATTTAAATTATGAACCCAAATGTTTGTGCTTTCTCACTACTCTTTTTTTGTAAAGACAACTAAAAACAAAATACTCATAATCAGTACTATTATGTAATTTAAAGGAACAGTAACACCAAAAAGTAATGTGTTTTAAAGTAATTTAGATATAGGGGCAGATTTATTGAGGTTTGCATGGTAAATTTGATTTCAAATTCCAATTTTCAAATTTTTTTGTGTCAAAACTCACATTCGAATTTAAAAGCACCAACTCGAATATAAATTTGAATCTGAGATTTATCACATCTCAACCATGGAAAGAGTTCTAATTTGAATATTCGCCACCTAAAACCTGCTGAATTCAATAGCAGAGGTCTGTTGACCCATTTGAAGATTTTAACATTTTTGAGGAAAATTTTATTTGAGTTTTGTTCATTTTACATTTGAAGACGAATCATATTTTAGAATCATTCCCATTCGATCAAATAAATAACCTCCTATTCGAGTTGTGAGTACATTCAAATTTTTTGTAAAAAAAATTCACATTAATTAAAAATTTGACCTGTGACAAATAACCCCCATAATGTACTGTTGCTGTGCAAACTGGTTAAAACTGGTTTGTTTGCCTTAGAAACCCTACTACAGTTTATTTAAATCACCTGCTGTGTAGCCATGGGGACAGCAATTTAGACTGAAAAAAGGACACAAGTTAAATAGCAGATAACAGATAAGCTCTGTAGAAAGCAATGGGCTTAGATTCCTGTGTAAGAACTAAACCAATTGTATTCTACAGAGCTTATCTGTTACCTGCTATGTAACCTGTGCCATTTAACCCTATCTCAACTCCAGTAGTTGCCCCTAGGGATGTAGCGAACTGCCGTTAATGTGTTCGCGAACGCCGTTCGCGAACACCGGCAAAAAAGCGAACAGTTCGCGAACAGTTCGCGAACTTCGAACGCTCGATAAAATCGTTCGATCGAACGATCGAAGGATTTTATTCGTACGATCGAAGGATTTTCGTTCGAATCGAACGATCGAAGCTATTCGATCGAATGATTTTAATTCAATCGAATGCTTATAATCGTTCGAACGAATGGAAATCGTTCGATTTTAGCGATCGAACGGTCGAATGGTCGAACGAAATTTTACTACGAATCGAACGCGAACACCAATTGGCGAACGTCGCGCGACGTTCGCGAACATTCGGCGGACGCGAACAGTCGAAGTTCGCGCGAACTAGTTCGCCGGCGAACAGTTCGCTACATCCCTAGTTGCCCCCATGGCAGCACAGCAGCTTATTTATATAAACTATAGGAGTGTTTCTGACACAAACACACCGGTTTTACCATTTCAGGGCAGCAGTACCTTGTGTCATCACTTTAGAGAACTTCCAATTATTATTACAAAATGAAATGAAAAAAATATAAAAATGTGAATTATTTATGAACTCTATGGGAGATGGCATTCCTATAACACTCTGGATAAGGAATCACTTATCTGTATTATATTCTTTAAGTGTAAATGAAAAAAAATTTTGTGGGTAAATAGCACATTGGAGTTAGATTTGAAGTTCAGGCCCACTTTTAAGCTCTGTTAAGGGATCACTGAATATACATTCATCCTAGCTTTTATATAAGCTCAACTCATTTTGGCATCAAAAACATTTACTTTATTGACCCCAGGGTTTCTTCTTTTTTATTGTTTTCATGGTTTATACTCTGTAATGTTTGTTTTCAAATTATTATGTTCAATAAAAAGATTTTTAATATAAATTGTCTTGTATTAAATGAGTGTCACAAATAATCTGAGCAGATAATCATTAATTCCAATCATTGTTTTCCAGATATTTTTCAACAGGTCTTCACTAATAAGGATGATTTCCTAAACAGTAGAACCAGTTATGATTACTACACTTCTGATCTGTATTATTTGATTTACTATTACTACCAGTGGTTTTACTATTATAACTTTGGCTCCCAATATCATTATAACAATAACTATCTGAATGCCGTGAAGATGTCACTTTTGGATGGAGTCAAGAAAGCACTGGAAGTCTCTCCAGCTGGAACCTTTATATTGGTTGAAACCAGTGGTTTAATGACTGATTACAATAACCTTACATTGCTCAATGATGTTTACAGATTAATACAAGAAAAGCAATCTCAGGTAAGCCATAACCACAACAATAACCACAAATGTTATCCCGTCCTCACCTCTATATATATAACCCAGAATAGTTATTGGAGAGAGGAAGTTGGAAATGTGAAGATCAGCAGTTGCTGAGTTAACCAGATATTTGCATGCAGGTGGCTAGTTCTTTGACACACAGTACCAAATATTAGTTATAAATACCGTAGTTGATGTCTTTGAAAATGCAATAAGAAAAATAAATAATATCTGCTGGTCAGATGAAGGGAAAGTGAATGTGAACCTTTTTAATTTGTTTCTTCATTAGGTGTTCTTTCTTGTCTATAAGGACATTGGTGGTGCAAGTGTTGGTAATTTAGCAGAAAGCGTGTTCAGAGAAATTGCCTCTCAAAGCTTTGGACAGTATTTAAACATACCATGGACGAGCAGACAGCAGGTAGCTTTAATGCTAAATGTTTATTGGATAAGACAGCCAACATTGTAATTAGAGGGTATTTCTGTGCTCCATTCTCATTATATTAAATTTTCCTTGACATACATTGTCCTGAAACCTATTACCCAGAAAGCTCTGAATTATATGAAGTCCATCTTCCATAGACTTAATTTTAATCAAATAATTCAGATTTTTAAAAATAATTTTCATTTTCTCTGTAATAAAAAAAACAGGACATTATACTTTATACAAATTTAGATAGAATTAATTCTTATTGATGATTGAATGATTTTTTGTAGACTAAAGGTATGGAGATCCAAATTATGGAAAGATCCCTTATTCAGACAACCTCAGGTCCGGTGCCTTCTGGATAACAAGTCCTATACCTGTATTCATTTCCAGGGAAAGCAGGCATTCCAATGACTTATAGATATAATATACACTATAGGGGGTTATTTATCAAATGTCGAAATTATAGAGTAAAGTGATTTTTTTTTAAAACTTTTATTCATTAAATTTTATTCACAATTTGAATTGTATGTTATTTATGAAAAAACTTGAGCGTCTAAAATTCGATCGAATAGTCCCAACCGAAAACTCAAATCATATTAGAATCGAATTATCCTCCAAAAAAAACCCTTGACTTTTGCGTCACAATTTTTTTTCTTCAATTGGAGTCTGTGGGGCATCATTTTTGCAGCGAAACTTGGCAAAAATGTGTCTGATCGCTACTTTTAACATCTTCAAATAGTTCAAGGGACCTCTGCTATTGACTTGTGCTTGGCAGGTTTTAGGTGGCAAAAATTTGAATTAGAACAAATTTGTGAGTTTGGACCGACCAAAAAAAATGTAATTAGAATTTACCATATACCCTAGTAAATCTGCCCCTAAATATGTATATATCCATGTAAATGATTTTGAGTAGGTTACAGGTATGGAGAGCCAAATTACATAAAGATCCCTTATTCAGAAAACTGGAAAACCTTCTGGATAACCAGTCCCATACCTGTATTAATTTCCAGGGGAAGCAGGCATTCCAATAACAAAAAAAATTTTGGTTGAAGGGTGGCATTTATTTCACATCACATGTAAAAAGAGTCTCCAGTCAGAAATATCTTTGTGAACACTGCCAATCATCTTGTAACCTAACATATAGGGATTATATGGTTATATATAGGGTTTTTGATTTCCAATATTGGTTGTGGATATACTGCTCCTTAGGTGTCCAGGCCCATAAAAAATGTGTTTAGATCCTTCAGTAATTATTCTATAAAAAAATAAACAGGCAGTCAAGAATAAACAGACTAGAAGGTATTCTCATTGGAGGATCCTCTGGTATTCATTGGCTTTTGGAGGACTTGAAAAAACCATCTCTTTGGTTGCTGGTCTGCAGCTATAATAATTTTTTAAGCCTTTCTCAAGAATGCTGCAATTTGTATTCCATCAAAATCCATTTGGAGCAACACTGCTATAGAAAATATATTCCCTTGCCATGGTTACAGTAAAATGTCTGCAATCCTTAGTTTTTAAAAAACAAGGCCCTCATTTTCCTATATCCCCACACATGTAGCCAGTCCTCTACCTATTACATTAAATGAAATAACAGCACAGTCCATGTCATCTACATTACCATGGACATTCCATTTCCCAGCACTTATGACATTCTGAATCCTATACATTTTGGTCCTGTAACTGTATTTAGGCTTTTCTTCATAGTATTTAGTATATTAAGTGCATTTCCATTGCTTTAGATACTTTACCTCTTTCCCTAACTTGTGCAGGTGCTCAGTGGCTTGGAATTACTTCTAGTCAAACCACTTAATTCTTCAGTGCGAATCCTGAATGTAAGTTTAACCATCAGTGGGGATCACAGGGAAGTGTTTAATGTGACCTCTTTAACCATCCTGCTAATTACAACCAATGGAAACATCAGTCTTGCTCTTACAGATCCAAGTGGTAAGTAATAAGTACTGAGAACAGATTCTGACACTCGGCTGCTGTTTTCAGGACCTACATGGCACTTTTCAGAAAATTCAGCACCCTCTTATACAACTTGAACCATTGTGTGTGTGATCATGGCCACTATGGAAAAATGAGTTTACCTTGTTAGTATTGTACACTGTGTTCAAAGTGATAAATAATACGGGACATTATAGTATAGGGTTAGTAAATTATGGTATCCTCTGAAATGGGATTACATAAAATGGGGTAGTTAGATGAGGGCAGCTCTGGGTTGCAGTTATCACACTTACTGGTACACCGGCTTCTTTGTTTATTATAAAATAAAGACTGAGCGATGTGTATAAGTAATTAGTTTAGTATTTGGTATATATTTTGCAATTTCAAAGGAGAACTTTGTAAATGTTTTCATATTTGAATAACCTTTGGGTAGATAAAATACAATACACTAGGTTCTGCACTCTCAGAAATAAAATTCATTCAAACTTTATGGTTCAATTTTATTTCCGAGAGTGCAGAACCTACTGTATGGTATATTGATTATATGGTTACTCTATGTAGGGGTGACCTTTGTTTTTTGCACCTCTAACGCATATTTTTGGTAAATATTTAGTTGAATGGTGTGCCCTCCGTTTATCCATATTTCTATAGATAAAATACAAAGCAAGAAAAAGCAAATATTAACTTGGACTTATTTTTTAGGAAAAAATGAGAATTTTGAGAAAATTGTATCATATGCCTATGGATTCTTCTATCTTTTAAAGAATCCGGCCTCTGGATGTTGGCTTATGGATATATTTGGCAGTGGATACATCTCTGTCAATATTCTAGGATTCAGAGGTGAGTTTACCCCACTTTGCGACCATTTCACTGAGGAGAAATGGATGGAGTATGTGATGGCAGAATAATGAGTCCCAGTGACTGAAGACTTTTGGTGCATCTGCACTGTGCCTATTGAAGCAGGTTGCTGTGGGAACTCTGGAGCTGCAGCCTGGTTTGGAGGTGGCAGTGGCACCAGGGTTCCCCTGCGTTAATAGTCACAGCAGAAGTTGATTCAGAACAGGAGGCAAATGGTTATATTCTTTAATATGTATGCCACATTATTAATGCATTGTTGGATTTAAAAGAAACTGATTTTTAAAAAAATTAGGTCCGGAAACAAAAGGTGAGTATTAATTAGCACAAAATATGCAAGATTTCAAGTATACTACTAGAGGCTAATTTGTTTTGTTTAATTATTTAAAGATAACTGCTCAAATTCTGAATGTCACCCAAATGCTACTTGTGAGGAGTTTGGTGAATATAATGAGTGCTCGTGTAAAGAAGGATTTGCAGGAAATGGATTCCAATGTGATGATATCAATGAATGTACTGATTATTCATTGTATTGTCCTTCCTGTGTGAACTCTGTTGGGTCGTACAACTGCACTTGCTATCAAGGATATACATTTATATTGGAATCCGGTTGTGTCGATATTGATGAATGTTTAAGCGAAGATCTGAATGAATGTCACCCTCTGGCAATTTGTATAAACAGATATGGAGGGTACACGTGTGCCTGCCCTGATGGATATTTTGGGGATGGATACAACTGTGTAATGAATGAATGTCAGCACGGAGAACCATGTGGACCTTATTTAGATTGCAATAAAAACAATGCCACGTTATACAGCTGTTTGGATCCATGTTTCAACTACACAGTTCTTGATCAACAGTGGCGCAGTACATCAAATGGAGTTTATGGTTATAACTATGAAGTTATTTCTGAAGGCTGGTATAGATTTCAAGGTGCAAATGGCCAGCGCATGCCTAATTACTGTGTTCCGAGTTATAGCTGTGGAGTACAATTCCCTATATGGCTAAATGGCAGCCATCCAACTCCAGAGGAAGGAATAACAGAGCGCACAGTTTGTGGAAGCTGGAGAAATTATTGCTGTCTCTGGTATTACAATATTTCAGTCAGAGCCTGTTCAGGTGGATTTTATGTGTACAAACTGAAGCCGGTACCAATATACTCCATGGCCTATTGTGTTGGTAAGCACTTTCACTTATGGCAATATACATTTTATTAATGTAGGACACTCAATTTTGAAATCAAGTAATGTTTTTTTAGGGGAGTTATTTATCAAAGGTCAAACTGTAGAGTTTTGTATACCTCGAATGAAGTAGAATAGACTCACAGCTGGAATGGTTTCTAATTAAAAAAACTTGAATGGGAAAAACTCAAATCAGCGAATTTGGGGTTAACAATCCGAAAACTCAAATTGATCGAGTTTTCAGCAGGAAAAAACTCAAATTGCTGGAATTGATTTTCAGGCAAAACCCTCTGAAAAAACTCGAACAAGGGGCCATTGATTCCTACATTACCGCAACAGGTTTTAGATGGTGTATTTTGAGATTCTAGCTATTCCCAGGGTCGGGGTATAATAAATCTCAAAAAATTGGAGCTTTGAAAAAAACTAAAAAGTTTTTTTTAACCCAAAATTTTTGACCACAAAATCTACAAACACAACTTGATCATTAATAAATCTGTCCCTTAATGTTATTTTCTTCTGCACAGAATCAAGTTTGAATTGCTCAGCAGCTTTCTGTGCTCCAGATGAATACTGCACAAATATAAAAGGGGATTTACAGTGTCAGTGCAATTCAAGCAGATCTGGTAGATCTGGTTAGTAAGAACTAATTCTGTAACGTATTTGCAAAAAATATTTATTATTATTGCAAAATCCCTGAATTATTTTCTGTTTTTTTTCCTTCAGATCTGCCTTCAGCAGAGTTATTATGTGGATTAAACCAAATCAAGCTGTCTTTTGGTAAATGCCTGTTGGAGAACCTGGGATACAACACATCAGTACATCTAAGAGACAGTTCCTGTATAAGCTTCATTGAAAGAAGAGACAAAAGCTATGTCAGCCTGTATGCAGTGCCAACAAATGGTAACTGTGGAGCCCAGATACAGGTACAATGCGTGTACATACTGGCTACAAACCTAATAATATAAAATTAAATAAAGATTGAAGACAGCTACTATCACATATCACATTTTAGAATGAAAAGTAACATTTGCCCAGCACATTAAACTATTTGTTCCTGGTCAGCAGTGCACAATAAATATTGAAATATCTATTCATATTGATTTTTCAAACATAGAATATCAGGTTCATAAATACCATATATTTTTACAATTTATCTTTAATTAAAACATTTCATATATATAGTTGGGGACTGTACATTGAGATTCTTGATTAGGGCACAAATTTCCACAAATACCTTTGGGGAAATTACAGATTTCTCCAAATACCTTCAGAGTGAGAAACTATTAGTGCTATGAAGTGGTGTAACTATGGGGGAACAGACGCCATGGCTAGAGAGGCGGCTCCTGCAATGCTGCCCCACCTCGCTCACTTAGTTTTGCTGCGTTGGTGTCCAGGGGGCTGCATCACTAGTGTGGAGAGTGCAATAGAGGTTTAAAAGCTGGAAATTAGACTCTTAAAGGTACCAGGAGTGGCATTTTGCTTTCCCTGGTAACGTGCTCGGAACTGCCACCATATGGGAATTTTTCAACTCGCCAAACTCACAGCACAATATAAAGCTATGAACATTGGCCTATATGAAATTACATAAAGTGAAATAGCTGTTGTAAAGCCTTCATTGACAGTATTTTTATAAGATTCATTTCTCTCATTATGTCACAAACTCTTCAGCCTCCAGTAGGATATAATACAGTATTTATACTATATTATCCATAAGTATTTTGCCATGTCTCTAGTGGACATCACGTTTCATAGCACTTATAATGGTAAGGTCTGTTGAAACCCTTGAGGTTACCAGATGGCTAAATGAATGATGCTTTGTAAAACAGAACATTTTTAATGAAATCTGACTATACTTTTATAAATAGTAAAACATAGAGTATATTGGGTAATGTGGTGCTTTTCACTTTTTGTGCCCCAAAAAGAATGAGAATGATATTAGGCAAGGGTTTTTAAATTTTATTGATTTGTAGCAAAGCAGTTGATTGGGAAGCCCTGCACCAAATACTAATGCTTATAGTATGTATGTATTAGCAATGTTGAAACCATTTTCCTGTTAAATAGTTGTTCATGAGTATTTATAATACCAACTATGCATGCACCCCAAATATCACCATAAGTCTTCTGGCCCCCTCTTTCCCTTGCCTTCAGTTTATGATTCTCTGAAAGGTGACATTACATAAAGAATTTTAGCAGCTATATGTTTTCTGTTGTGAAGTAAGACTGAAGCATCAAGCAGGGGTTGTCCAACTGCATTTTTAGATTTTAGTGATCAACAGATCCTAAGCTTCATTCTGCTCACATGAGACTGTTTCATAAATACAGGGCCCAACTTTTTTTCAATCAATGTTTTTGTTAAGCTCAGGAGTCTGCATGATGACAAAACCAACATGCTCATAGATCAGTTTTAATCATTAAACAATTTTAGAAGTGGAATGAGGAAACAGTAAAAAAAAACACACCTAGATACTGAATTTGTAGAAATGGAATGAGGAACAAAATTTATAGCTAGAAACTGAGATGTTAGAACTGGTATAAGCAGGAAATTAGCTACTATACATCCCCACTGGGTGAAAACAAAAAAAAAATACTTTGATTAGTTAGTTAAAGCTATAAGTGGATAAATATTTAAACAGTGACTATCTTATATTTTGCAGGCAAACCAAACACATTTAACTTATGTAAATGATGTATATTTCTTAATGAACTCATCTAGAACTATTGTTGTTGTGCCTTTCTACTGCTCCTATCCAAGAAGTACGGAAAACCTCCTGCAGCTCGGAGTAAATATGTTTATTGTGTAAGTAAATTTTAAAAATGTAGAACTAGATTCCTGCATTTCAATATCACAGGAAAAATAAAAAGGTGTAATTAGAGCTGATCCATAATGAGTTTGAAGCTGATGCAAAAGACTCATATGCCCCTCAAAGTGCTGTTATTTTTTTGGATGAAAACAGCCATGGGTTTTTTCACACAGTTCCAGCATTGTTGTGGCTGGATGTAAAAACATTGGTATTTTTTTAAGAAAATCCACCTTATGAAGGTTTTGCACCCTACATGTGCTGGAGCTCCTGGTGGTGGCAGCAATGTTGGACCACCTGTATGTATTAATGAATGAGAACCCAAGCTTGCTCATTATATAGGATCATGGCATGTGTCATCTGATCCTACGATTAGGCAAAAATTCGCACACGCACACCTGGCCTCTCCCAACGATTACGTACGGTGCCTGGGGTATAGGAGGACGGCCCCTCCACAATTAATGAACACAAAGTAACTCCAGCACACGTAACATGCTCAAGAGATTGCTCCCGTGTTTAATGTCAATCCAACAATACAACGTTTCGGGGGCGTGCCCCTTCGTCAGGTGCTCACCCTTCGCTGGTGGGTGGTTTTGAGCACCTGACGAAGGGGCACGCCCCCGAAACGTATTGTTGGATTGACATTAAACACGGGAGCAATGCTTCATGTGCTGGAGTTACTTTGTGTTCATCTGATCCTACGTCACACACATGCACCTATGGGTCACATCAAGGCTCTCACTATGTGCATGCGTAATGCTCCAACACGGCTGCCTGTACCGAGAGAGAGCTCCAGTTGTGGGAGACAGAGCACTATTTTACATTTTTTTTATGTGATTAGTGCCCTTTAAGCTTGGTGAAAGTCTGGTAACCAATGGGTGCATGTGTCTTATCTGGAGGACAGCAGGAGGGCCGCTGACACTGCTCTGGGGGTTCAGGAAGTGTCTGAACTATAGACATGTGATGTCACCTGTCTGATGTATGAGGCTGATCGTTGCATGATCAGGTCCCAGAATCCTTCGAACAACTCTTTTGGCTCATTTTATATTTCAAAAACTACATTTAAACCTATTAATGAAAACCTATTTGTAATATTCACCATAATAGCCACCATTTCAAAATACTTCCCTACTTCTCTTAGTGACATTTATATCTACAAGTTGTGGTAGTTGTCTCTGTCCTTTAGCAATATTTGCACTGTTATTTCTGTTCTTACAGCTATGCCAATCTCACCTACTCTGGCAATCGAACATACTCAGTACAGATGGGCCTTTTCCAAACTGCTAATTACAGCAACCTTTATGAGGACCCAGAGGGATGGGTGAACCCCACAGACAGATTGTATGTTGGCATAAATGTAGAAAAGACCAACGAATCCCACATTGTATTGGTTATGCATCACTGCTATGCCACGCCCACACAGGAGATCTGGGACCCAATCAAGTTCTATTTTATCCAGAACACGTAAGTTACCATATTTTGTATAAAGTTACAGGATGTGTTTTTGCTGTGGAGGGTGTCCATCTTTTACTAATGCAGTAGAAGATGCTTTATGAAATTGTTTCTCTATTGTATATGGTTACATGCAATACATACAATACAATATTAAACATGTTTTTTTTCCAAATGCAACCCTACCATTGTTCCAAATTGATTGTTTAGTAGACTGATACCCCTACTGCCTACCCCTAATTGCAGCTCTAGTGGAAATAATTTTCATGCAAATTATGATGTAACACAATGAGTAAATACTTAAAATCCACATGTAATATTGTTATTTTATAAATGTTTCTTTGTTAAAATGACTTTCCAGGTGCCCTGCCATAAATGATTCTTCTCTGTTTGTGATGGAAAATGGAGAATCCTTGCATGGTCGCTTATCACTTCTGCTCTTCAAATTCATTGGAGGCTTCACTAAAGTTTATATACACTGTCAGGTTCGCCTGTGTGATACAACTCTTGAGACATGCAAGCCGGTAAGCCAGATAATTATTTATGTGTTACGCATACATTGCACACGTACAAATACAGTATGTTTTTAAAATAATTACATTTCATTTGCAACTTTAATGGATATATTTACTGAGAAGATGCTTTATATAGTATATGGTTTTATTTAGAATTTTGGGTTTGTCCTTTTCTGGTCTGAGAACTTCTTTACAATAAAATGTGAAAAGCTGGTGAATTGATAATAAAAGAAGGCAAATATGGTACATTTAAAATAAAGCTTTACTTATTTATGCAAATAATACACACAAAGCCACAATAGTAGGCCTGTATAATACAATACATAAGCTTACATGGTATATACCTAACATTTAAACATAGCCACAATTACATAACAGTAAACAGTAAGTATTACAATTATACAGCAAGGAGCAGATACACCTACCACCAGTATGAGAATGGCCCCAACGTTTCGGCGTAAGCCTTTGTCAAGGATCCCAATGTAATTGTGGCTATGTTTAAATGTTAGGTATATACCATGTAAGCTTATGTATTGTATTATACAGGCCTACTATTGTGGCTTTGTGTGTATTATTTGCATAAATAAGTAAAGCTTTATTTTAAATGTACCATATTTGCCTTCTTTTATTATCTTTTGAGTGTGCATACCTATCTATATACTGTTACGTTGTGGGGTACCCATTGTAGGGGTACCCTTTTGATGTTTGCACCTCTTGCACTGTTTACCTACAGCATTTGCTGAATTGGTGTGCCCTCCACCTATTACTAAAAGCTGGTGAATTCCTGTAGTTAGTTGGAGTTGTAATTCAAAATGAAGTGTAGAAGTTTTTATGTGATCACGTTTTGATTTGTTTTTTTAAAAAAACAAATAAGGACATAGCCAAATTTGAAAAGAAACTCAAACCCGAATTTGAATATTAATATTTTGATGAATCTGCCCCTTGGTGTAAAGTATGTGTTCTGTTATACCGTCACAAAAGAAAAACATTGTTGCTGACAAAGCTAGTGTAGACAAAAATCTATACTAATATTGCTTTCAGAGAATATATTTATAAATCTAACTTGCTGGAAATACATTACAGATGTGCTCTGGGGTGGGAAACTATTCTGCAGACAACAGAAATGCAACACAGAATTTAACACTGGGTCCTGTGCTTCGTAAAGGTAAAATTAATATCTGCTCAATATAATTGTCAACAAAATCTTGTTAAATCCTGTTGTTTTATATTTCAGACCTGTAAGAAACACCCCAAGTACACATTTCCATTCTCAATGCTATTAAAGATGGAGTTTCCCAGTACATTTCTAAACTATGTGTATCTAACAAAACAGAAAATTCTATTTATTTGTTCTTTTCTTATTTCTTCTTATAATTTTTGTGACTGGTTTATTTATATGCTCCCTCAAGCCGAAATGTTTTCCTACTGCAAAAAACTCCAACATGCCGTCTATCATGCTGCTAATTCTTGATAATGGTTGAGTTAAAATCTGTCAGCAACGCAGCAAATCCTTCTGCCTTTCTCAAATCATGGGCTCTTTCACTTATGCTTGTTATGTGCTCTCAGATCAGATACTAGTACCTCTACTTGGTTCCTATAAACATAAAAACAGCAGTATTCCCCAGTTAGAACGAAAAGATTGTACAGATATTGTGGTTCTGGGTGCATTCTGGGAACCAAGATTTCCAAGAACCAACTGTGGGCCTGGGCTCATTTCTTCTTTCCAATACTTTAAAAAAACCTCACATATACAACTTGTTTATTGTGTTTAAACTTATATGGGGGAATGTAATAAAAGTTGCAAATAGCAAAACAATTAGCACAAATAAGAATAAAAAGTTTAATTTCGCAATGTCATACTCTTCCTTAAACTGTTATTACATTGCGAATTTTAATTGCGCATTGCCCACTTTTAAGAAGTGCTTATAGGTGTCGTAATCTTTTGGAGCAAAAGATTCACTGTCGGAACTGGTCACTAAACATTTTCCGGGTTTGCAAAAGCTATATTAAATTCGCACAAAGGCAAATTTGTTCGCAGAGAGGCATAACTTTTCACATTGCCAATATTTTTTCCGTTACCGACTTTTATTACATTCCCCCAATAGTGTTTTACAACTAGGCATTTCTTATACATGTTTTCTAATTTTGTTTTTTAGATCAAATTTATAGCACGGTTGTTCCTGCGAATCACACATGTGCTGTACAAGGTAAATCATTGTGTATATAATGATAGATAGATATTAAGAAGATATTAAGAGAGATATTAAGAGAGAAAGGGAACAAAAGAGACAGAGCAAGAGAAAATGTGAGAGAGATCGAGACAGATAGAGAGTGCAAAGAGCGGGACAGCACAAACAGACCTACAGATGAGAGCAGACTATGAAGGCCCACTTCCTGCTCCAGTGCCCCAAATCCTCAGCACTGATAGACACTCACTTCCGGATACTATCCAATCATATCCCAGACTTAACTTGCATAGAAGAGGAGTGAAACTCCATATCCTTCTGGGAGAAAAAGGGCTGACAGCAAAACTGGCAGTATAATATATTACAGACTGTCATAGACAGAGAAACATTACAGACTACTGATAATGTGCCAGGACTCATCCCCTCTATTCCCCCCTATACCCATGCAATGCTGCCATGGTCCCAACCTTTTAAATTTCCTACCTGTTTTGAGTGCTAAAATAATACTGCAAATATAGCTAATTTGATTTGGCTTTAGCGTAAGAGAGAGAGAGAGAGAGAGAGAGAGAGAGAGAGAAAATGCTAGAAAGATAAAGAATGCGAGAGCAGGAGAGAGATGGAGCAAGAGAGGGAGCAATCAGGAGCATGAGAGAGCAAGATATTTTTTTCTTCTTTTAAATGCTTTTAAAATTAGCTTTAATTTTGTAAGAAAGGGATAATCAACCTGCAGTTTTTCATTAATTTATTTTGTATTACAGAAGGAACTTCATTTACATTATTAAGAGACTATATTACAGCTCTGGCGTTTGATAATTATGGCTACAGAAGACTTTTGAACCGTGTACAGAACAGGTTTCCCTGCCTTTCTAGACAATACAGAGACATAAGGGTCAATAATTCAGGTAAATTTAGACTCATTTAAATTATGAACCCAAATGTTTGTGCTTTCTCACTACTCTTTTTTTGTAAAGACAACTAAAAACAAAATATTCATAATCAATACTATTATGTAATTTAAAAGAACAGTAACACCAAAAAGTAAAGTGTTTTAAAGTAATTAAGATATAGGGGCAGATTTATTGAGGTTTGCATAGTAAATTTGATTTCAAATTCGAATTTTCAATTTTTTTTGTCAAAACTCACAAATTCGAATTTAAAAGCACCTACTCGAATATAAATTTGAATCTGAAATTCATCACACCTCAACCATAGAAAGAGTTATAGTTTGAATATTCGCCACCTAAAACTTGCTGAATTCAATGGCAGAGCTCTGTTGACCCATTTGAAGATTTTAAAATTTTTGAGTTTTTTTTGGAGGAAAATTCGATTTGAGTTTTGTTCATTTTCGATTTGAAGAAGATTTCTATTTTCGAGTCATTCCCATTCGATCAAATTTTAGACATTCTCATTTTTTCATAAATAACCTCCTATTTGAGTTGTGAGTACATTCAAATTTATTAGAGTAAAAAATATATTCACATTAATTAGAAATTTGACCTTTGACAAATAACCCCCATAATGTACTGTTGCTGTGCTCTGTTAAAACTGGTTTGTTTGCCTTAGAAACACTACTACAGTTTATTTAAATCAGCTGCTGTGTAGCCATGGGGACAGCAATTTTGTCTGAAAAAAGGACACAAGTTAAATAGCAGATGACATATAAGCTCTGTAGAAAGCAATGGGTTTAGATTCCTGTGTAAGAACTAAACCAATTGTATTCTACGGAGCTTATCTGTTACTTGCTATGTAACCTGTGCCATTTAACCCTATCTCAACTCCAATAGTTGCCCCCATGGCAGCACAGCAGCTTATTTATATAAACTATAGGAGTGTTTCTGACATAAACACACCGGTTTTACCATTTCAGGGCAACAGTACCTTGTGTCATCACTTTAAAGCACTTCCAATTATTATTACAAAATGAAATGAAAAAAATATAAAAATGTGAATTATTTATGAACTCTGTGGGAGATGCCATTCCTATAACTCTCTGGATAAGGGATCACATATCTGTATTATATTCTTTCAGTGTAAACGAAAAAATCTTTGTGGGTAAATAGCACATTAACTATTAAGATGGAGTTAGATTTGAAGCTCTGTTAAGGGATCAGTGAATATACATTCATCCTAGCTTTTATATAAGCTCAACTCATTTCGGCATCAAAAACATTTACTTCATTGACTGCAGTGTTTCTTCTTTTTTATTGTTTTCATGGTTTATACTCTGTAATGTTTGTTTTCAAATTATTATGTTCAATAAAAAGATTTTTTTAATCTAAATTGTCATGTATTAAATGAGTGTCACAAATAATCTGAGCAGATAATCATTAACTTCCAAACATTTTTTTCAGATATTTTTCAACAGGTCTTCACTAATAAGGATGATTTCCTAAACAGTAGAACCAGTTATGATTACTATACTTCTGATCAGTTTTATTTGATTTACTATTACTACCAGTGGTTTTACCATTATAACTTTGGCTCCCAATATCATTATAATAATAACTATCTGAATAACTATCTGAATGCCGTGAAGATGTCACTTTTGGATGGAGTCAAGAAAGCACTGGAAGTCTCTCCAGCTGGAACCTTTATATTGGTTGAAACCAGTGGTTTAATGTCTGATTACGATAACCTTACATTGCTAAATGATGTTTACAGATTAATACAAGAAAAGCAATCTCAGGTAAGCCATAACCACAACCATAACCACAAATGTTATCCCGTCCTCACCTCTTTATATAACCCAGAATAGTTATTGGAGAGAGGAAGTTGGAAATGTGAAGATCAGGAGTTGCTGAGTTGACCAGATATTTGCATGCAGGTGGCTAGTTCTTTGACACACAGTACCAAATATTAGTTATAAATACCTTTGTTTATGTCTTTGAAAATGCAATAAGAAAAATAAATAATATCTGCTGGTCAGATGAAGGGAAAGTGAATGTAACTTTTTTAATTTGTTTCTTCATTAGGTGTTCTTTCTTGTCTATAAGGACATTGGTGGTGCAGGTGTTGGTAATTTAGCAGAAAGCGTGTTCAGAGAAATTGCCTCTCAAAGCTTTGGACAGTATTTAAACATACCATGGACGAGCAGAGAGCAGGTAGCTTTAATGCTAAATGTTTATTGGATACGACAGCCTACATTGTAATTAGAGGGTATTTCTGAGTTCCATTCTCATTATATTACAGTTCCCTTGATATGATTCTTATTAAAGATATGGGACCCGTTGTCTGGAAACCTATTACCCAGAAAACTCTGAATTATATGAAGTCCATCTTCCATAGACTTAATTTTAATCAAATAATTCAGATTTTTAAAAATAGTTTTCATTTTCTCTGTAATAAAAAAACAGGACATTATCCCAATTTAGATAGAATTAATCCTTATTGGAGGCAAAACAATCCTACTGGGTTTAATTTATGTTTAAATGATTTTTAGTAGACTAAAGGTATGGAGATCCAAATTATGGAACGATCCCTTATTCAGACAACCTCAGTTCCGGTGCCTTCTGGATAACAAGTCCTATACCTGTATTCATTTCCAGGGAAAACAGGCATTCCAATGACTTGTAGATATATTATACACTATAGGGGGTTATTTATCAAATATTGAAATTTTAGAGTGAATTTTTTTTAAAAAAACTGTAATGAATTAAAATTAAATTCAGAATGGTATGTTATTTATGAAAAAACCTGAGCGTCTAGAGTTTGATCAAATAATCCCAACCGAAAACTCGAATCGTATTCGAATCGAGTTATCCTCCAAAAAAAAACCCTTGTCTTTTGTGTGACAATTTTTTTTAATACAGAACAATTTTTTTCTTCCATTGGAGTCTGTGGGGGCATAATTTTTGCAGCAAAACTTGGCAAAAATTTGGCTCATCACTACTAACAACTGCAAATAGTTCAAGGGACCTCTGCCATTGACTTCTACATGAACATTGCAGGTTTTAAAATTTTAAATTAGAACTGTTTCCAGGTGTGATAAATCTCACATCTGAATTCAAATTTGAGTTGGTGCTTTTAAATTCAAATTTGTGAGTTTGGACCCCAAAAAAAATGTAATTAGAATTAACCATATACCCTAGTAAAGCCTGTAAATACCTGTATTAATTTCCAGGGAAAGCAGGCATTCCAATGACAAAAAATGCTGACAATCACTAACTGCTCCTTAAAAGTGCCCAGGCCCAGAAAAAAATATGTTTAAATCTTTCAGTAATTATCTTATGAAACAATACACAGACAGTCAAGTATAAACAGAGTAGAAGGTATTCTCATTGGAGTATCCTCTCTTTGATAAATCTTTATTGTGAGGTGTTGCTTTAAAAATCCATCTCTGTGCTGGTCTGCAGCTATAATAATGTTTTAAGCCTTTCTCAGGAATACTGGAATTTGTATTCCAACAAAATCCATTTGGTGCTAAAGAAAATACACTTTGGTCCTGTGACTGCATTTAGGCTTTTCTTCATTTTATTTAGTATTTTAAGTGCATTTCCATTGCTTTAGATAGTTTGGCTTTGGTGATAATCACTGCTGATACTTTACCTCTTTCCCTAACTTGAGCAGGTGCTCAATGGCTTGGATTTACTTCTAGCAAAACCACTTAATTCTTCAGTGCGAATCCTGAATGTCAGTTTAACCATCAGTGGGGATCACAGGGAAGTGTTTAATGTGACATCTTTAACCTTTCTGCTAATTACAACCAATGGAAACATCAGTCTTGCTCTTACAGATCCAAGTGGTAAGTAATAAGTACTCCGAACAGATTCTGATATACTTTTACAATTGTTGTGCTGCTATTTTCAGGACCTATATGGCATATTTCTGCAAATTGCTATATTTGTGGTGCTACAACTTCACTCAATCAAGCTTCTAGTTTATGTCACAACAGATTTTGGGTGGCTGCATGTTTTTCTCTATGGGACCAAGCAGCAGCCTGATTTCCCAAAGTACTCTTTAATGAGTTGGATTAATAATACATATAATTGTTGCATTGCAGTTAAAGTAGGAGTGACCAAAATGGGTGTGGCTAAATACAATTTAGGCACCCTGTTATACAACTTCCACCACCAATGTATTGTGTGTGTGTGATCATAACCACTATGGAAAAAATTAGTTTACTTTTTTAGCACTGATATATAACTATAGTATTGTACAAAGTGTTTAAAGTGATAATTAACACGAGAAATTATATTATAGGGTTAATAAATTATGGTATCCCCTGAAAAGGGATTATATAAAATGCGGTAGTTAGATGAGGTCAGCTCTGGGTTGCAGTTATCACTAGGGATGGGCAAATTTTTTCGCCTTGTTTTGCCGCAGAAATGACGCCCATAGACTTGTATGGCGGCATGCAACAAAAAAACAATTTGACCATGCGTCAAAATTTCTTTGATGCCCTTAGACTTTAATGGGCATCGGCGACATTTCACCGGTGGCGAATTTATGGCGAAATGAGACGCGTCAAATTCTCCCATCACATAGCCACCCACTTACGGGTACACCAGCTTATTTGTTTATTGTAAAATAATGAGGGATGTGTATAATTAATAAGATTAGTAGTCTATATATTTCTTGCCATTTCCTAGATGAACGTTGTAAATATTTTCTTATTTGAATAATAGATAAAATGCAAAGAAAGAAAAAGCAAAAATGTTAACTTGAAGACTTATTTTTTAGGAAACAACGAGAATTTTGAAAACACTGTATCATATGCTTATGGGTCCTTCTATCTTTTAAAAAATCCGGCCTCTGGACCTTGGTTTATAGATGTATTTGGTAGTGGATACATCTCTGTAAATATTCTAGGATTTGGAGGTGAGTTTTATTCCACTTTGGTACCATTTCACTGAGGAAATGGATGGATGATGTGATTGGCAGAATAGTGAAGACACGGGTCACCAGACAACAAACTGAATGTGCTTGAATCTTTTATCCTGTTTACCAGGGTTGGCTCCAAGTTAATTGCTTTGGTTATGGAATAAAGACTACAACTGAGGGAAACCTTTACTTACCTTCTATTTACAACAAACACATTTCAAGAGGGAGTATCCAGCATTGAGTGTAGTAGATAGCAAGGTTAACTTACCAATTTTAATGGGGGTCCAGGTACTCAGGCCCCAGACCTTCAGCTTGGGGGGCAATTGGCATAGTTGTGTTTAGTAGTGGGCTGGCACAAATCAGACTTCACTCCAATACTTGATGCAGTTAAAAAGTTATTTATTTAACAAAAGAACAACTCAAAAAGTAGCCTTACACTTTTCGTGCCTTGTGGGCATAGGCTTATATTTATACACGTTACTAAAGGTGGTCATACACATTTACATGTGTAAATCGTTGGATATACAAGTAGAAACAGTAGAATTCTTCCTCTATTTGCTAATTCAGCAGTAAATCCTGGCCGATATTCTGGGGCCCGTCGCCCGATCAAAATTTTCCATCTTGGCCGATCCACCAGATGACTGATATACAAGTCTTTTGCCAATATCGATTGACTCGTCTCCCACCATAAATGAACCAAATGCCACATGGAACTTTGTATCATACGATAATATCTATGTGTGTATGGCCACCTTTATTTCTGCATGGAAGCACGTTTGGAGTAAATACAACAAAAACAATTTGGCTAGCAATTATTCAAAGCCCTTCATCCCCCTAAATAAGTTTAGCTACACTTATCTTTAAAGTTGTAATTGTTGCCCAGAACTGAGTGCTAAATTTGTTATGTAATTTGTTATGTAATTTGTTATGTAAGTGCTGCAAATTTTTTAGCATCTTATTTAATTTTATTTAATTACATTTTTTGTCTTCTAAAGTGTTCCTGATTGGTCTAAATTATGTGCACTCCATTTTCTGAAAGTATGAGGATTTTTTTGGTGGCAGAGTATAACTATGGCAAACGACAAATGATTTATAGCTCATATGAATTGTCAATACTTTGCATAAATGAAGTTGGCATCATTTTCAATTCTTTTGGAGCCTCTGCAATGTGCCTATTGAAGCAGGTTGCTGTAGGAACCCTGGATCAATAAGCACAGCAACAATTGATTCAGAACATGAGGCAAATGGTTGTATTCTTTAATATGTATGGCACATTATTATTTTTTTTAAGTTTCAGGGCTGGAAACAAAAGGTGAGTATTAATTAGCACAACATATGCAAGATTTCAAGTATACTACTAGTGGCTAATTAGCTTTTTCTATTATTTAAAGGTAACTGCTCAAATTCTGAATGTCACCCAAATGCTACTTGTGAGGAGTTTGGTGGATATAATGAGTGCACGTGTAAAGAAGGATTTGCAGGAAATGGATTCCAATGTGATGATATCAATGAATGTACTGATTATTCATTGTTTTGTCTTTCCTGTGTCAACTCTGTTGGGTCGTACAACTGCACTTGCTATCAAGGATATACATTTATATTGGAATCCGGTTGTGTCGATATTGATGAATGTTTAAGCGAAGATCTGAATAAATGTCACCCTCTGGCAATTTGTATAAACACATATTTAGGGTACAGTTGTGCCTGCCCTGATGGATATTTTGGGGATGGATACAACTGTGTAATGAATGAATGTCAGCACGGAGAACCATGTGGACCCGATTTAGATTGCAATAAAAACAATGCCACGTTATACAGCTGTTTGGATCCATGTTTCAACTACACAGTTCTTGATCAACAGTGGCGCAGTACATCAAATAGAGTTTATGGTTATATCTCTGATTTTATTTCTGAAGGCTGGTATAGATTTCAAGGGGCAAATGGCCAGCGCATGCCTAATTATTGTGTTCCGAGTTATAGCTGTGGAACAGAAATTCCTATATGGCTAAATGGCAGCCATCCAACTCCAGAGGAAGGTATAACAGAGCGCACCGTTTGTGGAAGCTGGAGAAATTATTGCTGTCTCTGGTATTACAATATTTCAGTCAGAGCCTGTTCAGATGAATTTTATGTGTACAAACTGAAGCCGGTACCGGGATTCTACATGGCCTATTGTGTTGGTAAGCACTCTGACTTATGGCAATATACAGTTTCTTAATATAAGAATATCTAGTAATAGTTTTTAATGCCATTTTGTCCTGTACAGAATCAAGTATGAATTGCTCTGGAACTGTCTGTGCTCTAGATGAATACTGCACCAATATAACTGAGGATTTTCAGTGCCAGTGTAATCCAAGCAGTTTGGTTGCTTCTTTGAAAACAAGTGGTCCTGCAAGTAAGAAGTCATTCTGTAGCTTATCCTTTGTAAGGAAGAATATCACTGAAATATTCTCTGCTTTTTTTTCTTTAGATCTGCCTTCACCAGAGTTAATATGTGGATTAAACCAAATCAAGCTGTCTTTTGGTAAATGCCTGTTGGAGAACCTGGGATACAACACATCAGTACATCTAAGAGACAGTTCCTGCATCAGCTTCATTGAAAGAAGGGACAAGAGCTATGTCAGCCTGTATGCAGTGCCAAGAAATGGTATTTGTGGAGCCCAGATACAGGTATACAATGTTCAAATTCTGATTACAAATGTAAAAATCAAAATTGTAATGGGCAGGTTAATCAAAGGGCCAGGTAAAATGCCATATTTTCTCTGATTGATTTTGTTTTCAAATTTATTTAAAGGGGACCCGTCACCCAAAAAAATTATTCAAAATCCTATTTTATCACATTAGTCAAGCAAAATGAACTTTAATTACACTATATAAATTATTTGAATCTTGTTTCCTTCAGTCTGGGAACTCATAATTATAACAAGCAGGCAGGAGCCATTTTGTGGACACTGTTATTAAGACAAGTCTTGCATCATCTCAGAATCTTATTTTTGCACCACAATAAAGGACAATGTTCATCCCCATGCCCTGGTTACACAATTAAATGGTGAAGAGAATGGGGGAATGACATCTCGGAAGTGCTGAATGGAAAGTGAAAGCAATTGTCTGCCCCGCCTCTATGCCTAGACATAGAGGAGGGGCAGACAATATTTGATTGGCAGCTGGGATTTTTATATGAGCTTACAACAGCTATGAATGCTTTAATAAAAAATAGAAATTAGATTTCTTGTTTAATTTGAAAAGGACTTTTATAATACAGATTTTTGTTTCTGGGTGACAGGTCCACTTTTCTGGACCTTTTGAAACTATGAATTTAGTCTAGTATAAAAATCAATAATCTGGTTTAATTAGTAAGCATGTCCCTATTAATGCAGAAGTTTTCATTAAGAATTGTTTTAGTTCCTTGGGGGCTAAAATATTGAAAATATTGAAAATATATAATATTGAAATATTGTTTGATACTATAAATACAGGGGATCACACCATGGAATAAAAATTCCGTTTGTCGGTTCTGTGTTTTGTATGAGCATTCCAGGTGGGTGCTGATCAAACTCAATATGTAGCACTGGGGTGAAACTATGCAGAGAGGCTGCAGGTCACCAGCGTGCGGGTTACACATTGCAGGTTAGCTTTAAGGGGTTGGGGGGGATCTGGGCCCCTGAATTTGCGACCCTGCACCTGTCAGAATCCTTGCTCCTTGATGGAGATCCCATTATGGGAGAAATTATTCTGACATTTATTTTTACCTTGCTGGAGTAAATCCTTCAACTGTGGAAAATAAAGTGTCTAAAATTTTTTACTGAAATGACACTGTTTTCCAGCTATTGATAAAATCCTTTTATTTTTGCTTTCATAAACAACAAAAATATTGTCTTTCCAACTAACTTGAAATAAATAAATGCAAAGGGCAAGAATAGTAAAATATATATTAAAGCACTTGGCATAGAGCTGTTTTGTACTGAATTTAAATTGTTTTTAATTTGTTTTTTTAAGAAGATCTCTGCATGCCCAGTAGACTAGAGCCTAATCACCCCCCTTCTGCTGAGACAGCACTGTGCAGAGGGACCAAGCAGTGTCCTAGACCCCACTGCATTGTATTGTGACAACCTCTACAACCCTACAACCACCCCATGCTAGTACCATGCTCCTGTAATTGATATGATAGCGATAGGGTATAAAATACATCACAAAAATACTTAAATAGATTATAGAAACTCAGAAATCACTTAGGGGGTTAGGGAGTTTTTTTATACCTTGAATGAATTCACAACTTGAATGGAAAAAACACTATTCAGCAAGTTCGAGTTGCGATCAATTTGAGTTTTTTGGGGAAAAAAATTTGAATCGCTCGAATTGATTGGGTTTTCGGGCAAAACCCTCCGCAAAAAACTCAAACATCATTAGCAGCCAAAAATGGATCCCCTTCAAAACTGATGCCTGGCTGGAAGGGTATCTTAGGGCCTTAAAAGAAAAAGATGAGGACTAATAGAGGGTTTATACTTTGACCTAGACAACACATATTATGGGTGTTCCCCATTCCACAGTACTACCTACAAAAAAAACAGCAGGAGGATATTAAAGCATACATGGAATTTAATAATTCTTAACAGCATTCTGGAATTATTGTGCTCCAATAAATGCCTTCTTATTTTCTGTGGGACCCTAGCAACTAGATAAAATTTCAAAGTATAGAGCTGCAAAGCACAATGTTCATACATAAACCACAAAAAAAGGCTTTTGGAAAAGAATAGGGTATGATCTCTGCGTTAATCAAAATTATATTTTTTTTCAGGCATATTCCACATATGTCAATTATTCAAATGAACTGTTCTTCTCAACAAAATCTGATGGAGTCAATGAAAGTCTTGAACTCTCTAGGAATTTTTCCTGCTTCTTTCCAATTAACATGGAAGTCGTTCTATGGTTAACAGAAAGTTTTGTCAGGTAGGTTATATTCATATCAGGGTAGTGATACATTTCAGTTTTGTCAAAAATATAACTTCAGTGTATTGAACATGTTGCAAGGTGCAAAATGTGATAATTGCTTTAATTTGACATGCATTGTCAAATTGTCATACATTGCTGTAGTGTTGGCCAATAGCTAGAAGGACCCATGTGCCAGTGCTCATCCTGTGAAAATCTTTTTTAAGGAGGATATATTGGGGGCATTTTAAGTTAAGTTCACAGAAGTTTTGTCTAAAAATGTTTTGCTATTATAATTTGAATTATATTTATTATATACAGCTCTGCAAATATTACTGTTGGGGAAAATGCAACCTATTTGGCAAAGATGGGCTTCTTTAGAGATGCAGAATACACCAGGCTTTACCAGGCTCCATCCGTGTGGTCGAACACAGGATCCAAACTGTATATTGGCATCGTTATGGAAAAGCCCCAGTCATACATCTACGTGCCATACTTGAAATCCTGCTATGCTACACCTAGCGCTGAGATCTGGGATCCCATCAAAATTTATATTATCATAAACAAGTACAATCTTATTCTTCATATTTTTTTCTAATTTGTTACTGTAGGGTATTGTGTTTTTATCTTTCATTGAGTCTTAAAATACAAGTTATACAGTTAATTTGGGTTGAAAAAAGAGCAGTCTATCAAGTCCAACCTTTCACTATAGCCTTGGATATTGAGCTTTATAAGGTTGTTAAGGAGAACGATCTGATGTGATTCATGGTTCTGATGTCTATTTTTGCAGCTGTCTCAAACTCAATGAGTCAACCTATAGCATAACACAGAGTGAGCTGTTCTACCAAGGACTCATTTCTCTACCGATGTTTGAATACATTGCAAGTTATGACAAACTTTATATGCACTGTCAGATCCATTTGTGTAATACGATATCCGAAACATGCAATCCAGTAAGTAGTGAGATTTTATATATACCATTGTCAATACAGTTATGCTTACAAGATGTTATAATATATAAAGGGGATGCAAAATTGTACCAATCCGCGTTTATTTATAAGACCACTTCCACTTTAACCACATCAAGAAAAAAAAAAGATAATTTAAAGGAGACGTTCACCTTTTAATTAACTTTTAGTATGATGTAGAAAGTGATATTCTGAGACAATTTGCAATTGTTTTTCTTTTTTTATTATCTGTGGTTTTAAAGTTATTTAGCTTTTTATTCAGCAGCTCTCCAGTTTGCAATTTCTGCAATCCGGTTGCTAGGGTCCAAGCAACCATGCATTGATATGAATAAGAGACTGGAAAATAAATAGGAGAGGCCTAAATAGAAAGATGAGTAATATAATGTAGCCATAAAAAACAAATATGTAGCCTTACAGAGCATTTGCTATTAGATGAAGTTAGTGACCCGCATTTAAAAGCTGGAAACAGTCGGAAGAAGAAGACAAATATTTCAAAAACTAAAAAACTATATATAAAAAAAAAATAATGAAGGTCAAATAAAAATTCTCTTGGAATAAACCATTCTATAACATAATAAAAGTTAACTCAAAGGTGAACCACCCCTTTAATGGGAGCATGAAAGGGGACTCTTTACCCAATGAAATAAACCATATCCTCTTCTATCATGTTAATCAAGCAAATTCAACCTTAATGGCACTTAACAAATTAGTCAAAACCTGTTCTTTGGAATACCAGCATGCAGAAAGGTGCCACTTTGTGGAAGTTGTCATCAAGGCAAGCTTTCCGCTATATTAAAATCTTGTTTATGCACCAGGAGAGTGTACTGACAGTGAGAAGGGCGGGGTAAAATGAGTTGTGGAAGGGGAAATTCAGCTGAAGATTTTAAGTTTGTTAGATAGAGATATTAAAATAAAACATTTTGGTTTCATTTGAAAAGATATTTTAATAGCCAGAATGCTCTTGACCATAATTTAAATCTCCATACTAAAATCATTTAAGCATTAATTTAACCTGATACAATTGTTTTGCCTCTAGCAAGGATTAATTATATCCTATCTTGGGAATAAGTTAAAGGTACAGTTCTATTGTTACAGGTATAGTAAAAAAAAAAATAATCAAGTATTTGATTAAATTAGAGTCTATGGGGTATATATATCAAAGAGTGAAATTAGAAGTCACCACAGTCCTCTAGAGGGAAATTCCACCACTCTCCATTCATTTCTATGGGATTTTTAAGAGTATTTATCAATGGGTGAAAGTGAAAGTCCATCCATTGATAAATTCGCCTTTCAAAATCTCATAGAAGTGAATGGAGAGCGGCGGAATTTCACTATGCGGACTGTGGAGATCTCTAACTTCACTCTTTGATAAATCCCCTTTAAGGTATGGGATTTTGAAAGGCGTATTTATCAAAGGATGGACTTTCACTTTCACCCATTGATAAATACTCTTAAAAATCCCATAGAAATGAATGGAGAGTGGTGGCATTTTACTCTAGAGGACTGTGGCGATCTCTAACTTCACTCTTTGATAAATATACCCCTATGGGAGATGGGTATTAAAAGGGGCCAGAGACACAGAAATAAAAAGCCGTACATGTATGGAATTCCTTATCCACAAAGCCCAAAATTACGGGAACGCCATGTCCCATAGGGGTTTATTTATCAAAGAGTGAAGTCTGAGATCACCACAATCCACTAGAGTGAAATACCACTAACTCTCCATTCATTTCTATGGGATTTTGAAAGGAGTATTTATCAAAGAATGGACTTTCACTTTCACCCATTGATAAATACTCTTAAAAATCCCATAGAAATGAATGGAGAGTGGTGGAATTTCACTCTAGCGGACTGTGGCGATCTCTAACTCCACTCTTTGATAAGTATTCCCCTATGGGAGATGGCGTTCCCGTAATTTGGAGCTTTGTGGATAAGGAATCCCATACATGTTTGGCTTTTTATTTCTGGGTCTCTGGCCCCTTTTAATACATTCCCATGGTTGCTAAGATAATAGTTTGCTCATAATTAAAATACCGATGTCCTTCTGCAGAAATGTATTAAGTAATGAATTCTAAAATGTCATTTTCAGATGTGCAACAAAACCAGTGCTGTGGATGATGGAATGATTGCACAATATTTAACACTGGGTCCTGTAATTCTCAGAGGTAAAAATCTGTCTCTTTTTCTGCAGCAATAACATTTTTCCTTACATATCAAGGATAAAGTGAGTATTAAAAAGCGTAGTAGTACTGTATGCAGTAGATGTGCCAGATAAATTAAATCTATTCAGAGCTATATTATTTGTACATGATTCAAATAACCACAAACTTAAAAGACACCAACAACCTTCAAAATCGTTCGTACCGTAAAATCTTTTGCATTTCCGCGATCATTAAGAAATGAACATACCAATCCACTAACAATTTCACTGCGTTCTAAAATACATCGTCGTTTGGAGTCATTCAAGTTACACTGGGATACACTAGTTCTCTAAAACATATATTGTGATATTGTGTTGTGTGAAATATGTGTTTGTCATGGGTTTGTTGTGTGACATTGGGAAAGGGATAATACATAACGCTTCCCTCGGGATCTGCGCCACTTCATTAAGGTTTGGAAAAGAGAACATATCAAAATACATCAATGAAAACCATCTTTTAAAAGAAAAATCATCTTATAAAGTCTTCTGTTTGCGTGATATAAAAATATTCAATTATCTCATCACCAAGAAAAGTTTATAAATGCATGCTTTTGTGTGTGTTCTTGCAATGATCTCCAGGAACTTACTTTTTCCCTACTGTATTATGTATGCTTTTCCTTTGCTTCATCCTGTAATGGTAAGAATGTAATGAAGAGATCTACATTATATTAATCTAGCCCATTGGGTAATCTACAGATCAGCTTTATAGTAAAGCCGAGGAATACACAGATCTGGTAAGTAGAACTCTTTAGCAATGTTCTGAAGACCTCAAAAGTCCTACCTAATTATTCATTATCTTCCTCGCAATCTGCACCACTTCATTAAGGTTTGGAAAAGAGAACATATCAATTTACATCAATTAAAACCATCTTTAAAAAACTCATCTTATAAAGTATTCTGTCTGTGTGATATAAAAATGTTCAGATCATCTCATCACCAAGACAAGTTTATAAATGCATGCTTTTGTGCATGTTCTGCCAACTGGAAATGGTAAGTATGATCTCCAGGAACTTACTTTTTTCCCTACTGTATTATGTATGCTTGTCCTTTGCTTTATCCTGGAATGTTAAGAATCTAATGAAGAGATCTACATTATATTAATCCAGCCCAGGAATGCACAGATCTGGTAAGTAGAAGTCTTTAGCTATACTCTGAAGAAGAGCTCAAAAGTTCTACCAAAATATTCATTATCTTTTTCCTTAATTCCAGTGTGTATAGGATTTGTTGTACTGGATCAGGACACTATTTGATCTTGCTAGACATTGCAAACATATATTCCTTGAATAACATTCCCAAGGGGCTAAACAAGGAACCAATGAATTCCACGGACCAAAGCAAGCTATGCACTGTTTAACCTATTGCAGACTTATTTTGCTCACAGTTGAAAACCACTGTATTTTTTGTTTACAGGTGGGTATACATATCTGGTTGCAGTGAAACATACTATTAGCTTACATTATCTGTGATGAGATATTTACCTACAAATATCCACAGAGGATGTTTGAGATAGGCATTTACACTGTCTTGAATATATGTATACCTATGGACTCAGGTATGGACTGAGATTCAAAACAGGCCCTGGCATTTCTGGTACATAGAGGGCCAAACAGCCAGCCACTGCAGTCCCAATAAATAGGGACTGTCTATGGCATCTTACAGCAGCATTTTACAAATCCGAGCCTTTATGAACCATTTCAAATATGTGGCAATGCCTCAGTCTTGAAGCCACCTGCTCAGCTATAAAATGGAGAAACTGATAATGTGTAGAAAATGTGTTAAAGCACCTAGTATTGGTGAGTTCTTCTATATTTTTCTCTCCTGAGATGAGCTGTTTAGACCAACCAGGGAAATCTCACAGAGACTATCATTCCCTTAACTACCTTTTCCACATGCTCTACCACTTTGGGCTGATTTAAATAACAGGCAGAGCCCACTGGGGTCACTGCTCACTGACCTATCCACCAATAGTAAGAGTCAAATATAATACTCCAATGTTTAAAGGAGAAGGAAAGGTATTTTTACTTGCGGGGGCCCAAAAGTTAGGGTGTTAGGGTGTAGTGTCTGTTTCCAATGATTTTAGTGTATAGCATTGACAAGGCCTCGGCTGAATTGAGTTGGCTAGAGAACTACAGTAGCTAAGCAATGAGAGGCAGTTGGACAAGGGGGAAAGGACTCCCTATAAGGTTGTTTTGAAATTATATATATATATATATATATATATATATATATATATATATATATATACACACACACACAGGTATGGGATCTGTTATGCAGAAACCCATTATCCAGAAAGCCCCGAATTATGGGCTGTCTCCCTTAGACTACATTTTATTCAAATAATCCAAATTTTTAAAAAACATTTCCTTTTTCTCTGTAATATTAAAACAGTAGCTTGTACTAAGATATAATTAATCCTTTATTGGAAGCAAAACAATCCTGCTTGGTTTTTTTAACGTTTACATGATTTTCTAGTAGACTTAAAGGAAAACTATACCCCCAAAATGAATACTTAAGCAACAGATGGTTTATATCAAATTGAATGACATATTAAAGAATCTTACCAAACTGGAATATATATTTACATAAATATTGCCCTTTTACATCTCTTGCCTTGAACCACCATTTCGTGACTCTATCTGTGCTGCCTCAGAGATCACCTGACCAGAAATACTACAACACTAACTGTAACAGGAAGAAGTGAGGAAGCAAAAGGCAGAACTCTGTCTGTTAATTGGCTCATGTGACCTTACATGTGGTTTGTATGAGTGCACAGTGAATCTTACGATCTCAGGGGGCGGCCCTTATTTTTTAAAATGGCAATTTTCTATTTATGATCACCCAATGGCACATACTACTAAAAAAGTATATTATTATGATAATGGTTCATTTACATGAAGCAGGGTTTTACACATGAGCTGTTTTACTCAGTATCTTTTAATAGAGACCTACATTGTTTGGGGGGTATAGTTTTCCTTTAAGGTATGAAGAAGATCGAAATTACCTGGAAAACCTTGGGTCCTGAGCATTCTGGATAACAAGTCCCTTACCTGTACTGTTCGCTTTCCTACTTATAAAGCCAATATTTATGATTAGGATTTTTGGACTTGTATTTTGTTAATGCCTGATATTTGCCCAAATTTGCATGTCCAGCTTGCTATAATAGGAACCATTTCTTTACTTTTGTTAAATATACAGGTCTTGGAAAGTTATCTGCATTTGCTGAAGATGGAATATACAAAGTCAGAAGTGGAAGCGGAACTATTACTACAAGCATGGGTTGTGAGACCTTAAAACCCAGGAGTTCAGGAAACAAGAGACAACTCAAGTCACAGGAGAACATTAGAAAGAGGCCAAACTTACCTGTGGAAAGCAAAGACTAAAATTGGCAAAAATGTGTTAGAACATAATAAATAAGCTTTTACTTTGATTTCCACTAATAAATTCTTTTAAGGTTATTAAAACAAAACAGAATGTGAGAAGGCATTTGAGACAAAGTTAGCTGTAATAGTATCGCAGTTAAGGGGAAATGGAAAAGAGAAAATAATGATATATTCACCCTCAATACTTCCATTAGTCGACAACATTTTTACAAACATGTAGTGATAGTTAAAGACCTGTAGAACAGGTGGTATACCATAAACAATGTACCATGTACCCAACGTGAATTCTTATAAAAATGAGGGTTTTGCAGTTGCAGATAAAACAGCATCTAAAGCTGGCCATAGATGTACAGATTATGGCCTGTCAGTGGCAATCTTCTAACACAAAGAGCTGCACACACAAGCACCCAGCATTAATTAGACGACCCAATTCACTCAGGTGCTCCGTCACTGGCAACCAAAGTTTAGCTTCAATTTCGAGTAGGTTAGTGAATTGAGGCAACAGCAGTCAGCAGAATACCTGCTATATCTTTATTGTGCATCACACAACATGTTTCGGGCATCAAGGGCCCTTTTTCAAGTGTGAACAATATAAAATACAAACGTGCTTTAAAAGAAACATACAGGAAGTACCACCTCTCAATTAGTGATGTAATTCACAGTTAACCCTTACTCCTGTGATCCATTACTTTCAGTTACAAAATAACATTAATATCCAAATAAGCAATGTACATTGGAACGATGTGTATCAAATATAAATAGTCCAACATAGTCAAAATTCAAGTGATGTCGAATTCCATTTTAGTTCCATCGTGATAAAATCTGTAAATGGTAATGGTAATAATAAATATTGTTATCCTAAAAAGTGAAACGTGTAAAACATTCATTTATAGCTAAAAACATCTGAGGTAAAATACCTTCATTTAAAACCAAAGTTATACACTTAAAGGAACTGCTCGACAAGAGCCTACCCTAGGGTTACCTTGTTTCAGCTATCTAAATGGTTACTTTCTTTTTCCAAATTGTACATTTTTTTAAATCAAAGGTCTTACCCTTAGCCGATATTCGCAACATAGTATTCTAATCTGTAATCATTATCTGTAAAGAAAGAGATACAAACATCAAAACATTTTAGCTACAGGAAGGGGGATAGGCTCCAATAGTCATTCAAACCATTAGGAGTCAAGGTATTCATTCTTTTTATCCAGTATGCCTCCCGTTGTCCTAGGGACTTTCGCATATCTCCTCCCCTCTTAGCTTGTATTATCTTTTCCAGAATCAGCCATCTAAGTTGGCTCACATTATGGCCTAAACTGTGGAAATGTCTCGAGACTGGTGTATCTGTAGCAGTATTTTCCTTGAAGTTTCTGATATTATTTCTATGCTCCTTGATGCGTTCCTTAGCCATTCTAATAGTTTGCCCTATATATGCCATGCAGCAAGGGCATTTCAGCATATACACCACAAACTTTGTTTCGCAAGTGAAGAGGTTCCTTATCTTAATAGGGGTACCCTTAGTTGGATGATTTACTGTGCTGCCTTTTATCACTGACGAGCAGCACACGCAGCTGAGACATGGAAAAGTCCCTTTTTTTAAAGTTTTAATAGAGTTGGTGTCAATTTGCTTACAATCAGAAGGGCAAAGAATATCCCTCAATGATCTGCCTCTTTTGTAGCAGAACAGAGGGGGGTTTTTAAACAGGCCACCGTATTGTCTGTCCTGTCCCAAAATTGGCCAATATTGTTCTATAGTCTTTTCAACCAGGTTGCTTTGTTTACCATATTTTGTGACAAAAGGAACCCTTTCATTACTATTTTTTGTTCTCCTTTTTGTCTGCAAGAGTTCTTCTCGATCCAATTGTTTAACCCCTTCCATTAGTGGTATCAATCTTTTCTTTTTATAACCCCTATTGAGGAATTTATTAGTGATGGTCTGTATGGAGGAGAAGAACTGTGTATCATTTGACAATATACGCCTAGCTCTCAGTAGTTGTCCCTTCGGAATGGCATTAATAATCCGTGGGTTATGGAAACTATCATATGAAAGCAGTGTATTACGGTCTGTTGGTTTGGAAAACATTTGTGTCACAATTTGTTGGCCACAGAGTTTAATGTTAACATCAAGGAAATTAATTGTGGTCGCTGAAATCTCACTGGTGAATTTGATGGTAGGGTGCTTTTGGTTTACCTCATCGATCATACGATGGAACAAATCTTCAGTTCCATTCCAAAATAACAAGACATCATCCACATATCTCCAGTATTTTATAATATGACTGTTATACGGGCCTTTTAAGAATAACTTCTGCTCCAGGTTATGGACAAAAATATTCGCAAACGATGGGGCTACTGCAGCACCCATCGACGTCCCCTGGCGTTGCCAGTAGAATTGATCATTGAACCTGAAGTAGTTCTTTTGTAAGACCAAAGATAAACAGTCAATTAGAAAATATATCAATTGGTGTGGAAGATTAGTTTCAAGTAAACTTTCCTCAACACAATCGATTCCTTCTTTTTGTGGGATCGAGGTATATAGACTTTGTATGTCTATGCTACAAATAAAGATATCCCCTTGTGTTAATACTGTGTTTTGTAATTTCTGTAAGAGATCAGTTGTATCTCTTAAACAGGTAGAGATACTGGCCACAATTTTCTGTAAATATACATCAATGAACTTTGACAATGGTTCTAGAACCGAGCCAATGCCCGATATTATTGGCCGGCCAGGTGGATTTTTTAACCCTTTATGCACTTTTGGGAGGAGATATAGAACAGGAGTACGTGGATGTTCTGTTTTTAGGAAATCATACTCTTTTTGGGTGATAGTCCCATTTAGTTTAGCCTCACTTGTAAAGGTTTCTATTTCTTTTTTAATCTCAAACACAGGGTCATATCCTATTTGTTCATAGTGTTCACATACGCTCAATTGTCTGTGGGCTTCCTCCATATAATCCTGCTTATCCATGATTACTATTGCCCCCCCCTTATCCGCTTGTTTAATAATTAACCCCTCGTTCTTTTGAAGGGAATGTAGGGCATTTTTTTCCGACAATGTTAGATTATATTTAACTTTTTTACAAACAGTGTCCCAATTTTTTGACACTTCATGTATAACCACATTGGTAAATGTATCAATAGAACCATTTTCAATCACTGGTATAAAATTACTAGGTTTTCTAAGGCTGGTAGATGTCTGCTTCTTATCACATTCTGGTCTACCCAAAAAATGCATTTTAAGTTTCAATCCTCTTATGTATTTCAAAAAATCAATTTCCCAGTCCACAAAATCATTAGCATAGTAAGGTACAAACCCCAGTCCTTTGTTAAGAACAGACCGTTCCGCTCCTGTAAGGGTATGGGAAGACAAATTAATACATAAGTCATTCACCTCCTGTCCTTCCGTTTTCTCTGTGGGTAATCCTCGCGTGGTATCGGGGCTCTCGGATTCTTGTACTGGCGTTGTGATGATCGCATCTCCTCTGAGTCCCGCTCTTGAAAAAACTGCTGCGAGGTGGAGGAGGAACTAGCCTCATCACTGCTAGTCGAAGCACCCCTCCATACTCCATGCATTTGGGGCTGGCGATATCGTGGCCTCCATTGCTGTATTGGCTGTCGGCTCCTATAGTAACCTCTGTAGCGCGAGCGAGTATAGCCCACATCCGCGCCATATTCTTCTCTCCTATCCGGCATCTCGTCATGTCCCCCACGTGTTTCCCATCGTGCACCGCGGACCTCCCGACGTGTTCCTCTTTCCTCTCGCCAGGTATAGACGCGATCCATTAGGTAGTCATTAGTATCTCTTTCGAATTTAGACGCCTTTTTTGCGGCAATGTTGTCTCGTAATCTATGTAACTGGTCTGTATGTTGCGCCAAGGCTTTTGTAACGAAATCCTCTCCTTTCTCCTTCACGAACCTCTCACGTAAGTTTGCAATTTCAGTCCTGGTATCACTGATTTGCACAGTAAGGTTGTCAACCGTAAGCAGCATAAGATCTAAACTGCATTTATTGCAGATGGCATGCCATTGTTGCATAAACCCTTGATCCACTGTGCCCAGGTTTGGTGTAATGTCCAATCGCAGACCCCTGGGTATCCTTTTGGATTTAATATACTGGGCTAACGTGCTGGCATGTAAAGAGGTGCTCAGTTCCTTCTTTTGAAGATTCAGAATATGCCTGGAGAGGTCAACATCTGTTGTTTTAATGTCCGTGTTGAGGTTTATTTCCTCAACTCGTCCCAAAATACGATCAATATCCTTCTCATCATACGTCAAGGTGGCAGTATGGTGTCCATTGTCTGGGGTGGATTCCACCGACATGTTAAAGGATCAGCAAAGTGTGGGCTTAGACGGATAACTTGTAACACAAAGAGCTGCACACACAAGCACCCAGCATTAATTAGACGACCCAATTCACTCAGGTGCTCCGTCACTGGCAACCAAAGTTTAGCTTCAATTTCGAGTAGGTTAGTGAATTGAGGCAACAGCAGTCAGCAGAATACCTGCTATATCTTTATTGTGCATCACACAACATGTTTCGGGCATCAAGGGCCCTTTTTCAAGTGTGAACAATATAAAATACAAACGTGCTTTAAAAGAAACATACAGGAAGTACCACCTCTCAATTAGTGATGTAATTCACAGTTAACCCTTACTCCTGTGATCCATTACTTTCAGTTACAAAATAACATTAATATCCAAATAAGCAATGTACATTGGAACGATGTGTATCAAATATAAATAGTCCAACATAGTCAAAATTCAAGTGATGTCGAATTCCATTTTAGTTCCATCGTGATAAAATCTGTAAATGGTAATGGTAATAATAAATATTGTTATCCTAAAAAGTGAAACGTGTAAAACATTAATTTATAGCTAAAAACATCTGAGGTAAAATACCTTCATTTAAAACCAAAGTTATACACTTAAAGGAACTGCTCGACAAGAGCCTACCCTAGGGTTACCTTGTTTCAGCTATCTAAATGGTTACTTTCTTTTTCCAAATTGTACATTTTTTTAAATCAAAGGTCTTACCCTTAGCCGATATTCGCAACATAGTATTCTAATCTGTAATCATTATCTGTAAAGAAAGAGATACAAACATCAAAACATTTTAGCTACAGGAAGGGGGATAGGCTCCAATAGTCATTCAAACCATTAGGAGTCAAGGTATTCATTCTTTTTATCCAGTATGCCTCCCGTTGTCCTAGGGACTTTCGCATATCTCCTCCCCTCTTAGCTTGTATTATCTTTTCCAGAATCAGCCATCTAAGTTGGCTCACATTATGGCCTAAACTGTGGAAATGTCTCGAGACTGGTGTATCTGTAGCAGTATTTTCCTTGAAGTTTCTGATATTATTTCTATGCTCCTTGATGCGTTCCTTAGCCATTCTAATAGTTTGCCCTATATATGCCATGCCGCAAGGGCATTTCAGCATATACACCACAAACTTTGTTTCGCAAGTGAAGAGGTTCCTTATCTTAATAGGGGTACCCTTAGTTGGATGATTTACTGTGCTGCCTTTTATCACTGACGAGCAGCACACGCAGCTGAGACATGGAAAAGTCCCTTTTTTTAAAGTTTTAATAGAGTTGGTGTCAATTTGCTTACAATCAGAAGGGCAAAGAATATCCCTCAATGATCTGCCTCTTTTGTAGCAGAACAGAGGGGGGTTTTTAAACAGGCCACCGTATTGTCTGTCCTGTCCCAAAATTGGCCAATATTGTTTTATAGTCTTTTCAACCAGGTTGCTTTGTTTACCATATTTTGTGACAAAAGGAACCCTTTCATTACTATTTTTTGTTCTCCTTTTTGTCTGCAAGAGTTCTTCTCGATCCAATTGTTTAACCCCTTCCATTAGTGGTATCAATCTTTTCTTTTTATAACCCCTATTGAGGAATTTATTAGTGATGGTCTGTATGGAGGAGATTTCCTAAAAACAGAACATCCACGTACTCCTGTTCTATATCTCCTCCCAAAAGTGCATAAAGGGTTAAAAAATCCACCTGGCCGGCCAATAATATCGGGCATTGGCTCGGTTCTAGAACCATTGTCAAAGTTCATTGATGTATATTTACAGAAAATTGTGGCCAGTATCTCTACCTGTTTAAGAGATACAACTGATCTCTTACAGAAATTACAAAACACAGTATTAACACAAGGGGATATCTTTATTTGTAGCATAGACATACAAAGTCTATATACCTCGATCCCACAAAAAGAAGGAATCGATTGTGTTGAGGAAAGTTTACTTGAAACTAATCTTCCACACCAATTGATATATTTTCTAATTGACTGTTTATCTTTGGTCTTACAAAAGAACTACTTCAGGTTCAATGATCAATTCTACTGGCAACGCCAGGGGACGTCGATGGGTGCTGCAGTAGCCCCATCGTTTGCGAATATTTTTGTCCATAACCTGGAGCAGAAGTTATTCTTAAAAGGCCCGTATAACAGTCATATTATAAAATACTGGAGATATGTGGATGATGTCTTGTTATTTTGGAATGGAACTGAAGATTTGTTCCATCGTATGATCGATGAGGTAAACCAAAAGCACCCTACCATCAAATTCACCAGTGAGATTTCAGCGACCACAATTAATTTCCTTGATGTTAACATTAAACTCTGTGGCCAACAAATTGTGACACAAATGTTTTCCAAACCAACAGACCGTAATACACTGCTTTCATATGATAGTTTCCATAACCCACGGATTATTAATGCCATTCCGAAGGGACAACTACTGAGAGCTAGGCGTATATCGTCAAATGATACACAGTTCTTCTCCTCCATACAGACCATCACTAATAAATTCCTCAATAGGGGTTATAAAAAGAAAAGATTGATACCACTAATGGAAGGGGTTAAACAATTGGATCGAGAAGAACTCTTGCAGACAAAAAGGAGAACAAAAAATAGTAATGAAAGGGTTCCTTTTGTCACAAAATATGGTAAACAAAGCAACCTGGTTGAAAAGACTATAAAACAATATTGGCCAATTTTGGGACAGGACAGACAATACGGTGGCCTGTTTAAAAACCCCCCTCTGTTCTGCTACAAAAGAGGCAGATCATTGAGGGATATTCTTTGCCCTTCTGATTGTAAGCAAATTGACACCAACTCTATTAAAACTTTAAAAAAAGGGACTTTTCCATGTCTCAGCTGCGTGTGCTGCTCGTCAGTGATAAAAGGCAGCACAGTAAATCATCCAACTGAGGGTACCCCTATTAAGATAAGGAACCTCTTCACTTGCGAAACAAAGTTTGTGGTGTATATGCTGAAATGCCCTTGCGGCATGGCATATATAGGGCAAACTATTAGAATGGCTAAGGAACGCATCAAGGAGCATAGAAATAATATCAGAAACTTCAAGGAAAATACTGCTACAGATACACCAGTCTCGAGACATTTCCACAGTTTAGGCCATAATGTGAGCCAACTTAGATGGCTGATTCTGGAAAAGATAATACAAGCTAAGAGGGGAGGAGATATGCGAAAGTCCCTAGGACAACGGGAGGCATACTGGATAAAAAGAATGAATACCTTGACTCCTAATGGTTTGAATGACTATTGGAGCCTATCCCCCTTCCTTTAGCTAAAATGTTTTGATGTTTGTATCTCTTTCTTTACAGATAATGATTACAGATTAGAATACTATGTTGCGAATATCGGCTAAGGGTAAGACCTTTGATTTAAAAAAATGTACAATTTGGAAAAAGAAAGTAACCATTTAGATAGCTGAAACAAGGTAACCCTAGGGTAGGCTCTTGTCGAGCAGTTCCTTTAAGTGTATAACTTTGGTTTTAAATGAAGGTATTTTACCTCAGATGTTTTTAGCTATAAATTAATGTTTTACACGTTTCACTTTTTAGGATAACAATATTTATTATTACCATTACCATTTACAGATTTTATCACGATGGAACTAAAATGGAATTCGACATCACTTGAATTTTGACTATGTTGGACTATTTATATTTGATACACATCGTTCCAATGTACATTGCTTATTTGGATATTAATGTTATTTTGTAACTGAAAGTAATGGATCACAGGAGTAAGGGTTAACTGTGAATTACATCACTAATTGAGAGGTGGTACTTCCTGTATGTTTCTTTTAAAGCACGTTTGTATTTTATATTGTTCACACTTGAAAAAGGGCCCTTGATGCCCGAAACATGTTGTGTGATGCACAATAAAGATATAGCAGGTATTCTGCTGACTGCTGTTGCCTCAATTCACTAACCTACTCGAAATTGAAGCTAAACTTTGGTTGCCAGTGACGGAGCACCTGAGTGAATTGGGTCGTCTAATTAATGCTGGGTGCTTGTGTGTGCAGCTCTTTGTGTTACAAGTTATCCGTCTAAGCCCACACTTTGCTGATCCTTTAACATGTCGGTGGAATCCACCCCAGACAATGGACACCATACTGCCACCTTGACGTATGATGAGAAGGATATTGATCGTATTTTGGGACGAGTTGAGGAAATAAACCTCAACACGGACATTAAAACAACAGATGTTGACCTCTCCAGGCATATTCTGAATCTTCAAAAGAAGGAACTGAGCACCTCTTTACATGCCAGCACGTTAGCCCAGTATATTAAATCCAAAAGGATACCCAGGGGTCTGCGATTGGACATTACACCAAACCTGGGCACAGTGGATCAAGGGTTTATGCAACAATGGCATGCCATCTGCAATAAATGCAGTTTAGATCTTATGCTGCTTACGGTTGACAACCTTACTGTGCAAATCAGTGATACCAGGACTGAAATTGCAAACTTACGTGAGAGGTTCGTGAAGGAGAAAGGAGAGGATTTCGTTACAAAAGCCTTGGCGCAACATACAGACCAGTTACATAGATTACGAGACAACATTGCCGCAAAAAAGGCGTCTAAATTCGAAAGAGATACTAATGACTACCTAATGGATCGCGTCTATACCTGGCGAGAGGAAAGAGGAACACGTCGGGAGGTCCGCGGTGCACGATGGGAAACACGTGGGGGACATGACGAGATGCCGGATAGGAGAGAAGAATATGGCGCGGATGTGGGCTATACTCGCTCGCGCTACAGAGGTTACTATAGGAGCCGACAGCCAATACAGCAATGGAGGCCACGATATCGCCAGCCCCAAATGCATGGAGTATGGAGGGGTGCTTCGACTAGCAGTGATGAGGCTAGTTCCTCCTCCACCTCGCAGCAGTTTTTTCAAGAGCGGGACTCAGAGGAGATGCGATCATCACAACGCCAGTACAAGAATCCGAGAGCCCCGATACCACGCGAGGATTACCCACAGAGAAAACGGAAGGACAGGAGGTGAATGACTTATGTATTAATTTGTCTTCCCATACCCTTACAGGAGCGGAACGGTCTGTTCTTAACAAAGGACTGGGGTTTGTACCTTACTATGCTAATGATTTTGTGGACTGGGAAATTGATTTTTTGAAATACATAAGAGGATTGAAACTTAAAATGCATTTTTTGGGTAGACCAGAATGTGATAAGAAGCAGACATCTACCAGCCTTAGAAAACCTAGTAATTTTATACCAGTGATTGAAAATGGTTCTATTGATACATTTACCAATGTGGTTATACATGAAGTGTCAAAAAATTGGGACACTGTTTGTAAAAAAGTTAAATATAATCTAACATTGTCGGAAAAAAATGCCCTACATTCCCTTCAAAAGAACGAGGGGTTAATTATTAAACAAGCGGATAAGGGGGGGGCAATAGTAATCATGGATAAGCAGGATTATATGGAGGAAGCCCACAGACAATTGAGCGTATGTGAACACTATGAACAAATAGGATATGACCCTGTGTTTGAGATTAAAAAAGAAATAGAAACCTTTACAAGTGAGGCTAAACTAAATGGGACTATCACCCAAAAAGAGTATGATTTCCTAAAAACAGAACATCCACGTACTCCTGTTCTATATCTCCTCCCAAAAGTGCATAAAGGGTTAAAAAATCCACCTGGCCGGCCAATAATATCGGGCATTGGCTCGGTTCTAGAACCATTGTCAAAGTTCATTGATGTATATTTACAGAAAATTGTGGCCAGTATCTCTACCTGTTTAAGAGATACAACTGATCTCTTACAGAAATTACAAAACACAGTATTAACACAAGGGGATATCTTTATTTGTAGCATAGACATACAAAGTCTATATACCTCGATCCCACAAAAAGAAGGAATCGATTGTGTTGAGGAAAGTTTACTTGAAACTAATCTTCCACACCAATTGATATATTTTCTAATTGACTGTTTATCTTTGGTCTTACAAAAGAACTACTTCAGGTTCAATGATCAATTCTACTGGCAACGCCAGGGGACGTCGATGGGTGCTGCAGTAGCCCCATCGTTTGCGAATATTTTTGTCCATAACCTGGAGCAGAAGTTATTCTTAAAAGGCCCGTATAACAGTCATATTATAAAATACTGGAGATATGTGGATGATGTCTTGTTATTTTGGAATGGAACTGAAGATTTGTTCCATCGTATGATCGATGAGGTAAACCAAAAGCACCCTACCATCAAATTCACCAGTGAGATTTCAGCGACCACAATTAATTTCCTTGATGTTAACATTAAACTCTGTGGCCAACAAATTGTGACACAAATGTTTTCCAAACCAACAGACCGTAATACACTGCTTTCATATGATAGTTTCCATAACCCACGGATTATTAATGCCATTCCGAAGGGACAACTACTGAGAGCTAGGCGTATATTGTCAAATGATACACAGTTCTTCTCCTCCATACAGACCATCACTAATAAATTCCTCAATAGGGGTTATAAAAAGAAAAGATTGATACCACTAATGGAAGGGGTTAAACAATTGGATCGAGAAGAACTCTTGCAGACAAAAAGGAGAACAAAAAATAGTAATGAAAGGGTTCCTTTTGTCACAAAATATGGTAAACAAAGCAACCTGGTTGAAAAGACTATAGAACAATATTGGCCAATTTTGGGACAGGACAGACAATACGGTGGCCTGTTTAAAAACCCCCCTCTGTTCTGCTACAAAAGAGGCAGATCATTGAGGGATATTCTTTGCCCTTCTGATTGTAAGCAAATTGACACCAACTCTATTAAAACTTTAAAAAAAGGGACTTTTCCATGTCTCAGCTGCGTGTGCTGCTCGTCAGTGATAAAAGGCAGCACAGTAAATCATCCAACTAAGGGTACCCCTATTAAGATAAGGAACCTCTTCACTTGCGAAACAAAGTTTGTGGTGTATATGCTGAAATGCCCTTGCTGCATGGCATATATAGGGCAAACTATTAGAATGGCTAAGGAACGCATCAAGGAGCATAGAAATAATATCAGAAACTTCAAGGAAAATACTGCTACAGATACACCAGTCTCGAGACATTTCCACAGTTTAGGCCATAATGTGAGCCAACTTAGATGGCTGATTCTGGAAAAGATAATACAAGCTAAGAGGGGAGGAGATATGCGAAAGTCCCTAGGACAACGGGAGGCATACTGGATAAAAAGAATGAATACCTTGACTCCTAATGGTTTGAATGACTATTGGAGCCTATCCCCCTTCCTGTAGCTAAAATGTTTTGATGTTTGTATCTCTTTCTTTACAGATAATGATTACAGATTAGAATACTATGTTGCGAATATCGGCTAAGGGTAAGACCTTTGATTTAAAAAAATGTACAATTTGGAAAAAGAAAGTAACCATTTAGATAGCTGAAACAAGGTAACCCTAGGGTAGGCTCTTGTCGAGCAGTTCCTTTAAGTGTATAACTTTGGTTTTAAATGAAGGTATTTTACCTCAGATGTTTTTAGCTATAAATGAATGTTTTACACGTTTCACTTTTTAGGATAACAATATTTATTATTACCATTACCATTTACAGATTTTATCACGATGGAACTAAAATGGAATTCGACATCACTTGAATTTTGACTATGTTGGACTATTTATATTTGATACACATCGTTCCAATGTACATTGCTTATTTGGATATTAATGTTATTTTGTAACTGAAAGTAATGGATCACAGGAGTAAGGGTTAACTGTGAATTACATCACTAATTGAGAGGTGGTACTTCCTGTATGTTTCTTTTAAAGCACGTTTGTATTTTATATTGTTCACACTTGAAAAAGGGCCCTTGATGCCCGAAACATGTTGTGTGATGCACAATAAAGATATAGCAGGTATTCTGCTGACTGCTGTTGCCTCAATTCACTAACCTACTCGAAATTAGTGGCAATCTTCTGACCTCCAACTAACCATTAGGGATGTAGCGAACTGTTCGCCGGCGAACTAGTTCGCGCGAACTTCGACTGTTCGCGTCCGCCGAATGTTCGCGAACGTCGCGCGACGTTCGCCAATACGAGTTCGCGTTCGATTCGAACAAAAATCGTTCGACCATTCGACCATTCGATTCCTTCGACCGCTAAAATCGAAGGATTTTCGTTCGAATCGAACGATCGAAGCCATTCGATCGAATGAAATCATTCGATCGAATGGCTTCGATCGTTCGATTCGAACAAAAATCCTTCGATCGAACGATTAAAATCCTTCGATCGTTCGAATCGAACGATTTTGCGGATGTTCGAAGTTCGCGAACTGTTCGCGAACTGTTCGCATTTTTGCCGGTGTTCGCGAACGGCGTTCGCGAACACATAAACGGCAGTTCGCTACATCCCTACTAACCATTCAAATTAGGGATGCACCGAATCCAGGATTCGGTTCGGGATTCGGCCAGGATTCGGCCTTTCTCTGCAGGATTCGGATTCAGCATATGCATATAGGATTCGGTTCGGTATTCGGCCGAATCTTTCACAAAGGATTCGGGGGTTCGGCCAAATCCAAAATAGTGGATTCGGTGCATCCCTAATTTAAATTAATATAAAGTAGTAAAGAGAACAAATCACACAATGCTCAGGCCATTAAGTGACGGTCAGCAATTGTTCAAATGTGATGTCTGACAAATACAGTCTCCCATTGATATCATCAGACAGGCAATACATGCAGAGATCTTATTGTTAGCTGATATAAATTTTTTAACCTGACTGTTCGACTGAACGACCGATCACCACGGTCTGAAAATCGTATGAAACTTAGTTTTATACGATAGTATCTTTGCATCTATGGCCAACTTTACACTGACCTCCCACATAAGCAGATTCCTAAAGGAAACTAGGGACAGATTGTCATGCTCTGGAATTTAGGGGGTCATGCAATAAGTGGAATTAAAGGGGATCAATTGCGAAGATTTCAATTAAATAGAAGCTTTATCGCTAATTCAAAATGTGTTTTGTTTATGAAATAATCAGGTTTCTCTTCACTCTGCCCCTCTGAGCAAGCGGCCTCTCTTCATGCAGTAGGTGGAGTCTGTTTTTGATTGACAGATAGGTCTAAAAGCTTGATCTTTTAAAATAGCCTTATTAAAAATAGTTGATTATTTGAGTTAGCTCTAAAAACATTTGCTAATAATAGACATATAAGACATACGGTCAATCAAAATCCGAGCCAGACCTCAGAATGACAAGTAGCTGATGGTGAGGTTTTGAAGAGAAACATGATTACTTTTGAAAAGAGAAACAAACCCAGATTCAGGTCATCGCAGTTCACGCAGCCATCTTCTTCTCTTCGGTAATCTTCAGGAATAGAGCGGCATATCGGCTCATGCACAGTTGGAACAATTTTCTGTTTCACTACAACTGCACATGCGCCGAAAGTCATGAAAATTGCCAAAGCGCCAGAAGAAGACCCAAAGATTACTGAAGCAGCTGAAGATGGCGCCCGTGAACTCCGCTGGACAGAATTTGCACCGAGGGGTAAGTAAAGAGTTAGGGGCATTTAGCAAAGGTACCACCTAGGCTGGGGGAGGGGAGCAGGGAGGGGGGTCTATGTAGGGTAGGGGGGTAGGGGATTTAGTAGCAAGGGTTTGGTTCTCCTATAAACAGTACTGAAATTTTCGTTGATTATATTTAGGTAAGTAAGTGTTTTAGTTCAGTGAGATGAAGGTAATATTACATTTTCATTTTCACAATAGATCCCTTTAATGGGGTTGTTCACCTTTACATTACCTTCTAGAATGACGTAGAGACAATTTGCAATTGTTTTTATTTTTTATTATTTGTAGTTTTTGAGTTATTTAGCTTTTTATTCAGCAGCTCTCCAGTTTGTTATTTCAGTAATCTGGTTGCTAGAATCCAAATTACCCTAGCAAACATGCATTAATTTGAATAAGAGACTGGAATATGAATAGGAGAGGGACTGAATAGAAAGATGAGTGATAAAAAGTATCTTACAGATCATTTGTATTTTAGATGGGGTCATTGACCCCTAGGGATGGGCGAACTTTTTCGCCTTGTTTTCATGCAGAAATGCCGCCCATAGACTTGTATGGTGGCGTGTGTCAAAAAAAAAAGATGCGCGTTAAAACAATTTGGCCGTGCGACTTTAATGGGTGTCAGCGACATTTCGCCGGCGGCAAAATTTTTGACGAAACGGGACAAATTCACCCATCCCTGGTGACCCCTATTTGAATGCTGGAAAGAGGCAAAAGATCAAGGTAAATAACTCAAAAGCTATGAAATATAAATAATGAAGACTAATTGCAAAGTTGCTAGGAATCGGACATTACAAAACATACAAAAAGTTACCGGAAATGTGACCCACCCCTTTAAGTTTGCTACTTGTCCAGTAACTCATAGCAACCAATCAGCAGGTAGAATTTACCAGTTAGCTGTTTGAAAACAATCTGATTGGTTGCTATAGGTTACTAGATGTGGGTAAATATTTGCCCCTTTAACACAATAAAACAAATGTCTACTTATTTTCCTGTATGACATAGGCCTTAGTGAATGTTGTGGGTGAATGATAATTTCAAGGAGAAGATTTGGTAGGACTTCACAGAGACGCAAATGCTAATGTATGTATATGTATATGTATGTGTATTCCTTCCATTTAATCTTGCCTGTGAAATATTTTCATAACACTAGAGCAGGGATCCCCAAACTTTTGAACCCATGAGCAACATTCAGAAGTAAAAGTAGTTGGGGAGCAACACTAGTGTAAATCATGTTCCTAAGGTGCCAAATAAGTGTTGTGATTGGTCATTTAGTAGCCCCTATGTGGATTATCAACCTACATTGAAGCTCTGTTTGGCAATGCACCTGGTTTTTATACAACTGGACTTACTTAGCAAGTCTAGTTGTTTATTTTTGAATTACTTTTATTAGATATACAACCAAAACTTGCCTCCAAGCCTGGAATTCAAAAATAAGCACCTGCTTTGAGGCCACTGGGAGCAACATCCAAGGGGTTGGGGAGCAACATGTTGCTCACGAGATACTGGTTGGGGATCACTGCACTAGAGGGTGCAGGTGTTCAGGTTTTGATGGTTATAAGTCAGAATTTCATATGTAGCCGTCACTAAGCTGACAATAATAATAATACATGGATCGGATAAACCGTTAGTTGTAGAACAGGCAGACTCACAAAATGATGCTCCGGAGTAAAGTCATTAAAGCAAAAATATATAAGAAGTTAAGTTAATAGACTCGGGCCTATGCTTTTTTTTTAAAGGGCTGGTATAGCCCAAAACGTTGCTTGATTTGTGGCACGAATAAACCTCTTCTTTTCACCTAGTGCTGATGAAACATTTTGTTTGGTTGATGCTTTCTTTTATAATTATCCACTCCTCTAGCTGTGTGTACAATCCTTATCTATATATGTATATATATATATATATATATATATATATATATATATATATATATATATATATATATATATATATATATATATATATATATATATATATAGTCCCATCGAAGGATCACACTCTCAGGTAGAAGTACAACAAGTTTATTTCAGCAAAAAACGACTGATGTTTCGTCTAGCTCTCTAGCCTTTATCAAAGTTCGATGGGACTAGATTTATGCTTTGGATTCTTTGCACCCAGGCATTATTGACCCAATACACGAGTTGTGCTGGCACCACACTGGTGGTATATCCATAATATACAAAAATATATTTAAAAATATATTTAATATAATTACTGCCATCTCTATCACAACTTGGAATAAATAATTCCTGGACAAGCGCTTCCCTTTGTGATGCGGTGTCTCATTATTTTATATGCACATAATACATGTTCTGATGTTTCAGTCCTCTTTAGGACTTTTTTCAAGGATAATGTGCATTGCGCAAATGAGCTTTAAATAGTTTAAACTGAAATGATGTCATAGTGCTAGCAAATTACAACCACTATGCACTGTGTTCAAAAGTTATATAGAGTTCAACAGACTGTGTGACCAATAGGTGTCTCCCTTCTGTCAAGTTAAAATCTATTCTTAAAAAACTCCATATGTGGTTCATGCTGCAAAATACTATATACAAAAAAACAATGTTACAATATATCTAAAAATCAACTTCCTTTTTAGCGTCTACTAAATATGTTACTCTCTATAAACATGTTACTTTTCAAATTGGATGATTCGTTAAGACTTTGAAAGACATTGAAACCCCAGCAAATTACAGTGTGAAGTACATTTTTTGAATGTCACCATATATAGAAATGAGTTACAGACATGTATATAATCTTAGCCCACTGACAGGAATACACTGCTACACTATAAAAGCCAACATCCAAGGCATCTACTTTACCAAAATCCCAAATGCTCCGAATAATTCACATTGATAGTGAAACTGAGAAAAGAGGTGAGAATTGCAATTAATGGGTAAGAAATTTTTGGATAGGGGCTATCCCCCAAGTTGATCCAGAATGTCATTGTATGGGCAGAATTGGTGGATCGGAAGCGGGTGTTGAGAGAGATCAAAAATAGGAAGTCTATGGGGCCCATTTACTTAGCTCGAGTGAAGGAATAGAGGAAAAAAACTTTGAATTTTGAATGTTTTTTTTGGCTACTTCGACCATAGAATGGGTGACTTCGACCTTTGACTTCGAATCGAAGGATTCGAACTAAAAATCGTTTGACTATTCGACCATTCGATAGTCGAAGTACTGTCTCTTTAAGAAAAAACTTCGACCCCCTAGTTCGCCACCTAAAAGCTACCAAAGTCAATGTTAGCCTATGGGGAAGGTCCCCATAGGCTTTGCTAGCTTTTTTGGGTCGAACAAAAATCGTTCGATCGATGGATTTAAATCCTTCGAATCGAATGATTCGAAGGATCTAATTGTTCGATCAAACGAATAGCGGTAAATCCTTCGACTACGATATTTGAAGTAGAAGGATTTAACTTCGACAGTTGAATATCGAGGGTTAATTAACCCTTGATATTCGACCTTAAGTAAATTTGCCCCTATGTGTAAGAAGATCAAGATGTGTATTATGCCAGCCAGTATGGTCCCAATAGTGAAAAAGTAATGTGAAAAAAAGTTATGTGAAAAATAAAGGCTTTTCTTTTAGTCGGAGTGCTGCCCATTTGAATCCCTAACAAATATCGTATACGTGTGGAAGGACACGTGGGAAAAGTGCACCCGTGAACAAAGTTGCAGACAAGTGAGTGCGACCTAAATTGAACCCAATAGTGAAAAAGTAAAGCAAACTATTCTTGATTAGGGATGCACCGAATCCAGGATTTGGTTCGGGATTCGGCCAGGATTCGGCCTTTTTCAGCAGGATTCGGATTCGGCCGAATCCTTCTGCCTGGCCGAACCAAATCCGAATCCTAATTTGCATATGCATATGGGGAGGGAAATCATGTGACTTTTTGTCAGAAAACAAGGAAGTAAAAAATGTTTTCCCTAATTTGCATATGCAAATTAGGGTTTGGATTCGGTTCGGTATTCGGCCGAATCTTTCACAAAGGATTCGGGGGTTCGGCCGAATCCAAAAAAGTGGATTCGGTGCATCCCTATTCTTGATCATTGGGAAGTAATTGGTACTGATGAGCAATTGGTGGCAAAGATCCCTAAGAGACCAAAGTCAGCTATTCCTGAGCAAAGAATCTGAAAGAACTAGAGGAACATTTCTTGAGTCCACGTCCAGGGGTCTGGGTTGTGTGATGCCTGGTAGCCTTATTTTGTGTAGCCAATCCATTTATATTCATGGATGTTATGTCTGGGCTATCTTCCATGCAGGCACCCTGCTAAAGGTCAAAGCTACTGACCACAAATATATCTTTCAAATAAAACCTTATGTGTTGAGCTCACAAAATATAGTCTGTTCCTTCCTGTCACAGAAAATGATCATATAGAACTTACACTCAGTAAGAGTCAGAGAACACAGAGAACAGCAAGATAATGTTCATGTAAAACTCTTCCCGTGATGCGGAGGACACAACCTGCAGAGAAAATGATATTCATACAAAGTGCGGACTCTTTAGCAGTATCACGGCATCTTCCAGGACACGATTTTCTTTAATTTTATAAGGTACAGAACCTTCTGTTGTAGTACGATAAATAATTGAGTTCCTCTGCCAGTACTTCCATTAAAGCATACAAGGCTAAATTGCATTTTAACCAACAGTGTGAACATTATATGAAATTACTAATATTCTGGGACATTTAGGAGCATAACTACCCCTTTCAGGAAGTGAACTTGCTGCAAATTACTAGCATTACGCAAAAAAGAAAAAAGGAGGATTCTCTCCATTCCATGATTCAGACAACATAATGCCACTTGAAGAGGGATTTGGAACAGAGTATGGCAAGATCAACCTTGATAAGGGTCTTAAATATGATTTATGGTGGGGTACAAATACGGGAAACTGCCCTGCAATGTGCAGAATGTGAGGCAGCAGGTGTAGAAGGGCAAGAAGCCAATAGCAGAGCATAACAATGACAGCCACACTTTGGGGGTTATTTACTAAACTTCAAATACATCTGGTCTGGATTTTTGGGGGTAAAAACTTGAATTTGTCGAGATTTATACCCTGATGATGTAAAAACCTGAATTTGAAAATCCGCCATCTCAGACCTGTCGAGGTCCCATAAGTCAGTGGAAGAGGCACCTATCTCATTTTGAAGTTTTTGTGGTCTGTGCTAGGTTTAGCCCGAAACCCCAACTTTTTCAGGGTTTTGGGGCAAAAACTAAAAGAAATCAAGCAATTCTGGGTTTGGCTCGATTTTTTCAATTTCTTATGTGATCCAATTAATAATAATAATAATAATAAATAATGTTAAGTCAAGCATGAGATGTTGGTTGTGGCTTTTTTTTTTAAATAAAATATGAGATAAATTCAGATTTTAGTAAATAACCCCCTCTGTATCAGTATTGCTTAGCCTGCAGTTGTTGAACCCAAGCAGGAAAAAACCATTATCCAGAAAACTCTGTAATTCTGAATGCCTTTCTCCCATAGACTCCATTTTATCCAAATAAAACAATTTTTTCTCTGTAATAATAAAACAGTAGCTTGTACTTGATCCAAATTAAGATATAATTAATCCTTATTGGAAGCAAAACCAGCTTATTGGGTTTTGTTTATTTAAACCTTCATAAATGACAGAAAGATCCATTATCTGGAAAACCAAGCATTCTTAATAACAGGTCCCATACCTGTACAGTCGTAGTCAAAGGTCGAAAGTAGCCAATTTGATGGTCGAAGTAGCAAAAAAAATACTTCGAAATTCAAAGTATTTTTCCTTCTAATCCTTCACTCGAGCTAAGTAAATGTGCCCTGTAGATGCTCCTATTTAGGGATGTAGCGAACTGTTCACCGGCGAAGTAGTTTGCGCGAACTTCGACTGTTCGCGTCCGCCGCAAGTTTGCGAACGTCGCGCGACGTTCGCCAATAGGCGTTCGCGTCAAAATCGTTCGACCATTCGACCATTCGATCGCTAAAATTGAACGATTTTCGTTCGAATCGAACGATCGAAGCCATTGGATTGAATGAAATCATTCGATCCAATGGCTTCGATCGTTCGATTCGAACGGAAATCGTTCGATCGAACGATTAAAATCCTTCGATCGTTCGAATCGAACGATTTTCGGATGTTCGAAGTTCGCGAACTGTTCGCGAACTGTTCGCTTTTTTTGCCGGTGTTCGCGAACGGCGTTCGCGAACACATACTCAGCAGTTCGCTACATCCCTACTCCTATTCACTGAAAATTGAATTAGGTGATTTCTGTAGGAACACAATGTCACCATGTTCTTTTTGGATCTTCTCTATTTGCAGTTTTGTGTGTGCATATGTAGTAGAGTGATAAGCCAAACTTAGAAGCAACAACCCAGCCTTTTATTCTACTAAGCATGTAAGAAGGTGATTGGGTTTGTGTGCTGAAAATGTGTATATTGTATGAGAAAGTGTATATTGTATGTGTTAAGTGAATGTTGAATGCTGTGAAATGTTGAAGTGATTGAAAATGCTTAGTTATTTGAAGCTGTAATGTGCAAAAATCACCACAAGGTGGCAGTGGTGTCAAGCAAGTGAATCTTGGAGGTTTCATGAGGTTACCAAGAGAAAAGCACATGTACAAATGTAAGAACAGCACATGCACAGTAAATGTTAAAGGGATGGTTAATTGAGTAAGGTATATAAAGGGAAAACACATTCAGGGGTGGTTGATGGATGCACCTGGAAGTAGATGGTGGTAAGGCTACAAGTGCAAGTACTATTTACTTAAGATAGTGAGTTGAACACTAGAATGGGTAGCCAAGACCCCGACGAGGAGTTAGCGACTTAGGAGCCAAGGCTTTGCCAGTGAGGGCAGGAGTGTTAGGGGGACACGGACATCCTGAAGGAGGGGCGAAGAAAAATCCTAGTAGGCCAGAGAGCATAGGACGTATGCCAGACTGGTAGGACCAGAAGGTGAAAGAAAAGTCCTACCCTGAAAGGTCAGTGGTGCACTGGTGAGGTGTCAGGCCGACTGGTGTTGAGTGACCCTGGAAAGGGATGTTCCTGTGTCTCCTATGACTCTGTGTCAGGGGTTCACTATTCGAAGAGGTAACTGCTCTGCAAGAAAGGGAGTAATTGTCACATTGTGAATGTGTTTGGACTGTACAAAACTTGAATGGATGTTGCTGAAGTGTTCCAATAAATATTCTACGTTTTATTACCATCGGTGTCGATTCCCATCCTTTGAGTAAAGACTGGTTTCTATGTTGACAGCAGAGCATTAACCCTTTACCCCCCTTACATAAATGTGCACTGGCCTGAAGTAGAAGAAATGATCTAAGAAGCGGACGATGATGCTGTGGTGCTCCTACAGACGTACCCGGGTAGCTGCAGTTTTCAGTAAACAGGTACACTGGAACTGGGTATCAGGTAAGTGAGTATAATCACTGGAGGGTGCTTAACATTTGATACTTGCCTCCTGCTGCTCGTTCTTCATGAATACAGAGCTTCTAAACCAAGCATCACTTTATTCATGAAATACACCGAGGCCTCCTTGCTGCATTCTGGAGCACAGAGACCTGGGGACCCATTCAGAAAAGTGCAGGACAGGAGAAAGTTTGCCATTTTCTGTAAAGGTATGGGATCTATTATCCGGAAACCCTTTATCCAGGAAGCTCCAACTTACTGAAAGGCTGTCTCCCATACACACATTTTTAAAAGGGATTTTCTTTTTCTCTGTGATAATAAAACAGTAGCTTGTACTTGACTTACATAATTTTCTACTAGACTTAATGTATGAAGATCAAAATTATGGAAAGTTCCCTTATTTGGAAAACCCCAGGTCCCAAGCATTCTGGATAACAGGTCCCATACCTGTACAATGCACCCTGCTCTGTACTTGACAAAAGAGCCCTAAAGTGTAAAAATGAAACTTAATCAGTTGGGTGAGTCCTGGCACAGCTATTATGAAAATAATAGAATCAGAATTTTTTTTCCTGTACACACACTTTGTTATTTTGGCCCATGGTGGCCATTAGACAAGACCTCTACTTACTTATTTTTCTTTTTGTAAGGGAATTAGAATATAGCAAGTGGACAACAATGGAATCTAAAGTAAGTCTGAAACAGCCAAAAAAAATCTTTATAGAAGCTAGGGAATTTAAACCAAAGGGGAATACCCTCTTAATATTTCCACCAGTCAAATAAAAATGGAAAATATGAAATGAAGATACTGTGACCATCTAAACAGAACAGGAGGATACAGCTTGGCTGCAAATGAGGTCAGGCTGTATGAAAGTGGTACAATAAACTCTACAGATTCGAGGAAATTAATTTTTGGCATCGTCTCAGCAAGTAAAAGGAGATTTAATTCTGTAAATAAATATTTTTATTGTTGTCAGCCTCAGTCTTTTTTTTTTTTCTATGCTTAATGTTCCCTTTTATGTAGCATGCTAAAATTCCAAATCTTTCCTCTCCGTGCAATACATCTGCTGTTTTCATGGGGAAACACAGCCGTTATAATGTTTTATACCAATATTTCTAACTCAAGATAACCCACTGTAACTTGCCTCTTTATATGAGAATGTGTTTTAATATGAAAACAAAGCCCAGCTAGAAGCTGGAAGCTTATCCTACAAGAGTATCTCTGACTGATATATGGGGAGTCGTTTACAACAGTGAGCTCAGTGCAATTTTGGGTGGACGTTGCCAAGTTTTATTCACCTGCATTGCAGCATTTTCTCCCATAATTCCAGCTTAATTGCAGATGCTAGGTGTCGATGTACCAGATGCAATTGCAGTCCATGGGGAAAATTTACCAAAAGAGCAAAGCACATTTTTTAGTGAAAATTCACCGAAATGATAATTCGCAGGGGCATTGCCAATTTACTAAAAGGGGAATAAGACATTTCACTAGCGAAAAAGCGCAGCCCTAGACAGTGTCGGACTGGCTCCGCACGACACTGGGAAAAAACCCGGTGGGCCCCGACCCACATGGGCCCCCACCGGGCCAGACCCCCTCTCCTGTTGCTCGTTTGTTGTTTTTTTTAAAAAAAGGATCTTCGCAATGTGCAGCTCAGTGTGGTGGCGCATAGCACCGCACACAGTAGGGGGATGGGGGCATGTAGGGGGGCCCTGTACTGCAGTCCCAGTGGGCCCTGGGCCCCCCAGTCCGACTCTGGCACTAGAGAAGTTTTGCACTTTTTTGCCAGATTAATTTTTGCTCAGGAGAATGATCGTTAATCTGGAAATTTATCAACTTTTCAAATGTTACCCTTTTTGCCAAAGTCTGTTTCACCAGGTTCTGGTTGAATTGATAAGATGAACCTACATTCTCAACATTATTATGTCAGTGACATCATATCCTGTTTTCCAAAAAAGTCATAAAAAAAGACAAAACGCCAGAATTTTTTCATATATTAATGTGGGGTTCTATTTACAAGTTGCAACTGTTAAACATATGTTATTTACACTTTGTTAACCATTTGAAGCTCATGCCACATTTGTTTTAGGGTGGGCTCATGTCTTGGACAAAAGAAGATCTCTATTGGTTTTTTTTTTTTAATTAGAGGCCACTTCCAGCAATTTCACCAACATCACTAATAAATACATACATATGCCATTTATGTACCTGCCACATTAAATCTAACGAAGTTTCGAACGGAAAAAAATACCGCTAGAAAAAATCGGCTGGTGAATTTTCACTGGAGAAGTATGCGAGCGTTCATTTGCCAAGATGATTTTGATAAATAAGCGTATTAGTCATGAAATAACATCTGATGTAGTTGCACGAAGTATGGTGGAGCATTCCTAAGCGAAAATTCACATGTAAGTAAATATGCCCCTATGTGTTAAAACACACGCCATTGTGTGTGTGTTTCAATGCGAGTTTGACGCACCTGACACGCTCACATCTCTGGTTCTTTGAATGCAGTGGGAAGAATGCTGGGAAATGTGTTCTGTAACCACCAACTCTTCTTCTGCTGAACCTGGATACTGATAAATCATTTAATTTGCCTGGTGTTGCATGTTTCATTGGCTGAGAAAACTGTGCTGCAAAGACCTAAGATGAAACAAGGTCCATATTACTAAGAATATCTATTGTTGCAGTCAACTTCCTAAACACCGCAGTAAAAAAGAGCTGATATGACAGGTACCCTATGTAATATCTGAATCTGTTCTTGAACATCCAGAATCCTGTATGGAGAAAAATTGAAAAACCTGTGCAATATGTCAATCGTCTTTTGGCTTCTTGTTTCTTCAAACTTCCCGGGGCACACGCATGTGCTGTAGAACCAAATAGCCAACTTTTTCTTTAAAGTTCGGCTTTTCGCATTACTGTGCATGCGCAGCTGCAAGAAAAAGGAAAAAGCCAGAAGACGTTCGCTCTGTAGTGCTCACTGGAAGAATCCTGAGCCGGTGCTGTTTTCTTCTGATAAGAGCACCGGTTTTAGGTAAGTATATGCGATCACTTGGGGGTGCCTAACTTTTGGAACCCCAAGTTAAAAGACCGTTCCTTCTCCTTTAATGAATGCCATTTCTTTCACATGATCACGGTGTCCATCTCTGCAAGACTGCAGCTGTGGGGGCACTTTCTAAATGAAACTTACTTGGCCAGAGTTTGCAACTACAGTGAAACATTTATCACGTATTTCATAGGATTTCTCCCCCCATTAAAATAAATGTTGCTAAAGGCTCAAGTGATCAATCGTCACTGCATTATGGAGTCCTTCTCAAAGCTAGTGTTACTGTTGGCATCAACACCTGTGTTGCAAATGTTTGGTTGCAGTTCCGCATCTGTATTCAAATATGTATATATTAGTAACCTGCCAGCCAGATGGGATTACCGTACCTTTATGTTAGTAACTTTTAATAACTAATTTCAGAACTTGGTTTTCCAGTTTGCTCCAACAAGACTCATCCCCTAAACCGTTTTATCAGCTGCACTGACGCACCATTTGGCTGCCTGATTGTCTTTACCTTTCACAACTCTAGTTCTGTTTTTGTGTTATCGGCATGTATAAAGAAATGCTGCAGGTTTTGTCGCTCCTTTTGATTGAGCAGAGACCTTTGCCGACCCCTCCATGAATACAACACTGCTGGCCTTGCTGCCCATCACTTGATTATGTATTAACTTATCCTTGACACAATGGAGCTTTTTCTCACTGCTCTTTTCACTTTTTCTTATTCTATTCAGAATCATTTTGCCAGTGATGTCTGACAGTTCTAATGAGATCGGGAGCAGTTATGATATTTCTGAGTTCAAACCTGCAATAGAAGAGCAACTGATTGCAGTCAGTAAACAGAACTACTGGAGTTACTAAAAGTGCCAATTTTCGCTGCGGCGGATAATGTTTCCTCTCAAGTACATTTGCTTTGTGGGTTAAGTGTGGGTTTTTATGATATAAAACAGGTTCGGCAGTTTCAGTATCTTGGAAAGAAACTGGAGCCGTCAGGATATTATTTCTTGAGTATATCGCTATGATTCCAGGTAATAGCTAACACGGCCATTTCCCACAAAAAAAGATGAAATAATACCCAACATTCTAAAAAGTATCAGGATCTGAACAAAAATGTTGCTTCACTGCATTGTCAGGGAATACAGTACATGCACTTTGGAGTGAGGAAAGTATATTCAGATTAAACGCCATCAATTTTTGTTCCCAATTGCAATTTTTTTCTTGATAACTAGCTTATTTATGGAAAATCTCACCAGGTTTTAGCAGCTGATTTTTTTCATTCACATTTTAGAAATATTTTTTTGATAAATGTTTGGAAAAAGCATTCTTGAATTCTAATAAATAGGTCCCTCAGTGTCCATTATTTTCAGCTACAAGGGTAATGGAATGAGGGGTACAGGTCCAGACTGGTAATATGTAGATGCCATGAGCTGTGATATTGGGCTTGAGAGAGGCTGTTTGGGCCTTTGTGTACTTGAAATTCCTGGGTCTGTTATGAATCTCAGTGTGAACCTGATAGTAAATGAGTATGGGAAAAGCCAGACGGTGCCTAGCAGAGTCACAGAGCAGAGATTACATTGGGTATACAGAACACAAAATGTAAAGTGAATGACAGGGTTTGGGATAAAGACCCAGTGGAGATACAGAACAGAGCAGAGAATGGATATACAGAACATAGAATGTATAATGAATGACAGGGTATGGGGTACAATAGCCAGAAAGAGCTAATAGAGATGCAGAACAGAGGTTAGGATTGGTATACAGAATACAGAATGGCATCTAATTAATTCTCTGTTACGTATACCCAATGTATTCTCTTTTCTGTGCTATACAGAACTCTTTCTTGGCTATTGTACCCTATAACTTGTCATTCACTATACATTCTGTGTTCTGTATACCCTGTCTGATCTCTGTTCTGTGCCTCTACTCTCTGCATTAAACAAGATAATTAAGATAATGAGAGAAGTTTTGTTAAGCTGAACTTGACTCTGTCTGTATACTTGTGCTGCTCTGCTCGTGGGGGTGAGCTCTGCCTGGCTTGGGTTCCCATGCAAGGGAATAACTTTGCAGCAAAATGCCTTTTCCCTACAAAAGAACTATCTTCTTATATCAAACATCTTAGTATTTTTTGGTTTTTGGTTTATGATCCTTGTGCCGCCTTACATCAAGACTAGGCAATTAACATTTTCCAATAAAGAACTACAACAGTCATTTACAGGGGTTCTTCAACCTTTAGGTTAACTTATATAATATGATGTAGAGAGTAATATTCTAAGACAATCTGCAATCCGTTCTTATTTTTTATTATTTGTGGTTTTGAGTTATTTCGCTTTTTATTCAGCAGCTCTACAATATTAGCAATATGGTTGCTAGGGTCTAAATTACCCTAGCAGCCATGCGCTGATTTGAATAAGAGACAGGAATATAAATAGGCGAGGGCCTGAATAGAAGTATGAATAATAAAAAGTAGCAATAAAAATTAATTTGAAGCCTTCCAGAGCATTTGTTTTTTAGATGGGGTCAGTGACCCCCTTTTGAAAGTTGGAAAGAGTCAGAAGAAGAAGGCAAATCATTCAAAGCTATAAAAAAATAAATAATAAAGACCAATGTAAATATTGCTTACAATTGACCATTCTATAATAAACTAAAAGTTAACTTAAAAGCGAACCACCCCTTTAAATCACAGCCATTATACTTGTAGATTTCATTATCAACAAACGTGTAACAAGAATTCCAGTTAAACTCTAATATCTTCGTGCAATTTACCGGAAAAGCAGAGTGTAAAATAAACTCAGCGACCTGTGGAACATGAAGGCTGATTTTGTATGCGCCTCACAATGGCTCATACGTTTAACCCACCAAGTAGCTGCAGCTCGCACTTTGATTAATACTTTTCAAGCTGCTAAATTCTCCAGCAACACTATTAGTCTGTTCTGTGATATTGCACAGCATGTTGATTGATTAAATGAACTCGTTCCCCTTTCACTCTGCAGAGATTTCTTTGCCTATTTGGAAGCTGGCAAAAAAATAAATATCTCTATTGATTTGCTAGTCATTGCTCCGGGGCTTTATCTGCAAAAGCATTATTCTTTATGACTTTCAATAATTCTGCTGAGCGCAGAGAACCTCTTGCCATTTTGCTGAGTGTTTAGTGATTCTGTACATTTTTCATATCCATATAGTCACCTTGTAGTCGCCTTAGAAATGGCAAGAGTTCAGTTTGCTTAGCAAAAGATATAGGGCCTCGGTGCGGTGATAAAATAAGAAGCTAGTTATACCAGACTATGGAGGAAACTCACTAACAGGCGAAAATTCGCCAGCGACGGCTTCGCCACACTTCGCCAGGCGCAACTTTGCAGAGCCAATGCTAATTCACTAAGTTGCGAAGTTTCCTTCTCGGCCTCGAACGCTTGCGAAGTTGGGCTAGCGTTACTACGCCAGGCATAACGAAGTTGCGCTAGCGTTACATAATTTGCATACAGCGGGAAGTTACATTTCAATGGACATATATGTTGCAGCAAGATCGATATGGGAACAGTCTAAAGGAAACATTTATACTGTCACCCCTTTTCCATACAAAATCCAGATCCGATTTCCACCCTTGATTTTTAATTGTTTTTAGTGGTTTTAATAATTAATTCCCTCTCTATTAATGAATTTTTAGTAGATGAAATAAAAGTTACTTTTTATGATGTCTCTTTAATTAGTCCAAGCCGCAGGTTCAAGCACATTCCCATGTTCACAACCAAGCACTATGCACTTTAAATATCTAAGTCACCATGAACTGTTTATAAATGCACTATATTTAATTTTGTTTTGATAATCACAGAAGGTATGATTGCAATGAGCACAACATGAACACAATAATTTATTTATTTATTTCAATACAAAGTTGATCGCCTCAGGCAGGTAGACACATTGTTTAACACAAGGGTAATTTAGGATTGTGTGACGTCATATACTCCACTTTCTGTCTCTCCTTTGAGCACCAAACCAAATATGTTGCAGCAAATACAGTACACTACAAAAACCCAGGGAACCTAAACAAAAGAAAATAGAATTGTTATATTGTCTTATAGTTCACAGTATAGTTTAGGTGCCATATGTAACAAAATGTAGGGGGGAAGGAGGGTACCCAAAAAATAAATTACGATCTTTTTCAGCCTATCACACTGTAAAACGAAAAGACGCCAGCGTTTTTTTTGGGATAGGAAAAAATTTCAACATTTTTTGGACCAAGTCCTATCTACTCTATTGCACTTTGCCTGGTCTGAGGTGGCGAAGGCAAGTCAAGCGATAGAGGTAACATTCAGTAAAATGAAAAACTTAGTGAATTTGCATAGTAATGCATTAGAGTGCGAAGTTACGCCAGAGTCTATCTCTGCCAGATAGATATGTTACTGGTCCTTTAATGTATTGTTCTGCTGTACAGTGCTGCGTACATAAGTAGCGCTGTATAAATAAAAATATACATACATATTTACTGTTCATTGAAATCTAACCAATCACCTCTAGTGTTGTGTATGCCTCTATAATATGGGCCTCATGTTTGTTGTCTGTTACATCTATTAAAGGGTAACTGAGGCTTTGAGAGTGTATGGGTTCTGTGCTAGTGTAATGTGCCAGTTAGCAATCTGTTTAGCTTTAAATGTAAGTAATTTGGGTTTCATTGTCATTTATTCTTCGTACGTCCTTGAGATGCTCTTCTCATTCTTTTTGTTCAAGCCAGTTATGTGCAGTGGAAGGATTTCCTTATTTTATTTTCCAGTGGGTAAATTGCTGTGTCATGTTACTGCCATTCTGCATATTTATATGTATATTATCCTGAACCTTTAACAGCCCTAATTATGGTTACAGATTGATCAAGCTCATGCTTTTCAGCTCCTGCTCCGTGACTGATTGATTAGCTACGGTTTCTCTCCTTTATTCTAATTATGTGGCTACAAACAGGGACATATTGCCTTCGCACAAAGAAAATGACAATGACATGAGCAATTACATAAAGTTTGCTTGCGCAAGTCATTCTGAGTATGACACAGACATCTACTGACATCATAAGGTTATTTAATGCAATATACATTTTAGTAATTTTATATCATTTTCCAGGAATTCTATTAACTGCATATTTGGGCAGTTTAGAGAAGCATCATGTCAATTGTATAATAGTCTAATCCTTTGTAATAGGACCAACTAGTTTCACCAATTAGTAGAATCAATCTCCTTCGCATGTATAAAAAAAATGTGAATGGTTCAATGTATGTTTGGCTTTCTGTTGCAGAATAAGGAAAGTACAGGTGTGGGATCAGTTATCCGGAAAGCCGGTATCCAGAATGCTCCGAATTACGGGATGGCCGTCTCTCATAGACTCCATTGTAATCAAATAATAACAATATTTAAACATGTAGCTTGTACTTGATCCCAACTAAGATATAATTAATTCTTATTGGAAGCAAAACCAGCCTATTGGGTTTATTTAATGTTTGAATAATTTGTTTAGTAGACTTAAAGGAAAACTATACCCCTAAAATGAACACTTAAGCAACAGTTTATATCATATTAAGTGGCATATTAAAGAATCTCATCAAACTGGAATATATATTTAAGTAAATATTGCCCTTTTACACCTTTTGCCTTGAGCCACCATTTCGTGATGGTCTGTGTGCTGCCTCAGAGATCACCTGACCAGAAATACTTCAACATTAACTGTAACAGGAAGAAGGGTGGAAGCAAAAGACACAACTGTCTGTTAATTGGCTCATGTGACCTAACAAGTATGGTTTGTTGGTATGTTTGTGTGCACAGTGAATAGTACGATCCCAGGGGGCGGCCCTAGTTTTTTAAAATGGCAATTTTCTATTTATGATTACCCAATGGCACATACTACTAGAAAAGTATATTATTATGAAAATGGTTTATTTACATGAAGCAGGGTTTTACGTATGAGCTGTTTTATGCAATATCTTTTTATAGAGACCTACATTGTTTGGGGGTATAGTTTTCCTTTCAGTTATGGAGATGCAAAATACAGAAATCTCCTTATCTGGAAAACACCAAGTCCAAGTCCTGGCCATTCTGGATAACAAGTCCCATACCTGTACCTCCAAGGTGGCAAAACATTCTTAGTAGTGATGGGCGAAACGCATTGAAGTCAATGGGCGTCAAAATAATTTTGGCTTTCGTCAATTTCGACGCCAGCGATAATTTTTTATGAGTGCCTATTTTGTCCCCATGCATTAAAGTCAATGGATGTCTGAGAATTTTTATGCACAACAATTTTTATGCGTGCCACTTTTCTGATGCGCGCCACAATTTTTTTTGACACAGTGGATTATTCACCTGTGAATTTTCACCACAGTTTTGCAAATTTATTGCTGGGTGCGAAACACAGAATTTATTCGCCCATCGCTAATTCTTAGCAGTTACACTTGCAAGAAAATGGATATTAAAGGGGTCATTCTCTTTTCAATTAACTTTTAGTATGTTGTAAACATTGATATTCTGAAACAATTTGCAACTGGTCTTCATTTTTTTATGTTTCTTTTTGTTCAGTTAGCTTTCCAGATTTTTTACAGCTCTCCAGTTTGGCATTTCAGCAGCTTTCTGGTTGCTAAGGCCCAAATTAACAGGCAGTGGTTTGAACAAGAAACAGGAATATGAATAGGAGAGACCCTGCACAGAAAGATAACTAATAAAAAGTAACAATAAACTTATAGGCTCACTTATAGCAATATTTTCTGGTTGCCGGGGTCAGTGACCCCCTCCCATTTGCAAATTGGAAAGAGACAGAAGAGGAAGGCAAATAATTAAAAACCTATTAAAAAAATAACCAATTACAAAGTTTCTAAGAATAGGGCATTCTGTAACATACTAAAAATTAACTTAAAGGTAAACCAACCCTTTGAAATCTATGATCATTTGTTGCATTATCAGCTGGGCAATTCTGACATAGACACATCCACACAACATACTGTAAGTGACATGACTTCTCTTCAAGTGTAGGAGAGCTCTGCTCTGTTCAGAGGGAAGTAGACCCAGAAATACCGTCCCCCTTAATGGGAATCAGCTCTAGATACAGGCAGAATACGAAAATATTTTTTGCTTCCAGAATACAAGGTTTATTCTAGAGCCTGATGCAATGTATGCAAACACAATTACACAGAACAATATTAAATGCTAGGGCAACATAAATATCAATGTGTGCATGAAAGAAAAGGCAGGTATCATACATTGAGTACAAGGAACTTTTCAGCTTTCCTATATAAGGGTTCAATTGTAATAGAGCAGGCGCACATTGCCCTAAAATTGTGGCTTTTAGAACTCTGATTGGGTGCTCCAAAGGGAATTGTGCCATTTGTGCTACCAAATGCAGGCAGCATTATAGACATAGAGAGGCACACATTTTTGCATTCAGGGACCACAAACAAATGCACCCTTTGCATTCCTTGGCAATTTGGACTTGTTTTTTGCACCTTGCCCCCTTATTTATTAACAAGGTCTTTTGCTTTGCAAAATAAATTATAGCTAAATTGCGTGTATTAGCAGGCAAATGCTCTAAGCTCTCATGAGCAATGTTTCAACAGCACAATCAGGGTGAAAAAGAGAAAGGATGAATAACACATAGAGAAGATTGACACATTATGCAAGTGGCAGCTGTTAAACGTTATCTGGCCCCAAAACTGTTCCAGGAAGTGACATAAAAGGCAAATGTTATAATGACAGACCATTCCACAAGGCACAAAATAAATTGGTACGGTTGTGCGTACATAGGACGGTAATCTTTTCCTAATTGATTTTGTGTGGTTGGAACAGTATCTTTGTTAGATTACTGCAGTGTCTTTTGGAACACCCACGTTTGCTTGGAAAAAAAAACAAATTTTCTTAGAAATACAGTTCTCTCCTTCTAGTAAATTCTACTGTTTCATGAATGGCTGTGAATGTGCTGGTCTTGTAGCAAAAATTGCAATGCTTGGCATAAAGAAATGTAAGGGATCCCTGTTCTTTACACCTGTCAATGAGCAGGCGGAAACGATAGGACCCACATGTGCTAACATTTCAGCTCATGTAAATCATGTGTACTTGTTTTGTGTTTATGCTCACCATCACATTTTTGTAACAGATTTACTGACTGTTCAAATTTTTTAGCCAACTTATTGCTTGAATGTAAGTGGGTTAAGTTATGCTGGAAGTCTGGGGGAAACCCACTGTGTTTTATGCTTTACATACACAATATCTTTTATTATGGTGTTCCTGGCATTTGTCATTTTAGGATTTGTTGCAGCAACTGCACAACTGACTGACTTATGTAAACAGGGACTGTACTCATACAGCACATCTATAGATTCCAGAAATCCTTTCTTCCATTTTTTTCTGTTTAAAGGGAAACTATTGCGATAATGAAAATGTAATATAAGCTTTATCATACTGAAATACGTTTTCTAAATATAATCAATTAAAAATTCTGAACTGTTTCTGAAATATTCAAGTTGGTCTTCACTATCCCCCTCCCAGCATCTGTCTCTCTTCATGCAGGAGTTGGGAGTCTGATTGTGAATGACAGTTGAATTCAATATATCTTTTAGGGGGGCTCCTTTTACCTAGAAAATGTATTAGAGCTCACTCTATTAAAATCACCAGACATCATGTCTCTCTACATGCAGGAGTTGTGCCAAAGTCAGTTATTTTGTTAGATTTTGTTTGTACTTAGTGATGGGCGAATTTGCGCCGTTTCGCTGAAAAATTGAAACGGTGAAAAATTCACGAAATGGCGCCGGTGTCTCGTTTTTGACGCCGTCCAAAAAATGTCTGTTTCACAAATGTAGTCGTCGGTGGCGAATCGCGCAATTTCGTGTCTGGCGAATAAATTCGTCCATCACTATTTGTACTGGAATCCGAAGTTGAATGAGCTCTAATTTATCTGCCCCCCTATAAGATATATTGGATCTAACTGTCGATGAATATCTGAAACCCAACTGCTGCATGAAGAGAGAATGAAGAGAGACAGATGCTGAGATAGGGACAGTGAAGATGCATTTGATTATTTCAGAAGCAATACATAACTTAACTACAGCAGCTTTGTTACTTCAAGAGACACATAAAGATATCAGAATTAAATGATGAGTACATTCGGTTGCATAAGATATTAAACACCAGTAGGCTCATTTATTGTTTCCTGCAGTTGGCTCCATGTATTAAAATGTATTTGCTTCTAAAGCTGCTGTTTTCAGAACTACTGACACAGGGGAACCCTGAAGCTACCGCCACCTCATAAGTTCTCATAGCGGCCAGTGTGGGCAATAAAATAATATACGGCTTCAAGAACTAGGTGACAGTCTTCTAGAATTAGAGTGTGCCAAGGAAGAAGGCTATTTGCCAGGGCTCACATATTTAGATTCAGCCAGCGGCACTAACCCTATAGTAGAAAAACTAGCACACAACCTACAAGATAGGTGGATCAATTTTGGAGTGAAATACAAAGAGGATAATGGAATTGCCTTTCCTCCCTTCTCTGTGTTTTCCAGGTCTGTCCGACAACAAGCAAAAATCAGATGTGATCCCAGTTTCTCCTTTGCTATAAGCAGTCAGCAGTCATGACTGAAAAAGCCACATAGACCATCCAGTAAGAACTCTGTGTTTACACACAAAACAAGTGTACCTTCAGAAGTGACAGACTGTCAAAATAACCACAAGGTAACCACTAGGGAAAGCCCTGACAGGCAATGCCCAATTCATCATAAGCCCCACCCTCTAAAGAATTGCAAAAGGTTTAGGAGTAAACCTATTGAAGAGCGGATCTCCTTTCTCAAACAGAATGGCATCTGTTTAAAGTGCTGTGAATCCACTGAGCACTGTAATAATATTACCTGTGCGGCGGGGTCGCCCGCTGCGCCATCGGCGGGGACGCCCACCGCGTGGTTCTGTGGCGCCGGATCCAGCGCCATCTTGATTTCTAGGGCGCGCGCGGCGCGCCTGCGCGCCTCTTAAGGGTACAGTCTCGCTGGCGTGATTACTTGAAATTTGAATTTTAACACTCAGTCCTGTTATAGATAAAGAAGTTGAGAATAGGTGGACGCTTGTCTCTTGCAGATTTGACAGATGAAGAGAAGCAGCCTATTATTATACCTCATGATCATCACATTGCTACACTGATTGTAAGATACCACCACAATCAAGTGGTTCATCAAGGGCGTCACATAACAGAAGGTGCAGTCAGAGGTGCAGGTTTCTGGATCCTTGGTGGCAAGCGCCTGGTATCTGCAATCATCCACAAATGTGTTACCTGTCGCAAGCTATGGGGAAAATTGGAAAGTCAAAAGATGTCCGATTTACCAGAAGATAGGATTAAGCCTGAACCTCCATTTACTAATGTGGGTATCAATGTTTTTGGGCCTTAGTCAGTTGTAACCCACCGCACCAGAGGAGGTAGTGTTGACAGCAAGCGTTGGGCAGTTCTTTTTACTTGTCTGTCTACAAGAGCTTTTCATCAACGCTTTAAGAAGGTTCTTTTCCATTCGTGGCCCAGCAAAGTTACTCCGTTCTGAAAGAGGAACGAACTTCGTACTTCGTAGGAGATTGCAAAGAACTGAATATTTGTACAGATGATACTGAATTGCAAGATCATCTTCGAGACAGAGAATGCACATGGATCTTTAATCCTCCACACTCATCTCACATGGGTGGTGTTTGGGAGGGAATGATTGGTGTAACTAGGAGTGTTTTGGAAGCAATGTTACTCCAAGTTAAACCTGCCCGTTTGACTCATGAGACTTTTAATATTTTTTTGTGTGGGGGGGTGGACCTGTGGGGTGGGCGGACCTGTAGGTAGGGCTTGCAGTGGGCGCAGCCCAGGGGGCCCAGGAAATGTTGTCGTATGGGGCCCTGTGATTTCTGATGGCGGTCCTGCTGGCGGCGCTAGGACTTGGTGGGAAATGCATGTTAACAGGCAGGCATTGTGGTGTAGAAGATATGAGGGCTCATTTACATCCACAAGTGCATTTGAGGCCCACACAATTTCCCCGCAAGGTACTTGTGTCAAAATGCACTTCTTGCACTTCCATATATTCCAAGCCGCTCAGTCCTTCCTGTCTTCTGAATCAAGTGTTACTGCACCTATTGAAGCAGGGGAACCCTGGAGCTACTGCCACCTACTGACCAGGTGGAAGCTCCAGGGTCTTCTTTGTGCCCAGTGTGAATAGGCACAGCACACTTGTTCCTAAAAAAATGGGTGCAGATTTCACTCGCACGCTGATCACCAGAAATATTGCCAGTCTTATTTACATGTGATTGCAGTAGGTGTGTCAAGGATAGGTAGGGGCACTGTGGAGGCTGAGCTTGGAAGGGTGAGACCTTCAGGTAGGAGCTGTTGCACATGGTAAAGAGCCAGATCAGGAAATCAGAGCTGCGGGCAAACCACAGTGCTCAGAAAGGCCAATGCTCAGGCACTGAAGGTGAGGAGGGCTGGCCTTATATAGGGCAGGGTCAGCCCTGATTGACTGACCCCAACCTACCAATAAGGATGCTGGGGTGAAATGGCTAAACTTGAGACCCAGCAGAAGAGCAAGTGAGAATTTGCTGGCTTCTCTCCTGGACCAATGGTTAGGGAAAGCAGCCAGGAGATCTTAGGTTCAAATCCCACCAGAGTCTTACAAGGTGCATTGCAATTGCACCCCCTTGCAACTACAATGTCAATTATGGGAAATTGCTTTATTGTGGAGGAAAGAAACATGGCAATTGTACTGGAAATTGCAGGTTGCTTGCTGCACTTGTGTACAGTCCAAATCTACAGAATCTGGATGAAATATGAAAGCTGCTACATTGAATATTACATGTGAAGCATTGTTATTGGAAGGATAAGACAAACTTTGAACATTATGTTTCGTCATTGCAAAACTGTTTTTAGATGCTGTACAGGGGTTTAATAATGGGTCTAAATGATCTTATTGCACTTGAAGCTTTGTATTCATAAATGATTTAGAAAGAATAATGACCGTGTGTAATGTATATTCATTTTCTTTTTGTATCTTTCACAAATGAGTGCTGCAATCACAAGCTTCCCTGCTTTACAGAACTCTGAACATGACCAACCCGTCACATCAAGAAACAATCTTGGTCTTTTATAAGACAAAGGTCACAACGCAGACTGAACAATTACCTGTTTTCATCTTCGATCATTCCGTTTGAAATTTTGTTTTCAAAGGAAACTGCCATGTTGCCTCTTAAAAGTAGGGCCAAAAGCAAGATGTTCTCCTCGTGTCACACATTAATTAGAGGGTTTTTTTTCTACAAGGTTATGTTAAAAATAGGACTCATCCACTCATTAAAAGTTACTGGTAGAAATGAAGTGAGGTGGTGTTCGGCCAATTTCTGAAGTCCTAGTAAGTCATGTATAATTAAGAGATAAAAGCCAAAATGATGGCACTGTACAGCATATATTTTAAGGAGAGGGTTTCATCTGAGATCTGAAACTGCCAAAAGAAATTAACTACACGGCATTATTTATTAGATCCAGGTACGTCACTGAAAAAATATAGAAGGAATTCTACTGAGAAAGGTGAGGAAGGACATCATTATATAGCATTTTGATTGTTGTTTTCAAATAACATACATATCCTTTTAATTATACACTCTTGTTAACAAGACTATTCACCAGCCAAGTGCCCATACATCCCTTTTTTCTAAGCAACACTGTTTATATTTATTAAAGGTAATGGAGTTTAAAAATAAGGGAAAATAAGGCTCGAGATCAGAAAGAGCAAGAAATTACTTTATTCTGTACAGGTATGGGATCCATTATCCGGAAAACCCATCATACAGAAATTTCCAGATTAAATTTTTATAAACGATTACCTTATTCTCTGTAATAATAAAACAGTACCTTGTACTTGATCCTCAACTAAGATATAATTAATTTTTATTAGGAGCAAAATATTGGGTTTAATTAATGCTTAACTTATTTTTTAGTAGCTTTAAGCCAAGGTATGGACATCCAAATTATCCAAGTCCCATACCTGTAATAACAAATCAATCAATGGTGAAATTTATATGTATTTGTACACATTTTTTATACCAACAACATTTTTTTATTGATTCAAGTTTTCTTGATCCAACCTTTCTTGCTGCTTTCAAACACAAACTTACAGTGGAAAGCAAAGAGATTTAATGTGACAACAGACTTGCATTTATCTATTGGACCAGCATTATTGGACCAGCACTACATTCATCAAGCCTGTCTTCATGCCTTACTGTAATTATCTGACACTGAAGTGAAACTATCGGATGGGAGCCTCTGTGATGGGAAACCTGGGATAAATAGCAGAACTGAGTCTTGAAGTAAAGTGAAGTAAATACAACATTTAATGAGAAAAAGTAACTAACCAGGTGCACAATGAAAATATAAAGAAATATACTAGCTAGAGACAGAAGGAATCCAAGAGTCCAAGAACAAGACAGAGGTCGCAAATGGAAAATCCATTATTGAAGGCTAGGAGGGGACAGGAGCACAGGAACAAGGCTGTGAATCATGGAACAAGGTAGGGTCTCAGGAACAAGGTAGGGTCTCAGGAACAAGGGAGGGTCTCAGGAACAAAGGAGGGTCTTAGGAACAGGAATCAGAATGGCCAGATCTTGGCTATGAAGCACAATGACCAAGCAAAGAGTAATGGTCAGAGAAAGGCTTATATAGAGTCCTGATTACGGGATGAAGAACACATGGGACTAATGAGGTGGACTGAGACAAGGGAGCAAACAGAAAGAACACAATGAATACAGCAGAGAGGGAGGACTGGGCAGGAGCAGCCGTTAGAGCCTCTAGTGGCTCAATTGGTTAGTGCACAGTTCCAGGAACACACCCCTCAAAGTTTAAATCCTGATTGGTCCTAACAATAACACTCACAGCACAGGTTTTTTTTTTAGTCATTACAGTCCTGTCCCCTTTCTTTCACATGAATGGTAAACGTACTGCCTATTGGTCTGTCATAGGCCAAAGATCCCATGTTCATCTGAAAGTTACTGAAACAAAATGAAGATAAAAACGACAAAAGACGAAGTAAAGAAGGCTAGAAGTCAAGCAAAAGTGAAAGTCAACAACAATAGAAGGCCAGGCCAGGATGTTTAAGCGCCAAGTAGAAATTAGAAAAAGCATAAATAAACAGCAATAGAAGGCCAGCATGTTTCAAAGTGCCAAGTAGAAATTAACAGCAATGATAAACAACTAGGATGATGTCCAAGTACCAAGTAAGTTGCATAACTAGAGGATAAATAGTGTTTTAGCATCAAGATGTAGGCTTCATTGTGCATGAAGCAACTGAATTGGTGTCTGTGTGCACAAGTCTGAATATCCACGTGCCTCTTTCCAAAGGCTGAGACCCAAATGGAGGTTTTAAACACGTAGTTGGCACTGCATTTATCCTGCCATGTATTTTTGGGTTATTATACATCAGGTGTCCCCAACCCTTTTTACCTGTGAGCAACATAAAGATGTGAAAGAAATCAGGGAGCAACACAAGCATAGAAAATGAAGCTGGGGATGCCAAATAAGTCATGTGATTGGCCATCTGTAAGCCCCTATGTGAACTGGCAGCCTACACGAGGCTCTATTTGGCAGTGCACCTAGTTTTTATGCAACAAAAAAACCTTCCTCCAAGCTAGTAATTCAAAAATAAGCACCTGCTTGGAGGCCACTGGGAGCAACATCCAAGGGGTTGGTGAGTAACATGTGAGCTACTGGTTGGAGATCACTGTTATACATCATACTGACAATCCTATCTATACTACTATGTGTCCTGGGGGCATTATATATGTGATTTGCACTGCATTTATCCTGCCATGTGTTATTGGTTTATTATATATCATACTGACACTCTATCTCTACTACCATGTGCCCTGGGGACATTATTTATGGAATTTGCACTGTATTTATCCTGCCATGTGTTCTGGGGGTATTACATATTAAACTGACACTACATTTAACCTGCAAGGTATTTAACAGTTATTTTACATAAAATTACCACTGCCTTTATCCTGCTCTGTATTCTGGGGGTATTACACATGGAATTGGCCCTGGGATATTGTGAAGGCACGTTTTTGAAAAATGAGCCTCCTCCAACACAAAATTGACCCTTCTTCTATGGCAGAGACTGGTATTACTTATGTGTCATAAGCCTAGTAGAGGACACATTCCACTGACCTATGCTTTCAGTCAGGGCAAAAAGAAAAAACGCTCTGACTCTAAAATGACAGTAGGTGATGCGTGAAGACATGCAAAGAATGAATGGAATTAATCTAGCTACATCATCCTAATAGATTTTAATGCATACAATGTGCATATAGTCATATACACAGCTTATCGTCATTAAATGGATTTTCAAATAATAGAGGTCTGCCTGCAGCTAGGAGTTAGTATCAGAGTGCGCAGACGTCACATGGGAATTGTGGAATATCAGCCATTTCTCCTTACAGAATTTGGGAGCTGCTGGATATAAATAGCATTGATCAAGATGTTTATTTCTAGACTGGACCTCTGCAGTATCATTTGTCTATATTACAACAGAAACCCTGAGCAATAAGTAGAAAACTCAATATAATTTTTAAAATAATACATTTCTTTTTTGTTGTATTTTTTTAAGTTAGTATTATTTATTTAGATAAGTCACATTATCATTTTTAAGTTTACATTTTGTTAACCTGTCTGCGTCACTGGAACACAGTTTACATACACTACTCTTAGCCATTTATGAACAGTTGAATGCAAACTTTTGGGCACCCTGCCAAATTATATACAGGTATGGGAAAACCTGTTATCCAGAAAGCTCCAAATTATGGGAAGACAATCTCCCATAGACATTAATAATTAAAGTTTTTCCAAAATGATTTCCTTTTTCTCTGTACCAGTATGCTTGAGACCTGGGGTTTTCTGGATAACGGATCTTTCTGTAATTTGGATCTTCATTCCTTGTCTACTAGAAAATCATAGTAAAGATTAAATAAACCCAATAGGCTGATTTTGCTTCCAATAAGGATTAATTAGTTTGGATCAAGTACAAGCTACTGTTTTATTATTATAGAGAAAATGGAAATATTTTTTAAAAATTTGGATTATTTAATTATAATGGAGTCTATGGGAGACGGCCTTTCTGTAGTTTGGAGCTTTCTGGATAACGTGTTTCCGGATAACGGATCCCATACCTGTAATAATAGAACAGTACTTTGTACTTGATTCCAACTAATATATAATTAATCCTTATAAGAGGTCAAACAATCCTATTGGGTTTAACTGATGTTTAAATGTTCTTTTAGTAGACTTAAATTATGGAGATCTAAATTATGAAAAGTCAGTTATCCGGAAACCCCAAGGTCCCGAGCATTCTGGATAACAGATCCCATACCTGTACTGTTTTGTTATCACAAAGAAATTATTTTTAAAAATGTAAATGATTTGATTAAAATGGAATCTATGACCCCTTTTATGGAAATACACAGGTCCCAAGCATTCTGGATAACAGGTCCCATACCTGTATTTTGTTACTGTTTTAAAGCTTGAGAAATGTGTCTTACCATTAAAAAATATGTTGTTTTTTTAACCCATGGATTCCTGCAGTAGATATTTCCTTAACTAAATATGTAATTTGGCAAGGGATTTTGCAATTATGTATACAGTATATTATAAATGTATAAAAACCTGGCTTCTCTAGGGGTGTATATTTAAAATCAAAATACAGCAGGAATTTTTTAACTATTATCAAAATTATTTTGGCTCTGTTAACAAGCATTCCTTACAAAGACAACTTTACCACCGTATGTAATAAAAGGCACACAATTTGCCTATATGCTATAACAACCAATAAGATATTTGCTTTGAAACAGGTGACGAGTAACCGCTCATGCTGATTGGTTGCTGTAGGGGATTAGATCTGTAGCAAACGTTGCATGTTTAAATATGGAAGCCCCTTAGTGGGTATGGCTAGCCGAAGGTATAAACCACTTGGCCTCAAACAGAAACTACTAAGAACTAATTGTTATTCCCCTAACTGGTCTATAATTTATTTTATAAGGTCATACTGCCCTTTATCCAACAATGATAATTTAGTGTTTAGTCTGTAACTGTAGACAGTCTTAGGCAGTATAAAGCAACTAGAGATATCTACAATAATGTTCAAAGTTACCCTGGATGTTAATGGGGATAATGGTCTTATTCTACTGTATCTGTGCAGCATTATCACATTTCATGTTCCCCAAAACATCTGTCCCTTTACCTTTATGTACATGCCTTAAAGGGAATGCCAACCCAAAGAATTTGCCTAATAAACGAAACGAAAACATATCTCTAAGCAACTTTGCAATATACAGATTTTCTATGATTTTTAACATTATTTGTATACATATTGCTATTTAATGTAGTGTTGGTCTCTTTTTATTCTCTGCACTGGTGTCTCAGACTGTTGACTCTTGCAACATTGTTAATGAGGTTTTCAACAGCAATTGTTTTTACAAATAACTTTAAAAGCATTGGAAATTGTTTAATAAATGTATATTAGAAAGTTGCTTAGAATTATGTTTTCTTTTATTAGACAAATGTTTATTTTTGGGGTTGACTTGCCCTTTAAATGATATTCAACAGTTTTAAGACTAACAGCAAAGAGACAGCAAAAGAGGTTGGATGAGCCGATGAGACAGACTGAGATGTCTGTGTCTTCCAAACCTTAGCCACAATCATTGTTTCCCACTCAAAAGAATTATGTCTCATCTGAAATGTACATTCCCATATGAAACTCTCCTAAATAGTCATTATATACAATGAGAAGGCAAACAGCCAAGGCTCTGTAACAAGCAATAATGTTTTTAAAATGATGGCATTTGTCTCAGGCATATTCATCCTCATTTGCATAAGAAATGACTTTCATATTCACGTGCAGTGCAGACTCCACTAAATAAATACCCTTATTATTAATGCAGGAGTCGTAAAACCTTTCTGAGGGTGAAGTGACTATAATTCTGCCTGTGATGGGAATAATATAATATATTGAGTTATCTGGTCTAGGCTGTGTGTGTATGGCGGTGCGTCTCAATTCCATATTAATGGTAGAAGGGAGATGATGTATATGGAGTTCAGCTCTTTACTGTATTCAGGTAGTAGACAGATGTAAATGAGCTGGGATTAAAGTTAGTGATGTTTGGGAAAGTCTCCAGTAAAACGATAAAGTAACTAATACTGCAGTACCTGCACAGCAACAATTTTGGGTCATTTAATATTCTGTGTTGCATTCATGTCAGAGATGGTTGAGGTTATGGTTGTATTGCAGGATTTCTCTGTTTGGGAGACAGTATCTAATCTGCTCCTGCATGTGAGTGACTGGGGGCACTGCACTAGTGCTATGGGGGAATGGGAAGATGCAGTGTCGGACTGGCCCACCGGGATACCAGGAAAACTCCCTGGGGGCCCAGGTGTCAGTGATGATGAAGGGTGGGTTCAATGGTGATGAAGGGTGGGTGTTCCCCCCGAAACGTTGAATGTTTGGTGGCTGAATAAAAGGGGATACTCCCTGACTGCATTAACCAGTGTGTGTGCGGATCCGTTTTCTATACACATTCGTTGCTAAGGGATCCGGCCGGATCAACGGAAGAAATGCACCACCAGTTGCAGGATTGGTGAACTACAGGTGTAACCAGGTGTCAGTGGGCCTCTTGCTTCTAAACATTTGGCCAATTTCATGGTAATTAACTATTTCTATGAGAACAAAGAGGCTAAATAGATGGAATAATAGATTATAGTTATGTATATTTAAAGAAAAGAGACTAGAACAGAGGTTGAGCGAGGAGAGGAAGAAAATAGTGCTGAGAGTGGGCTCCTGGTTGAACGTTTTTTTGGTGGGCCCCTGGTGTCCCAGTCCGACACTGAGCAGATGTCTCTTGCAGCTTATAGGGAGAAGTGAAGAGACAGAGGAAAGAGACATAGATGAGGCACATGTATGAAGGAGATTTATGTTTTCTAAAAACTGCAGTTAAGGTGAAAATATTACTTTGTTTGCAATGTGCAATGTATACATACAAGCTCAATCTGCACCCTGATCCCCTCCCTGAAAAATGCTTCAGGCCTTTGCACTTCAAAAACATTCCCCACATGAATAAAGTGCTGCCTACAATGATGTGTTGGCCGACCTGCCACCAATGAGGCAGATATGTTCAGGCTACTGCTACACACAATCTGTGAGTTTGTGTTGAGTTCTTCTACCGGCTTTTGTTGCACTCCTGCCCGCTTTTGTGACATCAGGGATGGGTATATAAATGGAATTGCTGGTCAGGTTGGGAGAGGTTGCGTGTGGGTTGAATTTTTGTTGACCTCACATCACAACTGCCTGCATTCAGGAACACTGTATTCATGAGCCACAGAGTGAGAGGCCCCTCCTGTTCCCTACCCATACCCAGGTGGTCAGAAACGGGCTGCACCAGAAAATGCAAATTGTAAAGTGTTGGGCTGTGATGTCACAGGGTCATGACTATGATGCGGCAATCTGCAATTGCACAGTCGATGCATCAGGTAAAGACATCCTGTCTGGATTTCCTGATATGGAAAATTGGGCAGGCAGTATTGCTATTCCTTTCAAAAACCAGACAGTCCTGGTCAAAACTAGACAGGTGGCAATCCTATAGGGAGCGCTGGCAAGGGCAGACCACAGCAGGACAAGATTTCCAGTACAGCATTGGGTGCATAGTTCAACAAGTGCTTTTGGAATAAGCACAAAAGGGGAGCTCTTTTACTGCAGGCAGTGAAGTAACTCAATATTATAGATATTCTAATAACCCATCTCTCTACCATTACATTATTTTCCATCACTGGGACTGCACTTTCTTTCCCATCTTTACTGTGAGATTGCAAATCATATAACAGGGTAATGGAGTTGTTCCGTCAGCTTTTTGATCACTGATGAAGCCATCATGGAACAATGTATTTGCTTTGCTTTGAGTGCATATGTTCACATTACGATGTATTGCAGTTTCCCGTTTCATGAACCAGAGGAACAATTTTATATACTTTTTGTTTTAACAATTTTGCATTCAAACAACTTCTACTTCTTCTGGCAAAGGACATCTATGTTGTAACAATGCTTTAAAGAGGAAGAAGCTATAATCACTTAACTAATACCTTGGGTTGGTGCTCCAGTTAGCAGGAAAACCCACCGGCCTCTTCTGAAAGAGCACCAAGAAGCAATACTCCTCCTCCTGCTTCTTCCTTCTTGTCATTCTAATGCACATGGGTCAGACTGTGGCAACAGAAGAAAGGTGAAGCCAAACAAGAGGATCTCTGGGCTTGTGCAGTTTTCTGCTACCAGGAGTGTGGGCTAGGGTCAGACTGGGCCGGCAGGAAACACAAGGAAAACACAAGGAAAAAACCTGCTGGGACCACTGAACCAGGCCCAATGCCCTCTGGGAACTGTAGGCACCCCCATTCTTCCCTCATTGTGGCCGCAAAAGTTATAAGGTACAAGGGGGTGGTTGGGTGGAGGTGCTCATGATTGGGGGGCATGACGGTGGCAGGGTGGTCCACAATTGGGGTGGGGGGCCCTTGAGGTGGCAGCCCTGTGGGGCCCGGGACACCCCAGTCTGACACTAGCACCAGTCCTTGATATCAAAGAACCAGTCAGTTTGCCGTTATGCAGTACAGGCATGGGATCCCTTATCTGGAAACCATTATCCAGAAAGTTACAAAATATGTCAGGCAGGCAGGGTGCCAACATTACTTCACCCAGTCCTGCCCATGCAATAAAACCACTTCAGTTTTAAAACTATAAGAACTAACTGCATTCAAAGTCAGATACTTTAGCTGCAAACTAATCTCTCAAATTCTATTTTTTTTAATTTATTTTTTTGTTAATTTTGAATTACATTATTGAAATGTGCCCTGTAACTAGATGGTGTTTAAAAAATAATGATAATACTTTGAATAATCAGCTAAGTGTCATAGAATATTTTTTCTTTTTTAGAGAGTAGCAACCAAGTAAACACAATCAGGGATGGTTCATGCAATAATCAAAAGTAACATTAGGGGGCACATTTATTAAGGGTCGAAGTGAAAATTTTTTTGGTTTAAAACGTTCAAATTCGAATTAGCCAAACGCGATTCAAATTTTAATTCAAATTCAAATTTTGAAATTTATCATACTCTGGCCCTTTAAGAACTCGAATTTGACTGTTTGCCACCTAAAACCTTGGCAAATTACTGTATAAGTCAATGGGATCAATTTGGTGATGTTTGTAGCCTTCCTGACATTCGAGTTTTTATAATTCAAATCAAATTCAGGGTCGTTTGAATTTGTTCCTATTTAAAAAATTTAGAATTTAAAAAATTTAGAATTTTAGAATTTATGGGAGTTTAGAGGAGTTTAAAAAAACTCACATGAATTTGAAATTTGACCCTTGATAAATGTGCCTCTAGATGTACAATTGGATGTTTATTTATTAATTTTTGAGGTTGAGAAATAAAATGGTCACGTAAAAAATAGACAGCAAAAAATGCATTTGGGATAACAGGTCCTATACATGTACACAGTCTTTCCACCAGGGCTGAACGTTTCTTAATATTCCAAGGGCACCCTAACAAATCTCAGTATGGCCTTCATGATATGTCTTTATGATATGCCAAATAAATAAGCTTTAATATCTTTCACTTTATCATCCCTAAAATAAAATGGATAGTTCTAAACAGTAGACTCCATTGGTTTTGTGGCATATATTATTAAGTTATTTAATTACTTAATCAATGAATTGCTGCTGGAATTGTTCACAAAGGCAGCCATGTAATTAAATGTATTTATCACACAACAAAGGGTCTCATGTCACATATATGTAATATTGCATTGACCAGACCACAGCTGGTTTAATGGTTATTGTCACTAAACTGAGACTTTTCCTAATCTGATTGGAGTACCCAAACCTAACCTGAAAAGGAAATTAGGTTAAGAAATCTGATTCTCCATAATCACAGCACAGAAAAGATAAATGGGAAACATCCCTTTTAAATGGATGTACACTGAAGATGAGCACTATGTAATTTATCATGATTTAATACACAAGAGAGGTGAAGCTCTTACTCAGTAAGTGTTAACTAGTAAACCACACACTGAGCCGATACTAAAACTGTGTTAAAGCATTTACAAAAAGCAGCAAGAGCGAAGCCTATATTGTGTTTTCCATGGACTCTGCATAGGATAACAAAAAGAAGAGGGTAAGAATTCTTGTAGCGTACAGCATACGGTGAGCTTTCCTACTTAATTTTTCATTATACTCTCTATCATAATTTGCAGTCTCCCAGATATGACAAAATATATTTATGATAACTCTAGCCATCCTTCCATGGTACTGTACTGCTTTTTATAGGCACTGTATTGTAGACATGGACACTAACACCAAAAACTCCAATAAAGTGTAAGGGCTTAGAACAGTAGTAAAGTAAAGAATTTAAAGGAATGGTTCACCTTTAATTTAACTTAGTGGGGCACATTTACTAAAGGGCAAAGTGACTAATGATGGCCTAGGGGCCGATTCACGAAATTCGGGTGAAGGGTTCGAATAAAAAAAAAATTCGAATTTCGAAGTTTTTTTGGGCTACTTCGACTTCGACCTTCGACTTCGAACTAAAAATCGTTCGACTATTCGACCATTCGATAGTCGAAGTACTGTCCCTTTAAGAAAAACTTCGACCCCCTACTTCGGCAGCTAAAAGCTACCGAAGTCAATGTTAGCCTATGGGGAAGGTCCCCATAGGCTTGCCTGTGATTTTTTGATCGAAGGATTTTCGTTCGATTGTTGAATTAAAATCCTTCGAATCGTTCGATTCGAAGGATTTAATCGTTCGCAGGATTTGCGCAAAATCGCTCGACTTCGATATTCGAAGTCGAACGATTTTAGTTCCCAGTCAAATATCGAGGGTTAATTAACCCTCGATATTCGACCCTTCGTGAATCGGCCCCGAAGTGTTACTGTTTTAAGGGACTTCGCAGATTTACTAACGGGCGCAGGCTTCACTTCGCTAGCGAAGGAGATAGATGCTAGTGGTGATTCGCACTCTATCGCCAGGCGAATTTTTGCTCCATCGAATGGACGTTACTCCGCAAATTCACTAAGATGCGGATTTTACTTTTAATGTGTAGAGGATTATAACAACTATATTTTCTTTATTAAGGTTCCCTGGACTTGTGTTATGTAATGAATTTGCTGCAACATATACTTCCATTCAACTTTAAATTTCCCGCCATATGCAAATAAAATTCGCCAGCACTCGGCGCCCTGGACGCAACTTTGCATTTTAGTAAATTAGCGTTGTCTGAGTGAATTATCGCCTGGTGAAGTGTTGTGATGGCTGTGAAGCCGTCTCTGGCAAATTTTCACCGCTTAGTAAATTTACCCCAAAGTATGTTATGCCTTCATTATTTATTTTTATGTTTTTTAAATTATTTTTCTTATTATTATTACTGTTAGCAGCTTTCAAATTGGGGTCACACAAATTTATTGTTATTGTTACTTTTTATTACTCATTTTTCTATTCAGGCCTTTCCTATTCATATTCTAGTATCTTATTCAAAGCAAACCATGGTTTCTAGGCTAGTTTGAACTCTATCAACCAAACTGCTGAAACGGCAAACTGGAGAACTGTCAAATAAAAAGCAAAATAATTCAAAACCCATAAATAATAAGAAATGAAAACCAATTGCAAATTGTGTCAGAATACCACCATCTACATCATACTCAACGTTAACTCAAAGGTGAGCAACCCCTTTAAAGGAGAAGGCCAGATATAAAATCATGTTGATAACCTGCTTACAATGTACTGAAACGTTAAAGTAAAGTAAAAAGTTAATATAATTGTATATTAAATAGAAAAGTCCTGCTTTCTTGACTGTGTCGTCCATGTCTGTGCCGTGTTCTTAAAAGATGGGGGCATGCACAAGCCTTGGTATTGTTCAATTGCGCATCCTTTAGCCCAGGGGTGCATAACCTTTTTTACCCGTGAGCCACATTGAAATGTAAAAAGAGTTGGGGAGCAACAAAAGCAGGAAAAAATCCTTTGGGGTGCCAAACAAGGGCTGTGACTGGCTATTTAGTAGCTCCTATGTGGAGTGGCAGCCTACAGGAGGCTCTACTTGACACTATACTTCCAAGCCTGGAATTCAAAAATAAACACCTTCTTTGAGGACACGAAGAACAAAATTCAAGGAGTTGGAGAGCAACATGTTGCTCATGAGCTACTGGTTGGGGATCACTGCTTTAGCCCATGGGCTGGGGGGGGGTTAAAAGAAAAAAAAGAAGTTTGGGGAAGGCAGTGATTTATGATAAGGGACGGAGAATTAAGTTTCACTGTTTTACTTACAGAGATCTCTGAGCCTGTTCAGATGCTGCTTTGTTGAAAACTGCATTTCCTTCTCCTTTAACTTAACAGTTGTGTAGGAGGACAGAGAAGGCAGGACATAGAAAGATGAGCAAAGCCATAGAAAATGTAAGTAATTGGATAAAAGTGCATGGAAAAAAGCAAAGCCTGAGGTCTTCGACTGATTACTTAATAGCCACCTGAATGAGGTTGAGCTCCACATTGGAACATATTTTTCTTCTTACATAACATATTTTAAGATAATGCACACATAAAATCATTTATTATGTTTGGTAGAACAAATATTGTAGCAAGTCATATAACACTGCACTTAAAGAGGTCTTAAAGACCCAGAATCTATTCTGCCTTCATCCAGGAGACCTCTGTGAATCCAATTTTGCCTCCCTTATTAGCATCTGTGCTCTTTCTATTCAAAGAAGCCATCTGCAAAACCACCAAATCTTCTTCAACAACATTTTATTGACAAATTTATCATTCATAAATGTAACAATTATGATGAAGTTATCTTTTTACAGATGGCAGCAATCAAGGCTTGTAATACAGGGAATAGACAAGTTAGAGCCCTAAACAATCAAACTATTTGATGGACTGAGAAATGTCTAATAAAGTAAATAAAGTAGTAAAGAAAGAATCTGTGACGTTTCGCTTCACCAAAAAATTCGCACAACTGCGAAAAATTCGCAAAAACGCATTGAAGTCAAAGGGCATCATTGGGAGTTTTTTCTTTTGGCAATTTTTTATTGTCTCTGCGACTTCTTTGTCCAAATGCATTGAAGTCAGTGGACGTTTTTCTTATGGCGACTTTTTTGTCCAAATGCATTAAAGTCCATAGGAGTTTTTTTCTTTTTTGTCTCTCTGACTTTTTTGTTGTGGAAATTTTTTCAGTTGCGAAAAAAAAATGCATTATTAAATTTTTTAATTAGATTAGAAAATACAGTGTAATTATGTTTAAAGATCATACTATAATATCTATACTTTAAGTGCAACATATTTTCAACAATGCAGGTATGGGATCTGTTATGCGGAAACCTGTTACCCAGAATGCCGCGAATTAGGGGGAAGGTCATCTCCCATAGACCCCATTTTAATCAAATAATTAACATTTTTAAACACAATCTCTGTAGTAATAAACCAGTAATTAATCCTCACTGGAGGCAAAACAATCACATTGGGTTTATTAATTGTTTAAATGATTTTTAAGTAGACTTTTAAGAAGACAAGATATGAAGATCCAAATCTGGAAATCTCCAGGTCTTGAGTATTCTGTAAAACAGTTCCCATACCTGTGATGATTTGCGGAACCATGGAAGTATTTATAAACAATGTTTTCCTTATACCTTTCTTAACTGGGCTTAAACCTGTTCTCAGGGACATGAACTGTATAAAAGCAGTGCACTATGTTATTTAGACATTATCAAATCTTCTGATGGCCTGGAAATAAATAAATTCTGGCTAAATGAACGCTTACAAAATACTTATATTCTTCAGATATTGCACAATATTCTTGTTATAATACTGGTGTCTCTGCTACATTTCCATAAAAAGTGTTATTACTGAGCTATTAACTATTAAATATGAAAGGCACAGGGAGTCCCAGGAGGATAACAGCGTCTCTATGCTAAGGCCAACCTTCTTTACCAGCGTCATTAATAATTGTGCTTATAGCTTTGTTTCCTAGAACTGTTTATTCTCATTAATTTTGTAGTTGTTCTAAAAAATGCATATCTTTGAGTACAAATAAATGTCAATATTGTCCTCCCTATTTAATCCTGTCTCTCTTGCTAATGCTTTTTATAGCACTAAAAAGTCTGCCTAGCACAAAAGCAGTTTTAACTGTGTTTTTTGCTGAGCAGTGTAGGTAAAATGGAGACTGTTCCTTAAGCTATTTTTGATTAAGGCAAAATAGATAATGATTATCTTAGCTTGGAACACAGCAGGGCTCTACCATTTATATCAACAGCAAATCCACAAGGACTATGACTTGGCTTTCATAACAAATATGTTTGCGAGATTATTTAAATAAGCAGATGAGGGGAAATAGTTTCAAAGGAAAATTAAAATATTATAAATTGGTTAAAAAAATATTTTGATTTCTTGATGTAAAGTAGAAAATATTCCTTGAATAAAGGCTGCTAGAAACAGGCATTAATATGCTTATTTACGCTGGGAATTGTGTATAGAAATGAACATACAAGATATGACATGAGCTCATTTAGTTGGGCCCATGTAAAAAAAAGTTGGCTATACACCAAAACTTCCATAAATAATTTAAATGAATATTTTTTGTTACACAGATTGAAAGGAAACAATGATACTCCTAAAAACATTTCCCAGCCACCCTTAGGCTCACGGTGTCATTCAAACTCTCCTGTGGATTTGGGAATCTCTGCTTTCCATAGAATCTGTACACCACCTACTTTGGAAAGTTGAGGGACTTCAGAGTCCCAGAATCCATCAATCTTTACATAATCTCTAATTCCAATAGGTTCTTACTTCTTTCCTATATATTAATTATTGAGTAACAGCAGACAGGACTGCTTGGGTGAAATCATTTAATGGAGACAAATGAAAAATTGTGCAAAGTTAGCTCTGCTTTCTTTGTTTTCTAATGGGCCCATCACAAAGCACAAAAGGCCACTTATGCAGTTGTAAGTGCTGGTTTATAGAAAGTGGGAGGAGCTTTGTTAATCAAGATAAACACAAATAAAGGGGAAATGTACAATTCAGGGTATATTTAATCTTTGACATCTTATGGAGAGCCACGTCTGTAAGCTTTTAACCTGAAAAGCTAATATTCCTGGCTCTCGACTTCTAAATCCAGTTTTAATATTGCCCTCCCTTTGCCCACAAGAATAAGGCTGAATGGAGTAGGATAATACAATAGAGTAAGGCCATTCCTTTGAATGTAGAAAGTTCATGTAATGATATATTGTTGGAGTCTGACCAGAGAAAGGTCATACAATGATAACTGCCCTCACTTCTATGACACACATCATTGTCTGCCTCGTTCATTAAAAGTAAATTGAATATATGTTAGGAGCTGCTCAGGGCAAGAAGGAAAGTGACTATTGACTTTATAATAAATGTATTTATTTTGATTTACATATATTTTTTACATATATATATATATATATATATATATATATATATAGCAAAATGGTCAAAAAAAACGCACAACCAGGACTTTCATAAGTGTTGAAAAAACAAAAATGTACTTTATTTTCGACGTTTCGGCTCCTAACTCAAGCCGTCTTCAGGCAGGCCTGAAGACGGCTTGAGTTAGGAGCCGAAACGTCGAAAATAAAGTACATTTTTGTTTTTTCAACACTTATGAAAGTCCTGGTTGTGCGGTTTTTTTGACCATTTTGCTATTTATGTTTTAACCAGCACCTAGGCATTTACTAATACTTGGGAGTGCTACAGACCGTGAATTTTATATATATATATATATACAAATACCAGCTTGTATCTCTTTTTCAACACACTCATGTTTTTTTCCATTACAATCCCATTTTGCATATAAAGGATATATAAAAGAGTTCTTGGTTGCTTTGCCTTCATTAATTGTGACGCATGATCTGTGCCACGCTTGTGCTCTCGATAATTCTCTTAAGGCGTCTCATTGAAACACTGGCCTGCGCAATAGGACACTTGGGGGCCGATTCACTCAGCTCGGGTGAAGGGTTCGAATGAAAAATACTTCGAATTTCGAAGTATTTTTTGGGTACTTCGACCATCGAATGGGCTACTTCGACCTTCGACTACGACCTTCGACTTCGATTCGAACGATTCGAAGTAAAAATCGTTCGACTATTCGACCATTCGATAGTCGAAGTACTTGCCCTTTAAAAAAAACTTCGACCCCCTACTTCGGCAGATAAAACCTACCGAAGTCAATGTTAGCCTATGGGGAAGGTCCCCATAGGCTTGCTAACCTTTTTTTGATCGAAGGATTTTCCTTCGATCGTTTGATTAAAATCCTTCGAATCGTTCGATTCGAAGGATTTAATCGTTCGATCGAACGAAAAATCCTTCGATCGTTCGATCGCAGGATTAGCGCTAAATCCTTCGACTTCGATATTCGAAGTCGAAGGATTTCAATTCGAGGGTCGAATTTCGAAGTATTTTTAACTTCGAAATTCGACCCTAAGGGGCAGATTCACTTAGGGTCGAATTTCGAAGTTAAAAATACTTCGAAATTCGACCCTCGAATTGAAATCCTTCGACTTCGAATATCGAAGTCGAAGGATTTAGCGCTAATCCTGCGATCGAACGATCGAAGGATTTTTCGTTCGATCGAACGATTAAATCCTTCGAATCGAACGATTCGAAGGATTTTAATCAAACGATCGAAGGAAAATCCTTCGATCAAAAAAAGGTTAGCAAGCCTATGGGGACCTTCCCCATAGGCTAACATTGACTTCGGTAGGTTTTATCTGCCGAAGTAGGGGGTCGAAGTTTTTTTTAAAGGGCAAGTACTTCGACTATCGAATGGTCGAATAGTCGAACGATTTTTACTTCGAATCGTTCGAATCGAAGTCGAAGGTCGTAGTCGAAGGTCGAAGTAGCCCATTCGATGGTCGAAGTACCCAAAAAATACTTCGAAATTCGAAGTATTTTTCATTCGAACCCTTCACCCGAGCTGAGTGAATCGGCCCCTAAGTGAATCTGCCCCTTGGGTCTTCAAGGTAGAGAACATCAATCTTTTTCATTGATTGGTTAATGTCTGTTTGCTCCTCCATGAAAGCAACCGTAAGTTCAGACACAAGACCTTTGGTTACCGGAAACCAAATTTCCTAAGTAGGAAGCAGTTGCCTTTTTTTATTCAATGACTTTTGTACAAAATATATTCATCATAAAGCAGTACTAACTATTTGAACAAAATACACAGCATTTTGGTTAGCAGTAATAGATAAATGTATTTGTCATGGCCGGCACCCGATACCAGAACAAAGGCCAAGCAACCTGGTCTCGGCTCAGCTTCACCAGTAGTGTGACCACCGTTGGGCTTCAGGAGGAACCCTCAGCTTACTTGGGCGCCACCTGGACTTAACGAGGGGTGCAAGGCGAGATGTTATGGCTGGCGAAGGGACGTCTTTTGGGCCGAAGGTCACGGTACAAATGGAGCAGGCAAGAGAATCGTCAGACAGGCAGGCAGATATCAAGAATCGTCAGGCAGGCAAGGGTCAAACCGGGTTGTCAATCAAGGGTTTAAGCAGGACATGTTGTCGGAGGCAGGCAAGGGTCTGGTACAGAATAGTCAGGAACAGGCTGGGTCAAACACGGGTAATCAGACAGACGAGATACAGAACAGATGCACAAGGTTTAGGAAACCACTAGAAACAAGTTCTATCACGGGCAAGGGACTGAACACAGAATGGGCCTTAAATAGTTTCAAATTTCACGCCAAACGTGCGCCAAAAATGCGCTGACGCAAACACGCAGCGTGCCTGCGCCTTTAAGAGGCGCGCCGCGCACGCCCTAGAGCCCAGTATGGCGCCGGCACCAGCGCCGGCTCAAGGACCACGCAGCGGGCGTCCCCGCCGATGGTGCGCCGGACGACCCCGCCGCACAGGTACCTTCATTACAGTATTATTATGGAGGTTCACTACCTTATGTTCTACTTGTATGACTTCTACAACTCTATTCTTCATCAAATCCCTATCTAAAATGGTTACATTTTAAAGGGGTTGTTCACCACTGAGTTAACTTTTAGTATGATATAGAGAGTGATATTCTGTGACAATTTGCAATGCATTTTCATTTTTTATTATTTGTGGCTTTTAAGTTATTTAGCTTTTTATTCGTCAGTTCTCCAGTTTCCATTTTCAGCAATATGGTTGCTAGGGCACCATACATTGACTTGAATGAGAGACTGGAATAAGAATGGGAAAGGACCCAATAGAAAGACAAGTAATCAAAAGAAGCAATAACAATAAGGGGCAGTTTTATCAAAGGTTGAAGTGAATTTTCTAATTAAAAAACATGGAATTTCGAAGTAATTTTTGGGTACTTCGACCATCGAATAGGCCAAATTCGACTTCGATTTCGATTGAATTGAAAATACTTTGAATATTCGACCATTCGAAAATCGAAGTACTGTATCTTTAAAAAACGTCGCCACTTTAAACCTGCCAAATTGCTATGTTAGCCTATGGGGACCTCCTAGAACCCAGAGCCAAAATTTGGCTAAGTTTTAAAAAGAAGTTTTTTTTTGAAAATCGTTCGGTCTATCGATTAAATCATTCAATTTAATCGATAGCTATGATCGATCGAACAAACGATTTTACTTCGACCAAAAACGGGCAAAAAATTCAAAAAGGAAAGTTCGATCTAATTTGGCCAATTCGATGGTCGAATTTCGACCTTTTTTAAAATCGACCCTTGATAAATGTGCCCCTAAATGTGTTGCTTTACAGAGCATTTGTTTGTAGATGGGGTCAGTGATGCCCATTTGAAAGCTGGTAAGAGTCAGAAGAAGGCAAATAATTAAAAAAAAAAATAGTGAAAAACCAATCGAGAAGTTTCTTAGAATTGGTCATTCTAAAAACCTACTAAAAGTTAACTTTTAAATGCTATATTGTACTAATTATGTAACGCAATTTTCTCTAAAATTACTAAATTCTCACTATACTTTGCATCTCTCAGCAGAATCATTAGCTCTGGTTTCAAGTACCATCTCCATGATGGTAAGATACAATTTCCCATGTCCTAGTCCAGGGGTCAGCAACCTTTACTATCAAAAGAGCCATATTGCCCCCTCGTCCACTAAAGAAAAATAGTCTGGAGCCGCAAAACATATAACAGATTATAAACTTTTAAAAATGTTAACCTTTTTTAAATTTTAACTGTTACTACAACAGAATACAACAAACAGAAGTGCAGTGTGTAGGTATACTGAATAGCGCTATTAAATTCTAGTGTTCTCATCTATTTAATGTGACTTTTGTTTCTAAAGTTCAATGCTGATCTTCCCTCTATTGTCTTGAGTGTGTGACCGCGGTAAAGACCAGGATGAATCATCCGTTAACCGTTAACTTACCCCGGTCACACACTCAAGCAGCCGCCAGCAGATGCGAGGGCTGTATAGCCGAACTGATAGGAAAAGCCGCAAGACCGAGCCGCAGCAAACAGGATGAAGAGCCGCATGAGGCTCCGGAGCCTCAGGTTGCCTACCCCTGTCCTAGTCTCTTCTCTTCTTCCCTGTCATATTGCATGTATCCAACTACTTCTCTGCTATAATCTCCTGGAGGTTCTGACTCGATCATATTACTACCCACAGATTCCACTGCCTTAGGTTATACTGGTACAATATTCTACATCAAACTCTACTCCATCAAATTCTTAAAATAATCTTGATGGCTACATCTTAAAAATATTTCAGGAAAAAAGAATCCATAACTCCTTGCAAAGAGCCACACCACAGCACTGTCCTTATTTTTGTAAATTGTTTTGTACCAGTATGGGACCTGCTATCCAGAACCTGGGGTTTTCTGGATAAGGGGTCATTCCATAATTTCGATCTTTATACCTTAAGTCTCATAGAAAATTTTGGAAGCATAACATTAACCCAATAGGCTGGTTTTGCCTCCAATAAGGATTAATTATTTCTTAGTTTGGATCAAGTACGAGGTACTTGTAAATGGAGTCAATGGGGTATATTTATCGAGAAGTGAAGTTAGAGTATTTATCAATGGGTGAAAGTGAAAGTGCATCCTTTGATAAATATGCCTTTCAAAATCCCATAGAAATGAATGGAGAGTGGCGGAATTTCACTCTAGAGGACTGTGGTGATCTCTAACTTCACTTCTTGATAAATATACTCCAATGAGAGATGGACAGATACCTGGTGTAAGGAATCCTTACCCTGGTGGTCTAGTGGTGGTGCGGCGGGGACGCTGCCAGCTTCCTAATGCGCATGCGCGCTGGCGTGATTACGTCACATTTTCTTTTATGTCATTGCCCGTGATAGGATTTGTTCCTGGTGCTATTAGCTGTTGCTATTCTGTTTGAATCTGATCCTGATTATCTGTTTTGACCCCTGCCTGACTACTCTGATCTCTGGAACCTGACCCTTGCCTGAAACCGACCTTGACTCTGCTTAACCCTCCTGTTTGACGTTCTGGTTTGACCTCTGCCTGTTATTTGACTCCGATTCTGCCTCAGCCCATCTGACAGATTCACTAACGGGCCACCTTTTGATAGCGTATGCTTCGCACCAATCGCACCACTTCGCCAGGCAGAAATGCAATACGAATACAATAATTCACTAAAATTCAAAGGCATAGAACGCTGGTGACTTTTGCTAGCGTTATTTTGGCTGTGCGAGCAATTCATAGCGAAGATTGCGCAAGTATTCATTTGTGCCTAGCGAAACTTCGCTAGTGCTCTTGCGCTTCGGATTTGGATAGGGCAGGAAATTTAAAGTTGTATGGACGTCTTTATTTTATAAATGTTGCTGCAAATGGTTTAAGTTACCGGTTTATATTACCCATGTCCAGGGAACCTTAATAAAGACAAGAGAGTTAATATAATGCCCTACACATGAGCCCACTGTAAAATGAATGTTCCATATGTTCCAAAATGTGTGGAGAAAACCTATAAGTGAGCCTATGAGTAAGTGCCCCTATAGGCACGAAACGCATTAGGTCTTCATGTCCTAATAAATGTTTTACTTTTTATATTTGTTTCTTTATTTTTGGAGACCCTCACATCTTTTGGATACAATGTTTATGGTTTTTGCACCTTGGGGCTGAGGTGAACTGTGAGTGTTTTCCTCGTTTTCATTATATTATTTTTCATTATTTATTATTTATGTTGAGTGGTACCATAGATAATTTTTTTGTGGCAGTAGCACAAACCATACTATTTTCAGAGAAAACCTATAACCTAAAAAAACAAGTTAGGACTTTTGCAGCCAATCCTGTTTAAAAAAAGGAAAACTCGCCAGCGTTTTTTGAACTTTAGTGCATTTTCAGCACACAGGATATGACATGGCAACGCTGGTGAAAAGTCGCTAGCGTTGGCCACTTTGCTCTTTAGTAAATCTGCCCCCTGTAGTTGACAAACCAGTGAAATGAAGATAGCTCTGAGTTTGCCAAATCCTTTCATTTCTAACAACGTAAAATGGAACTACAAAAATGTTCATAATGTAAATAATGATCTTAATTATAGTCACAGCGTGGTGGCGTTGGCGTTTCTATGGAACACTGTATACACACTATACTTGTTTGATTTTATATACTGCAGGAGTTTTGGCCAATTGTTGAACCACAAAAAAAAGGGACTTTAAAGGACCAGTAACATCAAAAAATTAAATTGTTTTAAAGTAATAAAAATATAATGTAGTGTTGCCCTGCACTAGTAAAACTGATATGTTTGCTTCAGAATCATTACTATTGTTTATATAAATAAGCTGCTGTGTAGCAATGGGGGCAGCTATTCAAAGGAGAAAAGGCTCAAGTTACACAGTAGATAACAGATAAGCTCTGTAGAACATAATGCTATCTGTTATCCATTATTTATCCTGTGCCATATAGCCGTTTTTCAATTTCCGCCATTGCTACTCAGCAGCTTGTTTATATGAACTATAGTAGTGTTTCTGAAGCAAACAGATCAGTTTTACCAGCGCAGCGCAACAGTACATTATATTTTCATTACTTTAAAACACTTTCAGTTTTTGGTGTTACTGTTCCTTTAATCTACAAACTACAATCAATCTAATGCATTTAATGCAACTAGTTGTCTAGGTTCCTGTAGGTTAATGTTCTATTGCCAATGTTATTAACTGAGGGCCAGCTGAGTTAGCCGTAAATGTGTTTTCCCGCCTTTTATCTAATTTGTATTTTTTCACTGCATTATGCATTTTCAAATAAGCACACAAACACACTCAAATAAGTCTCACAAAGCTCATTAAGTTCCCCTCTCTTCATCGTAATAGCACTAATAAAATCCTGCATTTTATATGGAACCATGGGAAATCAGATCAGCCAGTCATTTATTGCAGATCATTATCTGTTTCTTTGCTTTATCCTATTCCTAGAGTTCCATATTACATAAAGGGGTAATTACTGCAACATTCTCTTGGATTTTCTTTCTCGCTTTGACGAGAGTGATGCGTTTTATAATGAGCAAAAAATTGCTAATTTAAAGCATATGATCAGTTTCAACTTAGAAAATCCTATTTCTCTCTCTCCATATAATGTAAATGGGTGTAGATTAGAATGACTGTGATAATGGTCCCTGAACAATTTGAGATTAAGGACCCTATTTATAAAGGGTTGAAGCAGAAAAAACTGTTGAGGTTTGCAATTTTCTTTAATCTGTCCAATCAGGCCTATTTATATATACACAAATGTCTCATTTTTATCAGACCTTTTTTTTTTTACTGATTTCCATCCATTTATATATATATATATATATATATATATATAAAAATATATATTGAATTACTATTTTCGGATAAATCTGCTAAATTTGCAGGTATGGGATACATTCCCAGGAAACCCATTATGCAGACAGCTTTGAATTACGTAAAGGCCATCTTCCATAGACTCCATTTTAATCAAATAATTCCCTTTTTTAAAACATTTTTACTTGATCTTAACTAAGATATAATTAACCCTTATTTGGGGCAAAACAATCCTATTTGGTATAATTAATGTTTAAATGATATTATAGTAGTCTTAAGGTATGGAGATCCAAAATATGGAAAGACCCATTATCTGGAAAATCCTAGTTCCCCAACATTCTGAATAGCAGGTCCCATATCTGTATTTATTTTATATAGGCCAGGCGACCTGCATAGTAAAGAAATATATTGGTCTACAGAGACTTTTCCCAAGAAAATAAAGTCAATCAAGGTAGTGCCAACCTATGAACAATATGTAATTAGTTAGGGTGAGGTTTACCTTTATGTGCATATTGTCATATGAAAATGTTATTACCATAACTCAGTCCATGAGATTTATCACTAGAACCCCTTGCCCTGAAGCTATCTGTGCAAATGTCACCAGGCAATATAAATTGGTCTAATTTTTTTTGGAACTTTGACCAGATGAGTAGTGCTTACATTAGGTCTATGGCTCGAATGTTTGAAAACTGAGGTTTTTTTGGATAATTGATCTTTCTGTATTTGGTTCCCCATACCTTAAGTCTACTAAAAATCATTTAAAAATTAAATAAACCCAATAGGCTGGTTTTGCTTCCAAAGAAGATTAATTATATCTTAGTTGGGATCAAGTACAAGGTACTGTTTTATTATTACAGAGAAAATGGAAATCAATTTTAAAAATCTGAATTTTATGATTAAAATTGACTCTATGGGAGATGGCTTACCCAACGAGTTTCCAGATAATGGATCCCATACTTGTACTTAGCACATGGCACTTTTCATTGAGCAGCATTATCAGGCAGTCTTTCTACAAAGGGTAGTTGAGGCCTTTATACTTTAATTCAATTAACCTTGGAGAACTCCCACAAGCCCTTTTGAATTTCTGCACACTTGTCAAGATAATCCATCCAGAATGACGGAGAAGAACCCTAGAATACAAGCTACTGAATGAAAGCATTAGTCTGATATTTATGCCAAGAGACGTCCTTGAATTCCTGTTGGTACAGTTCATATCAATCCCTAATTGTTCTTGGTATTTATTAAATAAACTCAATGGCCCTATCTCAAACCTTGAGAAAGAATTCAGGAAAACCTGTATTCCCATTAGATGTTCATAAAAATGTTTTGTTGTATTCTATTTGCCACTGTACAAAAAGAATAATTATGAAATATAAAAGACTTAGGAGGTTATTTATCAAAGGTCCAGTGTGAGGAATCCTTACCCTGGTGGTCTAGTGGTGGTGCGGCGGTGACGGCCGCCGCACGCGCACTTCCGGTTTTTATAGGGGCATGCGCACTGGCGTGATTACGTCACCGCGCAATGGCGCGAAATTCAAATGGATTTAAAGAAACATTTTCTTCCTTGTCATTGCCCGTGATAGGATTTGTTCCAGGTGCTGTTAGCTATTGCTATTCCGTTTGAATCTGATCCTGATTATCTGTTTTGACCCCTGCCTGCCTGTTTGACTATTCTGATCTCTGGAACCTGACCCTTGTCTGCCTTCGACAACTCTTCCTGCTAAATCCCTTGATTGACAACCCGGTCTGACCCTTGCCTGCCTGACGATTCTCGATATCTGCCTGCCTCGATCCTGCCTGTCTGACGATTCTCTTGCCTGCTCCATTTGTACCGTGACCATCGGCCTAACTGACTTTTACAACAGTCGTGCCCCTTTGCTTGCCAGAATTCCAAGCTTTGCTCCTCTCAAAAAGTCCAGGTGGCATCTGAGTACGCTGAGGGCTCCTCCCGAAGCCAAAGGCGGTCACACTACTGGTGAAGCCGAGCCGAGACCAGGGAGCTTGGCATTAGTTCTGGTTAAGGGTGCCGACCGTGACATCCAGTTTGTGAGGTTTTTTTATATCTCAAATAAACTCACAAAACAAATGTTTTCTGAGTTAAGAAACAACTCTAATGAAACAACTCAAATCTGTAAATTTGGGGTGAAGAACCCGAAAATGCGAATTAATTGAGTTGTAATAAAAATACCTTGCCCTGGAAGTCTAGTGGTGTGGCAGGGACGCCCACGGCGCCATAGGCGGGGACGCCCTCTGCGCCATAGGCGGGGACGCCCGCCTAGCCGCTCCTCTTCCCTCTGTGTGCCGGCTTCCTAGTGTGCGCGCGGTGCATGCGCGCTGGTGTGATTACGTCAGCGCACAATGGCGCAAACTTTAAATGTATTTAAAAGCTCAGTTTTTCTGTAGTCATTGCCCATGATAGGACTTGTTTTCCTGGTGCCTCTGAGCCTTTGTGCATCTGTCCCTGTGTGATATTGATCTCCTGTTATGACCTTGCCTGTTTTGACCATCCTGATATCCGTAATCTGACCCAGCCTGTATTTTGACTACTCCTTCTGCCTGATCCTATTCTGATTGACTACCCGGTGTGACCTCTTGCCTTCCTGACGATCCCAGTTATCCGCCTGCCTCGACCCAGCCTGCCTGACTACGATTCTGCCTAATCCTTTTGTACCGTGACCTTCGGCCCAAAAAGACTCTGCTAAACAGCCGTGCCCCTTTGCCAGCCAGAACATCTTGCCTTGTACCCCTCGTTAAGTCCAGGTGGCACCCAAGTAAGCTGAGGACTCCTCCCGAAGCCCAATGGTGGTCACACTACTGGTGAAGCCGAGTCGAGACCTGGGTACTTGGCACTTGTTCTGGTATTGGGTGCCGGCCATGACATGAGTTTTTAGGGCAAAAAAATTAATCAAGATTTTGTGCAAAACCCACAAAGAAAACCCCCCAACATCATGAAGTCTAAAAACATCTTCAAATGGTTGAAGGGACCTCTGCCATCGACTTCTACATGACCTTGACAGGTTTTAGCTGAAGTGTTTTTTGATGTGAGCTATTCCCTGGTTCGGTGCATAATAAATTTTGAAAAAAACATTTTTAAAATAGACATGAAAAATTCTAATATTTTTGACTGAAAAATACCCTTGACTACTAGAATTTTTTGTGTAAAAATCAACTTGACCATTGAAAAATAACCCCCTTACTGTACATAGGTTCACATAAATCCATAAAATGAATAAAATATAAAATATAAATATTACCTACTTAATTTTTTCAATTCCAGTATTCTTCAGAAGAGCAATAACTAAAAAAAACAGACACACACAGTCAGTTACATTTATGTAAATTGTTTTGTAAATTTAGTTGAAACACAGATTTTCATGGTGTTGCTATTTCTAGAATGTTACTCTAGATTCTAGAGATATAATGCATCCGATCATGTAAAATAACCCCCAAAGTCTTGTCTCATATACCTTTACCTCAGGGTAAATATACTGGTGCAAATTCACTAAGCGTCGAAACGCCGAACGCTAGCGTTTGGCATTTTTCGTTACTGCGCAAATTCACTAACGAACGTTGTCGTAGTTTCGCTAGTTTTACTTCGCACCCTTACGCCAGGCGAATTTTCGCAAGCGACGTAACTACGCAAATTCACTAACTTGCGCAGTGTACTGAACGCTACCTTTTACGCTAGACTTCCTTCGCCACCTCAGACCTGGCGAAGCGCAATAGAGTAGATAGGGATTGTTTCAAAAAAAGTCAAATTTTTTTCTAAGTCCCAAAAAACGCTGGCGTGTTTTCTACATGATGGGTGATAAGCTGAAAAAGATCGAAAATATTTTTGGGGCTCCCCTCCTTCCCCCCTACATTTCCTGACTCATGGCAACTTACCTAGACAGTGGGCACATGTGTAGGGCAAAATAAAATTTTTATTTGCTGATTTGAAGGTTTTCTAGGCATTTGTAGTGCTAACACGTGTTCCTCCATTGAAATTTGAATTTCGCGCCGTATGCAAATTAGCCTTCCCTAGCGTAACTTCGCTTTACATAGCGAATAAACGCTAGCGCAACTTCGCAACCTTACGCTACCCCTGTGCGCAACTTCGGATTTTAGTGAATTTGCGGAGCGCTGGCGAAACTACGCCTGGCGAAGTGCGGCGAAGTTGCGCCTGGCGCAACTTCGCATCTTAGTGAATTTGCCCCACTCGGTTCTAGGAGTAAGATACCACATCTGTATACACATACAATTCCAGCTGGGCTGGAGGGATACAAATCGATGCGAAAATTCGCCAGCGTCAAAAGAAATGGAAAAAAAAATGAAATTCGTGAAACGGTGCCGCGTCTTGTTTTTGACGCCTGCATCCGTTTTTTGGATGCCGACGAAAATGCACTGGTGCATTTTCACCAGTGTCCAAAAAACGGACGCAGGCGCTGTTTCGCTAATTTTTTGCCATTTCATGAATTTTGCGGGAAATTCGCAAATTTTTCGGCAAAGCGAAATGGCCCAGATTCGACCCATCACTCAGCCAGCTCTGTCTAAAGATTTGTGAGGTCAGTAATCGATGAATCTAATGGATTGAAGGGGGAATTACAGGCAAGGCATGGCATTTTTTTAAAAAAAAATTTCATGTATGTATGGTTTGTATATTTTTATTTATATAGTGCTACTTATGTATGCAGCACTGTACAGCAAATGTATTGGGAAATAGGTTTCTTTTTTTAATGAAGAACCTGGGACTTTTAGGCATACCTCCCAACTGTCCCTTTTTCGGAGGGACAGTCCCTCTTTTGACAGCTCAACCTGCAGTCCCTCATTTGTACTGGAAAGTCCCTCTTTTCTCTGCGCTGAACAGACAGAAAAAGAAACAAAGTTTCTAACTTAAAGGAGAAGGAAACCCCCTGGGTGCAAAACCCCTCCCCCCTCCCCTGTGTTGCCCCCCCTCCCTCCTCCTCCCCCCTGGCCTACCTGTCCCCCTGGGCAAATGCCCCTAACTTGTTACTCACCCCTCTGCGCAGGTCCTGTCCACGGAGTTCACAGTCGCCATCTTCTCACATGCGCGTCTTTTTCCTGCTGTGGCGTCTTCTGGCGCATGCGCAGTAGGAACATTTACTGGTACGGCTCTACTGCGCATGCGCCGAATGTCACAAAGTTTTCAGATTTCACTGTACCGTAAATGTATGCAAATTAGGGGTAGGGAGGGAAAACACGTGACTTTTTGGCACAAAGCAAGGAAGTAAAAATGTTTTCCCGCTTTCCACCCCTAATTTGCATATGCAAATTAGGATTCGGTTTGGTATTCGGCCGAATCTTTCACGGAGGATTCGGGGGTTTGGCCGAACCCAAAAAAGTGGATTCGCTGCATCCCTACTTTGTAACAATTTTGAGACACCTCAGGGTAAAAAACAGTTTAGATAAGGAGAAATATTTTCAAACTTTCATAACCTGCCAAATTTTGTAAAATGAACATGGTAATTAGGGGGTGTGACCACAAAATGGGTGTGGTCAAAAAAAATTGCCGCGCTACGCGCGAAAATATTTTTTGTCCCTCTTTTTACTTCCAAAATTTTGGGAGGTATGTTTTAGGGCCCCTGGCCTCCAATATGTGTTTTGGTTTTTAACTACTAGGCCCCCAGATAATTTTGTTGTACGGGCCCCTGTGATATCTGTTGCCAGCCCTGGGACTGAAAGCATTCATGTGCATTTTGAATAAACTACCAACAGAAAACAGTGTATTGTTGCAGTAATTATCAACCTGATCTGTTGACTTACATTGAAAGGAAAATGGTTCATCGCGTTAACCCCTGTGTTTGCAAAATGTGTGACATTATTCCATGAAGAAGATCAACGTTTGTATTAGTATAAAGGGTATTATCAAATAAAGAGAAGCCTTATCTTACACTACAGTGAATTCACAAATGGCTCATTAAGTGCATTCGAGATGTTCTTTTACGGAGATATTTAAATAGTTAAGAGACTGAACCCGTCAGAGGCCCAATGCTGATAACTAATGGTAAACAAATGCTGAGGATATTTACTTGGGTAAAAATAGCCACACGCCATATACAGAGATTATGCAAAATAGTTTTTATTCTATTTACTCCTATTTCTTTTTCTAATAAGATGGTGGGAGGAGGGCTAAATGACATTTAGCCATATAGCTAACACATTTCAGTGTTAGAAAACCATTTTACTGTTCAGTGCCTCTTTTGAAGTTGTTTTAGAACATGAGCCCAATGTTGAATATTGTTCTGCTTCTACAAACCATTTTAAATTGATAAAAATAAAAGATAGAAATCAGCATACAGCTACACCAGGCTTGTAGCTCTTCTTTAGCCACCCCTAGTTTGGGCCCTTGTGTCCCCCACCGACTGCTCTTCTTTCACCATCTTTCCCCAATTATCAATGTTCTGTTATGTGCACACTTGTTTGTGCAAAATTACATGCTTGCTCGTCATGTGTACATGTGCTCAGGGGGAAGGGAAGCGTCATGGTCGGCTGGGTTACCTAGGAAGATTGGCCCACCACTCATAGTATATTTTATATGTAAGATATGGTTCATTTGGATTTAAATAGATTACAGCAAGTCTTAAGATTGGCATGGTTAGAAATAGTTGCTGGCTCTCACACACCCAATTAATTAATGTGATGTTTGGTGCTCAATGGTAGAGGTTCGGCCACCTCACAAATCATTCAAGTAGATAATAAACGTGCAAGGGGTTCCTTGCTTGCAGCAGCCTGTGTGCCGTGGATAATTTTCTGCTAGAAATACTTGAAGACCATGGGGCAGATTTACTAAAGGGTGAATTGTTGCCGGCGACTGCTTCGCACACATCACGCCACTTCACCAGACGCAAATTCGCTACCGCTACACTAAAAAAATTCGCTAATGATCTTGCGCTTAGGTCAATTTGCATATGGCAGGTAATTTAAAGTTGTATGGAGGTCTTTATTATAAATGTTGGTGCAAATGCTTGATGTTACCACTTTTTCTTACAAATGTCCAGGGAACCTTGATAAAGACAAGAGAGTTAATATAATGCCCTACACATGAGCCCACTGTAAAATGAATGTTCCATATGTTATGAAATATGGAGAAAACCGCTTACCCAAAAAAAGTCAGAACTTTTGCAGGCAATGCCGCTTCAGAAAAGGAAAAGTCTCCAGTGTTTTTGGAACTTTAATGCATTTTCAGCACACAGGATAGGATGTAATTGACAGAAGATTGAAGATCTAGCTTCTTTTTAGCACTTCACCTGGTCTGAGGTGGCAAAGTCAGCTGTGGCGAAGGAGGTAATGTTCAGTAAAATCCGCACTTTACTGAATTTGCGGCGTAACGACCTTTCACCAGAGCGAAAACTCACCTGTCAATAGAGTGTGAATAACCGCTAGCGACGGTCTCATTCGCTAGCGAATTGGCGCCTGCGCCTGTTAGTGAATTGGCAATGTTGCTGCAACGCTGCTGAAAAGTCGCTAGCGTTAGCCACTTTGCTCTTTAGTGAATCTGTCCCGAAGGGCGTTGCTGCCATGAAGTGAGCTGAGAAATGCACCTTAGATGGCAGCTCTCAGCAAGTTAGAAGCTGCAGGAGCAGCAACACAGTGGTCAAACACATGGGGGGTTTATCACATCTATAAAGTGACCTACTCAATAGCCTCTGGCAGCTCTGCCATGGGCAGTTCATATAGATGCAGAGGGTGTGGTCTTGGACAGAGCCAGAACTGACAAGGGAAGCCCACTAACAAGGACCTCAAGGACTGTTAGGATGGCTATGATTACTTTCCTTAACTGCAATAAAAGGTTTGGGTTGGGTTTGCTGCATTAGCATGTCTTACACAGTAAAGGCTTGTAACTTGATTCTGAGCAGGTGTTCAGCTCTAACAACTCTGTCTGACCTGCTTACATCTATACAGTAAATTGCGAATGGCTTTGAAAGAAAAGTTTGCCGGGTAGGCGCGTTGGCTGCCCTTGCACGCTCCTGGCAATAAAACCTTACACTCTTTCGTTTCTTCGACTAAATTAATCTAATCAGCATCACTTTCGGGAAACAGTTTTTTCTAATGAGATGAGAAGAGCCAACAAATTTGTATTCCTTTCACCATCCGCTGGCAGTCGCTTATAATTGGCAGAGAAATCCCTGCATTAAATGATTGCCAGCAGCAATATTGCATTCGCCTTTCACCGAGATAGCTTTAAAGAGCCACAGAGTATGAATGGCTCCTGCTTTTATTCTGTTACTAAAACATTTATTCACACCATATTCAGTTATTGCTCCTTCTTCCAGTATCCATAGCTTTTTTTTTTTCGGGTTTAGAAGCTCTTGCCAGGCACTGAGAACAAAAGAAATTTTTATGGCGCTAGCAAATATCTGAAGAAATTTGTATTAAAGGACAAATAATCCTTAACTGACTGGTGGGTGCCAACATGTTAGCCCCCAGTTGTTCCACAGGCTGGTGCTTCTTTTCAAAAATTAAAAATGCACTCGCTTGCGGAACTTTCTATAGCCATGTTGCACCACCATTTTATTGGATTAAAATCAGAAAATATGGGTATTGGAATAGAATGCTTGGGAGTTGGGGTTTTCCAGATGGGGAATCTTTCCACAATTTTGATCACCATATCTTAAGCCTACTAAAAAATAATTTAGACATTAAATAAATCCAAACAGGATGGTTTTAATAAGGATTAATTATATCTTAGTTATTATTATTATTATTATTAACATGTATTTATATAGCGCCAACATATTGCGTAGCACTGTAAAGTAAATGTGATTATACATCTACATCACACGAATTACATATATAGAATATATGGAGTTACATACATCACAATCAATACAGGTACAAAAAGGTGAGGGAGGCCCTATGCATAGGCATACAGTCTAAAGGGAAGGGAGTAATACACAAGGTGTGGGAGTGGGCAAGATCGAAGCAAGTGGGTGAGAAATGTGGTACTGTATGTGGTGTTGCGTTTGGTAGTTAAGCAGAGTGAGGGTAGGCTTCTCGAAAGAAGTGCGTTTTCAGAGATTTTTTGAAAGTAGAAAGGTTGGGAGAAAGTCAGACAGGCCGTGGGAGAGCGTTCCAGAGGAGGGGTGCTGCCCTTGCAAAGTCTTGAATGCGAGCATGTGAGGAGGTAATGAGAGAAGAGTTGAGTAGCAGGTCAGTAGAGGAGCGTAGTAAGCGAGTGGGTGAGTATATAGAGATGAGTTCAGAGATGTAGGGTGGAGCAGAGTTGTGAAGTGCTTTGAAAGTTGAGATCAAGTATAAGGTACAAGGTAATCATTTTTAAAATTTTTAATTAATTCATTAAAATAGAGTATATGGGAGATGGCCTTGCGTAATTCATAACTTTCTGGATGATAATGAGTTTCCAAATAATGAATTCTATACCTGTACTAGTCTAAGGGGGGATATTTATCAACATTTGGATATTTTTTTCTTCTGCAATTCAAATTTGTTTGTTCTAAAAATCATGAATGCGAATAATGGCTTAACACACACATTTTCCATATTTATTATGAAAAAAAAAACATGAAAATGTAAAACTTTCGGCATCTAAAAGCTTGCAAGGTCATGTAGAAACTGTCCTGGGAAAAAGTTAAGCTATATATTTAATCCATGTTTTTCAGGGTTTTTTGGAGCTAGCAAAATTACTAAAAAGCACGAAGAATGAATAAAAATTATTCATTCGAGTTTTTATATATTCTGCTTTTTTTAATACTTAAGCTAACATTCCTTTTTTTAAAAAAAAAAAAATATACATATATATATATATATATATATACATATAAAAACCCCTCGAAAAATATACAAATCTGAATTTTGATAAATGGGCAGAACCAGAGTGGCTCTCAGAATTTAGAGAATTCAGAGAATTTCCACAGCTGTGGGAGTCCTTTTGTGTAAAAATAGGGTTTAGGTATTCTTTAATCAAATATACATTATGAAAGCAGACAATCATTTTATGTTCAATATTTATATGATGTATTGAATTTTTATCAGACAATGGAATTGGCTCAGATTTAGTCAAACTCAAACTAGGGAATCCGGAAGAAGTTATTAACATTTTTGACACACTGACACATTTATCAATATGTCAGTTTCTTAGAATTCAATCATCTTCAATTCTCTGCCATGGAAGCTCTGCACTGACATCCTATCTATTCGGAAAGTGAGGAAAAAGAATGAGCATTGCGTTGTCTTCGTGGCAACTGTATTCATGGCCGCGCGTTTCATGGGACTTTCTCTAAGACATTAAATTCTATGGCAGCATTTTACCAGATGCCGGTCAGCATGGTTTACCCCCCAAAGAAAAGATTTCCACTGCAGCTTTCATTGTGGCAACTTTACAATGGTTTCTATAAAAACTATTTCAATTATTTCCAAGGCCATTGATACCTAAAAAGGGACTCAGTCATGGGAAAACATGTATTTTACAAAATGCATCAGTTAATTGTGCTACGTCATCAGAATCCTGCATTGAAATCAATTTTTCAAAAGAGCAAACAGTTTTTTTAATATTACATTTTATAATCTGACATGGGGCTAGACATGTTTTTAGTTTTCCAGGAATCCTCAGCCATGTGACTTGTACTCTGATAAACTTCAGTCACTCTTTGCTGCTGTGAGTGATATCACCCTCCTTTTCCCTCCCAGTAGCATCATCAGAACAATTGGAAGGTACCGTAACCAAATAACAGCTTCCTTACACTTTCTTTGCTAAAAATGCTCCCACACTCCACCTAGTGGTAGATGAGAACAGCATTCAATAGTAAAAATCCAAGTCCTGCAAACACAAGTCATGGCTCCTTAAGTTACATTGAATAGAAGAAACAATAGCTTAGCTAAAAGCAGTGCCATTGTGAAGTGTTGGCTCTTTCTTAAAGGGGTTTTTCACCTTCCAAACACTTTTTTCATTTCAATTCTTTTCAGATTGTTCCCCAGAAATAAAGACGTTTTTAAAGTACTTTCCATTTTTTACCTTTTTTTTCAAAATCTAAGTTAAAGTTTAATGTCCCTGACAGCTCAGTAATTCAGGTGCAGACTCTAAACTGTTACAATTTTGCAACATTTAGTTGATACTTTTTTTCAGCAGCACCTCTGGAATTAGCAACTATTGTATTAATTCCGACAGCTGCTTTTAATGAATCTCAGGGATTCTGCTCAGAAGGGGCAGTGATAAAAAAATGTAGCAACTAAATGTATCAATGTAGAACAGTTTACAGGGTCGGCGACCTCCCTTCCCAGAGCTGCTTTAGAAGGGAAAAAAAACCGTTACACTTTAACTGTCACAAATAGAAAGTAATTGGAAAAAGTCTTTATTTCTGGTGAACTAATTGATAACAACTAGGTGTTTGATAACCCCTTTATAGCACAGGATAAGGCACAATGACCTGAGATTAGCTGCATACATACCAATATTACAACTAACAAAATGCATGTATTGGTTAAAGAATAACATTTTACAGTGTACACAGTGTAATTTAGTAATAAAAAAACTATACCATAAAAATTAACTCCTATATTGTTTGATCTTAGGTACTTTTAAACAGAACCAAGGCAGAAAGCTGAACTATAAATGCCTTATATGTAGTCACAAGTGCTGATAATGCTAATTTCATTGCTTAGCTCTCCAGCACCTGTCCCTACCAAGCAGTAGATATTTCTAGTTCCCTACATGTTTATCCATAGTTGGCATATCTACTTTTTGTCTTGTGTTGTCTAGTTAACAGCATATATAATGAAGGAACAAAGTCCATTATAGAGGTCTGTTATTTGCTGTATGAGTATTTGTCTGCAGACAAAGTAGAAAAGTTCATAGACTTCAATTTGCTCTCATCCTGGCTCTCTACTAGGCTGATACCCTGAGGCAGGCGAGTAGGGATCTACTAATACCTCACCCCTCATGTAGTCACAATATACTATACTGTAGCAACTCAAGCCAGCAATGACCTTGTGATCTCAATAAATCCTTTTGGGAACACCTTTGTATTGCACACTTTAGATCTGGAGCAAGAACTGAATATATTCAGCCAGTAGCTTGTTCTACAGCGCTTGTCATCATGTTATTATATTACATTTATATTTGATAGCGAAATGAAAATTGAATTAGAAGAAGCACTCTTTAATAATGCGGGCTTCTTTAAAGCACTGCTGATAAGGGCCAATTCACTGTGATGAAAATGTTTGGAGGAAACCTGCAAGAAGTGAGAAGTGGCCTGCTGTGATTACAATAAGATATTGCTAGGCTTCAGTCATAGCTGGGGAATTCACCCTTCAGGCTCCTTTTAATGTCTCCAATAATGCTGAGCAATCCTGCATCATCAATTTACAAACAATGGCAAGAACAAAACGTACCTGGTACATGATAGGACGGCATAGATGCTTATTTAACGAAAGATACTTAACTTCCAGACATAGCATTTTCTAGCAGGTCAGCTGGATATTTTAATGGGAATACAAGAACAAAAAATCATTACTTAACTAATATGCCCAATGTCTATGATACGGAACCCCTTTATCCAGAAAGTTCTAAAATAATGTAATGCCATTTTTACGGTGTCCTATTAGAAATTCTTAATTTTTTTACTTTTCCTCTGTAATAATAAGACAGTAGAGCTCATTTACAAAAGCCATTTTTTATGCATAAGTGCAAAAGTTGGACATGTTTTTAGCAGCAGCTACTTTCATTTTGGGGAGCATGGGATCCAATTAAGCCTCAATAGGCCTCAAACATTTAGGGGCCGATTCACTAACTTTGAGTGAAGGATTCGAAGGTAAAAAACTTCGAATTTCGAAGTTTTTTTTGGACTACTTCGACCATCGAATGGGCTACTTCGACTACGACTTTGAATCGAACTATTCGAAGTAAAAATCGTTCGACTATTCGATAGTCGAAGTACTGTCTCTTTAAAAAAAACTTCGACCCCCTAGTTCGCCATCTAAAAGCTACCGAAGTCAATGTTAGCCTATGGGGAAGGTCCCCATAGGCTTGGCTAACTTTTTTTGATCGAAGGATATTCCTTCGATCGTTGGATTAAAATCCTTCAAATCAAAAGGATTTTATTGTTCGATCAAAGGAATTATCCTTCGAACGTTCAATCAAACTATCTGAGCTAAATCCTCGAAGTCGAAGGATTTTAATTCCTAGTCGAATATCAAGGGTTAATTAACCCTCGATATTCAACCCATAGTGAATCGGCCCCTTAGAGAGTTCACTTGATTTGCATCAATTCAGCTAACCCAATGCAAAAGCTAAAGGTTGTTAAGATCTGCAAAAGGCATTTTAGGTTATTATTATACCCATAGGAGGAACACAGTCCTTTGAAAATATGCCAGGGCACAGCTGTGGCAAAGATACTGAAAAATTTAATAAAAGTTGTTTAATAAATTAGTATCCTCAGATAAGGACATTATGGGGCCCATTTACTTAGCTTGAGTGAAGGAATAGAATAAAAAAAACATTAATTTTCGAATTATTTTTTTGGCTACTTCGACCATCGAATGGACTACTTCGACCTTCGACTGCGACTTCGACTTGGAATCGAACGATTCGAACTAAAAATTGTTTGACTATTCGACCATTCGATAGTCTAAGTACTGTCTCTTTAAAAAAAAAACCTTTGACCCCCTAGTTCGCCACCTAAAACCTTCCGAAGTCAATGTTAGCCTATGGGGAAGGTCCCCATAGGGATAGGCTTTCTAAGCTTTTATGGATCGAAGAAAAATCATTCGATCGATGGATTAAAATCCTTCAAATCGTTCGAATTGCGGTAAATCCTTCGACTTCGATATTCGAAGTCGAAGGATTTCCATTCGGCAGTCGAATATCGAGGGTTAATTAACCCTCGATATTCGACCATAAGTAAATTTGCCCCTATAAGTTGCTTCATCCTTTGCTGTCTCCTTGTATTGGTTTCTGGGAGTATTAAATCTGTCTTTGTACAGCTTCTCTTAACCTGACTAGTGAATATTCTGTATTCTACTAAAGATATAAATGATTCCAGACCACATTTGTAATTTAGACCTGTTTTATATGATGAACAGGTAATTTGCTCTAGGTCACAAAACCAGAAATCCCACAAACTTATAATATACTGATGGGTTCCTGATGAAAGAATAAAGGTACTGGACTGTTCAGTTTTATAAATTGAATTATAAGGATTTTGTATTTTTATGCTATAATGATTCTTTTATGTTTGACACTATTATCAAATTATATGCCATTCTTTTACGCTCTATGAAACCATAATTAGAGGCCCATTTATTAATGGTTGAATTTTAGTGGTATTAGAGCTCCCATTGACTTCAGTAGGACCTTGACTTCTATTACTTGCCGCAGTTTTGTTAATAAATATGCCCCTTAAAGGACATGTAAAGCCTACATTTTCCTACCATGTATAGGTACGTTGGGTATATCTTCCCCACCCAAGCCACATCATTTGTACTGCATATACCCCCTCTATTTGCCATCGCCATCACATTTTCCTAAAACAAATAGCAGCTTTCACTCGGTGGCCATTTTCACTTTGACACATCATTAGTAACAATGAAATGTGCAAACAGGACATGTATGCTGTAAAGTTCATGCAATGTAGAATACAGGTTTACATAAGCACAACATACTTAATAATAATAGCAACTAGAACCTGGTGAGCTTTTATAGAAGTAAATGGGAGGTCTATTTTCAACATTCAAGCTTTATTAAAAAAGTCAGATTCGTAAAAATTCAAGGAACAGCCTTATCTGTGTGTTGATTTTCTCTTTTGTGTATTCACAACCATGGGCAAATTTTCTAAAGGGGTTAAATTAACTTTTAGTATGATGTAGAGTTTGACATTTTGCAATTGTTTTTCATTTTTTATCATTTGTGGTTTTTGAGTTATTTAGCTTCAGTTTGCAGCTCTCCAGTTTGCAAATTCCACGCTGAGTTTAGCACTGAGTTAGTTTGGACAGTCGACACCATATATTGAGGCATTTATTAAAAACCCCCACACTTTTGGAAATGTTGGTTCAGCGTCGGCAATACATTTTAATGGCGACACATGGGAATGATGACGCCAGTAGCGTAGCTATAACAAGGGGTTCTCTTGCAGCCGCTTTCCTAATTGAGAGCCGGCGGGGAGCATCGGCAAACAGCAAAGGGGAGGGCCGGCAGGTGGGTGGGTATTGGGGGCGGAGCAAGAGCAACTGTGTGTGCGCCCTCTTAACACGTTTTTGGTGGAGGGGACCTGCGGCACGTTGATACGCTGCTGGATGACACATCAATAATTGAGTGATTTGAATATCTGTAATGTGCTAAATTATTTGCTTTCTATACAGGCAAGGTAGCAATACAATACAGGCATAGGACCTGTTATCCAGAATGCTTGGGACCTGGGGTTTTCCAGATAAGGGGTTTATCCATATTTCAGATATCCATACATTAAGGGGGTTATTAACTGAACCATAAATTTATCTCATAATATTAATAAAAAAAAACTCGAGAAACTCCCATGCCCAATTTTAGCTTATTTATTAATAAAATAACTTAAGTTAATCGGATTGTGAAAAAACTAGATAAACATGAATCGTACAACTTTTCAGGCTCTTTTCCCAAATGTTTTCCCATAAACCACAAAATGGTCAGATTTTTGAGCTAAACTCAGCAGAGACCACAATAGCTTCAATTTGGGATAGGTGCCTCTTTCATTGACTTATACTAAAGGTCTGAAATGGAGGATTTTTGGATACAGGCTTCTTGCAGCTTTTTACATCTCAAAAAAAATTTACAGTTTTATTTTCCATTTTGCCAAAACGAGCTTGTTTAGAAAAATTCCAGTTTAGTAAACAACCCCCCAGTGTCGGACTGGGCCAGCAGAACACCGGGAAAATACTCGGTGGGCCCCGGCCCTCATTGGCCCCCGTCGGCCCAGAACTGCTCCTCCAGCCCCGGGTGTGCTATTAAGAAATAAACGTACGCGATGCTAGCGCACATGCGGTAGCAGTGCAAACGTGTCTGTGTGTATGCGAACTGTGCAACATGTCCACCAACAGCACGCGGCAGGCCATGGAGTTCGAGCTTGGGAGGGGGCCCCCGGGGACTGCCAGGAGGGCCTGTTGTTTGCAGCCCCAGTGGGCCCCCAAGGCTCCAGTCCGACCCTGCAACCTCCTAAGTCTACCAAAAAACATTTAGGGGCCCATTCACTAAGCTCGAGTGAAGGAATAGAGGAAAAAAACTTCGATTTTCGAATGTTTTTTTGGCTACTTTGACCATCGAATTGGCTACTTCGACCTTCGACTATGACCTCGAATCAAGCGATTCGAACTAAAAATCGTTCAACTATTCGACCATTCGATAATCGAAGTACTGTCTCTTTAAAAAAAAATTCGACCCCCTAGTTCACCACTTAAAACCTACCGAGGCCAATGTAAGCCTATGGGGAAAGTCCCCATAGGCTTTCTAAGCTTTTTTGATTGAAGGAATTTCGTTCGATCGATGTATTAAAATCCTTCGAAGGATTTAATCGAAGTGCGCAAAATCCTTCGACTTCAATATTCGAAGTCGAAGGATTTTAATTCGGCAGTCGAATATCGAGGGTTAATTAAACCTCGATATTTGACCCTAGGTAAATGTGCCCCTTAAACATTAATTTAACCCAATAGGCCTCCAATAAGGATTAATTACAATATATCTTAGTAAGGATCAAGTACAAAGTACTATTCTATTATTACAGAGAAAAAGGAAATCATTTCAAAATATTTGAATAATTTGATTAAAATGGAGTCTATGAGAGACGGCTATCCTAAAATTTGGAGCTTTCTGGATAACAGGTTTCCAGATAACAGATCACATAGATCACATAGCTGTATCATGTGTCTGGTCTTTCCAGCATTTTATACCCTATTAATTACTTACCAGTAATTATGAACTGCACCTATATGGAAACAGCATCACTATATACTGCAGTGTTACTGGCATTTATCTATATAACAATATGCATACTTTTGGATGTAAGAAATGTGTTTCTGCCAGCAGTAATAGTTGGAAAACATCTTCGATAATGAATACATTATTTTTCTATGTGGAAATGAACGTTTTGCTTATCTGACTATGATTCTTTCACATATTTTTCATCTAATCCCATAGTAGATCCATCCCAGAATACATAAACAGTGTTAATCAGTTTCTGAACTGTGATCACTACCATGGAACCACAAATGCTGTCTGGCACGTCTGCTTTAGATAACAAGTGCTGCCTTCAGTGTGATGGGAACGGACTGTCAATGAGACCTTCTAGGCCTTACAAATTGGAAATAGAAAACCATTAAATAAGTGGAGGACTGCTATTTTGGTTGTGCGCAATTCAACTCTATGGGGCTGATTTATTAATGGTCGTTATTTTTTCTAAACTTTTTATCGCTAACAATCTTGAAGAATGGTTTTAAAGCATGAAATTTCCCCCCAAAAAACTGTAATGTACATGTACGCCATGTAAAAACTGCCAAGGTCTTGTAGATGTCAATAGGGTTTCTGTAATAAAAGGCACTACGTTTGCCCCAGGAGCAGGAACCCATAGCAACCAATCAGCAGGCAGCATTTACTGGTAATCTATTTCAAAGCAAACATAATATTGGTTGCTATGGATTACTGCTTCTGGCTACATATGGGGGAATGGGAACTGTCTTAAGTAAACTTTAAAATATTTACCGTAGTTACTTCAAGTTTTTTTCACTTGTAAATACACATATTATAAATATTCATTTGTGCTTTTGTATTCAGATCTTTTAATAAATAAAAAGACATTCCTGCTTTTTTAAAATGTGAGTTTAGTCGTGGTTGAAAAAAACCCTCTAAAACTACACAAATTAAAATTTTGATAAATAGGCCCCCCCATGACAAACTGAAATGATCTAATCTCCCCGAAGGGCCTTCCCGTCGGCTAGAATGTAAATCGTCGGAGCACTTCGTTTTCCAAAGTCGCCTGAAGTTTCCTCGTAAAGCAACTTTGGGCGACTTCAGAAAATAAAGCGCTCCTAGTGCAATCTCCCCGAATCTGAGCGTGTGTCTCTACCCTATCAACAAAGCTGTTGCATTTGTTTGCCTTGGAAAAGATCCAACAATAAACTTCAGTTACCAATATATCTAAGGTCTATCTATACAAAGATTTGTCTAATTAGCTTTTTATCTGTGAGACAGTGTATGTGACAAGCAGGCAAGCTGGGCACAACAATATTGGGCAAATTTGCAATAGAAAGTTACCCATAGCAACCAATCAGTGAATAGCTTTTTAAACCCAGCTGCAAGTAGAACAATGATTGCAGCAATTTGATTGGTTGCCATGGGTTACTGCCATTAGGCAAATGAGTGTTGAAAATGACCCCCAATGATCTACCCAGGAAGAGTTTCTATACTGTAAAATGGGAGGGTTATGGAATTCCCTACCAATGGACATAGACTGATAAAGACTGATAAAGTTTGTAGGACAGGTAGACTAAATTTTTTCCAAATAATCCATATTTTTTAAAAAATATTTCCTTTTTCTTTGTAATAATAAAACAGTACCTTGTACTTGATCCAAACTAAGATATAATTAATCCTTATTGGAAGCAAAACCAGCCTATTGGGTTTATCTAATGTTTACATGATTTTCTAGTAGACTTAAGGTGTGAAGTTCCAAGTTATGGAAAGATTCATTATCCAGAAAAGGCCAGGTTCTGAGCATTCTGGATAACAGGTCTCATACCTGTATTTAAAATGGGTTGGGTGCTTTTGTTTGCAGAAAACATTGCAAATGTATTTTTGCAAATAATTGATCTAGTGAGTTTACTAATAACCATTTTTGATTTACGTTTTCACCTTTTTTTGAAGTTTGGAGGGGGATGTATGTTTGCCTTTTTCTACATGGACACGGAGTGGGTATGGCAAAGATTCAGTTTTATAAACCTGTTTCTTATGTTGTATAATTAGTCTGAAAAATGTTTGATCCCAATAATTCTCTTTAGGATTGTCCCTTGGATATGCCATTTTAATTGTAATTTTTAATTAGCTTTAAAACTTTGATGACCCCAAAAGATTTGCAAAGGCAAGAATATTAAAAAAGAAATGAATCCAGTGCTACAGCTGAAGGAATAGTTCACCTTCATGAAATTTGTTTTCAAACAGTACGCCAAAGTAATAATTTTGCTTTCAACGTGTATTATGTTTTTTCTCAATTGTATTTTGCATATGCAAATTAAGCATGGGAAGGGGAAAACTGTTTTTACTTCCTTGTTTTGTGACAAAAAGTCATGCTATATGCAAATTAGGATTCGGTTTGGCCGGGCAGAATCATTCGGCCGAATCCCGAACCGAATCCTGAATTCGGTGCATGAAAAGTGAGAAAATACTAAATACTGAAATTAACTCAAAGTTGATCCAGGGCCTTTGATGAAGTGCTTGGTAAACATGAAATGTGTTAGGTTTATTGTGTGGGGCCTGTGTAGGTTTTAATAGATATGTAACAAAGAGAGTTTCATTTGTGCAAGAATAATGATTAGTATCCTGTCACCCATTTATGTTGCTATGGGTTTTCTGTGCACAAAGTTATTTTTGATGTACCTGTAGGCGTTTAATGGAATATTAGGAAAAGTTTGGATGCCTTTTTAGAAACTGTGCAAAGTTATTGAAATTAACTGTAGTCGATCAAGGGACTGATCTGATGGTCCTCTTGAGGCAAGTTATAGAGGCAAGTTATAGAGACTTCAGATTGTGTTTTTTCACCTTCCTCTAGAGCAGTGATCCCCAACCAGTGGTTTGTGAGCAACATGTTGTCACCAACCCAATGGCTGTTACTACCAGTGGCCTCAAAGCAGGTGCTTATTTTTGAATTGCTGGCTTGGAAGCATGTTTTGGTTCCAAATAAACCAGATAAACTGCCAAAGCCTCCTGCAGGCTGCCAGTCCACACATGGGCTATCAAATGGCCAATTACAACCCTTAATTGCATCACCCAGGAACAGCTTTCATGCTTACGTTACTCCCCAACTCTTTTTAAATCTGAATGTGGCTCACAGGAAAGAAAGGTAGGGCACCCCTGCTCTATAGCAACTAGTACTTAGACAGGCTTCACTTAGGAACAGATTTTTGCAGTTGCTATTTTCCTGTGATTCACACAAAGATGCAGCAAAGTTCCCCCCTCCCACAAATGATTAAATGAAAAATACATTTAAAAAAAAAATCTTGCCGCCTGTGAGATGCCACAGAAGTCAATGGGAAGTGTATGTTTAACATCACAACAATTGATAACCATTGGTTATCATGTGAAAATAAAACACAACCTTGCTTAGTTGCAATTGTGATTTTTTTTCTACAATTATGCAAAAAAATGAAGAATGAAAAAAAAAAAGTTACCGTGATTTCTACTATCTGGATTGCCTGAACATGTCACGAAACATAAAAAGACTGATCATAATAAATAAACCTATTCAATAATTTGCTCTTAATGCACCATGATCCTTGCTTTTGTGTCTTGTTTCAGGAAATCGATGTTATAAACACAGAAGTAGATGGATTATTTTGAATAAAGAATAATTACATATAAAGAGCCGTGAAATGAAGCCTTCAGTCCCCCCTGCCTATTCAATTTAATCAATATATTCACATATCACGTTTTCTGTTTTTTGGGGAACTGAACAGTTTTCATTGTTGTGTTGTTTATGTCCCTTTATTCACTTTTATATAGTATTTATGTGCTCTCCGCAAGCTTTTGGACACCTGATGTTTCCAGCACAATACATAATCCATATTGTATAGTGGCATTCACATGGATCTCTTTATTAAGTCTTACTGTTGTGGCTCTGCTTTAATTTGTAGGTGTCGTACTGAGATACAGCCTGGAAAGTGCATTGTGACAACGATACAATCAACAAAAGTAGCCCATTGAACAAACAGAACTACGATGCAATGAGTCCAATCTCTACTTCATAAATATAGTCCATAATTACTTCAGCAAGGCATCAATCACTTGCAAAATATGGATTGGGGTGTCAAGTACTTTATCCAGAATCCTGAATATCAAAATAGCAATTACTGTGTTTATTGATCAGACTTGAAGGCCGATCATGCACCTGTCAGATGAAGGTGAAAAGTTTCATATACCCATTTATTATCAACATTCATGATACATTGCATTCCTTTGATTTTAATTCTTTCCTTTTGCTACAGTATATATGCATTCTTTGATATTCCCAAACACAGTCTAGCTGGTGGTCTAGCAAAAATAAGACCTCGTCGGGTCAAGATTATCAACAAGCTACCGTAATATTAAATATTGATGCACAGCATGTAATATAATAAATTAACATGTGTTTAGAAATCGCCAACATATTCCTCAGCGCTGTACAATAAATGGGTTTCTATAATGAACATTTAAGATGAACAAAGCAATCAATAATGGAAACAAAAGGTGCCCAAGAAATACTGGAAAAGTACTTAGAAGAGAACCCTGAGCAACTTTTCTATAAAGTTAAAGGTTTACTTATCCTTTAAATTAAATGTTGCACACAGAGCCAATGGGGGGGATGGTAAGCTTTGGTGGACAAAAATCTTCCAGCATCCTTCAACAGCTTGCTTTTGTTTAGCTAAAAGCAGGGGTGCAACCAACTGTAACACAAACAACAAGGTGGCTGATATATAGAGGTATGCAATCTTTTATCTAGAACCCTTTACCCAATTAGAGGTAGGTAATCTCACATAGACTTCATTTTAATCAAATAATTAAAAATTTAAAAAAACATTTCCCTTTTCTCTGTAATAATAAAACAGTACCTTGCATTTGGTCCACACTAAGATATAATAAATCTTTATTGGAGGCAACCCCAGCCTTTTGGGTTCATTTAATGTTTAAACGTTTTTTTTAGTAGACTTAAGGTATGTAGATCCAGCTTACAGAAAGATCCATTATCAGGAAACTCAAGGTACTGAGCATTCTTGATAACAGAAGCTATTTCATTTATATATATATATATGAAAATAATAGATATCAAATCCATGTAATTATGGCCCACCAGCTTGTCTTTATTTGGTTCTAAGAAAGGGGTGCAATGGTTGCACAATAAACAACAAGGTGGCTAATTTATATTCAATATATAATTATTACTAAATATCCCAGACATGTAATTATGGTCAGTCTGCTATGACAATAAAAGTGGTCAGAAAATAGCATATTTCTAATTTAAATAGTACCTGTACTTTTATTTATGAAATCACTGAAACAAAAACATTAGAAACCTATTTTAATGCATATTGGCACATAACCATGTTAGTTTTAAGGGGAAAGCTCAGAACAATATTAATGCAACCATCTATTGATATTGCAAGAATTAATTGCTTGGATAAAAGAACTCCTCTTTGTATTCAATAATGTACCAGGCTCATCTCAGAGCTAATGAAATTCATGAGTGATTTAGTCAAGGCATAAAACTACTAGTTGGAAAGAAATGATTTTCTCTGCGATTGACTGGAAAAGGGGAAACCCGCGGTAGAAACTCATTGTGCCGAACTCACATTCCATTGCAACAAGTCCTCCAGCCAAGCATCAATCTCAAACGCGAAAATGAGAGGTCAATGCTTTGTGATAAATGCTCTTTCATTAAAAGAGAGCGAACATTTGACTTTATGAAGAAGTCATTCGCAGTGGCTTATTTAATGATTAAACATGTCATTTGGAGCTATTTTTCAGCCTAGAGCTGCTCCTTCTTCTGAGTGGGAAGCCACCTTAAAAATCTTTGAAGGTTAAAGTGAACTTTAGCTGTCAGATGAAATGAATTAAAATGGGAAAACTATAGCAAGCTGCAATATATTAAATTATATCTGGGCTAAATTTTAAGTTGTGTCTATCTATCTATCTATCTATCTATCTATCTATCTATCTATCTATCTCTCTCTCTCTCTCTCTCTCTCTCTCTCTCTCTCTCTCTATCTCTATCTATCTATCTATCTATCTATCTCTATCTATCTCTATCTATCTAGCATCTGTCTCTCTTCTCTAATCATCTATCTAACTATTGAGCTAGTTATCTTCATCTGTGTATATATATCCATCTATCTCCCAAACTGCCTCCCTCCCTGGCTAGAATATAAATCGCTGGCAGGATCACTTTGTTTTCCAAAGTCGTCCAAAGTTGCCTCACGAGGAAACTTCTGCAACTTCGGTAAAACAAAGTGCTCCAAGTGCCATCCCACCGGCGATTTAGATTCTAGCTGGTGGGGAGGCAGTTCGGGTAGATTAGTTGCCCGAAGAAGAATCAATTTGTCGTTGGGAGACTAATCTCCCCCAGTAGCTTTGTGTGCCCCTGCCCAAAGTTTGCAATTACTAACTCCTTTTCTTTGCTGTTTGTCTTCTGCCTTGCCAATTGTTTATATCTGAGCGGATTGAAAGTGCTCTTGTTATTTGAGAACACTTACAACATCAAAGAATAAAAGAGCTAAAGCTCAGCTCCTGTTGATGGCACTCACTCTGTTCTTGAAGCATAAATAGCTGGCTAGAGCACAATCATGCAGAACACTATGCTCTTAATTATATTGTTTTAATATAAGGAAATGTATCGTCTCATTCAACAAATCATTTTATGTTTCCATAGACACATGAGTGCCATGAAGATGGTTGTTCTCATTTTGTACAGTAGGTTTGTTAGAATTAGGGATGCACCGAAACCACTATTTTGGATTTGGCTGAACCCCCGAATCCTTCGCGAAAGTTTCAGCCAAATACCGAACTGAATCAGAATCATTTTTTACTTCCTTGCTTTGTGACAAAAAGTCAAGGGATTTCCCTCCCCGCCCTTTATTTACATATGCAAATTAAGATCTGGATTCAGTTCTGCAGGCCGAATCTGAATCCTCCTGAAAAAGGCTGAATCCTGGCCAAATCCCGAACCGAATCCTGGATTCGGTGCATTCCTAGTTAGAATTTCTCTTTAATCAGAGATTTTTCTATCTATCTATAAGGGAAGGGATGCACCGAATACACTATTTTAGGATTCAGCCAAATCCACAATCCTTCCACAAACGCAATCTGAACCCTAATTTGCATATGTTAACTAGGGAAACGAGGGAGAAAGAGCCCCTCCTACTGTGTGCACAATTAAACATATTTTGACTTGTCTGTATAATAAAAAGTCACATAATTTTTTCAGATACGGATTCAGTTCGGCCAGGCACTTGGATTTGGTCATCCCTGCTATCTATCTGTCTGTATGTCTATGTGTCTTTCTATATATCTAGCATTTCTGCCTTGTAGTGCAAATTTCAGGTTTGTCATAATTTCACTTTAATCAGATCTCTCTCTCTCTCTCTCTCTCTCTCTCTCTCTCTCTCTCTCTCTCTCTCCTGCCATTTAAGTATTGGTTTGGGTTTCCCCTGGGTATTCTGTCTTCCTTCCACCCCCAAAACATACAGGCAGGTTAAATTGACTCCCCATGAAATAGATTCTACTGTAAATGTGACGGGCATTGGATTGAAAGCTCCACTGGGGTAGGGTCTTTTGTATAAATCTCTGTGTTAATGTGTCCTCACTATACAAATAACAGATGATAAATAATTATTTGCGTCTGCAGAAAATATATGGAAGATAAACCCCAATTAAACAAAAGTTACAGCATGTTTTGGACATAGGGCTATTTCTGTCCACAGGACGTTTTCAACCCTATATATAGTAGCTGTAAACTTCTGCCTCTATTGACTTTATGTATACAGTCACCCCATTACAGTGGGGATATACCAAATGTATAAAATATAAATATACCTTTAAGAATTAGAATAAGACTACTTTGAAAGTGGTTAAAACTATGTAAGCTTTATCAGAATGTCAAAAGAAATACAGAATTTCTTTCCTTCAATTGTGTGCACATGGGCTTCTGTATCAGACTTCCTTCTTTCAGCTTAAACCTCCACGGCACGGGTTTGAGCATGCTCAGTTTGCTCTTTCTCCCTCTATCCCTCCCTCCTCCCCTCACTGCTGTAATCTGAGCCCAGAGCTATGAGCGAGCACAGAAAGACTCAGCCAGGAAGTCACACCATCATCATCATCATTTATTTATATAGCGCTGTCAAGATATGCAGTGCCAAGCTAATATGGCAGCTGCTATCCTAAACAAACAGATTTTTGAGCTGTTTACTCAGGTATGGTAAAGCATTCTACAGATTAAATATAGTGTTCTAGCTTGCTCTATTGTGGCTAATCTATTGGCAATATACTGCCTCAGTAGTTTTCCTTCTCTTTTAAATATGTGTGTAGAGCCATAGGGTTACATTCCCCTAGGGTTTGAAAATTCTACATGGTTGGAAATCCCCTGGTGTGGCCAGCTAAGTGTTGGACCTAAATTGGATAAGGGAGGGGGTGTGAGTAATTTTCCCCTCATTTCTTTAAAAAGCTGAGCTGCCATGTGCTCAGTCTCTCTTTTCATTTTCACTCCAGTTGGGAGTGCATTGACTTGGGTAAAGATGTAAAGGCCAAAAGATGGTGTGGCCCTTAGAGCGACTGGTTTACAGCACCCCAAGCATTGGGAGCTCAACAAGGAGTGTCTAGAGTTCAGATGCAGAGAAAGTAAAGAAACTGCTTGTGGATGGATTTCAGTATTGATATTAGTGTTGATGTCAGTGTTGATATTAATGGTGTAATATGTTAATGATGTATCCGTCACCTGATTCAGAGCTGCTTTGCAATGATAAACTGGGGAGTGTGCACTTTTGCCAAGTACATGGTTGCGCTTGTTCTTCATCTTTCCCTCTGACTTTCTTTGCACATTTCTCTAAATTACTGTTGTAAAACACTAGCAAGTTGATCATAGTCATAGTCCCTTTAGTCACCCCTTTATTCAATGTTATAATTGAATAAAGGGCTTATTAATAGCTTTAGCAAGATGGCCATTGAATTGCCATAGCAGATTGGTAACCACGCCTGTGTGGATGAAGATGATTGTACAGGCATATAATCCATTATCCAGAAACCTGCTATCCAGAAGTATCCAAATTATGGGAAGATCATCTCCCATAGGGGCAAATTTACTAAAGGGCGAATATTCGCCAGCGTGACATCATTTTGGCACTTTACTAACGGGTGCTGGTGTAAATTCGCTAGCGAAGTGGACCTACTATAGCGCTACTTCGCACCCTTATGCCAGACGAAGAGATGTAACTACGCTAATTCACTAACTTGCGTTTTTTCGTGAACGTTACCTCTTGCGCCAGACTTTACTTTGCCACCTCAGACCAGACGAAGTGCAATAGAGTAGATAGGGATGGTTCAAAAAAAGTTTAAATTTTTTCTAAGTCCCAAAAAAATGCTGGCGTCTTTTACTTTTTATAGGGTGATAGACTGAAAAAGAGCGATTTTTTTTTCAGGGTACATAAAATATACTGTGGGCACTAGAATACATTTATTAAGGTTCCCTGGCCTTGTGTAGTATAATGCGTTTTCTGCTGCATATACGGTCATTGTACTTTAACTGCGCGCCGTATGAAAATTTCTGATCGCTAGCGTAACTTCGAACCGCTGATCGGAACATCGCTAGCGCAACTTCGCAAACGATGACGTGCGCAACTTCGGATCTTTGTGACTTTGTGCAGCCCTGGCGGATCTACGCCTGCCGAAGTGTGGCGAAGCCAACGCTGGCGCAACTTCGAAGGTAAGTAAATTTGCCCCATAGATTCCATTTTAATCAATTTTTTTTTAAATGAATGCCCTTTTCTGAGAAATAATAAAACAGTACCTTGTACTTGATCCTAACTGAGATATAATTATTTCTAGCAAAACAATCTTATTGGGTTTATGTAATGTTTACAAGAATTTTTAATAGACGTAAAGATCCAAACTAAGCAAAGACCCCTTATCCGGAAAACCCCAGGTCCTGAGCATTCTGAATAACAGGATATATGATACCCAATATGCCTGAAGAATAAACGGAATAAAAGTGTGTGTGCATGTATTTATATACCCTTACTGAAAGGAATTAAATACACTGCAATAATGTGGTCTATCATTTTTGCATTATGAATATTTTAAAATGTGGTTAAGCACTTTTTAAACTCAACACAACGGTCAGTATGATAAAATGAGATGTACATAATTGCAATCATTTAGAGAGATTCTCAAAATCTAAGGCCCTTTCTGATGGAGCCTACTAGCCAGAAGCATTAATGGCTATGGAACAGAAAAAGTAGAATAAATATTCATCTTTTAAGAAATAGCAGTTGCATACATATTCATATAAATTTTACAAACGAGCATTCTGCCTTATAGTGCTATATTGGAAAAAGAATGCTATTTATGTAAATGTATTTAATGCACTGAGGCATGTGTATAAAAATACTTTTTCTATTTTGGTATCTGTGACGTGAGTAAGTGACAGGGGACCAAAGTTGTGATGATGAAGACTCCTACTGTCAACTGCTTATGGCCTGGGGCAAATCATTTACAGGGTGGTTATTAATTATTATGAGCAATAATCTTCTTATTTTCTACATGAATATGTTGCTGAGATTATGCCAGGAAGTTCATTGAAATGATGCTGCAGATGAAATTTCGTTTAAAACAGATAAAAAGATTATTTATTGCAGTATCACTTTATCTTCAGCTTCTGCAGTGGTGCAGCGACTAGGCACACCGTGACTGCAGTGAGAGATGCAGCAGCCTTACCTGCTTCCCCCTCCGCTTCCACCTGGTGGCATCATCGCCAGGCACCGCTCACTCCTGAATGAGTGCAGGACAAGGGGAGTGCAGCATCACTTCCTGCCCCCTGCCCTATGCAACGAGCGCCAGGGAAGCGTGGGGACAGCAGCATCCCACCCAACCACCCTTCAATTACGCTAAAAAAAGGCTTTCACTACTCTAAGGGGTATAATTATCAAAGAGTGAAGTCAGAGATCACCACAGTCAAAAGGGTGAAAGTGAATGTTCACCATTTGATAAATATGTCTTTAAAAATCCCATAGAAATGAATAGAGAGGCGGTATTTCACTCTAGCTGACTGTGGTAATCTCTGACTTCACTCTGTAAGGGAACCTTACCCCGTTGGTCTATAACTTGTATTCTGATTGATCTACTGTGTTTTGACCGTTGCCTGCCTGTTTGACTCTTCTGACCTCTCCAATCCTGATCCTGCCTGTCAGTGACTATTCTGACCTCTCCAATCCTTGCCTGTCCATTGACTATTCTACATTCTCCAATCCTGATTCTGGCCTGTCTGACGATTCTCTGCTTGTGCTGGCCCGGCCTGCCTGTTCCTCGTGGTGTTCTTCCTTCCAGTATCCTGGTGACTCCTTTGCTCGTCCAGAACCGTTAGCTTTGCTCCTCTCTCTGTTAAGACCTGGCGGCATCCAATTAGCCGAGGGCTCCTCCCGAGGTGAAAGGCGGCGGTTAAAGGCAGAAGTGAGAGTCGAGACCAGGGAGCTTAGCTTGGGTTGTGGTGTAGGGTGCCGAACGTGACAGTACAACGGGCCCATGAGACGGAAGAAAATGGAAGAAGCTCCCTCTATTCCGCAAACCACTGAACTGCTGTATTTGATCCTCCTCCAGCGCCTTGATGAACAAGAGGGAAAAAAGAACTTTATTTATCAAGGTCTGCGGTCTCTTTCCCAGAGGTTGGATGCACAGCAATCTGAGATTCCTGAGGGGTCTGTGACGTCAGTTACTCTGGGTAATAGAGGTTTTTCCCATGTCCCAAAAATCCTCTTTCCTGATAAGTTTAGTGGGGATAGGAGTACATTTTTTGTTTTTCAAGAGGCATGTAAGTTATACATCAGTTTTTTCCTCACAACTTCCCTACTGGTGAGGATGAAGTAAGGTTCGTTATGACTTTACTACAAGGTGACCCACAAGTCTGGGCACTAAGATTACCCCCCTCTGACCCTGCCCGTTTTTCCCTAGAAGCAATTTTTGCTACCATGGCCATGTTATACGATGACCCGGATCGTGCTCACTCTGCCGATCCCGCTATTCGTAAACTCCGTCAAGGGAAAAGAGTTATTGAGGAGTATTGTACAGAATTCCGCCGTTGGTCAGTTGAGACAGGGTGGAATGATACAGCTCTTCCTAGTCAATTCCGGGTGGGTCTTTCTAGCTCTGTCAAAAATAGCATGGTTAATTACCCTCCTTCATCCACTTTGGATGACCTCATGAAGCTAGTCATCCAGATTGATAGGAGGCAAAGGGAAAGACGAGCTGAGGGGGGAGACAGATTTCCCTACTAGTCACTAGTCACAAGTCACCAACTCCCTCGTTTCCTAAGCCTCAGGGGGAACCCATGCAATTGGGGGCTACACGCTTGTCTCCCGAGGAAAGGTCCCGTAGGCAATCCCTCGTTCTATGCATGTATTGTGGGGATAAGGGGCATTTCCTTAAAAATTGTCCCAAGAGGCCTGGAAATTCTCAAAACCTATATGGAGAAGGGAAGCTCCATTTGCGTAGAGAGATTTCCTCTCCCCAATTCGCCTCAAAAAATTTAGTACCTGTAGTTTTGTCCTGGCCTGGGGATTCAGTTACAGTTTCAGCCTTGATGGATTCTGGGGCTGGGGGAGATTTTTTGGATGCTGCCTTCGCAGAAAGGTATAATATTCCCCTTATTCCCCTCACACCTCCTATGAGGATGTCTGCTATTGATAAAAGCCCACTCGGGTCAGGTTTGGTAACCCAAAAATCCAAGGCATTATCCATGTGTGTGAACAATATGCATTGTGAAAAATTAGCTTTTCACGTTCTCGATAGTTCCTCGTCCCTGTTAATTCTGGGGTTACCATGGCTACAGTACACAACCCCCACATTGATTGGGTAACTGGGGAGGTTATTCAGTGGGGTTCCAAGTGCAAAGATTCATGTCTAGCTTCCACTCTAATGGTAGCAGTTACTTACTTAGAGAAACTCCCTTCTGTTGAGCATAGCTCTAAGTCTCATTCTGGGGTATGTAGTTCCCTATTAGCAGTTACATCCTCTCAAAAAAGAGCAGTAGATAAGAGCCATAGGGAAGTATCCAAATATCAGGTTGGGGACTTGGTTTGGCTATCCACGGGGAATATTAAGCTTAAAATTCCAGCTCTTAAGCGGGGGCCCAGATTCATAGGTCCATATGCTATTGTGGAGATTGTGAACCAAACCTCTGTCTGTCTTGAGTTACCTGAGATATTTATGTTATCTAACCTGTTTCAAGTTTCTGTGTTAAAACCAGCCATACAGGTCCACCAGCAGTCATGTCCTCCTCCAGTGTTGGTGAAAAGTCTGGTCAAATCTGATGCCAGGTTTGACCACCTTAGGAGACAGTCCCATCCTAGGTCTCTTGGTAAGCTTGAGGGTCCAGTGGCCCCTCCTAGAGGGGGGGTAATGTAAGGGAACCTTACCCTGGTGGTCTAGTGGGCAGCGGGGTCCAACGCCGCTCCTTCAGTGTGGGCACCCGCTGCTCCGCTCCTTTCCCTTGCTCTGCCGGTTTCCTGGTTTATGTGCCGGCGTGATGACGTCACGCACAGGGGAGCAAAATTCAAACAGTATAAAAGGGGAATTCAGTGTTCTGCTAACTGCCCATTGTTAGGTTCAATTTGCCTTATTCCTGGGTGCTTTATAACTTGTATTTTGAGTGTTTTGATCCTGCCTGTTTGTGACTATTCTGACCTCTCCAATACTGATTCCTTGCCTGTCCATTGACTATTCTACATTCTCCAATCCTGATTCTGGCCTGTCTGATGATTCTCTGCTTGTGCTGGCCCTGCCTGCCTGTTCCTCGTGGTGTTCTTCCTTCCATTATCCTGGTGAGACAATCGTGCCCCTTTGCTCATCCAGAACCGTTAGCTTTGCTCCTCTCTCTGCAGCATCCAATTTGCCAAGGGCTCCTCCCGAGGTGAAAGGCGGCGGTTAAAGGCAGGAAACCAGGAAGCTTAGCTTGGGTTCTGGATATAGGGTGCCGAACGTGACACACTCTTTGATAAATATATCTCCTTCACCGCATGTAGTTTCTGAAGCACTGCGGATTCACTTTATGTTACTCTGTTAATGTATAACTATGTTTACTGTTCTGCAAAGAGATTGTCACAGCAGTTTTGATCCTTGCCTTAACATTATATGGATAAAGAATTGTTCTCACATGCCCATTGCTCTTGCAAAGGGGGGATTTGTTATTCTTCCCTGCAGTCATAATTGGGCAGCAAGAGAAGTATGCCAAAATCTGATTTTGGCTGCAGATTGAGATTTGATTGTAAGTTGAATAAGGTACTTTCTGAGACCAACACCTTTGAGGCAATTTTAGGGACCAGTGACATTGCAAGAATAAACAGTTTTACAGACGAACATGCACCGTTACTGATATGAGATAGAAAGAATGTGAAGGAATTGTCTCACCAATAAAGAGAAACTCCCTGAGCAGTAAAAAAAAAAAAGTTTACGTTTGATTCCCCTACAACTTTTCAGCAAAAAATGATAACCATTATATTAAAAATACATCAAATTAAAAATGAAAAATAATTGTGAACTATTTGAGACCTGCAGCATATGTAAATGTTGCCTTTCATGAAAGCGGTAAATGCCTATATGGGCTTAGTACTGAATTGCATATCAGTATAATTTCCCCTTAATTTTTTGTGCTTTACACAAATGACACCATTAAAAGAAAAACTTTATTGCTGGCCTGTGGGAAAACAGTATGAACAATTAAATATTTCTGCAATGAAAAACCTTTACATAACTGTGAATGTTATGATCTCTTGTGTTATTGCTCTGTCTTTCAATTAAAAAGTAGGCTCAGTAGCTCAATGTAGAGTATTAAAGGGGACATTTACTATGGGTACTGACCCCAGTGCTACAGCTCTTATGTGTGCAAAGTTGAATTCTACAACTCTCTCAAGCATGAGGGAGTCTTGACCTAATGCCTGCTCTGTGCAAAGATTAAGGACAGAGCTCTGGAGCACCTTTAGGGGGAAATTCACTAAAGCACGAAGTGGCTAACGCTAGCGCAAATTCGCCAGCGTGATGTAATTTTGTTACTAACGTGCTCTGGCGTAAATTCGCTAGCGAAGTGGGCCTACTCTAGCGCTACTTCGCACCCTTACGCCAGGCGAAGTTGCATTATGGCGAAGGGTCAACTTAACTACGCTAATTCACTAACTTGCGCTTTTAACTGAACGTTACCTCTTGCGCCAGACTTGCCTTCCCCACCTCAGACCAGGCGAAGTGCAATAGAGTAGATAGGGATTGCTTCAAACAAAGCTGAGATTTTTTCTAAGTCCCAAAAAACGCTGGTGTCTTTTCCTTTTTTAAGGGTGATGGGTTGAAAAAGATCGTAAATTTTTTTGGGGGTACCCTCCTTCCCCCCTACATTTACTAACATATGGCACCTAAACTATACAGTGGGCACATGTGTAGGGCAATATAACAACTCTATTTTATTTTATGAAGCTTTCCCAGCCTTGTGTAATGTAATGTATTTGCTGCTACATATACGTCCATTCAACTTTAACTTGGCACCATATACAAATTAGGCATCGCTAGCGTAACTTCGCTTGACAAATTAATGCTAGCGCAAATTCGCTACCCTTCGCCTCCTTGAGCGCAACTTCGGATTTTAGTGAATTAGCGGCGCCCTGGTGAAACTTCACCAGGCGCAGTGCGACGAAGGCATCACTAGCGCATTTTCGCTACTTAATGAATTTGCCCCTAAGTCTCCTGTTAGTCCTTCCTTGTGTCTCCTAAATTGCATTCAAGCAAGGGGCATGCCATAGCACACCAACACCCCTCCCATGTGGCCTTCCTCGTGTATGCAGTCCTAGTAGCTGCTGTTAGATCAGCATTCATTCAATTTGTGAGGATCAAGTCCAAGTCCTGGGACAAGATGCACTGTGAGCAAAAACATTTGTATTTTGCACACTGCACCTTCCTCCCAGTAGTCAATGAACCCTAATTGTTTCTCCCTGACAGACAACACTTGAAGCGCTGACTGTACACCATAATTATTCATGAATCATCTGATTTCCCTGGGCTCTGCCAACTGCAATTTCTTAAGCTCAAAACAGTGTTTACTTACAATAAAGCACACTTAAATAATTAGGAACCCATGAGTCAACAGTCATATTAGTAACTCTCATCTCTCTTAAATATTCCCAGATTGCTCGTCTGATCAATTGACGAGCTGGTTGGGGGGAAAGGATAATTTTTAAACAACCAATATCTAATGATTGGTTAATTACTTTTGAGACTTTGTTATATCTGGAAAATGTTATTTGCTAGAGAAAGGCACAGGATCGTACAAAATGATTCATACTTCATAATTGAATCAGTAGAATGGGAGAGATGTATACAAGGCATTGATTTGCATTGCTGGCAATAATCAGCTCAGGTTTTCACTTGTTTCTTTAATTGTTTCTGATGACCTGATTGTTCCTTGACCACGGATCATCTTGTAAATGAAATTGCCAGTTTGCTTGTAATTATGCTGATGATCTAATTCTCATATGCAGGTCAGGGTGACATAGATAGGATTGATGCACCACTACGAAGATAGGAAGATTTAGTGACGTGTGTTTGTACTGTGCCAGCGCTGTACACTTCAAATAAATATTTGTCACAAAATGCGTGTAATCAAATGCACCAGCTGTAGCCTCCCTCATTATTCCACACAGCAAAATATCACTTGCATGAGATCAACTTGGTGTGTATGATGCCAGCACCGCTGAAAGGAGCATTAAGGCTTAGAAAAAAACTTGTCATTGTGTAAATGGACATGTTGACAAGTCTAAGCTTGCTTTAACCAAGTGTGCTGTTTTAAAAACAAATTACAGTTCAATAGTAAGTGATAATCCTAGTCACAACTTTACTGCTAATCACACATTACAGTGACACCTTTTTTTAATGATAAAAATGAAAATGCCACCTAAAACCTGTTGGGATTCTATAGATGCCAAGGGGGTTATTTATTAATGTCTGAATTTATCTCAATATTTTCTGAAAAAAACTCCACATGGGTTTTATGGACTTATTTATTAATACACTTTCCCAAAAAATTTTGTATGCGGGAAAAAAATCTGAAAAAATTGTGGTTTCATGATTTTTTTTGTTTTTTCACCTAAAAACTCAGAATTTTGCCAGACAACTCGTGGTATTGCCAAAAACACATCAAAAAATCATTGGGACTTCTCCCTTTGACTTATATGCAACCTCGACAGGTCTGAGATGCCAGATTTTCAGATTCAGGCTTTTCCCATCCTCGGGGTTTAATAAATTCCGAAAAATGTGTGATTTTTTTTAAATTCTGATAAAAAAATCAGGACTTTTTCATGATTTTGGCATTCGGAGTTTAGTAAATAACCCCCCAAGTGTCTCTTCACCATTCAAGCAAATGTTTTCCACCTCTTGATTCTCCATTTCAACTTGCTGAAAAATACATGTAAAAATGCAGTTCCCAGCTTTTGCCATGACTTGATGCTGTAACTGAACACAGTTGAGATTTTGAATAATTTGGGGCAAAACGGCAGGGAAAAAAATCTTGCAACGATGATTTTAAGTTAACCCCAATTTTTGATAAACGTGCCCCTACCCTTTAAGTTAGCCTACATTGTATAATACATTTAACTGAGAACACTTGCAAAAGTAAGGACTGCAGGGATGAATTTAAGTCCCCAGTCTTAAAAATAAATTTTTACAGATGAATGTATGAATGTGCCAGTTTAAGGAATAATGTCCACCTCTTGGTGTAAATGTGTGTTAATACTTCTGTCTGGGAGCAGTGCAATTGATGGTGATTTGGAATCCACATATTATTAGACATGGGAATACACTTGTAGCAGTGTGACTGTATTTGGGTTCAGTGCTACCCTAGATACAGAACCTTCGCCCGCCCCCCTCGGCCCTCAAGCAGCATATACAGTACATAGAAGAACCTGGTGCAGGGGCGTAACTACAGAGGAAGCAGACCCTGCGGCTGCAGGGGGGCCCAGGAGGTACAGGGGGCCCCATGAGGCTCTCATTGATGAGCAATTTGAACATATATTGGTAAAACAGGACAAACACTGGATATGTTGGGGGCCCTAAAATTAATTTGCTGTGGGGCCCAGCAACATCTAGTTATGCCACTGACCTGGTGGAAGCCCTTGAGCACCTGTATAGTAGATACAGCCCTGACTATTTATCCATGGGTATAGGCTGAGCTCTTGTTTGCTATCCTGATCATTGGTTTTGACTTCAATCTGCCTTTTGGTCTTCTCCTCTTAGTTTGTTTTTCTGCTCTGACCATGGCCTGTCCTACCTGCCTAATCCTACCTTGTCTGTTTCAGACTATTAATTAAAGCTGTATAAATGGTTATTTTCAAAAGGAGCATAAAATAAATGGCATGTTTATAAAGCTCAGTTATCCTTAAGCCTGAATTAATACAAAGTACAAAGAGCTAATCATGCTATTTATTAAAGTGTTTTTTTCTTACTGCCAGAGTAATGGTGTAATTTATACCATTATTTTGCACCACCTCATAGAAGTCAAAGGGACAATTTTATGCAGCATTTTTCAAGTTAACCCCTCATTTTATACCAAATCTATGAATTCACTACACAGCATTAAATATATGCAAGATTTTACATGGTGAACATTGGTGGGTTTTTTTTGTGATATCTGATAGATTTCCTGACAGTTTTATACACGGCTTCATACATATACAGGGCCGCCATCAGGGGGGGACAGGGGGGACAAGTGTCCCAGAGGGACCAGCAGTGCTGCAGTTTTGAACGTGCCGGCCCCCCTTGCGAGCGCCCGAAGCCTGCATGGCCATTTTCGAAGTCCTGAACAGCCGAAATATGGTAGTGCCGAATAGCCGAAGGACCCAAAGCCACTAAAAAAACAGCCGAAGCCGAACTCCCGAAGTGCCGAAAAGACCCAAAGCTACGAAAATAGCCAAAGTCCTGCAGCGCCGAAAAGACCCAAAGTCAGGAAAACAGACGAAATTGAAGTCCTGAAGCAGTGAAAAGACCCAAAGTCACGAAAACAGACGAAATTGAAGTCCTGAAGCGGCGAAAAGACCCAAAGTCACGAAAGGAGGCAAAGTTGAAATTCTCAACAGACTTGTTCAAACACCTTCACCTGTGCACTCGTGCTCACTCTCCAAACAGGCCACACCAGAAGACCCAAAGGCCATTTCAATACATCAGGGTATGGATGGAGCACATCAGACGCAGTCTCTGCCGCAAAACATTCTTTATTGTATCACAACATGTTTCGGACCCCAAGGATCCTTTATCAAGTGAGTCACTTGATAAAAAATCGATCAAAAATCTGAATCGTACAATTAATTCTGATATTTATCTCGAATTGCTCAATTTTTTTGGGCTTTACCTCGAAAAGTCAGAATTACATTACGGCAGATTTTTCAGCATCCAACAAAATCTTGTGTTGCCTCATGACAACATTGTGTGAGATAGATAAGTCCATCTGACCAAAGTCTCCCATATAATACTCCCCTTATATGCTTCACTGCCTCTTTACTTGCATTGCACCTTTTTATTTATTCACTGTTGACCGTCGAGTCGCAACTGGAATATAACTTCCGGCAATATAAAGATATCATTTCAGGGTGTTTTCTGTCTACACAGTGATTTAGATAAATTGCAGCTATGGCATCTAGACAGCAAATGGGATTCAAAATTGTATAAATGAAATGCTATGCATCACAGGAATGAAATCATACACACCACTGCAATTTCCAATTCTAAATGGGCGATTCCTCAATGTAGAAGGATCTTGGGTGTCACATTCTGAAAATATTCCCCTATGACTTAAATCTACAAATAGTCCTTTTGGTGTCTGGATGTCGACGTGTAGATGTTACTAATTTGCCAATAGCCATATATTATATTTGGTATATATATATATATATATATATATATATATATATATATATATATATCTATATATATATATATATATATATATATATATATATATATATACAGTGTATATATATATTTATAAATAGCAGCAGATGATACATATGCAAATCAGACACAATACTGCAATATGGTTCATCATGAATAGGGATGTAGCGAACCGCCGCCGATGTGTTCGCGAACGCCGTTCGCGAACACCGGCAAAAAATGCGGACAGTTCGCGAACAGTTCGCGAACTTCGAACATCCGAAAATCGTTCGATTCGAACGATCGAAGGATTTTAATCGTTCGATCGAAGGATTTTCGTTCGACTCGAACGATCGAAGCCATTCGATCGAATGATTTCATTCGATCCAATGGCTTCGATCGTTCGATTCGAACGAAAATCCTTCGATTTTAGCGGTCGAAGGAATCGAATGGTCGATAGGTCGAACGATTTTTGTTCGAATCTAACGCGAACTCGTATTGGCGAACGTCGCGCGACGTTTGCGAACATTCGGCGGATGCGAACAGTCGAAGTTCGCGCGAACTAGTTCACCGGCGAACTGTTCGCTACATCCCTATTCATGAATCAAGTTCATACTTGTAAGGAAACTTAATTGACTAAAAGACAACAGAAAAGAAAATGGGAGGAAAATGTTTTCACGTAGAAGCAAAACTGACATTAATTTTCTTGCCATGCATTGCTGGTATTCCTTATGCATAACTTTCTGACTTTTACCAGTTTAACAGATCTTTCTGTAATTTAGACCTTCATAGCTTACTAGAGTCTACTAAAGAACCATGTAAACATTAAATAAACCCAAAAGGCTGGTTTTGCTTCCAAAGAGGATTAATTATATCTAAGTTTTGATCAAGTACAAGCTACTGTTTTATTATTACAGAGAAAAAGAAAATAATTTTCAAAAAATTTGATTATTTGATTATAATGGAGCCTATGGGAGATAACCTTTCTGCAATTTGGAGCTTTCTGGATAACTGGTTTCCGGATAACAGATCCCATACCTGTATATACTTTTCAGGGGTTATTTATTAAAGTCCGAATTCCAAATCAAAAAAATTGAGTTTTTTTACTATAAAATCTGAATTTTTAGTGGGATAAAAAACTTTCATTTTTGGGAATTTATTAAAGCCCAATGCTGCAAAAAGTCCAAAGTTGTAGATAAGTCAATGGGAGAGGTCCCTATTCTATTTTGAAGTTTTTGTGGTCTGCGCTGGAATTAGCCTGAAAATACTACTATTTTGGACAAAAATCCGAAAAATTCTGACTTTTCAAGGTAAAGCCCAAAAAAATTGAGCAATTCGAGATAAATATCAGAATTAATTGTACGATTCAGATTTTTGATCGATTTTATAAAGTTTTTCCCTGATCCCATTAAATCATGCTTTTTTAATAATAAATAAGGTCAAATCGTGGATTCTAGTTTGGTCGGACGTTTTTTTAATAAAAAAAAACAAATAAGGGCCTTCATGTATATAATTCATATTTTTGATAGCTTTGTAAATTTAACTGATTTTGCTCCTGATGATTTGCTTCCAATAATATTCTTCTTTAGATATACTGTAACCCCTGGTCTTCATAAATTAGCCCTTATATCTATCAGTAAGTATTATTTACAACATAAACTAAACTGAGTAAACCAGATGATTCTGTTATAAAAAAAAATCTATGGCCTTAAAGTATTTACTTCTTATAGCAAGAAAGAATTTGATTTCATTGTATGCACCTCAATATACAGCACAGTATACTTGCTGAGGAATCCAATTTGGACAATATATGGTGATTTATGAGAAAATAGCCATTGTCCGGGGAAGATAATAAACGAGAAGTAGGCATTGAGAGGGCTAATGTGCTGGCCCGAGGCCCTGATCCTTTAAAACCCCTCCTTGACTCTTTTTAATTAGACAGGCAAGACAGGCAAATGGAAACATGAAATTCTAAATTATAATTTCATAAATTCACTGGAGCTAATGTGTCAGGCTTAAGGTAAGAAGCCATGGAAGACACATGGGACACTATGGGGCTGATTTATCACAATGTAATTTATGGATAATGCAGGTTTCCGGTGGAATAAACTCAACTGGCTGTTCATTTGATAGGCAAATTTAAACAATTTTATATATGCCTAGGCTGCATGATTTGTTATACCACCTCAGCTAAAATTTATATTATATATATATACTGTATATATTCACAGCTAATGTGATATCAGTTTACATTTTTTAAATCTTTATTTGAGTATTTGAGATGAAGAATTTCCAAATCCATATCCATAAATGGGAAATGTTTGATATGTGTTTAATAATTAGCCCCTGTATGCGGCAAGATCACTTTTGGAAATCTTAATTTACAGTTAATGCAGAATCCTTTTGAAAATCATACATATATGTAGGTATAATGGGTTTTTTTTTATCTTTGACAGTGTTCTCCAGCTACTGTAAACACAAGAATTCTACCATATCAAATAATTCACATACTTAAATCATATTTGCCTTTTCTGATAAAAGAGTACCTCGTACTTGATCCCAACTAAGCTATAATTAATCCTTATTGATGGGGAAACAATCCTTTTGGGGTTTTTTAATGTTTCAATTATTTTTAGCAGATTTAAGGTATAAAGTTATTAGTTTCAGAAAGACCCCTTATTTGGAAAACCACAGATCCAGAGCTTTCTGGATAACAGGTCCCATATCGGTAGTAGGTTTGGTATAATCCCTTTAAATATTACAGAAAACTCAATATATATATATATATATATATATATATATATATATATGATACACAGCCATTCCACCACAGGTCACATCTCTTTGAGAGCAGTTCTTTCCACCTATAATGAAACAAAGTAATTGGTTGAATGTTGCTGCCTGTTTAGAATTGAAATGCATTCCCCTCCATTTGCATCACATTTTCATATCTAACACTTTTGCTCAAGGTGTAACGGGAACCTATTGTCGTTCATAATAATCATACTTGCTTGAAATGTAAATACATCTTTAGATTTACATTATACTGCCGCCGGAGGTTTGAAATATTAAGGAAGTGGCTAAATGGGTTCATATTTTCTCATAAATAAATGATGTACATATTCTGGTAAAAAAAAAATAAAGAAATATCAAGGAAAAAAATTGGGTAGTTCTATATACAATCCCTTAACCCCCCTATCATTTTTATGCAATTATATTCAGACAAATCCATCCAGGTTTCCAAAAATCGACTTTGTGTGCTTGTTTCTTAAAGGAAAAGCACACTGTTCTAGGAAAGCTTTATGTTTCTTTTATATGGAATAGAAATCGTCGAAGGGATTGAAAAATACTAGGAAATGTTTGAATATCTCATAATGATATTCAAATAATTTTTTGGTGTTTTCTTTCTTTTTAATATACAGTAATGTGGGAATTATCTTAAATGGCATAAGTGGTTAATTAGTAAAAAGACAGCCACAACCTGGTTAACTTCAAGCAGATATTTGCTTGTGGTTCACACAAGGGTTTTTTTCTACCAAAAAAAACATTTTCCGTTGCACATAACATATGCCCCCTTGACCCTTCAGCTTCAGTGAACACATATAGAAAAAGGGCATTAAATCAAGGAATGAAAACATAATTTTGCCTCGTCATAGGTCCCTAGTACGGCCTCACCTTTAGTATACAGTGCAGTTTTGTGCTCCAGTCCATGAGAAGGATATAAATGAGCTGGAGACTAAGTGCAACTAAACTCATTAGAGGAATGGAAGATTTAAATTATGAGGGTAGACTGTCACGGTTGGGACTGTTCTTTCTGAAAAACAGAAGCTTGCTAGGGGGTCATGATTGCTCTTTACATTAAGGGGCACATTTACTAAGCTCGAGTGAAGGATTCAAATGAAATAACGTCGAATTTCGAAGTTTTTTTTGGGCTACTTCGACCATCGAATTGGCTACTTCGACCTTCGACTTCGAATCGAACGATTCAAACTAAAAATTGTTCGACTATTCGATAGTCGAAGTACTGTTTCTTTAAAAAAAACTTCGACTACCTACTTCGCCAACTAAAACCTACCGAGCACCAATGTTAGCCTATGGGGACCTTCCCCATAAGCTTTCTTAGCAATTTCTGATCGAATGAAAATCGTTCGATCGATGGATTAAATTCCTTCGAATCGTTCGATTCGAAGGATTTAATCGCTCGATCGAACGATTTTTCCTTTGATCATTCGATCAAACTAAATGCAGTAAATCCTTCGACTTCGATATTCGATATTAATTAACCCTCGATATTCGACCAATAGTAAATGTGACCCTAAAGGTTATTATAGACAGATAACAGGAGATCTTTTTTCCATTTCGAAGATCACTGCACCAGAGGCAATCCCTTTAGCCTAGAGGGAAAGATCTTTCATTTGAAGCAGCATAGGTGGTTATTCATGGTGAGGGCAGTGGTGATTTTATTAATGCCTTTAAGAGGAGCTTGGATGATTTCTTGGATAAGCATAATATTATATGCTATTGTGATACTAATATCTGCAAGTGCTATAGATATTGGTATATATAGTCTTTATATATATACATGTACATTCGTATGAGTGGATATGTATATATGTGCCCTAAGGTTCATTTCGAGGGGTTGAACTTAACTAGTGTAACTATGTATCTATATAACTGCTACACCCACAAGTTTAGGAGGACAAGTCAAATGCCTATATTATGTAGGCAAGCAATAGACTTGATAGGAAACTGAGGGACTTAACCAAGCAGAATTCTGATTCTGAATTTGCTTGTGCCAGGGCCCACAAAGTACTTACTTTAGCTACACTGTCAAATGGAGGAAATGATGGGCATCTCCAAGTCCAGAGTAGACATAGTGACACATTTATTATCTGTCCTTTGCTATAGCAATGAAACTAGACAATGTATCTTTATCATATGAATTATTAATGGAGGAGATGTTCTCTCCTGATGTAGGAATTCAAAGTGATTTGTGGTTTACAGAGCGGAATTAAAATGTCCTAATTTTTACCAAATTATTTTGGGGAAAAATATATGTTTTGTCAAGGAATTGCAAGCATGTTGCTCATATCTAATCTTAGATTTAGACGTGATAGATATATAAATTGACATCAAAGTATATTTAAAAATTGCTATTGACCAATGAAGGTTTGTTGTCTTTACCTAAATTCCCAGTTTGTGTAGGGGGTATATTAGTTACTGTAGAACTCACTGTACATATCCCTTTACATTCCAGCTTGGACGATTTTAGTAACACTTTTAGGCCTTGGAAGATTTGTGCTTTCTGTTCTTCCAATAAAAGTGTCTGCTTGTAATAAATCTGAGTGGCTTGGCATGGAGCATAAAGTCAGAATAAACAGCAGCACAACAAGTTCCGTCTTAAATCGTATAACTTCGTAATAGATATATTTACTGCTTCCTATGTAAGATTATAGCTGGACAAGCAAAGGAGAAACAAGAGAATTTACATGGGGGCTATATATTATTTAAGTATATTTACAATCTCTAGCCATCAGCTATAAGTGCAATAAGCTATATCTATCTATCTATCTATCTATCTATCTATCTATCTATCTATCTATCTCATCTATCTATCTATCTATCTATCTATCTATCTATCTATCTATCTATCTATCTATCTATCATCTATCTATCTATCTATCTATCTATCTATCTATCTATCTATCTATCTATCTATCTGTCAGCAGGCAAGCATTATGGGCATCTCTACTACCATATCTATCTATCTATCTATCTATCTATCTATCTATCTATCTATCTATCTATCTATCTATCTATCTATCTATCTATCTATCATCTATCTATCTATCTATCTGTCAGCAGGCAAGCATTATGGGCATCTCTACTACCATATCTATCTATCTATCTATCTATCTATCTATCTATCTATCTATCTATCTATCTATCTATCATCTATCTATCTATCTATCTATCTATCTATCTATCTATCTATCTATCTATCTATCTATCTATCTTTCATCTATCTGTCAGCAGGCAAGCATTATGGGCATCTCTACTACCATATCTGCATTTGATTGCTCTTTAATTAAAGCAAGTTGTTCAAGCAGCATTTACTAGCAGGCAGCACAGTCTTTAGTAGGGGGTATAGGAGGTACAACTGTTCTTCGCTTTCGCCTATAGGTATGGGTACCATTGACTCCCACAGACGCCATTTTAATCAAATAAATCCAATTTTTAAAAAAGTATTTCATTTTTCTCTGTGATAATAAGACAGTACCTTCTATTTGATCCTAACTAATTTTATTGTGTGTATTTAATGTTTAAAAGATTTTTTACTAGGCTTAAACTATGGTGATCCAAACTACGGAAAGACCACTTCTCTGGAAAGCCCCAGATCCAGAGCATTCTAGATAATAGGTCCCATACCTGTACCTTGGTCTTAAAAGTTATAATTAACACTGCCCAGTAAGTCTCAGGGTATCCTAAATTTCTTACCTGGAATAATCCCTTGAGAGATGGTGGAGTTGTCATTCCAACCCTGCCTCATGTTGTAGGATCCCTATAAATTCCGTATGTAACAGCTGGCTCTATATTAAGTGAATTTCTTTGTTTCTGAAATGATATTGATTGCTTTGGTTTTACGCTAAAACTGACACTTTTACCTTTACATATTTATTTAAGTTTAAAACTGTGCTGAGCAAAAGTTGCATTTTACATTGTAGGAGTCTGATATCATCACTGAAATCTAGAAAGGCTCTGCAGGGAGATATATTGTGTTTTCTGAAGCTATGTGGCACACACAGGATATTGAGTTTAGCTAAAAGCTTTTAGTAACTCTACCGCAGAAGTTGCAGAAATGAAGGGGAGAAAAAGCGCAGTAAACATGACTAGAATAATCATAAACCGAAAAACTCAGCATTAAGCTTGTTCATGCACCAGCAGTTTATATCAGTAATACATTCAAATTAAAGGTGCATGTATGGCAGGCAGATTTCTAAAAATATTAAATGCTCAAGATTGTTAGTAATCCTCAACCTCTTGATTAATCCTTCCCTGCAGTTAAAACATAAAAGCTTACAAATCCACAGATCAGCTTTCTAGGCCTTAAAGAAATGTCTGCATGCATTGAGAATTGTAAACAAAAAATTCCTATAAAAATCACCCATAAAAGATTTAACGTTGCCAAAGCATTGCTAAACATATTTCATGTGCAGGAACAGTAACATCAAAATGAAAGTGTTTTAAAGTAATGACAATATAATGTAGTGTTGCCCTACACTGGTAAAACTGGGGTGTTTGCTTTAGAAATGCTAAGTTTATACAATCAAACTGCTTTGTAGCCATGGGGGCAGCCATTCAAAGTTGAAAAAGGAGAAAAGGCACAGGATACACAGCAGATAAGCCCTGTAGTACAGGTATGGGATCTGTTATCCAGAAACCCGTTAACCACAAAGCTCCGAATTACAGAAATGCCATCTCCCATAGACTCCATTTTATCCAAATAATCCAAATTTTTAAAAATGATTTCCTTTTTCTATGTAATAATAAAACAGTACCTTGTACTTCAGCCAGACTAAGATATACTATAATTAATTCTTATTGGAATGTTTGGTTTATTTAAAGTTTATATGATTTTCTTAAAGAAACAGTAACATAATTTTTTTTGATTAAACTTTGAAATTGCGAAGTCTTTATTAAGAAATAACTAACCACAACTCCGCTTGTGCTCGTCTTTAGAAAAGGTGATCCATTGTGCGGGGCTCGATTTCTCCTCCCTGCTTTCCTTATAGGAGATAGCCATGGAGAAGAAATCAAGCGCTGTGCAATGGATCGTCGCCCTGTCTCCTTTTCTGAAAAAGGAGCTCAAGCAGAGTTTCGGTTATTTCTTAAAGGAAAACTATACCCCCAAACAATGTAGGTCTCTATTAAAAGATACTGAGTAAAACAGCTCATGTGTAAAACCCTGCTTCATGTAAATGAACCATTATCATAATAATATACTTTTTTAGTAGTATGTGCCATTGGGTAATCATAAATAGAAAATTGCCATTTTAAAAAATAAGGGCCACCCCCTGAGATCGTAAGATTCACTGTGCACACATACAAACCACATGTAAGGTCACATGAGCCAATTAACAGACAGAGTTCTGCCTTTTGCTTCCTCACTTCTTCCTGTTACAGTTAGAGTTGTAGTATTTCTGGTCAGGTGATCTCTGAGGCAGCACAGATAGAGTCACAAAATGGTGGTTCAAGGCAAGAGATGTAAAAGGGCAATATTTATGTAAATATATATTCCAGTTTGGTAAGATTCTTTAATATGTCATTCAATTTGATATAAACTATCTGTTGCTTACGTATTCATTTTGGGGGTATAGTTTTCCTTTAATAAAGATTTAGGGGCACATTTACTAAGGGTCGAAGTGAATTTTCGAATAAAAAAACTTCGAATTTCAAACTATTTTTTGGGTACTTTGACCATCGAATAGGCCTAAATCCAACTTCGACTTTGATTCAAAGGAAAAAAGTTTGACTTTGAAAATAGAAGTACTGTCTCTTTAAAAAAAAGTTTGACTTCGACACTTCACCACCTTAATCCTGCTATGTTAGCCTATGGGGACCTCCTAGAACCTATAGCCAACATTTGGCTACATTTTTAGAAGTCAAAGTAAAATCGTTCGATTCGAAGGATTTCATCGTACGGTTTGAAGGATTTCATTGTACGCTCGACCGATTTTACTTCGACCGAATATGGCCAAATTCGATAAAAAAAAAATGTTGACTTCGAATATCGAAGTAACGCAATTCGATGGTAGAATTTCGACGTTTTTTACACTTCGAAATTCGACCCTTGATAAATCTGCCCCTTAGCGATTTCAACGTTTCATTCGTCTTTGTGTTGTTTTTTTCCTTGAATACTAACGAATTAAAAAAAAATTATGTTACTGGTCCTTTAAGGCATGAAGATCCAAATTATAGAAAGATCAGAGATCAGAGAATTCTGGATAACAGGTTCCATACCTGTATATAATGGGATTCTTCAGAACTTATCTGTTATGTACTTTGTAACCTGTGCTTGAATAGCTGCCCCTATGGCTACACAGCAGCTTGTTAATAAAAACTATAGTTTTGTTTCTATAGCAACCAGTTTTACCAGTGCAGGGCAACACTATGTTATACTGTCATTCCTTTTAAACACTTTGGTGTTACTTTTCCTTAAAGCCTAAATTATTATTGTAAATACATATGTAACTGCTGCTTTCATAAACAACTTCTTCCTTTGCTCTTCTGGGGACATTTTCTTTTTATATGTGCTAATTCCATTTTGTGCAATCTACCCTAGTATACAGTAGACAAAAATATTACAAATAAAAAGTGGTTCTATGCCTCACAAACATACAAAGGCTTCGGTTTTGCTGTATACATTCAGCATCTGACGGGTGGGCACTAAATGTCAGGTTCTCTGGAGAGCCCAATAAGTTCAGCATCTATTTAGTAGTATTGAGCCAGGCCAAGTTGTCACAGGAGCTTCCCATCTTAGATTTTGTTAGATGTGTCTGCTACACTCACAGTGTGCTTTGAGCAGCTGTTGAGAAGCTAAGCTTAGGGGTTATCGCAAATCATCAAGGTTTGCAAGGTTTGTCATATCAGCTGGCGCTATAGGGCTGATTATTAAATTCTGATGCTAATTGTGCTGGTTTCTGTGCTGCTATGTACCAATAATCTGAATTATATTTAGTAATCAGCCTAATATTGTGACATTTGGGGGCAGATTTATTAAGGTACGAGTTGTGTTTTCCACAAAATCTATATTATCTATATTTTGCACCTTTAAAAAATTATATATTTTTATTCCCCCTCCCACATCAGATGTGGGTTTACAGCCACCGCACTTCCTGTTAAATGGTGGTCAGCGGTTGCAGGTGCAGGTCTGGCTTGGGTCTGTGTTTACAAATGTGGTTCTGCACATGACTCCACCATGGGCTGGTACAGAAGCCCAAAACATAATGTACAATATTTTTGCCCTACTTCTTTAGTTAAGCTTTCGTTCTCTTTTAATCTGTTGATTGAATCTTGCTGGTTTGATTATACTTTAGGACCAGGTACAGGTAGGCAAATGAAAATAAAGGTAAGTTTAGGGGTTTATTCACTGTCTGACCTAGCATTTATCTGACAGATCAGGCCACAGGAGAAATGGTCATATACAAGCTAGTATTAGGTCCATCATTATAAGATGTCTTTCTCATTTTTTACCCTCTGTATACACTTTCCCTGTTAAACTCTCCCTAAGCTACTGCATTATTTATTGAACACCACAGGGATCACCTGACAGGAGTTGAGAAGAAGATTAACAAGAAGAAGGAGCTGGTCAATGACATTTATAGATTAACAGAAAAAGGAGACATGTGCTTGTCACAACAAATATTTTCCATATAAATCAGTGGCGCTATGAAGGTATGGACATGTATCCTGTGCAGTCACCCTTACCAGTAGACTATAGAGACATCTTGTGATATTTCAACAACTTATTGTACATACTTAACTATAGAAAATCAGTAATGGCTGGGACCACATATATATATATATATATATATATTTATTTATATAAAAAGATATGCTATGTTTTTCTTGATTCCTTTTATGCAAGTATTTTAAAATAGATCAGAGTATATAGCACAAATTATTATCACCAATTCTCTTCTTTCTATAATACGATTAGGAAACTTGCTACCACATTAACTTAACCTGTGGGTCATTTTTATTCATTTGTCAGAAGATTTTTATCCAGCTTTGTCATTGTTTCCTAAGGGATAAAATCTTACCAGCACGCTTAAAATTCTAAATCTTGACTGGATGTTAATTTCCTTAATCTCCTTTCCTTATTTTCCTTTCCTTATTTCTCCAGCTCACAGGTGGCATATTCCATTTCACCAATTGAATTGATAGCTACCTAATCTTCCGGGTCTTCAGTTTTATTCGTTAAGGGGACACTGTATTTGGAGCATGCACAGTTGGAGCAGTCCAGTAATCGTACCAACTGCGTCTGTGACAAAAAGTTCCAAAAATTGCTAAAGGGAAGAGGATCCGAAGAAGACCGTAGACCTGGAATATGGCACCAATGAGCTGCACTGCGCTAATCTGTGCTCTGGGGTTTGGAGGGCTTGACATTTGATGGTCTTTTTTCAACCCAACGTAACTCTATTACTATGTATTTATGCAGTTTACTGAATTATCCTCTGTAAGGTTCAGCAATTCATCACATACATAAACTGTAATTTAATATGGAACTATAATACATTGATCTGTAGAACAAAAAGTTCTAAGGATTCCTGGATGAGGCTGCTACTGTCTTAGACATATTTCATAAAACTATTTGAACTATTTGTGATAGCAATTCAGGCATAGCCCACACTATTATTCTTCCTCATAAAAATGTATTAAGCAAGGTATACTAGATTTACTGTAACTGCAAGGTATTTTACAAGATGATATATGTCCAAAAAAGCCATAAAAGTAGGAAATATACCAGGGTCAGCTGAGGTTTGGCTGCTAGCATTCACTGGTGGCATTAGACTAGTCAGTTCTACTCTACTGTGCTTTTTGAAGATCAATTTTGTTTAATGCATTTTGCAGGAGGAGGAACTGGTACTAAGATCACAGGAACTGATTTAACAATAAGAACCCAATGCTTTGGAACAAGCATTAAGCAAGTAAGTAAACAGATAAAACGATTTCGCCTAGAAAAAACCTTTCCAAAATACTTTATGGATAAAACTTGTATTAAGGGGGTTATTTTCAAAAGAAAACCCTCCAAAAAAACTTGAACATCATGAAAGCTATTAACAGCTTCAAATTGTTCAAGGGACCTCTGCCATTAAATTCTACATGACCTTGACAGGTTTTAGATGGTGTATTTTCAGATTCAGGTTATTTCCAGGGTTGGGGTATAATAAATCTTGCAAAATAGTACAGGTATGGGATCCGTTATCTGGAAACCCATTATCCAGAAAGATCCAAATGACAGAAAAATGATTTAGTTTTTCTCTGTAATAATACGACAGAACCTGATACTTGATCCAAACTAAGATATAATGAATCCTTATTGGAAGAGAATCCAGCCTGTTGGGTTTATTTAAATTTGAAATGATTTTCTATTAGACTTTTAGACTATTACAGAAAGATCCATTATTATTATTATTATTAACATGTATTTATATAGCGCCAACATATTGCGTAGCACTGTATCCGGAAAGCCCCAGGTCCCGATCATTCTGGATAACAGGTCCCATACCTTTTTTTAACCAGAAAAATCGATTTTGACTCTAAAATAACCCCAAAAACATTTTGTGGAAAACACAACTCAAACTTTAATAAATCTGTCCAGTAAAAAGAGCAAATTTGCCTTCAAATAAAGAAATCAGTCAATGTGCCTCATTGGGCAAATAATGTGAGAAAGATATGTAACACTTTCTAGTCTGCCAATTAGGGGTTAAGGGTGTCCAGCTAGTGTATGAGTATGGATTACACTGTGAAACTACACTGAGGGCAGAGCCTTCGCTAAATGGAAGCTTCCCCTTTAAGATGGTGTAAAACTACAACCCACAGGCTAATTAGTGTAAAATAGAATAATGGACGCCAGGAGGTTCTTTAGATAGTGAAAACAAGTTGGTTTATTAGCACAACAATATGCAAAGGCAATTGACCACAGGTTTACTCACGCAGGAGCTGTAGTAGGAGTTAGCATATCACAGAGGAGAAAGGATAGCATTGATGATGATGCAGCATGTACAGATGTCACTCCTCAAGTCAAACAGTAGGAAGAATATCTCACTCCCAAAGACCAGCGACCAATGTGAAACAGGATCGATCAAGTAGGGGTCAGGCAGTGCTCTGCTAAACTGAATACCCTATCACTGAGTTCCCTACACTAAAGGCACCTTAAAAGCCTTTGGGAGGCTTCTCCCTGCTATTCTACTTGTTGGAGCACAGAACTGCTCATACTACTTAAATCTGGCTAATCTCTCTGGTTCCCGACTTCAGCACCAAAGGTACAGGTCCCTTTGGGGTAAATGGCTTACTGGGGCCTTGGTGACCCCAGGCTCAATGGGAAACACCTAGCAGCACAGACACCAGGAGCCAAAGAGGAAGAGGCCACTCCCTACACAGCACTATATAGCAGTGTGGCAGGGGAGTGTCATTACACTCTTTGTCCAATAGGTGTAGATGTTACACTTTACCAGTTAGAAGGGCTTGGCCCGATAACAAGGGAAAAGAGAACTTAAGCAAAGGTAGGGGATTAACTCTATAGGAGCCTAATAGATCCTATAGGTCCCTACAGATATGTTTTGAGAACCAAATTAAACAATATTTGCAGATTGATTGGTAACGATAACTGCTGCAATATCCCACCTATCTCTGTAAATCCTCCTCATTTATTTTTCATGACTTCAGGGACATCTGCCATTGACTAGAGATGGCGCGAACTGTTCGCCGGCGAACTTGTACGCGCGAACATCGGGTGTTCGCGCTCGCCGGAAGTTCGCGAACGTCGCACGACGTTCGCCATTTTGGGTTCGCCATTGTTGGCGCTTTTTTTTGCCCTCTCACCCCAGACCAGCAGGTACATGGCAGCCAATCAGGAAGCTCTCCCCTGGACCACTCCCCTTCCCTATAAAAACCGAAGCCCTGCAGCGTTTTTTCACTCTGCCTGTGTGTGCTGAAGAGATAGTGTAGGGAGAGAGCTGCTGCCTGTTAGTGATTTCAGGGACAGTTGAAAGTTTGCTGGCTAGTAATCGTGTTGATACTGCTCTGTTATTGGAGGGACAGAAGTCTGCAGGGGTTTGAGGGACATTTAAGCTTAGGTAGCTTTGCTGGCTAGTAATCTACCTTCTACTGCAGTGCTCTGTATGTAGCTGCAGTGGGCAGCTGTCCTGCTTCTGATCTCATCTGCTGACTGCTGCAATAACAGTAGTCCTTGTAAGGACTGCTTTTATTTATTTTTTTGTTGTTTTACTACTACTACTACTACTACTACTACTATAAGAGCCCAGTGCTATTAGTCTAGCAGTGTTGGGGAGTGGGACTGGTGTGCTAATCTGCTGCTCCTAGTAGTTCAGCAGCACCAACTGTAATTTTTTTTTTTTAATATTCATTTTTTTTTTATTTTACTTTTTTTTATTTTACTACCGCTGTAGTAGTGTATAAGTTGACCTTTTAGGCATTTTTTGCCCTGTAGGCATTTTTTGCCCAGTGTGTTATTCAACCAACTGCCATCTAGCTGTGTGACCTTGTTCACATTCTGTCTAAATATCCATAATATTACCGTCTCCAGAAAAAACACCGGAGTGACTTTTTTCAAGCAGCCATAATAAATTTTACGTAATCCGTATCCATCGCTGTAGTAGTGTATAAGTTGACCTTTTAGGCATTATTTGCCCTGTAGGCATTTTTTGCCCAGTGTGTTATTCAACCAACTGCCATCTAGCTGTGTGACCTTGTTCACATTCTGTCTAAATATCCATAATATTACCGTCTCCAGAAAAAACACCGGAGTGACTTTTTTCAAGCAGCCATAATATATTTTACGTAATCCGTATCCACCGCTGTAGTAGTGTATACGTTGATCTTGTGGGCAGTATTTGCACAGTGTTTTCTTCAAACCGCCATCTAGCTGTGTGAGCTTGTTCACATTTTGTCTAAATATTGATAATATTATCGTCTCTAGAAAAACCACTTGAGTTACTTTTTTTCAAGCAGCATTCTTATATTTTACGTAATCCGTATCCACCGCTGTGTATACGTTGACCTTGTAGGCATTATTTGCACAGTGTTTTCTTCAAACCGCCATCTAGCTGTGTGAGCTTGTTCACATTTTGTCTAAATAGTGATAATATTATCGTCTCTAGAAAAACCACTTGAGTTACTTTTTTTCAAGCAGCATTCATATATTTTACGTAATCCGTATCCACCGCTGTGTATACGTTGACCTTGTAGACATTATTTGCACACTGTTTTCTTCAAACTGCCATCTAGCTGTGTGTATTATCGTTTCCAGAAAAACCAACTGAGTTTTTGTTGTTGTTGTTTTTTTAAAAATAATGCCAGGCAAAGGCAGGCCGCCACGCAGAGGCCGTGCTAGGGGCCGTGCTGCTATGCAATCCTGTGGCCCTAGCAAATTGCCCAGTTTTAAAAAGCCAATGACCCTGAACTCCCAAAATGCTGAAGAGGTAGTTGACTGGCTTACACAGCACACCCCATCCTCTACCGTTTCTAACTTTACCACAACATCCTCCTCATCCTCCACTGCTATGGCCACCCCACGTAACACTTCCTCCACCACCGGTGCCCCTTCTTCACTGGAGTCAGAGGAGTTATTTTCCCATGAGTTTCTTGAACTGAGTAATGCGCAACCATTATTGGCAGAAGAAGATGAAGGAGATGAGGACGTTACACCAGATTTAATTCTGGCAGAGAACACGACAGAGATGGACATAATGATGAGTGATGAGGAGGAGGTCCCCGCTGCTGCTTCCTTCTGTGATGTGTCAGAAGAAATTGATGCATCTGAGGAGAATGATGATGAGGAGATTGATGTTTTGTGGGTGCCTAGTAGAAGAGAGCAAGAGGAGGGTAGTTCAGATGGAGAGACGGAGAGTCAGAGAGGCAGTAGGAGAATAAGACTTAGAAGAAGCAGGGAGGACAGCCCGCAGGGATCAGTAGGGCAACAACATGTATCGGCACCTGTGTTCAGCCGGCCAATGCACCCGCCATTGCCGCCAATGCCGCCAACTTCTACTGTTACCGCCAGATCGCACACTTCCAAAAAGTCAGCAGTGTGGGATTTTTTTAATGTGTGTGCCTCTGACAAAAGCATTGTAATTTGCAATGAGTGCAGTCAGAAACTGAGCCTTGGTAAGCCCAACAGCCACATAGGTACAACTTCTATGCGAAGGCACATGAGCGGCAAGCACAAAGCACTTTGGGAGCAACACCTCAAAGGCAACAGGCAAACTAAAAGCCACACTCCTTCTGGTCCAGCATCTTACTGCTCTACCTCTGCTCTCCTTGACCCATCTGAACCACCCTCCACTCCGCCTTCCACCTTGACCACCTGTTCCCATTTCCAGTCATCTGCCACCAGCCAAGTTTCTGTGAAGGCCATGTTTGAGCGTAAGAAGCCAATGTCTGACTGTCACCCCCTTGCCCGGCGTCTGACAGCTGGCTTGTCTGCACTCTTAGCCCGCCAGCTTTTACCATACCAGCTGGTGGACTCTGAGGCCTTCCGCAAATTTGTAGCAATTGGGACACCGCAGTGGAAGGTACCCAGCCGCAATTTTTTTTCTAAAAAGGGAATACCACACCTGTACCAACATGTGCAGAGCCAAGTTACCGCATCTCTGTCACTTAGTGTTGGGCCAAAGGTCCATATGACTACTGACGCATGGTCCTCCAAGCATGGTCAGGGCAGGTATGTCACCTACACTGCCCACTGGGTGAACTTGGTAATGGCTGGGAATGGGAAGCAGGGAATGGGTAGCTCAACAACAACAACAACAGTGGAGTTGGTGTCACCGCCACGGATTGCACGCGGTTCTGCCACCACCTCTACTCCTCCATCGCTCTCTACCTCGTCTTCTTCCTCTTCTTCTTCTTACTCTGCTGCTGGGTCCTCCTTCTCCTCCTCCACACCTGTGCACCCCCAGCTCCCCCTAGGCTATTCGACGTGCCAGGTACGCCGTTGTCACGCTGTCTTGGGGATGACGTGCCTGGGAAGCAAAAACCATACCGGATCTGTACTCCTGTCATCTCTGCAGTCACAGGCCGATCGGTGGCTGACCCCACACCAACTGCAGATCGGAAAAGTGGTGTGTGACAATGGAAGCAATCTGTTGGCAGCGTTGAGACTGGGAAATTTAACACATGTGCCCTGCATGGCACATGTGTTAAATTTAATAGTCCAACGTTTTGTCTCCAAGTACCCAGGATTCCAGGACGTTCTCACCCAGTCCAGAAAGGTGTCGGCCCATTTCAGACGTTCCTACACAGCCATGGCACGCCTTGCTGACATTCAGCAGCGCTACAACATGCCAGTCAGGCGTTTGATTTCTGACAGCCAGACTCGCTGGAATTCAACGCTCCTTATGTAGGAACGTCTGCTGCAACAACAAAGGGCCGTCAACGAGTACCTTTTTGAACTGGGTGGTAGGACTGGATCTGCAGAGCTGGGGATTTTTTTCCCCCGTTACTGGGTGCTTATGCGCGATGCCTGCAGGCTCATGCGACCTTTTGAAGAGGTGACAAATATGGTCAGTCGCACCGAAGGCACCATCAGCGACCTAATACCCTTCGCTTTCTTCCTGGAGCGTGCCGTGCGACGAGTGACAGATGAGGCTGTAGACCAGCGTGACGAGGAGCTGGAAGCGCACGATTTATGGTCGGAATCACCAGAACGAACCCAGGCACCTGCTGCAACGCAGGGAGAGGTGCCAGAAGTGGAGTCAGAGGAGGAAGGTGGCTTTGTGGAGGAGGAGGAGGAGGACCAACAGGAGCAGGCTTCCCAGGGGGCTAGTGGTGACCTTTTGGGGACCCCTGGTCTTGTAAGTGGCTGGGGGGAGGAGACCGTGGATGATGCAGTCCTTGATAATGAGGAAGCGGAGATGGATAGCTCTGCATCCAACCTTGTGAGAATGGGGTCTTTCATGCTGTCATGCCTGTTGAAGGACCCCCGTATCAAGAGGCTTAAGGAGAAGGACCTGTACTGGGTCGCAACGCTACTAGACCCTCGGTACAAGCATAAAGTGTCAGAAATGTTACCAACATACCACAAGTCCGAAAAGATGCGGCATTTACAAACCAGCCTGCAAAACATGTTGTACAATGCTTTTAAGGGTGATGTCACTTCAGGAACTCATCAACATTCCAGGGGCAGAGGTGCCAGTAATCCTGCCACGAGCACACCTGCAAGGACAAAGCCCTTTGGCCGGTCTGTAACATCAGACATGCAAATGTTTTTCTGTCCAAGGCAGCGCCACAACCCTTCTGGATCCACCCTCAAAGAACGCCTCGACCGGCAGGTAGCGGACTACCTGGCATTAACTGCAGATATCGACACTCTGAGGAGCGATGAACCCCTGGACTACTGGGTGCGCAGGCTTGATCTGTGGCCAGAGCTGTCACAATTTGCCATGAACCTCTTGTCTTGCCCAGCCTCAAGTGTGCTCTCAGAAAGGACCTTCAGTGCAGCAGGAGGGATTGTAACTGAGAAGAGAACTCGCCTAGGTCACAAAAGTGTCGATTACCTGACCTTTATTAAAATGAATTGTGGTGGACTGTTCAGTCTATTCTGTTTGCTATCATTTAAAAAGTCTATTTTACTGCCATACTGCATGCATGTCTAGTATATTTCCTTGCATAAGCTATTTTGCAAAACATATTTCCTGCTCAGATCTCTCTATAACCCAGATATTCCACTAGGCCGTAACCAAGAGGAACCTCTTCATAGAAACAGACTCGTGCTAAGAAGGTCACATACGTTTGTGGTTATGCCACTCTGCACCTGTTTCCTGAAGACGACTGCTGAATTAAACCGCATAAGAGACTTTATACCTTATTGCTTTCCATTTGAAGACATATAACCTAGACTTTCGTAGTTTGTAATTTTCCATTTGAAGCTATATGGCTTAACCGCAAGCTTAGGGGGGTGTCACACCCCCCACTCTGCCTTTATAATTTTTTGTACTTTGTAATAAACTCAGAGTGAGAAACATTTGCATACTGAACAAGACGTGTCAGTGTCGTTTTCTTTCTGCCAGCCGGCTGGATTTACTTATCATATAATTCGGAAGGGTCAGATACTCTTAGGACATACTTCTGTCCATCACAGAATGAGGGGTGGATCTCGGAGGGTTACTGCACGCCGGAAGACTTGTTCTGACTTCTATGCAGCTGTCCTTCTCTTCAAGCCTCATGACTCCACACACAGCTGTCCTTTAGCGTCCTCCTCCCTCCGCCACCGTTACAAACTAGGGTGCAAACCCTACTGGTTTAATTTTTTCTGGCCTCTGTGCTTCAGTGGCTGCAACCAAAAAAACGGGGCAAACAATGTCTACAAGGTCAACGTATGGCGAAAAATGACTATTTTCAGCATTTATATGGCATATTTTTTCTGGCAACTGTGCTTCAGTGGCTGCGTCCAAAAAAATGCATATTTTCTGCATTTATATGGCATAATTTTTCTGGCCTCTGTGCTTCAGTGGCTGCAACCAAAAAAATGCATATTTTCTGCATTTATATGGCATAATTTTTCTGGCCTCTGTGCTTCAGTGGCTGCAACCAAAAAAATGCATATTTTCTGCATTTATATGGCATAATTTTTCTGGCCTCTGTGCTTCAGTGGCTGCAACCAAAAAAATGCATATTTTCTCCATTTATATGGCATAATTTTTCTGGCCTCTGTGCTTCAGTGGCTGCAACCAAAAAAATGCATATTTTCTCCATTTATATGGCATAATTTTTCTGGCCTCTGTGCTTCAGTGGCTGCAACCAAAAAAATGCATATTTTCTCCATTTATATGGCATAATTTTTCTGGCCTCTGTGCTTCAGTGGCTGCAACCAAAAAAATGCATATTTTCTCCATTTATATGGCATAATTTTTCTGGCCTCTGTGCTTCAGTGGCTGCAACCAAAAAAATTTATATTTTCAGCATTTATATGGCATAATTTTTCTGGCAACTGTGCTTCAGTGGCTGCGACCAAAAAAATGACTATTTTCAGCATTTATATGGCATATTTTTTCTGGCCTCTGTGCTTCAGTGGCTGCGGCCAAAAAAACTGGGCAAACAATGCCTACAAGGTCAACGTCGTTGACCTTGTAGGCATTGTTTGCCCAGTTTTTTTGGCCGCAGCCACTGAAGCACAGAGGCCAGAAAAAATATGCCATATAAATGCTGAAAATAGTCATTTTTTGCCATACGTTGACTCAACGTATATGGCAAAAAATGACTATTTTCAGCATTTATATGGCATATTTTTTCTGGCAACTGTGCTTCAGTGGCTGCGACCAAAAAAACTGGGCAAACAATGCCTACAAGGTCAACGTATGGCAAAAAATGACTATTTTCAGCATTTATATGGCATATTTTTTCTGGCAACTGTGCTTCAGTGGCTGCGTCCAAAAAAACTGGGCAAACAATGTCTACAAGGTCAACGTATGGCGAAAAATTACTATTTTCAGCATTTATATGGCATATTTTTTCTGGCAACTGTGCTTCAGTGGCTGCGTCCAAAAAAAACTGGGCAAACAATGTCTACAAGGTCAACGTATGGCGAAAAATGACTATTTTCAGCATTTATATGGCATATTTTTTCTGGCAACTGTGCTTCAGTGGCTGCGTCCAAAAAAAATGGGCAAACAATGCCTACAAGGTCAACGTATGGCAGTTGTTTAAAGAGAACAGTAGATTACTAGCCAGCAAAGCTACCTAAGCTAAAATGTCCCTCAAATCCCTGCAGACTTCTGTCCCTCCAATACAGAGCAGTATCAAGCAGATTACTAGCCAGCAAACTTACTATCATCTGTCCCTGAAATCACTAACAGCTCTCCCCCTACACTATCTCTTCCAAGCACACACAGGCAGATTTTTCAGATACATTTTTGCCCTTGATCCCCCTCTGGCATGCCACTGTCCAGGTCGTTGCACCCTTTAAACAACTTTAAAATCATTTTTCTGGACAGAAATGTCTTTTTTAGATGTTAAAGTTCGCCTTCCCATTGAAGTCTATGGGGTTCGCGAACCGCTCGCATTTTTGTGCAAGTTCGCGAATATGTTCGCGAACTTTTTTTCCGACGTTCGCTACATCCCTACCATTGACTTTTGCATGACCTTGACAGGTTTAAGCTGGAGCATTTTCGGATTCGGATTTGGTGTATAATAAATCTCTGAAAAATGTTTTTCCCCTTTTAAAACTGGACCAGAAAAGATTGAGATTTAACAAATAGGCCCCTCAGTGAATAAGCCTGTTGGCAGACCCAGTCTGTTATTTTAAAAAAAGTATGATGAACAATCACATGCAGTCTGTTTATATCAAAAGCCATGTAAGCAGTGGTAAAGATACAGGTATGATTATACAATGTCTACAGATTATTCACAGTAGTAAAAACACTCAGCAGTATTATTTCATAGTGTGGGTTTTGTTCTGTGGGCAGCTCATCATGTCATTTAATGTGAACGATGTCTCTAAGCATGATCTATTTTTCTCATGCTAATAGACCAATTTCCCACACTACCAAGTTTCTGCGTTAAGGCAAATCAAACATAAATGTCACTCTCAAAATAAAACTCAGAGTAATAGACTTCACATACGCTGGAAGTGTGTTTGTATTTAACTGCATCGGTTGCTACTCAGACCAGTGCCAGTCAGTTATACAGTGTTTCACAATATGTTTATAACAACCTGCGGTCTTACAATATTTTAACAAACAAATGTTACAGAAGAGAACAGGATCTGAGGGCCAAGAGTTTAATCATTTCCGAACAGGCTTGATGCAGAATTAAATGCAAATCAATGTATGCCATTAATGTTTTGTCAACCATAGTATCACCCAAAATGCCACTCATTAGTATTCCATTTGCTACCAGTAAATAAATCTTGTTATTGCTGTAAAAGGTCTGAATCTGAAAATCCGTCATCTCATACTGAGGTCCTTTATAAGTCAATGGGAGAGGCAACTATCCCAATTTGAAGTTATTGTGGTCTGTGCTGGGATTAGCTCATAAATCCAAACATTTCAGGGTTTTCGAGCAAAAACGCTAAAAAAAATCAAGCGATTCGGGAAAAAAACCCAAAAAAATGTGTACAATCTGGGTTTCACTCGATTTTATCAAGTTTTTTCACGATCTGATTGAAGGAAGTTTTTTTTATTAATAGATAAATCGGGCATGGGAGTTTGGTCAAGCTTTATTTTTATTCAATATTAAGAGATAAATTAGGTTTTCACTAGTGATGGGCGAATTTGCGCCGCTTTGCCGAAAAATTTGTGAAATTTGCGAAACGGCAAAAAATTTGCGAAACGGCGCAGGCGTCCTTTTTTGACACCAGCAGCCGTTTTTGACACCGGCGGCCATTTTTTTAGACGCCGGCGAATTTTCATGGGCATTTTGCAAATTTATTCGCTGGTGGCGAATCCCGCAAATTCGCTGCGAATTCATGCCTGGCGAATAAATTCGTCCATCACTAGATTTCAGTAAATAACCCCCTAAATGAAACCCAAGAGACCTTGTGCCCTATGCTACAAATTGGTAAAAAATGCTGTTAGTTGTTTCTAAGAAGACATTTTTGGTTCAGAATACTGATCCTTGATCTGTCTAAGCCATGTATTATATTTGATGCGAATATTATATTATATTTTATATTATATTCTTTGGATACTGTTATGTTGCTCTGGCAGGCCAATACCCCAGGCTTGTGAACTACTTAGATTTAACATTCATTGTCTGTTTTACATTGAATGCTACATAAAAATATAAAGAAAAGCACACATATAAGGACTTATTTATTAGCTAGTTACCCTAGTGCAATTACCACTTTCAAACACTCAGGTCTTTGCTTCCATTATGTAACTTGTAGTGACTGCTCAAATCTAATTGCTCATTGGTTGTAATAAACAATTGTAATTTAGCTCCTATGTTTATAAATCAAACACATACATAAATAGCTTGGGTTTTTGCAGATAAAGGATCTGTCGTTAATTTGGATCTCCACACTTTACATCTACTGAATAATCATTTAAATATGAATCAAACCCAATAGGAATGTTTTGCCTCCAATAAGGATAAATTATATCTTAGTTGGTTATTGTTTTCATATTACAGAGAAAAGGGAAATCATTTTAAAAAATATCAATTATTTCATTATGACCTTCCCGTAATTTGGAGCTTTCTGCATAACGGGTTTCCGGATAACGGATCCTATACCTGTATACCTTTATTTTTGTCTGTTTTTTTCTTTGTTAGAATGGTTTGGCCAAGGTAAAGAACATTAAACATAGGCACCGTAGAGTGGACTGTGGGGATTGTAGTCTTTTCACAGCCAGCTTAGCCACAACCAATGAAAACAGAAAAAACCCCAAATCCAATCACACCTACCTCAAGGTTACTATATGAGTCCGGTTAGTTGTATTGTGCAACAACTGCAGATAAAATCTTACACCAAAGATTAGGGACCTGGTTTTCCAATGAAGTATTCAAAACAGGAGATAAAAAGTACTTTAACAAATAAGTCTCAGAGAACGCTATCCTGTAAATGAAGACGTCGCCTAAGGTACATGACGCATGGAATGTTTTGATTGCAACAGTCCTCAAAGAGAGAACAGATGTGATCAAAATATTCTTTCTTGCTGGCAGCATCTTCCCTTTCTGCTGAATTGGAAACATGCTCCCCTATGACACGCTGTTGAGCAATTAAACTATGTATTGCTTGGAGAATTCAAATTCTGTATCCCTGAATAACAAATATATGTTGGTGTATTGATCTATATTTTCTTAGATTTGCTATTAGAGTGCTGGGATGTGGAATAAGTAATATACCAGCACGGTCTTCTTCTATTGCCTTGCACCACCATAACATGAGCTATTAGTTGGCTCAGACAAAAGCAGACTGACAAATTAAAGGAATGGATCATCTAAATTACAAGAACTGGGCTGTATAATTGGATTGGAAATATGAACAGTGTGTCACAGTATATAATGCAAGGTCAAGTTAACTTTGTCAGCATAGCAAGAGTGTTGTTACTATAAGGACAGACAGATTATAGAGAGATGGCATTGAGTGATTCACTGATGATGTTCACTAAACAAATCAGTAGGGAGCCTTCTAATGGCCATTTAGGAGCAAGGTAGAATTTTGTCTAAAAATCAACATGTAGAGTGACAGGTCAGACTTGATGGACTTCCACATATATTTAATCATGCATAGCCTTTGTGAACTGTGATTTTTTTTTCAATCAGAAAGTACATTGAATCATTAAATAGAAATGTTTTATTATTAGTATGTAACAAATGCTTCATATTTAGTGTAAATTGGTTGCCTTTGCATACATTTTCTGACAAAACTAATCCCGTTCCCATTTATAAATACAGGTATGAGATCCGTTATCCAGAAACCCGTTATCCAGAAACCTCATAATTAGGCCATATGCCATAGACTCCATTTAATAAAAAATTCTAACATTTAAAAATGATTTCCTTTTTCTCTGTAATACTAAAGCAGTACCTTGTACTGGGTCCCAATTAAGATATAATTAGTCCTTATTGGAGGCAAAACAATCCTATTGGGTTTAATGAATAAATTAATGAATAATTTAAAATTGTATTTTAGTAGACTTAAGGTATGAAGATCCAAATTAAGGCAATATCCCTTATCCAGAAAACCCCAGGTCCCAAACATTCTGAAAATGTCCCATACCTGTATTTTTATCAAAGGATAATAATAAATAAGGGCTGTCATCTGTGTTTTTCCTAATTCTAGCAATGTTGAAACTTTAAGAATCCATAAACACGTGTAGAATATTTGATATTTCACCCCAAAAGGGTGCTTTTAGTTATAAAAATCATTGATCCTGTAATGCCCACAGAGAGACCGGAACAGAGGCTCATCCATAAATATCATGCATATCATAGAGTTCACATTGCACTTTATGAAAATGAACAGTATCAGTATTATCCCTGGCAAGGACAATATGATCATGCAAGAGGAATAAGAACCCAGGCCAAGTCAGAAGTCATAGCAGGCATGGACAGCTTACTGAATGGAAGAGTGCAGAACAGGTCTTTACAGGCAACAGTCCAAGCAAGAGGGCCCACTGAAACCTGGGCCCACCGGGAGTTTTCCTGGTATCTCGGTGGGCCAGTCTAACTCTGATTTCAGCTATTAGTTAGTATTTGACCTTGGCCGACTTTGATTCTGTGCTGATCCTTGGGTACCGTGTTGTCTAGTTTATTGGTTATGGCCCAGTCCTGCCTCTTTTTAATCTCAGGTACTGCACTATCACCCCCCCCCTTTCAGATGATCTGGCAAGCTTCTTGATTGTGCTCCTGTCTCACCCCTAAGTACTACGCCTTCTCCCTTGTGTATAAACTGCCCTGTCTGACCATTCCTTTGCTCTCCATGTTCTCACTGTTGTGAGTTATAGTTCAGCATTCAGCTATACTCGCAAGCAGAATGGGATGGTTTATATACTGTAATTACCACAAGCACAGTTGTGGTAATATAGTTTTAATAGGCACATTGAATCTCTGGTGTCCCCTATCCTGTACTGGCATTACAGGCTCAGCCATTGGGATCCAGCACCAGTGTCTCAAACCCTAACAACAGGACTACCTGGATTCCCAATTCAAGTTTAACCCTGCTAATACACTGCCATAAACAGGTCAACAGCTTCTACGATTTTGCATTGTAAAACAATGAAATCATGACCAAACAAAGGAGAACAGTTGGGACCCAAATCTAGGATTTTGACCCACGATATTGGAACACAAGGGGATATGCAAGCCCACAAATGCATTGAGGAAAGTGCAATTTTGAGAGCAATCAACGTGTTTTTTTTTTTAAACCACAATGCAGCATTTATCCCAATATTCCAATGTCAGTGTGGTCTCAATGAGAGAATTTCAATTGTGTTCGTTTTGCCAAAATTAACACTGTGCATACACTTGTAAATTGTCCACAATTGTGCTAAATATTTCAGTGTAACTAAATTGCTGTAAATTGAAACAGGGTGCTGAGTAAACCCTGGAGCTACTTCCTGGTCTGAAGGTGGCAGTAGCTCCCGAGTTCCCCTGCGTCAATACTCAGAGCAGTGCTCAATTTGGAATAGAAAACAAGAAGGCAATAATGGTTTCCCTATGGTCTTTACAAAATGTAATACAGGTAAGGGACCTGTTATCCCGAATGCTCTGCACCTGGAGTTTTCCAGATAAGGTATCTTTCTGTAATCTGGATATCCATACCTTAAGTCTACTAGAAAATCATTTAAATATTACATTAATCCAATAGGGTGGTTTTGCTTCCAATAAGAATTAATTATATCTTAGTTGGGATCAAATACCAGGTACTGTTTTATTATTAGAGAGAAAATGGAAATTATTTTAAAAAATTTGGATTATTTGGATAAAATGGAGACTATGGGAGATGGCTTTTGCGTAATTTGGAGCTTTCTGGACAGCGAATCCCATAGCTGTAATTTGAATCCATTATCATTAATAAAATGTATTTTGATTGAAAAATGTGGCTTATATTAGAATAGGTTTTAATTTTACAAAATGAAACGATATTAGTATTTAAAAAAATTCTTGTGCTAAACCAATGCTTTTTATACTGAAACTCTGATATATTACTCTAACTACAGCAGAGTTTGTAACTCAATTAATCACATCATTGTGCAGTATTAGATAAAAAAATATTTTACTGCCTATACCCAAGAATTGACATAAACTGCAAAGATTTTTTATATTTTTTTTGGATATATTATGAAGCCAAAGGAACTACACCCAAAAATGTTTTGAACCATCAAAAAAATGTAATTCCAAGCAACTTTACAATATATATATTTAGAAATGGTATTAATGGGTACACTATTACAAAGTTGCAACTTGTGTTTTCTTTTATTTTGAAAAAAAATGTGTAGTGTTCCCCTTTAAATAGTTTGAAGATGCCTTTAGAAAAAAAATGTGTAAAGCAAGACAGAATGTTCATAAGATATGAAATCTAATATAACACCATCAAATATGTAAAGACTGATTAACATTCATGTACTCATGCAATGTGCCATCCATAAAAGTACTAAGAGGCTTCTGTGGCCCTTATAGACATAATGAACAATGTATGTAAAATACAGGTATGGGACCTGTTATCCAGAATGCTCAGGACCTGAAGTTTTCCAGATAAAGGGATCTTTCTGTAATTTGGATCTACATACATCAATTCTACTTAAAATTAATTGAAACATTAAATAAACCCAAAAGGATTGTTTTTCCTCCAATAAGGATTAATTATATCTTAGTTGGGACCAAGTACAAGGTACTGTTTTATTATTACAGAGAAAAAGGAAATCATTTAAAAAATGTAGAGTTATTTGATAGGGCACAAAGGCAGATTCGGGGAGATAAGTCGCCCGACGACAAATCTCCTCTTCTTCATGGCGACTAATCTCCCCAAACTGCCTCTCCTGCAGGCTTAAATATAAATTGCCGGCAGGATTGCACTCAGAGCGATTCGTTTTCCAAAGTCGCCCTAAGTTGCCTGACGAGGAAACTTCGGGCGACTTCGGAAAACGAATCACTGTTCCATCCTGCCGCCGATTTACATTCTAGCTGGCGGGAAGGAAGTTCGGGGAGATTAGTCGCCCCGAAGAAGAGAAGATTTGTCGTCGGGCAACTAATCTCCCCGAATCTGCCTGTGTACCCTGACCCTTATAATGGAGTCTGTGAGATAGCCTTCCCATAATTTGGAGTTTCTGGATAACATTGGTTTTCAGGGCCCTTGTTATATTGGGGACAGTACAACGCCTCTGTATCTTCTATTCTAATAGTGAAACTGCAATCGATTAGCTTCTAAAAGTAGATTGGTGTCTTTAGAACCTTTAGAACGTACAGGTTTCCCTGTTCTTCAGATCTTATCATCACAGCTGGAGGATGTTATGAGTACAGTGTTGTTCAACAAAAGCTGAGGTTTAGGAATACTGTTAACTTAGAATCATTTTTACAAAATCTCAGGAAAAAAAACAAATTCTAAGGTCCATCCATAATGCACAGTGATACCGGGAGTCATTACATAGTAACTACAGTTTTCTTTATTCCTTCCCTATAAACTCACTCTGTTTCCTAGTTACAGGCGCCTTCCAAAAACATCTCCAGACAGCCTCACTTTATAGGCACCACGTGGTATAATAATGAAATATAGTCCCTATATGTCTTCTGCGGCTATTGCAGAATTATAGGGGTAAAAACAAGGCAAATCTAAGAATTGCAGTTATGAAATAAAAGGTGCATCTTTTCTTGTTTTATATTTATTAATTCCATTAATTAATTAATTGCGACATATGTGTACAGGCAGACAAACGTATAGATATATAATATGGACCCCATGAATACAACTGATTTGCCTTTGTTGCATGAACTGAAATAGAGAGGGGGGGACTCAGTGTATCATTCCTTGTCACAAATGTAACCTCTCTTTAAAAGGTAATGAAGAGAACAGCATCTTCCTGCTCCATACAGAACATACACAGGCTCCTTTGGCCACTCTGCGTAGATCTATTGCAGGAAAAAAAAAAACTGCTCGCTCATCCACATTTCAAGCTATAAATTGGTCCTGCTAAGGACTGCTCAGCTCAGTTCTCCCCAGAGTAAAGCATGCAGCAAACGGTGGCAGCAGCGCTGCTCTCTCTCATCATTATTATAGCAGTGAGCAGCAGGTGGAGGGAGTTCTGGGATGCAGCAGGGATGCACTGAAGGACAAAGCTGGCTTGCTGGATGCACATCTCTCTTTAGAAGGCGGCTGGCATATGACTTTTTCTTTCATTTGTGCTTTGAAGAACCCCATTCCAGCGGCACAGGAGAAACCAACAACTCAATGGAGCACAATCACATCTACAACACTTCTCTTCTTTCTCACAAGTACGGCTGTGGCTTGGGATATGTACCTGTTATATACTACAGCATCCTGCTATGCCTAGGACTGCCAGGTGAGTGCAGGTTTTCGGCAAGGACTTTGCCTTTCACCTTGGCACAAAGGCATGCCTCTCATATCTTGCAGCAAATCATCTAGTGTTAAAAATACCCTCTATGCCATTTTATTCTGTAACCCTTGTTTGTTAATAATCATGACACAACCCTTGTTTGTTATATATATGATTACAAATGTAACTTGCCAGATCTATAGAAATAAATGAGGATGATGTGCTTGGTCTATCCGCATGCAATGAGTGAATTCCATGACTTGTAGTACACTGAGCAACACAATTCCATATTACGTTGCACACATATGTTTGTTTTTTGGCATTTGGTATCTGAACTCCTTTAATCTCTTTTTCATGGCAGTGTAAAGACAAAAATATGTTCTGCCGGGTAAACAGCACTGTTTTAAAAAAGGCATACAGAAAAGTTTTGTATGTGATTTCTTAGCCGCAGTGAAAGAGATGGGATGGGTGCCGGGAAATTCCTTTTTAACCTATTAGAGGCTGCACAATGTATAGTGTTATACATGTCATGGCTACATTCAGGCACTCTGTGATGCTAAGGATGTTTAGATCTTTAGCCATTTTAATATTCATGAGGTTAAGATTTGATTGTGTTGCTGAAGTTGGAAACACTGGTATCAATCCAGAATAAAGATGTGTTCATTTATAAGACTACATACAAACGCTATAGTTGGCACGTCCACACACTTACCATGGTGATGTGGAAATTGACAGTGTAGTGTGTGCCACGTGCACAGGTTCATTTTCAAATGATCTGGTTTTTAACGTGGCACATGATTCTGCCAACCACATCATAAACCTTAAGAAAACTAAAAATAAACTGGATCACTTTAGGGGAATTGCTTGGAGTTCCGCTTTAAAATAGTTTGAAGATACCATTAGAAAAAAATATGTAAAGCAAAATAGAATATCCATACGATATGAAATCTAATATAAGTCATCATATGTATAAAGACTGGTTAACATGCACTGATGCAAAGTGCCACCCCTAAAAGTACTATAGGGCTTCTGTGGCCCTAAGCAACATAAACTATATACAATATATTTAAAATATTGCATGTTCAAATGATCTTGTTTTTAGTGTGGCATGTGATTCTGCCAAAAACATCATTAACCTCAAGAAAACTATAAACTGGATCACTTTAGGGAATTACATGGAGTTCCCCTTTAAAACAGTTTGAAGGTGACACCTGTCGGGAACACTTTTGCTTTTACAAAGTTAGAACGATTTATATACACATTTAACTAAATGAGGCACAGCAATTCTGTGCACCACAGAGCTTACAATCTGTATCAGGTGACTGAGGCATAGGTGGAAACAGCTGACACAGTAGCTACAAATGGTATCCGCACATAACCCAGTAGGCTAATCACTGAGCCGTTTAGAGCAGCTTAATTGCCTTTATCTTTCCTCTGATGCATCCAAGTTGAAACTTCACAAATGACAATTTAATTAGTTTCCTACAGTGACGTGACTATTTGCATGATTTCTGAAAGCACTGCTAACTTATGGGAATATCTATCTATCTATCATCTATCTATCTATCTATCTATCTGGGACTGAATTTCTATTTATCTCAAAAGCCATGAAAATTCTATAAATTATATCTTTATAAATAGTGTTTAGTGACACAATCAGTTATAATCAACACCTAGGGGCAGATTCACTTAGGGTCGAATTTCGAAGTTAAAAATACTTCGAAATTCGACCCTCGAATTGAAATCCTTCGACTTCGAATATCGAAGTCGAAGGATTTAGCGCAAATCCTGCGATCGAACGATCGAAGGATTTTTCGTTCGATCGAACGATTAAATCCTTCGAATCGAACGATTCGAAGGATTTTAATCAAACGATCGAAGGAAAATCCTTCGATCAAAAAAAGGTTAGCAAGCCTATGGGGACCTTCCCCATAGGCTAACATTGACTTCGGTAGGTTTTATCTGCCGAAGTAGGGGGTCGAAGTTTTTTTTAAAGGGCAAGTACTTCGACTATCGAATGGTCGAATAGTCGAACGATTTTTACTTCGAATCGTTCGATTTCGTTCGACTTCGATCGAATTCGAACGAATTTAACCAATTCGATGGTCGAAGTACCCAAAAAAAACTTCGAAATTCGAAGTTTTTTTCATTCGAACCCTTCACTCGAGCTGAGTGAATCGGCCCCCTAGTGATTTTCTTGTGATCTTGTGTATTATAATAAATAATGTACTCCTTATTGTAGAATATGAAGTCACCAGAGTTCCATGACCTGTATAAAAGCACTCGGCCTGTGGCTTCATTGCTTTTATATGGTCATAAAGCTCCTTAGTAGTTGTTACTATCCTAATATTTTACAATAGGGGTACATTTTTCCCTATATACATCCAGTAAATATAAATACATACATAGTATATTTCCCCCTGTTAGTTAGCAGTTTGTCTCATAAAAAAGAGAGTTTGCTGTACCAATAATCTTGGTGTTCCTTTGGTTATGGTACGTGTAAAGGTTTTATGCTTTCATGCTCAATTGATCTACAGCAAAGTAGAACATATTGAAACTTTAGTAAATGCATTAATGGTAAACAGTTATGTTGCAGCTCACTTAAGACTTCAGGGGCTTGTGCTCTGCTAAGAGGTAAACTTCAGTGTAATGTAGAGATTTATACAATGTTATTCGAAGACAATTGGCATTTGGTCTTTAGTTTTTTATTTTTAACTTTAATTTGTGCTGTGCACCTTTTCGGTTTGAGCTTTAAACGCGTTGCTAGCGTCACACTGACCCTAGCAATCAGGCAGTGGTTTGAATGGCAGACAATGATCAGCAGAAAGAAGCTTATTAATACAACTATTCACCTAGAGTCACTAGGGTGCTAAAGGGCTGATGATTCGTTCTAAAAATGTACAGGTATGGGACCTGTTATGCTAGGAACGTGGGGTTTTCTGGATAAGGAATCTTTCCGTAATATGGATGCCCATTCCTTAAGTCTAATAAAAAACTATTTAACCGTTAATTATACCCAATAGGATTGTTTTAACTCCAATATGGATTAATTATATCTATATACAAGGTGCTGTTATTATTACAGAGATAAAGGAAGTCATTTTTAAAAATGTTGAGATGCTATGTAATGTGAATCTGAATCATTTACTAATGAGCCCTTCCTAAGGCACAGGTAACTGACAGCAGCACAGAGCATGTTTGTGGTTGCCTTGGGCTGGTACAGAAGTAACATTTATAACCCACTTTGTTTTGGTTATCCTTATGCAAGGTTACTGATGCAGTAACATCTTCAAAGGTTAAAGAGGTCTTTGACGCTCATTTACGGTCATTGCAGCACAAACAAAATTGCATGTATTCTTACTTGGCGGAGTCAGGGGCATCACCACCTAGTGACTGCAATTACACTGAAATTATGAGGGGGAAAACTCTGCATTGTTGGTAATACGCATGTAGACTTGTGCCTGATATTGCACTTTGCACTTGCGCTTGGAAATTAGCCCTTATATGCCTTGTGGATTTGGGAAAGATATGCTTCATATTTACAGCACAATAAATCTATGTTATGGGACATTAGGCAAATATACTCATCCTTAATTCCCACACTAAATGCAAATGTTTATTTAATTTTTGGTATGGTGTAGTCGTGCTTTAGATCCTCCTTTATTCTTCCTGAAGGGGGCATTATTATCCTAACTGGTAAGTGTCCATAGTAGACCAACTATGTAGAGATATTTAAAGATGATTTTCTGCTTGACAACGCAAGAAGGTAAAAAGGGAAATGTTCCAATGTTGCTCTGCTCAGGAAAGAGATCAGAAGCCTTAGATGCCCTTTCCAATCTCCTTCCTGAGTAAAGCAACACCAGAAAACTTCTCTGTTATCCTTCTGCAGTTATATCCCATTGATTGTACAGTTACAGGAACCAACCAGATGGCGCTGTTGTTATAAAGTTCATTATATTGGCATTTAATAAAAACTTAAATAGATCTGAAACAGAAAAAAATAAATAATTAGAGTAAACTGCAAAAGTGCAAAGAAAAGCACCCTGGCCAATTTTGCATCAAACATTTTTAACCAGTTTTAACTTATCCTTCAAAGTTTATTAATTCAATCCAATTTTTGTCTATATAATAATTCTAAGCAACTTCCCAATAAATAAAGTCTATGTTTTCAGATCCATTGTTAGATAACTAGAGCTAAAAGCAGTATTTATCCCTTTTTGCACTTCTAGTTTTGTTTAAACACCAGCTATCCAACTCCCACGATGCCTTGCAAATGTCTTTACAGCTGGCCTCTGCTGCATTGTTTTAAAAGTCAGAAGCAGCAGGGCAGACAAAAGAAAATAATGCAACAGGTATTTTTTTCCTAATGAATTCTAAGTTTTACAGCTGCAGAGAACATTTTTTCTTCAAAAGAAATCATTCAAGAGGCATTTTCATACTGACTTAATCATGGGTGGATATCAGAAGTTCTAAATCTCATTATCGGAGGCCAAATGATTTGTAAAGAGAAAACCAAACAGTGCAGATGTTTCATATTAGTCATCATTAGCGATATGCCTTTATAGGAGAAAATAGCAATATCCCCTTTGCAAGTACAGCCAGAAAAAATAACTATCTGTGAATTTTGCAAAAGGATGTAATCTCACTGCATCAAATGATTTGGTGAAGCTAAATTAGAGTAAGGCCCTCTTATAATAAAAAGACTACTGCAACATATTCCTATATGAACCCTTGAAATTCATGATATTGTGTTGATAAGCTTTTTCCATTGAATAACAATACTACATTTTTATGAGATGGATTGTACCATTTTGAAGCTACTTATCCGTTCATTTTAAATGTGAACTTAAAGGTGAACAACCTTTTTATGCACACGACAAAAACGATTCATTTCAACAGGAAAATGAATGTAACCATTTGTGCTTACATTCATTTACCTGTTGAAATGAATCATTTTTGTTGTGCACATAAAAAGGTTGTTCACCTTTAAGTTCACATTTAGGGGCAGATTCATTAAGGGTCGAATTTCGAAGTTAAATTTACTTCGAAATTCGACCCTCGAATTGAAATCCTTTGACTTCGAATATCGAAGTCGAAGGATTTAGCGCTAATCGTTCGAATCGAACGATTCGAACGATTTTAATCAAACGATCGAAGGAAAATCCTTCGATCAAAAAGAGCTTAGCAAGCCTATGGGGACCTTCCCCATAGGCTAACATTGACTTCGGTAGGTTTTATCTGCCGAAGCAGGAGGTCGAAGTTTTTTTTAAAGGGCAAGTACTTCGACTATCGAATGGTCGAATAGTCGAACGATTTTTACTTCGAATCGTTCGATTTCGTTCGAATTCGAACGAATTTAACCAATTCGATGGTCGAAGTACCCAAAAAATACTTCGAAATTCGAATTTTTTTCATTCGAATTCTTCACCCGAATTTTGTGAATCGGCCCCTTAAAATGAACGGATAAGTAACTTTTTAGCTGACCTTGATTTTTTTTAATGGTTTTTGAATTATTTGCTGCCTTCTTCTGACTCTTTCCAGTTTTCAAATGGGGGTCACTGACCCCATCTAAAAAAACAAATGCTCTGTAAAGCTACACATCTATTGTTAAGGCTACACATTTATTACTCATCTTGCTATACAGACACTTTCCTATTCATATTCCAGTCTATTAATCAAATCATTGCATGGTTGCTAGGGTAATTTGGACCCTAGCTACCAGATGGCTGAAATTGCAAACTGGAGAGCTGCTGAATAAAAACCTAAATAACTCAAAAACCACAACTAAGAAGAAATTAAAACCAATGGCAGAATATCACTCTCTACATCATACTAAAAGTTAACTCGAAGATAAACAACCCCTCTATTAAAGCTTTCTTTATCAGTAAATAAATCTTACCAAATATAAGTAGACACCTTCCTGCCCAACATCTCATTCCAAAACCAGGAGTATTCATATGAAATTGGCCCTCAATTTGTTACAAAAATAGCATTTACCCTCTGGTCTGGCATTTGATTCCATTGCCATGTTAGAGGTTGAGTGTTCCAGTGAATACCTTAGGTTTGCATCAGTTGGTTTTGGATCAGGTTGGGTTTCAAGTTGGGTTTAAATTGAGTTTGAAATTGGTTTTGGATCAGGGCTCTGAGCCGGCAAGTTTTTTGATTATAAAACTTAAGAGTTCCATAAAATGGTCCTTACATGGTTCAGAAAACTACAGTTTACAATAATAATAAGTATGTACCGAGTATACTGTATGACTGCCAACTTCATATCTCAAGAGCTTTCACAGACATTGATGTAACCTTTTATTAGTGGCCTATTATCTTAAATTGGAATCACGTTGCCAGGAAACATGCAATCTAAAAATCTCTAACCTGGAAATGTAAAATATTTGGTACTGGCATTCTGTGCTTGACTACAATAAGGTCATAACAGGGATGTATTTAAATCCTGCCTTGAGTCCTGCAGTTGGCAGTCATGTTCTCAGATATATTTCTTTAATGACCTTGATCATTTTGAGGATACACCTACATGTCTGTTCTAGCTCATAAGGTCGTTGAGGCCAGAAGTAGCTAGAGCTGTATGATGCCTCCAAGGACACCATGACAGCCTTCAGTTGTTAGATGAATACTGAAAGTTTAAGTGTAATTTGGTAACAGCTGAAGATTTTACACTGGTCAATATTTTGATAAACATTTAAAGAATAGGGGAGGTTCATTAATGGCATAATATTGCTATTGTCAAATCTTCTATTACAGAAATACAATTGTTAGTACAGTAGATAAAAATAGAAAACGTAAACATTTTATTGTCAAAGAAACATTCCACAGTAGCTACACAAAGACATTGATGGTAACTAATTATTTAATGATGCATTGCCATAGTTTTAGGGATGGACTAAAGTTGTAATGATATTCTGCTGTATACAAAATCCTCTACAGAGCATTGGTAAATAGAAATACAAAATCTGAAGCCCAAACTGGCTGTATACATTTGAACAAAATCGAAGAAGAAAAAAAGCGCCTTCAGTTGTCCATAGCATTAAAGTTAAATGACTATTTAATTTATATTTAACCCATATTTTCACTAAGGCTTTAGCCAAACCCAATTCGTGTAAAGAGTGTTAATATAAGGCTAAATCTTGAATATGGTGTATCAGTATATTGGGCTCATACCGGCTTTTTGCTTCCCGTAATGTTAATAAGACTTTACTGCAGGGTAAAATAGACCAAGGATGAAACAGAATCTCAATATCTTTTTTTCCTAATTAAGTTTTCCAATTTGAAATACTTATTAACATAAAGCTAATGAAGCAGGCTTGATCAAAAAAGAAACACTGACAGCGGTTTGGAATATTGCAGTGAAACCGTTGGAAGGGTTTCCAAGGCAATATAGACTGTCAATGTTCACTGTTAATATGGCTATGTTGTTTAGTGTAATGATGATATTCAGAGTATGGATTCTCATTAAATGCAGGCAGACACAGGTTTTAACAAGGAAAAATGCAGACAATATTGCTTTGCATTAATCCATAACAGGCATGGGTGCTGTAGCCAAGTAACAGAATCTATAACTCTCTTTACAGCAGGAGTACCATGTTCTTGTGTAATGAAAATGCAGCTTTGAAAGTCTAATCCTGTGCTCTGCATTATTTACCATCATTTATTGTCAAGGTACAACAAAAATTGCAGCTTTTGTGAAGGTACACATATCTCAGTTGATTCTCATGGGTTCAACTTAAACTATGTTGTATGTACGCTATAACATATACTAATACAGTATAAGGATTTTGATTCAGAATGACTTAAAAAATAGTAAAATATAAAAAAATAATGAAAAACAAAATAAACACAAAACATGATAATTATCCTCTATGCCAGCTAATTTTTTAGTCCACACTGGAGGCCCAGTCTTTGTTCAGGGCTTAGCTTTTAAAAATACAGTTACAGGTATGGGATCCATTATCCAGATACCCTTTAACCAGAAAGCTCTGCATTACGGAAAAAGGCCTTCTCCCATAGACTCCATTTTATCCAAATAATCCAACATTTTTATTTTTAAAAATATTCACTTTTTCGTTATAATTATAAAGCAGTGCCTTGTACTTGACTCAAATTAAGATATAATGAATCCTTATTGGAGGCAAAACAATCGTATTAGATATATTTAAAGTTTCAGGTCCCATGCCTGTATAGGAAAACATTGGTATCAACCATTCAGCCTTAGGTCCAAGAATATCTAGCACAATAAATAAGTATTTGCTGACCTTAAAGCTGGGTTTTCACGGTACAGAATCTAGGATAGCAAATATTCTCCCCCAATATTTTCTATAATTGATGGCACATGTGTTGCAAATCTTGCAGGAATATCTTGGGGGAAATCTGTGGTCCATGCAGTTACAAACAGGTCAATAAATAATATACAAGGACCATATCAGATCATTGGTTAATCAGCTTCCATTGAAGGTTAGTTAATCAGAGGTTGATTGGTAAACTAGTAATTTGCGAACTTTGAGCAAAAAAAGACGAAAAAACTTAAAAATCTAAAATTGCAGCATGCGTCAATTTTAGACGCGCGTCTGAAGAGTCGATTGTTCAAAATTTTGAAGCCGGTGCTAAAGTCAATGGGCAGCCGAATAGTGTTAATGTACTTTAGGCACCTACATGTGAGCCGTTCTGTAGTTACCCTTGTGGTGGCTACCTGCCGACTAGACTCCGCTCCAGCCAAAATCTGCAATGTCCAACAAAGTAGTGAATAGATGGGAGACTTGACAACCATGGGTGAAATTCAATGAAAAAAATCTTTGTTGCCAAGTTACTTTAAAAACATGAACAGGTATCTTCCTTGAGGCCTTTAACTAAACCATGACGTGTCTAGTCACCTGACGCGTTTCGTGTTTAGCTGTGGCACTTCACTTCAAGATCATCGGAATAGTGTTGACGGCGTAAAGTTTTCGTGGGGACTTCACAAATTTATTTGCCAGCGGAAATTCGCAACAAATTCGTGCCAGGCAAATCTATTCGCCCATCACTAGAGGCAACCAATGCACAACCCAGAAGATCTTTTTACATTTTTGCACGACATGATTTAGTTTATACCTGATAACTACATATTGATAATAGTGTAGCCAATTATTTAATGCATGCTTTCTAGTTATATCTTGTACTCAAAGCAGGTCCACGGTTAATAAATTTAATACAAAATATTTATCAAGATGTAAGAGGTAAGTTTCTCTTGAGCATGACCCAGCAAATTTGCAGCACACATACAAACATTTTAAGACCACATTGGTCAATCTGTGGCCTTCTAGATTTTGTTGCGTTATGACAACATCTGCAGTGCTGTCAGTTACTTAACCTTGTCAGTCAGAGCATGCAAAGACAAATGATGAACAATGCCACTTAAATCTCTCTTGTCTGTGCAATATAATTATAAGTAAAGGTTCAATGTACCTTGAAGAAATACAATTTTCCTCTTCATCAAACAATAACAAAATGGTTCAATATTTCATGGGGATTTCGACATCTTGCTTCAGATATCTGCTATTAATGAATTTTCTCTAATCCTAAATGAGAATAATCCAATAAAAAAACAATATGTTACAGTAATTTATCCATTATGACTAAATGATCGCCATATCTGATATGTTTGTAATCTGCTATTATGGTATTGCCTGGGAATGCACTACACCTGAGATCCACTCAACATCTAGTCTGAGGACCAGAATGTGCCACTTGTGGATTCAAGTGCTCAGTATGAAATAGGCTTCCCTCCTTATGAACTATGTACACAACACAGCAAAAATAAATAAATACTAATATAGAGCACATTAGTGCTAGCAGTGAGGTCTCCGATCATGAATATTACTCAGGAGTAGGGATGAATTAAACAGATGTTTCTTCTTAGCTTTGAACCTTTTTCTCACCATCACTTTGTCCCTTTTGTTTCACTTTAAAAAACATTTTGTCCCACATGCATTTCCCTATCTACAAAAAAATTGTATCAAGGGAAGTGAGCACTTACTGCAATATACAACCGTGTGACAAATCTCGCTTTTCATTTTTGCTGTTTATCTTACTTTTTGGTACTTGCAGTCACAGTAGGCATGTTTTGGACTTCTTTAAATGGCTTCTGGGACACCAACAATATTTTTAGCAGATGAATAATATTGCCTTTCACCAAAAGGTGCTGCTACAGTCCACCCCTGAAATGTACAAAAATGGAGATAGCAATACACAACAAGGTCAATCAGACTAAATAAGAGATTTTACCTAATTAATCCAGTTTATTATGGTGTAAAAGAATTTAATAGAGTGGCCAATGTCTCCCTTTGGAGTAAAGTAAATCCATTTACCTTATAAAGAATGTTTTCTACAATAGATTCCTTTGTATTCAATGAAGTGGGTAATACCCCTTATTAGTTCAATTAATTTCACCTGTTTTTGTTTTATCTGATAATCCAGCATATTTTAGGAGCCTTTCAAAAGTAATTCGTTTAGGTGACTTCCTTTGCCAAGCTATTAGCCAGTTATCCAGCAAAAACGTGATGTTTCCTGGGAAATTCTGCAAACTTACATAGCCTATTCGAGGCTTGGAAATATATCCCACTATTCATTTCCCTTTTCTGTAGTTATACATGGTAAATATGACAGATTTCCCTGGAGGGGGTGGTTCAGAATATTATAATAGAATAGCCCTGTACAGAATTCCTCTCAGCATATCATATATTTCTGGCAGATGTAATATACTTAAGTGATAGGTTACCAGGCAGACTGCAGACTGCGGTTCTTGTTATCACATTATATCAAAAGTTGCCTTAGCTGATCTTTTGCAAAGCCTAGCAAAAATAACAGATTACATTGTGTAAAGGATATTATATAAGTAAGTCTTTTTTCATATGAATTAGAATAATGCAATTGCTTTTTAATCTGTTTAAGAAAAATGGCCAGCAAGTTTTGTCTAAGCAAAGGTGGCCCCAGTTTCATTTGCTAAGTGCTATTCTGAACTAATATAGATGTACCAATCAGCCAATGGTTCAAATTTAGACCTCTGTGTCAAAACGGAAGCAAAAAACCTGAGCAAAGCAATGTGAACATTTATTGCACCTAACCCAGAAAATTCTACTTTTTTTTCTATGACAGCTGAAAATTAAATGCCAGGTTTGATCCAGTGACTCATCTGATTGCCCTTTCGAGGTTATTTTCTTACTTAGTGTAGGTTATTCTTCTTACATTCAGCATCAACTAAAATATACTATACTAGTTCTATGAGTAATGGGTTGAATTTGATGAACCTGCGCTAGAATCATCTTTTACTATCGATATATAGCTCAAGCCTCTCTACCGCATAAAAAGAGTAACAAAAAAGTTTCATTTTCAGTCATCTTGCTATGTCAGGAATATGTAGGACTGGAAATATGTGATCATCTCAAATTTTATGCTGACTGATCTTCAGACTAGGCTTTTAGTTATATGTAGAAGACACACAAATCCTCCTAAACCACCTTCTGATTGGCCTGTTATGGAAACCCAGGGGGATGAAGATCAACACAGAGTGGGAACCTCAACTCTTAGTTCGAGTGAAGGATTCGAAGTAAAAAAACTTCGAATTTCGAAGTGTTTTTTGGGCTACTTCGACCATCGAATGGGTTACTTCGACCTTTGACTACGACTATTGAAGGATTCGAACTAAAAATCGTTCGACTATTCGACCATTCGATAGTCGAAGTACTGTCTCTTTAAAAAAAACTTCGACCCCCTAGTTCGGCAGATAAAAGCTACCAAAGTCAATGTTAGCCTATGGGGAAGGTCCCCATAGGCTTGCCTAAGTTTTTTTCATCGAAGGATATTCCTTCGATCGTTGGATTAAAATCCTTCGAATCGTTCGATTCGAAGGATTTAATCGTTCGGTCGAATGAATAATCCTTCGATCGTTCGATCGAATTTTCTGCGCTAAATCCTTCGATTTCGATATTCGAAGTCGAAGGATTTCAATTCCTAGTCGAATATCGAGGGTTAATTAACCCTCGATATTGACCCATAGTAAATCTGCCCCTTAATTGCAGGTAATTGACCTCACGATTAATCATGATGGCTTGTGGACTTACATATTGTATGTAAGCTTATTGTAAACTGAGTGGCACCTTTGCTCTTCTATAAGCCTTACCCCAATAATGTGCTCCGGATGAGACCTTAACTTCCAGGGGATGAGCCCCTGCAACTGTGTGGAGGCAGGGTGCTGTGCAATTGTAACTCTATGCAAAGCACAATAATTGGACGCTAGTGGTTCTTGAACAGTAACTGAACTGATGGGAGAATAGTACAATAATACAGAAGGCAACCATGGTGTAATAGTTAACACATACTCACAATGCAGACAATCAGTCTACTGTGAGTTTCTCCGGTTTCCTTTGAGGACACTTCTTATGGGAAACCCAGGGGATCTGTTGCCCTGTCTCTGGTATCCTAACTAGGCCACAATGCCTTTGGAATCTAATCCCTTCTATCACTCCTTGATGGAGCCAAAGCTGCTCAATATATGTAGCCCTTATCTATCTGGCTCTCCTAGAGAGACTATTACAGGGTTTAGCTATTCCTTACTTGCCATGACAAATGATGGAGGCTCAAATCCATTTTAGAGAGAGGCAAACAAAAACCTCTGGCATCATCCCTCTGCAGACTCCCTCCTGAGGCCACATGCCTCAGGCATTTATATTATAGCCCAGCGCCACCTATCAGCCAAGCCTGGGATAGCTAGGGGTCATACCATGACCCAGCAAATGAGGCATTACTCCTTCCCTAGACTAAGGGTTCCCTTTGGGTACAATCTTTGGGGATTGCAAAGTAAATGAGAATACATTTATCAACCCCCTACACGTATATTAATAGGTGAGCAGGAGTGGGATGTATCTGGAATACTTTTGGGTTACTTTTGGGGTTTTATCTGTGATTTGACCATTGCTTCAGTACATTCAAATACTTAGGGGTTATGTAATAAAAGACACATTTACTTATGCTTTTGTGCAGTAGCCTATAGCAACCAATCATCAGGTAGCATTTACTCATCATTTACTCATCAACTCATTAAAAGCAAACATCTAACTGTTGCATTGGGCTACTGTGCCTTTTATGTAACACTTCTTAGTAATGAGGGTCTTTCATGAGATTGAAAGAGGGAATATTGCAGGGCAAGAAACTGTTTGGATATCTGGTTTAACCAGTTTGCATATTAATGAAATTGGCATTACTATATGCGACCCTTTTATAGAAAAATCAAGGCCAAATAGATTTAGATGTATAAGTTCCATTTAGTGTGTCAAAGATGTCTAGTAATGATATTTTAGAGCTTTAACAAATGTAATGCTTAGAAACAGGTATAGGACCACAAATCCATTATCCAGAAAACTCCAAATAACAGGAAGGCCATCTCCCATAGACTCCATTTTAATCAAATAATAATTCACATTTTTTAAATTATTTTCTTTTTTCTCTGTTATAATAAAACAGAACCTTGTACTTGATGGTAACTAAGAAACAATCCTTACTGGAGGAAAACAACCGTATTGGCTGTATTTAATGTTTCAATTATTTTTTAACAAAGTATGGTGATCCAAATTACAGAAATACATCTGGAAGAGCATTCTTGATAACAGGTCCCAAACCTTTAACATTAGATTTACCAAACCATTTTAAAAGGTTAGGGGGCAGATTTACTAAACTCGAGTGAAGGATTAGAATGAAAAAAATTCAAATTTGAAGTATTTTTTTGGGTACTTCGACAAGCAAATGTGTCAAATTCAATCAAATTCGATCGCATTGAATGATTGGAATGATTCGAAGTAAAAATTGTTTGACTATTCGACCATTCCATAGTCAAAGTACTGTCTCTTTAAAAATTACTTTGACTAAATACTTAAACCTATTGAGGTTCAATGTTAGCCTATGGGGACCTTCCCCAACACTTTTCTAACTTTTTTTTGATTGAATAAAAATCCTTCGATAGATGACTTAAAATCATTTGAATCGTTAGCATTTGCGCTAAATCCTTCGAATTTGATATTCAAATTCGAAGGATTTAACTTCGAGGGTCGAATTCAAGGGTTTATTAACACTCAAAATTTGACCCTTGATAAATGTGCCCCCAAGTGTTTGGATGGGTGTTAAAGCTCTGCCACTGGACTTTAACACCACATAGAACAAAATGTGTTTGACCACTGAACAGAGTTGAATGCATTCTGAAATTTTTTTTTATATGTTTCTGCTTCAGTAATAAGTCAGTTCATTAAGGAGGTAAAGGATCAAATGAGATCACGATTAGAGAAATTTATAATACACAGTTTCTAAGGTTACAAAATAACTGCACTGATATAGTTACAGAAGAGCAAGGAAAGGTGCAGGACGAGAGAGATTAGGAAGTGATGGTTAATGTCAGTGAAGATGTGCTGTCGAGAAATGGAACAGACAGGAGCCCAGTGACAGTGAAGGACAGTGTAATGAGCTGTTCAGTAACATATATATATATATATTTATTTAGAAACATAGTAGTTATGCATCGGTTAATGGTTTAAGATGCTTTACCACCTTAAAAAAAACAGAGATAAGAGCACAAATTGGTATACCCTCATGTATATATATATGTATATATATATATATATATGTATATAATCCTTATTTAATCTAAACTATAGGTAGAGGTCTGACGAAGTCAGATGAGATAAAGGGTTAAAAACATTTTTAGATTAGAGAAAAGAAACCCCACCAAGTAGTTAATACTATATCGATACCAAGTTAATTAAACCCTTAATGATAATGGTAATTATTAAGAAAGTGCTATCTAATAATTTAAGTAAAGTGCTAGTGCAAATAAATACTGTGAAATCAATCAGCCGTAAAAGGCTGGTGAAAAAAATAGTTGGTTATTTCTTAAACTAAAAGGGTATATTACCCTACCAATTCATTCAAATTACACCCCTTGATAGGCAAATTCATTAATTAATTAATTAGCCAGGCTCAAATAAATCAACTAAGTTAGCAAGTTAATGTTGCAATTAAATTCTACCACTAAAGTGCAGTGCAATAAATAGGGTAAAAAAATAAACTTGGTAATTAATTAACTAGTTAAAAAGGAGGCATTAAAAATTGACCAAAAATTCAGAGTGGGTTAAAAGGTCATCCGGTCACAATCCATAGATAAAATTCATAGAAAATTGAAAAAATAGAGGACGGAGTTGTCCCAAAATCTAACTGCCTATTTTTGTTTCTAAGGCCTGGGACACCACAAAGTAAAGGCAGGACAGGGTAGCCGGAGCTGTAGCCTTGGTATTTAACTTGCCCTAGTAATTAAAAGAGGCTAAATAAACCTAAAAAGCCACAAACCCACGGCCCCTTAGAACAAAAGGAAGATTAAGAAGTAGTAAAGAAAAGTACTTCTTTACTACTTCTTAATCTTCCTTCCGTTCTAAGGGGCCGTGGGTTTGTGGCTTTTTAGGTTTATTTAGCCTCTTTTAATTACTAGGGCAAGTTACGTTGGCAAGTTATGGTGACATCACAACTCTTAATTAGATAAATGTATATAGCACAATTATAATGAAGTACATAAAACACCATTATATACAAAAAAGAGAAAACCTGTTAGGAAGACATAAGTATAACCACCTCACGGAACTTAGCGCTTGTCAAGGAAACAATTACATGAACCAATACTCATTAGGTCCACATTCAAGGAGAAGGAAACCCCCTGGGCACAAAAATCCCTCCCCCCTCCCCTGTGTTGCCCCCCTCCCTCCTCACCCCTGGCCTACCTGTCTCCCCAGGCAAATGCCCCTAACTTGTTACTCACCCTTCTCCGCAGGTCCTGTCCACAGGCGCCATCTTCTCCCGAGCAGTCTTCTTCCTGCTTTGACCAGCGTTTTTGGCGCATGCTCAGTAGGAGCATTTACCGGTACAGTTCTACTGCGCATTCGCCGAAAGTCATGAAGTTTTCTGATTTTCATGACTTTCGGCGCATGCACAGTAGATCCGAACCGGTAAATGCTCCTACTGCGCATGCGCCAGAAGATCCCGATTAATCCAGGAAGAAGACCGCTCAGGAGAAGATGGCGCCTGTGAACTCCATGGACAGGACCTGCGCAGAGGGGTGAGTAACAAGTTAGGGGCATTTGCCGGGGGGGACAGGTAGGCCAGGGGGGAGAAGGAAGGGGGGGCAACACAGGGGAGGGATTTTGCGCCCAGGGGGTTTCCTTCTCCTTTAAGTGTACAATATAAAGTGTGCAGACTTGAATGGTGGATATATATATACAGTACAATAAAAACTAGATAATAACGAAAAATGTGTAGCCTTACAGAGCATTTGTTTTTTTAGGTGGGGTCAGTGACCGCCATTTAGAAGCTTGAAAGAGTCAGAAAAAGGAGGCAAATAATAAGAAAACTAAATAAAAGAAAAAATGCAGATCAAAAGTTTCTTAAAATTAGCCATTCTATAACATACAAAAAGTTAACATAAAGGTAAACCACCCCTTTAACAAAATTAGATTGTATACTTCTTTCCCACAAACACGTAATTAAAACTCTCCAACACAAATACCAAGCATATAATTATAAGAGGTGTAAAAAGTGTACATCTAATGAATGAATGCGTGATGATTACTGGTTCCCAAGGGGATTTAAGCTTATGAGATTCACAGCACTTTCAGTAGACCTTAGATCTAATTAATGTCTTGAAGGGGATACTGAATTTTGCTTCTATTTTAAAGTTAAAAGCTTTGCACATAAATATAACAATAAACATACAGAGATAATTGTTTGCAGTACCCATTGCAGATTATAAAATGACTAGCAGGTAGGCATGAATCCATTTGATCCACTGACTCAGTGACCCAATTATTGACCAAAAGCAGCAAAATTAAGTTTCAAATATGCATGTTTTGTACCCTGACCCTGTTTGGTCAACATCAGTTTGGCTGACATTAAAGGGCTCATTTACTAACAATCAAGTGTATGGACTAGTTTGTACTTTGCTCTGTATTCTGCACACTTCCTTACTGATGCACACCTTTCTATATATATAGAACCAAAATATAGAAATATTCCTCTAAATATAGAGCCAACTTGTAGATTTGATGGCCTTGCCGTATTTCAAAGCTTCCTGGATAACAGGCTTCAGGATAAAAGATCTCATGCCTGTAAAGCCAATGCAAATATCCTCAGTAAACAAAGAGCACATAGTGCCAGATTGATTATGCTCAGTTTTGGGTGGGATCATTAGGGTGGGACTGAGATTTTCAGAAAAACCTAATGGACCCTCAACAATCTGACCCTGTTGCCTGTGTATATGTTTCTCACCTCTATGGACTAGCCACAGGGTTTTATAATTATTTTAAACACTTATTTTGGCTGTGCATTCTATTCAGACAGAATACAAAACTGCAGTGTTTTGAAAGCAGTGTTGCTGTGTACAGACTTTTGCCATGTTTTTTTCCAAACCCTAGAGCAAGCGGCTGAGAGTCGCCAGAATGACAGATACCTAGCATAAACACATTAATCTACCATCCAACTTCAGTTGATGCACGCAAAAAAAATCTCAGTACATCTTTGCTCATGCCAGCATTCAACATGAGATTGTTGCTGAATTAGTCTTGTTTTATCCAACTTGAAGCTCCCAACATCAACTAGAAACCCATAGCTCCGCCACAATGAGAAGATACAAAATGTTCTAAAGATTCATAGCCCCATTTTTCAAGTTTACAGCAGTCAGACAACAGCAGTCAGTTTCAAGGATTAAGATGCTCAGCATCAAATTGTGCTTTTATAAATAAGGCATTTCCTTTACAGCACTTTTATTGTTGTTGTTCTCCTACTTTCCTGCACCAACCTTTTTTTACATAACCACCAATTTTGTTAAAATATAGCAGTTTTGTTTTGTTTTAAAGGTGCTGTAGTTAATCTGCTGTGCTGTAGTCCTGCCCATTCTGCTTATAAATTACTGGCAAAAAAACTTGTCAGGGAGGCTATTAACTTCTTCAAATAGGTCAGCAGAACTCTGCCATTGACTTCCACTCGGCAAGCTTTAGGTGGCACCTATCGAATTCGAGTAACTTCCATGGTAGGGGGGATGATAAATCTCAGATTCGAATTCGAATTTTGAATTAGAATTCAAGTTGGTAGTTTTAAACTCAAAATTGTGAGTTTTGACCAAAAAAACAACTCAAAAATTCAAATTCAAATTTACCATTCGAACATTAGTAAATCTGCCACATAAAATAATGTATTTACTCTAAACCATAAAACCTATAGTGCTTAGAAAGCTTGTGCATTGAAGTAGACAAGTCATTACCTAGTGCTTGTATCTTATATTGCTGTAATTGGTGACGTGGAATTACAGGAACTGCAGACCACTTGAGGTGAAAGACAAATGGGCAAATTCCGTAAGCGGCCCACTTTGCAACACTTCGCCAGGTGTAAATTTGCCAGGACAACACTATTTCCCTAAAATGCAAAGTTATGTCCAGGGCGCCGAACGCTGGCGAAGTTGTGCTAGCGTGGGCTAATTTGCATGGCGGGAAATGAAAGTTGAATGGACGTATATGTTGCCGCAAATACATTACAGTAGAAAACCTTAATAAAATAGAGTTTGTTATATTGCCCTAAACATAAGCCCAGTGTATAGTTTATGTGCCATATGTTAGGAGATTTAGGGGGGAACCCGGTTACCCAAAAAAAAAAAAGACGCCAGCGTTTTTTGGGATTTAGAAAGTTTTTCGACAAAAAATTGAGGAAGTCCTATCCACTCCATTGCACTTTGCCTGGTCTGAGGTGGCAAAGGCAAGTCTGGCCCAAGAGGTAACGTTCAGTAAAATCCGCAATTTACTGAATTTGCGGTGTTACGTCCCTTCCCCAGAGCGAAAATTCGCCTGGCAATAGAGTGCAAATTATCGCTAGCAGGTGTCTCTTTCGCTAGCGAAGTTACGCCTGTGCCTGTTAGGGAACTGGTGAAGTACCGAAATGACGTCACGCTGGCGAATTTTCGCTAGCATTAGTCACTTCATCCTTTAGATAATCTGCCCCAAAGTTTATTTGATACAAGCTCCATGGATTCTGACAAAGAATCACAACCCTGAACAAACAGATTATATAAACTAGCAAAAAGGTTATTACAGGTGGGAGAGCATAGAGATATAAATCCATAGCACAGAAAAGCTGCTCTTACAGCCAAACAGGTGGCTCTGCCCTCAAGGCCAGGGTAGTAATAACCAAGGCTAGCTTGAGAACAGAATCCATCCAATTCATGGGGGTTCATGGGGGAATCTACATACACAGAATTTTATTCATTAGCAACCACATTTCTAGGACAATCCTTAGTTAGACTGGCCTGATCATGCAATATATCATGCTTTGTTAACCTTAAGTCTGCTTAGGAACTGCAGCTATCAATACACATTCATAAGTAATTAAAACAGAGTATATTACCTTTTCCTGGCAGCAGAAAAAGGAGATTCCACTACCAACCTTATTGCTGCCTACCGCTTCAGTTTTATTTTCAGGGATTTTGTTTTCTATTTTTGATCGGTTGACATTAGTTACTAACTACAATTTTGCAATTGAATTTCAAGAGGTAAATACATTAGCAATGTAAAATATGGAATAAAATACTAGATAAAAAAAATCCATATTGTGAATGATGACCTGAGAGGTACTCACAGAGCTATGTTTTCATTGCTGAACTACTTTAAAAGACATTTCATATATATCATATATAATCAAATTCCATTTAGCATTAGTCTATAACAATGCAAATGATACTACTTGTGGACTCTTTAACCAACATCTATTTGCAAGTAGCTATGTGTTGTGCTTAAGGTTTCTAGTGTAATTGCCTTGGTCCCGCTCACATGTAGGAGTGCTTGAAGTGAGAATTGAATGTTTTAAAATGCTTTATAGAAATAAATATCAATAGGTGTCTGTCTACTTTTTACCATTACATCATTGTATTCTCAGCCCTTGCCCCATCCATGGTTCATATAGATTTGGAGCAAATTACATTTAATATAGTTATTTATCCAAATCCCTCCCCTTGTGACACAACCTCAACTTTGGTAATAATTATAAATGTGATACTTAGGGGTTATCTATAAATGTTCTTCTTCTTCAGGATTCAAGTTCAAATTTTTGATATTTGCTAAGCAAAAAAAACACAAAAAACCCTCTAATGAAAAATGTTAGCATCTGACAGGGATACTGTCATGGGATAAAATGTTTCTTTTTCAATATGGGTCAGTTAATAGTGCTGCTCCAGCAGACTTCTGCACTGAAATCCATTTTTCAAAAGAGCAAACTGATTTTTTATATTTAATTTTGAAATCTGACATGGGGCTAGACATATTGTCAGTTTCCCAGGAGCCCCCAGTCATGTGACTTGTGCGCTGATAAACTCTTTACTAACAACAGAACAATGGGAAGGTAACCAGATAGCAGCTCCCTAACACAAGATAACAGCTCCCTGGCAGATATAAGAACAGCACTCAATAGTAAAAATCCAGGTCCCACTGCAACACATTCAGTTAAATTGAGTAGGAGAAACAGCAGCCTGCCAGAAAGCAGTTCCATCCTAAAGTGCTGGCAATTTCTGAAACTACATAACCAGGCAAAATGACCTGAGATGGCTGCCTACATACCAATATTACCAATAAAACAAAAACACACTTGTTGGGTTAGGAATGAAATTTTACATGGTAGAGAGAATTATTTGCAGTGTGTACAGTGTAATTTAGAAATAAAAACTAAACCATCAAAATCATGACAGAATCCCTTTAATGTGCTATACATTCCAACTCCAGGAATCGGTCAGCCCCAACCATAATTCATTAAAACATTTCAAACTTCTGATAACATTTAACATGTAATTGGTTATAGCTCCAAGAAAATACAGGATAGTGAATCATGATTAACTCCAAATATCACCCCAACTAGACTTCAGGCTGGGCTCTCCATCCACCTATTTTGCCTCCCTAGAAATTCTTTCCTTATATAATAAAAACACTTAAAAATATGACTCTTCTTAATACTTTGTACCCTTAATTCATATTGTAAAATGTACTAATCCATTTATATATTCCATTACTATGATGCTTAAATTGTAAATAATACTGTTGCAGAATAGATGCAGAATAGAGATCAATATTTTCTTTACCCTTCATATTCAAAGACTAAAATAGATTAATTCAATAAAACATGTGAAGTACAACTGCCAAGTTTATGATTCTCATAATTGAACAGCATCAGTGCCAGTACAATGATGCCAAGATCTGCCACTGAATGCAAAGCAGTGCTTAGGTGATATTCTTGCAAACTAAAAGACTGTGCAGTTATATAAGAATTTTTAAAGGAACAGTTCAGTGTAAAAATAAAACTGTTGAACTGTTGTCATCTCTTAGATAAATGCTTATGGTTACAGTATTTATTTTAATCACACAAAACCCCAGATATCAACCTAGCCCTTCCTCTCAATAAATAAAAAATAGTGGAAGTAAATGTTCTCTTGTATGTATGTATATTTTTATTTACATAGCACTACTTGAAAATACAGCAATGTACAGTAGAACCATACATTAATATAACAGGGGGCCCTTACAATAATACATACAAATAAGTACAAAGTACAAATAAATAAATAAATACAATAAAGATTAAGATCTTATTGTCAAGGAAACAAGAGTCTGTAGGTCCCTGTTGCATACAGCTTACAGCCTACTCTTATAAAACACTAATTAGCAACAAATCAGCAATTAGTTGTCATCAGTCTGCTACGATTTAGCAAATAAAAGCATCAATCCAATCCAATCAATTCAAAACACATTTTTTAATGTGTATTAAATTAGAGTCCTGTAATTAGAGTCCTGCGTGAAACCAATTTCTAAGACCCGGACCCGTCCTGAACCTGCAAACCTGCAGCCTGTGAACCAAACTGCAACCCGAATGTTTACCCACTTTGATCCGCTACCCAACCCAAACCTACAATAGCCTTATCCGCAACCCGACCACCATCAAACAGGAAGTGAGGTTGCTGTAAGCCGGAAGTGACATGATCAAAAGTAGGTGGGGACAGAAACAAGTTTTGTAACATTTTAAAAGGACCAAAATATAGACAATATAGCATAAGATAAGAAATTTAGATGAGACCTGCAACCCAACACGCATACCCACAACCCTTAGACCTGCAGACCCGCATCTATACCGGCACCTGAAGATATTACGCTGATTCCGCAGGGTACCAGCTTTTTTTGCTGTTAACCCGCAGGTACCCGACCCACTGCAGGACTCTAGGGGGCACATTTACTAATGATCGAATATCGAGGGTTAATTAACCCTCGATATTCGACCGTCAAAATAAAACCCTTCGACTTCGAATATCGAAGTCAAAGGATTTACCGCTATTCGTTCGTTCGAACGATCGTAGGAAAAATCGTTTGATCGAACAATTAAATCCTTCTAATTGAACGATTCGAAGGATTTTAATCCATCGATCAAACGATTTTCCTTCGATGAGAAATTTGTTAGAAAGCCTTTGATGCTCTGTAGGTTTTAGCTGGTGAAGTAGGGGGTCAAAGTTTTTTTTAAAGAGACAGTACTTCGACTATCGAATGGTTGAATAGTCGAACGATTTTTAGTTTTGAATCGTTCGATTCAAAGTCGAAGTCATAGTCGAAGGTCGAAGTAGCCAATTTGATGGTCGAAGTAGCCACAAAAAACATTAGAAATTCAAAGTATTTTTTCTTCTATTCCTTCACTCGAGCTAAGTGAATGTGCCCCTAGCTGTAATCCTTAGAGTTGGATTTTCCTTTCCTCTGCCCCAAGGCCAGCTGGCAAAAATATACCACTTTACATTGACCATTTCATTCACTGGTTTGATTCCTATCGGTGTCTTTTTAGTTAAGATATCATAATAATCCCCATAACTGTAACCAGCAGAAACAATTTATGCGAAGCAGGCTTTGTTTCAGGATTCCATTTATTTTTCCAAGGCAATTCATGCAAAGCAGTGTGTATGAATTTTGTTATAGAAACAAATTCAGAGATAATGCTTCAGAATATAATACAATTTCAGTATTCCTTATCAGCTGCAAAGCTGTTATCAGAGCTGTGTCAAGTTGCCATGGATATCTATGATACATGCTGGAAGCTTCACCTGTACTTACAGATAACAGAAATGCAATAAAAAAATTGCTGTATTCCTTATACATGAAAATCCTAGATATGTAGGGAAAACAATATAAACACGTTTTCGAACACATTTTTATTTATTTATTTTTAAATATGAAATGGTCCTGATATGTTTAGTAGTTATGTTTGTGTTCACAAAGAGACAATGTAAACAAACAGAGAAAAGAAGAATAAGGTTATCTAGGTAGTCATATAATCAGTGCTCCTGTTGTACTCAATGGAGAGGAAAATCTATGCTTGAATGCTTTTATGGTATCACGATGTATAGACTTTAAGAAAACCAAAGTCGTAGTTTCTGCTATGGAAAAGTTCATTTTTGGTCATGTTTAGATGGCTCCACCTTATTCTGGCTTCTACAACAATAAAAGTGCCAAGAGTGTTGATGAGGCATCATGTAGACAATAATAATACATATGATTTTGACTTCTGATACACACTGCCATGCACTTACCTTTTGCTATATTTTCGTATATTAAAAAACAGGACAATATATATATATATATATATATATATATATACAGTATATATACATTTTTTTTATTTATTTATTTTTAATTGTATGTGCAGGCTGCAGGAGCAGAGCACAGTGTTCCTGCTATGCCTTGTGCCCATAGTCCCTCTTTCTTTCAACTGTGGCAAGCTAGTATACAGATGCAAGTGAACACCCAAGTCCTGCTCATAAGTCAATTCTTTCCTGATGACAATGACTTGCCCCTAAATGTGCTCAATTTACTACCTGGGGCAAATCTTTGCACTCTCAGAATCAGGCACAAAGATTTGCACAAAAGAAAAGTGGGAAACAGCCATTTGTTTCTCCAACATTATTAGCCATAATTACTCTTAACTGGTCTAAGAGAAAATAAGTTTGTGCACATAATTGTTATCATTCACTCTTTCATTCATATTCCTGGCAAATTGTACCAGGGCATACTCTGTTTTGCCAGGGTACCTTTGGAATATATGCTTTGAAGATTTATGTCTCATCATACAGGGGGCAGGGCATCATTTTCTTTTCTATGCTGCACTTTATAAGAAAGTGGCTGCACACTATCCAGTTTGTTAATGCACATTTCTTGCCCCGGCACTAAATTTTTGCCCTGCGTTAAGCTGTTGTGCTATAAAATAAGGTTATCGCCTCAAACAAACAAGAAAGCTCTCATCAAAGAAACAAACACTGCTGTTCTACACGTCAAGCTGTTTTCCAAAGATGTTTTAGAATGTTTTGTTCCTAAATGAATCGGAGTTGAAAATAAAATCCTCTTTGCTAGGAGAGTTTGTGCAATTTGACAGAGAATACAGCCAACACCTCAGAGAAGCCAGAGACCCCTGTCTGTTGACTTCTGTGGTTACAGACAATTGAACCCACTAATGATTTTGTTGGCTCGGAAACATATTTTGTTGTAAGAGAAAGACACTGTGTTTCGATGATTTTCCTTCCCCTGCAACTTAGAAGAAAATAGAACATCTCAGCCCAGCATGGAAGTATTACGACTCATTCACAGTAAGCCTGTGAAATTTGCAAAACATAGAAAAATTTGTGAAACACCGCCGGCTCATTTTTGATGCCGGCGTCCATTTTTGGATGCTGGCATCCGTTTTTGGACGCTGGTGCACATTCGCCGGCGAAAATGTGCCAGCATCTAAAAAACTCCAATGTTTTGTGGCATGTTTGCGAATTTATGCGAATTCGCACCTGGCAAATAAATGTGCCCATCCCTAGCCATAGCACTAGAACTGGCTGACTGCTGACTAGGTGCTGTATACCTAGTCATAATAACTGATAACCATTAGCTGCATTGAGTGCCGATGCTTATATAAAGTACATAGTCAGACCCCAATTAGGCCAAAACCATATTTTCTCATGTGCAGTAACCAATGGCAACCAATCAAATTGCTGCAGTCATTGTTCTACTCGCAGCTGGCATCAAAAAGCTAATAACTGATTGGTTGCTATAGGTAACTGCCCATGGGAAAATTTGCCCAGTGTTGATAAATGAGCCCCATTGTCTTTCTGATATGTGCCTCCAAAGATGCCCCAGTAGCTCCCCACCTTCTTTTCTGCTGATTCACTGCACATGCTCTGTGCTGCTGTTACTGAGCTTAGGGACCGACTCACAATATGAAGTACACATAGAATATTAATGTCACAATATAAGGCTGATTAGTCATTAATACAGATAATTACTACATGACAGCACATAAACCAGTGCAATTAGCATCAGAATTTAATAATCAGCCCTGTAGCATCAGCTTATATTACAGACAAACTGCATTTTCTGCTCGTAAATTTGCAACGACCCCTAAGCTTAGCTTCTCAACAGCTGCTCAGAGCCCACTGAGCATGGGAGAGTCGCAAACACTTTCCAAGATGGTGACCCCCTGTGACAGGTCTGAAGTCCTGGATCATTGCTGCTATTGACAAGCTGAAACTTTAGGCTGGTGCAATAAGTTCAATATTTAAAATATGGCATGTTTAATCATATTCATTTTAAGGTTTAGTTCTCCTTTAAGAGAACTGGTGAATATTACCTCGCTAAGAAAATGTGAGCATTAACGCCTGCTATGAAATTTTGTTACATATTTTGTTGCAAAATACTTTTTGCGAAATTTTATTATAAACACTGTGAATGTTCACAAAAGCCATTTGTTCACAAACTTTAAAAGGAATGCGTTTCATTCCGTAATCAGTCAAAAAGGACACAAACAGGGTCGCTAACATTTGCATTGGTCTTTGTGAACGTTTTATGTGCTAATGAATCATATTACATTCCCCCATTAGACATTTCTGTATAGATGGATCAATACATTCATCCTGTCCTACATCATTTTATTATGTCAATATGGCAACAACTGCAGAGCAAGTACTCACAATAAAACAATCAATATACAATATAACTTTGGTGCCACAAGTGTATAGCGCAGGACTTGGAATGGAAACCAGCCCTCCATGTTTATAAACCACTAACCAATGTATCTCTGTAATATAATTCTCTCTCTCTCCAAGCCCTGCCCTTGAGCACCTCCCTTTAACTTGAGATGGAAGTGCTGCGGGTCTCCCCTTTTTTTTTACACTAATATAATAACAATAATAATGTCTCTTACTGTTCACTAAACTCAAAGTTTCTTTGTGTCTTATAACCAGCCACTGCAGAAGAGAAACATCTTCCATGTGATTTGTATTGACTAGTGTATAGTGTAATAGTGGTTAAATGGGTATAGTGTGAACCATTTCAATTCACAGTTCTTATAGTTCAGTGGCCTCCCCCAGTCAGGGAGTTTTAGAAAACAGACAATATAGAATACTAAAACATTATACTAGAAATCATAAATGCACGAAAGAATAATATAGAAATGCATGGTGCATTGCACAGACCTCTATGTATATATTTATGTGCAAGATGTCAAGTCGAGTGTGCACGGATCCCTGGAATTAACACTTGCATTTAGGAGGTATTACTTTACCGGCTCCATTTTTTTTGTTGCACCTACGTTTGCTGCTGACTTGGACCTAATGAATCCTATTCTAATGCCATTTTTGACCTTGTGCACTGTGGCATGCCAGAAATTATACTAATGTTCACCCCCGCTGATGCAGCAACACATAAACACAAATAAATATCCTATTTGGTAAATCATGCACAACTTGTGGCACATTACCTTGTGACCACCCACTATTATGCTGATGCTCTGGGCAATAACATCTGTTTTTGCACATCCCATTTGCACACACCATACCCCTTTAATACTCTAACTACTGTAAATCATCGTATATACTTGTTATTAAATACCGTAAGTAATTGTCCCTTTGAAAAACACAAAATAAATGCAAAGTTTAACATTTGCCTTTACAACTTCTATCTAGGAAACTGGATAAAATCCGCCTTTCCTGCCTCTTTATTCTAATGCAAATTGTTGCCTTGTAAATTTTCTTTTTATTTCCTTATATGCTAATTGACACGTGTATACAATTTTTTAAAGCCTGCTTTCTAGTGTCATTAACTGAATTGTACATTAATTGCATGATCCATTATTTAACGTCTCTTCCTAGAATTAACACATCAGTACAACCCCTAGAGACATGGGTGATAATTTGCTCATTGTGCCTCAGGCTCTACTGGGAGTTAAAGTAGCTGTGTGTGATCTCCGTGTGAGGCACACTTCAATAAAATGACCTTTAAACCGCCCATCCAATCACTGAGCAACTTCAAAGTGTTAAAATGGTAACATATCATAGCTGAGGCAGTGATATTTGAGAGCTGAAAGACACAATTGCTTGTCTACATCAGCTTTAAACTTTTAACTCAATTTTGGGACAGCTGACCCTCTCTAAATAATGAGTTGTGGCAAATATAAAAAACAGGCAAGTTCTTCATGTACATAGGTATAGGACCTGTTATCCAGAATGCTTGGGATCTAGGGTTTTCGGGGTAAGGAATCATTCCATAATTTGGTTCTTGACACCTTTAGTCTACTTAAAAATCATTTAAACATTAAATAAACCCAATAGGATTGTGTTGCCTCCAATAAGGATTAATTATATCTTAGTTTGGAAATCATTTTTAAAAATGTTAATTATTTGATTAAAATGGAGACTATTGGAGACAGCCTTTCTGTAATTTGGAGCTTTCTGGATAATGAATCCCATAACTGTATCAAGTTGCCAAAATACCAGCAGTTTGGAGCTTAAGAAGCTCACCCAAGATTCTGTACAATGCAGGAGCCATAGTACCTGATACAGGTGGAACAAATACATCTGTGAAATATTTGTAGCTGAGCTTATAAATAGTCTTCAGGATATATGTTCAGTCATTTAAACAAATCAGATTTTCAGATGAGCTTGGTCCCATATTACTCTAGTGCAGGGGTCCCCAACCCTTTTTAACCATGAGCAAAATTCAGATGTAAAACAGTGGGGGAACAATGCAAGCATGAAAAATATTCATGGCTGGTGCAAAATAAGAGCTATGATTGGTCATTTGGTAGCCCTATGTGGACTGGCAGCCTGCAGGAGGCTCCATTGGCAATAAACATGGTTTTTAAGCAACTAAAACTTGGAAATCAGAAATAAGCACATGTTTTGAGGCCACTGGGAGCAACCTCCAAGGGCAAAAGGATAATAATACAGTGGCTTCCCCTCAGTCCAGGGGAAGTCATATTAAACTGTTTAAAAAAGTTTTCAGCAGACTCACGTACTTTATGTGTTTCAATGTTTAGTGGAATATTTGCTAAAAAACCACACAAGAGTTTATCTTTCGGTACTGCACTTCCTTCCAAAATGACTGCATCTATTGGCAGTAACACTCATTATATTAATGATCAGAGCTGAATTTTAGCGTTTCATCTAAAGATGAGCAATTGTGATTAAATTTGTGCTATAAAGATTCTTCAGAGCGGCTTTTCTCCAAGAAATGGTGCATGACAGCCTATTCTATCAATTCCTTCAGCTCTGGATGACCTTCTCCCTGTCCTCCTAATTCCACTATTCCTACATATTTATGTGCTCACAGGATGCATTACCAATAGTTCCTGAAAATGATAGACAGAGGGAAAGGAATGCCATGCTTAACGACAAGAGAAAACCTGATTTATGCACAAATATATTGATTTGGTTTGTAAAAGCCCAGGGGCAGGGGAGAGATAAAGGTTTCTCAATTATATTGTATTCAGGGAGGACTTTCCCTTGCTTCATTATGGATTATCCTTGTAGCAGTTTATTTAAATGATGCTTTGTTTCTATTGTAAAGAATGTACAAAGCATTCTGGACATAAAAAACATTGTTCAGTTCTTGTCTTTTCATCATGACGCTTCAATTAATGGTGTTATATATAATGTTCCTGATGGGGCATCTGTTGTTTCTCTTGCTGCAGTGGATTTGGGAAAAATGACAACAGATCAGTTGAACCCTCAGAAAGTTACTTGTTACTAGTAACAACATGACATTATCACCATTTAGTTACAGACATGTAGTCTAAAGCTGGCTGCATCTACCCACCAAAAGGGAACACACACATTCTCATGAAATGTTTTTATCAGGGAACAGCCATTCCAGCAATGCAATTTACCTATTCTGTGTTGGACTGGGGGGTTCTGGGCCCACGGCATCAGAGGCCCCCCAGTAGGGATTGACATTTCCAAGAGGAGTTAGAGCTCAATGCTGTCCCTGAGCTTTAACACACTTTACAATAGAATGCTAAATGATTTCCTATTCTCTGTCTAAGTTGCAATTTAAAACACTATCTAGCGCCCAAAATGTTTTTTTTTTGTGAAGTTTAATTTTTGTTCCTATTATTATTTCTCACTGCTTATCATTGCATTGATACTTTCTCTTATTCATTTTAAATTCTGAATACAAAAACCACCACCTAGGGAAAAAAAAAAACCTCAAAAGTAATTTCAATTTCAAACTGCAGAACTGCAAAAAAAAATGTAAATGTTTAAAAATCACAAAATACTGAACACAAAGGTGAACTGGAAACGTTTCTTAAAATGCAGCTGTGTATACCAAAGGCTATTCTTTTAAAGGGATCCTGTCATCAGAAAACATGTTATTTTTCAAAACGCATCAGTTAATAGTGCTGCTCCAGCAGAATTCTGCACTGAAATCCATTTTTCAAAAGAGCAAACAGATTTTTTTATATTCAATTTAGAAATCTGACATGGGGCTAGACATTTTGTCAATTTCCCAGCTGCCCCCAGTCATGTGACTTGTGCCTGCACTTTAGGAGAGAAATGCTTTCTGGCAGGCTGCTGTTTTTCTGCTGAATGTGTCTCAGTGGGACATGGGTTTTTACTATTGAGTGTTGTTCTTAGAGCTACCAGGCAGCTGTTATCTTGTGTTAGGGAGCTGTTATCTGGTTACCATACCATTGTTCTTTTGTTTGGCTGCTGGGGGGAAAAAGGGAGGGGGTGATATCAGTCCAACTTGCAGTACAGCAGTAAAGAGTGATTGAAGTTTATCAGAGCACAAGTCACATGACTCGGAAACTTTAGGGACTGTTTCAGCCTACATATCCTGCTGTTCGTACGGGGCGGGAGGTAGAGGACATCTATGCTACTGAATAGGGATGGGTGAATTTGACCTGTTTTCACCAAAAATTTGCCACCAGCATTAAAGTCTATGGGCGTCAAAAAAATTCGCCCATCCCTACTACTGAACACAGACAGAAATCCATTCCAGGGGCTAGGCCCACATCTCTGTGCTCCGACATTGAGGGGCAAATTTACTTATGGTCGAATATCGAGGGTTAATTAACCTTCGATATTCGACTGCCGAATGGAAATCTTTCGACTTCAAATATCGAAGTCGAAGGATTTACCGCAATACGTTCGATTTGAAGGATTTTAATCCATCGATCTAACGATTTCTCTTCGACCAAAAAAAGATTGCTAAGCCTATGGGGACCTTCCCCATAGGCTAACATTGACTTCGATAGGTTTTAGGTGGCGAAGTAGGGGTCGAAGTTTTTTTTAAAGAGACAGTACATCGACTATCGAATGGTCGAATAGTCTAACAATTTTTAGTTCGAATCTTTCGATTAGAAGTCGTAGTCGAAGGTCGAAGTAGCCAATTCGATGGTCGAAGTAACCCAAAAAAAAACATTCGAAATTCGTCGTTGTTTTTTTTTTCTATTCCTTCATTCGAACTGAGTGTATCTGGATAAAGACTTTGTTATTACTGATATATATCCTTATATATGCCACCCTCTGACATCACAGTGTTGCAAATACTAGGATATTTATGTACGTACAAAAATGCCTTCCCCAAATCCTAATTGTATCCTTTGCACTGTATATTTTAATATTAGAATTCACTTGGGTTGCCAGCTCAATGCTTTTTTGAGATTTATTATATCCCGATGCTGCAAAAAGCCTGAATTCGAAAATCCGCCATCTCAAACCTGTCGAGGTTATGTATAAGTCAATGGGAGATGTCCCTATCCCAATTTGAATATATTGTGGTCTGAGCAAGAGCTTGAAAAATTTGGGGTTTGGGAGTTTGGTTAAAAATTAGATAACATTTAGTGAATAACCCCCCTTTGTTTATTGGTATGCAGTAATTTGTGATCTATCTATTTGTATTAATGTATTTGTCTGTCTATATATCTATCTGTCTTTCTATTGATCTATCTACATTTGGTTACATTTCACATACATCCTGTAATGTATGGTCTACACTAGAAGGAGTAATGCTGAATCACAACTGGACTTTTTGTCAATGCTAGATTGGATGCTGCAGGTAAACCTTTTCAAATATGCAGTCAGTAACTGAAACTTGTGCTTCCCAGATTATAAACCCTCTGCCGTTTTGCAGATGTTACATTTTGCACTGAAGATTCCATTTTCACGGATTTCAAAAGACAATACCAAAAGGTTTACAGCTCAGCTTGGGAAGGTGCTGAATGAGAAGACACCTGCTGACTGCCAATTAAGTCTTTTGTATCTTATTCATACCGGCTTTACATTCTAGGTTATTTAATCTATGAGGCAGTTCCACAGTTTGATGATAAAACTGCTATCACTCCTTGACCCTAGACATTAGAATGAATGTTGAATGGGTGAAAACAATGGCACAAATCTTGCTTTAAAATCTTTTAAAGATGAACAACCCCTTAAAGTTTAAATTAATCTTTATTGAGGATGAAGAATGTTGAGTACCTTCTTCTACGATTCCTTACTCTGTGATACAGGATGTACTTACTGTCCTTGATATCAACTACTATAATGTCCAAATTGAATGTTCTGTTTACTCTAATGTAACTTCAGTTCTTTGAGGCATTTAATGTACTGGTCAGCTTCAAATAATTCAGGGTCATTTAATTAACGAGTCCACAAAATGGAACAAAGTGCTCTATAGCTTTGGTCAGAAGAATGTAATGTGCTTACACATTGTGGCGCATGTCAGTTGAGGATAATATGAAAGCTTAAACTCATTTTTCATCAAAGCACAGACACATGATCATGGAGATAAGGTATTGTCAGCACTTTTTTTGAGTGAATTTGCCATTATAAGTCTGTATGGTTCAGTCGTCATCAATAGGATCTAGCATATGTATTTGGCCTGATAAATGCTGCTTTCCAGGCAGAGTACTGTTACTTACAACTTTATCCTTCAGCAGGGCCCTCATAGACATAATGGAGGTTAATGGTCTCCAAGTTTAACAATAAGACTCACTCACTATTCACAGTGATTATGGCACCAGTGGTTCTTAAATAGGAACAACAAATATTTTTCAAAACAAAGATCTTCCAAAGGGGAAGAGTTCTTCTCTTGGCTACAGTTATAGCCGACCATAGACTTGGCACATTACATAATCGTGGTTTCTTTAACAATACATCTCTCCCTGCAAACTTTCTAAAATAATTTCTCACCACTGGAGTCCCTACAGCTTGGTGGGTGGGAGAACTTCCCCACATTACTTCTTAGTGGATCACAAACTGCTTTTACAAGCCTCTTGCAACGGGCTGTCATCCACCACTACCACAGAGTCAAAAAAATATATAAATATGGGATCCTTTTTATTTTATACACTGAAGAATACCCATATCTCACTGGTGTCAATAAGAACACAACAGTGCATTTGTACCACTAGAGGAGATTTCCTTCAGTAGGTGTGATATGTCACCTACAGCTAAATTATTAACACACAGGCAAAACAGCCAGACAGTGAAACGAGCAACATTTAAGCAATTAGCTTTAAATTAGTTCTAACCAGTTACAAAACTAAAAAAGTCTGGTTGCTATGGTATCTATCGCCAAATACTTTATATGGTATTATAGAATATGTACAGAATCACAGCATTTACATATAAATGTTTATCCTTTTACAAGCAGGTCTTTTGTACTACCTGTATAATCTATATAATCTATTTGTACTGTAATCCATATAATTTTCTGGTTGCCAATTCAACTGCCTGTTGTCACTGCAATACTATTTGGCATCTGTATTGTAATAACAAAATGCAGATGCTTTGTTTGTCTGTGCTATTTGGATCTTTTTTCCTAGTGGTCCCAGTGAGTCATAATAATGACTCTTCATCAACTGTAAGAAAATAAATTTGCCAAACATAAACTTGTCATGTGATGTGTCACAACATGACAAGTGTGAAACAGAGGTAACTGAAAGGAAAACCACCCACTGAGGGGGTTATTTATCTTTGAGGCATCAATGTTTGTGGCTGAAATCCCTAGCCTGACCTACTAATGAGCACTTTAGGAAGTTGGGTTGCTGTATGCTTCCATGGAGAAAAGGATGAAACACATTTGCTTCACAGTGATTAGGATATAGATTGACAGGGGTTGTTGAAACATGGTGCAAAATATTTTTTATAGTAAATGGCTGTATTAACACTTCAGGGTATGTACTTCAGTTATAGGGAATAAAAGACATGATGTTTAACACTAAAGTGGTTCATCCTTCCCTGTGCTTTTCCCTCTGAGTAAGTGGCTCTACAACTTCCAGGCTTTTGGCACAAGATACAACTTGCATTAGCTGTGCCCTCTGTGCCACAACAAGGCCTATCTAGTCCTAGCTCCCTATACACTGGGCCCCAGACTGGTGAGGTACCGCCAGGGCACTGGCCCATCCATATTACTTGTTGGAACCTTAGCTGCCAGTTTGCAGACCTGTTTCTATTTCTCATCACCTACAGTGAGCACCACAGATCTGGCCTTACACTAAATTCACTAATATAACTATTTGGTTGCCTTGGTTTCTTCTCTGTGTTAGCAGAGCCCAGGCTCGCTAGTGTCATCCAATCTTATTTACATTAGATAAAGAGAAAGAACTTCACTGCCCTCTAACTTATCCCCTCTTGAATGCAACAGATGAGAACCTACTCTAGAACCATTTCAAAGGGATTCTAGCAAGTCCCAGTTGCTAACTACCAAACACAATCATATTTAACCCCTCTCATACTGTAGCCTTAAAATAGGGATATTTGGAAAAACAAAAGAAAATGTCATAGCTATTTTATTGGGTCCTGGATATGACATAGGCATACAAATTCCACAGACCAGGTGAAGTGCATTCTAATTGGAGGATTGTTTTTATAATGATGGTACTGCTGACCCTGTAGATTTTGAGAAGCGTTTTATCAGGCAATATTGCTTTAAGAATATAACCCTGAAGTTGCTGGACTACAGTTCCCAGCATGCATTTACATTTAAGTTTAAGTTGTTAAAATATGTTGGGATGTGTAGTGCAGCAACATCTCAGTAAAGTATATTGAGCAACAGTGTTTAAATCCCCTTCAACTACCAGCGACTGTAGAGTCTACACAACACTAACATGGAATTACCAGCATGCCAACCTCATAGCTTCTGTGTTTTTTGGATTATAATGAAAAATGTATTTGGTGCGAAAATGGTTAATATGACTACTTAATAATAGAAGCTTCATTATTTTGTGTGTCTGAACCTATTAGAGTACTGTACACATTTTTTGATATATTTGAAGCAATGCTTTTGTCTCATAGTTCATAGTATCATTTTTTAACACCTGCATCCAGATTTGCCAAATTTTTCAATTGACCTAGCATTGAATATTTACCATTCCTTTATCCATCTAGCAGTTGTAATGATGCTGTGTTCCCAACTGAAAATGAAAAAGAAAAACGGAAAACCCTGTTGTGTTAAAACTAAAGCTGCTTTTCATTGAGGTATTCGCTTCTGCCTGGAACTGACAAAAAAGGAACATAACAGTTTCCTTCAAGAACCACTCTTTAGGCAAAGAGCTCCAGGAATATAAAATAAATACACCCTGAGAGACCCTTTGTTTAACAGATGGTGCTCATAGCCTCCATGACAACACATTCACCCCGTTCTTATTATTTGGGGAAGGGAATTTTGAAAGAACATTGAAACACTTGAACCCCATCCCTCTCCGTCTGGCTCACTCTACCTGGCAGGAAAAGCTGTCTATATTCAGAAAGATTCACTCTACCTGGCCTGAAAAGCTGTCTATATTCAGAAAGATTCAGAGCTTTATATTATTCTATAATTTCCCTTGTCTTGTTACCAGTCGTGCCAGCAAGATTTTTTATTCCCTCATACAAATGATTAACACGTGCACAAAAAACACATAGTTATAATTTTCTTTTTTTAAAAAGGCGATACTATACTGATTTTCAATTTTATATATTTTTTTTGGTGTAATATTTTTTTAAAATGGCTAATGAAATGAGCAGCGTCATATTGCTGACATTCTGCAGAAAAGTCAATATTATCCCTAGCAGACATGTGCATAAGAAGGAAATAATGAGTGCATCTGACAGACCTAAGGTTTCCTGGTAAAGATCCTCAGAACTATTTGGCTAATGCGAGAAGGCTATGCGAGATATAATTTCATTAGTCCGTGACAATTACAACAAGGGTGTCCGTGCCATGTGATAATTGTGTCTGATCGTGTTCTTTCCTAAGATCATTACACAGAGACTTAAATAAATCTTTAGCAATTTAGTCAAATTTTACATAAGTAAACTTATAAGTGACAACATTGGTCTTAATGATGGTTTACCCAGGTGAAGCTTAAGGAGACCTTATGTCATCAATAGTCTGTATCTTTCTTAACTAACCAATTATAGTTTTATATAGTATTTGTGTCTCTTATTCGGAAACCCAGAAAATTCTCAATAACATGAAGGCCACCTGCCATAGACACCTTTTTCTCTGTAATTCTAAACTAATATCTAAGTCGTGTGAATTCATATCGCTGGCACATCGATACTATTGGATTTATTTAATGATTTTTAGCAGACGTATGGTATGGTGATCCAAAAGATTCCTTATTTAGAAAACCGCAGGTCCCATACCTGTACAAAATAGGGACCCTAGGAAGGCAGGATTTGATTGAGCTGAACTGAATCAAAATCCCCAGGTCCTAGGTATTCCAGATAAATGATCCCATACCTGTACAAAAAGGGTCTCACAGCCAGGTGACTTTAACACAATACAATTATTTGGAACTTTTGTTAAATTAGATTCAATTCAGTATTCTCCATACTTTTAGTTTAAACATAATTAAACCCAATGGGATTATTTTGCCATTGGTAGGGAATAATTAAATTTTAGCTAGGATCAAGTGCAAGATAAAGTTATTACAGAGAAAAAGAAATTTATTAAGATGGTATATATGGGAGATGGCCTTCCTGTAATTCAATAATAGTTTCTGGATACCAGATCCCATGCCTGTACTATACAATGTTTATTAATCATGAAGTGGGTGATTAATTGTCATACATTCTTCTGTGTAGAAGAGATCTTAGTAGCTTCAATGAGAAAGTAATGTAGCTATTTGTTGTGGATGGAAGGGCACATAATTATTTTGTGTAAGATTTTTTTTAAAAAACAGAAAATGATAAGATTTGTCCCTGCCTTTCTAATTTAATTTTCCTCTCTACATCAGACTGTGTTGTCTTTCATTAATGTTGACAGTGTGATATATCACAGTATATATGCTATATAACGTAGGAATGCCGAGTAAATTAAACCACAGCTGTAAATAAATTAGGCTTTATTTTTATTATACATTTATTTTCATGTATAAATGTATATACACATTTCATTAATATAAAAAAGCTGGTTTTGTTTTTTTAGTTCTTTAATAATAAAATGCAAAGTCTTTTTTACAGCTGAGACAAGGGGATCCAAAAGGTGCAGTATGCAAAAACACAGCACAAATGAATGGAAGTGATAGTTTTGGATTTGGGCACCCTTGTGCCATCAGCCTAATGAATATAAAAAGAGCTGGACAACAACACAAACATGAAAAATGTTCCTGCTGGAACAAAATAAGGGCTGTGATTGGCCATTTTGTAGTGCCTCTATGGACTTGCAGCCTACAAGAGGCTCTGCTTGGCAGTACACATGGTTTCCATGCAACCAGATCTTGCCTCCAAGCTGTCAAGGATTAGGTGGGGGCACTGTGGAGACTGATAGGGAAAGGGCGAGTCCTTGAGGCAGGAGCTTTATGTGCCTAGGGAACACTTAAAGGGAAGGCAGGGTGAAGAGTCAATCTGGATCAGGTGCAGAGCAGAACAGGACGGAGAGGGCTGGGCAAAGATCAGGACTAGGCTGGATGAAGAGGGCTACGACCCAGGACAGGAACAGACTGGATGGGACAGGACGGTGCGTGCGTAGATCAGATCAAACTGGGGATAGAGTGCAGAGGGATGTCTAGAGTGGATAGCGGGAGAGGTCTGGAGAGCAGGATAGCGGGAGAGGACTGGAGCAGGATAGCAAGATAGCAGAGGGAGACTGGAGCAGTGGGAAACTGGATAGCAAGAGAGGGAGACTAGAGCAGGATAGCAAGAGAGGGAGACTGGAGCGGATTGCAAGACAGGACTGGATCGGATAGCGAGAGAGGGGTACAAGGTAGGGTCAGAAAGCAAGAATCAGGAACAGGCAAAACAAGGTCAGTACAAGGTAAAGTCAGGGCAATGTTGGGAAGTTACGAGATAGGGTAAAGCAAGACAAGACAAGGCAGACAAAGAGGAATAATAAGGGAAAAGGGGCAAGAGCTAGAACTACCTAGTTAGGGGCGCTGCCACAGTACTAGGGAGAAACAATGTAATGCTCTGGCAAGGAGTGTTCTAAGTGCTGCCCTTAAATAGGGAAGCGTAAGCCTTGATTGGCTGATTGCAACTAGGCAGCAGCTGGGTTGGGAGTGTAGAGGCTAAACAGGCTGCAGCTGGGCTGGGGTTGGAGAGGCCAATCAGGCTGCAGCTGGGGTGGGACTGCAGAGGCCAGGTAACATATAGTGAGCAACTCTACAGGCTGCTCACCTGGCCAAGGTCTCAAGCCAGAAACCCAGACACAAGCCAGGAATCCAAAAATAAGCACCTGCTTTGAGGCCATTGGGAGCAACATCCAAGGATTTGGTAAACAACGTGTTGCTCACTAGCCACTGTTTGGAGATCACTGGCCTAAGGGAAGAAAGTAGAACCAGGATCGTCAAGTAATCCCTTTCCAGATGCTTCTGAAGTCTACTGTCCTACACTCTCGCCGTCTATAGAGATGATTTTGTTTCCAAGAAAGGAGACTGTATAAATTCTTCATTTGGAGATATAAAATACATTTTCTTTATTAAAATGTAGTTATGAAGGAATGAGGCATGCTAAGCACTATTTATGATCCATTCTTTTTATTGACTTTAGAAACCCATTTACTAGCTGACAAACCCTCCATCTTTGGGTGCCTGAGCATGGATGCCTGTAGAGCAATGTTTCCCCACTCACTCTTTTGGAAATTTCAAATTGAATTAATGTTGCAGGCTCAACTTGGAGCCTCAGATGAACCATTTATGCTGTGAATATTAATGCAAATAAAATCTCAGAAGATACAGTAAAACTGGAATTAGTTCAAAACAGCATTAAATTAAGAAAGCAGCAGAGAAAAGGGTAACTTGTAGGCATTGATGCACTTAACCTGCTAGCGGTGACTTTCTGGCATTTTCAGTTGTAATGGTTGATATAAGAGGTCAGCATCTTGAAGGCAATACAATGACACTAATCAATGATAGGCTGGCACTAACAATTTTATTCAATGGCTTTCTTATTTGTACAACTTCTGTTTCCATCTTCATACTGTCTCTGAAACAGATATAGGAGACAAGGGGGCAAATTCACTAAGATTCGTAGTTGCGCCAGGCGCAACTTCGCCGCGCTTCGCCACACTTCGCCACACTTCGCCAGGTGTAGTTTCATTAAAATCCGAAGCTGTGCACAGGTGTAGCGTAAGGTTGCGAAGTTGCGCTAGCGTTGATTCGCTAAGCGAAGTTACGCTAGCGAAGGTTAATTTGCATACGGCGCCAAATTCAAATTTCAATGGAGGAATACGTCGAATCACTACAAATGCCTGGGAAACCTTCAAAACATCAAATTAATTTTTTTTTTTGCCCTACAATGTGCCCACTGTATAGTTAAGTTGCCATGAGTTAGGAAATGTAGGGGGGAAGGAGGGGAGCCCCAAAAATTTTTTCGATCTTTTTCAGCCTATCACCCATAATATAGAAAACACGCCAGTGTTTTTTGGGACTTAGAAAAAATTTGAACTTTTCTGGAAGCAATCCCTATCTACTCTATTGCGCTTCGCCTGGTCTGAGGTGGCGAAGGAAGCGTTCAGTACACTGCGCGCGTTAGGGAATTTGCCAGGTGTAAGGATGCGAAGTAACACTATCGAATCTACGCCAGTGTTCGTTAGTGAATTTGTGAAGTAACGAAAATGCCCAACGCTAGCGTATTGACGCTAGCGTTCAGCGCTTCGGCGCTTAGTGAATTTGCCCAAAGGTGTAGGTATGCATTAATAGGGATACCCCTGTGCACGCAATCTACCTGGCGGGTCCTTGAATGATATAGCAGATTTAGTAGACCTTGGCTACTAGTCTCTAGCACCCTGATCTACTTACTACATAGTCATTGCTCGGACACGTCCACTGGCCTTTGCAAATGATGGAAATATATGTTAAAACTCCACAGAGAACAATATTCATTTAATGAAGCCCTACAATTAACTCCTAGAACATAACACAATTTAATCATAATAAACATCTTACTGACCCATGCTCTCGATAATAGAGCTGCCCATAAACACATAATTGTACTATCTGCCCATCAGCATTTAATGGGTTCTTCATAGCTGATAGATTTTTGCAGCTCCCTCTCCCTAGACACTCTGGCCATATCTGCTTGTTTTAAGTTGTCCATTTTCTCATTTACAGTATATGATACTCCCCGACTACCACATATAAATTAGAAAATCCAGTAGTGTGTTAAGTGATTAAGTAAAAAATACACTGATAAGGTGCAGTATACCCCCCCCCCTTGTTCAGCTAGCTAAATGGATAGTGTTTGTATTTTTGCCTGTTGTTTTAATTTTAAAAAATCAATGTTTTTTTTTTAAATCTTGAACTAAATAAAGCAAACAGGGAAACTGAAGCTCATCCATGTTTGATCCCTGTGAAGTAGATAATTAGATTACCGAATAAAACCCTTTCCCTGCCCCCTTGTTTTGTAGGTAGGTGTCCGTTATACAGGGGGATTATCTGTGCACTGATCATTTAATTAACCACCTCTGTTTTATGTGTTTTGTTTTTTTGTATCACATCATAGGCTCAGATTTTATTTATTTATATGGTTTATAAATTCAGGGCATCTCTTAAAGGACCACTGACACTAAAAATGCAAGTGTTTTATATGCATTTAAACATAATATACCGTTACCCTGCATTCGAAAAAGTTTTGATTCTGAAACATTACTTTGATTTATATAAATAAGCTGCTGTGTAGCCATGGGGCTGTCTGCTCTTTGTTGGTCTCTTGTTTAGGATCCAGAAAAAATTAATTAGAAGTCTGTTCTCCTCTATTTCTTTTTTTTTTTTTTTTTTTTTTTTTTTTTAACAAAATCTTTTTTATTATTTTAAACATAATACACAGCATATTACAGTTGTTCCTCTATTTCTTTTAAATGGCTGGTTTCAGTGATGTTACATACAGTATGTAAGGAACACAGAGGATATAGGGCATCTAATGCAAGCAGTGTCGGACTGGCCCACCGGGATACCAGGAAAACTCCCGGTGGGCGCAGGTGTCAGTGGTCCCTCATGCTGCTAAATATTTGGCCGATTTAATGCCCATTCCCTATTTCTATGAGAACAAAGAGGCTAAATAGATGGAATAATAGATTATAGTATGTAAAGAAAACAGAATAGGCAAATAGAGGTTGAGTGAGGAGAGGAAAAATAATAGCGCTGAGAGTGGGCCACTGGCCTAAGTTTTTTTGGTGGGCCCCTGGTCTAAGGTTTTTGGGTGGGCCCCTGGTGTCCCAGTCCGATACGGAATGTAAGGCACGACTATGGATGTGTCTCCCTTGTAAATATGTGCATTAGAGCCCCCTGTAAATGCTTCACAAGTTTGCCATGACCACATCCTTCCATACTGGGTGCAAGGTGTAGAATTCAACTCTTTGCATCTCATACTATACTGTAGATAAGGGGGTGGTGGATATAGCAAGCACTCTTTTTTTGTACTTGGCTCCTTGTCCCTTTTTTGTTTCAGTACTTCCTTTAGAAGAAATCAAATTTGTGAGCATCTTCAGATAAGAGCAACATTGGTGCATGCAGTTTCAGGAGTTTCTTATACGATGGTGGGCAAAGCAACTGAAATCTACCCATATGCCATTGCCCTTACTGCTGCTGCTATTTAAATAACAAACAAACTTTATAAAGAGTAAATATATCCCCAATACATACTACAATAAATGTATCTGCCCGTATACAATGTTCAATTTGAATGGGCTGCCTATAAAGATATTTTTCTTTTATATTTGTGTCTCCACAGCAAATATCTTGACGGTGATCATACTGTCACAGCTGGTGGCCCGCAGACAAAAATCCTCGTACAACTATCTCCTGGCTTTGGCTGCTGCAGACATCATGGTCCTGTTCTTCATTGTATTTGTTGACTTTCTGCTGGAAGACTTCATTCTTAACAAACAGATGCCTCAAATGTTGGATAAAATTATTGAAGTCTTGGAGTTTTCTTCCATCCATACTTCTATCTGGATCACGGTTCCATTAACAATCGACAGATACATAGCAGTGTGTCACCCTCTTAAATACCATACGGTGTCTTTCCCGGCCCGTACAAGGAAAGTCATTGTAAGTGTATACATCACTTGCTTTTTGACTAGCATCCCATACTACTGGTGGCCAAACATTTGGATTGAGGATTACACAAGCACATCAGTACACCATATCCTCATCTGGATCCATTGCTTTACAGTTTACTTAGTCCCCTGTTCCATTTTCTTTGTGCTAAATTCAATCATAGTATACAAGCTCCAGCGGAAAAGCAATTTTCGATTGAGGGGATACTCAACAGGGAAAACTACCGCCATTTTGTTTACAATTACATCTATCTTTGCCATTCTTTGGGCACCTAGAATAATTATGATACTCTACCATCTTTATGTGTCCCCAATACATAACAGCTGGTTGGTACACATTGTAACGGACATTGCGAACATGTTAGCTCTGTTAAACACGGCAATTAATTTCTTCCTCTACTGTTTTATTAGCAAACGGTTTCGCACAATGGCAGCTGGGACACTGAAGGCATTTTTCAAGTGCCAGAAACAACCTGTTCAGTTTTATACAAACTACAATTTTTCTATAACCAGCAGCCCCTGGATTTCCCCAGCTAATTCACACTGTATTAAAATGTTTGTTTACCAATATGATAAGAATGGGAAGCCATTAAAAGTATCCCCATGAAGGAAAGGTATGGCAATTGTTTGGGAATACAGCTACTTGATGCTATTGTGGCAGTTTATTTTGCACTCATGTGCATTGGTGCTTTCTATGGGTCATCTGATTTAAAGATGCTGTTGACTGAAAGCACATGTGGCCAGTTGAAGGGATTGCAGGATCCATTATGGAGATGCAGGTGGTATAAAGAACATGTCGAAGACTCTCTCAGCAGAATCATCATTTCTGATTTTTTGGTTTGAGTTTTTACAGTAAAAACTGACATTTACAAGCAGTAGTGCAATATGAAGTTCTTGAAACATTTCATTAAAGACATTTTGTGGTGCTTAGATAATGCCATCCATAGCAGCTATATTAGCTCTTCATATATTCCACCATAAGCCGATTTTTTTCTGGGGAATGTTTCTAATATCTTTTATCCTTTATTGGATGTGCACTTGTTTGAGAAGACGTGTCACATATATACAGTATACAGTAAATGGTTGAATGGTTGGTTGATTAATTAATGTTTGTGTACTTTGTCCAAAATTATTTAGTTATAACTACAGAGCATTTTGCTAAATTTCTACTGTCTTTTTATCTACGGTATGTGAATGATGATGTTTTTGTTTATGGTGTGATTTGCATCTTCTCCCTTATAGTTTCAGTGAGCTGTGTGTGTGTATTATCCACTGGAATTAATAGCAGACACATATAGCCATTTGTACATGAGTTTGCTTGCATTGTGAATGAACCGTTTCTTTTGTAATATACCAATTGTTAAACTCTAAACACATGCCTTAATAAACAAAATCAGCATAGGTTTTCTTATCTGAATGGGATAAAAAGCACATTGAGCTTAAACTTCAGAACAAGTACTTCCATTCTTATTATTGCCACACAATCTAGAAGAGCGCTTACAGAGTGAATAAATATATTTTTGCTCTTTGCTCCAAGTAGGTGGTTTAGAGGTTACTATTCGTTTTACTGAGCAGTTTCCTGTGATAGTTAATGGTTCAGTTGCTTTATAGCTTTAGACTAAGTGCTGTATACCAAAACAGTGAAATGCACTTGATTTTCGCACTTTGGGCAACATATTGTTTTAGATCCTGCTGAATTCATAGTAAACTGATTTGGGCTTTAAATGATGTAGAAATACTGCAGTGGATTTTCCCACTAATTGCATTAGCTGCACTCACTGTACTAACTGATATAGGAATAATTGCAATAAAACAGTTTGCAAAAATCCATGTCCACGATGTTACTAGTGGACTTGGCCATTGTTTAACACTAAAATGTATTTTTCATCAGTTAACGGCATTCTTGGTATGTATTTCCATCTAGCAGAGGTTTATTATTATTTGGTGTGAGAATGATATTCATTTTGTTAACACTTTGATAACATTCCTCCATAGGGAATGTATTTATAGAATTAGAATGACGCAAAAAAAAATACCTTGATGTATATACTTTCTTTAGTATGTGCAATATAGCCACGCACTATTAAAGCTTTGTTTCTTTTCTACAATATAGGTAGCATTCGCAAATGACTTATCTACACATTTTAAAGCACTGTTACAATTTAGCCTTTGGAATGTAATTGAAAAACAAATAATTAGCAATTTTATTAAAGCGGAAATAATTTTTTTTTGCAAATAAATTTGTTATTTAGCAATTGTGTTTCTTAAGATTAGCAAAACCAGACTTTATACATATTTTATGAATTGAGTTTCTATTAATGCTTACTTTTTTTTTTTTTAGAAACTCAAGTGTTTGTAAATTTGTGTTTTCAGGGAAATTTAGGCCAAAATATCAATAGTGCCATAGGGTCTAATATGTGATGTTCTTGTTATTATTAATAATAATAGACTTCATTTGATGCAAAAAAAAAATAATGGATTGTGTTTTGATCAAATGCTTGACTTGTTTGAGTCAGAAATGGCATATTGTATAGAATGTGTGCACACTTTAAAATATGTCATAAGAGGCTATCTATATATTGTAATGTCTGTTATACAGGTTACCCCCAAAATGCCCCTGTTGAAATTCCACAATAGTCTAATAAATAGAGATGTTTTAAGCAAAAAAAAAAATCTAAAGTTTTTTTTTTAGAAAGATTTTAATTGATCCAACCAACTCCTAACAGTGATTTATTGGGATTTGTTTCATGTCTGGGGTAATGGTGTAAATGTATTCATGGGTTTGCTTTTAATATGTATTTAAGGACCAGCATCCAGAAACACTCTGCTGCCTGCAGATTCTTTGTTTTTTGCATAAAAACGCACCGGCCCACTCTGCTAGTTATTGCTTTAGAATTTTAGTTAATATACATATGAGCTGGGTCAAAAAGTACTTTTAGACCAAAATATAATTATAGAATAATTCCCTAAATAGAAAATACAGAGATAGTGATGAGTGAATCTGCCCTATTTCGCTTTGCTGAAAAATCTGCTGAGAAATTTGTGAAATGGTGAAAAATTTGTCTCACTCCAATAGCATTACAGTCAATGGGCATATTTTTCTCAAGATTTTTCTCACTCCAAATGCATTGTCAATGGGTGTTTCTTCTCGCTCCAAATGCATTAAAGCCAATGGACAGTTTTCTCGCTTCAAAAGCATCAAAGAATTTGCGGCGAATTTGCGTGATTCGCCGTCAGCGAATAAATTCGCGTAACGCCCGCGAAAATTCGCTTAAATAATTCGCCGGCGTCAAAAAATTTTTTCGAAAAAACGGACGCCGGCGTCGAAAAAATGGGCGCCGGCGTCAAAAACGAGACGCCGGTGCGGTTTCGCGAATTTTCCGCCGTTTCGCGAAATTCGCGAATTTTCGCCGTTTCGTGAAATTCGCGAATTTTCCGGCGAAGCGAAACTGCACAAATTCGCCCATTACTAGTTACAAATTCAGCATAAAAAAATACAGACATTTCCCTATGGCCAACTCACTTCTTTAGGAGACAAATATATATGTTTCAGCTAATACTAATTTGGCAGGGCTTTATTCCTGGGTTGTATCTATAGGCATTATCATTTTAATTGCATAAAAACAGAATTAGCATTACTGACATTGTATACATCACCGAAGTAATTGAATTCGATGGTCGAATTCCAAAGTATTTTCAACTTCGAAATTCGACCCTTGATAAATCCAATATCGAATAGTCCAAAATTTGAATATCGAGATTTATCATGTACTGTCTCTTTAAAACATTCGCCATCTAAAACCTGCCGATGGAGTCAGATTTGCGCATTCGATTCTATTTCGATTGAATGTGGTAAAACTTTGATTCGAATACAGCCTATTCACCCAAAGTAAAAACTTTGATTTTTTTTAAAATTAATTTCGATTGGGCTTTTTTATTCAAATTTCGTGTTGATGGGAGTTAAAAAAAAATCTCGAAATTTGACCCTTGATAAATTGGCCCATTAAAATATAAAAACGATGTGAAAAATCATTTGGTTCCTAAACATTATACATTGTGTCACATTTAACAATTATGCATATATTCCAATATTTATCTTCTGTTTACATTTTATTTATACTCCAAAAATTATACAGTGACAAAATTGGTATTTAAGTGTATTATCCAGTTGATGGCTTCTGAAGGTATGTGGTGGAGACATCATGAAACACAACACAGACATGTTTCTGTTTTATGGTTGTGCTACAGAGGACCTAGAAAGAAGGCTTGAACTTTGTCTTAGTTTAGCTTTGTTGTGAGTAGCCATTGCTATAAGTAACATCTGGAATATCTGAAAAATGTAGAAATGGCAGTTCACAAGAACGAATTCTTTGAACACTAGGGTACATGAGAAGCCTGTTTAGAATGTACAATATTTTTGGATCTTATGCTCTTTCCCCTTAACGTGTATGAATTATTAGAAGGTGAATTGCAGACAAGGGAAATAATACATATCACGCATTGAGTGCATCTCAAGCATAAAAGTTATGTATACTGTATACATGTAGGGTTTATTAAGAATAGCTCCATATCTTGGTGAAGTATAATTTTGTTTACATTGTTAAAAGAACTCAACACTCCTATTTGGACTGGGTTGCTGTGAGTGATGATGGGTACAGCATATGGGTCACAGATTCAACATCCCTTGAGTAAATTTGTTGTGTAATGTGTATGTATTACTTCCTTAATTAAATAATGTAATAATTGCTTTTTCTTGGGTGCTTTCTCCTGAAGAGACATATTTTTTTGCACTGATAATATCTCTTTAATAACATAAACAGATTTACATAAAGTGATTATCTGTAGCAGGCACTAAGAGACAAAAAACATGTTGCCTTTTTTTTAGATTTTAGCAAAAAAATATCACACAGATCACAATTTACAAGAATGACTTTGCAAAGGCATGAACATGAATTAAGTGTATTTAAGCTTTTATGATTGTATTTTAATGTTATAGGAAAACAAAGGAACAGCTCTGCATTTGAATAGAACAAAAAAAAAATATTCTTATGGTATTCTGAATGGCTTACACTGACATGAGATGGCTTCTAAAGGCACCTGGTTGTAAACTTGGAACAAGTCATTACTTTTGTGTGCTAATAAATCTGATTTTTCATGGAGAGACTAGATCTCCAAAGCTATGAGGTAAGCTGACCATATCGTGATCTTTAGGTACTTACTATATCTTCTCTCAGCAGAATCAAGTATAGTAGCATCAGACATGTGGATGAATCAAGCCTACCAAGTTACCAATCACTTTTCCCCTCCATGTTGCCCATCTGAGAAATCACATATGAGCCTAATCCAAATAAAACGCAAACTAAATATTTAAATGAAGCATACATTTACATATAAAGGACATATCCAAGTCTGAATTATTTGTTTTTCAGTAGTTAAATAGAGATAAATTCTACTCAATGCTCTTTTCTCTTCCTTTTTAAAGGTTTGGTGAAACTAGGATTACAGTAACATTTTTAAAAGTATGGACATGCAGTATATACACAGGTTTGCATTTTATTTCAAGAGTTTACTAACAACTAACAATTGAGCAGCGTTTTCTTTTTTTGACCTTATAGACTTATGTGTGAGAAAAGTGCACTTTCTGTATTGTAACTGAAAATTCAGATGTATTTTAAAAAGGAGTATAATGTAGTTACTATTTTTAAGCAAAAATATGAAGACTTGCAATATTTTTTTCCATTTATCCATAGCTTACATATATAATTATATAATGTTGCTGTTATCTATTTATTTAAATAATAGGGAAAATAGTATTCTTTAAAGTGTTATAAAACTAGTTGTCTTCAGATGTGCATATGCCATACATTTCCTGTGTGTTGATTGTATATAAAGGGTCACCAGTAGTAAAATTTAAGTTGCTCCATTAGAATCAGTGGAAAATGACATTGTTGCAAAGGCTCCAGATATGACTGACACCAGCCCACTCAGCAATCATATTATTCCCTTTTAGAAATCTACAATACCTTGGAGAATATTGTATCGATAGACCTGAGGCCGTGTATATTAGGCAGGAGCAGGCTGATAAGAGAGAAACCTAGCTACTATGTTTACATAGAACTAGACTACTTCTAAAGCAAGCCAATTCCCAATGAGTTTTCCAAGCAACAAGAAAGTTACAAGAAATTAATATTCGGTGCATACCAAAAAGTGTCTATTATCTATTATAAAAGATGGTGTATAGGCAAATTCTTCCTTAATTATGCTTGAAGGTCAAGTGTTGGCCGTCTGGTCTGCTTTGGTCAGACTCCCCTTTGTTCTTTTCCAGACGTTTTAGAGGCTTGTCATTCTCTGTATTTGTGTGTTTTGAAAGCTGCTATTTAATAAAACCACTGTACCCGCATAATCATGTTAAGCATCCCTCAATGGGTTGCTATACAGAAAGATGTTCTGTTCATTTCTATTTAAACCTTCTCTGTGACATCATATTATTCAAGGAAATTTGCCATTTCCTGTGACAACTGAAACCATGATTTTTTTTTCCATCTTAGTTTACTTTGTATGACCAATAGAACAAAATCAAATGTAAAATTTTTGGACAATGATGTTTATTATCATTTTTTCGGATCTGTAATTGTGAAAATGAAAAGCTTAAGCAATTGTATTATGAAGGATATGATGAATATACTTTTTTTTCAAGAAAAACTGTGTGCAATGTGTGCGTTTCTTTTTATTTGGGAATTACACATTCTAATACCAAGGATTGAGCATTTACTCTAAAGCACCAATGGGCATAGGCATTTCTAAGAAAAACTCATGTAGACAGCTATGGCAACTAATTCAGTATTATCAGGGGATAGAAATCCAATTCTAGCATTTTGATAACCAGATACTACAATGGAATAAAATGTAACCCTTTGGTCATTATCTCCATGATGACACAGTGATTAGAAATGTCTCTGTATAGAAGGTCTAACCCATATAAGTGGAGAGCTGGAAGCCAGAAACCAGTCCAAACAAATAATAGATTGACTGCTTGCAAGGACCATTTAAGAACTAATATGATACCTATAGCTTAGAAAACCTTAACCAAAGAGGTACATGGACCCTAATGACCATGGCAGTTTTAAGGTGTATAAAATTAGAGGGTTTATGAAGAAATTCTATACACTTCAAATTCATTTTTATTTCAAACCAGATGCATCAAGTATTCTTCACTTTCAACAATTGATCTACAATCAAGACAGTAGCTATTTGTCTACAATAAAAATATTTGGATCAATCCAAATATGTAAAAGTACCTTAGTTTCATAATAATCACCAATGTTAAATCAAGTTAAATTCATATGGACCTTTCTGACCCTAATCTTAACAAATGGATGGGGATCAGTCATTGTAAAAATATCCTGACTTCTGTTTGAGCTAATCTTAAACTGCTGAGAAGGAAACCCGCTGGGTGCAAAAATCACCTCTCTGCACAGGTCCTGTCCACAGAGCTCACAGACGCCATCTTCTCTCAAGCAGTCTTCTTCCTGGATTAATCGGCATCTTCTGGCACAGTAGGAGCATTTATTGGTACGGATCTACTGCGCATGCGCGAATATTACAAAGTGAAATCCTAATACTTTGTGACTTTTGGTCAATGCTCCTACTGCGCAAGCGCCAAAAACACAGATCAAAGCAGGAAGAAGACCGCTTTGGAGAAGATGGCGCCTGTTAGCTCCGTGGACAGGACCTGAACAGAGGGGGGAGTAACAAGTTAGGGGAATTTGCCTGGCGGGACAGGTAGGCCAGGGGGGAGGAGGGAGGGGGGGCAACGTAGGGGAGGGTTTTTGCGCCCAGGGAATTTCCTTCTCCTTTAAGTAAAAATTTTTGGATCAATCCAAACTCCCTCTTTTCCAGGTCCCGTGGGATGTGCCACGGCTGTCAACTTGATGCTTACTGTTACAAAGCAGAAAATGTTTTAGGTAGACGTTGAGCACAGACTCACATCCCCTAAACATCATAATTTGCTCCGCAAATTATATATGAATATTATGCAAAGATTAACTTTATCTGTTTTTAAAGTATTAAAAGGGATCTATGGTCATAATCTATAATCTTTCCTAGGCTTTGGGGAATAATTATAATGCTATTTGTAATTGCAATGCATTTCTTTTTTCCCGGTTTTGATGCTCTAATAGCCGTTACCTTGCCTGTCAATGTATTCTCTCACGTTCTGCTCACTTGTACAGAAAACCTTCACGGCCAGCGGCTTCTGCTCTCTTATGCCTGACTCACTCACCAATAAAAAAACAGTAGGCGGTTATTTTTAAAGATGCCAGGTCAATGTGTGCGTGCGCCTCACTAACAGCCCTATGTATGTGCGTCCTAGCAATCCAGCGAATGAGTGCAAGGAGATCGGGCTAGAGAACGCCTACTGTTTTTTTATTGGTGGGTGGGCGGGTCAGGCAGAAGAGACAGCCGCTGGCTGTGAAGGTTTTCTGTACAAGTGAACTACATGGATTGTGGGGAAATACATTGACTGGCAAGGTAACGGCTATTAGAGCATCAAAACCAGTAAAAAAAATGCATTGCAATTACAAATAGCATTATAATCATTTCCCAAAAAAAACAAAACTACAAACAAATAAGACATCCAACAGAAAATAGATTTTTTATGTATTTTATTTAGTAAGTACATTGTGAAGATTTACTACATTGATCAAAATGCAACATGCAATTGGCATCTGGGCTTATGCCCATTATATATACAGGCTGTCAAGACAAAAACCGTTCTCCCAGGAAATGAATATCAAATGTTTTCCAAATCTGATAAGCTTACCATGTCTCTAAAGACAAACATCAATAGGTCCATGCTGGGGGCTGGAAAATGAGCCTTGGTCACAAATTTTTAGCACATGAAAGAACTAATAGCTTGAGGAAACAAGTTATTTTAAAAGCCTGTGGAAACTACAGGAAAGAAAACACAGCCTAGTTTTAACATTTACATGCTGTTTTATTGTAAAATACACATTTTCATATGCCAGTTGCTGTTATGAATTGCATAATGTAAAAGGAGGATACACAGAGGAAAGAGGCACTCTGTAGCCGTCACAGGGATTATAACTTAAACATTTAGAAAAATCAAGACACTGATAGCCTTCTTTCTCAATCCATTTATCTCAACAGATAACCCAGAAACATAAAAGTAGCAACTGGAGATAAAAAATCATTATTCACCTTAATATATGTATGTATGTGTAACCTTATTTAAGTGTAAAGTTGTATAAATACACATAGGGAGGGCAACTAACAATAAATACTATACATATATATATATATATATATATATATATATATATATATATATATATATATATATATATATATATATTATATAGTGGATAATGTACCCCCTACTGTAATTTATAAAGATATTATGTTACCGAGGAGTTATGTGACCATATAAAAGCACGAGGCCGCAGGCCGAGTGCTTTTATACAGGTCACATAACTCCGAGGTGACTTAATATCTTTATAAATTTCAAGTAGGGGGTACATTATGCATTATAATCTAAAGTTTCAGAGAGAGAAGGGAAGTTGTGGAGGGGTGTGCCTGTGTGAGTGCTGAGGGAGAGAAGACTCCTACACAGACTGACTGAGGCTTACCATGTGGTCATGGTGGGTGGTGGCACACTGCAGTAGGCAGTCTCTCTGTTCGAGTCTCGTGAGCCGAGACCTCCACACTCTGTCTCCCCAGACTCCACACAGGGCAGTCACACAGTCTGACTCCAGCCAGCAAAGCAGAGGGGAGGGGGCGTGCCGTTGCAGCACAGCTGTGACGTCCACACTCTGTCTCCCCATCCGCCCAGTCTCCAAGACTGAAGAGTGACAGGGTGTGGGAGGGGCAGAAGAGGGAGAGAGGCGCTGATCATTCCCCATTGATTTGTGTTTCGGAGCACAAGCTTTTCTGCTGCTGCTCTTAAAGAGCCTCCCTGCAGCAGGGCTATTTGGCAGCCCGAACTCTGCGTGAGGCTGCAGCAGTCACTAAACAACGGCGCTGCTCCTAACAGGAGGGGGAGGGAATTAGGTCAAAGGTCAAAACCCGCCTCCTTAGACGGCACTCACTGCCTGACATCTCCGCTCTCTGGGGCTTAGAGTTTTGGCTCTGGGGAGAGGAGCGTTCCATGCCGTATGCGCTGCGTGAGTTAGTACGATTTAATCCCAGCAGTCAGAAGGGAGAGGGCAAGAGCGGAGGTACAGTAAAGCTGCAGGGAGACGGAAGTGGTGAGCAGCAGAGGAAGTGCTGACCCAATAAACGGCGCGTTCCGACGTCAGAACGCGCCGTTTATAAGGATATAATTTACAGTCTGGTCCCATAGGAAAATGACCAGACTGTAGATTATATATATATATATATATACACAGAGCTTAAGTGCCATGTGGTAAGAGAGACAGTAGGAATGAGGTCCCTGTCCCTGTCCTGTAGAGCTTACAGTCTAAATTTCACATTTTTTTACTGTGTATTTGAATTGTTGCATGTTAGGGCTTGTGAATTGCTTGGTACAACAAAGGATATCTTCATTAGAAAATTGACATGGCTTTGTGAGGCTTAAAATATGAGCACGCAGAACAAAACAAATCACCCACAATCGTACTGCCATTTTATGGGAATAAATCTTTTCACCGTTATTCAACATGTTAAACCTGAGTGAGAAACTAAGCTTAAGCTGGCCATACTTCTGAAGATCTGCTTGTTTGGCTAGGTTGCCAGATGAAAGGATCTTTCACCGATATTGCCAGCCCTCAGGCCAACGATCCGATCCTAAATTCAGCTATGTAGGACATCGGTTCAAGGACTGCATTAACATGCAGATTCAGTCCTTAATTCGAGGAGGAGGAGCCTAAACAATCGACATCTGGGCAAAAAACAGTCATGTATTGACCATTCAAGCACAAAACACAAGCCAATAAACTGCCATCTTGGTCCAAAAGGACCATGTACTGTATGGTCAACTTTAGTTATTTACCAACTGCAGAATATTCACTGAAAGCATTTTATCAGAAGTTACTTTTTGACCAGCACAGATACAACTGTCTTGGTCTCTATAAAGCTATTTAGGTGCTGCTTCTGCAAGCAATCCTATCATTTCTGTAGCTCCATAGATATAATGATCGATTTCATTTAATATTTAAAAATGGGGAGGCCCATTTATCAGCACTCTCTTTTTAGCGTTTTTAGAGGTTTTTTGAAACAACCAATAACCTTATTACCTCTGAATGCCACGTCATTTATGAAAAGATCTGACTATAAAAAGCATGAACAAAAAATGCTTAACAATCCAAACAATGACGCGAAAACCTTGAAAACCTCTAATTATTCAAGTTTTTCAGGCAATTCACTAGAGAAATAAATCTTAAAACCGCTAAGGGGCAGATTTATCAAGGGTCGAATTTCGAAGTGATAAATACTTCGAAAATCGACCATTGAATGCCTTTACTTCGACTTCGAATATCGAAGTCAAAGTCTTTTTCACCGAATTTGACCGTTTTGCAGTCGAAGAAAAATCGTTTGATCAAACGATGAAATCTTAGAATCGAACTATTCAAATGATTTCATCCATCGATCGAACGATTTTTCTTCGACTTCGAAAAACGTAGAAAACTGCTCTAGAAGGTCCTCATAGGCTAACATAGCACTTTGGCAGGTTTAATTTGGCGAAGTATTGAAGTTGAAGTTTTTTCTAAAGAGACAGTACTTTGATTATCAAATGGTCGAATATTGGAACGATTTCACTTCTAATCGAAGTCAAAGTCGTAGTATCCTATTCAATGGTCGAAGTATCCAAAAAATTACTTCGAATTTCGAATTTTTTTACTTAGAAAAGTCCCTCAAATTCACTTCGACCCTTGATAAATCTGCCCCTAAAAGTCCAAATTGATTAAAAATGGGCGAATAGGATAAGTGCAGCTCCCAATAACTTGTAGAGGACCTTGACAGCTTTTACATGGCATAGTTTTTGCACATAACAAATCTCACATTTTTTTAAACATTAAAAAAAACGAATTTAAAAAATCTGATTCGTGAAAAAAATAGAAATTCAAATGTTAGTAAATAGACACCATACTGCTACACAATATACAACTTAATTTATTAGTTATCTATTGCTTTTATACATAAAGAATCACTTTGCACTAGAATTACCCAACCTTCATATTTATTCACAAAACTGAGTGTACTAAACAAGAAAATATTTATGCAAAAGTAAAGGCTACAAACCAGAAAATGGAAGGATGGCAGTGCAACTAGTGGCTGTTTAATTTGATGCAGCGCTTTTATGTATTGTGTATTTAAGTGGAGGTTAAAAATATTCTTCTGCAGCATACAAATTACATTCAGACTAATGGACATTGTTGTAGAATGAAAGTAATTAAATTAATTTTTGCTATATTTTTCTGGGTTTTAACATGTTGCCTCTTTGTAACTTTTTACCCCCCAACTACATTTATTTTCTACATTTCAAAGATCTTTCACTTTTAACAGCTACTAGTTTGTGTTTGCAGTAGTACACGGGTGCTTGTATTATATAGAAGGGCAGATGAATAACTCTAGGGTCAGAGGTTAGAGGTCAGAGGTTTAATGCAAGGTCCCAGAGTTGACTAGAAGTAAAATTAGGTGGATACAAAGGCCAACAATGTTATCAAAGAGGAGGACAGGAGTCAAGGTTAGCAAATATATAGGCAATGACATGAGTAGGACAAGAAACAGTCAATACATGTAGGACAATGACATCCTGCTCTAAACTGCACATAAGCATCTGAATAGTAGAACAAATGTAAATGTAGGTTTAAATTTAAAATTTGCTTCATACTTAACTTTTTGAAGCCCGCCATGCAATGTACTTCTGCATTAATGCAACTAAGTTGGTACAGCTATATTGTTGAAGTGCATATTAATAATAATAATAATAACAACATTTTATAGTGCTTTACCTCCGTGGGACTCAAATCGCTTAATACAATACGGATTGAGAGGATGTTCCTTATTGTAATCAAAAAGCCTGTGTGAATAAAAATGTCTTGGGTCTGCTTTTTAAGGGGAACTAAAGTCTAAAATAGAATAATGGTAGAAATGCTGTATTTTGTATACTAAACATAAACATGAGCTTACTGCACTAGAAGCCTAATTAAACAAATGATTTATGCTTTCAAAGTTGGTCATCATCTTGTAAGTTTTTTAAACATCTTTGCAAGACCAAGACCACGTACATGCTCAGTGTGGTCTGGGCTTCTGTTGGGAGGTTAAGATTAGGGATAGTCACACATTATCAAAACAGCACAAGTTAAATAATATTTGCCAGAAGCCAATACAGCAAGACTGATTAATAATCAGAATATGCAGACTGCACTGGGTCTGTGGATACAAATCTCTACACAGTCGCTGGCTGCTTTACAGGGAAACAAACAAAGCCGCTCAAGGTCAGGGAAGTAAGGTGGAGGGCTCCCCTTGCTGTTTCCCTGCAGAGCAGTTAGGGACCATCTGAAGTTTCCTATCTGCAGCTGTTAGAGCAAGTAAAACGAAGGGGGAATTTCACTGCATACAGTTGGGTTTATTATAAAAACGGTACGCATTTTTTAATAAACATATATTGTAGATAGATTTCTTTTTCTTTAAAGAAAGTAAAAATGGGATTTAATTATTATATCTTTACATACCCTTTAAAGGCTTCAATAGAAGATGCCTCTCAGACTATTATTGGTAAAGAGTTCCATACTGTGGGTGTTGTGTGGAAGAAAACACAAGATCCATAGGATTTTAGTGTTACTCTTGGCCCCTTGAGAATTCCTGACTCTGAAGAACAAAGTGGTTGGGCGAGTACATGAGAAATCAGAAGCTCTTCCACATAAACAGGGCCTAGAGGTGCAAAGGCAACAAGGCCAATTGTGAAGACAATTCTCCATTTAATTGGAAATCTATGTAGGCAGTGTAGAACTGGTGTTATGTGGCATTGGTGCTGTTAATAGGTAAGTATTCTGGCCGTTGCATTTTGTTCCAACTGTAATTGGTAATTGTTTTCTGGAAGACTATAATACAAGACATTGCGGTAATCCAGTGTTGAGGGTACAAAAGCATGGATTAATTTAAGCATGTCTTCTGCTGGAATCAGATGTTTTATTTCAGCTGTGTTTCTGAGAAGCTGGAAGGTTCACTTGCAAGAGGTGTATAGCCTTTATAAATCTGAATACAAATGCAAAGTATGGTTTTTGCAATGGTGAACTGCAAAAAAAACTGTTTATTGGAACCCATGCTTCATGCTTTAGATATGTAAATACCCAGTTATCTAAAATTTGCACCACAAAGAAGTAGGCCTTTAAACATAAGTATGATAATGTTATACACGTCAAAGGGAAGCCAAATATTTGAATGGCATCCTGTAGATCTTACATGATGAAAAAAATGGGTTATAAAAGCCAAGAAAAGGCACTCTGATTGTGTGACATAACAACCGGAAATCTGCTGTAAAGGTTGCATCCATTTCCATACTAATCCATCAATACAAAATGAAAACTTTAACTCATCCATATTCATAGGGCAGAGATGCTTTACCATATGTTAAATTAGTTTTGCTCTTTATAAAGATGGATAATGATTTTCTGGATGCGAGTCATTGAGTGGTGGCAGCATTTGTTGCAGAAATAACACTAAAGAAATATGTGACATCTTGCTAGCATGTACAGTATGTAGAAAATCTGAGACATTTCCAGTGTAACCCATATGTTTGTTTATCCTGGATAGCAATTATATAATCATTTACAGTAATTAATGAAAATGATATTAAATGATCCAACTGCTCATTTTATCTTCATTTCCAATTTATATCAAAATGCTTGGTCTTTACATCCCAATAATATCCTCAAAGGTGCAATAAATATTATAAATAGATGTAGATGACTACCAAACTTAAGCATGTGAAGCAGTTTTCCGATTTTTGGTTAAGGCCTTCATAATGGTCATTCATGTAATGGGGTAGATAATAATGATCAGTGTTTGCAAGACACAGAACAGTGAAATTAAACTGCTGGTATTATATACAGATACAAATTGCCATGCTGTCCAGCCTGTGGTTGCTCTTTTTATGCTGCACAGGGTAAGGTATTAGGCCTTATAATTCCCTCTCTCAGATCTTCACTATACAGACACAATTAAGCATGGACTGTATGTAGTACAGTTGGAAGTACAGCCAAGAAGCATCCTAAAGGTATTAGAAAGACTATCTAACATGTTATCAGTGAAATGTCTATATCTAAACATTGTAGTATGGATATGTGAGTCATGATGCCACATACAGTTTCCTTGACCCTGAGAAGACTTTGGCTGTAAGAATTCATTTTTATTCTGATTGGAGGGCTTCCATATTGACCTATGGTGACAGCAAATTTCAGGTGAACACCTATCTAAAAATATAATCAGAAAGTGTGGAAATGTTTGTTTTAATGGCTTATATGACTCACTTGCACTGCAAACCGTCACCTGCTTTTCAGGCTCACATAGGAGGAGGCACAGGACACAAAGACAGGGTCAGACTGACAAATTAGCTTACATAGAACCATGTTAAACCTAAAGTTTCTAGTAAAAGAATTATTTTAAAAGATAATTCATCTATAAATACTATGATAATTGTACATACCCCCACAGTCTTTATATAGTGCATCATATTTATTAAATTACCTTGAGAAACAAAAAAAAAATGCACACACCACACACACAAAAAACATTTTTTGAAATAATTGTAATGCCAAAATTTCTGTTTAATAAATGATTTCTCAAAATCCAGAGCAGAGGTTTTACAGGATAAGGAAATGTACTGATATGCTTTAATGACCATAAATTGACCTTAGTGTGGTGACCTCCTGAACAGCTATATTCATTTGTAAAAAAAAAAAATGTAGATTACCCACATAAACACTTATGGATCATCGCTGTTTTCTGATGACAGTGGGCTACAATATGGTTAATCCTTCCAGGCATGTAGGAAAGAGAGGAGATGGCATTACAAAATAACTTTCTCTTTCCCCTGCTGGCTATCTTTCTTACATTAGGCATGAGCAATGACTGGCTGGCCAGTTCATCGATTATCTTCGGTGCATTAAGCAGAAATGCTGCTGTTGGGGCAGAACAAGAGACCACACACAAAAGCAAACATTCTGGATCATCTATGAAGAACACTGTGAGCATGTGCAAACAGGTACTTCCAGATTTGATGCAGTTTTGTTGCCACAGAGTTTGGCACCCAATTTTGGTATTGAAAGGGAAAACTTTTACAAAGAGCCAGCATGTGGCTCGAAATGTTACTGTATCTTTGGTCGTAGCCATGAAGCAATAAAGCAATAAATTCATGAAAACGGTGCTGTCCATTGTCGAAACCCAATTTTGGTATGCCTCCCCTACCCTGTTTATATTGCCTGTGTCACTATTCATTTGTGAGCCTAAGTTTCCCCGAAATCCATACTTGGTTAACGGTGTAAGTGCAGCAGTATACACATATGGAGCCAGAGATAAATTCTGCAAAGAATATAGGTACTTAAAAGCATTTTATTTTGTTATTTTGGAGGCTGTCAAATGAGCTCTTTTACTCTGGCTTCAGGGGGAGAGTAAGGAAACCCAGAGAGTGCACTGAGGAAAATGTTTGCTTTTTCTTTAAATGTTCTTTTTCTTTTAGGAGTTCTCCTGGCAGAGAGGAACATTCTCAAAAGAGAAAAAAAAATCACCAAAAATAATGTATTTCCTGTGATGGAGCAGCATAATCAGATTAGATTAGAATCTTACAGGGTGCATATACTGTAGATCTATCTCTTCTTAAAAATTTTCTAATTCACTGGAGTGAATGATGGATACTTTCAGATCAGTCCATATCCAGCATGGTTTCAAAAGTAATAATAATAATGTTCTCTTCCATTTACATTAAAATCTAAGAAGGCATACAGATGAAACAGACATACCTTGATCGTTTTTTTCTCCATACCTAGACGAGATCTTAGTTCCTCTGGGGGTAAAATATCCATATCAGAAGATGATGAAGAAACAGTAGATGATTCATCCAGGCATCCTTCAATGCTGAGATAGATGAACCTATCATTAAAGCATTGAGAAAGACTTTATAGCTAGATGATAAGGATCACACTCAAAAACAAAACATGTCTTCCTCAAAAAAGATCCCTCTATTCATGTGTTCATGAAGATTAAGATTAAAAAAAATTGGGATTCCTAAAACAGATACAGTCATTAATAGAGTCGCTTATTGTACTATTTTACTTGTGGACGAAGGAGCCTTTGTGAGGTACTATGCTTATACAGGATTCAATATTAAAGATTTATTTAATTATAGGAGCCTCCAGTAAATATCCTGTGGCAGATATTTCTCTTGCAAGAGCTAAAAAATATGGATTAAAGAGATTGAAGAAAGTCTGGAGGGAGAAGATTTTAGATGAGTCAATATATAAAATCAGTCAATGACTTCACAATAGAAACATTGTTAGACTCCATCATGTTAGCAGCTAAGATTATTCAATATATCGGCACAAAGAGCATTATGGAGGACATTGGAGAACAGCTTCTCTCCACGAATAACCATTGTTCTTTACCTTTTGTTTGTTGGTATGTTTTATTTGGAGAAGATATTCATAAGATTACATATAACGTTTCAGCTGGTAAATCAGCATCATTGACACAAGATAAAAAAGGTTGACCCTTCAGAACCACCAGCTCTTAGAGAAATGACATCCAGTATTGACAAGGAAAATCTTTTTCTAAGCAACACTTGAAGTCAAGAAATCAGTCTTCTCCATCATCTAAAAAAGTTCAGAGACCTAACAAAATCAGATCTGCATAAAGGTATACAATTCCCTCTGTCTCAGGTAGTAAGCAGATTGTCTAAATTTGACACAATGTGGGAGTTTCCAATGTTTTCAATTCCAGGGTTCTGGATACCATTAGTATTAGACATATGGATTGTGTCTTAAGCAAAAGCACCCTACAAATGTTGTGTCACCACACAACCCCAGAACACAAGAAGCAATCTTGGCTCTTTAATTTATCTGACAAATATTGTATATTTTTAAGTTCTTGGGGAGGAAAGGTGTTAATTCACCCTTATTTCTAAGACCAATGCTAAAATGTGACTTGCATCATTCTAAGTCTAAAACATCTGAATCAGTTCATAAAGGTATAGTTCTAGAATATAATATAACCCACCCATAGCTCAGGATCAGCCCAGGAGATTGGATGATCAAAATATACCTGACAGAGCAACACTGTTTTTCCTCAAGTATTTGAGGTATCTGATCCTTTGTAATATTTTCAACTGCCTTCCATTTGAGCCCCAAGATCTTTCATGATAATTCTGCCTCCCTGCCGGAGCATTTTGTGCTCTCTCACTTTAAGGGCATTTCCTTTGGGTGATTTTTAGTTTACCTTAAATGATTATACATTGGTTTATTTTCAGGAGAACCTGAGCTTTCCAAATCTGTCAAATTTGTGTATTTCCACTTCTTGAGTAAGAGCTCTAAATACCAAAGAAAATTTAAAGAAAATTGCTATTCATGATATAGGGATTTATACCAGAAAAATATTTAATTTTATGCACAGAAATTCAACTGATTTGGAAAACCTCGTGTCTCTTGAACGTGTCAATACCAGATATGTATAGTTTTATGGAGCTTTCTGACTTTTATATCCCAGTGGTAAATTACTGATTTACAGCAGAATATGGCACATTTTAGAAGCCAAAATTCTTGGAGCAATAGTACACATTCTGCCGAATCCAAAATGGGTAAGCATGTCTTTCTACTCCTAATTACCTATTCTGAATTTAGAAGTTTTTGTACAGATTTATGAAAAATCACTTCAAAACTTTCACTTTGCAAGCTTGTATCTCCCACAAAGCATAAGGTACCAAGAAAAAATATCCTAACTATGAATGCCAAGGGTCCACTGAACAGTTTGATGTGCATTGTACATATAATTACCAAAGTATCTGGCACTTAGAAACCCCAAAATGAAGTTAGTGCATACAAATTGTCCTTCCCTTTGGCTACTGAAAAATCTGCACATTCACTACATTTTTGGGAGTAAAAACACAGAAAAATAAGTTGACCCCCCCCCCCAAACCATATATTTTTGGAAAGTACACATTTGGGAAAATGGGTAACCATGTCTTTCTACTCCAAACTACTGAGTGTAATGCTTTCCCAAAATTCCCAGTTTTGATGAAATACCAGTAAAGTGCCTCAAAGTTTCCATTTTCCATCATCTTTTCTCCCACATAGCATAAGGTACCAGGAAAAAACAAATATTTTCTGAAATTACACTACAAGGCCAGTTTTTTTTATGAGATTTCATGCCCATTTTGCATGGATTTAGCAAACTATGTGGCACACAGAGACCCCTAAATGAAAATAGTTCATATGAATTTTCACGTCTGACACTCTGGCTACTGCAATAAAAGTACCCAGTATGTGTATTATGTGCCATGAGACCCCCCCTAACAGTAGGGAGACCCTAGAAAACCATACATTTTCTGAAATTACACATTTTGTTGAATCCAAAATGGACAAATACACCTTTCTATGGCAAGCTGCAAGGCCATGCTAAAAGCAGCAGTTTTATGACATTTCTGAAAATTGTCATAAAGCTTGCATTTTACCAGTATATACCCCAGATTTTGTAAGGTACAGACTTAAAGCCTCCTTGTCACGGCCGGCACCCAATACCAGAACTAGAGCCAAGCACCGTGGTCAAAGCTCTCTTCACCAGTATGTGTGACCACTTTTGGGCTTCGGGAAGGCCCTCCGCCTACTGGGGTGCCACCTGGACTTATGAGTGGGCAAGGCTAGAGTTCTGGCAGGCAGTGGGGCACGGCAGGTATCTAGAGTCTTTTGGGCCGAGGATCACGGTTACAGGCAAGAATGAGGCAGAGGGGATAGTCAGACAGGCTGGGTCGAGGCAGGCAGATAGCAAGGATCGTCAGGCGGGCAAGGGTCAAAACCGGGTATCAAGCAGAAGGGGTACAGGCAATAGAGTAGTCGGGTAACAGGCTCAGGTCAGGATTCAGATGGGAGCGTCGTCAGGAAACAGGCTGGGGTCAAAACCGGATAACAAACAGAATAGACACGAACAAACAGCACAAGACTTCAGGTAAAAACCACAGGATAAATCCTATCACGGGCAACCATCAGTACCAATGAATGGGCTTATATACAGTTTGAAATTCGCGCCATTGCGCGCTGACGTCATTACGCCAGCGCGCCTGCGCCTTTAAATAATGCGCATGTGCGCCACGCGCGCACTAGGACCCAGAAGCCGACCCGGAAGCCGACGGGGAAGGAGCGCGGCGGCGTGGCGGCCGTCCACGCCGTCGCGACCCAGGTATTTTCTTTACATTACCCCCCTCTCTAGGGGGGGCCACTGGACCCCCAGGCTTCCCAGGAAACTTAATGTGAAATTGCCTCCTGAGGCGGTCAGCCTTGATGTCATCAACTGAGACCCAGGAGTTTTCCTCAGGACCGAATCCCTTCCATCTAGTGAGGTACTGGAGTTTGTTACGTACCAAACGGGAATCAAGGAACTCCTGGATCTCAAATTCAGGCTGACCGTCAACTTGCACTGGAGGAGGAACAGAAACATGGCGGGTGTTAGAAGCAGGTTTTAGTAGCGAAACATGAAAGGAATCAGAAATTTTGAAATTAACAGGTAACTTAAGACGAACAGAAGAAGGGTTGATAATAGAAGTGATGGGATATGGACCAATGAAACGGGGACCCAATTTTAGGGAAGGAACTTTCAATTTAATGTTCTTGGTGGAGAGCCACACCAAGTCTCCCACCTTATATTGGGGTGCCTCCCTGCGTTTCCTATCGGCAGCCCTCTTCTGAGAGGATGTAGCCGTCTTAAGAGAGTTGTGAACTTGTGACCAGACTTTAAAAAACTGTTCGACAGAGGAGTTGGCAGATGGAACAGAGGAACCAGACCCTGAAAAAGAAAATGCCTTGGGGTGCAACCCATTAACAATAAAAAACGGAGACTCCCCAGTGGAGGAGTGCGAAGCATTATTGTAGGCAAATTCTGCCCAGGGTAACAATTCTGCCTAAGAAGACTGATTCTCAGACACATAACACCTTAAAAATTGTTCTAGAGTCTGATTTACCCTTTCAGTTTGCCCGTTGGTTTGTGGGTGATAAGCAGTAGAAAAAGAAAGATTAATCCCCACCAAAGAGCAAAATGCTCGCCAAAACTTGGAGACAAACTGAACCCCTCTGTCAGAAACAATATTAACAGGAAAACCATGTAACTTAAATATGTGCTGAATAAAAAGCTCAGATAAGGTTTTAGCGGAAGGGAGATGTGGAAGTGCGACAAAATGACCCATTTTGCTAAATCTGTCCACAACCACCCAAATTACTGTTTTCCCCTGGGACGATGGTAAGTCTACTATAAAATCCATCGAAAGATGAGTCCACGGTCTCTCAGGAACAGGCAGGGGAATGAGTAATCCCTGGGACAAATTTTTAGAAGATTTAGAGCGTTGGCAAACAGGGCAAGAGTCTACAAACGATTTTACATCTTGCTTGAAAGTTGGCCACCACACACTTCTGGACAACAAAGATGTAGTTTTACTCACACCGGGGTGTCCCGCCATTTTGGAATCATGAGCCTCTCTTAACACTTGTTCTCTGAGATTTTCAGGAACAAAAAGCCTCCCTTCAGGAGTGTCGGAGGGAGCATCAGTTTGAACAGAGGACAATAAGGAAGAGAGGTCAGATTCCAATGTGGCTACAATACATTCACCTGGGATAATAGAAGGTTTATCATCTGAGTCAGAACAAATTGAGTCGAAGCTCCTAGAGAGAGCATCTGCCTTGATGTTCTTTGTACCAGGTCTAAAGGTCAAAGAAAAATTAAACCTTGTGAAGAACAGGGCCCACCTAGCCTGTCTAGAGTTTAGTCTCTTGGCTGACTCAATATAGAGCAAATTCTTATGGTCAGTATAGACCGTAATCTGGTGTTTAGCCCCCTCCAGTAAGTGCCGCCATTCCTCAAAGGCCCACTTGACTGCCAACAATTCACGATTCCCTATATCATAGTTTACCTCAGCGGGCAGGAACTTCCTAGAGAAGAACGCACAGGGATGCAACTTGTTGGTAGTCGGGTGCCTTTGGGAAAGAACCGCCCCTGCTCCTACCTCAGAAGCATCTACCTCCACAATGAAAGGTAAAGCAGTATCAGGATGGCGTAGAATTGGGGCGGAACTGAATTCCCTCTTGAGAGTCTCAAAAGCTTGAATAGCTTCAGGGGGCCACATGCTGGGATCAGCACCTTTTTTGGTTAAATTAGTGATGGGCGCCACTATGACAGAAAAGTTTTTGATGAATTGCCTGTAATAATTTGCGAACCCCAAGAATCTCTGAGTTGCACGCAGTGAAAGGGGTTGAGTCCAATCCAGGACAGCTCTCACCTTGCCCGGATCCATTTCAAGACCCTTAGAAGAAATGTTGAACCCCAGAAATTGGACAGAGGTTACCTCGAATGTGCATTTCTCTAACTTAGCATACAGACAATTCACCCTTAACCTACGTAATACCTCACAGACATGAGTGCGATGTTCGCAAAGGTTTGCAGAAAAAATGAGTATGTCGTCAAGGTAAACCACAACATATACCCCCAACAGGTCCCGGAAGATGTCATTGACAAATTCCTGAAACACTGCTGGGGCGTTACATAGACCAAAGGGCATTACGAGGTACTCATAGTGGCCATCCCTGGTATTGAAAGCAGTTTTCCACTCATCCCCCTCCCTGATCCGTATGAGATTGTAAGCTCCCCTCAGGTCTAATTTGGAGAAGATCTTAGCATCTTTGACCTGGTCAAACAATTCAGAGATAAGGGGTAAGGGATAGCGATTTTTCACAGTGATTTTGTTCAAGCCCCTATAATCAATACAGGGGCGTAAACCACTGTCTTTCTTGTCTACAAAGAAAAACCCCGCCCCCGCAGGGGAACTGGAAGGCCTAATAAACCCCCTAGCAAGGTTCTCTTGAATATACTCCTTCATTGCCTGGGCCTCAGGCAATGAAAGGGGAAAGGTTCTGCCTCGAGGGGGAGAGGATCCAGGAAGCAAATCAATAGGGCAGTCATACTGCCGATGTGGGGGTAGTACCTCAGCTGCCTTCTTGGAAAATACATCGGAATAGGCAGTGTAGGCAGAAGGTAAGCCCTCAAGGATGGTATTACCCACTACAGAAGGAGTACACACCCCACTACAACCAGAACCCCACTGAATAACCTCCCTAGAAACCCAATCTATCAGAGGGTTATGCCTCTGGAGCCAGGGTAGACCCAGAATGAGAGGACAGGAAGCTCCCTCAATGAGGTACAGAGCTATTTCTTCAGAATGCAGATTACTTATACACAAGGACAGGTTGATGGTCTTTTGGGAAACCACCCCAGACCCCAAGGGTCTTTTGTCTACAGCAAGGATTCTCATGGGCGGATTAAGGGCAACCAGTGGAATTTTGAATTTTGCAGCAAAAGCCGCGTCCAAGAAATTACCCTCTGCCCCAGAATCAATGAAAGCCGACACTTCAATAGTGCCTGTAGGCCAGGTCATCTTAACTGGTAATAGGACCTTGGAGGCAGATTGGGGGGAGGAAACGCCTGCACCCAAATGGAGCTCCCCTTCTCCATTTAGGCTTGGGCGTTTCCCGGCCTCTTGGTGCATTGCTTGAGAAAGTGACCCTTCTCCCCACAATAAATACACAGCCCAAGGGACCGCCTGCGTGCCTTTTCCTCAGGAGTAAGGTGTGAGATGCCTAGCTGCATAGGCTCCTCCTGAGGATGAGACACAGAGGGGTTTGACAACTTAGCACTATGAACATGTTTATACCCAACAGACGTATCCTGTTCATCCCTATTCTCCCTCTGTCTCCTATCTATCTGGATGGCCAAAGACATAAGGTCATCCAGACTAGAAGATAGGGGATAGTTAACAAGGCTGTCTTTGACAGATTTGGTCAGACCAATGCGAAACTGACTCCGTAGAGCCGTATCGTTCCACCCAGTTTCCACCGCCCATCTACGAAACTCAGTACAATAAGTTTCCACCTCCCGTTTACCTTGGCGTAATTTACGAATCGCGGAGTCGGCCGAAGAGGCGCGATCCGGGTCATCGTATAGAATGGCCATAGAACGGAAGAAATGATTTAAAGAAAAACGGGCAGGATCGGTGGCTGGCAGTCTGAGTGCCCAGATTTGGGGGTCACCCACTAATAGGGTCATAACGAATCTGACATTTTCCTCATCAGAGGGAAAAGAGTGGGGAAAAAAGCTGAGGTACAGCTTACAGGCCTCTTGAAAAACAAAAAACTGGGTTCTGTCCCCACCGAACTTGGCAGGAAATGCGATCTTGGGTTCCTGGGGTCTGGATGTAGAACCCCTATCTGGCGGGGAACCCACAGAGGGTGTAGGAACAGAACTAGCTGCGTGGGTCCCAGCTGGCGGGTTAGATTATGGAACCCCTGGAGCAGATAATTTTGCTTTCGCTCCTGGTCCTCCATTCGTTGCAGCAAAGTAGTAAGCAACAGTTCAGTGGATGTTGGGAGAGGAGCAGCAGCAGCAGCAGCTTCAATGTGATCGTCGTCCTCCATGGCCCGTGATAATGTCACGGCCGGCACCCAATACCAGAACTAGAGCCAAGCACCGTGGTCAAAGCTCTCTTCACCAGTATGTGTGACCACTTTTGGGCTTCGGGAAGGCCCTCCGCCTACTGGGGTGCCACCTGGACTTATGAGTGGGCAAGGCTAGAGTTCTGGCAGGCAGTGGGGCACGGCAGGTATCTAGAGTCTTTTGGGCCGAGGATCACGGTTACAGGCAAGGATGAGGCAGAGGGGATAGTCAGACAGGCTGGGTCGAGGCAGGCAGATAGCAAGGATCGTCAGGCGGGCAAGGGTCAAAACCGGGTATCAAGCAGAAGGGGTACAGGCAATAGAGTAGTCGGGTAACAGGCTCAGGTCAGGATTCAGATGGGAGCGTCGTCAGGAAACAGGCTGGGGTCAAAACCGGATAACAAACAGAATAGACACGAACAAACAGCACAAGACTTCAGGCAAAAACCACAGGATAAATCCTATCACGGGCAACCATCAGTACCAATGAATGGGCTTATATACAGTTTGAAATTCGCGCCATTGCGCGCTGACGTCATTACGCCAGCGCGCCTGCGCCTTTAAATAATGCGCATGCGCGCCGCGCGCGCACTAGGACCCAGAAGCCGTCCCGGAAGCCGACGGGGAAGGAGCGCGGCGGCGTGGCGGCCGTCCACGCTGTCGCGACCCAGGTATTTTCTTTACACTCCTAAATACACACATCAGGGGTCTTCTGAACACTTTGATGCCCAACATGCATAGATTTACCAAACTATGTGGCACACAGAGACCCCCAAATTGATATATGGCAGGTAAAAACATGCAATGTAGAAGATGGAATGCAATAAAATCACTAAAATCGAATAAAACCCACTAAAACCAATGCTTTTTTTTCCTGCCTAGTGTATTCAGCCATCAGAATTACAATGCAATTTTATTTTAGCTTGGCCAAATAATTTATATGGACAGAAACAAGTGAACCACCTACGCAGAGCTAAAAATTAAATAAAATCGCTAAAAATGCAATTGTATATCTATCTATATATATATATATATATATATATATATATATATATATATATAAATTGTAATATAATCACCAAAATAACATACAAAAGGTATTGCACAGTGCAATTAGCAAATGTGTGTGTGTGTGACACTAACCTGTGGTGTGCAGGCTGGAAATCCAACTGGACCACAAAGAAGGCATTGAGGAGGGTGAAGACTGCAACATCATCCACAGTACGGTTAAGGGGCAGTGCTGGGGAGTTCCAGGAAGTAGACGCCATAGCAGACACATAGTTTCACGTGCCTATGGGCCCCTGGGCAATTGCACCACAGGGGCCACTCGTTCCCCAGCTCTGCTCATTGCCTAGGGGCAGGGGAACGAGTGGGGCATGAGGGAGCAGCTTTTAAAGCCACTTCTCTGCTCGCAGAACATGCAATCTGCACTCTGTGGCACTTAGGTACTTTTATCCACAAAACTTAGATTCTATGCCAGGTAGATTAATGACAGGTCAACTCAGTTCTATGGTAGCAGAGTTCTGCCAAGATTATTGTCACAACAAGCATAAATACACAGAAATACACGCTTGAACTTTTCAGGGGGATAACTATATGAACTATTGGTAACATTTTGCATATATAAAGCTGCATATATCAGTGGAGAATCTGCCTAACAGCAAACTGGGAGCTTCAGTAGGCAGTAGGTGTCAGGGAGAGCTACTGTCGTTACCTTTTCATTGTTCTCCTAACAGGCTGACCAGACAAGGCTCTGTTTACATAATATCAGCTTGTAAGTAGGAGTAGGGTATTGGCATAACTCCATCTTGCAAGACAGCCATAAAGGGAGACTAGAGAGTATCAGAGGTTAGTTCCCAAGGCTGTTGGAGCATGCCCCACAATAGAATAACAATATTAGATTGATGTACCCTTTTATCCTCTAAGACTGCATTTTTTCAATGACATGCTTTTGAACCAACCTTAATGTAGGCTATTCTAGCAGAAACCACTGACTCACATTCTGCCTCTCTATAGAATAAAATAAGAGACTATAGATGAATTACATCACAAGTCAGTCCGTGGCTCACTAAAATTGTCTAAATGACGAAAATATCATTCTTGCTTTTGCTCAAAGTGCTGCAGCTCTTAAAAGTCACATCAGTCAATTAAGGTAAAAACCTCTTTTATTCCAAAGGACACGATAAACATTGCATCCTCTCACATACTTTACCTTTTCAGTTATTAATTCCCAGGTCAATGCAAACCATAGATATCAGAGTCCTAATTTCTGTATGTTTAGAAACTGTTATTAGAATTCTAGTTACTAAGTCCCCCAGTGACCTGTACTTAATGTAATAAAGAAAAAGCAGAATACAAGCAGTGTATTGCCAGACTCTTGTGCATACAGTGACCTGCACTTGACTGATAAGACAAAGCACAATAGAAATCACGTATAACTGTATTCATTCACTCTGTAATAACTAAAATAGGACTCCAGACAAGAGATGGTGCCCTATAACTTTGCCCCTTTGTACAGTTTAATTAATAAAACTACCCGCTATTGCATGGCTCTCGTGAGCATATTATTAGTAGTAATATTAGCACGTTTTTATGAAATTCCAACATTAATGCAATTTGGCCATTCACCTGAACTACCAAGTCAGACATTATCCAACTGTTTAGGCCGATTGGCAGGATAACCCAGAAAGCCTGTGTATGGTCACCTATGTAATACTCAGATGACAGTATATGGTTCAAGGTGAGAATCATTTTTATTTAAAATGTAGGAGTCATTGATTGAACAATTCTATTTATTTCTACATTTTGTTTTTGTTTGTTTTTTTTGCCTACAAAAGCAGCCAGTAGTTTTCCTTCTCAATTTCTCTAGTCAGCATTCAGCTGATTTTTTTATATCTCTTTTCTTTTTCAATGCACGTCTAAATAAAGCAATGCTTTTTTTTCCCTGTTATCGTCTATAGCTTAATAAAAGAATCCAAAGCATGTTCATTTGTGCAAAACTTGAGCTGGCTACTGTTGATGGTCTCTTAATGTCGAGTGACATTCAATTTAGTCTTTCTGGGTCACGGCAAATCACTAAAAAATATATTCCTAAGCGAAAGCCAAAAATCACTATTTGTTCTCTGCTGGAACTGAAGAAAACTGTGCTTGGAGGCAGCAATGTTAAATGATATGCATAATGAGGTACGTTCCTTATGTGCACACATTTTTCATTTTCCTGTTCCTGTTTGGCCAGAAAAGTGTAGCATAGAAGCTCCAAAGTCAATTCAGAATATTATGTATACAATATATGGTGCACACTACTAGTTATTATTATATTTTTATTCATTTATTCTCATATTTATCCACATATATATCCACACATTTATGGATTATCCATGTTTACCCCTATTAAGTTAATCATGAGCTATTCTACCCGCCAGGGATAAGAAACACACATCGATATAGGGATCTATAGCATGGTTTTAATATACAAACAAGGTTTTTACCTTTAGAAGATTGTTTTTATTGTGATAATAAAGCATGTGAGTTTTAAATGTATTACAATGTTGAGCCCAATAGGGGTAGGATCCCTACCGTCAATTTCTTTGGTGTTGACGTATATATATATATATATATATATATATATATATATATATATATGAGTATCTTGCAAATTATATCCTTATAAACGGTGACTGTCATCAGTTATAAACAGTGAGTAGTGATGTCATAACCTCGGAGTTTCATGACCTGTATTAAAACACTCGGCCTTGTGCTTTTACGTGGTCATAGAATTCCTGGGTGACTTATAATATCCTTATAATACGCAAAAGCCATTAATATCTTTATAAACGGTCACTAGTGATGTCATCAGTTATAAACAGTGAGTAGTGATGTCATTTTTTGTCGCATGACTCACTAAACTTTTGTATTATAATAAATAAAGTACCCCTTGTTGGAAAATATGAGGATATTAGAGTAACCTCAGAGTTCCATGACCTGTATAGAAGCACTTGGCTCAGCCTTTTATAAGGTCATGGAACTCCTTGTGACTTATTATATCCCTATATTTTACAATAGGGGTAACTTTATTCACTATATATTGTATCTACAGGTATTGGACCTATTATCCAGATATACTGGTTTTGCTTTCAATAAGGATTAATTACATCTTAATTTGGATCAAGTACAAGGTAGTGTTTTATTATTACAGAGATAAAGGAAATCAATTTTGAAAATCATTTGATTAAAATGGAGTTTATGGGAGACAGCCTTCCCATAATTTGGAACTTTCTGGATAATGGATTTCTGGATAATGGATTCCCCACCTGTACCTAAGTCACAGAGCTGCCAATGTGCTCTAACATTTCTAGCAGCTGTCGGGCAAAGACTAATAGATAGGAATATTGTACTACTACACATATTGAGCTTGAGTACCGATATTTATTGCAGGTAGCCATAACTTTATTTACACTGTAGAGATCTATCACTGATAAATTACAGTAGAACCGCAAAAATGAATGTATTGTAGGTGATCATCTTGCCTCATTTTTATGGTCTTATAAGTCTTCACTCGGGAATTTTACCTTATTTGACTTTGCCTTGTTAAAGAACAAGAAATGAGAAGAATGGAAGTGACTTTTTCCAGAGCTCAAGGGGATGTTGGATGACAGAATATTTTCTTTATTGCTGGCTATTTGCCTGCCACAAAAACTCTGCCATGTGAGAAATTTATTCACTTAGCCTTTTGGTAGCCTATTCAGATTAATGTGTGATATAAAGCAAAGAACCAATTTAGCATTCAAGATGTTCCATAGCCTTATTTTAATTACCATTCACTATCTTAAACTGATAAGCCTCAAATCAAGATGACCTCTGACTGCAGAAGGACCACTTTCTTTTTAAACCTTCAAGTTCCTATAACTGACTGCATGGAAATCAGATGTGGCAGTCTAATGGAATTGTAATAAAGTGGCTACTTCGATTACAACCTTGTGAATCTTAATATCAATATGTTGATAAAGAAACATGAAATAGATGACACTCATCAAATTTTATATTAATGAAAGAGTGAAAAGACGGGCTGCCTTATAAAAATATAATAACATCAGTAAATAAAAACGTTGCTTTCTTTGTCTAATGTTACTTATACTTTGTGCTTTTTAATTTTCAAAAACAAAATTTCAATAACACTGTTTAATTAAAATTCCCAGCATCCCATATAATCCAATCCTGCCGTACATTATCTTACATAAAAGCAATCTGGTATAATGATTGGTTGATGGTTGGAGAGGCAGTTCGGTAAAAGAGGAAGCATCTATTCCAAACTGTGGCGACCCTCCCATTTTTTCTTTTCTTATGAACACAGAGGCTAACATACTCAGAGTTATAGTTAAGAATTTTAACTCTTTCTACAACTCTACATGATGACATCATTACTGGCAAAATAAACTTTTGTTACAGGATATTCCAATGCATCTGCGGGTTTATAGGCGGCACAGAATGGAGAGTGGAAATAAGGAAGACAGCAGCTGCGGCTCCACCACATTGCAGATGTCACAATCAACGCATGCTTCTTTTGTATCTTATGAAAATCTTTACTAAATAATTATGAGACTTCCCTAATTATCCCCTGTAAAAACCAGCAGGTAGATTTGGACAAGACATCTCTCCTTAAAGCTTAACTAAAGCTTAACTAAAGAAGTAGGCTGTTGTACATGATGTTTTGGGCTTCTACACCAGCCCAATGCACCATAGCCCTTTAGCAGTGAAGATCTGTTTCTCTGAAGATGCCCCACTAGCTCCCCGTCTTCTTTTCGACTGATTCACTGCACATGTTCTGTGCTGCTGTCACTTACTGAGCTTAGGGACCGATTTACAATATACAGTACACATAGAATATAAATGTCACAATATAAGGCTGATTAGTAATTAATACAATGCATATTTTCAGTTCTTGCTACAGATTTTATGGGAACTTAAACCATTAAGAGGATTATTTACTAACAATCTAATTTCTATTTTTTTCTGAATCAAATTTTTTCTCTAAAAAAATCATGTTTTTTTTTTGATTTCTCTAAAAATTCGAGATTTATAAAGTATAAAAAGTCTAATACAAAACTTGCAATGTAAAAGCTTTCGAGCTCCAATACAAGTCAGTGGGAGCTGCCCTTATCCTATTTATCCATTTTTAATCAATTTGGACTTTTAGAAGTTTCCCAATTTTTTTTTTTGCTAGCGATTGTCTGAAAATTTTTTTGTGTTTTTTATATTTGGATCTTTTAATAAATTACATGGCATTCATAGTTTTAGAGAAAAGGAGTTTATTTGTGGTTTCAGAAACCACCATAACCACTAAAATGAGAATGTTGATAAAGGGGCCTCTCCGTGTGCTGTCCCAAAAAGTGTTTTTTTTTTCACCAATGCTTTTGTGAATGTGCAATATTTATGTGGATTAATGTCAGTTTAACACAGTATGATTCAGCTTTAATGGACAGATGTCCTGGCATTCTACGGCAGAATTCAGTGATACAAAGTATAATATATGCTTTCTTTAGTGATGGTATGACAGATAGTAAAATATTCCTAGGATGCAGCTTTTGTTTTTGTCAGACATAATTAGAATTAGCTGTAGCTCAAAAATGCTCCACCTTTTATTGATATGTCTGTTGAATATTCTTCTTCTAGAGACTGAAGGGTAATCTAGATGCTTTTTCACAGACTAAAAGTGGTACTTAAGGGGTCTGATGACCTCAACAGCCACACAGAGAAAGAAAAGGGAGCAAATTACTTTTCAAAGAAACACTGTAGGACACCCTTGAGTGCACTTTAGCTGTGTGAATTATAGAGTGTGACCAGGAACATTCCTGCGTGTAGTGTGCCCCTGACCCACTTGTTCCCCAGCAACTCCTGGTACCTTGTAGACTCCTCTTTGCATCAATGGATCCAAATCACAGAGTGGGTTCTTTGCAGCAATAAATGGTTTAATAATAGTAGAAGTTCAATAACTGAAATTAATAGTCACTCATCTAAAGCACATTTCTAACCCTCATGGACCCTACACCACTTAGAATAGAAAAAAGATCAACATAAGTTTGTCTCTGAATTTTCCTATGACATACTAAAAGTTAATAATCAATCGAACTACCCCATACCTCCCAACATTTTTGAAACAGACAGAGGGATAAAAAGATTTGGCCCGCGGAGTGTGACGAAAATGTGTTGACCACTCCCATTTTTGTAGCCACACCCCCTAATTACCATGCCCATTTTACAGAATTTGCCAGGTAATTAATGTTTGAACACATTTCTGTAGTTTTTATGTGTTATTACAGTTTTGCTAATGAAGGTGAATTTCCCCTTAAGCTGCAAATCAGTTTCCCCAAGAGACCTGCTTATCTAAAACATCTGAAGTATCTATTCTGGGCTCCCTGCCAAAAGCCAATTTAGTTAGAAACTTTGTATCTTTTTCTGGCTGTTCAGTGCAGGAGAAAGTTGGGACATTGCAATAATCAGGTTGAGCTGTCAAAAGCAGGACTGCCCCGCTCACAACGGGACAGTTGGGAGGTATGCTACCCTGTTACTAAGGAGAGCGATTTAAAAGCCCCAAGGCCTAGGATTCTGTAGTACAGTGATACAGCAGAAAATAATTAAAAATTAAGAAAACACACAACAATCATTTTGAAATTATTAATAGTTGATGTATTAATTATTATTGATTAGTACAAACATTTTTGCACAGCATACTGCTATAGGTAGGAGAGTTATTTATATTTGTGTTGTTCTGTGCAAGGAGGGGGATGAGTCTCCACCCCTGTGAGTTAACAGGAAGGAAGTGCTGCACAGGGAGTGAGAGAGAAGCAGCAGAGTGAAAGCAAGGTGCAGCAAAATCCCAAATAATATTGTGTATGTAAAGTGAGTGGTGAGGAACTCCAGTGGCAAAAAAGTGCACTCTATTTAAAGTGCATAAGGAAAGGGGGTCCTTGTCAACACTCAGGGCACGGGAAGCCAAAGGGAGTCCTTCTCAGGTCCCTGAAGAAACTGCCACATTAGTGGGAATACAGCCAGCAGCTCAGAACCATCTGAAATCAGGGCTGGATTTGTGGGGAGGCCTAGGGAGGCAAAATTTTAGGAGTAATTTTAGGGGTAGCATGCCGTCCTGCTGCATTCTAGTTTTTTGAGGAGCACTGCGCGCAAAGTCTACAGTGCTCTATCACGAACCGGCATGCATGCGCACATGCACTCTCGAGGTAGGGAGGGGCGCGCAAGGACCCACTGGCCTAGGGGGCGTCCCAATTAGAAATCCGGGCCTGTCTGAAATATTGTGTAAAGTTGCTCCTGGCTGGCAGGCTGTGTACATCATGGTTATTTAAAAGTGTTGTTGCAAATAAACCTTAGTGATTGCAGTAAAGTTCCAGCCCAGTCTGTCCTGACCCTGGGTGGAGGCACGTCAAGTCATAGTGTACTTGCTCTCCACTTTAGCAGAGACACAGGACTCCTGCAGCACCACAAGGAAGAAAATCAGTGCCGGATTTCCCACAGTAGCAGAAGAGAGCTACAAATATAATTAGCCAAAGAAGACAGGAGTCTTCTGCTCAGTCATCTGCATTAGAATAGCCGATTGAGTAGAACAAAACTGACAATTATACCCATGTCAATTAGCAAGTTTAGCATAATAGTCTTCCTAATTCTTTAGTAAGTTTTTTCTCCTACAGGTTGATTTTCAATCAGTCTGCAGGCTGTATTTTTCAGATAATTTATATATATATATATTTGACCAAGTAGCATTGGAGATATGTCTCTTATAAAACGTCTTACTGAGTTTAATGCTAGCTGGGACACAGCAGCATTGTTATCCCACACAGGCTACATTTGTGGCAATGTTGTGGCTCTAGGGAGCACTGGGCAGCCACAGCTCCCCAGCATTTGAGCAAGCTAGACCTGGCGGCCTAGGGGCACCAAAGAAGGAAATCCTGGCCTGATCCATACAGTCTTGGATAATATAAATCATGGCTGTATTATTTTATTCCTTATTGCGTATCTGCTTCTCTTTATGGCTGCCCATTTTTAAAAACTTGTCTCTATCCATTTAACATTAAGGCTTAAATGCTCACTAAACATATACATAAGAATGTAGAATGGCTGGCCTTACCGTTTAAAAGTAGCTTACAACAACAATAAATGATCCTAATTAAATGAGGCAATACCTAAAAAATATACTTACTTATTTCACTTTATTTTCTTTGGACAATTTGTACACTGTAGCTTGAGCACACTGTAATTCTCCTGGGAACAATGTTCTGTCGGAACAAACAGATCCCCATTAACGTGCGCCTAGTGGTAAATTATGTTCTTTGAATTTTATAACAATTTAACAGGGTTAATTGCAAGCTCATCTCAGCCAACTCATCCTCAGATGTCCTTAACCTGTCACTTATCCAGATAAGATAATGCTAAAAAGTATAAATGAGATGCTGCAATTACATGCCCTCTAGAGTACAGAAGGAAAGGAGAATCCCTGTGTGTCACTGCCTACGTGACCACAATGCTGTATCACTACACTATCACTACATGTGGACAGCATGAATGAAAAGGGAATGTCTCTTTCAAACATTATGTTTTTTTCTATTAATTTGTTTCTTATTATATTACCAGTAAAAGCCTTTAATTAAATATTTCACTAAGAGAAAGAGAGATAAAGAAATAATCTACTTAATTTATGATCTTTTATCAGCGTTGTCTAACTTGAGTCCATGACACTTATAGCCGTGTTTTATTCCCCCACTCAAAACCTTGGAAATTTCCCAAGTGCTGGCAATGGATATTCTTTGAAAATGCTAACAAAGGGTTAAAAAAGGTCCCCAGTGGCAGCATTTGCCTGTGATTCTTATTGTCAGCCATAGAGATCATTTCAGTTTGGTAATCATAGAGTAAGCTGTATATCCAGATCCAGATCTATGAATAATGTATGTGAAAAATATAAATATAAATGTGCCTTTAAGACCATGGGCTGCTGGGAAAGGCAGACGTATATACTTAAAGGGGATGTAAAGGCAAAAAAACAAAATACCATTTTTACTTTAATGAAAAATAAACTTATCTCCAATATACTTTAATTAAAACATGTGTACCATTTTTATAAGAATCCTGACTGTTTGCAGTGAAATTCCTCCTTCCTTTTACTTGCTCTGACTGCTGTGGATAGGAAACTTCAGACAGTCCCTAGCTGCTCTGGAGGGAAACGACCATACTTACGACCAGCAGGAGGCGACCCCCCCACCTTACTTTCCAACCATGCAGAACTCAAGGAGCTGTATTGGTTTCCCTGTAGCAGTCAGCGACTGAGTAGAAATTCCTATTGGATTTAATTCTTGCCTTTACATCCCCTTTAATGTTTCCAATGCCAGTGGCAGGAACAAAGAGTGGAGTCAGATTTAAACAGATAAACTGGGATTCTATTTGGAGGATTATTTTGCGGCAGCCACTGGTTCTGCAGAGTCGTAGAAAGTCTGCATTAAGAATTAAACAATGCTAAAACTATAAAATCCAAATTGGTCTTGCTGTATTGGCTTCTGGCAGATATTATTTGCCTTGTGCTGTTTTGATTTATTTATGACGATCCCTAAGTAGCAGCCCAGATCACACTGAGCATGTGCATAGTCTTGGTCTTGCAAAGATGTATAACAAAGTACAAGACAGTGACCCCATGTGGCCAACTTTGAAAGCATAACTCATTTGTTTTATTAGGCTTGTAGTATATAAAATACAGCAATTCTAGCATTATTCTATTAGACTGAGTGTAGGGTGGCTGCCAGAAAAGAGGTTGTTGAAGGTACCCTTTTTTTATATGGAGTTGGAGCAGTGCTTTCTGTGAAAAGTTAGCAAAAATATTTTACTTCTGTTTTTGTTCTGAGTTTGCCTTCCAACAACTGCCTGCTCCTGATCTTTGATCAATGCAAGAAGAACTCCTAACAGTTCCAAACTGCAATGCCACACGTTTCCCAGGCCACATCTTTTCCATGCTTCTTCTCATAGGAAATGAAATGCACGTCTAGTGTGACATTGAAATTTGATGGGCAGCTGAAAAGGACTTTCCGGAGACGAGTTTTCATTCTGAAAATTGGACTGTTATCTTACAAATGTGACCTTTCCTGTTGCATGAATCTATAATACAATTCATGGAGAGCAAAGTAAAAATTTATTGCAGGCCATTACCCACATTTACTTTGCCAGACTTTTATTGCTTTTCTCAAAGTCATTATTCCAGTTACCAAGTGTATTGTTCATAATATGCTTTCAAGGTGCCTGACCTTGGAAACAGAATTTGGCTTCAAACATAAATGTACCACAGCGGATGTTTTTATAATCTTGGATGTTCAAGGGTACAAATAAGTATGGAGATCACTACAAGAAAACATGTATCAGACGGCAGCTACCTTTTTTTCACAAGTGCAAGTAATTACTAGCCAGTCAGATCTTTGCTCCCAATTGTGAAAAACTGTGCTGCTTTTTATATGTTGCACTCTTTTAATAAATTTATATTTTTCACAATCTCAGAGAAATTTTATTCCAGGGAAAGTAACTCTCATTCACCACATGTACATTATCGGGGTCATTTATGACTGCAAGTGCAGTTGCAGGGTCACTAAATGGCCTACAGTAAAAGTCCATTACTCCTGCCCAAAAGACGCTCCTTACACTTCCATATACAGTAGTAGCAATTGTCTCCATTGCCGTCCTTCTGCCTCCTGTTCCAAAACAAGCAAAAATGTGCCTATTAACACAAAGGAACCCTGGAGTTTCCACCACTTCTGAATAGGGTTGATCTGGGGTGTGTAAGGCCCACTTGGGCTGCTACTCCAGGGGCCCCCTCCACCTGCCAACTCACCAACACCAGCCCCTCCCCCTCTTGCCGATCGGGGGAGGGAGGGCAGGCGGGGGAGCGATGGTGAAGGGCAGATGAGGATCGGATCTGGGTCAGCAGGGCCCACCAGGTTTTTGTCCCAGTGTCCCACCGGCCCAGTCCGATCCTGCCTCTGAACTTGGGGGTAGCTCCAGGGATCCTACATTGGTCTGTGTCAATTGCTGCAGTGCACTTGCACCTAAAGAATTGGTTGCACGTGTCACTCTCATTGTGAATGCTGGCAATGATGCCAACCGAACATTCGCTGCTGATATTTTGCCTGTTTGACTTCGTCTCCTTATTGCCAACCCTGACCTCTGCCTGACTATTTGGCCTTCCTGCCCCTTCTACTACTTTACTCTTACTGTTTATCCAATCCCAGGGGCTATACGAAGTGGAAGCTGAAGAGAAGAAGCCTTTTCCCCATCTAGCCTCCACTTTGCTTTAGTAATAGAAGTCTTAAACTGACATACAAACAAATATATAGGCAAATAAGCATTTGGAAACTTTTTTTTACAGTGCATATGAGAACCATGTTGTGCAGCTAGTTGATGCTTCTCTCATGTTTGATTTTATGCTGTACCAATTAACGGTCCATTCCCCTAGAATTAAGTGAGCATCTGGCATTCACACCATTAATCCAGTCCTGGGGAACTATTAAGAGGAAGCCTACTGTGCACACATACTGCTACAAGAATACATAACAGGTAACCATGGTTCCTTTTATTTGACCTCTAAATGTATTTGTAAGTAGGCTAATTGGGGAATAATCTGTCTATCCATCATTGAACAGGAAAAAATATACAGTCATCAAGAAAGAGAAAATTATTTATAATTATTTATATTTAAGGGTAATTCTTTTCACCTTATCTTGTGGAATATAGGATATTATGAGCCATTATTTACTGAATGTGTTTCAACGTTTGGTATTATCATATTTTATTTTAGGCATGTTTCCCACATTATTAAATAGATTTTGCCTATGTAAATGTCATTTGTGCCCCTTCTGCCAATGCGAGCAGGTTCCTACTTAGTCCCGCCTACATTTAGTTCTGGCTCTATTTTGTTTTATATGCTTAATTAGTAGGTATTTTGTCATGGTCATATAACCATCCTCTCTTTGTGAGTCTTTGCCTTGCTTATTTGTTTCCATTCCACTTACTGTCTGTTTACAAGCAATGTAAAATCTGCAATTTATTAAATTGTGGGCTGATAGACTTCCGTTGTGTGTTCTGCCTAGGCGCTGCCGTAAGCTGAATAGTTTCCGCTAAAAGTCCCCCCAAAGCCGCCCCCAGCCCACTAACCTTCGTTAACCATTAGCTGTGTCGGAGGGTCCACTTCACAAGGATTTGTGGGGCTGGAAGCGGCTGTGGGGGCTCCTAGATATGGACACGTTCCTATGATTTTTATAGGAGTGTGTCGGTATCGCTTTAAGTCTACTAGAAACTCATGTAAACATTAAATAAACCCAATAAGCTGGATTTGCTTCCAATAGGAATTAATTATATCTTAGTTTGGATCAAGTACAAGGTACTGTTTTATTATTACAGAGAAAAAGTTTGGCTTATTTGGATAAAATGGAGTCTATGGGAGACAGCCTTTCTGGACAATGGGTTTCTGGATGCAAGATTCAGTGTCCAGCCCCATACTTACTTAAGATAGTAAGTACAGGACTCTCAATACACCTTGCTCCCATGGCTGATCATGGTTTTGCATCTGTAGGGATGTGAAAATTTAGACACCCTTCCCCTTTATTGACAGGCACATCCTGATATGGACGCCTAAGTGGGTCCATATGGGGGCTTTGTGCTTATGTAATCCCTGCAGTTCTCACAGTGGATGCTAGATGGCACTGTGGCATAGTATAAAAGGCTTGTAAACCATGAGGTCAGTGTCCATTGCTGCTGAACCTTTCCTCTGTTATGCTGGAAAGGTTAGGGGTGGTGGAACTCAGTCTGAGTCTAGTGAAGTGATAGTTATACCCTTTAATAGATCAATCTATGAGTGATAGATAGGGTATGTAGTTGAGCAGCTCAAAGCTCCGACGAGGAAATTAGAGGGATTAAGATCCCAGATATTACTGACCTCACAGTAGGGCCTAAGTGTTAGATTCAGGGGAGTACGTAGTCTTCTGAGTTCCACCTAAGGTAATCCTGAAGATTGTGGACATACCTTCTTTCAAGCTGCCTAACTCTCTATCGTGTACTCTCTACTTTGCAGAGAGTCATTCTATGTTTGGTACAGTGAGTATATCTTGCTATATTGGTTGATCTATGTGTTATTCTATCTTCCATACTCCATTATGAACTCTGGTTTTGGTTAATAAACTCAATTTATGGTTTAAGCAAAATAAAACTACTGGCGCCCAATCTCTTGTGCATTGCACACTATTACAGTTGCACTATACCCTGCCTCCACCACGCTGCAAGGGCTTAGCCCTGAGAAAAGAGTCTTATGGGTGCTATTAACCCACACGCAAAGTAGCTAGACAGACTTCTATAAAGTCAGTTTATTATAGCACTACTCATCAATAATGATTCACATGGGTTTTACATGGAGTCACTCATAGTCTACCCATGAGTAGCCAATTATATTTACAGTTTCTCTATAAAAATGTAAATTCATCCAAATTATGATATATATCCCAGTAGCTTCTTCTGTTCAAGGTAGAACAAAACTTGTGCTGGAGATATTATTATTTGTAAATAATAGTAATAATAATCTCTTTGTGCCTTCACAAATAGATTTACAATTGTTAGTGGTTTTGAAGCCCTAACTCTTGCCTCTGTTGTTCTCTTTTTTTTGTTTTGCCTCTGATTAAATTTACCCAGATAAATAATATATCAGTCTATATGTCACTAATAATACTCACTCGTCTGACAGACAAACAACAAAGATACTGAACCCAATACCAGAAAAACCCCACAATATTATTATTGAAAGATGTCGGGGATGGCTCAATCAGTATTTTGCTGACAGCTGAATTTATGGAATTTCGCTTCATGTGTATATTAGCTGAGATGTTGAAGCACAGAGCAAAGGAAATGAGCTGATAAAGTTAGCATGGGAAACACGTAGTGAACGTTATTTTCTCTGTTCCAAATGACTTTCAGGAAAGATAAAATAAATGTCTTCGTTGGGATTCACCAAAAATGAGATTCTTAATGCAACATAAAGCAATTCTTTCTGTGGAATATGAACTGGAAATATGATATGGGGAAAATCAGATGTTGAGTTACTGTAATATTACAAGTAAGGCTGTACAGGCAATAAATATACATGTAATCACTTTTTTTCTCTTGCTCTAGGAAACAAGGTCTTTCAAGTTGCTGAATTATGGATGTCTAACTGAAAAAAAACTGCGTACTTGTTGGAAACTTTCAATGAAATGCAGGATTATGAAGGACATATTAGGACATGTATCTGTTCCTATTCTACATGAAACTACCTGTTCTAAAAGTCCTGCAAGTAGGCATTCAAATATAAATCTGTACCATGATCCATTTTGGTACAGTAATTCATTAAAAATTAATTCATAATCCACTGTGAATGATAGTTATCTCTTAGCATCACATTGTATCACAATCATCCAATAAAAGCCATTGAAAGAACACTGAACTGCACTTTTCAAACTTTTCAGTGTACCATAGGCTCACAGCAATAACAGATAGATACTGGCACCTTTCAACTACGGGTATGCCTATTATCCAATTCATTTGCCGGCGGGGTAATATCAAGGTATAATTATTGCTAAATGTATAATATTTCATACACTACCTTCATCTTTAGGGATACAGTTCGTTAAAGGGGAAATATTGTGAAAATGAAAATATAATATAAGCTTCATCATTTTGAAATAATAAACTTTCTAAATACAATCAATTAAATATTCTGCATTGTTTCTGAAATAATCCAAGTTTATCTTCACTATCCCTCTCTCAGCATCTGTTACTCTTCATTCTGTCTTCTTGCAGGAGTTGGGTGTCATATTCATTGACAGATCCAATATATCTTATACTGGGGCTTCTTTTCCTAACAGATGAATTACAGCTAATGATGGACTAACTTATTTGGCAGGCATGCAGCAACAAAAATTGGCACGAGGATACAAATTATCATGCGTCAAAATTAGGTATTTGGACAAAAGAGGCGCGCGTATAAAATCCTGTCCAAGGTTGCGCAAGCTCCATGGGGCACTCTTTCTGCAATTCCAGACTCAGTAGGGCAGTTCCACAACGTGGATTATTATAATCCCCCTGGAAAGTTTATTGTACTTACAGTGGGTTTCCCCTTTGACCATGTTGTCAGTTAAATTTATGCTTTAAAGTTCCTTCTGTACAACTGGTACCCCAGCCACAGCATATTTTCACCTACCGATTGAGCTTGTAAGAGGTGGACTGTTCTGCAAATATGAACCTCTCTGCAGCATCCCAATCATCATGTGCCATGAGTAAAACAGATCAAAATGTTGATACATTCTCCTGTCAGTGTGTCACAAATTTTCATCAATACAACATACTACTAAACCGAACTAGAAAATAATTTGCAGTCACTTTATTTATTTGAAAGAAAAAGGTTTAGGAAATGTCCCATAGGGACCCTGTATTCAAAATGTCAAAACTTTTTTCCTTCTTTACCCAAGTCTACCTTTGGGATCCTAGTATGCAACAATTTTATTCTAAAAGAAGCCCTGGGAGTCACACCTGTATGTTTACTGATGTCCTTTTGGGATCCAGGCTTTTTTTGGCAACATTAAAATAAATAAAACCTTTAGTGCAGTGATCCCTAATCAGTGGCTCACAAACATGTTGCTCACCAACCCCTTGGATGTTGTTCTCAGTGGCCTCAAAGCAGGTGCTTATTTTTGAATTTCTGGCTTGGAGACAAGTTTTGGTTGGTGTACTTAAAAAATAAAGCCTCTTGCAGGCAGCCAGTCTACAAAGGGGCTACTAAATAGCCAATCACAGCCTTTGTTTGGCATCCCTATGGACTTTTTCATGCTTTTGTTGCTCCCCAACTCTTTTTAAATTTGAATGTGGTTGAAGGGTAAAAAATGTTGGGGAACCCTGCTCTAGTGGTTCCAGGGCAAAAATATAGTCCAAGCTCAAGTTCACAGTAGTTAGTAGTAGGGATTCACCAAATCCAGGATTTGGTTCAGGATTCAGCCTTTTTCAGCGGATTCGATTTCGGCCGAATCCTTCTGCCCAGCTTAACCAAATTTGAATCCTAATTTACTTATGCAAATTAGGCGCACAGAGGGACATCACATGACTTTTTGTCACAAAACAAGGAAGTAAAAAATGTTTTCCCCTTCCCACCCCTAATTTGCATATACAAATTAAGATTCAGATTCTTTTTTGTATTCGGATGAATCTTTCCGAAGGATTCGCCGAATTCAAAATAATGGATTCGGTGCATCCCTATTTAGTACTATCAAAATTCAAAAAAGGCCATAGCAAGGATAGGCTCAACAATGCAGTATGCAAGGTCACAGCAGAGACAGTGTACAGCTCTTATACAAAGAATGTATCAATGAACACATTGCTCAGGCAAATAATATGGCAAACTTCCTGATTAAATCTGTTATTGAGCAGAATGTGTGTGAAAGTGGTGACTAAAGAGTAGATATATACAGGATACCCAAGAACAGATGTGACCCTCCAAGAGATTATAATTGCTCCACTAATGCCCAAGAGCTCCATTAGTGTTTTTGAAATCCCTTACATACAGAACAGTATATAAATGGCTCATGCCATGGATGAAAATGGACTTCATTGCTCTAATGTCAAGACTTACATCTCACTATAAGGTATAAAAAGATATAAGAAAAATAAAAGTATACATACACACATTTTTTACCCAAACGTTCCAGGACACGCTACCTAAAATGACATGTTGACAGTTTATTTCCAAGTTCCATACTGTCTCTGGAGCAATGTCAGCACAAGAACTAATTATATGGAAAGTTATGAGACAAATGACATAACATCACCAACACTGATGAACTCTGGAGCAGAAGCAACAAGTCCTCTACACTGATAAATGGCATTGCACCATCTGGAAATTCACAACCCAAAACAGAAATGTATTCAAACTAGTGGTATGCTCAAAACATGTACATGTATGGGATCTGTTATCTGGAAACCCGTTATCCAGAAAGCTCTGAATTACAGGAAAGGCTGTCTCCCATAGACTCCATTTTATCCAAATAATCTAAAATTTTAAAAATGATGTCCTTTTTCTGTGTAATAATAAAACAGTACTTTCTACTTGATTCAAACTAAGATATAATTAAATCTTATTGGAGGTGAAAACAGCCTATTGGGTTATTTCATGTTTATATGATTTTCTAGTAGATTAAGGTATAACGATCCAAATTACTTAATGACCCATTATCCAGAAAACCCCATGTCCCAAGCATTCAGGATTACAGGCCCCATACCTGTAAATTCAAACTTGTGGTCGTAAATGCAATTCACCTGGATACAAAGATTTGCATGGTTATATACTGTATACATACCCCTCAATTACATCAGTTCCAGACCAGTGAAGTCCCTGATGTTTTCAGTCCTTTCATAGAGCAGTTAAATAGAAAGTACAGGACTAGTAGATATTTCTATCATAAAGCACTCTGTTATGAAGTAAAATAATTTAATTAAGTAAGATATATTAGACAAAGCGTTCATCCGATTGCACTAAGCTACAATGCGTTACTCACAGCCATAGTCATTTTAGGCTTCAGCGACCAAAAAAAAAAAAGCTGAAAGAGTTTGTGGATCCCATCATGTTTATTGCCGATAACAATCCAAGAACTGTACTGCCCCTTGTAATCCTGGAACTGTCACAGGAAAGGTAGCAGCAAGAAAGTCCTCATTAAAAGAAACCGCAGTAAATGATCCTTTCTCAAGATCAAGAACTGCGGCTTTGGCTTTCTTTGCTATAATTCTGAATGCTTCTGATTCTGAGGCTTCTAACAGTATAACAGAACATGTAAAGAATAAAAAAAATGTAAAGGAATCTTGGCATTTGAATTAGCAGAGCTGAAATTATTATGGTTTCTATTATTATTTAGTGATATATTAATCGGAACACGGTTTTCTTAGGCTTGGGAAATACTTCTCTGTAGAACATTCTGTAACAAGGCAAGAATAAGGCCCTGCAGAAATCCATAAGACATTGACTCATCAGAAGTGAATTAACTTTCCTGTTAATTGACCTCAAGGGAGCATAGTGATTTAGATAGGATCACAGGGACAGAAATGCCTCAGTTAGTGGTTGATTGGGATCCACAACAATTCTATGTTAGTCTCTTTACCTTTTCATGGCTTTAAAGACTGTAATGATACATAGTAAATAAAATAGCAGTCAGATTTACCAAATCAGTAATCATTAAAGACATTAGTTCAGTACAGTATGGAACCATTGACAAAAAAAAGGTAAATGTTTAGTTTAGATCCGCCTCACACCAGATTTTTCATATTTGGTCTGCGTCCCTGTAGCTTCATAAGTCAGTTCTATAGGGGGGATAGTCTTATGAACCAATTGTTTCCATGTCTTAACCTTTAGAGGTCAGGGCCCCATCCAGTGCATGGCTATGTTTTTCCTTGCATAGAATAGTTATGAGCGGTATCTATTTTTAGCATACTTGGACATTACAATTTCTTCTAGAACACCCAGGAGGCATATAAGAGGAGATACAAGTGTTAGGAAGTCAAAATGCTGAGTTAGTACCCTGAGAATTTTGATCCAATACCTTGTTATTGGGGGGGCAGGACCACATTATGTGTTATGAAGTTTGCTGGGGAGGTTTGCACCGGGGATAAGAGGGGTCAGGTTATCTTCCCATAGCATGCAACTTGCTTGGGGTTATGTACAGTTGGTGAATTATTCTGTATTGGACCATCCTATCTCTTGTTGAGATTAGGTAGTTATAACTGTTGTCGGTGGCTTCCTCCCAGTCTTCTTGAAGTTATTGAGGAATATCCATTAGCCAACGGGCTTTTGATATCTCAAAAGGCTTGGAGCCTGTGGCTAGAATGGTTTGGTATAATTTTGAAACTAGTTTAGGGGTATCAGGTGTATGCAAGGTTTGCTCTATGGTTAGAGAATGTATGTGTGGCGTCAAAGTGGTTTATTGTGCCTGGAATACATGCCGGAGCTGGAAATACCTATAGAAATGTGTATTATCATCTTGGCATTTAAAGGGAAATGGAGAAAAAAATATTTTCCAAAACGCATCAGTTAATAGTGCTGCTCCAGCAGAATTCTGAACTGAAATCCATTTCTCAAAAGAGCAAACAGATTTTTTTATATTCAATTTTGAAATCTGACATGGGGCTAGACATATTGTCAATTTCCCAGCTGCCCCAAGTCATGTGACTTGTGCTCTGATAAACTTCAATCACTCTTTACTGCTGTACTGCAAGTTGGACTGATATTACCCTCCTCCCTTCCCCCCCAGCAGCCTAACAACAGAACAATGGGAAGGTAACCAGATAGCAGCTCTCTAACACAAGATATCAGCTGCTTGGTAGATCTAAGAACAACACTCAATTGTAAAAACCCATGTCCCACTGAGACATATTCAGTTACATTGAAAAGGAAAAACAGCAGCCTGCCAGAAAGCATTTCTCTCCTAAAGTGCAGGCACAAGTCACATGACATGGGGCAGCTGGGAAATTGACAAAATGTCTAGCCCCATGTCAGATTTCAAAATTGAATATAAAAAAATCTGTTTGATCTTTTGAGAAATGGATTCAGTGTAGAATTCTGCTGTAGCACTATTAACTGATGTATTTTGAAAAAAACATGTTTTCTGATGACAGGATCCCTTTATGAGATAGTTGTTCATAGGTAAGGAAGGTGGAGTCTATAAGAAGGTCTCCTAGATATTTCAGGCCATGGGTTGGCCAATATGTGAAGTCTGGAGCTGTTCGCCTCACACCAGATTTCAGACTAAGTGTTACCCCGGGCAAATGCCCCTAACGTTTTACTTAACCCTTGGTTGCAAAACAGCACAGTACTTTCCTGAATCTCAGGAACAATTTACCAAAAAGCAACCTGTAAGAGCTTAATTTTAAAATAAAATACATTTTTATTAATGAGGAGTACAACTGTGCTCTCTGCCATGACAATCTGCTCCCCCTCTCCACCTGTGCAAGTAGAGGTATAGCAGGGACGTGAGCCTAGGGTTGCATAATATCAGCCTCGGGTGTCAAGCAGCCAAAAGTGCTACTGTTTAGTAAATCATACATTTTGAACTGCTGGGACTCTGCCCCTAAGTGAGTGATGTTGTTTTCCTATGTTCTACATGGGATAACAGAAAGGATTCAAGGTACAGTGGCCTTTAAAGTGAAAACATACACAGTCGGTGCAATTAAGCTATTTCACCTGCTCCCAGCATGTTTTATTTGATATTATATTAAAGTACTCTTGGATTTGTAATTTACCAAAGTGCTGTTGAGCAGCAGTGTTTTGATCCCCTTTCAATTAACCCCTACAGTACAAGAAGTAATCAGCCTTTAAGGGAGATCACATTTATAAAAGTATATATTACTTCTAGGGCATGTAGCTAGGCCAGTCTCGTGTAAAAAGGACATAAGCACATACACATTTGGCATCAGCAACACGTAGAAAAATACACTTTTACATCCAAAAATCTACCTACCATGTATTGCCATTGAGCCATGTTGCAGTAACGCTATAGCTGGGTCATTATAAGAAGCTCATGATTTATCAGACCCAAAGATCCATGTTTTAAACCGTAAAATGTAAGTCAGTCAGCCGCACTTGTTTATCTATTAATTATCTGGCATGGTCTAGAAAAGAAAATTCAATTTAATTGGATTTGACTTGAAAAAAAAACAGAGCAAGCGGGTGTGGTTTGCTTTCTTACATAACTGACCTGAATAGAGATCTTCTTTCAAAACAAGACTTCACAACAACTTTGTTTAATGAGCATGCTACACGGCTATCGATTATAAATGTATGTAACCCTCATATAATCTGCTTTCTGATAGCCTTAGCTAACTCAAATTTTTATGGGCCTAATCATTATTCTGCACTCTAGAAATGATCTTCTCTTCTGTGACCAAATGGCTTATTTATGGCTTACAAATTAATTATTTGTTAGGGTGTGTTTTACGCAGTGTACATGATCATGCTCTTCATTATCCTCTTAACAACTGACAGTTTCATTACTCTGAGCCTTAATCATATTCATACTACTCATACCACTATTTATACAACTCAGCATTTTATTGGAATAGACTGCTAAAATGATGGCTTTGCTCAGAGTACACAATGTTGGGAGGTATGGACCATGTCATGTGAAGGATTCTTAGTATTCCTTTAAGATGTGTACCTTTTCATTTAGTGTTGTTGCTTATTATGTTTTCCTTACTTACAAAAAATGCTTTTCTACTACAGGTGGAAAATGTGGTGTTTGTATGAATGACCTGTAGGTGTCACTGTGTACAAGAATTATACTGTGAATACATAGTACTTTCTATACTGATAAAAGTAAGTGTAATGTCTGCATGAGGCTGTGAATAAAGCAATGTTACACCATACCCATTTTCAGCTACCAAAATATAACAGGGTGAAGGGATGTTGTGGCACTGGGTGGACCTTGTGGCTGTGGCGGGTGTAGGGGGGGTGTGGGGGCCCCTAAAGTGGCAGCCCTGGTGGGCCTTGGATCATCCAGTCCAACACAGTATGAAATAAAAAAAAGCAAAAAATTGTTGCAGAGGTTTTTGTCCATTTTTGGTTCAAAACCACCTCCATAATTTTAGGAATTTAATTAGGTTGCACTTAGGATATAGCAAAGTTGCATGCAACTATGCATGTATTTAATTTCTCAACATAATTGCCATGTAGGATGACCCCATTATCCACTAGGGGGCCAGTCCCAATATCTGCATGAACCCCTGTCTTTCTTATTTCTTGAAAAAGATATAGCTGCTAGATCTGTCCAGGTCATCTCATGCAAGCAAAGACACCATGAATCCCATGAACAGATATGGAATGTTTATTTCTGGCAAGCTTTCTCTTATTGTGCATAGCACCAGCAAGGCCAGTTGTCAAAGTGTTTCCCACCTGTTTTTATGTTGTAAATCAAGAACTCTGAGAACTGTCATACACAAATGGTTATACAACATAATTACAGAATTTACACATGAATGGAAAAGAATCAATATGGAGGAGATAGGGAATGGCAAAACAAAACTAACGTCAAGCGTAGATTAAATCAGTTACCAGTAATTATATCTATATGCAGACACAGCACAGATTATTGAACTATAAAGAGGTTGTTATTATATCCAGCACTATCATTACAACTGAAATCCGAGCAGTTTGTTACAGTCTGTAGCTATGAGCAGCATTTTTCTGAACAAATATTTGGTTGAGATATATGAACATTTACCCCATGTGTAATGGGTGTAATAGTGCCTTTTATTACAAAATCCCAAAGGAGTCTCAATTAGCAAAACAACGTGAAAAAGTCAATGAAGATGATTTGCAAACATATATTGAAACCGTATACAGGTAAAGGATTTAATTATCTGGAAACCCGTTACCCAGAAATCTCCAAATTGTGCCAAGGCCATCTCCCACAGACTCTATTTCAAACAAATAAGTAACATTTTTAAAATGTATTTACTTTTTCTTTGTAATAATAAAACAGTAACTTAATAATAAGTCCTTACTGGAGGAAAAACAATCTTATTGGGTTTAATTAATGTTTAAATGATTTTTAAGTAGACTTAAGGTATGGTGATCCAAATGACAAAATGACCTCTTATCTGGAAAACCACAGGTCCCGATCACTCTGGATAGCCGGTCCCACACTTGTGTCATTTCTGTGCCCCCCCAACAAGTTACTCAAGTTATTGTAATGTCCCTGACCCAACAGGTTGCACCATACTAAGAGTCATGCACTGAGTTGTGTGTGCAGTAAATGCTGTTAACACAACCCAGCTTAATTAGATCTCCTCATCCATCCTCTATAACAGTGGCCTGATGGTATATGACTCTGCATGGTTTGTGTGAATTAGTGCTAGAAGGAGAAATAGATGCATATATCCTCCGCATTAATCTGAGCTCTCTTTTGGCCCTAAATGACACAGCAGGGTGATTAGGCAGGTTGCAATTCCAATTCCAGTGCTTGAGACTGCATTTGATATGGAAAGTCTAATTCTTTCTAGTTTAACTAAATCAGTTCATGAGATTGAAAGCATTCACAGTATCTATAGAATTCTACATTGTATTCCCCTGGTGCATAATTGTGCAGTCACTCTACCAAGAGATGCCTTAGGCTGTGAGAATAAATACAAAATCATATTCCTTTCAATGCTAAGGTTGTGTTAAAAGGTGTATCAGATTGCTGAATTGCAAACTGAAGAGCTGCTGAATAAAAAGCTAAATAACAAAAAACAAAGTTGATTAATAGGTGAATAAGAGCCCCTTTAACATTAATCCTCAGAGAACAATATCAATGTGAGCCCTAGAATAATAATGGCATTTATGATAGTGGCATTTAAAATATTTAGTCAGACTTTCATTTTTATTTTACCGACTGGCATCCTTGCATTGGGTTCCAAAGTTCCTTGGCCCATCTTTAATGTAATCTATACTGTACATGACCTTGCTTATTTTGACCTTCTTTGACCCTTCAGTTATCTTTATGGGCTTCTCTAACACCATTTAAGTTACATACTTGGCTATAATATATTTCACTGCCATGAGGCTAGCCTCAACTGCAATTTAGCCACTATTATGTCAAACAGTGACTGTCAGCATGAACCACTGGTGAGTAACTGGTAGGAATGAATAGTTCAAGACAAGTAGCAGGCACAATGTCAGGGCAAGCAAGTCCAAATAACAGGCTCAGATTGTTTACAAGACTTACATGAATACAATGATCTATATCTGTGTCTGCTTTAGGGAAATTGCTTTTGAGCTCACAGTTAGGTCCAGGGCCAGATGGTATTCATCCCAGGGACATTAGCGAGCTTAGCTCTGTGATTGCCAAACCTCTTTACTTAATTTTTCAGGATTCATTGAGATCTGGCATAGTGCCAAGAGACTGGCGAATTGCTAATGTGATGCCTCTATTCAAAAAAGGATTCCGTTCTCAACCTCAAAACTATAGGCCAGTTAGTCTGACGTCAATGGTAGGAAAGCTTTTCAAAGGGTTAATAAAGGATAAGACACTGGACTTCATAGCAAATCATAATACTATGAGTTTGTGCCAGCATGGTTTTATGCGTAATAGATCTTGCCAGACTAACTTAGACTTTGCTAAAGCATTTGATACAGTGTCACACAAAAGGCTACTGGTTAAATTAAGGAATGTTGGCCTGGAACATAGTATTTGTACCTGGATAGAGAACTGGATACAAAGAGCATTGAAAGTACTGTTTCTATTTTTGCAGATGATACTAAATTGTGCAGAACTGTAGGTTCCATGCAGGATGCTGCCACTTTGCAGAGTGATTTGTCTAAGTTGGGAAACTGGGCAGCAAACTGGAAAATGAGGTTCAGTGTTGATAAATGCAAGGTTATGCACTTTGGCAAAAATAATATAAATGCAAGTTATACACTAAATGGCAGTGTGTTAGGAGTTTTTCTTAAATGAGAAGAATCTAGGCGTTTTTGTAGATAACAAGTTGTCTAATTCTGGCCAGTGTCATTCTGTGGCTACTAAAGCAAATAAAGTTCTGTCTTGCATAAAAAAGGGCATTAACTCAAGGGATGAAAACATAATTATGTCTCTTTATAGGTCCCTGGTGAGGCCTCATCTGGAGTATGCAGTGCGGTTTTGGACTCCAGTCCTTAAGAGGGATATAAATGAGCTGGAGAGAGTGCAGAGACTAAGTGCAACTAAATTTTTTAGAGGGATGGAAGACTTAAATTATGAGGGTAGACTGTCAAGGTTGGGGTTGTTTTCTCTGGGAAAAAAGGCGCTTGTGAGGGGACATGATTACACTTTACAAGTACATTAGAGGACATTATAGACAAATAGCAGGGGACCTTTTTACCCATAAAGTGGATCACCGTACCAGAGGCCATCCCTTTAGACTAGAAGAAAAGAACTTTCATTTGAAGCAACGTAGGGGGTTTTTCACAGTCAGGACAGTGAGGTTGTGGAATGCACTGCCAGGTGATGTTGTGATGGCTGATTCAGTTAATGCCTTTAAGAATGGCTTGGATGATTTTTTGGACAGACATAATATCAAAGGCTATTGTGATACTAAGCTCTATAGTTAGTATAGGTATGGGTATATATATATGGGTATATATATATATATATATATATATATATACATGTGAAAGTAGAGAGGGGTGTGTGTATGGATGCTGGGTTTTCATTTGGAGTTACTATGTAACTATGTAACAAATTATCCATTATCCTTCATTTTTATGCTCTGGGCATAATATTCTTTTTTTTCCCATGAGTGACATATTTCTCCATGTTGGCTCTGACTTCTATGGTAAAGAATTAAGTACTGCCAGATTCTTACTTAAATCTCTTAATATGTAGTCTCTAAAATCTATTATGCCTATATGAATTTAATTTACAAACATACGATTACAGTACTGAAAAAGTAATCACAAAAACATAAAACCTATTGTGTAAAAATGAGAATCTGATCTAATCCCGATCACAGGCGTTAAGGCTAATATTACACAGGTGCCAAGGTACCCTTATGTGACCTGCAGTACACATGACTGCTCCGTTGCCTTCAGCATTTGCATTTGGCCTATCACTTCAAGAGAAGGCATTCAGTTTGGTAGGCAGAAGAAACATTCATGAGATGAGATGGAGCTGAGATAATCCACTTAATTTTTTCATTCTGCCACAGTTCAGATTCAACGTTTGTCAAGAAGCCAGTTTAAGCAGATGTTCTATGCTGGGACAATTATAAATTACTTTTTTGCATGACTGGCTTTCTGTAATATGAAAACCTGGCATGCACCAAAAGCAATCTGAATTCTGTTCATTTTATTGTGGCTTGTGTTTAAAAATTAAAATAACTACATGTGCATTCAAACCCACAGGAGGCAAATACTTGAAGGTTCACACCAAAGACAAAGTTCGCCTGATCATATTATATACAATATATATTGTATAATTTTTTCTTTTCCATAGTATATCGTTTTACCCAGTTTTATTGTTACACTGAACTGTTTCTTTAAGGAACTATAGGCTAAAATCATGGCCAGACATGTTATTGAACATATCAGCATAGAAGTTCCCTGGCCCTATAACATATTAGGGGTCATTTACAAACACAGTGGAGAATGCATATTGGAGCAGTTCATTAAGGTACTTTCATCATTATGTGTTCCTGCACATTAAAATTAAAAACTAGACTGCCCTTCAAAACACGGCTCCTTTATTGGTGGAACAGTGGAGCTTTGTCATTGGTTTGTGCCTGCTGCCAGTCACTTCCAGTTAGACAATCCTCGTCTCCATCTGCTGTGTGTGCTCTCCCCCATCCCTAAGTCTACAATGTTAACCTACAAAATAACTAAGCTCATGTACAAAGATACCAGAGAATCATATGAGTACATCTCTCAGATGATATCTTTAATAATATATGCTGTTCACATTATTATGGTCACAAACATGTAAGAATAACTATTGTGTTAAAATGCATGCATGTAAGGAAAACTAGGAGACACATTATTCAGACCAGTAGCTCTTGAGTCATATTTACATTTGCCGTAGCTGTGGTTTCACAGTCCTCTTGTGCATAAGCCTATGACTATCACATTGAACCTCTTTTTCTGTGGTATGTCCTGTGGCATCAATTCAGTCCAGGAGACAAACTTGGGGCATAAAAATAGCAAAAACCCTGTATATTATACGCCCTTTATCCAAGCAGTGGTTTGCTTAAATGTGTTGTATTAAATCAATACCTTTATCCATCTCCTAATTTGGGGGTAAAAATACACTATACATACACTGATGAGACCCCAGTAACAGAGAAACAGGTTTGTAGTTAGCATATGACAACTATGAGTTTGCATTACAGTCCAGTGAGCAAGCTTCTTTGCTAGGGTATTCCATGAAAATGTATAATTTAGTAATAAAACATGGTTTCCTCCCCAGAATTCCTGCTGTTTGCATACAAATGAGCATGAAAAGTATCCTCCTAGATAGATAGATGATAGATAGATAGATGATTAGTGATGGGCGAATTTATTCGCCAGGCGCGAATTCGCGGCGAATTTGCGCGATTCGCCGTCGGCGAATAAATTCGCAAAACGGGCGTGAAAATTCGCGGAAAAAAATTTGCCAGCGTCAAAAAAAATTTTTCCGAAAAAACGGACGCCGATCCAAAAACGGACGCCGGCGCCAAAAACTCGCCGTTTCGCGATTTTTTAGCCGTTTCGCGAATTCCGCACGAAATTCGCGAATTTTTCGGCGAAGCGAAACTGCACAAATTCGCCCATCACTATAGATGATGATAGATAGATAGATAGATAGATGATAGATAGATAGATAGATAGATAGATAGATAGATAGATAGATAGATAGATAGATAGATAGATAGATAGATAGATAGATAGATAGATGATTGCAGCTGGGCCTGGGCGTCATGCTGCCCCTATAATCTTGTCATACTAAGCATGGGTCTTTGGGGCCTTGCCACAAATCCAGGCCTGGCTATATGCTTATTGCTTGCTATAAGTGATAAGACCTGTAGCAAACTTTGCACCTTTAACTACATAAGCCCCAATGAGTAATTAAAATGTTAGGCTTCTCACAGTTTTGCTTAAATAGGATAGGGAAAGGGTCTTCTAATCCAAAACATGCTGACAGATTTTAATGAGAACCATTTATACTTTATTCACCACCATGGATAGAGAAAGCGTCTGAAGCTACAAAAACAATTAGTCTAAGCTGCTGTCAGAGGGTGATATTGTTTCATCACTATGGCTGGTGGTTATTTATCAACAAGGGGCAAATGTGCCCCTGGGCAGTTATCTTTTATTGTCCAGTTTTAAAACCAGTTTATTTTATTCAGCACCATGGAGAGTTCTAGTATATTGAGCTTCAAAATACTACAGATGTCTAAACCATTATGAGAACCAGTTTTATTTTATTCAGCCCCATGGAGACTGACTGTCTGGAGATACAAATAGCAGAGTTGTCTACACAGTTATCTTAACCAGTTTTATTTTAGCTGGCATGTGGAGAGTTCCAGCATTGTCGGACGGGGGGTCCTGGGCCCACTGGGACTGTTATCTTAGAGGCCCCCACACAGTGTTGGACTGGAACACCAGGGGCCCACCCAAAGACCTTAGACCAGGGGCCCACTCTCAGTACTATTATTCTACCTCAACCTCTATTATCCTATTCTCTTTTCTTTACATATTATAATCTATTAATCCATCTATTTATCCTCTTTGTACTCATAGAAATTGGTGACCATGAAATAGGCCAAATGTTTGGAAGCAGGAGGGCCCATTGACACCTTGGCCCACCGGGAGTTTTCCTGATATCCTGGTGGGCCAGTCCGACACTGAGTCCCAGTATCTGGAGTTACAAATACCAGAGTTGTCTGAGCTAGGCCATTATCAGAACCAGTTTTATTTTATTCAGCACTATGAAGAGTGACTTTCTGGAGCTATGTTACAGGGTAACCGTTTTGAAATAAAAAATAACAAAAGTGGTATAAAGGTGATACCTTTATAGTCTGGAGCTACAAATACCAGGGCTGTCTAAGCAGTTACATGAATAAGCCAGTTTTTTTTTTTTTCAATCAGCACCATGGAGAGTTACAGCATCTGGAGTTACAAATACCAGAGTTGTCTGAGCTTAGCTATTATCAGAAGCAGTTTTATTTTATTCAGCACCATGGAGAGTTACATTATCTGGAGTTACAAATACCAGAGTTGTCTGAGCTTAGTTATTATTAGAAGCAGTTTTATTTTTTTCAGCACCATGCAGAGTTACAGTATCTGGAGCTACAAATGGTAGGTTTGTCTAAGCAGTTATCTGAATAAGTTTTATTGCTTTCACCATTATGGAGACTGACTGTGTCTGAAGGTACATATACTAGGGTGATCCAATCTATCAGAACCTTTTTTCCAGGTGGCTAGTACCTGTGTCTCATTGTAGTAAAGGGAGATGGGTCAGTAATCCATAGGACCCTCCCTCTCCAAATATCATCCCAAAAAGCATGGACTAGTATCAGTTAATTTTTAGATGAAACTTCTTTTTACTTTGCCTTATATGCCAATGTGGCAAAGGCAAAATAATTATGTTTCCAGCTAGAGATGCTCATCATTACATACACATGAAAAGACTAGAATATATTTAGCGAGAATAATGAAAGGGTCGGGGTGCTAAACTGCATCCTGCAGTATGCCAATGCAACTGCACTGGTGCAATGGGTAACTGCTCTGGTGCAATATAGTACCCATGCTATCTTGTCCCATATATATATATATATATATTGTGATAAGCTGGCTGCTTGTACAGGCAATTTTTTGAGGAAATTAGCAGTGGTAGGCAGGAGTTATTTGTTCAACCTGAACAGGGTGGGGGGATAGTTCTCCTCAGTTATGACTACTATAGACAAGAACTACTTGGCCAACTATCTGACATGTCGATTTATCTCTTCATGTAATTTCTTAATCTCTTCATGTCACAATACGAACAGGAGAACATCCTTGGGAAGGTGGCAGACAAACTGATCGCATACCTGTGCTACATCCATGACCTACTGATCATCTGGGGTGGTGATGCTACAACCCTTACCACGTTTTTTAACAAGCTCAACAGTATATATAAGACTCACTTTACCTTACAACGACCAGAGCATAGAGTTCCTGGATCTACAGATTTTCAAAACAAACGACAGCCTAGGCACCAGCCTTTATAGGAAGCCAACTGATCGAAACACAATTTTACATGCCAAAAGCTATCACCCTCTCTCCATGATCAGAGCCATTCCCTATTCCCAAATCTTGAGTAACATTCGTAACAATAATGACCCTGAGCTGGCAGAGATACAACTACTATAAAGATCTAGATCTGCAACAACAATTACAAAGGGCTTTCACACATACCCAAACTGACCTGCTCACAAAAAACCCTAAGGGGGATCATACTTCTTCCAAAATGATTTTCACTACAAAATATTCATATATATCCCGACTCTTAAAAAAATGTGTATACAATAACTGCCCAATGATTGCTATGGACAGTACTTTATCTCTCTATCAGTCCAAACCCCTGATGTTTGGACACGGCAAAAACCCTAATCTAAGAGTTCATTTTGCTGAAAACAGACTTTTTTTTAACAAAACTTGCAATACAACAACATGGCTGAGTGGACAACAGAAGTGAGGGTGCTATCGCTGCCCTGACTGCACCACATTTAGATAATTGCTTACAGGGAAGGATTTCCCCATCCCGCACACTGGGAAACGTTTCACAATAATGCATAGACTGTCTTGTACCACAACATTTGTGGTCTATATTGTTACTTGCCCTTGCGGACAGTACTATGTTAGCCCCATGCAGACTTATGTGGTTTTGGAAGGAAGTACCCTGCTAATAATATTTTCCGCTTTAACGTAGGCTGAGACAAGTGGCATGTGTTTGATAAGGAATCGAGGAGTTGTGACTAAGAAGCTGGAAAAATCCAGCGTGAGAAAGTTCGGCAATGCCCCGGAAATCACACTCCATATGTAAGCCGCTTCTGTCTCTTATGCCGAATAATAGCGTATGCCGGTTGCCTAGCAACTGCCTGGCTCCTGTCAAGCAACGTACAGAACTCCGGTGCACAATATCGCACACCCACCTCTATGCTGCACAGGGATTGGGTAGAAGGCTGTTCGGTTAGTCCAAGAGGGGACTCTGGGTAACGACCTGGAGAGGTAATTCTTATTTGGCATGGTAAGGGCTTTCTCCTTCACCCGGTCCCTATTAAGGGACTGTGTAAGCTTTATCTTTTTCACTTTCTTCCAACGTACTGTCCTACCTTCCTCTCCTAATAGATATGCTGCTGCACATTCCTTGCTAATTAGGGTTGCCTAGCAATGGACTTAGAGCACAGAAACAGTTGGGGGTTTAAATTCTGTGGGACCATGCGGTCTCTGGTTGTTTGTTCTGTATTCTCCTGACGAAGATCCCTGTGGGGGATCGAAACATTAAGTCTCCAATAAAGTATCATATTTGTTAAAGGGATAGTGTCATGGGAAAAATGACCAGGGGCAGCTGGGAAATTGACAACATGTCAAGCCCCATGTCAGATTTCAAAATTGAATATAAAAAAATCTGTTTGCTCGTTTGAGAAATGAATTTCAGTGCAGAAGTCTGCTGGAGTAGCACTATTAACTGATGCGTTTTGAAAAAAACATGTTTTCCGATGACCGGATCCCTTTAAGCTTCAGAAGAGTCCTGTGAGAGTATCGCTATTCCTGCAGAAATGTATGATTATGAGTGTGCTAGTCCACAATAAAATTGGCATGATGTAACATACAGATGTAAGGGGGTTCAAAATGTCAACATTTAAAATAGAAGTATTTTGTGTAGTTTTCTAACCTCAGTGGTGGTAAAATTAAGTTTAAACAGCACTATATAGAGACTATAGGGACCCAATTTTATGATCATTTTTTGCTATTTAATATAAGATATAGAAGGCCTAACAGGATTCCAATTTTCTTTATTTTTTGATATATATATATATATATACACACACTAATATAGGCCTAGACTTGCCTTATTGCAGCTGTGTTCTTCCAGTATAATTGTGACATACATAACTTGTTGCTAAAAATACATTGTCCCATTTTTCTCCATTCTTTTAGCCTTTGCTCCAGACTGCTCAATTCCCATTGCATCTCATTTCTTTGCTTCTTCATATATCTATTTCCAAAGCTGTTCCCTAGAAACAGTTCCTGTGCTTTCCACTCCTTTCCTGTTGCTTATTAGATTGTATCAGAGTTTTTACATTAATTCTGCTCAGAAAGTATAAAATGTGTGTCCCTGGTCAAGCAAAGAAAGTTCATTTATGAACCATACTGTAACTTAAAGTATGACTTTGAAATGACTGAATCTGTTGAATATATGTTGATGTTCTCATGCTTTTTTTTATTTTCCAGCAGGTAATAAAAAGTATAAGTATGTCGCTTCTTCACAGCTAAGCCAAATTAGTAAGTCATTTGTATAAAAATGTCATTCTTCATTATTAATGTTTTTGCAGTAATTCAAATATTATTCTTTCTATGAACTGTCCAGTGCCCACTTCTTTTACACTATAGTATTGGGCAGCAATGTTTCCCACACTGTATTATCTAAGCCCTAGATCTGTCAAGGTTATATATACTATGTATTCTGTCCATACAGAATTAAAGTATACAACCTTTTAAAAGAAGTTTAAAAGTATAATTTGTTTTAATGTTTTTGCTGCAAGTGAATATGCAAACAGCTCTATTCTGCACATTCCAGCCAACAACAACCAAAAAAAAGCAATACTTTGAAGCCAAAGCAGATTACCTTATCAGTGATAATGACAAACAAATTCCCTCTGGAAAATACGTTTCTTATGCAGAAGCCATCTGGGCCCTGAAAAAAAAATTACTAATTTGTAAGCTGAGATATGCTATTGTGTCGAACTGAAAAAACAAAGATGAAGTCTGCAAAGCGGAGCGCACCAATGGATTTTATAGTTGTGCCAAGCTGAGCTTGGAGCTGATAATGTTCAACAAAAGATACATAAGACGTGAGGTTCATTATTGCAGGCTGTCCTGATCATTACATCCTAAACTGCTTCTCTGCTGGAAGGGCTAGAACATATTGTTTAATACAATGACTAAGCTCTTTACATGCCGTAGAAGTCACAGATAACTATATTACAGTGGGAGGTACAGAATTATCATTTGAAGATTATTGGCCCTCGGGCTGCATGGTAAAATAAAAAAGGATTACACTGGTTTTAGAGATTACCTCTGTGTGATTGTTGTCCTAATTCTGCAAACAGGAAAGTAAAAATCAGAAATGAAAACTGCGTAGATAAAGTCAGTATTTGTGATGGGTAAAACTTTTCACCGGGCATGGATTTACATGGATTTTTACACAAAGTGCATTACAGCCAATAGGTTTTTTTATGTGCATTTTTTTCATGCAAAATGCATCAGAGGCAATGGGTGGTTTTTGGCATGTGTTTTTGTCTTGCAGTGAAAATGGCAACATATGTAGCAAAAAATGTCCATTGACGTCAATGTATTTTGTACAGAACAAACGACAAAAGCGCACATAAAAAACTTTTGACTCAAATGTATTTTGTGAATTGTATCTATCATCTATCTCTCTATACATCTATGTACTGCACCCATTTCCACCAAGATTGTTGAAACTGTCAGGTGGGTGGGTATAAAGAATCCTGAAGAATTTAAAAATGCTGAAGGACAAGGAATTTGATAGGGGGTGGGGCACTAAAAAAGTGTGCATGACTCCTGTCAGTTTAATGCCATGCTGTATCCCTATTCTAAGCCAGTATATGGATGGCAAGGTCCACCACCCAGACTGACTGTATGTCAATACATGGCAGCACAATGACCACCAGAATTGACCTCCCTCCCGCACACTGTCCCTGGCTGTCCCCTGTCAAAGAATAGTGCCATATTGACAATCCGGGAACAGTGCCCCCCACTAGCATAAATGAATATATTTCCCTCTTTGTAGCAGAATAAACCAATATAGCTTATATGCAAATGAGCTGCCAGAGCCTCGAGGGTTACTGGGTATCTTCTTTCCACCTCACTAACTGTTCCTCTCATTTAGGCAATATTATTTTATTCATTGATGTGTATTGGTAAAACAGGTCAGCCGCTGGATAAATTGGGGGGCCTTAAATTAATTTACAGTAGGGCCCAGTATCATCTAGTTATGCCACTGACGTGGGCCGTGGCCCTAGTGGTTTTTGAGTTATTTCGTTTTTTTATTCAGCAGCATTCCAGTTTACAATTTTAGCAATCCAGTTACTAGGGTCCAAATTACCCTAGCAACCATGCATTGATTTGAATAAGAGACTGGAATATGAATAGGAGATGGACTAAATAGAAATATGAGTAATAAAAGTAGCAATGACAATAAATAGTTAGTAGTCTTACAGAGCATTTATTTTTAGTTCGGGTCAGTGACCCCCCATTTGAAAGCTGTAAAGAGTCAAAAGAAGAAGGCAAATAATTTAAAAACTTACTTGCTATTCTATAACATACTAAAAGGTAACTTAAAGATGAACCACCATTTTAAAGGGTCCAAACAGCCCCCCACCACTCACAGACTTACATTGAAAAACAAAATATTATTTATATACCATTTATTCCCAGCGTTTCGCCACCTGTGTGGCGTTTCTAGCCCAGTTAGCAGGCAATACAATTCTAGGAATTGCCCCTCCATTGACTGTAACAGGCAGGGCCAAATTAATACACAGGGCACCCCTAGGCCAGGACCACTACCCAACCCGCCTCTTCATACACGCACACACATACACAAGTCTTATCTCATTTTGTCTGGAACATGGTGATTGGTGAACAGGAGATTTAGAGAGCTAGAAAATTTTCTGCATGTCCCCAGCGGTTCTGAACCCACTGTAATGCAGCTTAGCGTTGTGCCGCCACCAAAATTAGGTCATCCTAGGCCACGGCTTTTGTGGCCTTCCCACAAATCCGGGCCTGTGTAATGGTAATTTGCTGGGTCCAAACTGTGTACTCACAAATGAGAACATTATTATAACGGTGTCCCTTACAAGAAAAAGTTTTCATCTCTTAGATTTAGAGAGTAAAGATGAATACTGTACTGGAGCTAGTAACCTCTAACAAAGCAGAACAAATTACAAATATACAAGTAATAGATCACCTGAGTAGTAGTGACCGCAATATTATGTCATTTAATGTATGTTTCCAAAAAATCAATATACTATACATCATCATATACTATGGCAACATTCCATATATGAATATGTAGAACTTGACTCCTTCCAACTCTGCAATAGGACAGGGGAGCAAACAGACATGAATCATAAAACAAACATAATGATTTATTTGATGTCCCAAGCAGTGGCATAACTATAGAGGAAGCAGGTCTGCTTTCTCTATAGCTAGCAAGAAAACCCCCTCCTCCCCACCCTCTTTTGGGGAGGGACGTGGGCAGAGTCGGGTGGGACATGGGCAGAGTTGTGGTGGGATGTGGACGGGGCGGGAAGTGGGCGGGAGGATGGGGATCGGAGTGCACCAGGCCCCTCTGAAGGTTTTTTTTTGCTGGGGGCCCCCTGGCGCACTCTAGTTACGACACTGGTCCCAGCAATGTTTAATGGCTTGTTGGGACATAAGCCCCCAAGTGTGGCTTGCCCACAAATAAATTGATATGCTTTTTAAAGGAAGCCCTAGAAGTACATCTAGCCCAGCAACAAATTAACCACAATTGACTTGGGCCAAGTAAATCAGGCAGTAATGCCGCCATTAATGACAGAAATTATGCCATTCTAACATGGACAGGTTATTTTGTGCCACAACTTCTTTGTGATTTACCAAAACAGATGCAATTTTGCATTCATACTGGTGCATTACTGACAAGTTGTGATGGATGTACCCATGGGATTCTGGTGAAGAACCTTTGCAGACTGATGATAGACAGACAGACAGACAGACAGACAGACAGACAGACAGACAGACAGACAGACAGACAGACAGACAGATAGATAGATAGATAGATAGATAGATAGATAGATAGATAGATAGATAGATAGATAGATAGATAGATAGACAGACAGATAGATGATAGATAGATAGATGTTAGATAGATAGATGATAGATAGATAGATAGATAGATAGATAGATAGATAGATAGATAGATAGATAGATAGATAGATGATAGATAGATAGATAGATAGATAGATAGATAGATAGATAGATAGATAGATAGATAGATAGATGCATTGCTTTAATATGTTGTAATATATTGTTAAAACAACACACTTGTTCAGTATGAAAATAAAAACTGGGTAAATAGAGAGGTTGTGCATAATAAAAAAAATAAAAAATATTTCTAATAAAGTGAGTTAGCCAAAAATGTAATATATAAAGGCTGGAGTGACTGGATGTCTAACATAACAGAACAGAACACTACTTCCTGCATCCAGCTCTCTTGGATTCCACTGATTGGTTACCAGGTTGCTTTTGAATCTGAGCTGAATGCTGAGGAATGGATCAATTGCAAACTCACTGAACACTTATGTCCCTTGAGACTCCCCTTAAAGAGAGTAACTCAGAAAGCTTAAGAGCAGAAAGTAGTGTTCTGTTATGTTACACATCCAGTCACTCCAGCCTTTATATATTACATTTTTGGCTAACTAACTATATTAGAAACATATTTTATTTTGGTCAGCGTATTTATTTGCCCAGTTTTTATTTTTATACTGAACTGTTCCTTAAGGTTCAGAACAATGATGGTAAATTTCGGGTTGAGGAATAGCAGAGATAACTTTATTGGTGTCAGGAGCAGGCTCTCATAATTTGTTCGAATGATGTTAAACATGGGATGTGTGCGTTGCTGAAGCAGATGTAAGGGCACAAGGAATTATTTTAAAAAGAGTACAAGTGATTTTCAAAGCTTCTTTAATTACCATTTATAAAAATAAATCATTATGTACCTACCACAATCATGCAGGAGAACACAGCACAAGGACATGACGTTATGATTAGGCACTTTTAGCAGACATCATCTGTAATACAATCTCATAGAGATAGATGCTCATGTCTATTGATTACCAGAAGTGGAATTGATTACACTTCTCTTTGGTTTTACCCCATATCAATCTACAGTTTCTGCTTAACACTGGGCTTTCTTGTCTTGACCAATTAGAAGACTTTGTCATTAACCATTTAATCTAATCTTGGTGATGCAGGACTATACTAGGTGGAAACAGGGGGATGTGTCAAAAGGGTTAATGAGGTTTCACTGACAATATATACTATTTTTCTTTTCCAGCTTTAGACATTTTTTGTGTTGTAATTTGATTCTGGGACAGAGAAACGTTGAATTGCTGTTATATAAATTATATTGGCGGGGTCTGGACTAGTCTTTTTGATTAATACATATGAAAACATCTATAAAAGAAAGGTTAATTTTTAGGTAAAAAGTATATTACATGTATTAAATAAATTATAAGGGATTAATGCAGGGTGTTATTGCTTGAAAGTTGCAGAGTCAGGAAGCCTTTTCACCCTTGTAAGGTTAAGATTGCCAGATCGGTTATTAGTTCTCCTTCCTCTGAATTAAAAGTTAGAAGATTAGGAAGTACAGGTATGGGATCCTTATCCCCATTATCCAGAACATTATTACAAATTATGTCTCCCATAAAATCCATTTCATTGAAATCATTGTCCAAATTTTTTTAAATTAATTTCTTTATCTTTGTAAGAATAAAACAGTACCTTGCACTTGATCCAAACGAAGATATAATTAATCCTTGTTGGAAACAAAACCAAACTATCGGGCTTATTTAATGTTTACATGATTTTCTGGTAGACTTAGGGGCAGATTTATCAAGGGTCGAAGTGAATTCGAGGGAATTTTCTAAGTAAAAAAATTTGAAATTCTAAGTAATAACCATAGAATAGGATACTACGACTTCGAATTTACTTCGATTTCGATTCGAAGTAAAAAGCGTTCGAATATTCGACCATTCGATAATCGAAGTACTATCCCTTTAAAAAACTTTGACTTCAATACTTCGCCAAATTAAACCTGCGGAAGTGCTACGTTAGGCTATGGGGACCTTCTACAACCATTTTCTAAGTCTTCACACATCGAAGTAAAATTGTTCGATCGTACACTAAAATCGCTCAAATCATTCGATTAGAACTATTTAATCGTTTGATCGACCGATTTTACTTCGATCGTACTATGGCCAAATTCGGTGAAAAATACTTCGACTTCGACCTTCAAAGTTGAAGTATTTCAATTCGATGGTCGAATTTCAAAGTATTTTACACTTCGAAATTCGACCCTTGATAAAACTGCCCCTTAAAGTTTGAAGATCCAATTTACAGAAAGATCCGGAAAAACCTCAGGTCCCGAGTATTCTGTAGTTGTTTTTGGTATGGTTAAAGGGGTGGTTCGCCTTTTAGTTAACTTTAAGCATGTTATAGAATGGCTAATTCTAAGTAACTTTTCAATTGGCCTTAATTTTTTATTTTTTTTAGGTTTTGAATTATTTGCCTTGACTTGTTTCCAGCTTTCAATAGGTGTCACTGACCCCATCCTAAAAACAAATGTTCTGTAAGGCTACCAATGTATTGCCATAGCTACTTTTTATTACTCAAATCAGTGTATCAATTGAATAAATTGCAAGCTGGAGAGCTGCTGCATAAAAAGCTAAATATCTATAGAACCACAAATAATAAAAAAAAATTAAGCTAAGCACTTTAAAGTGAGTATTTTTAACTTCACTGTCTGTAATTTTTGTTTGATTTCTTACTCACTACATGTATCCAGCCATCATCCAGTCAAACATCTCATTCCCAATGTAAGGGTATTCATTTGAAGTTGGACCTCCCTTTGCTGCTGTAACTTCTCAACTAGATATTGGAACATTGGTGGTGGGATTTGCTTCATTTTTCCCACAAGAGCATTTGTGAAGTTGCTCACTGATGTTGGGCTTATACATTTAGGGCCTTATTTATCAAAATAATATATATTGTCACTATGTTGGTGTATATACATTAGCCCTATGACATTAGCCCTGTGACCTCAACAGATTTACAACTGCTAATTACTGAATTGAACATTGACAGTTTTGCCAAGGGTGAAGATGATAACATAATGTTCTGTCATGTATTCCATGGACTCAAATGAATCACATAGATAGCACTCTACACGGTTAATCTCTGCAGAAATGCTGCATGCCTCATATTCACAGCTGTATATTGTTGCATTATAAAATATTTATACATGGCGATATTTATATGTGAGCAGGTTGTATTGAAATACACTTTCTGTAGCCTGCCAAGGGCTGAACTGACAATAACTTTATTGCCAGTGATTCAAGACCCTACAGCCTGGCCATCATGTCTGGGTGATTTGTTGAATGACATAAAATAAAGAGCCGAGGCAGCAAATACTGGCAAGACTGGAATGGCAGGTTTTAGTGTGACTGTGACGGTTATAGTTCTTCATACACGTGGGTCTATTAAATACTTCATTGCTTGGATGACTACCCAGATAGTTCAAGAACAGGAATGATGCCATGTGTGCATATACTAACATTCTGGCTAACATTGGAGCAGGACAAAGCTGGGAAGAGAGATATTGGTTAAAATGTACAACAAACAGTCAATCCACAATTTTATGGTTTTCAAGGGACCAGAAATCTGGGAATGGGAGTATTTAAAATCAGGGATTTTCTGTAAAAATGGTGTAAACTGTAAACAAAGTCTTACAATTAAAATTAGGGAAATGTTCCCATTGAAATCCATAAGAACACAAAGGAATTGTAAAATAAGGGGATGTAGAGTAAAATCAGGGTTTGACTGTATTTATACCATCAACACCGTCATCTTAATGGAGGAATACATGGATGTTGGCTGCTACAATAACCAAAAGCACAACTAAAAACCAGTACAAAAGACCATAGAGTTTAATGAATCCTAATGAATAAATAGGAACAGTCAAGAAGGCATACAGGTATACCTTATCACAGAATTAAAAAAAACATTCCAGAGAGAGGTAATGGATGAGTCATATATGCCTTATTACATTACAATGCATATAGTACATGATTGATTAGTTATAATTATACAAGTCATGGCCATGAATTCATAAATACTGAGTATTCAAAGAATGCATAAGTATTACATGAACTGTATGATAAGGAAAAAAATTAAATGGATACCTTAAAACCTAAAAACAGATACAATATGTAATAAAAAATCTCCAAACCTAAGGCAGAAGTTAAAATAAAATAACCAAAAATAAAATTGTTTTCGCTTTATCACAGCTGTATGGTGTATTCCAGTATGACATGTCTACTTGTCACCACATTTGCCATGCAGTTATCTTAGGGTTGACCCTCAATGGCAGCTATTTGTTGGTACTCTTCATATAGCTCTTTGACAATAGGTCAATTACCATGTGTCTCTTCTTCTAATCGGAACTCTCAGCCTCATGACTTCAAAAAGTGAGAATGGATCCTGATTTACTTTAATTTGTTGCCTAATGTTTACTGTGTTTAACATGATGATATTTTTTTATATGTTTCCTTTGTATTATAGAGGTATTGAGATATGAATTGACTCTCTCTACATTCTTTATACTAATCATAAGATGCATGTATTATTTATGCATTGATTGAGTAGTTAGTATTTATTAATTCATGACCATGCATTGTGTAATTATAATTAATCCACTATGTGCACGTTATGTAATAAGAGACACATGACCGATCCATAGACTTATTTTTTTGATACTATAGTTTGGTATATGCCTTCATGGCTTATCTTATTTAATAACTGGGATTAATTCATTAATTATTACTGGTCAGTGTGATTTGGAGGGAGATCCTTTTTTGTATTGGTAATACTAGAGGGCCATTTACAAAATCAGTACAACATGCAAAAGGTGATTTTAGATGCAAAACAGAGTGTTTTTTTTTTTTAACCAGCAATTGTGTTTATTCCCAGAATTCCAGTGTACTGTAACTGTGGGCATGCAAAACATAGCACTTGCCTCAATTGCACCTAATGCATCAAAAAGCAATCAATCTATTTTGGTGAGACTGCACTTGCGGCTGCATTTGTAAATGATTATGTTTACTAGGGTAATCCTGTAATAATATAAGGACCAGGACCAGTGGTGTCAAATTACCTTCCTATACTAAATTGTTCTTGTTTGGGTCAGTGTGGAAGTTAAAGTGAATAATTTTTAAAGGTAACAAAATTTTCCATATTCACCCTAAGAGCAATTTAAGTCTATGACCAAAAATGATTCCACTTGTGTTTGAAGATATATTAAGGATGGTCCAGTATTACACTGCAACAAGTGCCTTTTGCAATTCAAAGCCAATGGCAATGAGTGACAAAGGCTTGTGGTTCTTGGGGCAAAAGGAATTATGGAGATAAAAGGAAACACAAGGCCAAAGTAAAAGAAAGAGTAGTGGACATAGTACAGGTATGGAACCTATTATGCAGAAAGCTGGGGTTTTCTGGATAAAGTGGCCTTTCCATAATTTGCATATCTATACTTTAAGTCTGCTAAAAAAAAATATTTAAACATTAAAGGGGAGGTTCACCTTCAAGTTAACTTTTAATATGTTATAGAATGGCTAATTCTAAAGGTGACCATACACGGGCCGATAAAAGCTGCCAACAGACCATGTCGGCAGCTTATTGGCCTGTGTATGGGGCCCCCCGACGGGCTTCACCGATCGAGATGTGGCCGAAAGTCGGACAGATCTCGATCGGATGGGACAAAAAATCCCGTCGGATCTATTCGTTGATGCGGTCCCGCGATCCGACCGCCCATTGGTATTCGTTAGGATCCGATCGTTGGGCCCTAGGGCCCACGATCGGATCAGCCCGATATTGCCCACCTCAAGGTGGGCATATCGGGGAGAGATCCGCTCGTTTGGCGACATCGCGTGTATGGAGACCTTAAGAAACTTCTCAATTGGTCTGACTCGTTTCAGCTTTCAAGTGGGGGTCACTGACCCCATCTATAAACAAATGCCGTGTAAGGTTACAAATGTATCGTTATTGCTGCTTTGTATTAATTATCTTTATATTCAGGCCCTCACCTGTTCATAGTCCAGTGCATGGTTGCTAAGGTAAGTTTGGCCCTAGCAATCAAATTGCTGAAATTGCAAACTGGAGAGCTGCTGAATATAAAGCTAAATAACCCAAAAACCACAAATAAAAATAAAAGCCAATTGTAAATAGTCTCAGAATATCACTCTCATACTACTCTCAACATACTAAAAGTTAATTTAAAGGTGAACAGCCCCTTTAAATACTGTAAACCCAATAGGATTGCTTTTCCTCCAATAAGGATTAAATATATTTTAGTTGGGATCAAGTACAAGGTATTGTTTTATTATTGCAGTGAAAAAGGAAGTATGTTTTAAATTTTTGAATTATTTGATTATAATGGTAGATGACCTTCCCATAATTTGTAGCTTTCTGGATAATGGGTTTCCGGATAACAGATCCCAAACGTGTACTGTGAGTTTTACTTCATCTACAAAAGAAATTTGCAACAAAACAGAGATTCATTTTCTATAGTTTAATACTTTGTATTAAAGGAGAAATAAAGGATAAATTAACAAAACCCTAATTTTGTAGGCAATTATGAGTAATATATGGTGTTGCTTTTACATGGTGCTACAAATTAATATTATCTTTAAAAATAGCCCTGTTATTAAAGCTCCCTATAGATGTTCTTTGGTTCCTGTCCCTGTTTCAAATGAGGGGTGGGTGTGTCTCAAACGGTCCCTGCCAGAAGCACAGTAGGAAGGAGACAGCCAATCACAGTCCTGCAGTCATACAAAAACAGACAGACTTCAGTTCCCTATCAGGTTCTGCTAGCTGCTGATTGGTTCCTATCCTACAGTGCAGTGTGCTGAGTGCCATTGGCTTCCCTGCACAGCCTGGGAAATCAGGGAGCAGGAAGTGGAAGAGAAGGGAGGGATTATTAGGGTTCTTCCAGAAATATTCAATAAATCAGCCTGAAACTACTTTTTTAAGCCCAATTCTTCTATATCTAAATGAGTATAACGCACTGGTAAGATCTTATTTTTTACACAAAAGTGGTAAACGCAAAGTAAACAAAAATACTGAATGTTCTTGATTTAACCATTTTGTAGCATGGAAAAATGTTCTTATTGCATTTGGGATTAAGGATTCAGAGAGATGTTATGGTTCACCAATGCCACTAAGCTCAAACACCTCTTAAAGAAAAAAAGTGTTCTCAATTGCTCAAAGCATCAACATTGATAAATGTGTCAATGTCAGGAAATCCTTAGTGGCAAGAAAGGGTCAAGTTTTCCCCAGTTTGACTTTAGTAAATTGGCCTTTTACTTTCAGAATAAACCTTTTCTCCTTTCAAATTGTGCTGGTTTTTTTTCAGTACCTTGGGGTCCAAAGAACACATTAAAAAAAGTTCTGTAATCATGTTCTATAAAGCATTCAACAAATGTCAGTTATGATTTTTTTTTGTGGAGGTGGGCCCCTTTTCACTAAAATCTGAAATAAACCATTGGGTAAGGGTAAAATATTTTCCCTTTCAACAATTTCATCTAAATTTTCAGTATATTCATTCTTTTGAGGATATTAGAGTAATATTCTAATTATTGTTTTCTCTATTGCCTAAATATCTTAATCAAGCAGCTTGTGGAGAGACTTGACCTATAAACATTGCAACATAAATTGATTCCGCTGTGAATAATTGATGTTACTCTGTGTAATTCAGGACGTTATGTAATTGAAGTGTCTGTTTGCTGAAGAATAATATTTGCTTTGTTTGCAGCTGAAGTAGGAAAGTGGATTTGTTATTGTTCATGAATCTCCAACTATTTACCATTGTGGTGACTGTTTTGGGTCAGTTGTGCAGTGCTCTTCACCCTTCTTTTTTTTCTTCTGTATCTTCGTCTTTCATGCAGCCAGTGGGACATCATGCATAGTAACGATTATAGTGAATAAAGTGCAAAATAAAATGTAGAGGAATCCTGTACTTCACCGTGCATTGTGCTGCAAGAAAATTGCTGTGTGCGTCAGCTTAATAGTGCTCCAGTGAGTTCAGAACCCGCCATGTGCATTCAGAATCAGGTCTAAGTTTGCCGCCATCCATAGTACCATCAAATAGTTTTCAGGAATCAGAACAATTCTGCCGCAAAGGGTTTAGATTCCCTTTGATGTTAGTCAATTCCACCACACACTGCATAAAAACTTTAGTGATAGTATTGCAACCACCAATGCATCGTGCACCCAGATTTCCGTGGCCTCATGTGATCAAAAAGTTATTGTGAATAGTAATGACTGTCAGGCTGCAACAGCTGAATGCCTCTCAAACTCAAAAAAACATACAGTACCTATTAATAAACTTGGTATCCAGGTTTACTCAAAAAATAAAACGGAGCATGGTAATAGCCCTTTAGAACAGCGATACTAATTAGTCTTTAATGTGGTTGCCATGGTTTTCTGTTTCTAAAAGTTCAAGGGAGCGTTACAGCCCACATATCGGAATATAAAAGTTTATGTCGCCGAACAGCGTGAGACACTGCGTGGAAATGCCATTCGTGTACCCGAGTAAAAAAACAAAGAAAACACAAATGAGAGTAATAGTTTGCTATGATATTCATGAATAATAAATGGCAGCAACATGCCACATACCATGATAATGAGCTATGAATAATGTAAAACAAACTTTTTAATATGCGCTTTGTCAGTAGCATTTCTATTTTAAATGTTTTGCATCTGACTGCCAGCTAATTAACACAGGCAGCTTTCATCTCAGCTTTCATATTATTTCCAACCCAAACTCTGATAGAGGGTTTTATTTGAAAAAACAAAAATTATATTTCTCTGAAAATGCGACTGTTGCTAAATCATAAAATATAAGTGTAAGATCTGTTCTTGAGCCAAAAAAACTTCAATATATATTAAAATAATGGAAAAGTTTAGACAGGGCCAGAACTAGGGGTAGGCAGAAGAAGCACATGCCTAGGGCAAAATGATGTGGTCGCAGTAGGGCCCTAAGCATGTACCTCTTCTTTCTCCTCTTTGATCCTGCACATTGGATTGCATCAGAGTCTGGACGGGGGCCTGCCTTGCTTTGCCAGCTCTGAGTGTAGTGTTACATTTAATGAGATACAACTAATTTCCAAGTTTTTTTAACCATGAATTGGAATTTCCATTCAATAATTAAATCGCATCTGCCATGTGGGTGACTGTCTACAGTCACAGACAGGTCTTTGCACATCAAATTAGAGCACAAAGACCTGCACTGCCCCCATAAATACAACACAGCCGGCACTCTACTTTGCTGTATTCATAAGGAAAATGAGAGGTATGGCGGCATCCCGAATACCACCTCCTACCTGCGCGCTATTTTGTATTTCATTTTTAGTCCAGGGCAAAGTGCAAAGAACTGATATACAATGGACATAAATTTATTGAATACGCACAAAGGGGAGAGGTTTTTGTGCCTTTTAGTGCTCTAGATCTTGTCGAACTAGGGGGTCGAAGTTTTTTCTTAAAGAGACAGTACTTCGACTATCGAATGGTCGAACGATTTTTAGTTTGAACAGTTCGATTCACATTCGAAGTCGAAGGTCGAAGTAGCCCATTCAATGGTCGAAGTAGCCAAAAAAAACATTCGAAATTCTACGTTTTTTTCCTCTATTCCTTCACTCGAGCTAAGAAAATGGGCCCCTAGGTGTCAGACTAGATTGTATCATTATTTATATGTGTATTATTAAAATTGTTCTCTATTACTATTCTTCAAACACTGCCAGTGGCTAAATTTTGCAGACCCTTGTCCCAGCCTGTACAAATCACAAGTCACCCATGCCCCCCCCCCTTGCAGGCCCCCAGTTTCTCTTCCCCACCCTTCCCACTCCCTGTATAGTCACAGCACTGGGCAGTCCAATTCAACTCTTAGGGTTCACACATGTCTTTTTCTTTCTTTGAAATTGATGCTGCTTCAGGTTCTCTTTATTATGATGTGCAGATGAAATCAAACTGGACCTTGCTTCGGCTACACATGCTCAATATCATTACTCACAGTGAAGAGGAACAGAAGTGGTACAATATGGCGCTTGCTAACTCTGCAGTGCGACTCTGTATTTTTCAGCCAGGAGATATACAGCTGTTGTTTGATGAGGCCCCAATGGTGCGGTTCGGGAAGCAAGAGGGAAGCCTGTGGAGGGGAGCTGGGGTTCTTCTGAGTCTATCTTCTACTTTAATTAAAACATTAAAACCAACAGAAAAGTATTAGCAAAGTCATTAAAATGTCAAATTCACCTTGAATATATTTACGAGCAAAACAGTGATTTCTGTGATGTAAACAGGTTTTGCAATTTAGCAACAAAGTAATAAGCTGCTCAAGGTCCCAGTATTGTATAACACTGCATGAGAAGTATGTGTAGAGTGATGTGTGGGTTGACCCAAAACCTGCCATAGCTTGCAAATTGACCAATTGGACGGATTCAGGTTGAATATTGGGTGACCGTTTGGATGTGGGTCAGACTTGGGAAGTACATGCCTAATTTTTTTTATTTGTGGCTTTTGAGTTATTTAGCTTTTTATTTGCCCTGAATAGAAAGATGAGTAGTAAAAAGTAGCAATAACAATACATTTGTAGTCCATATGTTTTTTAGATGGGGTCAGTGACCCCCCATTTGAAAGTGTTACAGAGTCAAAAGAAGAATGCAAATAATTAAAAAAATATCAGAAATTAATAATGAAGACCAATTGAAAAGTTGCTTAGAATAGGCCATTCTATAACCTACTAAAAGTTAACTAAAAGGTGTGGGTGCTTGTACATTTCTGCTCAGTGCTGATCTAGATTCCTGAACAACCTAAAATAATCTATAGGAGAGTACATAAATTGAAGGGTGTTAAAGATGCAGATGGAAAGACTGAATGGTTATTTCCCAAGTCCTGCATGTAAAGTGTGCAAATATTGTATATATTGATCCAGATCCAACAGATGAGTTTGAATGTTACAGGCTGCTGTTATGAAGTCCGGGGGAACAATTACATGTAATAGAAAGAATGTAATATAAAGTATAGCCTTGAGTGCCCTTGCAGCCTTTAGTATATAGGGAATAACAATAGGAAAAAAAGACAGGATAAGAGAACATATTAATATAGAGAAAGAGAATATTAAACATCACATTTTCATGCACTTCAAAGAGAAAATTCAAACCACACCTGGGGTGAGAACTAAAGCCTAACTAAAGAATTAGCTAGAAATGTTATACATTATGTTTTGTGCTTCTGTACCAGCCGAAGGCAACCACAGCCTTTAGCAGTAGATCTGTGTCTCCAAAGATGCCACAGTAGCTCCCCATCTTCTTTTCTGCTGATTCACTGCACATGCTCTGTGCTGCTGTCACTTACTGAGCTTAGGGACCCACTCACAATATACAGTACACATAGAATAGAAATGTCACAATATAAGGCTGGTTAGTAATTAATACAGATAATTACTACATGGAAGCTCAGAAATCAGTGCAATTAGCATCAGAATTTAATAATCAACCTTGTAGCATCAGCTTATATTACAGACAAACCTCATTTTCTGCTTGATAATTTGTGATGACCACTAAGCTTAGCTGCTCTGCTCAGAGTCCACTGAGCATGTGAGTGTCACAGACACTTTCCAAGATGGTGACCCCCTGTGACAAGTGTGAAGTCCTGGATCATTGCTGCTATTGACAAGCTGAAACTTTAGGCTGGTGCAATGAGTTCAGTATATAAAACATGGCATTTTTAGCCATATACAGTTTTAGGGTTTAGTTCTTTAAACCAAGGAGTCCAACTGGTTTTTAGTCAACCCACTCAATACTATACCTCCTAATGTGAGAGGAGTTTCAGGAGTTTCTGTGCTGACTTAACTCAAGTATACTACAGGTATAGGATCTGTTATCCGGTATCCAGAAAGCTTCAAAATATTGGAAGGCCATCTCCCATAGACTCCATTTTAATCAAATAATTACGATTTTTAAGAATGATTTCTTTTGTCTCTGTAATAATAAAACCTTGTACTTAATCCCAGCGTAGATATACCAGAGAGGATTAACATATCAAGCTTTCAGAACATTCGATTTCCTTTTTTAAGTTTGCTGTACAAAGCAACTGCAGGGGACCCTAAGATCATAGAGGGCTAAGTTTAGGTCCTGACTGATAGTAGTAGTTTAAATGAACATGCTACAAAAAAGACTGTGTTTCCCAAGTTTGGGGAGATGATGGGGAAGCTTCTGGTTCTGTCAGAGATTCCAAAGTTATTGATGAGTTGATGAGACTATGCATAAAAACACAGAGAAACCAGGGCTAGATAAATAATTCAAACGCGTATGTAAATGTTTATATACTGTATTTACCCTGCATAGTGGATGCTGAATAATTATACTATTGGGACCGCTAATTATCCAGTAGAGTCATATCTTTAGAATGTTGCAATTTTACAAAGAGACAGTAAAATGGTTTTGTTAGACTTACAAGTCCCTACAATCCGGTTAGGCCAGGGGTGTCCAAACTTTTTGCTCGCCGGGCCACATTGGAAAAATAAAATTTGTCTGGGGCCACACATGAAATACACAAACACGTTTGATTTGTAAAAGTAAAGGAAATACACAGAAAAGAACTACACTGGCAGTTGGATAACCAGATGGAGCTATACACTGGAATATGGGACACCTGGATATTAAATAGACGTATTATTACTAACTGGGCAATGGGCCGAGTCCCCCCCTCCACCTATTTCCTCGGGAACCAATCGTTTCAAGATAGGCCACATTCATATGCATCCTGGGCCGCATATGGCCCTCGGGCCGTAGTTTGGACACCCCTGGGTTAGGCAGTCAGACATCCACAGGGGAATATTTTACCATAAATGTGCCTGAACACTCTGCATACAGCGCTGCATAAAAGAATCACTATTGCATTGTACATCAGAACAAAGAGACAAAGCTGCAAATCCCAACGAATGGGTGTTTCTAAGGGATGCCCTTTGTGTTGCTTATTTACAGAAACTGATAACATCCACTATTTCTTGAGAAGATTAAATATAGATTTATTCTTCTCTCACAACACAAATGTAACCTCCATTCCCCATTTTTACATTTATTGGTTTCCATGCGGAAAGTGTTATTGTGCTGAGATGACCTCAGGTAGAAATAAAACATTCATTTCACAAGAATAATCTAATCTTGGATAAACCAAGGAGGATTAGCAATGTGCCAGTACGACTTGAAGCAGAATGATCAAAACTAGAGGCTGATTGGTTGTTATTGACAACTGCACTGGGTAATTACACCTGGGTCTTTAAATAATAATAAAATAACACATTTATATTTGGTTTTTTTTTTGTGTTTTTAGAAAATCATTATCTAGGGTCGTTGACCCAGATTTATAGGATGTATATGGGACCCTTCTACAGGGATTTGGACAAGGATCCTGAATGAGTTAGACTAGTTAATGAATTGAATGGGATATTGACACTGACTGCATGCATTTATCCCTCCAGATGAGCCCAAGGATAGTCTTGAATTTTTCATAAGGCACATATCTAAGGCAAGTTGCACTCATTTGATGAAGCTTCAAGGTGGAAACAGCAGATATTTGATGTTTAAGGAGGGACAGGAAGACCATACACAGACATTATTACAGCATGAGTCTTACAGAAATGTTTACTAGGTTTTTTTGATAGGGACTAAACATTTTTAATTTGTGTTATTTTGTATTGTGATTTACTGTTTTCAGCTCTTTAGGTTTTTTTTCAGTAGACTATAATAGAACACTCAAGGAACAAGGAATCGCCTTCTAAAAATGATAATGCTTACTAAATGTAAGGAATTAGTGCAAACCCCTTGCTCTTATCCCTGTAAGGGCAGAAGCACAGAGCATGTGTCTGTGTGCTGTAAGCTGTTACCTAGCAACCAGCAGTTCAGTGCAGTAGGACATGAATGTTACCTAGCAACCAGCAGTTCAGTGCAGTAGGACATGACTGTTACCTAGCAACCAGCAGTTCAGTGCAGTAGGACATGACTGTTACCTAGCAACCAGCAGTTCAGTGCAGTAGGAAGTGACACAGCAGCTAGTGAGTGGGTGGCAGGAAGCGGAAGTCACAGAGACTGGCAATGGAAGAAAGCCTGGCATAGAGAACCGCATGGTGAACAGAGAAAGAGGCCAGAGAGCTGCTGGTGGGCCCAGAGAGCTGAGAGGCTGCACCAAAAGTATTCATTTGGATCAGGCTGGCACAGGGAAGCCACATACTGTGCCTGGAGAGACAGACTGGAGGAACAACCAGCAGGAGATTCCTATCTGAGCTGGTAGTCGGACTGTATCACTGAATGTGCTGGACTCGCCTGAAGAGAGCTCTAAAGTATCCAAAGAGGATTTGCGAGTATCCAGTTTAAAGGGACAGTATCCTAAAGAGTGCTGAAGATAAAAAGAGACTGTTATTGAAATTAAAAGACTTTGCCTTTTTAGTTAGCTAGACAGCTTTGCTCTAGCAAGTTAGTTAGTGAGGCCCTATTGCCACCTGTTAGGAGTGCTGCATGTACTAGTTGGCCATTTATTTTAGATAAACCGTTATTCAGTTTAACTAATACTGTGTGTGTTATTACTGTTACTGTTATTCCTAGTGGGGCCATCCGTAGGTGCATTCAAGGATAGCACTAGGTGGAGGTACTGCGCTATTAAGTACCAGGTACCCAGTCGCTCCCAATACCACTGCGGAGTGGCTCAGGTTTGTTCCGTGTCATCAGGTAAGCGTCACGCGTGGAGTGTAACACCGACAAAGGGGTGTAGAAAGGGTTACATAAGGGAAAAATGTTAACGTTTTTTTATATGCAGTTGCTTTTTCAAATAGTTTCCTCAAGGAAATCCATGAGAACCACATCTATTTCTGAATTTACTATCTTAAATTGCTTTCAATTGAAATTGTTCTTTTTTGTATATAGTGTATGCATCAACTTTATTTGTTGTACTTTTAGGAAGTTCCATTTGCCTCATTCCAAGATTTGTGTGTGTGTGTGTGTGTGTGTGTGTGTATGTATATATATATATATATATATATATATATATATATCCTGTATACATTTATACCACATACAGCAGGAATTGAAGCAGTCAAGGAGTTAATGAGTGGGAACACTTCATATAAAGGTCCACTGATTGAATTTGTAATATCCCTATTGGATTTCATACTACATAAGAACGATTTCAAATTTGAGAGGAAATTTTATTTACAGCTCTCGGGGACCGCGATGGGGTCCAATGTGGCGCCTTCGTATGCAAACTCATATATGCATATGTACGAAACAAAACATATATTGAGTCACCCCCTTTTTCGACAGTTTGGAGGTTACTACAGGCACTACATTGATGATTTGCTTTTCTTATGGTTTGGACCGGGCTTACTTGCACCTCACAGAATGTTGTGTATATAATCAAGTGCCCATGCGGACTCCTATACTGTGGAAAACTAACAATTGAGGGAACGTATCAATATGCACTGTGCAACTATTCGAGCTGCACTGGATCCAAAACCGAGGAAGGAAACTAAGCAGGATATTTTGAAGCAGCCAGTGGCCCAGCACTGGCTACAAGCTAAACATCTGGCTTCATCATTTAAATGTATGCCCATAGATTGTGTCCCGGATTAACCAAGAGAGTGTGATGTTGACCGATTATTGCTCCAGAGGGAGGCATTTTGAACATTTGAATTAGAGTGTGTATCTCCCTGGGACTTGAACAGTGCCCTACAATTAAATTGCTTCTTACCTACATAACTGATTAGTAATTGGGACATACAATATGATGGTGCCTGGGTTACTCCTGTTGCTGGAGGGTACCCCCCTTGAGATACTTACATTTAAGTTTGCTAATTGATTCTTTCTGTGTATTGTGATTGATTCTTTCTGTGTATTGTGATTATATCTATGTGTGCTACATATGATATGGTGGTAATTAAGTTATGATATTTTGTGACACTTGTTCTACGATTGAATTTAAGGAAAGATATACCAGGGGGCCCCCTTAGGTTGAGTCAGCATTATAGAATACCGTTGTAGCTAACTTGGATTTTTCTATATCTGCTATAGATAGTTGTAACTTGTTTTTAATCTGTAATATCCTTTTCTCTTATATTGCACACAATATTCTTATCTTGACAAGTATTCGTCCATTGGATTGGTTTTATGTATACTATTAAGCACTCGTTACTTTGTTAATGAATATGAAATTTTATCTCTATTTAAATGATGTGCACATAATCACTTTCATGTCTTGCACCAGTCACTTTAATGCCTTGAATGTGATTCCTTAATTGCATATGGTCTATTAGCTATATAAATCACATGATGTTTAGGGTGTGGTTGATTGAGAAAGGTCCCAGTGGGGAACAAAACATTACGTTGGCTAGAACATGCTTTACTAAATATACTTTTTTATTTTGAAAAATATCCCTGTGTTGCTGGTTCATTCATATATATATATATATATATTGTGACAAAGAACTATGTCCCAATAGGCTGCCTGTATATGATGGGAGGTATATAGCACCCAGCCTGAGGTATTGGCTCCTTTAAATCTCCAGGGTAAGACAGGTTAGGACCCTGGAGCAAGGATAGTTCAGTATGCTGCCCAATTAGTCCGCAGGTGGGGCTGTTTAAGGGAGCCTGGCGGGGGTGGGAGTGTGTTGTACTGGGAGTCAGAGAGAACTTCTGAACACATGCTGTGAAGTGTTTTGTGAACAAACTGTGTGTTTGACTGCAACTCAAAATAGCAAATGTTTGTTACCACCGCAAGGAACTTTCCTATGAACTGTAACACTGCAAACCGGTGAGGTTTTCATTATTATTTGACTGTTTATTTGACTGTCCGGTTTGAACAATAAAACCCCAGGCAGGAGCCTGTTTCACTTTTGTTGCAAACCTAAGCCTCCTGTCTCCTCTGTAAGAACTGTTTTACCTGAGCCCTACCGGCTGCTTTGAGCGATTCCCCACAATATGTATATATCTAAATGGTGTGCAGCTATGCTTATAAAATAGACAGTTGAGGCATTTTACCATATACAGTATTCCTACAGTCAGGGGCACATTTACCTAGGGTCGAATATCGAGGGTTAATTAACCCTCGATATTCGACCGTCGAAGTAAAATTTTGCACTATTACTACAATCGAATGATCGAAGGAATAATCGTTTGATTGAACGATTAAATCCTTCGAATCTAACGATTCGAAGGATTTTAATCCATCGATCGAAGGATATTACTTCGATCAGGAAATTGTTAGGAAGCCTATGGGGACCTTCCTTAGGTGGCGAACTAGACAGTACTTCGACTATCGAACGGTCGAATAGTCAAACGATTTTTAGTTCGATTCAAAGTCGAAGGTCGAAGTAGCCCATTCGATGGTTGAAGTAGCCATATTCGACCATAAGAAATTCTAACTTTTCTTCCTCTATTCCTTCACTCGAACTAAGTAAATGGGCCCCTCAGTGTGCATCAGTGTATCCTTCTTTACAGTAATGTTTCCTTATAACACTTTAGGAACTCTTTGGGTTGCTCAGGATGCAGTAACAATTAATAGGGCCGCATTCATGAAAAACATTAGGCTGTAGATATTCACACAGTTCCATTAAAATATGACATTTATTTTTGCCAAAAGAACACAAGGAACCTACTGAGGTAGTGGCAATCACTGTTTGGTCATTTAAATAATTGATCTTGTAAATTTAAGAGCTACACTCAAAATGATCGACAGGTCTCAGATGTCAAGGTCAAGCTTCCAGTACAGCTAATGAATTGTTCCATTGGGCATTCCCAGGCTGTAGTTCTGTATTTAAGTTATAGTATCAAGCTTTTTTTTGTTTAATCATTCATAAATATACAATGCTCAGAATAAACATAAATACAGGATAAATATAATGCTTAGATTAAATGATGGTCACAGCTGATAATGCATAAACAAAAATGGTTAATTGCATTTCAATAAAGGGATGTTTATATGGAAGGAACATTGGTATCCCAGACAAATATACTTTTTGTTTATTTTATCCAGTGTACACATTTTATAAGGGCCGTGGACCATAGTGCATTGGAAGCCAATCATAAAAAGAAAGGACCTGATGAAGAGATGAGATGTGGCTGACTGGAACAACAGTAACTGAATTCACAGATGAAGATTCATGGTCCTGTTCCGCAGACTGCTTACCCAGGTGTGAAATATACAAGGCAATTGTAAGACTAAGCACCCAAGGAATGTTCTCATACAGGAGCAGATACAGAAGAGGGACTTGGACAATGAGGTGGAAAATGTCACTGCTCTCATAAAGGTGATGGTTTTCTCAGGTACAGGTATAATCCTGGGGATGTTATTGGTATTGTAAAGTCTATTTTAAATCATTCATTCAACTCTAATTAGGAATATTTTAATGTTTAAACCATGGCTGTCCAACTGGAGGCCCTAAGATTAGATGTGGCCCTCCAACATATGACATTATCAATTTATATACTCCAGTCCTTGAGCATACAGACTGACCCAAGCCTTAGGTTCATTTCTAATATAATGTCAAAGTGATAAATGCACCTGTTCAGAACACTGTCTTTCATCACTTCAATAAGACTCTAGATAAAGGTAATGGAGTAGAACTAAAAGATATGGCAATATGGGTGATAGATTATACAACCCTAGTCCCTGGTTCACAAGTATAAACAGCTAAAAATAAGTTTTATAAGGCACAGGATATTGATTAACTTTGAATGACCCTTGTGCTCAATCCCCCATTGAAAAAAACATTTGTGGTCAGGGCCCCCCATTTAAAAATATTGGTGGCTAGGACCCCACATGGGGGAAAAATTGGTGGCCAGAGCCCCCCCACATTATAAAATAATTGGTGGCCAGGGCCCCCCCCCCCACATTATAAGAAACTTGGTGGCCAGGGTCCCCCTTAAACATCCACGTAAAAAAACTTGCCTCCCCCAAAAGTTTAAAAAAAATTTGGTGCCCAGGGCCCCACCACACAACAGGGACTACAAAGGGTTACCTTTAGGGGGGCCCTGTCATGTTACACTTACTTCATTAGTGTGGCCCACCTGCTGTCAGTGAGCTGCCAACTACAGAAGGGAGGAGGGGAGCACAGGTGGCTGCATCTTCTTCCAGTGACAGCATTTTCTTCCCTTATTGGTCACAGAATTTCAAGTCCTGGTAAAGCTGCATAGTGATTGGATGAGCTGGAGGAGCAGTTCAAACCTCAGGTATCCAATCCCTGAGCAGCTCAACTGGGACTTAAACTCAGTGACCAATAAGGGGAAGTAATGAACAGAAGATTCCTCCCCTTGTGCTCCCGCCCTGCCTTCCTGGAATCAGCAGCTCTCAGAAAGCAGGGGGGCTGGCTAATCAAGAAAGTGTGGCGTGGCCAGCCCCCCTTCCCCTCTGGCCCCCTACAACTCTCCCCCCTGTCCCCCCCGGATGGCTGCCCTGAGTGTATGTCATAGGGAACTGCACTACTGGGGCAGGGACTGAAGACAATGATGTATAATATGAACGATTCCCTTTTCCTCTGTCATTTTAAACAGTACCTTGTCCTTGATCCCACTTAAGATTCAATTAATCCTTATTGAAAGCAAAACATTTCATATTTGAATGATTTTTTGGGTTATTTACTCAACTCCGGTCGGGCTTTTTGGGGCAAAACTGTAATTTTTCTTGGGGGGTTTTAAAACTCAAATTTTTCGAGATTTATTAAAGCCCGATGCAGCAAAAAAACAGAATTTGAAAATCATTTTGGACTTTTCTGGCAATAATCCAAAAAATCGGGTATGGGTGTTTGGTTGTGTTTTTTTATTTAAATAATGAGATAAAATTCGAGTAATTCTAGTAAATAACCCTCTTAAAGGGGCAGATTTACTAAAGTGGCTAACACTACTGACTTTTGACCAGAAATCCCGTCCGCAGGGTGGCAAATGGTCATTGCTCCGCAAATTCATTAAATTGCGGAGTTTACTGAACGTTACCTCTTTCACCAGAGTTTCCTTCGCCACCTCAGACCAGGCGAACTGCTGAAACGAAGCTACATCTTCCTCAATCTTATGTCAGTGACATCATATCCTGTACCCCGGACAGTCATTAAAAAGTATAAAAAACGCAGGCAACTTTTCTATTTTTAAAGCGGGATTGCCTTCAAAAGTTCCAACTATTCAAGATTTTTGTGTGAACGTTTTTTTTTTAACACATTTGATGGGCCTGCCACATATATTTTAGGGTGGCCTCATATCTAGGGCATTAGAGGAGCTTTAAGTCTTTATTAAGATTCCTTGGACATTTGTAATAAAAAGTGGCCACTTCAAGCATTTACACCATCGCTAAAAAAGACGTGTATGCGACTTTTATGCGCCTCCCCTATTCAAATTGACCTAAGCGTAAGAATACTACTGAATTTTCGCTAGGCACAAACGAATGCTAGCGAATCATTGCTATGAAATGCTCGCACTTAAAGTGATACTGACACTAAAAAATGAATTTTAGCATATGAATGTACATTAAATGTTACCTATAGGTCATGGTGATCATTTTTGGCTGAGAGGTTTGTTTTTGTATATAATTGTTAGTTGAAGTTCCTAAGCCTGACACTCTGACTTTGCCAACCTGACTGTCCCATCTCAGCCTGTTAGTTACAGTTTCTAATGGTAACGGACACCTGCTGCACAAATATGGCAGCCCCCTCATACAGGAACATGGGGGATCAGACAGGTAATGTAAAAGCATCATGCAAATACTTTATGGCAAAGTTAGAAGTAGCTTGCAAAGCCAATATTATAATAGATGTAAAAAAAGTTTAATTTCAGGTGTCAGTATCTCTTTAAGTGAATTAGCGTAGTGGGAACAAATTTGCAAATGGCGAAGTGTGCAAAGCGGTCGCTGGCGACAATTCTTCCTTTAGTGAATCTGCCTTAAAGTATGTAAATTCAAATTACAGAAAGATCCCTTATTCTGAATACGCCAGGTTCTAGGCATTCTGGATATCAGGTCTCATACTGTATAACAATATGCCCTAATTGCCCTTATTTTGGGCACAGAGCAATGATTCCAGTCTATAAGGCCAGTACTGTGTCTCATTCATAAAGCTGTTTACAAAAATTACATAGAAGGCCCCAGCCTGCACATGAGATAAAAATATGACTTAGTCTATCAGAGAGTGAGGTCACTGATAAATGATAAAAGGTATAATCCATATCTATTTTTATTTTTAGTGCTTCAGATCTGACACTTCAGCATTCATTGTGCCTCAGTGTCAGATGGCCAATGTTCCAGTGACAAGCCTGCAGCCCTGGAAGCATTTCATTGTTCCCAAGCTTACTGTAATCACTAATGATCTGCTGTCCTTGGCTGTCTCATTCAATATACCCCCTTAGCAGCTCCAAATCAATGCACTCGTCTTCAGCCCATACAGATATTTGAAATGGAACAGTGGGTAACCAAATGTGTATGCACAGTAATTATATTTCTGCTCATCAGATGCCCAGCAAAAGCTGCCTAATGGGGGAAAACGGAATCATCTAGCTGCACACTGTTTTCTTATGAGAATAAATGGCATAATAATTAGGACAGCGACAAATGACAGCAAAATATTTACGAGAAATGTTAATTTTTTAAAGTCAAATGACCTTGGCCAACCACTTTCGCGAAAAATTCCCGAATCAGCAAAAAAATGGTAAAAAGCATTGAAATCAATTGGTGTCAAAATTGTTTTGACGCGCGTGACAATTTTTATTTGCGTGACTTTTTTGTCCAAATGCATTAAAGTCAATGGGTGTCAAAATTATGATGCGCAACAATTTCTACCCGCACAAATTTTTTGTCTTAGTCTTCACTGGCGAATATTTGTAGCAGTTTCCCGAAACAATTTGCAGGTGACGAAATGCGTAAATATGCCACAAATCCATGCCAGGCGAATTAATTCACCCATCGCTACTGGTTATAATTACTAGCTTCTCCAAGACTAGATACACAGTACATCTATGCTTAAATCACAAATTTTCTTCACATATTTTCAGTTGGCAAACAAGGTAAGCCATTATCGCTACAGTAAGGAAGTACCCCTCGCACTAAAAAAGGCTACAAAATGACAGGTATAGGATTCTATTTTCTAGAATACTTGGGAACTGGTTTTCCAGATAAGTGGTCTTTACGTAATTTGGATCTCCATACCGTAAGTCTGCTAAAAAATTAAGCATTAAATAAACTCAATCGGATTGTTTGTCCACCAATATGGATTCACGCAGCTTTTTTACCATCAAGTACAGGTATAGGATCCATTGTCCAAAAACCCAGAAAAGTCCGAATTACGGAAAGGACATCTCCCATAAACTCTATTTTATCCAAATAATACAGGTTTTTAAAAATGATTTGCTTTTTTCTCTGTAATAATAAAACAGTAGCTTGTACTTGATCCTAACTAAGATATGATTAATCCTTTCTGGAGGCAAAACCAGCCTATTGGGTTTATTTAATGTTTACATGATGTTCTAGTAGACTTAAGGTATGAAGACCCAAATTACAGAAAGATCCATTATCCAGAAAACACTAAGTCCCAAGCATTCTGGATACATGTACAAGATTTTATTATTACAGAGAAAAGGGAAATTATTGTTATTTGCTTAAAAAGGACTGAATGGGAGGACCTTCACGGGATTCAGAGCATTCTAGATAACAGAATTACGGATAAGGAATCCCACACCTATAATTAGGTACTGACCCCTTATTAGTGTAGGCAGTGGTACAGTCTGTAAATACATCTGTATAAATATTTCTGAATGTGCACTTTTTTGGTAAAAGCTCATAGAAAATGAAGACACTAGGGGTCATCTACAGAGACTTCAAACACAAAAAACATGACCCTCACTGCTCATGCTGGATTAAAAAGCGCAGCACCAACTGGCTCTGCTCCAGCCTGCACCCACCAGTGCTCCCTAATTTGCACATCTAAATGTACCTTCTTGTACCCCCCCACCACCCACACCTCATTAATACAGCTCTGCCAAACACTGGTTGCAATTGCAATGTATTTATGAGAGGGAGGCAGGTCTGACCCCTATTGCTCCTTTGTGCTCGCTAGAAGAAACCCAGGCCAGAGCAGTTTACTGCTGATAAGAGCACCGGCCCGGGATGACAGGTAAGTAAAAGTAGTCACTTGGGGTTGCCTAACTTTTGGCACCCCCTTTAGGGTCTGGAAAAACGGGCAGATCCGGGGAGATTAGTCACCAGGCGACATTTTAAGCATTAAGACTGCTGATCCCTCCTACCCTCCCTTGGCCAAAGTTATTGTATGTTGTCTTGTTGTTACTTTAATGATGTTTTAGTAGACTTAAGGGGACAAATTTACTAAAGGGCGAAGTGGCTAATGCTGGCGAAAATTCACCAGCGTGACATAATTTCGGCACTTTGCCGATTTACTAACGTGCACTGTTGTAATTACGCTAGCGAAGAAGATAGACTCTAATGCAATTTTGCACTCTAACGCCAGCTGTATTTTTGCTCTGGTGAAAGAGCGTTACTACGCAAATTCAAAGTTTTTGTTTTTACTGAACGTTAACTCTACGCCAGACTTGCCTTTGCCACCTCAGACCAGGTGAAGTGCAATAGAATAGATAGGACTTGGTCCAAAAAAAGTTGAAATTTTTTCTAAGTCACAAAAAACGCTGGCGTCTTTTCATTTTTACAGGGTGATAGGCTGAAAAAGATCGTACATTTTTTTTTTTTGGGTACCCTTCTTCCCCCCTACATTTCCTTACATATGGCACATAAACTATACAGGGGGCACATGTGTAGGGCAATATAACAACTGTATTTTCTTTTCTTAAGGTTCCCTGGACTTGTGTGATGTATTTGCTGCAACATATACGTCCATTGAAATGTAACTTCCCGCCGTATGCAAATTATCTAACAATATTGCAACTTCGCTATGCCTGCCGTAGTAACGCTAGCGCAACTTTGCAAGCATTTTTGGCGCCGCCGAAACTTCGCAACTTAGTGAATTAGCTTTGTCTGTGTGAAGTTGCACCTGCCGAAGTGTGGTGAAGGCGGCAAAGCCGTCGATGGCGAATTTTCCCCAAGATATGGAGATCCAAATTACAGATCCAAACCCCAGCTCTCGAGTTTTCTGAATAACAGGTCCCAATGATAACATGCTTTTTTTATTTTGGGAAGCAAAAAATCTCATGATTTTAATTGTCTGTATAAATGTAGGCCAATAAAGATATGTATTATCCTGATTGGATTGGATATTTAAGCCAATGCTTTAATGAAGAGAGCCAGGAAAACCTGACACCCTGAAGTGTATAGATGTCACTGATGTGAAGTCTAACCTTTAGACAGCAGGTTGAGTCTTTATTAAAGCAGCTGGATATGCACTGACAGCCAGTTCCCCTGGGCAGCAAAGGATGGATGAATCTAATATGTGTCTCTAATTGCAGATGCTCATCTCGCTGCAAGAGCCCATGTCTTTAAGAAACCAAGTCGTCTCTCTGGAAAAGGAAAAACCTTCAGAAGTCCCTACATGCTGCCAACAGCTGGGAACACAGGGGCATCACTTCAAGAAACAACAGTGGGTTTCATGTTCAACTCCAAATAACAGTGTGAATGAATGCAGGCTCCTCCACATGCTCATTCTACACTTATAGATGTACATATTTATATTATTTCTCTATCAGTGTCTGCTGCTGATTTTTATTATAAAATTAGACATCTGGATATTTTAGATTCCATTTCAGATCTTTCACAAAGACGCTGGCTAAGGAAAAAAGCACTGCGCTGCTCGCATATAATTTGGGTGCTTGCTATTATGTTCATTGGCAGATTGTAATGAATTCTTGGTGTGGCTACACCTGCCGAAAACAACACAGTGCGTGGAGTTGGTATTGCATTTATCCAATCATGTGCAAATATTATACTGGAAACATACAGTGTAATTATAATAGGGCACAAGTGTGTAAATGCAGTTGTGGTTCCCATACTTTTCCCCAGGTCAGTTGTGTGTAACATTTAATTGAGGGTGTGTGATGCAAAATACACTCCTGTACAGGGTTCCCTCAGCGCCCTGCATCATTTGCATACCTCCCAACTGATCCATTTTAGCGGGACAGTCCTGCTTTTGACAGCTCAACCCGTATTTGTACTGAAAAGTCCCGACTTTCTCTGCACTGAACAGCCAGAAAAAGATACAATGTTTCTAACTTAATTGGCTTGAGAGCCCAGAACAGTCACCAGGAGCAACTACTTTTGTAACATTTTTGAGATAAGCAAATAAGTATTTGTAACAATTTAGATAAACAGGTCTCTTGGGAGAACTTAAACTCACAGCTTAAAGGGCAATTCACCTTCGTTAGCAAAACTGTAATAACTGGAAAAACCCAAAAACATGTTCAAACTTTCATAACCTGCCAAATATTGTAAAATGAACATGGTAATTAGGTGAAAACTTTTTTTGTTCCTCTTTTTATTTCCAAAATGTTGGGAGGTATGCATTTGTCGCTAGGGTCGCCATATTTTGATGGGGAAAATACCAGCCATAAATAGAGGAAAGGTGATGATATAAAGGAGGGGGTGGGGCCGGTATTGGGTAGACCGCTGACATAAAAGGGGTGGATCTATGATGCCAATGTTGAAGAGGGGACAAAGAGGGCAAATAGGAAGAGTCAGCATGCTGTGGAGGGGGTTAGTGTAGGAGCAAGAAGAGAGATAGGCAGGAAACTGGGGTAAGCTGGGAGAAGAATCATGATTACAGATTCACCAGCGGCAAACCCTTCCTATTCACCCACTCTCTGTTCCCTCTGCTGCAATTATGTTGAGCAAGAAAAATAAGGGGCACGTCACCTGCACACCTGCACACTGCAACTGCACCAGATTGCCACAAACCACACATGCAATTGCATTCATTTTGCAGAATTGGAAGCAGCAAGAGGGGTGCAAATTTGCCAAGGAATTTATGGAATTGTTGTAGGTCCCAGATCCCTCTGGGGATGGTGCTGGCTATTCGGGACATTAAGCAATACGCAGAAAATTGGATAGTTGGGAGGTATGATAATGATATATTTCTGAACTTGACAGCAACAGTACTAAACAAATAAATCTGTATTAAATCTCTTACAGTTATTATGATTAATATGCGTTTATAAAACGCCAACATAAACCACAGAGCTGCAAAATAAAAAAGGTGAACACACAGATTACATACAAAAAAAACACAATCAATGCAAGAGGTAAAGAGGGCCCTGGCCAAAATTATGGGGCAAATTTCTAAAAAAAACAAATCCTAGCTTAGGAATTCTAATGGATTCCCAGGAATTCCCATTTTCTCATAAATTGGCACATTTACCTAGTTTTCTGCAAGTTTTAAATGTATCAGTTTGTCAAAACAGAATCCATTGCTTTTTGTGGGGTAAATTCCGTTTTTTATGAAAGCAATAGGAGTACACCACTGTACGGAGTCGTAACAGGGTTAAATACAGAGAGATAATAAATGGTACCTCAGGACTATCTGTCCTAAATCCCAACTACAGGTGTGGGACCTGTTATACAAAATATTCAGGACCTGGGGTTTTCTAGAGAGGGGTCTTTCCTTAATGTGGATCTCAATATCATACTGAACTAGCTGTTATTGTAGTGATTTTGGTATGCAGAATTAATAATGAAAAAGAGAACTCCTACCTGTTTCCATGGCACAGTTATGTATGTGGGGGCACTGGAGGGGGGCAATGATGCACATTATGTACAGCAGGTGAAACATAATGGTCTTCCCTGAATCATATGATGGAAAGAGTGTGGTAAACAGAGAGGGTGCCAGGAGAAGGGGTGGATGCAGGCTACAAGTCATTTGAACAGGTGGCGAGGACAGAAATACAAAACAGATGGATGGAATGCTGCCCTGTAGTTAATTCTCGCTGCAGGTGTCCTGGGGCCGGGCAACTGTGGGCAGAGTATAAACGTGTGTTTGGAAGCATTAGACAATTAAATACCTGAGGGCATGCTGAATTGGCAAATACTAGTTATACAGAAAGAGGCGAGCTGTGCTTAAATCCCAATACTCTTAACCCTTCTGTGTATAGTAGTTATGCTGATTGAAGGTGGACTAAAATGGAATAAAGATTATTATTTATACAGATATCCAGGCCCCTCCTGAGTCCCCCACGCACCAAATATGTGCTGTAGGAACCAGCAAGAGAAGGATTCACTCTATAGACCTGTTATTGCATACGATCAATTCTGATGTGAATTTGGGATTCTGAACATGTGACCCTTACTGCACTTAGGGGTGTAATTGCAGAGGAAGCAGACCCTGCAGTTGTAGGAGGGCAAGAAGGCCAGAGGACCCTAATTAATAAACAATTTCACTATATCTTGATAGAATAGGTCAAAGTACCTATGTTTTGGAGCTCTAAATTTAATTTGCCTTGGGGCCCAGTAACATCTAGTTACATAACTGACTGCATGAACTGTATGTTCTTTACTACTGGCCCACAAATGTATTGTTTTGTGCTAGTACATGTATGGGATCCTGGGGTTTTCTGGATAACGGATCTTTCCATAGTTTGGATCTTCATACCAAAAGTCTACTAGAAAATCATGTAAACATTAAATAACCCCAATAGGCGGGTTATGCTTCCAACAAGGAGTAATTATATCTTAGTTGGGATCAAGTACAAGGTACTGTTTTATTATTACAGAGAAAAAGGTAACCATTTCTAAAAAGTTGGATTATTTGATTATAATGGGGTCTACAAAAGACTGCCTACCCATAATTTGTAGATGTCTGGATAACTGGTTTCTGGATAACGGATGCCATACCTGTATGGCTTATTAGAGCATATACTTATGTTATTAAATTATATTATCCAGAATTCTTGGGATCTGGATAAGGGATTCACATCACCACACCTTAAGTGTGATAAACAAAAAAAAAACATTTAAACATTAAATAAACCCAATAGGATTGTTTTGCCACCAACATGGATTCATGATGCCTAGTCATGATCAAGTACAAGGAACTGTTTTATTATGACAGAGAGAATGCAAATCGTTTTTAAAAACTAGAATTATTTGCTTAAAATTGGCAGATGGTCTTCCCATAATTTGGAGCTTTCTGGATATCAAGATTCCAAAAAAGGGATCCCATACCTTGATAACTATATTAATTTTAGGTAAGTAACCAGCAAACTAAATACTGAATCCACGTGCTTGTAACTCGCCAGCACAACTGGGCAAAAGATAAATTAATTATTAATATTATAAATAATAAATGGAATTCTTATTTAAGAGAATATTCTGCTGTTATATTAAAGTCTTTATCAAATGTATTTAGGAATAAAAATGAGGTCATTATTTGATGACAGTATTCCTTTAATAGGAAAATGGTCATTTTAATTCATCATCTACTATAATGCAACCAATATTCCAATACCTTGGCTTTCCCTGGTTGTCATGTGCTTTGGGCAAGCCAGACTTGCACATCGTTTCTGCATGCTAATACCCAAAAGCGGCACGGCCAGCCCACTTAATTATTCGCACATTTCGCAGTTGTTCCATTACAATCAGTCATAAGCGCCATGATCAGCGCTACATGTTCTTGCCCGTGGGGGATAGGTCTAATTAATGTGATCAAACATTTCCTAGTGCCAAATGTGTAATGCTTGGGTTTCATCTCAAGGGGACAGACCTGTTATTCAGATCTATAAACTGTGTGGTACATGAATGATGTTGCAGATATTTAATTCTAAAGCATAAAACGTATTTTTTTAATGACAACATACAGTATTTGAATGTCTATTTTTTCCTCCAAATATTACGGCTTTGCTACAGAGGACAAAGAGTTGTTTCACCTTTAAGTTATAGAATTGGTCATTCTAAGCAACTTTTCAATTGGCCTTTATTTCTTTCTTGTTCATTGATTTTGAGTTATTTCAATCTTTCCAGCTTTCAAATTTGGGTCGCTGAACCTATTTTTAAAAAAATTGTACTGTTAAGGCTACAAATTGTTCTTTGCTAATTTTTATTACTCCTCTTTCATTTCAGGCCTATCCTATTCATATTTTAGTCTCTTATTCAAATCAATGCATGGTTGCTAGGGTAATTTGGACCCTAGCAACCAGATTCTACCAACTATATAGCTGCTGAATAAAAAGCTAAGTAACTCAAAAACCACAAATGATAAAAAATTAAAAACAATTTATAATTCATGACAATTCATAATATCAATCTCTACGTGATACTAATGAATTTCAAGGTGACAACCTCTTTAATCCATGTTTTTGCAAAGAGGTAACTTTGGACGTTGCTTGATATTTAAAGGGATACTGTTATGGGAAAACATTTTTTTTTTCAAAATGAATCAGTTAATAGTGCTGCTCCAGCAGAATTCTGCACTGAAATCCATTTCTCAAAAGACCAAACAGATTTTTTTATACTCAATTTTGAAATCTGACATGGAGCTAGACATATTGTCAGTTTCCCAGCTGCCCCAGTCATGTGACTTGTGCCTGCACTTCAGGATGGAACTACAGGCTGTTATCTCTCCTACTTAATGTAACTGAATGAGTCTCTGTGGGACCTGGATTTTACTATTGAGTGCTGGTTTTTACATCTACCAGGGAGCTGTTATCTTGTGTTAGAGAGCTGCTATCTGGTTACCTTCCCATTGTTCTGTTGTTAGGCTGCTGGGGGGGGGGGGGAAGGGAGGGGGTGATATCACTCCAACTTGCAGTACAGCAGTAAAGAGTGACTAAAGTTGATCAGAGCACAACTCACATGACTGGTGGCAGCTGGGAAACTGACAATATGTCTAGCCCCATGTCAGATTTCAAAATTAAATATAAAAAAAAACAGTTTGCTCTTTTGAAAAATGGATTTCAGTGCAGAATTCTGCTGGAGTAGCACTATTAACTGATGGGTTTTGAAAAAAACATGTTTATCCATGACAGTATCCCTTTAAAGAAGGAAAATTAGAGACACAGGGAATAACAAGTTGTTTGGCACCTCCCCCAGTGATTCTAGCCAAAAAGCTCCTTCCCCAGCCAGCACTTTTCTTCTTAAAAAATGCACTGGCCCAGGGTACTTTTGACCCGGACAGTTTTTTTTACAATTCATCTTTGCTGCCAAATGATGGCACAAGTCCACACAATGTCCCCCAATGTCACCCGTTCCCTACGTTACTCAACCTGCCCCCTGCCCAGAATTCCTTGGTCAGATGCCTGGGGGGGTATGGGACACAAACCAAAATGGCAAGCAGCTAAAATCACTAGGGGGTGTCTAGCAATAACCTTAACAATCACAATATTACATTTGGATTACATTTGTACTTCTTGTTGTGTGTTTTGATATGTGAAATAATAAAATCTATAAATAACATAGAAAGGGAAGATTTTTCTTAGGCTTTAACACGAATAAAGAGAGCGGCTTTTAAGTGTCATTAGGGACCATCCATATTCTGCTTTCTCTGGAGCACAATGACAAACAACAGCGTTTGTATTTTGTTCTCTTTATTCTGTTATTCTTGGCTTATTGATTGATCCTGTGTGAAGCTACAAAAAGGAAAAAAAATAAAGTGCCACTAAAAGACAAATTACTGTATGAACAGCAAAATGAGGCCAATCTTACTAAACACTGCTACTCCATTAACCTATCATTGTTCTACATGACAGCAAAAGCACAAGCCATCAATGCAACAACTTTGAATAACTAATGTTAAACCATGAAACTACGGGACTGATTTCAGCTCACAGTGCACTATTTAATTAATAATCCATACTGTGCTATGCATTAACCCTGCTTTGGGTCTCTCTCTCACAATATATATATATATATATATATATGGCCTATATACTGAATAGGTTACATTTGTATTTTCCTTTTCCAGTCATTCCATGACAAAGTTTGCTTATTTGTGTGCTATTGTGTTTTCTGAAAATAGAATTTATATATAACAGACTCTGATATGATGATGGTATGTGTTGCTTCCCAACAATTATTTCCTTTTTTTCTATTATAATATATAATATATATATAATTTCATCTAAGATATAATTCATCCTTATTAGGGGAAAAACAAGCCTATTGGGTTTATGAAATATTTAACTTTTTTTAGTCGACTAAGGGGGTTATTTATCAAAGGTCGAATTTTAGAGTTTTTTATACCTCGAATGAACTCACAACTTGAATGGTTTCTAAATTAAAAAATAAACTTGAGTGGGAAAAACTCGAATCAGCGAGTTCAGGGTTTACAACGTGAATTGATCACGTTTTCGGCACAAAAACCTGGAATTGCTCAAATTGGTCGAGTTTTCAGGCAAAAGCCATCTTTAAATGGTTCAAGGGACCTCTGACATTGACACCTACGTGACCTCGACAGGTTTTAGATGGTGTATTTTCGGATTCAAGCTATTTCCAGGAGAACTAAAGCTTAAAGAGATACTGACACCTGAAATTAAACTTTTTTTTACATCTATTATAATATTGGCTTTGCAAGCTACTTCTAACTTTGCCATAAAGTATTTGCATGATGCTTTTACATTACCTGTCTGATGCACTATGTTCCTGTATGAGGGGGCTGCCATATTTGTGCAGCAGGAGTCCGTTAGCATTAGAAACTGTAACTAACAGGCTGAGATGGGACAGTCAGGTTGGCAAAGTCAGAGTGTCAGAGAGTCAGGCTTAGGAACTTCAACTAACAATTATATACAAAAACAAACCTCTCAGCAAAAAATGATCAACATGACCTATAGGTAACATTTAATGTACATTCATATGCTTAAAATGTATTTTTTAGTGTCAGTATCACTGACAAGAAGTGGCTAGAAATGGTGTACATTATGTATTTGGGCTCCTGTACCAGCCCAAGGCAACCCCAGCCCTTTAGCAGTAGATCTGTGTCTCCAAAGATGCCCCAGTAGCTCCCCATCTTCTTTTCTGCTAATTCACTGCACGTGCTCTGTGCTGCTGTCACTTACTGAGTGTAGGGACCCACTCACAATATACAGTACACATAGAATATAAATGTCACAATATAAGGCTGATTAGTAACTAATACGGATAATTACTACATGCGCCGCTCCGCCTGTCTCATTCTCAGATTAATGAAGACCTGGTAGATGGCTGCCATTAAGTCCTATCCCTGAATCTGCACTGAGGGGTACGTAAAAAGTTAGGGGCATTTGCCAGGGGGTAACAGCTAGGCTGGGGGGGATGTCTATGTGGGGCTAAGGGGTTTGTTTCTCCTTTAAAGTATGGAGATCCAATTTATGGAAAGACCCCTTATTCGAGAAAAGTTCAGGTCCTGAGCATTCTGGATAACAGGTTCCATACCTATATAATGAATTTTAAACAGCAGCAAAATTTTGCTATTCATTTCGGCTGACTGGACTCTTATGATGTTGCTCTGCTCACTAACTGTATTTTCTGAGAAGAGCAACATCCCAAAACTTTGCTCTTCTCACAAACGTAATTTTCTCCTGTGTCAGCCAAAGGGGTGTGTTTTCCTAAATAACCCCCTTACACGTGCTGAGGAAGTGGGGAGCAGCTGACAAAACATGTACAGGGATTAAAGAGAAAGTGGATGATTTCTGAGGAACACTGTCGCCAGTGGAAAACTGAATTGGTTGTAAAGAGGCAAAATGTGAATTAAATTAACGAGCAATGTATCATTCGTTTGGCCACTACCAGGCGACAGTGAGTTCTAAGTTAAACTGTGAAGGATAAAGTTGCTGGAAGTGAAAAGTGAATAAAGCAAATAGGAACAGATAATAAATTGCCCATTTTAACAGTGATAGAGCAGGGACAGCAGCAGGGGTGTAACTACAGAGGAAGCAGACCCTCCCCCCCAGGCGGAGCCAAGAGGTATAGGGGCCAATGAGATCCTAATTCATATACTGTGGAAGTTAAATAAATATTGGTAAAACAGGAAAACCTCTAGACATTTTGGGGGTCTGAAAAATAATTTGCTGTGGGGCCCATTTATATCTAGTTACGCCACTGGACAGCAGTCGATGTCAGGGAAAGGTGAGGAGGAAGAATTGTGCTGCAATTTACCTGGTAAGAAGTTACCACAATAAACTTGAACAGTGAGAAAGTCTTCCATTCCTCGTGTTGCAAGGTTATATGGTGGTCAGTGGTACATGAGATTTACAGTACATGTGGCAAATAACTTGGATGTCTGCGAGTTTTTAACTATGTTTGATTGTGTTCTGTAAATAATTGACTACACAATATGGATGTTTTATATTCTCACCATGTAAACTAGTATTCTACAGTGATGGGTGAAAGGAAACAGGAGGCTGCAAAGGAAGCGGGAGGAGACGGCCTACCAAGTGCTAGAAATCCGTAACATGCCCCAATAAGAGGTGCTGCACATACAAGAAAGATTATTAGATTTAAGTAGTGGATATATATATATATATATACACACATCTCAAGCAGCTGAACACAAACACTATATGAGTCAAAGCAGCTTTCTTACACAATAACTTTCAATTAATATTTCACTTCAGTGAGGGACCCTTAAGGAACACAACAACATATTATGGACCAATTATAGAAACATGTGATAATGAAATGTGCCTTGAAACATGCCCGTTGTTATTATCACATGCAGTTGTCTTCCTTTAACACATCTTAACCTTAAAGGCATGACTGGGAATTCTTGGTATTTGCACCAAAGCAGGGGGTGATGAATGGTGCTGATGGGATTGGGTTTTCATTTTTTATTATTTCTGGGTTTTGAGTTATTTAGCGTTTTTAGTCAGCAGCAGCTCTTCAGTAAGCTAGGGTCCAAATTAACCTAGCAACCATGCATTGATTTGAATAAGAGACTGGAATATGAATAGGAGAGGGACTGAATAGAAATAAGAGTAAAAAAATTTAGCTATAACAATACATTTGCAGCTTTACAGAGCATTTGTTTTTAGATGGGGTCAGTGATTCCCATTTGTAAGCTGGAACGAGTCACAAGAAAACGGCAAATCATTTTTAAAAATGTATAAAACAAAAATAACAAGTGAAGACCAATTGAAACGTTGCTTAGAATTAGCCATTCTATAACATATAAAAAGTTAACTTGAAGGTGAACCTCCCCTTTCACCTGCCTGTATATGTGCTGGAGGAAACCCACAGACACTTTAACCAACTTCAGGCAGATAGTCAAAATGAAATGAAGGACCCAAGGGTTGTAGGGCACCAATACTAAGAATTAAGAACTCAATGTGGCTCAAAGAAAACCATACATCTGATGCAATTAAAGGTAACGTACTAGTTTAATGGGGTGGTATTAGTAAGGTTGTTTAAATTAATGTAGGCATAATAAAGAGAGATACAGGGGATATCAAAAGTCAGAGATGGAGTACAAAATGGGTGAATAGAGACAAAATAAGGACAAATGTCGCCATAAGGGGACTCCATGTCTATGGAAGGTAAGGAGACTTGATGGTGTGAGGAAGGTGCAGGTGAGAAATGAATGGCATTAAGGGTATATGATATATATGATAGAATAGGTGTAGAAAAGGGGGAAGCATGTCACAGCAGGAAGAGGGGTTGGAAAAAGTGACATGGACAGAAGGTAGAACCACCACCTTTTCTACCTTTGTGTGGCAAGGAGCAGCATCCTTCACATCTGTCTTGGGAAAAGGCTCAAGGGAGAGTTTAGTTCAGGCAATATTTTAATCCAGTCACAGTGAAGAAATGATTGTGTAGGACCCAATGTTTTGGTGTCTGAGTACCATGAATGGGTGTTTATTTCCTTGGCCCATGAGTGTGATATTCATGGCTGCCTTCTACCACTTGCCCACCTAACCCTGCTGCCGAAATAACTTTATCTTTGACTGTTAAAAACTGTGGCCTTTTACATTCCAACCTGGACGTCCTTATTGTCTCCAGGGGTCAGGTATTGCATTCAAGGGAATGAGGTAGGGGATAGTTTATGGGAATTAAGGTCTGGAAGCCTGTCTCATTGACACTGCACAGGCATGGATATGAGCGAATCCGTCATTTGCCCAAATATTTATTGATCAAACCATGAATTTTCAATGTTTACAAAGTATGTACTGGGGTTTGCATATAAAACACAATGTATTATTAATAATAAATTGTGTTTTGTATGAAAACCCCAGTGTTGCTGGTCTTTTTTTCGATATAACTATTTTTTTCCTTGCACCTGGGTAATTACTGAAGAGGGGAGTGCTGTCCAATTCAAGAAGAAACTAAATATATTTATATATTTATCACTGCAATACATTTTCAAAGTTCCTTTGCTTAGAACAAGCATTATTGCATTATTATTACAGATATCTTGAAGTGTATGTTTTGAGATGGAAACAAAAGCAAAATGATTTTGTGTAAGCATGCAGTGAGCATACAGAGTTGCAGCACATGTCCAACAACCTGTACATCCACCCCCAGACATCATTTAAGAACCCAGTGGAGAGGAAAAATATCAAGTCACTGAACATGTGTCTAACTAGTGTTTCCATGGAAATCTTTAATTCAATTGACTGTATACAATGATAAAAAAAAAAATAGCTCCCTGTGCCCTTTACAACAATAAGACGATGTATCTAATGTGTGAAAGGTTATCCTCTTGTTCCCAACTGTCAGTGCTTAAACATTCTACCTAATAAAGTAATGAGGGATCAGAGAGAACAAGTGGGCGATTTTTCCCATAGGTGTTGATTGTGTTTTCCACAAGAAACTGTAAATTTGTTATGTTGAAACTCAACATAGAAGCTACAATGGGTCAAACCTGTATCTTGCTTTTTATATGTTACCCTTGTGCAAAGTTCTATTTTTTAACCACACTGCAGCATTTTCCCCAGAAAATTGGACATAGTTGCAAAAGTTAAAGGAATATTAAAAAAAAAAAATAATAATGTAAAATTGCTCAGGGTGCTTTTCCAAGCACTTTAACAATTTACATTAATTATTTTTTTTTCTGTTCCACTGTGCCACCATGTTAACGTAATGTAACGTATGCTACCCTCATACCCAAGAGCCCCTATTGCTCTTACCTGTGGACCTCCAGAGGGGGGTCTGTAAGGGGGCTCATTGGCTGCCAACATAAATTCAAAATCAGAGGAAACAGGGTTCAAGAGAGATCATTGGTCCTCATTTGGCCCTCTGTATCACTGGGCCCCCTCATGGCTGTGGGTTCTGCTTATTTCTAGTTAATCCACTGGTTCCCCAGATATCCCTAGCACAGACTCCCTAGAGTAAAATCCAAAAATCTCACTTTACTGAGCATGCATGTGTCAAAGTCTAAAGAGGGCTGGCAGGAAAAGTTAAGGTGACGGCACTGCACTCGTTTTTTCCCCCAAAGTCTGGGGAAAACGTAGCGATTGATTAATGGAGGGGTGCCTAACATATCGCTTACAGTGTTTCCTTGCCCTTTAACTATTTAATTCATATTTTAAATAAACTAAATGATCAGATCTGCTCTTTGGTATGAAGAGGGTTTTTATGGCTGTAGCACTTACACCATTACTGGCAGCCCAGTTTAGCTTTGAGATGTATAGATTTGATTTCAGATATGTTCCAGTAAAAATCCTTTTTTTATTGCGAGCAGTAATTCAGCCGTGGTCTGTCTGCGTGAACGCATGAATAACTGCCAGTCACAGGAAGGTGATGGAGTGACTTTGCAGCAGATGAGAAAGGTAATGATGCACCTTGTTATTGTTAAATATGAGAACAACCGAGAGATTTTATAGCTACAAGTACCAAGGGGGACTGAGCAAGTTTTGTGGCTGATCTATTAAAAAAAGTAAGTATAAATATTTATTTCTAAAACTCTGTTGGCTCTGTTGGTCTTCTGAGCACTTTTACAATTAACTTTCTTTTTAGTTTTTCATGATATTAGCTGTTTCACATATCATGAGTTTCAACCATATCACTGCATTGTCGTGAGCAGTATTTTTTTAGGCTTTACTTCTACTTTAATACAACTCCTTTTCTCTAATTAATGCAGAATCCCTGGGGCTCCAGAATGCTCGGCGCCTTGTGTTTTCCGGATAAGGGATCTTTCTATTATTTGGATCTCCATACGTTAAGCCTACTATGGAATCATTTAAACATTAAATTAATTAAGGATTAATTATATCTTAGTTGGGATCAGGTACAAGTACTGTTTTATTATTACAGAAAAAATTGAAAAAAATTCAAATTAAAAATTTGAATTATTTCATTGAAATGGAGTCTATGGGAGCTGGCCTTTGCATATTCTGAGGCTTTCTGGATAACGGGTTTCCGGATAACTGATCTCATATCTATACTTAGTCTCTAGAAGTGACATTATTTAAAACAATATTTTTTTTTTTACAGGTAATGAAGGAAAACTGGTGGGAAACTATGGCAAACGCCAGTGGGCCATTAACCTTAAAGGTAAGACTAATGGCACAATTAGAATATTCTATTTTGCAAATACTAATTTACAAGTGTTTTTTTGTGTTTTTTAAATATTTCCTTTTTTTTTGTTCTTCATTTCCGCCCTCAGACTTTGAATTTCACCTTCTTTCTAGTCGCTAGCGTTTAATTACTCCAGTAACCAGGCAGCACTTTGGAATTCAGAATAAATGAGCAGTAAGAAAGCACCTGAAAATTAAGATAAGTAGTAAAAAGGTTTTATAATAATAATGATGGGGCTGAAAACTTCCAGTTGTTATGTTTTTATGTTGCTGAGTTTAGTGACACCCGTCAAACCCAGCATTATCAGTTGCCGGCTAGAAGCAGGTAGAACAGGAAGGCTAATTTTTCAAATATCGCTATAGCAGGTCCATCTATAACAGAGTAAAAGTTAAGCTATTGTATTTTCTTTCATAACCATATAAATATTATAGGATGAAATAGCGCTGCAGTGTTCTTTACCTGCTGCCTATAATAAAACAGTGTATCTGCTCTCATTGCTTATAGCCATGTGTTTACAGCTCTTGGAGTTGCTGTGTAACCTAGTTATATACTTACAATAGGCAGCATTGTCATTCACCAGGTTTTCCCCATTGGGATGCTTGCTACCACGTCAATTAGCCAGTATGTTGTTGCTCAGTTATGGAACATAATTGGACATAAATAAAGAAGCCAAGTGTAAAGGTAAAATGGTGCCAATGTGTTCAGCTTGGCAGGAACCGGTGACAATCCAGCTGAGCCAAACACAGTCTTCAATAAATGCACAAAATCATCTCCCATGGATCTTGTTCTTGCTTATTCATCAGCCACAGAGGAGCTTCCATCTTGCTCTACTGTCTTCCTCAATAACATTTGCTATATAATTTAATCTGTGTATTCCTTTTCGCACCGCTCTTATGGTTGTCATCATAAACATTTAACCTCAGCAGATTCAAGTGATAGAGGAAACCTTGGTAACAAAAAGGATTTTCTTTTAATTCAAAGGCAAATACAAATTTACTGTATTAGATGAGCCACACATATTTATTCTTCATATAGCAAAGGTGTGTTCATAATAGAAGTACAGGTATGGGATTCGTTATCCGGAAACCTGTTATCCAGAAAGCGCCATTTTATCCAAATAATCCAACATTTTAAAAATGATTCCCTTTTTCTAAGTAATAATAAAACAGTAGCTGGTACTTGATCCAAATCTGGCCTATTTGGGTTTATTTAATATTTACATGATGTTCTAGTAGACTTAAGGTATGAAGATCTAAATTATTGAAAGATCCATTATCCAACAAATCCCAGGTCCTCGGCATTTTGGATAATGGATCCCATACCTGTATAACGGAGGGTAGAAGAATAATGAGGGTAGTGGTAGGTTACAGTTAATCTCACTGTGACGTAATACCATGATAATCACCCACTCCTGCCTATAATCCTGCTAGCAAGTCTATTGGGCATTGATGGGGGTAACCTGAACACTTATAAGCTGTGTCTGCAGCAAGTATCCTTCAACCCAAGGATCTAGAAAGAAATACTTTTACTACTACAAAGGCTAACATGAGACATGTGACTAGATAGTTCTGAAAACTACAAAAGACCCCACACAGTTTTCCAGTCCATCACTTTGCATCCAGTAGCTATAGACCACGAGAGAAAAGCAAGAGTAATTGGACTCTTCATTGGCCAACAGCAGACAGCAATTACATTTTAAAGGATTACATTGGCAAAAGCTAAAAGCTGCTTATGGTCCTTTACAAGGATACTTGACAAAAAACATATTCAAGCCAATGGTACTTGTATAGAGCTCTAGAGAAAAGAAGTGAAAGCATGTGCATCTCCCTTTGGTGAAATCAATACAGGTATAGAATCCATTATACAGAAACCCATTACTCCATAGACTCCATTTTAACCAAATCATTTGAATTTTTAAAAATGATTTAATTTTACTCTGTAATAATAAAACAATACCTTGTACTCAATCCCAACTAAAATATAATTAATCCTTATTGCGTATGAATAAATCCTATTGGGTTCATTTTATTTTTCAATGATTTTTAGTAGACTTAATCTAAATTACAAAAAGATTCATTATCTGGAAACCCCATTCTGGATAATAGTTCCCATACCTGTAGCAGGTTTTGCTACTTTCTTCTGAATCTATCCAGCTTTCAAAAGGGGGGTCACTGACCCCATCTAAAAACAAAATGATCTGTAAAGCTACAAAGTTATTTTTACTTTTTATAACTCATCTTTCTATTCAAACCCCTCCTGTTCAAATACCAGTCTCTTATTCAAATCAATGTATGGTTGCTAGGACAATTTGGACCCTAGCAACCAGATTTCTGAAATCTAAACTGAATAAAAAGCTAAATAACAAAAAAGCCACAAATAATAAAAAAAGATAACCACTCTTTAAGTATATGCAATTTTTTCTTTTTTTTAACCCTGGACAGATCTTACTATGATGTTATCCAAGCCATTATGTGGCTCTAGGATGCTGGAGGCAATATCAAATTTCCCATTTATGTACTATTTTGTATTTTAGATTATGGGCAATTATTAGGAATCTTACAGATAATGATTAGGAATTGTCATTGGCACCTTAAATATAGTTAAGCTCTCCAATGTATTGCCTTGTGGTTGTCATACAGAAAGAAGCAAAACAGAAACATTTTCATGGAATATCTTTATAAATTCATGTTGTTGGCTGCAGTACTGAATCACAACAGTGGGCCTCCTCCATCTCAGATAGGGATGTAGCGAACGTCGGAAAAAATGTTCGCGAACATATTCGCGAACTTGCGTCCAAAAATGCGAACGGTTCGCAAACGTCGCAAACCCCATAGACTTCAATGGGAAGGCGAATTTTAAAAGCTAGAAAAGACATTTCTGGCCAGAAAAATGATTTTACAGTTGTTTAAAGGGTGCAACGACCTGGACAGTGGCATGCCAGAGGGGGATCAAGGGCAAAAATGTATCTGAAAAATACATTGTTGACACAGCGCTGCGTTTTGTGCTGTAAAGGGCAGAAATCACACTACGTCACAGTCAGGTGATGTTTCTGGACACGGAATGTGAAAAAGCTCACACAGCTAGGTGGCACTTGGTTAAAGACTGGGCAAACAATGCCTGCAAGGGCAACGTATACAGTAGTGGATACGGAATATATTATTGCTGCTGTAAAAACATCACTCAGGTGATGTTTACAGACACGGAATTATTATTGTTATTTAGACAGAAAAAGCTCACACAGCTAGGTGGCACTTGCATACCTCCCAACTGTCCCTCTTTTGACCACTCAACCCCCTGTCCCGCTTTTGTACTGGAAAGTCCCTCTTTTCTCTGCACTGAACAGCCAGAAAAAAACAGTTTCTAACTTAATTGGCTTTTGGCAGAGAGCTCAGAACAGCTAACAGGTGCAAATAAGATACTTTGTGACAATTTTGACTCTGGTTGGTGCTGGTAGTGGTGAACTACTAGGAGGAGCAGCACACCAGTCCCACCCCCCAACACAGCTAGACTAATAGCACTGGGCTCTTATAGTAGCAAAGTAAAAAAACAAAAAAGAAAAGAAAAGCAGTCCTTACAAGGACTATTGGGTTACAGGCAGCACTCAGCAGATGAGATCAGATGCAGTGCCCACAGCAGCTACATACAGAGCACTGCAGTAGAAGGTAGATGACTAGTCAGCAAAGCTAACTAACCTAAACTCACTGTCCCTCAAATCCCTGCAGAGTTCTGTCCCTACAATACAGAGCAGTATCAAGTAGATTACTAGCCAGCAAAGTTACTATCAACTGTCCCTCAAATCACTCGAACGCGAACAGTCGATGTTCGCACGAACTAGTTCGCGGGCGAACAGTCCGTGACATCCCTAATCTCAGATTCACTCAACCCAGATTTCCATTTTCTCCTAAAGGGTTTCATTCTTTATATAATTCTCTTATCAGCAGACTGTTGTGTAAATAAGCAAGATGAATGATGCTCCATTTTGCCAACATCAAGGCCATCGGATCTCTACATTTCATCCACTTACATGCTTGTATTGTGTCAGGCTGATGATTGCATTTGCTTGTGAGACTTTGCTTAGTGGACCTGTCCTGTGTATTCAGTAGATTAGATTGTAAGCTCCACAGAGCAGAGCCCTCTTACCCCTTGTCCTGGTTGGCTTCTGTTTGTTAGAACATCCTTAGGTCTAATGTATTGTCCTGAGTTGCTGAAGTATTATATTATAATCACAGGTATTTGTAGGACTCATGATCCAAAATCTTATCATGCTTTATGCAAATTGTAGCTTTCCCTCGAAAGCCAAAACATCCATGCAACTTGTTGGATGGGTTATAGAAAATTTCAGCTTTCTCTTTATTTACTCCAGAGGCACATTGTATTAGACAGGAATGTCAAATGTTGGTCTTGCAACTACTGGGAACTGCGTGCTGGGAGCTAACACAATAACCACTAAATAAATGTGGGGTTGGAACTGTAGATAAGGCCTTTATGAATGTTTTAGTAGCGTAGATTAGAATAGAAACAAGAAAAAAGCAAATTAAGCAAGAAACCTACATAAACTCAATATTTATAGCCTGGGTTTGTCTTTTAAAGGGCCCATGTGGGCTGCACCTAATACAGGGGGATATCTAAGATGCCTTTGTTTTATAGAAGTTTTAAATACAGACGACAAGCCAAAAAAAGATTGCGTGTATTTGATTTGGCATGACCCCCAACAGGCAATCTCCTAGGCTAACGTTATATAATAATGTAGGGTGGGGGGTAACAATGAAAGCGGCAGCACCACATCCAGGGGAACTTAACTAAAGAAACAATAGAAAGGAATATATTTATTTATTAATATTTCCATGAGACCAAGAATAAGAAAAACAATCAGATGGGCTCTATATATAATAGAGGGGCTGTGCCCCCCTTGAATTTTCTACCCTAGTTCCAAAAGTTGATGTCAAGTAATGTTTGTGCATTGGTCGCACGAAAGGTTGTTCGTTTTCACTACAAACGTTAAGAACTGACTCGTCAGATAAACAATTAGAAACAATAGAAATCTTCCTCTATCAGACGACTCAGCAATAAACATTGGCCAATGTTCGGACACCTTCAAAGGCGCCTGATAAAAATTTTCAATCTTGCCCGATCGGCAAGATGACCGATATCCAAGTCTTTTGTCGATATCGGTCGCCTCCTCTCCCACCATACACACACCAAATTCAAAACTTTGATTCATACAATAATATCTGTGCGTGTATCGCCACCTTTATATCTAGTTTATATCAATTTCAAGGACCAAGGCAGAATAAATCGAAATATAAATCACCCAATGATGGCAAGATATTTTAATTTATGCACTTAGTGGATTCATAAAAGCAATGGGCACATAGTACTTGCTCAAGTACTTAGTTTATTAACTTTATTAAAGTTATGTAATAAAAGGTACAAAGTTTGCTATGGTTCTTAACCTATAGCAACCAATCAGCAGGTAGCAGTTCCTAGTTACCTGTTTAGAAGCAAATATTTTAATAGTTTCTATAGGTTACTGCACCTGGGCAAACTCTGTGCCTTTTATTAGATATGGGGGTCTGTGAGTGGTGCATCTGAGTATCTCAACCACTCTAGACTTCTGTGGCCATAGGCTTCTTGGGAAGTTAGCCACATACAGTAGTAGTAGTAGTAGTAGTAGTAGTGTAGTGATACAACAAAACAACTGCTCATTGCTATTATGTGTAAGGGTATGAAGCCATGTTCTACAATACATTTGCATTTAATTACCTGTACTAGTCACTTCAGTCAGTAGGTGGCAGCAAAGGAAATGGAATAAGTACAATGCTGTGTATAGTAATGAAAGGTTATATTCATTCACCTTTCAAAACGTAAATAAGGCTAATTTAGGGGAGTGATCTGAACCTCACAAGTGTGCTAGTGAACTGTAATTACAGGTTTGGGGTTGTATGAACAAGTTCGATTAATGCATCACAGATTATCAAAGGAGGTGGAGTCCTGAGAGGAAGAGGAAGTGAGGTGGATCTCCCTTCTGCAGACCTAAGGACAGTTTGGCAGTGAATGATCCAGGGGTTTCCGGTCTGTGTGGTTTTGGCCATGGAAAGACCTGTGGATCCAGAAGGAAGCATGGAAAGCTTGCTTAAAGCACCCAAGGAACTGTAAGCGCAGCCTTGCTGCATCATAGTGCATACCTGTGACATTTTGTATATTACAGTACATTGCTAGAGACATACTTCGCTGGGCTTGGAACTGCATATAGGGAAGCCTCGTGTAAGGAGAAGAACACATTACCTGTGGATTACAAATAGTATTGCGCAATACTTAAGGGTGCACCCCAAAGACAAAGACCGAGAAGGAACATTTAGGGGCAGCCAGGCTGCTTTTTGGACTGTGGGGGAATATTTAGCAGGAGCTACTTTTAGGTTAGGCAGTATTACTGTTACTGTGTAATTTATACCTTGTTATCTGACTGTTTATACATGCCCAGCTATTTATTGTTTATTATTTTTCAGTAAACTTCAGTGCTGGGTAAGAACCGTTGTCTGTGTCTGTGTGGCATCGTGTACCCTCTGAATCTGTGAGCCCACCCCTCGCCCTCGAGCTTTCAGTTGGCGCTGCGAGCAGGGTACATTGATCGCCATGCAGAACCCAGCTGGTCATGAGGCCGCTCCTGCCATAGCCCCCATTGCCCCTCCTGCCGTGGGAGTAGCTCCGACCATGTGTTTGCCGGCAGGAGCAATACTGAACCAGCTAGTACGGTTTGACGGCCAGAACATGCTGCTAGAAGACTGGGCCACTTACCTTAAAAGTACCCTTAGGTTGTACAATTTGACTCCTGATCTGCAATCCGATGTGGCGCTGACCGCCCTAGAAGGGGATGCGAGACGCACTGTAATGCTACGCCCAGAGGAGGAGAGGAAGACTCTGGAGGCCATACTCTCAATTCTGGAGCCTATCTACGGAGAAACGGCCGGGACTGGCAGCCTTAGGTCTCGCTTATTCACTCGCTTCCAGCATGAAGATGAGACTATCCCCCAGTTTGCAAATGCTCTTCAAGAGATATGGGCACACATACAGAGAAGAGAGGCCAATGGCGCTAATGTTCTTGGAACTGGAGACCAAATCCTTCGGGACCAGTTTGTTCTGGGATTGCGCAGTCCCCCCCTCCGCCAGATCCTCAGGGAACGTATCCTGGTGGATGCTACGCTGCAATTTCACAAGGTACAGGCTGAAGCGGTGGCCAGAGACAAGGAGGAGGCCTATGGGGCTTATACCGTGAGGATGCAGGCCGTAAGAAGTCCAAGAGCTCTTTCTGAGGAAGGGGAGCTGCAAGAGACAGTGAAGGCACTCAGTGCATCCCTGGGAGAAATCCAGAAGCAGTTGGCACAGTTGCAAGTTTCAGCAATGGCCCCAGTCCAGCCGGATTACTGGCAGAGGAGTGCCGCCCCAATGGGTCCCCCTCGATATCCCGCGGCTACAGAGGCCAGAGTGAGAAGCTCCCCCAGGCACTGGGCTGACCGGACACCACCTGAAGAGGCGCAGTCGTGGGGCCCTCCCAGGAACCGGAGAACTATGGGCCCACAGTGTTGGATTTGTCAAGAAAGAGGACATATCTCCCGTCAATGCCCGCAAAGGGGCCTACATCCAGAACAGCCGCCGTTAAACGGGAATCCCTCGCGGTAGTGGGGCACACCGCGGGGGAAACCAGGTGCCAAGCTATTCCTAACGACCCCCGGGACCTGGTGGCCGAAAGCCCCTACCTAACAGTGCAAATTGAAGAACAGATGGTGGGATGTCTTATAGACACAGGGTCAGAAGTTACCACAATGCCAGTGGAGTTCTTCGAAAAGCACTTTGGACACCTGTTGAAACCTGACAAGGGTACTGTGATTAAGCTGACGGCGGTAAACCAGACTGCTATACCAGTGTTCGGAGTGGCTTGGATGCGGATGAAACTATGTGGACAGGACGTCGGCAGGAAGGGAGTGGTACTGGTAGAGAATCCGGCTCGGTGTGGAGCTCCCGTGGTATTGGGGATGAATGTCCTGAGAGGGCTAGATCAGCTCCTGTTTACAAAGGAGGGACCAGGCTACTGGAAGAAAACGACTTCCCACAAGCCTACCCAGAGGGTATTCCAGAGGCTGATCCGGACCTGTGGTATCTGCAAAAGCACCCCTGAAGATAAGTCAGTGGGAGCAGTGTATGCCCCATATGGAAGAGCCTGTATCGTACCCCCGCGACAGGAAAAGATTATACGAATGCCTGTCGGAGGCTGGCGGAAATTGAATGGGATAGGAGTGCTAGTAGAGCCACTGGGGGTGTCAGAAGCTGGACGAAGCCCAATGATTGCCAGAACCATTGTGACAGTAATGGACGGTCATGTGGTAGTTCGGTGTGTCAACATACACGACCATGAAGTTACCTTTCATGCTGGAGAGAAAGTGGCTGAGCTACATGTTCTGCATGGAGTACCACTCACAGGTAGACAATTCGCCCTACGGTCAGTTGAAAATGATATCTGGACCCTGGCAGTGGACCAGAACTCAGTGGAAGAGCCCACGCCTGAATGGAATGGCAGGCGGATCTTGGAGCAAATGAAGATCGATGCCGACCAATTCACCGCCGACCAGTTGGAGAAGATCGAAGCTGTAGTATGGGAGTTTCAATCCACTTTTTCCCAGTGTGAAGAGGACTTTGGCTGTACCACAGTTATAGAACATGAAATACCGACTGGGGATACTCCTCCAATTCGAGAAAGGTACCGGCAGATTCCGCCCACACTCTACCAAGAGGTGAAGATAATGCTGTCTCAGATGTTGGGTAGTGGAGTAGTCAAAGAGAGCCAGAGTCCATGGGCGGCGCCAGTCGTCTTGGTGCGGAAGAAGGATGGGTCCTTGAGGTTTTGCATGGACTATAGAAAGTTAAACGCTGCCACAGTAAAGGACGCTTTTCCCCTGCCAAGGATTGAAGAGTCCCTGACGGCACTACAGAGGGCCAAGTATTTCTCAACCTTGGACTTGGCAAGTGGTTACTGGCAAGTACCTATGGCAGAAAAGGATAGACCAAAGACAGCCTTTATCTTACCTATGGGGTTGTATGAGTTCAACAGAATGCCTTTCGGACTAACAAATGCTCCGGGTACATTTCAACGCCTAATGGAACACTGCCTGGGTGAACTGAACTTTGAGTCAATTCTGATCTACCTGGATGACATAATAGTCCATGCTCCGACGTTTGAAGAACATTTGAGAAGATTGCGGCAAGTGTTAAGTAGACTCCGTGCCCATGGTCTCAAGATCAAACCGAGGAAGTGTCATCTCTTTCAAACAAGCTTAGAGTATCTGGGACACGTTGTATCAGCTGAGGGAGTTCGTCCTGCAGAGAGTAAGATAGAGGCAGTGAGTAAGTGGCCACAGCCTAAGACACTTCGAGAAGTGAAGGCGTTTCTTGGACTGGCTGGATATTATCGAAGATTTATAAAAGGCTTCGCAAAGATTGCCGGACCACTACACGAGCTCTTGAGAGGGACCGCCCAGGGTCCGAAGACACGACCCATATCGTGGGGGTTGTCGCAGCAGCAGGCTTTTGATGAGTTGAAGAGAGCCCTGATCAGTGCCCCCATCCTGGCATATGCTCAGTATGACAAACCATTTATGCTCTACACAGATGGAAGTCTGCATGGATTAGGAGCGGTGCTAGCCCAAGAACAAGACGGGCAAGAACGAGTCATTGCATATGCTAGTCGCTCCCTACGGGACTCTGAGCGTAATCCGGAAAATTACAGCTCCTTCAAACTCGAGCTGTTGGCGTTGGTCTGGGCAATGACTGAAAAGTTCTCGGGGTATCTCACTGGAGCAAAGGTCCTAGTAAGAACAGACAATAACCCCTTGGCTCACCTGCAGAATGCAAAGCTGGGTGCCTTAGAACAGAGATGGGTGGCGAGGCTGGCGAAGTTTGATTATACCATCAAGTACCGTGCCGGTAAGGAGAACGCAAATGCAGATGCCCTGTCCAGAGTCACCTGGGAAGCCCCAACAGATGAGGTGGATGAAGAAGATGAAGGGACTGAGACACCCGATCTGGGCCGAGTGCCACGGCAGCCACCAGTAGCAAGCTCAAGTGGGGTGGCTACCCATAACACGGTGTTGCTGGGAAAGACAGAGGAAGAATGGGCTCAGGTGCAAGATGATGATCTTGAATTAAAGAAGATCAAACATTGGGTGAAGACAGGGATATGGCCCAAAATGGAAGAGCGAAGTCGCTTGTCCTCAGATGGATGGAAGCTGTTGCAACAGTGGGATCGGCTGCAAATCCAAAATAGAATAATGTACCGGAAGGTGTTTCTACCTACTGATCTTGAGGAAAGGTGGCAGATGGTGATACCCAGTAACCTGGCTCGTAAAGTGGCCCTCGAAGGACATGAGAAGGGTGCCCACTTTGGCGTGGAGAAGACATACAAGTGGGTACAGAGATTAGTGTACTGTCCGCAGTTGGAGCACATTGTCCGAGAAGTATGTCAGAAGTGTCGAGCATGTGAGCTGGCGAAACCTCCTGAACAGAGGGCACCAAGTCAAGTTATTAAGACATCGGCGCCACTGGAAATCTTAATGATTGATTATATCTTGATTGGTCAGTCAGTGAGTGGACATCAATATTGCCTTGTGATGACTGATCACTTTACAAAGTTCGCTGTGGCGGTACCCACCCCTGACCAGACGGCAGGGTCAGCTGCCCGTGCAGTGAGTCAACACTTCATACAGGTGTATGGATGTCCGAAACGGATTCATTCCGACCAAGGAGCTTGCTTCCAAGGGAAGTTAATGGAGCAGCTATGTCGGTTGTATGGGATGGAGAAGTCAAGGACGACGCCATATCACCCACAGGGAAATGGAGCCTGTGAAAGGTTCAACAGAACGCTTCTACAGATGCTTCGCACTCTGGAGAAAGAAAAGAAGCTGCGCTGGCCCAAGTATTTGCCTGAACTACTATGGGCATACAATAATCGTGTTCATAACACTACCGGCTATACTCCACATATGCTACTATTTGGTCGCCCAGGACAGGAAGTTGCCGAAATGAATCTGGGTCCGCTGTCGGAAGAGTCCCCTAGGACAGTTGACTCATGGGTGCAGGAGCACCAGGACAAACTGAGAACTGTATATCGGCTGGTGCATGAGAAGTTGCAACAACCAACCACTAGGGATCACCAACCGGTGCAGACTGCACCCTTGATGCCGGGTGACCGAGTATTGGTGCGTGCTAAACGGCCCACAGATAAATTGGATGACCGCTGGGAATCACAACCATATATTGTAAAGAGGCAGGTGTATCCGGAAGGCCCAGTCTACGACTTGCAAAAGGAAAACTCTAATGGACCGATTCGAAGATTACATCGCAACATGCTCAGGCCCTGTCTCTCAGAGAGTTGCCCCACGACAGACAATTCTGGAGATGTTCAGCAGCGACCTTCGAAACCTCTGAGTCCAAGAGATGTAGGATGGTGTGTAATTACTACATTTCCTTCACAAACTAGTGAATCACCCGCTCCCAATGGGGCGGTAGCGGAGGCTACCCCTGAGAATGCTCTACCACCCCGGAAGGAGCCGGGCCTTATTCCTGCACCAAGTACAGAAAACTTAGGCTTACGCAGGTCGGAGCGCTCCACGTCAGGTATTCCCCCTCAGCGCTATGCAGCAGATGAGTTTATTTGGTGAAGCTGTCGGGACGCCAATGTTTTAGTGGGGTGGCATGTAAAGGTATGAAGCCATGTTCTACAATACATTTGCATTTAATTACCTGTACTAGTCACTTCAGTCAGTAGGTGGCAGCAAAGGAAATGGAATAAGTACAATGCTGTGTATAGTAATGAAAGGTTATATTCATTCACCTTTCAAAACGTAAATAAGGCTAATTTAGGGGAGTGATCTGAACCTCACAAGTGTGCTAGTGAACTGTAATTACAGGTTTGGGGTTGTATGAACAAGTTCGATTAATGCATCACAGATTATCAAAGGAGGTGGAGTCCTGAGAGGAAGAGGAAGTGAGGTGGATCTCCCTTCTGCAGACCTAAGGACAGTTTGGCAGTGAATGATCCAGGGGTTTCCTGTCTGTGTGGTTTTGGCCGTGGAAAGACCTGTGGATCCAGAAGGAAGCATGGAAAGCTTGCTTAAAGCACCCAAGGAACTGTAAGCGCAGCCTTGCTGCATCATAGTGCATACCTGTGACATTTTGTATATTACAGTACATTGCTAGAGACATACTTCGCTGGGCTTGGAACTGCATATAGGGAAGCCTCGTGTAAGGAGAAGAACCCATTACCTGTGGATTACAAATAGTATTGCGCAATACTTAAGGGTGCACCCCAAAGACAAAGACCGAGAAGGAACATTTAGGGGCAGCCAGGCTGCTTTTCGGACTGTGGGGGAATATTTAGCAGGAGCTAGTTTTAGGTTAGGCAGTATTACTGTTACTGTGTAATTTATACCTTGTTATCTGACTGTTTATACATGCCCAGCTATTTATTGTTTATTATTGTTCAGTAAACTTCAGTGCTGGGTAAGAACCGTTGTCTGTGTCTGTGTGGCATCGTGTACCCTCTGAATCTGTGAGCCCACCCCTCGCCCCCGAGCTTTCATATGCAGCCTCTTTATTTCTCAAGCATGTCATGCATTTAATAGCTAAATCCACAAATTCCAATTTACCCAAGGAAAATTGAAAATAAAATGTCTTTTAAATCATCATTAGTTTATATAGAGCCGACATGATACTCAGTGCTTTACATGCATGAATGCAATATTCTTTTTTTTTTCTTTTGGGTCACTTTGAATTCTTTATGTTGTACATTTTGTGCAGGAAAATAAAATTTGCAGCAATTTTAATTCTCATATCTGTAATTGCCAAGAGAATTGGGGGGGGGGATTTTGTCTTACAACGCTAGAACTGCACGTAAAAGGAAATCCTTTTAATTCATAGTGCCATCATGTGGTCACATCCTGTATTGCATAAATTGAAAGTCTCTAGTAAATACTCCAGATGATGTAGTGGTTTATGATGTAATGATGATGTAGTGTTTTATGTTCTTTATGACACCAAAGCAGAGATAGAGAGAGTGCATGTGCAGCTCTATGCCCTGCTGTTCAGTTAATCCATTTTGAGAGACTGATTGGAAAACCTGACTATGCTGAAATGTCTTTAGTTCTGTTTACTTTTCTTTAGCCATCTCCCCAGTTTAAAGAAGGCTATATAATTGTTTGGAAGAATCGCACTGCCAGTCTGGGAGTCTCTTGTAGAACAACCTGACTGTACAGCGACAGATGTTTGCTTTCAAACATGAAATAGGCCAATGTTACCTACTTAGTGGTTGCTATGGGTTACTAGACCTCAGGTCCTGACTGGGATTCACAATAGGACCTTGGCATTTCAAGTACACAGAGGCCCAAACAGCCCCCACAGGATTCTAACAGCAGCCTATTGTAACTATATACATAAAAGTATAAAAAATTGGGTGTCAGATAGTGGCATGGGGGTCAATTGCAATTGCATTCATTGGAGGTGCCCAAAATTGTTACCCACCGGTAGATTACATGTTCCTTGTCCTTTAGGGCTGGGACATACTGGGCAATTTGGGGAGATTTAGTCGCCTGGCGACTAATCGCCGCGACTTTCCACGACCAATCTTCCCCGAATGCCTCCCCTCGCTCTGCGCCTGGCTAAAATGAAAAATCGCCTGTGCTAATCACACGCAGCGATTCGGTTTCCGAAGTCGCCGGAAGTTTCCGAGGCAACTAAATCTCCCCAAATCGCCCAGTGTGTCCCAGCCCTTAAGTGTAGATAAACAGGGATCAAATAGCTTGTAAAAACAACTACAGCTGCCAATTAATAATTATGTGCTGATTACAAATAGATAAAACCTGTCAATGTAAATAAAAGATTTGTGGGGTTACTTTAAGCACCATGATAATGTCTGAGAATGAATTTAGCACACTCCTGGCTTGGAAGCTTTGAAGCTTGGAAGTCGAGCATATACTTTATAAGGAACAGCTCATCCTTGCATGCCAAGGAAAAGAATCACAGTAAGGAGTAATAGTGCACCTGGCAGAAGGTCGAGTAATGAGTCTTGATCAGTGCCAACAGACTGCTGCATGCCTGGCAGATTTAGGGCAACGGTGACTATGTTCAGCACAAATAATAACAAAGTGCTTACACTCTCCTAGCTGCCTAGGGATTTTCTATCTATGTATAAATAGAACAAAAATAGAAGGAGATCAAGGCTAACCCTATTCTCAATAGGCCTTGTTATCAGATTATTATCTTCTAATACTGACATGTTCCTAGAGACACATAATACACCACTAGAAGCACAGCCGGGGATTGCAGCCAGAACACATCAGGTTTTATGAGCAGCACTATGATTGACTAACAAGAGCAAGGGAGGGAGGGGGGATATAGTAATAAAAATCCAGGCCACAGTTCTGCTTACTAGACATATAACAACAACCAAAAATGTAAAAGTGATTTACAACATAGGAGAGAGAGATCAATTTTGCAGATAAACTAAATATGTGTTTTATAGTGTTGTTTAATGCAAAAGAACTAAAGATGCCTGTGGCAGATAAGAAGTACCTTGGGCTCTGGCTATTCTTAAGGCATGCTCCCTTTTGCCAGGACCAAAACTCACTATAGCACCCACTCTCCCAACACAGTTCTTGCACTTGTCAAGAGACTAAGCAGGTACAGCAGGGAAGAAAGGGCTAGAATGGATTGGGGGGTGGTGGTATATGGACACACATGGGCAGCCAGGCACCTGATCACATTCAAAATTGTGTCCTAATGAATGGCATTCTGAGCAACAATCAGCATGGCTTTATGAAGGATAGGTCATGTCAGACGAATTTGATCGGGTACAGAGGGTGGTTGTTAATGGGACATTCTCTACTTGGAGTAAGGTTCTTAGTGGGGTCCCCCAGGGCTCAGTATTGGGTCCACTTTTATTTAACTTGCTCATTAATGACTTAGGGGAGGGTGTTGTAAGTAATGTATCAGTGTTTGCAGATGACACAACATTATCCAGCCCAATTAGTTCCATCCAGGATATGGCATCCTTGCAACATGATCTTGACAAACTGGCAATCTGGGCAGCTACCGGTAAGTAGCAAATGAGATTCAATGTTGATAAATGTAAAGTCATGCACCTGGGATGTAAGAATATCCAAGCCACTTATACCCTTAATGGGACTGCACTAGGCAAATCCATTATGGAAAAGGACCTTGGAGTCCTTGTAGATGATAAACTTGGCTGTAGCAAGCAATGCCAGTCAGCAGCATCAAGGGCAAATAAGGTCTTGAGTTGTATTAAAAGGGGCATAGAGTCAAGGGAGGAGGGGGTCATTCTTCCACTGTATAGAACACTTGTAAGGCCCCATCTAGAATATGTTGTACAGTTTTGGTGTCCATCACTCAAACAGGACATTATTGTATTAGAGAGGGTACAGAGAAGGGCAACTAAGCTGGTGAAAGGTATTGAAAATCTTAGCTATGAGGAAAGACTGGCCAAACTGGAGATGTTCACGCTGGAGAAGAGGCACTTAAGGGGTGATATGATGACTATGTATAAATATATAAGGGGATCATATAATAATCTCTCTAATGCTTTATTTACCAGTAGGTCTTTCCAGCTGACACAAGGTCACCCATTCCAATTAGAAGAAAAGAGGTTCCGCCTAAATATTCGGAAGGGGTTTTTTACAGTGAGAGCTGTGAAGATGTGGAATTATCTCCCTGAATCAGTTGTACAGGCTGATACATTAGATAGCTTTAAGAAGGGGTTGGATAGCTTTTTAGCAAGTGAGGGAATACAGGGTTATGGGAAATAGCTCATAGTCCAAGTTGATCCAGGGACTAGTCCGATTGCCATTTTGGAGTCAGGAAGAAATTTTTTCCCCTCTAAGGCAAATTGGAGAGGCTTCAGATGGGTTTTTTGCCTTCCTCTGGATCAACTGGCAAATAGGTAGTTAATAAAAATAAAAAAAAAAATAAAAAGGTTGAACTCGATGGACATGTGTCTTTTTTCAACCTTACTTACTATGTTACTATGTATGTTACTATGTTACCTCATTTCTCTGTCAAGCGGAATGCTGCATATTTAGATGTAAGAGTTAGCCCAGTCGCATGCTTCCCTTCCTGAAGTTAGTCACCTGTGTGAGCAGACATCAGTGAATGCTGAGACGCTCTAATCGCATCAGGGACCTCTCCTGTCACTCAGTCCAAGCCCTGATAATACATCTGGTGCCCGTATGAAAAATGAGGCAGGGTAAAGCTCTACGATTCAGCCTAGAGTAGTATCCTACTTGGAATGTTTACCCATATGTACAGTGCTGCAGAATATGTTGGCATATATGTCACATGTGTAACATAATAATAATAGTAATACTCTCAAGCCATTATCCTTCAATATTGCAAAGTAAATCTTTGCATTTTTTTTATTACATTACTGCATATTGATAATAAATTTGAGGTCCACAGAGTCTTGTAAATAAATGCAGTAACTATCAGTATTTTACTTCATACAGTAGTTCCCAATATTATCCATAGAAAGCAGTGCAAGGTCACTCATTAGCCTCCCCTGCTGCCTGCGTTTCTATAATCTCTTTCTCAAATCAGGTAGGTCTAATGACTCCCAGATTTTTGGCACAGGATGAAGCATGCGTTGGGGTGCTGCTCCTGACTGGCGAGGTACAGCCAGGGTGCTGACATATTCCTTACTCCTCCTCAGTGGACCACCAGCTGCTGAGCTTCACAAAATCTGGCCTACCCCTAGCTTATCTAACTATATGACTCACCTCGGCTCATTTTCTGACTCTAATTTCTGTGTTGGTGACTGATTTCCAAGTAAGACCTCTCTGCCTGGCCTGTATAGAGCTGGTAACAACCACTGAGGTCAATCTTTGCCATATAGCTCAACTCACCAGATACTTGGAATCCACAAAGGTGCTTTATTTAGGATGAATGGACAAATGTCGGTTGATTATGATAATCAATTATTATAGAGAAAAAGGATAATGATAATGATTATTATAGAGAAAAAGGAAATTATTTTCAAAAATTTGATTATTTGGATAAAATGGAGTCTATGGGAGACAACCTTTTTTCGTAGTTCGGAGCTTTCTGCATAACGGATTTTCGGAAAACGTGTCCCATACCTGTACAATGTATTATTATTAGCTCACTTTGGGCAATATCTGCTGTAGTGGGAGATTTGTGGTTTAGGTGCCAGCCACAGCAGCCCTTAGGATATGTGGATTTTGCGTGATAACAGTGTGCAATGTGGACTAACCGTGCAATGGTGAGCACTAATCTTGTCCACTTGGAGAAACATTCAAAGTGTTGGCAACCTAAGTCGGATACTTGGTTAGCTTTTGTAGTGATGGTTGAAACTTCAGGACGATGTAGTACCTAGCCTCTTGGTGATCCATCAAGAATTCAGGACCTGTTAACCGGGAAGAACCTGAAAAGCTGGTTGCTTGATCTGCAGGGTTAATTTCAGATGAAATATAATGCCACTGTTCAGGCTTGGTGAATTTCCTGATTCTTTCTACTCAGTTACTAACATACACATAAAAGCGCCTTGTCTGATTGTAGAAGTAGCCTTGAACAATTTTACTGTCTGTGTAGAATTTAATATATAGGAACATCCAGCTCACAAAATATAAAATCTGAAATTTCTACTGTTAGTACAGCTCCACAAAATCTCAGGATTGTGTGCTCAGGTCTTGGTGCTAACTTAGCCTTGCCAAACAGAAAACCTACATGAGGTAGTAGTACTGAGTTGGTAGTACTACCAACTGTAGTTTGAAATACTATATTCCGAAAAGTTGTCATCACAAGAGAAAGGAGTGACACTGGATGCTGGGATCTTATCTGTAGGATTATCCTTTACCGTAAAATGAGGGCAAGCAGGGTCAGACTGGAGCCTCAGGGACCCACCGGGGCTGCAAATGAAGGGCCATGCTGGGCGTGCATGCGCCAACATCGGGTGATGAGCATGCATGCGTCAACGCAATGTGCAGGTTTATTTTTTTTACAGGGCAACCCGAGGGAGCAGGTCTGACCCGGCAAGGGCCCATGGGGGCTGGGGCCCAACAGTTTTTTTCCCAGTCTCCTGCCAGCCCAGTCCGACACTGAGAGCATGGTCTGAAGTGTACAAGTTGCTTGTACACTTCTCAATACATGAGTTTTAAAGGAATCAACTTCAGATGGTCTGTGCATTTTGCCTAGGCACACATCACCCACTATCGCCCAGCCGAGGTCACGTATATGTGCATAGGGAGAATCATGAGAACATTTGCACTGTTGACGTACATTAGTACATGACGTAAAAGCAATGAGCTTTTCATACCTGTGAAATTCCAGGGAACAATATTTCAGACCAATAAAGACTGTTATAGACCAGTGGATTATTATAAATACCAGTATCCATTGATCCTTGTGATGTTCAGAGTTGCACAATGGAAAAAACACCTGCATTTTATTATCTCACATGATAAACTGAAACACTAAACACTGAAACCCTTTCAAGTTCTGCAGAGGATCAAAACGCTTTTCTGTGATCTCTCTGATAAAGACATAATGAACAGCACTATCTAGTGGTCAATTTAAAAACAACAAAATTATTATATCAAATTTAAAATGGATAGTGAATATCCAGTGCGTCACCCTCATATTAAAAAGGTGCAGCGGGTCTCCATCTTTTCATGTTGCAATTTGCATAGTACTGATTTGTATACAATTTACTTGAAATTGTAGAACTAAAGCCTTTGCTCACTGTGATGACTTTACAGGTTTTACAAATCTGTGTCCTGCATCTATACGTACCTTTGGCCGAGTTTTTAAAAGAAGCCAATATAGACTATTATTTTAAATGTTTGTTGTAGTACATGCTGCTGTCCATAATTTGAGAATCATGAGATCTTAACTACCTTGGCCTCCTATTGATATACAATGGAATTGGTTCCTATAATGTTTTTTTGTCATTATGCCCAGAAACTGTTACCAGCTTTTACTCAATTTACTCAATTGCACAATAGTCACTCCTGCTAATGAGCCTGGTAATGACAAGCTTCATTCAATAAACTGATGCCACTTATTGATTGCCTGTCTAAGTGCTTTTCAGAAGTATAAACAAGATGATTTCCTTATACTCTTCAAAGGGTGCCTACAATTCTACAATTCTATCCCAAGTGTCCCTGCTCTATGACAACATTTTTACAAAAACAATGGAAACAAGACCAGGTGCATCAACGTGAGGAAAAGGACCAGGGCTGCCATGAGATATAGTGATGGGTCCCTATTTTAAAAAGTCAAACTAAATGACCTACCTGTTCACATCTCCAATTTGCCCTACTGCATTCATGATACCCAGAACATGCCCATAATAAACCCAAACCCCTCCTATCCCCATTGCCTTCTCTATTTTATACAGGCCTTGATGTCTCTTGGGGCCACCTTCTGCCTCCGAGCACCTGACTTGACTGCCCCTTTCCTGATGAAGGTAGGTTACACCCCCTCGAAATGTTGATCTTGTTGGTGGTATAACATAAAAAACTTATCTCTGTGTGTTATTTGTTGCTTAAATCAAATAGGAAAAATCCCTATTTAAATCCATTTAAATTTGATATTGTTACAGAAACTTTAGGTAAGTCAAACATTACATATGTAATGAACTGTATATAAGGCTGGGGGTCAGTAGGCTTCTAGTATGGGTACTAGGGGCTACTACATTGCAGAAACATGTTTGTCTGTGCATTGTTTCTTGTAATTGTTTCCCCCCTACTCTGTAAAGCACTCGAAGGAACAGCGCTATATAAATAATCATAATAATGCTGTGAATAGTGTCTCATACTGGTATGCCATATAAAAGCTATTCCTCTCTATAATAAAATGACAAAGGAACAATATAGCAATTATCCATTAGATGGCAGCAAAGCACCACTAAGTGATTCTTGAACTTGTAGGTCAGAAAAAAAGTTACATATATGATTTAAAGGCCATTTCAAAAGAAAATTATTCAGGTCATAGAACAAGTTTAATAGGATAAGGGTGAAAAGCCCAGATGCAGCCTTACATTTCACAGCCATAAACCAAAACTTGCAACACAGATCACATTTGTAATATGACCTACCTGTGCTCGGGCCCCATGATAGATAGATAGACAGATAGCAGACAGAAAGACATGGATGGATGGATAGATAATGATGATATGAGAGAGAGAATGAGAGAGAGAGAATGAGAGAAAAGAGAGAGAATGAGAGAAAAGAGAGAGAGAGAAAAGAGAGAAGAGAGAGAGAGAAGAGAGAGAGAAAGAGAGAGACAGAGAGAGACACATAGATAGGATAGATAGATAGAGAGAGAGAGAGAGAGAGAGAGAGAGAGAGAGAGAGATAGATGATAGATAGATAGATAGATAGATAGATAGATAGATAGATAGATAGATAGATAGATAGATAGATAGATAGATAGATTAGATGATAAAATATTGTAGATAAAATATTGTTTGGGAAATTTCCCTTTTCGTCCTGACTTGGGAATGATGTGATGTTAGCCTGAAATCTCACATATTTAGAACTGAAAAGAAATAGAATTAACAGGCCTGATGCTGTTGTATGTCCAACACTCTTGCATTAGATTTAGGTAGTGATGCGCCTTTCAAACCTATAAAGGACTCTATAAAGGACTCTAATGCTTTATTCACTTTACAGTCCTGTCCAGATTTTCTAATTTGTAAATTTGGTTTTCGGAAGGGATGCCCGGGTGAAAGCCGAACAGGTGGCAACCCTAGATTTAGGGCCTTGCTGGCATGCCATGTAAATATACAAATAAGCATAAATAATATAAAAATATCTGCGTTTATTTCAGTATAAAGTATGGAGACATTTGTATCTGCTATATTCTACCATTCTTGTGTCTGTACCAAGCACAGTCCATGAAGAATTCATTTTCTGCAGAATTTTCTAGTGCCACAGCACATTTATTTTTACTGCGGGGCTGCCCAGCCATCCATGATCTCCTTGAATATTTAGTAGATATGTTGAATCAGTTTAGCACAGGGGAAAGTGTAGCTTACATATCAATGCTGACTTTAACCATTTAGATGTCCCACACTGTACAATATCCTGTGCCAGCATAAATGTGCCATGGCACTGACACGGAAGAATAAGAAGTACTCAGAGCTACCCTGTGGCAAGATTAAAAAAACTTTGGCATGAAAAGAGTTAAAGCATGCCACAAAATTGTACATATATGGGATCCAGTATCCGGAAACCCATTATTTAGAAAGCCTTGAATTACTGGAAGGCCATCTCCCATAGACTCCATTTTATCCAAATAATCAACATTTTTAGAAATTATTTCTTTTTTCTCTGTAATAATAAAAAACAGCACCTTGTATTTGATCCCAACTTGATCCAACTTATTGGGTTTATTTAATGGTTACATGATTGTCTAGTGGAGTTAACATATGAAGATCCTAATTATGAAAGATCTGTTATCTGAAAAACCCAAGGTCACAAGCATTTTGGATAACAGGTCCCAGACCTGTATGAGATTCTGAAAGCATATTTAACACATATACATTACATACTGAATATGGGTGTTCCTTTACCAGAAGATGTTAATTTTACATGGAAAAAAAGTATTTAATAAGGCAACTACAAATAATTATTATTTCCCTATCTACATCGTACTTAATGTTAATATAAAGGATAACAAAAATACAGAGGGAGACAATGAAAGTTCAACAACAACAAGCTTATAAGGGCCATAAGCACTGCAAGTGCAAAGTGTAATTTCACCATAATTTTTCACCATAATGCAGCATTTTTTCCCCATAATTCCAGCTTTTTTGCAGCTGAACACATCATGGTAAGAAATACAGTAGGAAGTAGGTCCCTGCTCCATAGAGTTTACAATCTAAGTTTTGCACCTACAGAAAGACTAAGTATGGTGCACGGTGAGAAGTGCAAATTGGCTCCAACAGACATGATTTTTGCACTTAAAGGGGTGGTTCAGGTTTGGGTTAACTTTTTACTATGTTATAGAATGGCCAATTATAAGCAACTTTTCAATTGGCCTTCATTTTTTTCTTTTTCTTTTTTTTTAAATTATTTGTCTTCTTCTTCTGACTTTTTTTAGCTTTTCAAATGGGACACTGACCCCATCTACAATACAAATGCTCTGTAAAGATACACATTTATTGTTATCACTACTTTTATTACTCATATTTCTATTCACACCCTATTCTATTCATATTCTAGTCTATTATTCAAATCAATGCATGGTTGCTAGGGTAAGTTGCACCCCAACCACCAGATTGCTGAAATGGCAAACTGGAGAGCTGCTGAATAAAAAGCTAAATAATTCAAAAACCACAAATTAAAAAAAAAAAAAACAATTGTAAATTGTCTCAGAATATCACGATCTGTGTCATACTAAAAGTTAATTTAAAAGTAAACAACCCCTAAATAAACAGTTCAGTGTCAAAATAAAAAATGTTTCTAATATAGTTAGTCAAAATGTAATGTAAGGCTGGAGTGACTGGATGTGTAACATAATAGCCAGAACACTACTTCCTGCTTTTCAGCTCTCTAACTCCGAGTTAGTCAGCGACTATAAGGGGGGCACATGGGACATAAAGCTCCCCATAGACGCGACGATTCTTCTTGCCGACCAACCGATTTTAGCGAAGTCCGACCAATTCTTGAAAATTAACATGCGGTTAGTGGGATTTGAACGATCGTACATCTTACGACTTTTCGGCCGACATCTGTCAGGAAATTGATCGGCCAGGTCAAAAAATCTTTGTCCGTCCCAGTGCAATCTATCTATGTTTGCAGGGCCAAGCAGGCAGCTTCCCTTTGTTTTCCTGGTAAATTGGTCTTTTTAGTTGATGGTCAATTCGTACGATCGTACAATCGTTCTGAGAAAATCGTGGTCTCACAATGAGAATCGGATCTTTGAAAAATCTCAACATCTATGGCCAGCTTTACTGTTCATTAAGTTTGCAATTGATCCTCAGCATTTAGCTCAGATTCAAAAGCAACTGTATCAGTGGAAACCAAGAGAGCTGCAAAGCAGGAAGCAATGTTCATTTTTGGATAACTAACTGTATTAGAAACATTTTTTATTTTGCACAACCTATTTACCCAGTTTCCTTTAAAATATAGTAAATGTAAAATTGATGACAGTGCTATTCTAAGAACTTTTACAATGCACATTCATTGTTTATTTATTTTAAATTCCAAGGTATGGGATCCGTTATCCGGAAACCCGTGATCCAGAAAACTCCTAATTACGGAATCCCGTTCTCCCATAGACTCCATTTTATCCAAATAATCCTAATTTTTAAAAATGATTACCTTTTTCTCTGTAATAATAAAAAAAGTACCTTGTACTTGATCCCAACTAAGATATAGTTAATCCTTATTGGAAGAAAAACCAGCCTATTGAGTTTATTTAATGTTTACATGATTTTCTAGTAGACTTAAGGTATGAAGATCCAAATAACAGATCCAGAAACCCCCAGGTTCCAAGCATTCTGGATAACAGGTCCTATACCTGTACTAAAAAGGAGGGTTGTGGGTGCACTCCTATGGCCATATAAAAACATATTTAAATACAATAATCCCCTGTCTAAAAAAAGAAACATCAAGTTATGATCATAAAGTTGATAAGCCACCATACCACGTCAAGGGAAACCCCATACGGTGGTCCCTAACTTGTTTACCTGTGATCAAAATATAAAAGGTCATATACCTCTGCTTAACAGCATTACTTGGAGTAAATATCTCCAGAAGCTTGGTTTCAATCTGTGGACTAGATCCTCCCCCTCCACCTGCATATGCGGCTTTTGAAAGAGAGACTGCCCAAACCAATGCCCATTTTTCAAAAAAATTTGATTGTGAAGAGACTATAATAAAGGCAAAGTAAGGTTGTATATATAGGTGCACACTTGTGTATGTGTGAGTATAGGTATAAGAACAGGTGTGGGTATAGATGTAAAGAGAAAATGAAAAGGAAAAGCTAAATGTGAAGTGTAATGTATGTGAATCAGTGCAAAAGGGTTACCTAGTGACAAGTGCAGAAGATATAAGGAGTGTCTCACAGGCGTTGGTTACAAATAAAAAGGCTACTAGCATTTGTGGGAGAGAAATTGCCCAAACCAAGAATTAGTGAAAAACAAGGACATAGGGCCAGCGTTAATTTAAAGGGGTGGGTATGAGGGTGCACTAACCACAGGAAGCTCAGCCACAGCTTCTGACTACATTATAGGTACAAAAAAGGAGGGTTGTGGGTGCACTCCTAAGGCCATACCTGTACTGTTAATATGAATACATTTTGTTACAACAGCGCCACCTGCAGTTCATTTTCCAATCATTTTGACAACTTCTTGGTGGTCAAAATGATTGGGAAAATGACAAGCAGGTGGCGCTGTTGTAACAGAATTCATTAATATTGACAACTTCCTTGACTACTTGGTGGTCAGACTGGTCTGAAAATGACCAGCAGGTGGCGGTCTTGTAACAAAATTCATTCATATAAACACTACGGGGTAAATTTATCAAAGAGTGAATTTCTGCAACTAGAGTGAAATTCCGCAGCTCTCAATTCATTTCTATGTGATTTTGAAAGGCGTATTTATCAATGGGTGAAAGTGAAAGTTCACCCTTTGATAAATACGCCTATAAAAATCCCATAGAAATGAATGGAGAGTGGCGGAATTTCACTCTAGTGGCGGAACTTCACTATTAACTTCACTCTTTGATAAATATACCCCTACATGTATCCAGGTCCGGACTGAGAATTAAAATAGGCCCTGGCATTTCAGGTACACAGAGGCCCAAACAGCCCCCACCAGCCCACTAAATACTGACTTTACTATGGCACCTTATAGCAGCCCCTCTGGCATTTGCCAGAACCCACAGATTGCCAGTCCAGGCCTGCATGTATCCCTTAATATCTTGGCATAAAAAAATAATGAATGAATGTACATTGCTTAGAATAGCACTCTCAACAGTTTTACATTCACTTATTTTAAAGTTTTACTTATCCTTTAACACCTATAGGGTCTGTGAACTCCAGAATGAACCACAAAGACCTCATATGAATAGGCTGGTGGTTGCAATCAACAGTGCAGTATTAATGAGAGACTAGGGGCATCTGCTTGGTTTCCCACAGCTTAGGCATTGTTGAGACGGAGAATAATCTAGGAAGCAGCAACTGGCACAAGATGCCGGGAGCAGTATATTTCCCACTTGCCTATAACAGGTGCTACGTAAAGGGCTACTTTGCACCCACAGTGCTAAACTTTGCTTTGTTTGAACCATATTTAGTGGCATGAGCAAAGTGCAAGCTCCCACTGCACAAATCCTACAGACACAAGTGAGGGTTCTTGCACCCTTGGGGCTCCAGCACTTGCACCTGTGGGATCTGGAACTAATGACAGAAGGGAATATTATGGGATTCTTCTCACTGGATGCAGACTAATTAGGGTAGGTTTTGGATCGCTCCAAAATCGTCCGCGTAGTCCTACCCTTAGGCATAATCTCATATTCAGCAGTGAACGTGAATGAAATGTGAAAGGTGATAGAGTAAAATAAAAAAGCCTTCCCAATATCACGGTACTTGTGTGCGGATGATTCCGATATGAGATTACTTTTATGTGATGCATTCGTAACACAGTTGGCTCTGTAGCGTAAAGTTCTGTGTTTGAAAATTTCTAAACATTAAAAGCAGAGTAAATATTTGTGTAGAAAGATGTGGGACATCACTCAAGGGAATACCCTGCTTTATGCCAGTGTTTAAAAAGATCCCTTTCCATTGATACAAATGAGCAAAACAGAAAGTGTGCTTGCCAAGCACAATGGTGGCATATATGACAATAGCAACATTAACCAATTATTTCGCCATTCGCAAATGTTGTCTTTCAAGTAAGAATTAAAAACATACACATGTGTTTAGGTAAAAGGCATTAAAGGGAATTTGTACCCAAAACTGTTGTTTGCATAATGAAAGAAAGTGTAAGCACTGAATAACAGGAAAGCCAGAGGGCTCATTTGCATCTGGATACACAGTAGGGATTTGTGCACTTTCATTAAAGGACATGTAAACCCCCCACGCAAAAAATTAATCACTGAAGAGCCTCTTTGAAATCTCTAAATACATGCCACTATGGTTGTTCAAAGGTTAATAGTAATGCTGCAGCAGCCCCGTAAATCACTTAGGATTCCTTCTCCTCCTCTAACCTACTCTGCCCCCTCCCTCTGGAATTTCCTTTGGCTGTTGGCTCATGAGCATGCTCAGTTCTTCTCAACTCAGATTAATAAACACACCCTCCAGTCTAACAGCCAGTAAAGAGATGACATTGCTGGTTGCATAGAAACTTTGCTTTAGCTGTCTGATCCTATTTTTAAATCCTAATCCCTCTCCTGAGCTCAGAGTAACCATACTAGTGCTCAATCCAAGCAGGACTTGTCATCAGAGTAATTTCTGCCTGTGTTAGCCTGCATTTTTAAATTGTATGAACTTTACATTGCATATATCCTGTTTGCAGATAGAAATGCACTGATGATGTTTCAAATATGGCCCCCCCGGATGAAAGCTGCTATTTGTTTTATGGAAATGTAATAAAAAATGTATGGAAATGACACTGGAAAATGGAGGGAATGTATGTAGTACAAATAATGCCATTTGGGGGAGATGTGCCCAACTTATATACATGGTAGAAAAATGTAGGCTTTACATGTCCTTCAAAAATACTTCCAAACTGTCCAAATGTGCAATTTGCACTTCCATATAGTTGAACTCAGCAGAATTCAGTCCATCCTGCCTTCCATTCGAAATCAAGCGCTGCTGTATCTATTTACAAATGGCGCTGTGTGAACCCTGGCAATACTGTTACCTCCTGACCAGTTGGTGGCTCCAGGAGTCCCTCAACACCCTGCATCAATAAACGCAGCACACTTACACTTAAAGAATCAGACACCGTTGTCATTCACACACCAGAACTAAAGCTAGACAGACTTATTCAGCACAACTGCATCTGCTTTGCAGCACATGCGCATTTGTACCTTTTTGACGAATCAGACGCAATTGCTCTGCGTTTGTTTTCGGCTGTTTTAGAAAAAAAAGCATGGCATTTGTGCTCTAAATTGCCATTTGCACACTGTGTCAGGGTAGTGAATGCTCCCTCATGTCCCATTTTTAACTAAAAATTCCATTTTTAAAAACAATTTCCCTTTTCCATGTAATAACAAAACAGTACCTTGTACTTAATCCAAACTAAGTTATAATTAATCCTTATTCGAGGCAAAACAATTCTATTGGGTTTACTCAATGTTTTAATGTTTTTTTTTTAAGGTGATGATCTATAAAAAAAACTTTATAGAAAAGTCCAGGTCCCAAGCATTCTGTCATTTTCTTTTGCCCACAGTTTTGATGTCTTCATGGCAGTGGCACATGGGGCGTGTTGCCACCCACACGTCACACTCCATGCAGGCACCAATAGGTGCAAGGAAGATTTATTTGAGGGAAGTTTACCAACTTCTGGGAAGTGCCCTGTGTGCCATAACAACACAGGCTTCAGTCTCCTATCAGGTCAGCCTAGCTATTGATAGGTTTTTATCCAACAGTGCGGTGTGCTGAGTGCTGCCGAGTCCCATCCACAGCCTGGGAAAGGAGGCAGCAGGAAGTGGAACAGATGGGTGGGTCTAGTAGGGTTTTCGCTAAACTTTTCAGTAAATCAGCTGCATTCCTTCTATATTTACAAGAGTAAAAGAGTGCAATGCACTGACACATTCTTGTTTTTAAAGGGGATGTTCACCTTAAAAATAAGTTTTAGTACGATGTAAAATAATTAGTAATTATTAAATATTTCATACTTATCCAGAAGATTGCCAGGTGAAGGGAGGGTACGCTCTGAAAATTTTACTCCTTTAGGCATCAACAAATACAATACAGTTCTCAACTTGTACGTAAACAAAATATTCTAAGTTGCTTGGCCTATTATCTGACCTTGATGTTGAAGGGTTCTAAGGCCTTGATATGTCTTATATATATACCAATTATTCACAGACCAGCACTCCCTATTATAAAAGTTCAATTATTTATTGTTACATAGTATCTATGCATAGATACTATGGCCCAAATTCACGAAGATTCGAAGTTGCGCCAGGTGCAACTTCGCCGCTCTTCGCCACACTTCGCCAGGTGTATTTTCGCCAGCGCTCCGCAAATTCACTAAAATCCGAAGTTGCGCACAGGGGTGGCGTAAGTTTTCGAAGTTGCGCTAGTGTTAAATCGCCAAGCAAAGCAAAGTTTTGCTAGCGATGGTTCATTTGCATACGGCGCCAAATTCAAATTTCAATTGAGGAACACGTATTAGCACTACAAATGCCTAGAAAACCTTCAAATCAGCAAATAAAAATTTAATTTTGCCCTACACGTGTGCCCACTGTCTAGGTAAGTTGCCATGAGTCAGGAAATGTAGGGGGGAAGGAGGGGAGCCCCAAAAATATTTTCGATCTTTTTCAGCCTATCACCCATCATGTAGAAAACACGCCAGCGTTTTTTGGGACTTAGAAAAAAATTTTACTTTTTTTTTTTTTCAACTTTGTGTTTATTCAGGTTCAGTATCATGTACAAAATACCAGAAAGTAGTTGTAATTTGCAAACCTGTGTTACAACATACAAGAAAAAGTAAAGGGAAAGTAACAGGAATGACATAAATAATATGAAATAAAAGAAAAAACAAACAAAAGAAAAGAAAAGAAAGATACATGTTGCATAAATTTTCTGTTGTCACCGTGTCATCAAGTCAAATTATCCGTATAGGCAGAAAGTAGAGAAATAGCATATACAGTTCCGTGTGGGCAGACTAGGTAGGGCCAGCTTTGGTAATCCAGGGAGTCCATATTAGGTCATAAGTGTCCAGTTTATCTTTCAGCAGGTATGTAATTTTTTCGTTAGCAGCAATCCACCAAATTTTCCTCTCCAGCACAGACCGTCTGGAGGACTAATTTTACTTTTTTTTTTAAACAATCCCTATGTACTCTATTGCGCTTCGCCAGGTCTGAGGTGGCGAAGGAAGTCTAGCGTAAAAGGTAACGTTCAGTACACTGCGCAAGTTAGTGAATTTGCGTAGTTACGTCGCTAGCGAAAATTCGCCTGGCGTAAGGGTGCGAAGTAACACTAGCGAATTTACGCCAGCGTTCGTTAGTGAATTTGCGAAGTACCGAAAATGCCAAACGCTAGCGAATTGACGCTAGCGTTCGGCGATTCAGCGCTTAGTGAATTTGCGCCTATGTAACAATAAATAATTGAACTTTTATAATAGGGAGTGCTGGTCTGTGAATAATTGGTGTATAGAAAAATTACCGTGCACCCCTCCCTTCGAAGAAGCTATTGGCCTTGGAGTGCGGATACTCACTTGCAAGTACATATATATATATTAATAGCAGAAAGGACCCGCACTCCGTTTTCAAAAAGTTCAGTGATTTATTTTAAAACTCACAGTGTCTCTCTTTTTAAAATAAATCACTGAACTTTTTGAAAACGGAGTGCAGGTCCTTTCTGCTATTATATATACCCAATTTTTGACCGAGCACCCGGCTGAGTGAGATGTGAAGGAGTGCGGGTATTATTTGTAATAATCGTTATATATATATATATATATATATATATATATATATATATATATATATATTATAGTAGGATGTAGCTTATAGGAAATGAGAATTCTGACATGGAAATTTGAAAAGTAGTAACAGAAAACTGAATAAGGATAAAAGAAGGATCTGTTGGGTTTCCTGATCCCAAATTTACAGTATTAATGTTTAGCAGGGACATGTGAAGTGGCCATTTGATACTGTCAGTCCCTTTAAAGCATCTGTATCTGAGAGTATGGTTCGCTAGGAAGAAAAGTTCCTGAAATAAGTACAGCTGAAGGTGATAACTCCATACTCCACACATAAAACTTGCATGCTTTTAGGACACTTTACAGGGGATTCAGTATTTGAATATGAGTTCCGCATGAGACTGTGAGGTCACTAATATTGTGGTTGAGCTAATGTGTCACCACTAGATGTTTTATTTTTTACAGCAAATCCATGCCTTCTGTTTCCCCAACGTACAAACCAGCCAGGGCATGGTTTGTATACAACAGACATAAATGTATATTAACAAACATTTATAAGTAGATAACATAAGTTCAAGCTAACATGTCTAAAAGTTTTTGCCATAATGGAGTCTATATAACAAGGATTTCAAGATCACACAAATCTTTTGCAAATTTCCTGCTTTGTGACAGTGACAATCTGCATTTCTCTTTTCCGAGTTCTTTTTGGGAGATTTCAGATCATGATATTTGATTTTACAAGTACCTAGCATTACTTGGCATGCAGTTACTACAGCAGAACTTGACCATCTTCCAATACGTGATAGAAAATCCTGGAGTTGTAGTCAAAGATAGCGTTCTATTGTTTAACCATCATGAGTCAAAGTAGATTGAGAGAAAGCTAGTAAATTAAATGCCATTAAATTAATAGTGTAAAATAAATACTTTATGGGGGGTGCAGCTGGAAAGTGAGATTTTAAGACCATTTTATCTTCACTTCATACTCCACAGTCCCTTGGCAGTCCAGTTCCTTTATTTACTTCAGCAGGATGGGCCCAGCATAGTGCAGATCTCTTTGCCAGAGCCCCACGCATTCTGCAGCATTTTGTCAGGTCCTGGTTTGTATAAATCAGACAAAAAATCATGTTTGCAAACATCTAGAAGCAGTTAGCGAGAGTCCAAGCTAGAATACAATGCCTAGAACCAAGTTGTTTTCCATCACAGAATGATGGTCAACCTATGGGAAAAAATGGTTGTTAAACTATGGCTTTAGCGATGGGACTGGCTGAGATTGCTGGGAGATTAGCACTTTAACAAGAGCTATAGATCCACATGTAAGCCTTTATTACATAATGGACTTAGAGTCTGTGTAACAAGGATCTCAAGGTCTTCTTACCTTTGTTTAACAGTCAATGTCCCCGTGGACCTTCCACTGTAAGTGACAGTGATGCTCTGAATCTCACTTTCTATCTCTTAAGGCGGCCCACACAGCGCAGATCTATTTTCAGGAACAAAAATCAGACAGTACATATGAATGGACATTTATGAGCTAAGTTCAAATTAATATGCAATACCGATAACATGTTGGATAACATTCGAATAACAAAATATTGCAGTAGCCCTGCAAATGTTGGGGCACCCAGGAACTATAAGGGGCCTGGTGATAAACAGTTGCAATATATGTTTATGGAAAATCACTTGTCACCAAAGTTTAACGGCCAATAAGTAATCATTCCACTGCTGAAAGATTCATGAAGGAGACACTTATATTATTCAGTAAATAGACCTAATATAAACAGTCGAAGTTATGCTATAATAAGTAATTCATATAAATAGTTTTTATATTAATGTCAGTCAGTTCATTGGGCATCGGTGGAGGTTGCGTGCGGTAAGTGTAAACCCTACAGAGGAAAGAGGCTTTAAGATGGGGTCAGTGACCCCCATTTGAAAGCTGAGAAGGATCGGAAGAAGGCAGCAAATAATTACAAAAAATAAGGCCACTTGAAAAGTTGCTTAGAATTAGACATTCTGTAACATGCTAAAAGTTAACGTAAAGGCTAACCACCCCTTTAATCTGTCACTGACCTCCTAAATAGATATAATTTTATACCTCTCATTTATGCTCTCACTTTTGAAAATGGAGATGCCTAGCCACTGGCTACAGGTACTAATGCTTTAAGCCATGTGATAATGATCAGGGTCAGACTGGGCGCAGACTCGCTCCCCAATCGGCTGCCCCCCCAAAAAATACAATATGCAACGGACCCGGTGGGTCCACAATGGTCAAGTCCGACCCTGATAATGATACAAATCAAGTGCAATAGATTGTCCGTAATGACATTAACACATGCAAATACATTATCCAGATATGTTCACTCTCCCAAGTTTTTTTTAGACACTGGGCTCCCACAGTGGGGAGGGGGGACAGTTTCCCACTTACTGTGGCTTTTACACAATTTCACTATGGAGCCAACATTGAGGGCCCTGTAGGCACTCCTGAATTTAAATTCCCTTTAGTGCGAAATCAGGGGGCGTCATGGTTTGGAGCATTACAGGGGTGATTAGGGCTAATATTTAAATACAAGTGACCTTATTTTCAGTGTCAAATTTGGGTAGTTGGGTCAACCAGTAAGCCCAAGCTAAGGGCCTAAAACCCCCACTGACAATTTTCACCAGCCACAATTTGCCACCACGCTGCACTGTATACCACACACAGATATGCCTGGACCAGTGGGGCCATCAGGTTTTCTCCCAGTGCCACAGCAGGCCAGTCCAACATTGCTTATATCTATTCTCCAGGTAATATATAAGGGCCCCATTATTACCCACAGTGCAGTTGCGCCACTTTAGGCCCAGTTGTTGACACCATTTTTTTTAAAGGTACATTTTTTTCCCTTTCACTTCCTCATAGTTGTGTGACTGTCTCACCTCCTCTTGTGTATCACATGCACCGACGCAGCAAACTTGCAAATAAGGAATCAGACTTAGGCTCAGGGCCGGATTTACATAGCAGGTGCCTCTAGGCCCACTGTCGTTCGTCGCCCCGGGACCCTCCCTTTTATTCAATCAAATTTTCATCATCGGGACCAAAGCAACGGGGATAGGCCTACAGGAAATTTTAAAAACTATTGTGTCTCTTGCACCTTCCCAGTGGAACCAATGTGGGTGTGGTTGGGCAGCATGCCGCCCCCTCAAATCCTGTCGCCCTAGGCCCGGGCCTTGGTGGCCTCTCCACAAATCCAGGCCTGCTTGGGCTTCATTTTGATGTCAATCACAAAGATTTTCAGTTTCATTGTGCCCAATTTGTGTTAAAATGCAACTGCGCACAATTTCTGCATTGACACAATTGCGTCAGGCACAATGTCACCTCATGGTGCAAATACGATGGAATTGTGAGGGAAACTGTACATTGTGGGTAAATAAAATGACACTTTGCAGTTGTACTAGTAAATGAGCCCTATACCCCTTGCCCAATACCCTCTCCCTGCTACTAGCGAAGGGTAAATATACGTCAAGTAAAAGAGAATGTTACTGCTTATTCTTCCGTATCTGATTAAAGGGGTTGTTTACCTTTGTATTAACTTTTAAAGTCAAAATAAAGTCAAAGTAAACTTTATTGTCATCTCAGCAGTATACGAATATACAGTGAGACGAAACGACGTGGCTCCAGCTAGTACAGATCACAAAACGGCACATAAAAATACACAATAAATATGTAAACATGAAATGTGCAAAATATAGGCAGAAATTATATCTATACATGTGTAAACCTTTAGAATTGTGCAAATAAATTAACAGTTCACAAAGTTAAGTTCACAGTTCAGGTGTGTCTGGAATGTAGTGGGAGGGCAGGCAGTGAGTTGAGGAGTCTGATCGCTTGTGGAAAAAAGCTTTTGCGCAGCCTGGTTGTTTGGGCTTTAATACTGCGAAAGCGTCTGCCGGATGGGAGCAGCGTGAACAGTCCATGTGAGGGGTGTGTGGAGTCCAGTGCAATGCAGGAGGCCTTTCTTACACAGCGCTTGTGGAAGATGTCCTGCAGTGATGGATATAGAGAGGGATATTCTGAGACTATTTGCAATTGGTTTTCGTTTTTTATCATTTCTGTTTTTTTCAGGTTGTTATGGTCAAAATGACCTTAGCAACCATGCATTGAGACTGGAATATGAATAGGAGAGGGGCTGAATAGACAGATGAGTAATAATAATAAATGTGTAGCCTTACAGAGCAGTTGTTTCTAAATGGGGTCCATTTGAGAGCTGGAAAGAGGCAAAAACTATAAAATATAAATAATGAAGACCAGTTGCACAACTGTTAGGAATTGGAATTTACTTCAAAGGTGAACTACCACTTTAAACGTGCCATACTTTGTGCCCTAAAATCACATGTATCAGTATATTTCTGTTGGTTAGTGGTGTGACTGGGAGCTGCCACACTGATAAAGTAAAATACTATTATTTACTATAACTCCACTCGAACTCATTTCTCACACAGAGCAGAGCTAGTAACTCAACTAAACCCGAGCGACTGACAAATCCCAGACTAATAAAGGCACTTTAGTTCCAAACAAAGAACAAGCCTAGTTTGCGCCACAGGCTAATTCACACAGTCTCCGGCGTCACTGAGGGGGCGTGTCTCGAGTGCTAGGGGGCGGCGCTTGAGGCAGCAGTGGTACTGCAGTGAAGTGTTTAGGTGTCAGCAGTTATTGGGGCTTGTGAGCTTTCCCAGGCAGAGGGTCGCGGGAAATCCAGGCAGCCCCCTGTTGCAAAGTGGCAATTAGATGTACAGCAGGAACAACAGCAGCCAGAGAGGAGAGTAGTTCCAGCCCGGGAGATGTCTGCACTGGGGTCCCAGCTACTGCAGAGATGTGACTTCTACTGAGACACACACCGACACCCCCTGTGCAGCCCCCTGCGATCTGACTGCAGCTCACTGTAAGTACTTTCTCTTCTCTTATTATAGTCTACTGGATAGTAGCTTCTGTATTAATAGTGTGTCCCCCCCCAATATACAGGCACAGACCCCCCAATATACAATACAGGCACAGACCCCCCAATATACAGGCACAGACCCCCCTATATACAGGCACAGATCCCCCATATACAGGCACAGACCCCCCATATACAGGCACATACCCCCATATACAGGCACAGATCCCCCCAATATACAGGCACAGACCCCCCCCAATATACAGGCACAGACCCCCCATATACAGGCACAGACCCCCTAATATATAAACACAGACCCCCATATACTGTTCATGACAACCCCCAAATGAATGCAACATTTCCTTATGATTACAATCTCTCTATCCCTTTCCTTTGCCCCTAATAAACACATTCTTGGTGGTACATATAAGAAATATACCGGTGAATATACAAATACACGTAGAGCTTCCAAGTTGATGTGACATATGTTCTATATGAATGTTATTAAATGTGCTCTATGTACGTATCAGTACTGAGAACATTGGGGGGGCTGTTTTTTTTTTTTTCTAGTGTTGATGTGAATTGAAGTGAAAATACAAAAAAAATAGGTTATTGGGGGATGTTTAACCCTTACATTGTCAGACTGGACATGAAAAAGGTTCCAACATGTCGTGTGCGCTTCATTGTGATGACTGGAGAGGGCAAATTTGTGGATGGAGGCTGCAAATTGAATGGAAAAGGCTTGTGGGTTAAATGCAGGAAAAAATTCTTGTCGGGTTCTGTATGCACAGCCTGAGCATGTGGAGAAAGCAAGACTATGTAGTGCGTGATCCAGCCTAGCTGTGTCTAAGAATGGAAAGCTCAGGGGGGCATGGTATGTTATTAAAGGACAGGGGTAATATGATGACTTGCTATGCACCGTTTCTAAAGCCACACTCATTTCTGCTACCAGACAGTTTGGCTGAGAGCTGAGATTGAAAAGGACGGTGGTGTTTTATTTTTTGTTGTCACGTTAATGTGCATGTTGCTGGCTTTGTACAGAAGTTCTCATACACTGGGACTCTGCAGTGAATATTACAGTTCAACCCCACTTTTACATTTTTCAGGGGCCAGAAAAAAATGGTGTAAAATTCAGGAAAATGTAAAATCAGGGAAATGTATTATGCATAGTATATAGGTGGGACCACAAAGCAAGAAGAAAGGGGAAAAAAAGAGAAATCAGGAGATGTAAAATTGAGGTTTGGCTATAGTTCTATGCAGTAAGGTTCTGACAGTTTAGCAAAGTTATATAAGCCTTGTTCTTTAGCTTTGCACATAATCTCATGTCAGCTGCTCTCCTGGAATCCCAGTGGGGTTAAGGTGAACCAGGGAAATGTGAATATTATTTTGGTACGGCTGATATACTTTGGTAACATTCCTCCCTTCAATAAAAGCAAGTTCTGCATGTTATTGGGAAGTTTGAGAGATGCAATACAAGTGCCTGGGAGGGATGAGAAGAATGCAGGGTGCTGCTCTTCCATTGAAATACTGCACTTTCCAATTTACCTGATACTCTGTTATTATTATTATTATTATTAATAAACAGCCCCACTGCAAAAATTTTAAGTGTGATAAAAGTGCCGGTACATCGAGTGATAGCTCGAAAGGGGATGGAGAGGAGAATTAAGGTATAAATGGTTTATTGAGCTACTCTCAGTTTTAATATGTGGTTTTGAACAAATGCCTCTTGCCCCTATCCACCATATCCAGGGGCAGGGAATATACAGGGAATATGTTTCTGATATATAAATAATTAGTGACATTGTGTATATGTCATCACAGTGAGTGCTCAGTACTCCTGAGTCCCCCTGGCACCTGGACCCTTATATTTATCACTTTTTACATCTGGATTGTATCATATAATAATTAGGCGTCTCATGCACTCCTGTGACCTTAACTCATTTTTAATGGTTGAATAAACAGTTACTTTTACTTCAAGAGGCGTTGTGCCTTCCATTTTCCTACATGTCATATTCATAATTCACAAACCAAAGCTGTGACCCTGAACGGGGAACCCTGCCATCCCCACATATCCAGGAAAGCTAGTTACAGAGATGTGTGTGGGGCACAAACTGACTTCATAGCTAGAGGCAATTTTTGCTTTCCTGCCATAATAATTGTTTCAAGTGTCTTCCACCAGTGTGCATTATATCATAGACCAGCATGTGTATTATTTTAGATGCTGGATATCTGGAACCTGGGAATGCTCCTAGAGCCGAAAATTTTTAAAGGGATGAAACTATTGGACAGGTTAATATTATGATTTTTCGATTGCAGCTCCATATTCTTGGCAAATTGAAGCGAATTACATGGTTTTCCCTCAGTTTAAGTTTGTTACAGTAACTCCCTGCAAGTTTATGCAGCAGGAATTACAACTTTAACCCCCCCCCCCCATTTACCCATTTTACAAGCAGCTGCATCGCAGAACAGACTGTTATATGTAACCCGAGATAACACTATTAAGTGTTTACATGTGCTGCTAGATGGAGATTTTATAAATAGTACCAAGCTAGTATAAAGCTTTTACTTACTGAGGATAATGTTACGTGAAGCATCACAACTTGTAAAGGGATGCAGTTGCACAGATTTGGAACAGAAGCAGACCAAGCATGTAGCATGAGGCTTCATGAGTCCCCTAAACCAGGGATCCCCAACCGCCGGGCCATGGACACTCCTGCACTGGGCCGCCAAGTCTAGCGCACAAAAACGAGGCCCGCCGAATCGGACGCTGGCGCTCCCAAATTGGACATGGTGTGTCCAAACTTACTGCCGACCCCACCCCCAACCCTGTCGACCCCTGGAACCGAATTAGTAGACAGAGTCAATCTCATATAATAATGGTATGGGACGTATCCAAAATGCTCTGGACCTGGGGTTTTCCTGATAAAGGATCTTGCTGTAATTTCAATCTCTAGACCTTGAACATTGAATAAATCCAATAGAATTGTTTTGCCTCCAGTCATATCTTACTTGGGATCAAGTACACGGGACTGTTTTATTATTGCAGAGAAAAAGGAAATCATTTTTAAAAATGTGAATTACTGCATTAAACTGGAATGTACGGCAGATGGCCTTCCCATAATTCGGAGCTTTCTGGATAATGGATCCCATATCTGCACTGGTTCCCTTATGCTGAGGCAAGCAGTTCAACAGCCCATGATCACTGGCATTTACCCGGTTTTCTGGTCTTTCTATGAAATCCTAGATAAAGCAGTTGCTCATCCTCCATATTCAGTGAAATCAATGTGTACTTTTTGTGTGTTTAAAAGTGGGGTGAGATGCAACACGTTGATCCCCTGGATTTCATTGTTAAGTAGTAATAACAATAAATGTGAAGCCTTACAGAGCATTTGTTTTCTAGGTGGGGACAGTGACCCCCATGTGAAAGTTGGAAAAAGTCATAAGAAAAAGGCAAAAAAAAAAACCATAAAAAAGGCCAAAATGAAGGCCAATTGAAAATTTGCTTAGAATTAGCCATTCTCTAATATACTAAAATTTAACTACCCCTTTAAATGTACTTGTGCATCAAGATTTACATTTAAACCCAGGAAATCATCAGTGCCGTCCAAACCCTTCTACAGAGGCACATTTACCACTGCTTGTTTTATAAATACACTTAAAAACCTATTATTAGCTGCCATCAACGTCTGCCTTTGGTCTCATACTGATCATTTTAGGAGAAAAGACGTAAAAATGTGATGTTAATTAAACAGAACGTATGCAGCAATTGTCTCACAATGAGCCGTTATCCCAGATTTCTACTCCTGGCCCAGGCGGAAGAGGTTAAACAGTTCCAGAACACAGCAACAGCGAGGGGTCAGAAGGCAATTACCCCGAGGCGTCTAAAAGCCAAAATCAGTCCTAATGAGCTAAGCATACTTGATGTCTCTGTGGCGTTTGCAATAAAACACAGAACCCACGAGTGCAACAAAAGTGATTCCCTGATGTCCTTCAGATTTCATATTGTGATATAATTTGCTGTATTTCTTTCTGCATCCAGTAATCATGTAGTTATATATCCACCCCTCAATATTGAATTTATTGTTATTCACCCCTGGTCGCTGGGATAATTTACATGCAAATCTCTATTACCAGGGCCGGACTGGATTGGTGGGAAACCTGGAAATAAAACTGGTGGCCCCTGCTGGCCCAGACCCAAACCCTGCTGGCGCTCCCCCAGGCTGCTGAACTCTCTCCCCCAAAGCGCGGTTTAATTTACGCTCTCTTGGGGGAGTGCGGCCCCTGTAGTGGGGACGTGGGGGCCCTGCACCCACCAGTCCGACCCTGTCTATTACTGTTGATACCCTTTATTTATGTAGCACTGGGCACTTTAATGCAGCACTTTGCAAAAGTTGTTCACATCATGGTTCACATCAGTCCCTGCCCCAGTGAACTATTTATAAGGTTGTCCAATATGTTGCCTTCTGTCTCTTATAATACAGCTATGGGACCCAGAATCTTTCTGTAATTTGGCTCAATAAAACCATTTAAACATTAATAAACCCAACAGGCTGGTTTTGCTGCCAATAAGAATGTATACAAATTATATCATAGTTTGCACCAAGTACAAGTTACTATTTTATTATTACAGAGAAAAGGGAAATCATTTTTAAAACATTTTGAATAGTCTATGGGAGATGACCATCTATTAAAGGAGAAGGAAAGTTGTTTACCACTTGGGGTGCCAAACATTCACCCCCAAGTGAATGTATTGACTTACCTGAAACCCAGATCCAGTGTTCCTATCAGCAGAAAACTGCACCGACTCGGGGTTATTCCAGCGAGCACCACGGAGCACTTCTCTTCTACTTCTTCAAATTTCCTGGGGCAGACGCATGCACAGTAGAATGGAAAAAAAAACCTACTTTTTAGTTAAAGTTCGGCTTTTCACTCTAATGCGCATGCACAGCCGCGAGTAGAAAGAAGAATTAGGAAGAGAAGTGCTTTGTGGTGCTCACTGGAATAACCCCGGGCCGGTGCAGTTTTCTGCTGATAGGAGCACCAGCCCAGGGGTTTCAAGAAAGTAAATACATTCACTTGGGGGTGCCTAACGTTTAGCTACTGAAGAGAATTATTGAATGCAAGAAAAACATGGCAATTGTTAAGTGAGACTGTACCATTTGAGAGCATATGTTGAAGCTAGGCCAAGGAAACTGAAGGATTCTTAATGAGGATTAAAGTCATAGACAAATGCATTATGTCCACTACAATTAAAAAGACAAGATAAGCTTCTTAAAGGGCCGCCGTACCATCATTTTTTCATTTCCCCCTGAGGCATTGTCTCATGAAAATATTACGATCTGAATGTGCATTTGTTTGTTTGTGTTTGTTTTACAAGCTTCTGTGAAGCTTCTCTAGTTCTGATATCAGTTATAATCTTGTGTAAGCAGCCATTGTGTTTCTGGACAGCTGGCTCAAACTCCTTGTCACCTGCCACCATTCTCCATTTGTGGTTTAATCTCATTACAAGGAGCCAGAAGGTTATGGCCTTGCAGTCCTAGGAAATATAATGATATGAGCTCAGTAATGGTACCCATTAATGGTACCCTACATAGCAGGGAAAACTTACTAGGGCTTTTCATTGCCTGTGCGGAGAAATAACATAAACTTATTACAATATATATTGGAGTTACAGTGTAGTCTATGTCAGTCCATTTCTCTGTATATATTTTCCTTTTCAGCAAGCTTGACAAATCCACACATCCTTGGTACAGAGAGAATGCCACCTCAGCCGACAGCTTGTTCTTGTACATACTTCTAGTCAAATAGGAAGACTCCGGTGTGAAGGCTTCATTTCTTATATTTGACTCTATATTATTATGTATATAATGGAGAATGATGAATGGATAAGAAACCTAATTAACTGCTTAAGGACATTATACCCTACTCAGTTTTATGTCCTGAGCGACAACAGTGAAATATGGATTTCATCACTGGTGCTTATAGGAGAAGGAAAGGCTTTGTGCACTTGGGGTGCCAAATGTTAGGCACCTCAAGTGAATGTATTTATTTACCTGAAACCCTTGGCCGGTGCTCCTATCAGCAGAAAACTGGACGGCCCGGGGTTATACCAGTGAGCACCACGGAGCAATCCTCTTCCAGCTTCTTCTTGCTTCAAACTTCCTGGGGCAAACGCAAGCTTTTCATTCTACTGCGCATGCGCAGCCGCGCAAAGAATGTGGAAGACAGAAGAGAAGCACTCCGTGGTGCTCACTGGTATAACCCCTGGCCGGTGCAGTTTTCTGCTGATAGGAGCACCGGCCCAGGGTTTCAGGTAAGTCAATACAATCACTTGGGGGTGCCTAACATTTGGCATCCCCAAGTGCACAAAGCTTTTCCTTCTCCTTTATGGATGAGCGTTGCTTTTCTTCAGCTTAATTGTATATAGACTAAACAAATTAGGATCCTTATCTTTTGTGTCTGCTGTTTTGTTATGTGACATAGCAATAAACAACAGAATTCTCTTGAGAACAAGCAAAGGGTGCCCTACAAAGTACTGATATAAAAGGAACTGCAGCCTCTGCAGATCATCAGGAGTGTGTGTGTCTCTGCATCAAATTAGCGCATTATAAATGCAGGTCTGATTAGTTGGCGAAACCATAACCCCACCACGAACAAGGGCAGAATTTCTATAGAATCTGGGATCCTGAACCAGAAAAGAGTCAAGTGTTATTATGCAGGGGCGGAGAGATGGTAAAATAAGCATTCCTTCTTCTGCATACCAAGCAGATATTTCTTTGTTTCTCAGCCTTGTGGAAGCAGATGTCTTCTGTATGTCGGAGATGGGAAGTCATTGAAAGGAGCCCACCTCGCTGATGGGGGACAGCATATTAACTGCAATAACACTGCTAATAGGTTTGGCAGGCGCTTCTAATTTATTCCTGCCAGGGACGTTGTTGACATTCGCGTCTCTGCATCTTGTGATCTGTTAAAGAAAAGGAGATTTTTTTAAAGACATGGATGATTAAACATGGAACCTTAGGGAAAAGCAATGAGTTTCCTTTGTCACCCACGTCATTAAGCATATTAATACAGACACTATTAGACTACTCTATGATATACACTCTTATTATAAGCTTATTTATAATCCTGAGAACAAGAGCAGCAAACAAACTATTGGCCTGCTTCTCTGGAAACAGACCCATTGATTGGCTTAAGGGCTACACAATGCAGTATCTCATTGGCCTCAATTTGACATATGAGAAGTACTAGTATGAGCCCTCTCTCCTGCAGTTCACTGTCAGTTTTATTGCCCTTTAATAGCATGATAGCAGCAGGAATCACTTTCTGACCCCTGAGGAAGGCGTCTGGAACCACCAAAGGAATTCCAGTAAAACTAGGCCAGTGTTGGTGGATATGATCATACAAATAGAAGCTAGTCTGACAGATTTCAGCTGAATTAAGCAGCCATTACTCTTTCTTTGGCCACTCGGTAGACCACCAGCAATGCCATTGGGTTGTCTGGGCTATCATTAGCTATCGACTTGTTCAGCCAAATTGTACAGATTGATTGGACAAATGGCAGCTGCCTGGTGTGGCCCTAGAAAGTGTTTTTTCCCCAGGCCCATTGCATTTGCTTGCAACCCCCGTACAGACAGCTCTCTTGGCACCCAGTTGGTTAAGCGTCGATGCAACGAAACTGCTGAGCTTTTGTTATCGGATTGTGACTTTTTGTCCTGCTGAGATAGGGATAGAAGAGAAGACAATGTCCCATTGAAACACAAACAGAGAGGAAAACAAGCTTGATAGGCAGAGCGTTAATGCTTTTATATCTCTGTACACAATGGTTAACCTGTTATGGCATGTGGGGGAGACTTCTAGAAACACCGTTCTTTATTTCTACATCCTTAATTCTCTGTGTGACCTCTGCATTTGTATGGAACGCACGAGTGTAGAAAGAAACACTCATTGTACTTATCTTCCTCTCCTCTGGCTGAATTATTTTTATTCATTTGCCTAATGTTCTTAGTTAAGCGAGCAGCCTTCTATGCAAATAACACAGCCCGGCAAACACATTGGGGAAAGAGAAACTGGATAATAGACAATACCAGCTTTCACGGGAAATGTTTGCCTAAAACAACTGATTTTCACTTCTGCTTTCTACTCCCTGTGAATATTGTGTTATTCATGGGAATGTTTTTCCTTTTGCAGAAAATATCATAAAGTATATATTATGTGATGTGACATCAGAACACATTGTTTATAACTTAAATAAACCCATATGTAAGAAAAGGTAAACAAATGCAATAAGGGGTTGTTCACCTTTAAATTAACTTTTGGCAATTGGTCTTCATTTTTTAGGGGCCTGAATAGAAATATATGTATTATGTATTAACAAATTGCAGTAACAATAAATGTGTAGCCTTACAGAGTATTTGTTTTATTTAGATGGGTCCGGTGACCCCCATTTGAAAGCTGGAAAGAGTCAGAAGAAGAAGAATTAAAAAAACTATAAAATAAATAAATAAGACCAAATGAAAAGTTGCTTAGAACTGGCTATTCTATCACATGCATACATAAACGTTTGCTTAAAGGTGAACCACCCCTTTAAACAGAAGTCCTGTCGCAATATAAAGTTAGCCTGGTAGTTCATTAATTCAGGGTACAAATGTAAGGAGTTATCACTGGGTAAAAACTTAACCTCAGTGCCTCGCTCATGTGCTTTTTTATATCATGCAGTCTTTCATTCTATGTATTATTGATTTAATTCAAACAATGTCCAACAGAACTAAAAAGACAAGAGTTAATACCAGTGTGCCACCCAAATGACATGTTTGCTTATGAAGCATCAGCTGTAAATATAATACAGAACAAATATGTAATACACACCCATATGTTATTAATATAGGTTATTTATAGAAATGTATGGTGCCTGTTTCTAATGAAAGTGATATAGGGTTACATGGCAGAACACTAGATAGGCTATTCGGTATACTTAATGACAAAGAACACAAGCTACAGTCACCCATGGCAGGCGCACCCCTAAACAGAGACACTGTATGTTTGAGTAAATAAAGTACTTTGGATTTTACCGAGGCCTGGAGTCCCGTTGAGTGCCTGCCTATCGTACGGTGTGGTTGATCCCCTAAACAAGGAGTCTTGCAGAAAAGTGGCTACAGTTGAAAATGGTGACCCCCTATTTGTTCCTTAAATATTGTTAAAGCTGCTCACTCCGAGGCTGCAAGTTTACAGTATACGGGATTGTAATAGCAGGGCCTGTGTGTAACGGTTGGCACTATAAATCTAGAACCGATGCCAAGCACCCTGGTCTCGGCTCGTGCTTCTGCCTGTAGCAGCCGCCTTTGGCCTTGGGAGGAGCCCTCAGCTACTCAGATGCCGCCAGGTCTTAAAACAAGAGGTGCAAGGCGAGGGGGTTCTAGACAGGCAGAGGGGCACAACTGTAAGCAAAGTCTTTGGGCAGAAGGTTGTGGTACAAGGCATAATAGTGTAATAGAGTAGTCAGATCAGGCCGGGTCGGGGCAGGCAGAGAGTAAACGTAGTCAGGCAGGCAAGGGTCAAACCAGGATGTCAATCAGAAGGGTTAAGCAGAATCGAAGTCGGTAATCAGGCAAGAGTCAGGATTCAGAAGTCAGGATAGTCAATATCCAGGCAGGGGTCACAACAGGAATCAAAATACAGATAAATCAGAAGCTCAATAGCACAGAAGCACCAGGAACAAGATCCTATAACGGGCAAGGTCATGAAACCCAAATGAGCCTTTTATAGTACTGGATTTTCGCGTTGTGCGCCAGCGTCATCACGCCAGCGCGTCCGCATCGATAAATGAAACGAGACGCGCTCGCTCTAAGGAACCGGCATGGAGGCAGAAGCCGCACCACTGCCGCACCACTAGACCACCAGGGTGAGTGATATTTGTTACACTGTGTTTACCCTAGTCTAGTACTAACCACAGTAAACTATCAGCATTTACTGGTTACCTGAGTCTGGAAGGTAAAAACTTTTCTGTTTACAGGTGATTAGGACTGAGCAAATGCTTTTATAAACTCAACAGAGCACTAACCATCACAACTCAATCCCAAGTACACTGTCCAGTAACTGCCACTTGGCAAACGTTCTTCTCTTTCAGCATCATTTGAAATCCTGGCAGGGAAGGAGGGACTAAACACTGATGTTACAAATTGTAACAACTACTCCACAGCTTACAGACAACATGCAGGAACTACATAACCCACAATGCATTGCACTATGATGTTCCTTATTGAAATCATGTGTGCAGGGAATTGTGGGGTTTGGAGGATGCAGGCTGAGGACAGATGGCAGCTGATACAAAGTAACAGTAGTCAGCTCAGCAAAGTAGTCAGACAGATCAGCAGGAGAACGGGGCTAGGCTTAGGGAACTGTCAGAAACCATTAAAAATCATGAAAAGTCTGCATATTTTTAAATTGATGTATAATGCAAAGTTGCTTAAAATTATGTTTACTTTTCAAAAAGCTTAAGTTATGTTTGTGTGGAGTGCCCCTTTAATCATCTGGGTGTTGTTACATTATTTCAGGAGTCATTCAATATAAATGCAACAGCTATTGCCAAGCTGTGTATAAATACCTTTAAAGGGGACCTACACCCACCTAAACAATCTAACAAAATTTGTGAGAGTTCTGGGCTTTCAATTTGCATTCACTTTTATGTTTTTTAGGCCAGTAATCCCAATAGGATTCAGTAGTTAGAACTTACTACTTACCTTCAGTTTGGAAAGTTGCATTTTTACTGAGCAAAACTCAAGCAAGCTTATAAAAGTTTATGTTTTATTTTGCTAATATTGTGAATTTGTAACAGAAGTGCTCCCCGCGGTTGTATCCAGTGCGCTGCACAAAACCCAGGAAACTTACTGATGCAGGAGGTCCACATTTCTTGGTTGAGAAAGAGATGCCTACTGCATCAGTAACTAGCTTCTGGCTAAATTGCAAAAGTGCAAAAAAGTTTTTATTGTGATACGTATAAAGAGAAGGGGAAGGAGTTTGTCAGATGAGCGATGCGTCAGTTAGTTACAGTTTTTATTTTGCTTTGAAGTATCCCTGGAAACAAAGTCCTGAAATAGTTTGGAGGATTCAGTGTTTTGAATAAAGTAGTTATTAGGCTGACAAAAGTTCACCAACATTTACACTTAAATCATTGTGTATTTTCCCTAAAAATGACACACGCTGATGCTGATTTATGCCAGTAATGTGTTCCTTCCTGTGCCAGATTTTCAATGCTTCTAGCAACAACAGAAAAGCAAGAGAGGTATATTAAAGGATATATAGGAGAAAGAAACAGATTTTATATTTGGTGTTATCTTATTTTATTTTTGGGGTTTCTTTAAGCACCTTAATATAATGCTACCAGTCTCCCATCTTCTTAAAAGCAACGAGGCTCATTTGGAATGGTGAGTTTGAGTGATTCCTGCCACTGAAATCATTGCTGATTCAGGTTTGGGATCAGTTATCCGGAAACCTGTTATTCAGAAAGCTCTGAATTACAGAAAGACCGTCTCCCATAGACTCCATTTCATGAAAATAATCCAGATTTTTAAAAATGATTTCCTTTTTCTCTGTAATAATAAAACAGTAGCTTGTACTTGATCCCAACTAAGGTATAATGAATCCTTATTGGAAACAAAACCAGCCTATTGGGTTTATTTAATGTTTACATGATTTTCTAGTAGACTTAAGGTATGAAGACCCAAATTATGGAAAGATCCATTATCCTGGATAACAGGTTGCATACCTGTAATTGCTTATCACTAAAGCCAGTGAGTATGACCTTTCGTATAAACACCAGAATGTTGCCTTCACCAGGAGTTAAATGTGTGTGTATTTATATATATTAAGTAAATTGTTGGCGGTGGACTGTAATGCATTCCTTTCAATGGTTATTGTCTGTTGTACTGATAATAAAAACAACTTACAGCCTATGATATGATAACGACTCACTGAAATATGTATTATTCATTAGGAAAGCTATTAAGGCAATCTCTTCTGACTAAATAGCCTGTTATAACTCATTATTACCGTTCTTTATCCCGTGTTTAAACAAATCTTACTAATCATAATAATTCCGCTGTTAGCATTACTATTATATATTTAGATTTTTTTCCCTTGATTTAATGATTAGTGCGAAATAGGCATTTTATTGCTGAATACAACAGATTCAGGGTGCAGGTTTGATGCTGAAGGTGAATAGGGTGACATTAATACAAGTATGGGATCTGTTATCTGGAAACTCGTTATCCAGAAAGCTCCAAATTGCTGGAAGACCGTCTCCCATAGACGCCATTATAAGCAAATAACTCAAATTTTAAAAGTGATTTCCTTTGTATTAATAATACAGTCACTTGTACTTGTTTCCATCTAAGTTACTGTCCATCTTTATTGGAGGCAAAACAGTACTATTGGGTTAATTTAATACTTAAGTTACATTTAAAGGAGACACAAACCCATGCTACTGAAATCCCCTACCCTACATAGACCCCCTCCCTGCTCTCCCCAGCCTAGGTGGTACCTTTGCTAAATGCACTTAACTCTTTAATTACCCCTTGGTGCAGATTCTGTCCAGCGGAGTTCATGGGCTCCATCTTCAGCAGCTTCGGTAATATTCTGGTCTTCTTTTAGCACTTCGGCAATTTCCGTGACTTTCAGCTCATGAAGTTTATCACAGCACAAGTCATATGACTGGGGGCACCTGGGAAACTGACAATATGTCAGATTTTATGTCAGAAATTGAATATTAAAAAAAATTGCTTGGTCTTTTGAAAAATGGATTCCAGTGCAGAATTCTGCTGGAGCAGCACTATTAACTGATGTGTTTTTCTGTTCTCCTGTAACAGAATCCCTTTAATTTGGATCTTCATACCATAAGTCTGCTAAAAACCATTTAAACATTAAATTGGATGGTTTTTCCATTAATATGGACCCATGCAGCTTAGTTACCATCAAGTGCAAGGTACTGTTTTATTATTACAGAGAAAACAGAAAAAAAATTAGAATGCATTGCTTAAAATGGACTCTGTGAGAGGTGGCCTTTCTGCAATTTAGAGCTTTCTGTATAATGGGTTACCAAATAAGGGAACATGTGCTTTAGAAGACGAGGTGTTGCTTGGACAAACAGTGACTGTACTATAGAGCTAATAGTGAAGATTCAGAATGCATTGGATAGTGCACAATGAAAAAGTGGCCCTTAGAATAAGCAAAGGCCAATGTGTTGGACAACACCAGGAAAAGAGAGTGTTGAACAACGCAGAAAACATTGAGTACATGATCCTTTTAGCTTTGCCCCACTGCTAAATATGAACGGTGAGGTAAGTCTTTAGCAATGTCTCAAGTGCTTCATCTTTGCATTTGTAAGTATGTGAAGGATTACTTGACTTGTCATTTTTGTAAGGTTACATTCACCTCATTGGCATTTCAAATATGTGTGTCCAGCAAATAAGCCCTGGGCTATTTCCAGTCCTGTGCCCTTGAAGAAAAGTGCTATAAAGTGTTCAATTTTATCTGCTTAAGCAAATGTTAAAGTGGGTGTTAATATTCAAGCCCATCAAGTAAACAATACATTGTGTGATTTAGGCTAAGGACACACTAGGCGATTTTGCCGTGAAAAGTCGCCCGCGATTTTTAAAAAGAAAGTCGCGGCGACAAGGCGACCGTCATTTGCTACAGCGATTTGGAGCAGCGACATTTACAGGAAGCGACTGTTATACCACAATGCCATGCGAAACTAGCACGTCATGTTCACGCAGAAAACGGAAGTCGTCAGCGTCTTCGCGTTTCATTGTTCATTATTTCACCCCTATTGCTCCAAAAAGGGTATGGACGCGATTCGAAGCTATTGGCGATCTGAAATCGCGCTGTGTGTATTTGTCGTGGCGATTTACATTTACTGTATGTTTCCGCTACGACAAAACTAACGACTTGTCGCCGCGACCCGCTTTTAAAAGATCGCGGGCGACTTTTCGCCCGGTGTGGCCTTAGCCTAAAGGTATAATGTTTAGTAAAGTTGAGCTTGCTATGAACACAGAACATCCCCTCTCATCATATTTCCATTTAGACATATGGGTGAGTGCCATATTGCTGTCTTGGCCAAGGCATTCATAGTAGTTACCAGCTGAATAGCATTTGTAGTGGTGAAAAGTGTGTGTTACTCTCTTGAAGTCTACTATGCACAATTGCACTGATTGTAGGCAATAATGTCACCCCTTGTACTGTATTGTTTATTTAAGACAGGGTTCATTTGTCTTGTGTGTCTCGAATATCAAGGATGACAGGAGTATATGGTGCTGATAACACAACTCATGTTTCCTCTAATTTTCATCCTCTACAGAAAAATGAAAACTCATCCAGCTGCCATCCTACTTCTCTTCTTTGTGATTGGCTATGGCTCTTCTGAAAATTCCACCACTTCAAGAGGTTGTGGGCTGGATATCTTCCCCCACTATGTGTACCTTTGCGATCTGGATGCCATTTGGGGAATAGTAGTTGAAGCTGTGGCTGGAGCAGGCGTGTTGACCACCTTGTTGCTGATGCTGATTCTATTGGTGAGACTTCCCTTCATCACTGAAAAAGAGAAGAAAAGTCCACTTGGAATACATTTTCTTCTTTTGCTTGGAACACTTGGACTCTTTGGTTTGGCTTTTGCCTTTATTATACAGGAGGATGAAGCTATCTGCTGTTCCAGGAGGTTTTTATGGGGAGTCCTTTTCTCTCTGTGTTTCTCTTGTTTACTTGCTCAAGGTTGGAGGATCCGCAGGCTTGTCCGCCATGGGAAAAGTCCCTCTGGGTGGCATATGTTTGGAATGGTGATATGTCTAATGCTGGTACAGGTCATCATCGCAGTAGAGTGGATTATCCTTACAGTTGTCCGAGACAGGAAGCCGGCTTGCAGTTATGAGCCGATGGATTTCGTAATGGTTTTGATTTATGTTATGGTTCTGATGGTGGCCACCTTGGGTCTTTCATTTTTTACTCTCTGCGGGAAGTTTCAGAAGTGGAAAAAAAATGGAATATGCCTTATTATTACAACATTTCTTTCTGTTTTAATCTGGGTATCTTGGATGACCATGTACTTGTACGGTAACAACGAACTCAAGAGAAGCGATCAGTGGAATGATCCCACGTTGGCCATTGCGCTGATATCTAGCGGTTGGGTGTTTCTCATTTTCCATGCTATCATTGAGGTCCACTGCACCATTCTCCCAGCCCCGCAAGAAAACACAACAAATTATTTTGATACCACTCAACCTCGTATGCGGGAGACTCCTTTTGAGGAAGATATTCAGCTCCCCCGTAGCTACATGGAGAATAAAGCTTTTTCTATGGATGAACATAATGCAGGTAAGAGAAGCAATTCTCTTCCCCACTTACTGCAAGAAGTCTATAAATGAGGAATAAGATGTCTGTTTCTACCTAGTATTTGCATGATTGATTTATATGGTGTTAGAGCTGTGTAATCTAGTTCCATAATGTCCTTGGGTAGTCTACCCGCTGTACAGCCAAGGGATTGTACATTGATTGTACATATGTGTCAGGGTTTCCTCAGAAATGCCTTGCTTAATAACTACCATGTTCATGGATTTAACATCATCATTTTGATATATTCTAAAGAGATACAGACATAAATGCAGCTATTGGTGAGACAAAACAGGCTCAATTTAAACATCACTCTAATATCTGATGCAGCTGGGGTTGACCTGGTCTATAAGGACTCTTACAGACGAGCGTTTGAAGCTGCGCTCCCCTGCGTTCCGTTTTTATGCATGCAGCCGCAGGGGAGCGCAGGAAAAATGCAGCATGTTACATCTCAACCTGCATTCAGCGTCTACATGCGCCTGTGTGAGTATAGCCCCATTGAAAAAAACTGAATGCGTCTACTCCTGCGCTCCTCTGCGGCTGAACACATAAAAACGTAACGCAGCGGAGCGCAGCTTTAAACGCTCGTCTGGAAGAGCCCTAAGTAGAATCCCATTTTATAAAACAAGTAGTAAGAATAGAAGCAATTACAATTGATGTGGATTGCAAAGCTGTGGATGCCTCGCCAGTGGGTACTTTCCTATTTTATCATGCTTGGGAGTCCAATGTAAATTTTGGTGAGGGAGAGTATTGCCAAAAGTTTATTGTTCTTAATACTTATTTGTATTCTGCATTCAAATAACTTTGGGAGGTTATTGAAAAAATGAATAAGAGTTTGCATGAACTCCCATTTTCAACTAGCTGGAGCAGGTATAGATTGTAAACAGGCATATTATCCAAATATTATTGCTCAGCTGTCAGTTGTTGTCCTATGGGAATAGCCAATCAGGGGGAAATGTTATGAGCTCATTTACTGTCGTGCAAAAAAAAAAACAAAAGATCAATACAGCTTTTTTCAACACAATTCTAGCGTAACTGGGCCTGCTGTAATAAGACAACCTATATTAGAAGTTAAAAGAAGTAACTTGCATGCAAATGTACCTTTAACTTCAGGGGTGTCACATGGGTGTACATTTGTAGACCCTTTGAATGTAAACTAGTGCAACAGTAAGTACCTGTTGAGGCAGCATGCAAATAGAGCTGTGTACTTGCAACCTAAGGTGTAAGGTGCAGAGATCCCATGCGCCAGCACAAACTACACCCAAGCTTTCATCATTCAACTGGTGCAAAGCAATAGTATAGATTAGCCCAAGGAGGCCCATGCATGTTACTTGTAAGGCTTTCTAATTAGTACAAACATAGGGGCTTCTGTTTTTAATGCCACCCTCCCAACTATATCTCATGTACTTGGATGAGATGAGGAGAGGCTGAATATGTCACTTAGACAGTGCACTTTACTTACAGTATCTACAATAAGGAGACAAATGCACTGCACCTAACAATCATTAATGAGCCCTATTCTATTGCAAAATATCTGCTTCTTAGTAGGAGTAATCTACCTACTCAAGAGATGACTTTCTGTGTAGAAACTGTAGTTAAAAAACCACCTCTAGACCAAACCGGATTGTGAATATCAAACTTAACAATGGAGTTTATAGTGAGCATTTTATAGAGCCAGGAAGAAACTACTTGTTACCTTGGATTCCAGTCTGTAGGTGGGAAGTGGTAGGCATCAAAGGCTTGTATGTGGGCTTATCTGAAGAGGAGCTTGTGTAAAGAAATGTAAAGGGTCATTTGAAACCTTGGACAATAGCGTAATGTTCTAGTGTTAATTGGTCATAAATTCCATTGCTAAAGAGCTATGTAAATGGGTTACCAGCAGGAGGTAAAATAGAAAAGGTAACCCCTCCTCCTGGTGTGACCAATATATTGAGCTAGTAGTAATAGTACCTCTTCTGTAGTGCTAGAGTTTGGGGCCAATCTTCCACAGCAACATGTTGCTCACCGACCTTTTGGAGGTTGCTCTCAGCAGGAGTCAAAGCAGGTGCTCGTGTTTGAATTCCAGGCCTGGGGGAAAGTTTTGGTTGCATACAAACCAGATGTACTGCCAAATAGAGCAGCCAGTCCATATAGAGGCTACCAAATAGCCAATCACAGCCCTTATTTGGAATCCCCAGGAACATCATTCATGCTCCTCACTGCACAAAACATTTACTGGGCCGATAACCCCAAAAAAAGTACTTTATATATATTTATAGATGGCATCTATTTGTCTGGCAATAGAACATATGATGATTCTTAGCATCAGCTTGCTTATTTTGTATTTATCCTACAGGTGTGGAGAGGCCCATGAATGCCATTTGATCTTTGCGCAAATTATTTAGAAAACAGTTATAGTTCTTAATTGGTACTAAAGCCCAGGTCCGGACTGAGAATTAAAATAGGCCCTGTCATTTCAGGTACACAGAGGCCCAATCAGCCCCCACCAGCCCACTAAATACTGACTTTCTATGGGACCTTATAGCAGCCCCTCTGGCATTTGCCAGAACCCACAGATTGCCAGTCCGGCCTGCTAAAGCCTATGGTACATGTAGAGTTTCTCTACCAGGAACCAGAGTTTAGCTGTCAGAGAAACAATCAATGCCCCTCTATGAGACCACCCAGGGGCCCAGGTAGCTTTACACATTTCCTTAGCTATCTAGAATAAGAACAGAGCTTACAATGTGCGTAGAACATTCCTGCAACTCTGCATGTATACACAGGAGTGGAGGCTACCAATTGTTTGCGGTTAATCAGAGATACTGCAAGGACAACAATAGCAACCGAGTCTATAAGTGTTTGTACTAAAATAAATGAAATATAAACCCTTTGTCCCAGTGTGTTATGGGTACTGACATCAGAAGTACTGCAGGAATAATGCAATATGCTTTCTGTTTTGTGCAGCCATGAGAGCGGGAGGATTCCGCAATGGGAGTTTGGGAAGCAGGCCCAGTGCTCCATTCCGAAGCAACGTGTACCAGCCTACTGAGATGGCAGTTGTGCTTAATGGTGGGACAGTAAGTATGAAATCGTCTACTGATGATTTGTGTGGGAGAATGTGTTTAGTACAGAGGCTCGTGCTTCCATTCTTCTTTAAATTGCAAGTCAACTCCAAAATAAAATTTCCCTAATAAAAGAAAACATAATTCTAAGCAACTTTCCAATATGCATTTATTAAACATTTTCCGTCCTTTTAAAGTTATTTGTAAAAGCAGCATTTTATTTACTCCTGTTTTAAAAACTGTTGCAAAAGTCTTAGGGGCAAATTTACTAACAGTGTCCCTGGTGCAAATTCGCTAGCGAAGTAGATAGACTAGAGCAAATTCGCACCCTATTGCCTGGCGAAGTTGCACTCTGGCGAAGGGGCGAAACTACACAAATTTTTTCTTTCACCAGAGTTTACTTCGCCAGGTCAGACCAGGCGAAGTGCAATAGAGTAGATAGGAGTTAGAAAAAATTTCAACATTTTTTTTTTTTTTTTTTCAAAGTCCCCAAAAAACGCTGGCGTTTTTACTTTTTAACGGGTGATAGGCTGAAAAAGATAGAATTTTTTTTTTAGGGTGCCCTCCTTCCCCCCTACATTTGATAACATATGGCACCTAAACTATACTGTGGGCACATGTGTGTAGGGCATTAGAACACCTCTATATAATTAATATAAGTTTCCCTGGGCTTGTGTAGTGTAATGTGTTTGCTGCAGCATATACGTCCAATCAAAGTTCTATTTGGTGCTGTATGCAAATTTCCGATCTCTAGCGTAACTTCGAACCGCTGATCATAACATCGCTTGCACAACTTCGCAAGCGGTCGGTAACTGGTGCGCAACTTTGGATCTTCGTGAATTTGCACAGCCCTGGCGAATCTACGCCTGGCAAAGTGCAGCGAAGGCAATGCTGGCGCAAATTCGCAGGTAAGTAAATGTGCCCCTTAGTTCCCCAGCAAAGACAGGTCTGTTAGTCAGCTGTTTGTCTTACATTGTATCAACAATCTGAGCCACCAGGACAGAGAACAGAAAGGAACAGACAAAAACTGCTTTCAGTACTAATACATATACAAATAACTTAAAAACTAGGGATGCACCGAATCCAGGATTCGGTTCGGGATTCTGCCTTTTTTTTAGCAGGATTCGGCTGAATCGAATCCGAATCCTAATTTGCATATGCAAATTAGGGGCGGTGAGGGAATTCTTGTGACTTTTTTCAAAAAACAAGGAAGTGAAAAATGCTTTCCCCTTCCCATCCCTAATTTGCACATGCAAATTCGGTATTCGGGCGAATCTTTCGCGAAGGATTCAGGGGTTCGGCCAAATCCAAAATAGTGGATGGACAATTTGTAATGAATGTATTTTGCAAAGTTACTTAGAATTATGTTTCCTTTTATTAGGCAAAAATTATTTTTTGGGTTGACATTCCCTTTTAAGAGTCATATGCCTTGTGTAGGGTTGTGCTCAAATCCATGGGATTTCCATGTAGGGGCAAGTCATTACTGTCCAGTACATCACAAACCCCTAAAGCTTCAAACGTACCTGTTATTTCAGGCTGGCACTTCTGTTTTTCAAAAAAAAAAACCTCACCAGCCCAGGGTACTGTTTGCTAAAAGTCACAGCATCATCTTCTCCGGTTCTTCCATGTGCCTCCCGCATCATTTCTCTGTAGAAAAATCACTGTGCATTTATTCGCCCAAGCCCAAAGGGGGATGCCTGGACTAACATGCAAAAGAAGATGGAAGCATTCAACTGAGTTACAGTATAAGAGACTAGAGTCACTGAGGGTACTGTTAAATGCCTATATCTTTCTCTCTGCTCAGATGTTCTCAAGCTGAGAGTAATGTAACCAAATAGCCAAAAAGCTACACAGAGAGAAATCAAGCAAAAAGTCAAATTAGAAAATATAGATTTTTTTTTACTTAATGTCCATTTTCTTATTGACGCAGGTGGTTTTTAATGATTTCTAAGCTTTTGTAGACCATTCTCTAAGTGGCCTTCTCACTTAATAGGGTTGTAACAAAAATGTTAAATGCAGAGAATCCAAAGCCAGCCTTCCATTCCCCCTTATCACAAGCAGATTATAAAAAAGCAAATTATGTTTGCATTTGATATGGCATTTATATTCATATCATTTTATATGACACGCGAAAAAAAACTGAACTCAAGATTTATCTTCTTCTTCATTATCTCCGTATATCACCGTTATCACGACTGCTCAGTCATTCTCCACCTCACAGTTTGCTTCTGCTCGGGACAGAGATACATTAGCCAGCTTCTTGGGTAATGATTTGTACGTATAGGCTTTAGCCTCTCTCACTCTCTAGAGAGCCAGGCAGCGGTTGGGCAGCACAATAAGCCTTTAATGAGATCTTCCTTTCTGCGGTCATTTCTAACATCCTACAATCCGCTGATGCCATTCGTTACACATGCCCAAACGAGGCAACTGCTTTCATCTGCATTTAATTTCCAGTCCACATCAATCAGCTCATGCACATAACAGTTTCCATTGAGCCGTTGTTTTTCCTGAGAGTGTGTGCAGTCAGCAAGGTGTGAGATTTGTAAAGGAGCATGTATATAGCAAAGGGTCACTTATATTATATATTACAATATATGATTAATACTAAGCCTGGATCATGGTTTCATGTTCCCTAAGGAGCCTTCAGTGCCTGAGTATATATTATAGTGCTCAGTATAGTGTCATAAATGCTGTAATTAGTAAGGAAACAAGACAATATATATATATTCAGGTATAGGATCTGTTATCCAGAAACCAGGTATGCAGAAAGCTCTAAATTACAGGATGACCATCTGCCATAGACTTAATATTAAACAAATAATTCAAATCTTTAAAGTGACTTCCTTTTTCTCTGTAATAATAAAGCAGTACCTTGTACTTGATCCCAACTAAACTATAATTAATCCTCATTGGAGGAAAAACAATCCTGTTGGGTATGTTGATTTAAATTATGGAAAGATCCTTAAGCTGGCCATAGACGCAAACATCCGATCGTACGAATCATTGTACAATCAGACTTTCCCATCTCCCGACCTGCCACTAACCATTCCGATCAAATAAAGTAGAAAAGAACAGATCAGCCGGTGTTCTGCCCCTGACAGCAATCGTACGAAAGTTATGTCTGACAAAGCTAGTGACAGTCTCCCTCTGAAAATCGTACAATCGGCAATACATGCAGAGATGTTATCGGCAGCCGACAGAAATCTTTTAACCTGTCTGATCAACTAAACGAACGATCTCCGCCGGACGAAAAATGACGGGACTCTCCACACACAGTCCGAAAATCATACGAATCCTCGATTCGTACAATCTGATCTTTGCGTCTATGGCCAGCTTTAATCTGGATAACAGGTCCCATACCAGTACAACACACATTTTATCTAAAGGAAAGGATTATGTTCCATATAAGTGAAGGGTATTGTCACATTACTTGCCTGAGCTTATGATCATTTGTAATTGGTTGAATTGCGTGATCATTGTGACAAGTCTATGGTATAGATATAAAGCTGAGGCGAGCAGTATATAGCAGTTAACACTAATAATAAATACAAATATTCAGAAAAAGGCAAACCACAATGAAGGACAAACCATACTTATTAAGGAGGGAAATGTTTGTTCGTTCAAGCCAGGTCAATTTGCATTTTCATAGGCTCACAAAACGCCTAGAATGCTGGTTATTAAAATGTGCTTCAATACTCTTAGATACAATACATATCTGTGAATGGCACCAGAATCCAATTTGTAATTTCAGTGATGGGTTTTCCTACTCTGGCCTGAAATGACATCACAGTTTCCATCCTTCTCATGACATCAATGTCAGACGAGTGCCAGGGAATGTCCTGAGGTGCACCGACGGGAGATGATGTCATTTGGGGCTGAATCACACACTTTAAGTAGGACTTCATCCAAATGATGATTTAAACAGTTTAATGTTAGAAAATCTAATTCTCAGCAATCATGATTGCTATTAAAAGCAGTAAATATTCCTTTCTTTTGGCCACTAGACTTTCTCTGCTCAGCCTGACTACATGGGCCATTGAAACCAGCTCCTGCAGCCACTACATGTCTCAGTGTTGTCTATGTGTCACCGTTTTTCTAATATTGAAGTGTAAAGTGTCATTTTCCACCTTCTGAAGCGGCTCTGAGAGGGGGGGGTCACCGACTCTGTAAACTGTTGTAAATGGATACATTTAGTAGATACATTTCTTATCTTTGTCCCTGCTGACAGAATCTCTGGGTTTCATTACAGGCTGCTGTTGCTGAATTAACACAGATTTTCACCTTGGATAAGGCCTGTGAGTGCATGCCTTATTTGTGACAGTTATCTTATTGTATGCATATTGCACCCAGGCACATCAAACATAGACGTGCTGTGCCGGCTTCAAGCAAGCTTTCAGATAGATAGATAGCTAGATAGATAGATAGATAGATAGATAGATAGATAGATAGATAGATAGATAGATAGATAGATAGATAGACAGATGATAGATAGACAGACAGACAGACAGATAGATGATAGATAGATAGATGATGGATAAATGATAGATAGATAGATAGATAGATAGATAGATGATAGATAGATAGATAGATAGATGAGCTCCGCTTACAGGGTTTTGTGTCAAAAATGAAGAAATATTTATTTAAGCTCAACGTTTGGATCCCCCACAGGGATCTTCGTCACGAGTATACCGACTGGTTTTGTCTGTATACTCCTGACAAAGATCCCTGTGGGGGATTGAAATGTTGAACATAAATGTTTCTTAATTTTTGGCACAAAACCCTGTAATTGCCGCTTATCTGTATATACATATTTATCCTTTTTTGGCTGGCACCCAGGTATGTACCTGAGTAAACTGTGTGCACCTTTTGGACTGTGAATATATATATATATATATATATATATATATATATATACTGGACTGTGGGTCAGTAGGTTAGACACAAGTTCTTGGAATTTGCTCAATTGCAACTGGTAAATCTGAGCCCGCCAGAGGTCAACACCGGCTGCTTACAGCCACTTATATGGTGGGGGGGGGGCAGTGAAAGGACCAACTGCTTTCCATAGATCACTTCCAACCCTGTGCCTCACCAGACAGCATGCCACAATAAATACATTCACAGATATGTACTGTATGCCATTCTTTCCATACATGACAGAACCTAGACGAGGTTGAGTGAAAATGTTATCCTGCTATGTAATATTAATGTCTTGTTACACATGAAGAATGGAAAATTAAGGAGCGACGGGGAAATAGCTTCCATATTATTGCTTTAAAAAAGGTTTGCAGTCATTAGATGTTATTAAACTGCCCCCCTATCAAATACAGAAGAGAATTGTAGTGTTTTCCATTGCAAACCAGTTCAACCACAGGGGTGGCTGCTATAAAGGAGATGCATTAACAATCCCAGCTCCAATCATGGTTTGCAAACTCAACAATTCGTGGCTGGTTTACTTGTATGAAACTAGGGAAAAAAGTGAATTTTTTGCTTTCCCATGTTTTCCCTTTATCCAGCTATTTATCTTTGCCTGAACCTGGCATTATATTTTGGGAACATGTAATAGATCTCTGTTGGAAAGGTATCATTTGTGCGTGGAAAAAAAAATTTGGATTTGGGAAAAACATTTCTACACTTGATGACTTTCGTTAATAGACAAATTTGATTCTTAGGTATGGCTTGGGCAAAGATAGCAAGAGATAAGCCCCAAACCCATAAATAGCTAACTGTAATTTTAGTTATATATATATATATATATATATATCAGGCCAAACAGTTTGCTCTGGTCAGGAATTAGCCAGACGCCTTTTGAGTTGTTAAGAAAATTGTGTGCAAGGAGCACATCAAGCCATTGCTGTTACCGTATCTCAGTGAGACTCCATAAAATTGAATTGTGAGGGAGATCATTGGATTGTGGGCCAAATGATCAGATCATGCTATGTTAGCCCAGAACCAAGAGGGTCAAATCAAACTCAGTTATTATGTTAAAACTCTTCAAACAAGTTTTTCTGGCTTGTTCTTAGCTTCAGACATAGTGCTCTATCAGTATTCATTGTACTGTAAGAAAGGTATGATAATACATGTAACCATAATAGAAATTTTTGAACTTGGCAATTACCCAAGGGATGCCCAACTGCACCTCCCTCAGATCAACTGCAGCCCTTCCACCAGCAGATGAAGCCTGGCGGGGAAGAAGTAGCTTATGGTTGAAGGTAGGGATGCACCAAATCCAGGATTTGCTTCGGGTTTCTGTCTTTTTCAGCAGGATTCCAAAAAATGACAGGACTTTTTGTCACACAAACAAGAAATTAAAAAATGTCTTAATCGTGTGCTGCAAGCTTGGTTCTCTTTCCCCCTAATTTATATACAAATGAGGGTTCGGATTTGGTTTGGTATTCAGCCAAATCTTTCCCAAAGGATCCAGGATTCGGCGAATCCTAAAATAGTGGCGCATCCCTAGTTGAAGGACATCTAGAGGGCACAGGCTGGACCATTTATTTATCTGCATGGATAACCTATGCCAGTAACTACGAGTTAACATCATAGACAATCTGCAAGCCAGAACTCGAGACACTAAATTTTCATTATGGGGAGATGTGCTAAACCACAAGGGAGCCAAAGGTTGCATTAGACATTAGAACTCCAGGGACAATCATTAACCATAAATGCCACTCAGTTCAATGATTTATGGGTTACATGGGTTAAGATTATTGTGTTGCCATTTGCAACTCTTAAAAGTTATGAATATACATATAATGATGTGGTTTGATGGCTCCCCTGAATTTTAGTTACCATGGGACCCTCATCAGCGGCTGAAGATGGGCAGTCTTGCTCTTTTACAGATATTTCCCATGTAAGAATTGTTGAAAACATTGACGCTATCAGAAACCCAGATAAACATTGCCCAAACCCTATCACCTATAGCAGACAACCATCAGTGCAGTTATAATAATGAAAACTAAAATATGATTGGTTGCTATTGCTTATTTGCTTAACCATGGCAGGTATTTGACGCCAGTACCTTTAATAAAAGTGGTTTTAGCACAACTGACTGCGGGGAAATTGCTGGGGCCGTAACTGCACTTAAGGATGTACATGAGACCTAAGATCCACTAAATTTAGTAACGAAAGTAAAAATGTAAGTCTATATATACAGTATATACTGGATAGATAAATAGATAGATAGATAGATAGATAGATAGATAGATAGATAGATAGATAGATAGATAGATAGATAGATGATAGATAGATAGATAGATAGATAGATAGATAGATAGATGATAGATAGATAGATAGATAGATAGATAGATAGATAGATAGATAGATAGATAGATAGATAGATAGATAGATAGATAGATAGATTAGATAGATAGATAGATAGATAGATAGATAGATAGATAGATAGATAGATAGATAGATAGATAGATATACGCAGCCAAGCATAGACTTCCACATAGTCAGTTATAGGTACCTATGATAGTGACAAATAAGATCAGGAAACTTGACTTTAAATTAAAAAAAAGATCAGGAAACTTAACTTTAAATTAAAAAAAAGATCAGGAAACTTGACTAAATAAAATGCGAGATGAGTTTTCTGGAATTGTGGAGAAAGAGAGATCTCGAATGGTGATAAATAGTTCCTGTAATGTTGATTTACTCTGTATTTTTACAGATTCTGCATCATTATAATAACTGGGATTTTTAAAATGAATTAGCCTTAGTGAATATCAATAAGCATTCAGCCAGTCTCTTGGCCAGTCTTCTTCACTTTATTGGAATTTAGTGCATCACCCACTTAGTACACTGACCTCCTTTTATGGAATGTAAAAATAACATTTTGCTAGAAGAAGGAAAATGCAACTCTAAGCAACTTGCCAGTATATATTCATTGCACCTAATGAATGTTTTGATGTTATTTATCCATATACCTGCTAGCAAAAGCAATATCTGTCTGCCCCTTTCTGTTCTCCACCCAAGTTGTTCTGGCTTTTGAAACAATGTAGCAGAAGCTGGCTGAGTATCAGACCCGTGAAAAAGCATGCAAGTTTGATTTCTACTACATTGTTTCAAGTGACAGAACCAGAAGTGCTGAAAGGGACAGAGAATTTTTTTTAAAACCGTAGCCATATTTTAATATATGTATATTGGAAAGATTTTTAGAATGACATTTTCCTTCACTAGGCAAACAATAATTTTTGGGTTTGCATCTCTTTTAGTTTATAAAGTGTCTGTTTGTGGTAATACTATTGTATTAGCAATACAGGTATGGGATCCTTATCCAGAAACCTGTTATCCAGAAAGATCTGAATTACGGAAAGGGCATATTTCATAAACTCAATTTTATCCAAATACGCCAAGTTTTCAAAAATGATTTCCTTTTTCTCTGTAATAATAAAACAGTACCTTGTACTTGATCCAAACTACAATATAATTAATCCTTATTGGAAGCAAAACCAGCCTATTGGGTTCATTTAATTAGACTTAAGGCATGAAATACCGTTATCTAGAAAGCCCCAGGTCCCAAGCATTCTGGATAACAGGTCCCATACCTGTACCAGTTCTCTAATAATAGATTCTTATCCTATCTAGCAAAATAAAAACACTAGAGAACAGTGGTGCTATAATTAAACCCTGATCCCCATGCATTGTTGAACTAACTCTCCTCTCTCTCTCTCTCTGCTGATGATTATGAATCTGATATAGAGCTTAGGTTCTTAGTTATCCGTTTGTTGTCCTTATTTCTAGATCCCAACTGCTCCACCAAATTACACTGGAAGACATCTGTGGTGAAAAGCATATAGATCGCAGGGAGTCCCTGAAACTGTTTATTCCCTATGGCCCTGTCTTTGTGAGGGAGGAATGAGTAAGGTAACAGCATCCAAGAGCTCTTGCTAATCCTACCCACTAGGGCTTATCTAAATGTCAACAGCTGGGAACTCTTGATATAAATACTAAAGAAGGATTTTGTCACAGCGAACCCGGAGTAGGTTCGCACATCCAACAAGTCTCAATTTTATTCGAGCATCAACCAATTTAAGATGCCTCTAACATGAGAATCCCTGCTGCTTGGCTGCTTGATCCGACTACAGAGACACTTGCTGAAATTCTATCCCTGCTCCATCTAGAACTGGAAGAAACCATGCGGCCCGGGGACCAAAGTTTTCTGCCCCAGGCAGGCGGCCGACCCATTCATTGCTGAACTGTCAGCCATGGCTTAAAAAAAAAAAAAAAAAAAAAGCAAAACCCCACCCATTTATACTGATTATGAACATTGCAAAATCATCAGTAGAATTCTATTTATGTAAAGAGATAGAAGCCTTAAGGTTTAACATTGTATGTAAAGTTGCACCAATGAAAAATAATGCAAGGCTGGGCTGTAACATTCACTAATATCAATGAGAAGTTTCCATACATTCAGTGACGTCAGTCTTTGCATGGATATGATAGAGTGGATTCTAATGGGCAGCTAAGTGTCAGGCTTGCAGGCTTTGTGTTTAGCAGCACAGGCAATAACGACAAAGCTCTACAAGTGTGGGGGAATCTTTTACATTGACATCTGTGAATGTTCCAACATGTTTATTATTAATACTGTATGAAATTGCCTTTGTGTTCAAGTCATGCTTCTGTATAACATGTAGGGACTGGCTTAAGGGTATGTGTTCACTGTACAGTTTCTCAGCTGCACTTTGCAGCACTGCCCCTTTAAGGAACAAGTGGAGTTACAGGTGTTGTCATTGCACTAGTTGCTCACTGCTTGCTTTGCTATGCAAGGTGATGGAGGGTTGCATTAAGGGAGGCTGGGAAATGGTTCAGAGTCAGAGGAAGGCTATAATGGTTTCCTTCCAATCTGTGCAGGCAGGGCTGGCGGGACACCGGGTCCCACCAACCCAGACCCACATCTGCCCTCCGTCCCCCAATCGGGGCCCTAGAGGGGTTGTGGGGGCCCCTGGGGTAGCAGCCCCAGTGGGCCTCGCACACCCCAGTCTGACCGCAATATTACATCTTGGTTACAAAAAAACACTTCTAAAAGCAGAAGAATTAAAAACTGTGAGATAAACAAAATGAATGCATCCTAGCCTGTACTTCCTTTTAGAACCCAATGCTTATTTTTAATTATCCATTAGGTTCAGAGAAATCTTGCCCTTCATTTTTCTTTAGCTTAGGAATTATTAGAAAAGAATGGGGCATGATTTGTTTGGTTATGCCAAAAGCACTGCTTTATTACTCTTGGTCCTTAAAGGGGTAGTGTACTTGTTCAAGGGACAGCAGCACTAAAAATTGCATTTCCACACAAATTTACCCTTTAACTGCCAGCTGATATGCGCTGAGCTCAAGACGCTCAAGATCTGCATTGAATAAACAGGACCGTAGAACGGCGGACTCTATGGCACGGGCACCCTGTAACTTAAAATGCAACACCCTAGAATCTATGATCCGTGGCACCTTAAGAGTGAAATAGTTCAATGGCAGATAGCTTCATGAAGTCATGCTCATGTCACACCGAATGCGCTGCCATTCTGATTTCTTCCCGCTGTTATAGGAAGTCAAGAGTGCAGAGACATTGATAGATACAGTAGTAGAGATGCAGCTCTATTTTAGTATTACTGTCACTTTAATAGTTTTTTTCTCATGCATTTGTTAGAGGGTTGCATATACGATCCAAATAACTGTTTCCATGGACGTTACCGTGTTTGCCGAATCTCCCCAGTGGAGATGTGTTTGAGTTTGGAGTAATAAAGGATGAGAATTCCGATGCATTTCATGTTCATTCAAACAACCTGCGGTCCATTCTATCCCCATTGATCTCATCAAACATTTAATCATTGTCAGCGTCATTTTCTCTTTTTCCTATGGGACAACTCTCTGCTCTGTAGATCCTGAGTTCAGTTTAAAGGAAAACATATTATCACAGGTAAAACTTTACACAACCTTAAATTATGCCACAACACTTTCTGTTTCAGATTTATTTGTTTTCCTTGCCACATTCCTGATTGCTCCGAAGGAAACTTCCACCCATAAACAGTTAATTGCATTGATTCAACGTTATTTGTTAATGTAATTGCTATCTGCCTGGCTGTTTATATATATATATATTCTCTTCTGGTACTGACTCTTGAAAGGATGTAGCAGAAGTTTGGTAGCAGGCCTGGAGGAGAACTGGCTTTTACTACATTGTTTCAAGAGTCAGACGCAAGTAGTAATTGCATATACAAATATTTCTGGATTAAAGGAGAAGGAAAGGCTACAATTAAGTAAGCTTTATCAAAAATGTCTATATTAGGGATGGGCGAATTTTTTCGCCTCGTTTCGCTGAAAAAATGACGCCCATAGACTTGTATGGAGACATGCGTCAAAAAAAAAAGACGCGCGACAATCATAGACTTTAATGGGCGTCTGCGACATTTCGCCGGCGGCAAATTTTTGAAATTCGAAACGAACGAAACGGGTCAAATTCGCCCATCCCTGGTCTATATAGATACACCAGTAAACCCTCAGTAATGCTGCTTTGAGTCCTCTGTCAAAAGAAACACAGCATTTCTTTCCTTCTATTGTGTACACATGGGCTTCTGTATCAGACTTCCTGCTGTCAGCATAAACCTCCAGGGCTAGGGCTTGAGCATGCTCAGTTTGCTCCTCCCTCCCCTCCCTGCTGTAATCTGAGCCCAGAGCTATGAGTGAGCAGGGAGAGACTCATGCAGGAAGTGATGTCACACCAAGCTAATATGGCAGCTGCTATCCTAAACAAACAGAGAGCTTCTAGAGCTGTTTACTCAGGTATAGTAAAGTATTCTGCAGAATAAATATAGTCTTATAGCTTGCACTATTGTGGCTAATCTGTTGGCAATAAACTGCTTCGGTAGCTTTTCTTCTCCTTTAAATAGTGATTGCCCAGTTGTGCCCAGAGGATTGATATTGTTCATGACTTTTTTTTCAGGTATAAACTCTAATGAGTTTGGTATAAGGTACAGTTCTGGCCACTGGTTCCTCTGTTTAACTTAGTTGCACTACATATGAAAGCCCATCTATGTTGATCAATTAAGTTGTTTCCAGATAAATGTATTAAAGTATCTCTGCTGTCCCAGGCACATAATCATGGGGCAGGGGAATCGTTTATCACAGTTGTCTTTTACAAAATCGGTGTAAACAAACACAAGTAAATGGCATCACAATTAAAGCATTTTAAATATGTATATTGTCATAATGCTAATCACCTGTATATCATCCATTGTTGCTCTTCATTTCTGTTGGAAACCTATGTAAAATGTCAGAGACCGTAGCAGGTAAGAGCTGCTTTCACATTAAAGCCCTTCAGGTATCTACACTAGGGGGTTTTACTCCAGTCACAGAGAGTTTGTTGGATAAGTTAGAGAAGTGCTTTTTATATTTAAAGGGATCCTGTCATCGGAAAACATGTTTTTTTCAAAATGAATCAGTGCTGCTCCAGCAGAATTCTGCACTGAAATCCATTTCTCAAAAGAGCAAACAGATTTTTTATATTCAATTTTGAAATCTGACATGGGGCTAGACATTTTGTCAATATCCCAGCTGCCCCCAGTCTTGCAGTCTTCCAATGACGTCACTTCCGGGTTACAATTACAGCATTTCCTGTCATTCTTGATGGTCAGCGGGTCGCAGTTCCGGGTAAGGTACTTACATGTCGGGTAGAAGGTCCAAGTGGTAAAAATGCAGGTTGCGGTTCCAGGTTGCAGGTACGGGTCGGGTACAGGCTCCAAAAAATGGACCCGCGCAGGACTCTAAGGTTTTAAACATTTTTTGCATAAAATGATCTTCTTTCTCAGTCTCTTGCTCTCCTACAAGTTGCCAGTCACAGGCAAACCACAGTGGCACATGCCAAGATGATCAGCAAATGCCTCGGTTGGCTCTTGGGTGTATTCCATCTTCAGGAGTGTGGGCACAAAGCTGTGACTAACGTAAAACTGAGAGAAAGCAATAATCTTTACAAGGTCACCAATGCATTTGGTGTGCCTAAACCTAGAGGTACAGAACTAGACTGTACAGTTAGCTTCCAGACATCTTAGGGTTTATTCACAAAAATTAACATAATTCTCCAGTGGGCTCTAATACTGCTTGGCCTTCTGCACTCATAGAATATTGGTTTATCCGGTTGGTAAAGCAACAAGCCTTCATGTAGGTTGCCCAAGTTTGTCAGCGAGTCACTGATCTTTCCCTACAGTTTACCTGACATACAGCAGGAGCAAATACTACTCTAATGGACAGGAAATTCAGCTTTGAATCTGATTGATAGATAGATAGGTTCAGCCAGCTACAAAACAGGGCTGGGAGTGATGGTTTGGTTAAACACCAGCTTATCCCAGCTCAGTCCCAGGAAGCGTTTTGTGTACGGATGCTACAAGTATCCAGAACCGTGCAATCCTATTTCAGGTGCAGGATGAGCAAGTAACATGTCACAGACACAATACTGTACTATAGTAGTACTTTGATTGCTCTTCTGTATATGTTTTGTCCCTGTATGGATTTGCTGAAGGCTGGGATGGACTTGTATCACACCAATTTAGTAGATATAACATTGATTGGTCCTTAGGCAGTCCAACACCAATTGACATCATTCTTCATCCCTGGTTGAGCCAGGTTCCACTGCTGAGCTCTAAAAAGGACCTGCTTATGTCCATAAGATTGGCCCAGGTTAAAAGGAGTGACTGCAAAGCAGTATTTTCTGTATTTGATTTCTGCATGCACTTAGTTAGTGGCACAGGTAAACTTGATTCCATGTCTTCTGTATTAGGCTAGTAGTGCCTACAATCATTTAGTCCAGAGCAACACTGTCCAATTCTTTGTACTGAGCCAGTTGTTGACATACTACATGGGTTGGATTCTATCAAAATGTCATACACAGACTATGGAGCTCAACACCATGATGGGAGGTTTATGTTCTCTTTAAGTGTTTTTTAGCTAGTTTCTTGTCTTGACCCCAAACTAAGTCACCACCCTATGCTGCGGGCAGGCTCAGTAGTGAATGAAGGTTTACTAAACCAATCTTCCCACTACATTTGCAGATTTTTGTGGGTGTGTAAATAAGGCTTCTAGACATGGATCTAGGGGAAAAACTAATATTAGCTCCTATTAAATTGAAGGGATTGTTTACCTTTGAATTAACTTTTAGTATGGTGTAGAGAGTGATATTCTGAGACAATTTGCAATTGGTTTTCATTTTATATTATTTGTGGTTTTTGAGTTATTTAGCTTTTCATTCATCAGCTCTATAGTTTGCACTTTCTGTAATCTGGTTGCTATGGTTCAAATTACCCTAGCAAACATGGGTTGAATAAGAGACTGGAATATGTATAGGAGAGGACCTGAATAGAAAGATGAGTAATAACAAGTAGCAATAACAATAAATTTGTAGTCTTACAGAACATTTGTTTTTTTAGGTGGGGTCAGTGACCCTCCTTTGAAAACTGGAAAGAGTAGGAAGAAGAATGCACATCGCTTAAAAACTATAAAATATAAATAATGAAAACAAATTGAAAAGTTGCTTAGAATTGGCCATTCTATAACATACTAAAGGTTAACTTAAAGCTGAACCACCCCTTTAACTGTAATACTCTTCCATGGAGACAGTGCATGGACTGTCATGTTAAAGTAAATGCTGCTGCTTGGTATTTAATAGAGCTTTATTTATTAAGTGGGGAATTTGGTTTTCTATTTCTTTCCTTGTGATAGCACCGTGCCAAGGTCCTTGCATTTTAAGACAATCAGACAACATATGTGTATTGTAAATGCTGTGTAATAACAAGGTGGAAAAGACTGTATAGCATGGAAGATGTTTTATTTTAATATCTCAACACAAAATAAAGATTTTATTGTTCAGTCTGTGTCCTAAGTGACTATGTTGTGTAATAGAACAGATTTCCAACATGTGTCCCTGCTGATGTGGTTGAACTATATTTCCTAGCGGTTGAGGATACGTTTCAAAGCTGCACATTTCAGTTTTTGGGGTAATGGTGCACAATGGCACTCTGATCTCTGCTGCTTGAACAGAAGCCTGAACACCTTCTACTTGCTTTAAAGGAGAACTAAACCCTAAAAATGACATATTTTATATAATTAACTTATTGCACCAGCCTAAAGTTTCATCTTGTCAATAGCAGCAATGATCCAGGACTTCAAACCTGTCACAGGGGGTCACCATCTTGGAAAGGGTCTGCGACACTCACATGCTCAGTGGGCTCTGAGCAGCTGTTGAGAAGCTAAGCTTAGGGGTCATTGCAAATTATCAAGCAGAAAATGAGGTTGGCCTGTAATATCAGCTGATGCTACAGGGCTGATTATTAAATTATGATGCTAATTGCATTGGTTTCTGTGCTGCCATGTAGTAATTATCTGTTTTAATTAGGGATGCACTAAATCCAGGATTCAGCCTTGTTCAGCAGGATTCTTCTGCCTGGCCAAACCAAATCCTAATTTGCATATGCAAATTAGTGGTGGGGAGGGAAATCGTGTGACTTTTTGTCACAAAACAAAGAAGTAAAAAAAAATTTCCCCTTCCCACCCCTAATTTACATATGAAGATTCAGCCAAAAACAGAACCAAATCCTGTATTTGGCCAAAGCATAAGCAAATTAGGATTTGGTTCTGTATTCGGCCTAATCTTTAGTGAAGGATTTGGGGGTTCGGCCGAATCCAAAATAGTGGATTCAGTGCATCCCTAGTATTAATTACTAATCAGCCTTATATTGTGACATTTCTATTCTATGTGTACTGTATGTTGTGAGTCGGTCCCTAAGCTCAGTAAGTGACAGCAGCACAGAGCATGTGCAGTGAATCAGCAGAAAATATACATATACTGACACACACATCATTTTGGGCAATAATCACCCGTTAAGACAAGCAGCCATGCATCCAATGTATGTCTTACGGCAAATTGAAGAGCATTTTGTTAATAATACATTCTGCATCTATTTTAAGCAAACTATAGTCACCACTGCATTTCAGAGGGATTTTAATGTAAGAAAGACAAAAACAAAATGTCAGCACAAAGAGACAAACTGCACTAATGGGAAGAGGCACGCGGAACAGTTTGTACCTGTATTATGAATATCTGTTACACGGCAGACTTTGAAAGGAAAATCAAAGTCGCTTTTATCTTCAATTAATTTTCCTTTAAAAAGACCACAAATCTGATGTTAAAGTGGCAGCACACTGGCCAACCTGAAATATATCCCCACAATGATACAAACAGCCTGACTAAATCTTCCTATGTATGGCTTGCTTCAGCAGAGCTGTAGACATTCAAGTAAGTCCAAATCACTAAATCTGTATACTTTAATAGACTCAGCGATTTGGACTAAACTGAAAGAGTATTAACTTAGAATTTTGATTTCTATCTGGTTGCTAGGGGCACAGACACTAGCAACTAGAATCTGGACTGAATGCATGAATAGATGTCATATTTTACTTTAAAGTTGCTCCTATTTCTCTTTAAGTCAGTATTTCATTAGCCAAATGACATATATATATATATATATATATATATATATATATATATATATATATATATATATACCTAAGATGCCCCACTTTATTGTAGAAGGTATAATTAAGCAAATCCTCAGCATGCCATGATGTAGTGTCTATGATTGGATGACTGTATTCTGTGGTGTGGGTGAGAGAACACTGATGGAAATGCCAGCGTGATTTGGTGTAGATACTCTTTCTTCCACATCTTTAGCTTCTCTCTCCACTGCAAAAGAAGCAGAATTCAGAAAACATTAGCAGATGAAACAGATGTAATATTTCTGCATCCATGCAGGATGCTGCCACTTTACAGAGTCATTTGGCTAAATTGGAAAACAATTTTGGCAGCAAACTTAAAAATGAGGTTCAATGTTGATAAATGCAGGTTATGCACTTTGGCAGAAATAATATAAATGCAAGTTATACACTAAATGGCAGTGTGTTGGGAGTTTCCTTAAATGAGAAGGATCTAGGGGTTTTTTGTAGATAACAAGTTGTCTAATTCTGGGCAGTGTCATTCTGTGGCTACTAAAGCAAATAAACTTCTGTCTTGCATAAAAAAGGACATTAACAAGGGATGAAAACATACAGTAATTATGCCTCTTTATAGGTCCCTGGTGAGGCCTCATCTGGAGTATGCAGTGCAGTTTTGGACTCCAGTCCTTAAGAGGGATATAAATGAGCTGGAGAGAGTGCAGAGACTAAGTGCAACTAAATTGGTTAGAGGGATGGAAGACTTAAATTATGAGGGTAGACTGTCAAGGTTGGGGTTGTTTTCTCTGGAAAAAAGATGCTTGTGAGGGACACAATTACTCTTTATAAATACATTAGAGGACATTATAGAGCACTAGTGGGAGATCTGTGTTTCCATAAAGAGAATCACCGTACCAGAGGCCACCCCTTCAGACTAGAAAAGAACTTTCATTTGAAGCAACATAGGGGGTTTTTCACAGTCAGGACAGTGAGGTTGTGGAATGCACTGCCGGGTGATGTTGTGATGTCTGATTCTGTTAATGCCTTAAAGCTGGCCATAGATGTAAAGATTTTTAAAAGATCCAATCGTTATTGTGAGACCACAATTATCTCTAAATGATCATTTAAATGTACGATGTGTCCATCAACTAAAAAGACTATTTCAGGCGATATTGCCAGAAAAACTGAAGGGTAGCTGTCTGCTTGGCCCTGCAAACATAGATAGATTGCACTGGGACCGATAAAGATTTTTTGACCTGGCCGATCAATTTTCTGAGAGATGTTGGACAAAAAACAGTAAGATGTATGATCATTCATATCCCACTAACTTCACGCTAATTTGACGGATTGGTCGAACTTCACTAAAATCAGTCGTTCTATCTTTGCGTCTATGGGGACCTTTAGAGTGGCTTGGATGATTTCTTGGACAAGCATAATATCCAAGGCTATAGTGATACTAAAATCTACAATTATTACCCCAGGTGCCGAGCATTCTGGACAACAGGTCCCATACCTGAACCAACCTCTGAGCCCATTTCTTGATTTGGCCCATAGTGGGTTGTAGCCATGGGTCAAACAGAAATGATGCCCCAAAGAATTGATATCAGGCTTGAGATATATAATACTATACTGTATTATATAATACTATATAAAAAATAAGCTTTAAAAGAATAGTTATAGATCAAAGGATGTTTTTTTTTATAACACATATAAATGTCAGTTTCACATACACAGAACAATGGCGAGTCTTCCATGCATAGAGCATAAAGCTTAGTTGGCAGTGGCATAATTAGGGAACTGTGGATCCCACTCTTTGCACTTGCCCCACCCCTTCAACTTGGTGCTGCAAACCTCCCAGTGGACCAATGCCTCCCCCCCATTGCTGTTAATATGCCTTTCACCCTTTTACTAAGGTAAACTGCACATGGATGTTTTTGTCCCCTCAGTCCTTACAACAATCTAAACACTCTGTCAACTGCCTTTCCAGCCAGTGGCAAATGACTGCCATGCACTTAAAGAAGAAAATGCACTCTTTACTTGGGGGTGCCAAAAGTTATGCACCCCCAATTGATTATATTTACTTACCTGACACCCCGGGCCAGTGCTCCTATCAGCAGAAAACTGTACAGGCCTGGGGGTCTTCCAGTGAGCACCAAAGATCGATCGGCTTCTGGCTTCTTCTTTTTCCATGCGACTGTGCATGAGCAGTAATGCGAAAAGCCGAACTTTAACGAAGAAGTTGGCGATTTCGTTCTACTGTGCATGCTTCTGCCCTGGGAAATTTGAAGAAAGAAGAAGAAGGAAGCGATCACTCCGTGGTGCTCGCTGGAAGAACCCCTGGACTGGTGCAGTTTTCTACTGATAGGAGCACTGGCCATGGTGTGAGATAACTATATATATATAATCACTTGGGATGCCTAACTTTTGTCACCCCAAATAAATATGCCTTTCCTTCTCCTTTAATTTCAGCAAGTGAGCATTTCCCTGGAATGAGGAATTAGCTTTCATGAGCAATACTCAACATGGTGTGTCACAGGCAAGTTATGACAGGAGTATATGGGTGAATGCTCACTTTCACTTCTTGATGACTATGCCTCTAAAAATGCTATACAAGTCAACACAGAGCCGTGCAGTGAGCTCTATTTTCACCCTCTGATATATACACCCCCTTAGTGCTTAATAGGTGAATGAAAGTGACCTTGTGTGATATTAACCAATTGAAATATGTTAAAGGCTGCCCCAGCCAGTTCCTCCAGAAGCCCCTGTGTTATGAAGCTTTATCTGCAAAAGGCTCACATGCACTTGCCTCATTTTTCCAAGTGACAGGCAAAAGCAGATATATAATTTAGCATCCCACAAAAATGCAATGGTTGATAATTATCCTAGAGCTGTTCTAATTGCTATGTGATCAGCCCTGCGCCTCTTATCTGAAGAAATTAGAGCTAAACATTGAAAAAAGCTTGTTCAGTAATCCTTATATGCATGATTAATACAGCTATAAATTTTTGTGCAAGCAGGAATGGCATGGTTCAATACAAGTCAGTTAGTCTCTATATTATTATTATTATTATTATGCTGCTGTCAACAAATACATTTAAAGGGACAGTATACCCCCATGTTCAACATGAGTTCAATAGGGCTTGGGCTGAACATACTTTTTACCTGTTGTTTTAATCATTAAAAGTCTATGGGGTACATTTATCAAAGAGTGAATCCTCTAGAGTGAAATTCCGCCACTCTCCATTCATTTCTATGGGATTTTTAAAAGAATATTTATCAATGGGTGAAAGTGAAAGTTCATCCTTGATAAATACACCTTTCAATTGAATGGAGAGTGGCGGAATTTCACTCTAGAGGACTGTGGGGATCTCTAACGTCACTCTTTAATAAATGTATCCCTATGTGTTTTGTGATTTTCTGAGCTGGTATACTAAAGCTAGTCCATGTTGGTCCTTGCAAGGAAGATAATTAGATTACCAGTTTACAGCCACTCCCTTTCCCTTGTTATGACCTTGCAAAAATGAAACATGGAATAGCTTCAATTTCCCTGTTTGTTAAAACAATAGGTATGTTTGGCACAAGCCCTATTCATTGAATTCATGTTAAAGACGAGGATATACTGTTACTTTTACGCAAATAGTGAAAGATGCCGTTTGCTAAAATATCCAGACTAGTCACTCGTGTGCACTCCTATGCTTTTTTAGATGGGGTCAGTGACCCTATCTGAAAGCTGGAAAGTATCAGAAGAAGAAGGCAAAGAAGTAAAAAAAAAACGTAAAAAAGAAAAAATGAAGGCCAGTTGAAAAATGACATTAGTCATTCTATAACATACTAAAAGTTAACTTAAAGTAAACCCCTTTAAGATGAAGATACTCTCCCTGTAATTATTATACCACAGCTGCAGGAGGAAATGATTATAGTAGTTATTTGCAGGCAGGGAATGTAAATAAATTCAGTACTTGCCATTTACAAGCACATACGGATGTGACACCATCGCTTGTTAACATCACGTACCAGGAGCAGTGTTACTGAAGCAAAGGGCGACTGCTTTACACTAGAACAATCTGAATAGCTCTGGCTTTCTTCTGTCATGACTGATAACCTAAGAGAAACCGATTCTCAAAAGGTGGAAGATGTGTTTATTGCATGAGAGACAAAATTGATTTCATTGTGTATTTATTCTCTTTACACAGACTGCTGAATTAGCTCCACAGAACTACTGCATGCTCATTTCTATTGTACATTCATCTAAAGAGTGGTACACACTGAATTATAGAATTATACAACATTCATACATTTGCATATTTTAACCTCATGTAGCTAATTCATTTTGTTTGCTCTGCTTCAGGTGCACCTCCCTATCTCTCTCACACAACTGCTTCATTTTGTTATGGCTACATGTAGACTATTCAGCTTTAGCTGCCAGATTTGCACAGAGCCTATTTCTGCTTGGAAGGAAAAGCAGAAGCTCAAGTTCAACCTTTTATGGGATGATATGATAACTATGTATAAATATATAAGGGGATCATATAATAATCTCTCTAACCTAGGTAGTTTGTATAGGTCAATATACAACCTACCTAACTGCCATTTGATCCAAAGGAAGGCAAATACCCCTAAAATTCCTTCCTGACTCCAAGGGGCAAATTCACTAAGTGCCGAAAATGCGCTAGTGACGGCTTTGGCGCACTTTGCCAGGCGTAGTTTCGCCAGGGCTGTGCAAATTCACGAAGTTCCAAAGTTGCACACTGGTTACCGAATGGTTGCGAGGTTGTGCTTGCGATAATACGATAAGCAGTCCAAAATTACGCTAGCAATGCCTAATAAGCATACGGCGTGCAGTTAAAAGTACAATGTACGTGTATGCTGTAACAACTACATTACACTACACAAGGCCAGGGAAACTTAATAAAATTTGAGATCTTATATTGCCCTACACATGTGCCTACTGTATAGTTTAGGTGGCAAATGTAAGGGGAAAGGAGGGTACCCCAAAAAAAAAATTTGATCTTTTTCAGCCTATCACCCAGTAAAAAGTAAAAAACGCCAGCGTTTTTTGGGACTTAGAAAAATTTTCATCTATTTTTGAAGAAACTCCTATCTATCTACTCTATTGCACTTTGCCTGGTCAAAGCTGGCAAAGTCATGTCTGGCCAAGTTAGTGAATTAGCGTAGTTACGTCCCTTCACCAGAGCACAACTTCGCCTGGCGCTAGGGTGCGAAGAAGCGCTAGAGTAGGTCTACTTCGCTAGTGAATTTACACCAGTACCCATTAGTAAATTGGCGAAGTGGCAAAATGACGTCACACTGGCGAATTTTCGCTAGCGTTAGCCACTTCGCCCTTTAGTAAATTTGCCCCCAAGATGGCAATCAGACCAGTCCCTGGATCAACTTGTACTATGAACTATCTTCCATAACCCTGTATTTTTTCACCTGCTAAAAAGCCATCCAAACCCTTCTTGTAGAGAATTCCATAATTTCACAGCTCTCACTATATAAAATCCTTTCCTAATACTTAAAACCTTCTTTCTTCTAATCGGAATGGGTGACCTCGTGTCAGCTGGAAGGACCTACTGGTAAATAAAGCATTAGAGAGATTATTATATGATCCCCTTTTATATTTATACATATTTATCATATCACCGCTTAAGCGCCTCTTCTCCAGAGTGAACATCCGCAATTTGGTCAGTCTTTCCTCATAGCTAAGATTTTCCATACCTTTTACCAGCTTAGTTGCCCTTCTCTGTACCCTCTCTAATACAATAAAGTCCTGTATGAGTGATGGAGACCAAAACTGTACGGCATATTCTAGATGGGGCCTTACAAGTGCTCTATACAGTGGAAGAATGACCCCCTCCTCCTGTGAATCTACAAGGACCCTTATTTATTTATTTTAAATGCAAGTTGTTTGGGGTGCACTGTTCCATCATAAAAGCAGAAGATACAAGTCGACAGGCAGACTTTGTATTTGCTTCATAGTATCCTTCCATATGCCTGTCCATGGCAATTGGCATTGGCATGGGAAATTCTCATGAACTCAATAGCAAGATAAAGTGAAGGTGATAAAGGTAGATTTAATTTGTCAGGTTTTCAGCAGGTTGTGTGCTTAATGCCCCTCAGTGTAGCATTATCCCCTTCATCTAAAGTACAGCAAAATAAAGTCATTTTTTTTTTCCATATAAAATATAGTTTTCATTGAATGAGTATCAAATCTCATTTTATTTAGCCAAACAAATTGCCACATCTCTCACAGTGATAAAATTGCTTCTTCCCGAGAGCCATTTTACAGACTCCATTTATTCACACTTCTCACTTTAAGAAGTGTTGATCAAGCGAAGGTGTTAATGAACCAAGTTTCACAAAAAAAAAAAAAAATATTTAAAGTGAGTTCTTTAACTGCTGAGTGATAACAGAAGTATGAATAATAACTGTAGCTTTACATTTGACCCTAAAATTTCTAGTGTGGTCTCAATCCAACCCACAGATGCAGTCATAATCTATGGAACCTTCGGGTTGGATGCGTAATCTATGGAACCCTCAGTTGGAAATACCACAAATGGCTGTAACAAAACTAGAAGAATGCTGTGCAAATGCTTTTTGAAAACGCTTTGACTTTTTAAATGGGTGGGAAAAAAGCAAAGGCATACCTACAGTCTGAGACATAGGATTACAAATGTCTTAACTATGACGTATGTGATTTATGTCTGATCTGCCAGTGGTTATATTTAAAGTAATCCAACATAATAAGCAGATGTACAATTCAACTTTGCATCTGTGTTTCTTCCAAGGAAAAAATTATAGGTTTATAGTTTTATTTTATTGTTACATATTCTCAGTCATTTGCAGAGATGATTCATCATCAGTCCCTGTGCAGGTTACAAATTAGAATCTATATCATAGAACCAGGGGCAATTAACCTGTCTGTATGTTTTGGAGTGTGGGAGAAAACCAAACCAAAATTATTTGGAGCAGGCACTCCAAAAGTGAAAAAGCAGTTTATTGTGTTCACAGCCTTACATGTTTCGTGTTACAGAAACAATCATAGAAGTGTTTGTAACAGGAAACGCGTAAGGCTGTGCACACAATAAACTGCTTTTTCACTGATTCAAGTTTTTTCCATTCAAGTTTTTTATAAAATTAGATAACATTCGAGTTGTGAGTTCATTCAAGGCATAAAAAACCCCACAAAGCTCTAAAATTTGACCTTAAATAACCCCTTAAATGTACACTGCTCTCCCCTGGCTAGAAAGCTTCAACCCTACCCCATAAACACAGCAGCTGTTTAGGCATGTAAAGCTAGTACTGCTGCATGAAATATTTTCCTACCAAGACCTCCAAGTCTTTAATGAGTAAACTGGTCACTATAAATAGATTTAGGCCATGGAGGTTTACCATTAAGTCAATAATCAGATGACAGATTTTTTTTCACTGTGTGATAGATAAGCTTTAACTCTTATCAGGAATATACCAAACCGAACATTTTTCATGTGTGTGTGTGGTATTTACATACAGAAGGTTGAATGTAAGGTTTCCAGTGAATCGGATCTCCTCACTTTACTATTCAGAACTGTTAATATGGAGAATGGCCTTACCACCTGTGACTCCACATAGAAGCAGAAAAGTATACAATTACTGTTTATAAGGGATGCTTATTTCCCAGTTATACTTAACATATGTGGGCAGTAAATCATGACACTGCAGCTAACTGAATGCTCACAATATTCCTTATTTGCACAATTACATGTTTATGTATACACAGGGGCCTTCACAGTACCATGACTGAGACATTCTCCACAGTGGGAGAACATGTCAATGTGATTCAAAAGTATGTGTATTATATTAAGGTCCTAATCCTATATATATATATATATATATATATATATATATATATATATATATATATATATATATATATATATATATCAGCTCCCGATCCTGTATATATTTAAGAAAATGATTTGTGCACATAAAAAACAATGTCCTCATCGTTTGACCTCTTGTATTGTGTCAGTGTCTATATGTAATTGGTACATTTGGGGGTTATTTATTAAAATTTGAATGTTAAAATCTAAAAACTGGAATTTTTCAAGATTTATTATACCCTGATGCAACAAAAAGCCCGAATCCGAAAATCCTCCATCTCAGACCTGTCGAGGCCTTATATACGTAAGTCAATGTGAGAGACACCTATCTCAGTTCGAAATTTCCGTGGGATGTGCTGGGTTTAGGCTGAAATTCATATTTTTGGGCAAAAATTCAAAATAATCGTGTAAAAAGCCCAAAAAATTCAAGCCATTTGGGGGAAAAGCCCGAATTGATTAAATAAGAGGTTTTTTTATATTAATAAATAAGCTGAAATCGGACATGGGAGTTTGGTTGTGTTTTTTTAAATAAAATATAAGATGAATTAGGATTTTAGTAAATAACCCCCTTGATGTATACACACTTCTGTTGTACAGTCATATGGCTGTACAGTAACTGTAAATAATAATAGTTAACCAACCGTTTAAAAGAAATGAAAAGGGGTTGTTTACCTTTAAATTAACTTTTAGTATGATGTAGAGAGGGATATTCTGAGACAATTTGTAATTGGCTTTAATTTTTGATTATTTGTGTTTTTGGAGTTATTTAGCTTTTTATTCAGCAGCTCTGCAATTTTTAATTTCCGCAGTCTGGTTTCTAGGGTCCAAATTACTCTAGCAAACTCACTGATCTCAATAAGAGACTGGCATATGAATAGGAGGGACTGAATGGTAAAAAGTAGCAATAACAATACATTTGTAGCATTATAGAGCATTTGTTTTTTAGATGGGGTCAGTGACCCCCATTTGAAACGTAGAAATAGTCAGAAGAAGAAACAAGTAATTAAAATACTAAAAATAAATTAACTATTAAAAATAAGTAATGAAGACTAATTGAGAAGTTGCTTAGAATTGGCCATTCTATAACATACTAAAAGTTAACTTAAAGGTGAACAACCCCTTTAACTTGAGTGCTTCTTCTTTCAATTGTTAGGTTAGAGATACCATTTTTGCTGTAAGGCTGTATTATACCAGGGTGTTTTCATCTCCATTGTTTTCTCTGAGACGACTGCTGTGATTAAAACCCCGCAAACCACCAGTCTATCCTTCCTGTATGATGGAAGTGTATTGTTTGAATTTTGGCAGGCTGCATCTACAAGGAAATTATTCTTTAAAACCCCTCCTAGGGCTACACTATTCATTACAGTAGATCCAAGAGGGTCAAAGCTCTTGTGTGTGTACTATGTGTCATGAACCCCAGTACCCAGAGGTATATTTCATATTGGATAATTCTCTAAATAAAGCCAGAGACACCCTACCCGTACAACTGATGATGGTAAGTTGTTGCTCTTTGATGCCTTTGCATGCTTTACATGTGTTAGTTCTAAATCATTCTGAAAACTGGTTTTGCCAACTGTATGTCTGTGTAAAATGATAATATGTGACTAAAAGATTTACCATGTCTGACTTTCTTTTAGCTTACAAGTACAGGTATGGGATCCGTTATCCAGAAATCCATTATCCAGAAATCTACAAAATATGGGAAGTCCAATAGACTCTATTTTATCCATTTCTTTATAATAATATAGCAGTACCTTGTACTTGATACAAACTAAGTTATAATTAATCCTTAATGGAAGACAACTCAGCCTATTGGGTTTATTTAATGTTTAAATTATTTTCTAGTATTCTAAGGTGATTATTTACTAAAACTCAAATTTATCTCATGTTTATAACCAAGCTTGACCAAACTCCCATCCATGATTTTATCTTATTTATCAATAAAATAACTCGAAAAGCTCAGGTCAGAATAAAAAAATTCTTCAGAATTGCACGATTTTTTTTCTGATTATCACCTGAAAACCCCAAATGTTTCAGATTTTCAAACAAAACCCAGTGCAGACCACAATATCTTCAAATTTAAAAGGGACATCTGCCATTGACTTCTACATAACATTGGCAGGTTTAAGATGGTGGATTCTTGGGTTCAGACTTTTTGCAGCTTCGGAGTATAATAAATTAGTATTGGTATAAATATTTTAGTTGTTTTTCCACTAAAAATTCTAGTCTTTGCAGAAAAACCTTAATGTATGAAGATCCAAATTACAGAAAAATCCCTTACCTGGAAAACTCTAAGTCCAGAGTATTCTGGATAACAAGTCCCATACCCCTAGATACTTTTATTGTTTTTATGCCAGTTTATAAGTGCAGTACCATCTTTATTGACTTTGCCAGCTGATAGTAGATACAAAACTGTCATTTGTGTTATTTTGTGAATGTAATTGAAGCTGAAAGCAATATTTGTTTATGCCTTTCTGTTTCTGTCTATTGAAACAATGTAGTAGAAGTCAGCTTTCCTCCAGGGCTTTTAATCAGCTGCTTTTGCTATTTGTTGTAAGATATAGAAACAGGATTGTAGAAACTGCAAACAGACATACTGCTTTTAACAGGAATTTACAATTAACTTTAAAACCATGAAAGAGTTGAATTAATGTATACTGGAAAGCTGATTAGAATGATATTCTCTCCATTTTTGGGTGGAGGGTCCCTGTAAATACAATTCATTTTTAATCAATGTACTGAATGACCTTATTTGAAATGTTGAATGGATTTACCTATCAGCAGGTTTGTTAAACCATTAATTAGGTTGTGTTGCTTCCTGTTATGATCCACAGGATATCTTACAGTTCATCCTGAACCAGAAGGAAGGAGTTAAAAGTCAGGTGTGAACCCGAGCGTTAGGATTGGATGTTACAGAGCTGGGAGGCTGTGACAAAAATGGTGGAATCCATGAAGATCGTATTAAGAAGCTGAAAGGAGAAAAGCTCTTGTTATCAGATTCTATTACAATCCCATATTGGGTTGTGTCGCTACAGCTGTAAATGATGGAGCATGTTTCCTACTAATGTGTCTTGTTAAGCACAAACATGTAACCTTTGATTTCAAGAAATGTCATTGTACACAAAGGACATTCTGTAAAGCATTTAGAAAGCAAATGCCCAGATTTCACATCCGCTGAAAAAACGAAAGTCTAAAATTTCACGGTATGTTTAAGGATACGCAAAGAAAAGCACAAAGATTTTTACAGAAACTGTAAAGGGAAAGAAAAGAAAAAAATGGTTGAGTAGAAAACTTTCCTTTGATTAAGCGCTAATGTGGCCTTGTTTTTGCACACAAGAAAATAACCACTTTTTGGTCTTGCCAAGGGAGGGGTCTAGTAGGTTTTTTTTTTAATATTAGGCACAAACCCTAATTGCACAAATTTGTGTAATTTTTTTTTACATATATACATTATTATATTATAATCTACACTATGGATAGTTCACCATTTACAATACTGTTAGTTAACTTGTGCTGTTAAGGACTTAAAGGGATAGGCAAATAGCCTTGCTATGAGCAATAGTCTAACATAGGGTTGCCACCTGGCTGATATTTTACCGGCCTGGCCGGTAAAAATGATGGCTGATCCCAATGTTATTAATAGGCAAAAAAGATAAATATATAGGAAAGCCGGTATTTCTTTCCAGAAAAGGTGGCAACCCTAGTCTGACAGGGCATTCACATTAGTGCCCGTCTGCAATGCTATCAGCACTAACACAGGCAGGCTGTCAGGGCAACACCCATAGCAACAGTTGGTAGCGTCAAGAGATGTTGCTGCCTATTAGCACTCTTATTAACTTGGTTGCACTGTCACACTGGCATCCATTAAAACATTGATAGGAAGCAACACGGATGCAAGAGGAGCTTTGAGTAAGTGCTCCTTTTACTGTAGCTTTTACTGGGTGTGCATGTGCCTGTTTGTTACTACTGCTACTGTCATGCTGCTTTGATAGCACACCAGTGTTGGAGCCAACAGCATTCCCTGCAGACACTAACATGGGTGTGCTATAGATTATATAGGATAATATATTAAAATTTAAAAGACTATTAGATCTCAACTAGGGGTATTGTAGCCTTAATAAAAGCTCTGGTCCGTTTTACAGTGGTTGTTGAACTGTTTTGTGGATTCTAATAGCCTTATAATACACAAAAGCCATGAATATCTTGTCAATTATATCCTTATAATACACAAACGTCATGAATATCTTGTAAATTACATCCTTATAAACGACTAGTGACTAGTGATGTAATCAGTTATAAACGGTGAGTTCTGATGTCATTTCTGTCACATGACTGAAACTTGTGTATTATATAGTGAATAAAGTACCCCCAGTTGCAAAATATGAGGATATTAGAAGTTACCTCGGAGTTCCATGACCTGTATAAAAACACTCGGCCTTACATTCTTATATTTTACAAGAGGGGGTACTTTATTCACTATATAAATGGTGACTATTGATGTCATCAATTATAAACGGTGAGTAGTGATGTAATTTCTGTCACATGACTCACTGAAACATGTGTATTATAATAAATAAAGTACCTCCTGTTGCAAAATATGAGGATATTAGAAGTCACATCTGAGTTCCATAACTATAAAATGGTCATGGAACTCCTTGGTGACTTATAATATCCTTATATTTTACAATAGGGGGTACTTTATTCACTATATAAATGACACTAGGGGGCTACATGATCTATATGATTATTACGACATTGTGCATTCTTCATTAGGTTCCCATAGTACCTGCAAGGTAGAGTTTTCACTCTTAAGTAGACAAGGAACATGGAGGCCTGGACAGAGCAGAGATCATTTATAGTGCCAAGGGGCAATGTTGGTTACATGGAACACCAATATGGCATCCTTCAGTAAAGTTGTGATACAATGGGGCAGAGTTTGGCTGAGTTTGAGATTTTATGGATGCTTAATCTTCTTTGTATTTGTCTCATTGAAATATTAAGGGCTGAATATATAATTATATCCCTGTTTTTCAATGCATTTTATTCATTACATCCTATTCCTGCTATTTTATAAGCACTCGATTTAGATTAACAGGTCTGACATATCTTGGGGGCCTCATTATCTGATGCTATTTCAGGTTTAATGAGACGAGAAAATTCTTGTGTTGCTCCCCATAATTGAAATGAGACTTCAAAATAAGCATGTACTGAATGACTTTATTTGAAATGTTGAAAGTATCTCACACGTGACTAATGGCTATGAGAAATAATCACCCCACTACATGGAAAAAGTTGAACAGCACAGACTGAGTAAAAAGTGTTTTCACACCTAATCAGTAACCATGCCACCGGAAACACAGTGCCACAATAATGTGTACTGAAACTCATGCAAATGAGCATCATACTGGCATTGCATCAAAAAAACGGAAGTTCTACTTCATTGGCGTCTGTAATTAGTGTCAGTTTTAGAATGTTGGTATTTTAAACTGGATACAATAAGCCAGTTGTTAATGGTAAATTCAGTGATCCATGAAAGATGCATGTTAGTGTATATAAAATGTATAATTGATTAAAGGGAACACTTACCCTGTTTATTAGTAGGTTGGAAAGGTCTCCTATACCTTTGAATTTTTCTGTAGAATTGGGCTAAGTACAGGGGAAGGCCTGTAGTATCTGTCTGTGCAGGCTATGATGAAAACCATAGTGTTGTCCTTGCTACAAAGAATTACATTTAGGGCCCAATTTGACAGCCCACACACTAAGGGGCACATTTACTAAGGGTCGAATTTGCAGTTAAAAACTTTTCTATTTTCTATTTTTTCGATCAAAAATGGGTGTTTTCGATCGAAGTGAAAATCTTTCGATCGATTGATTGATTAAATCGTTTGACAATTCAGACGATTTTACAAAAAAGTACTTTGACTACTCAAAACTTAGCCAAACACTCAGAAGGGTTATAGATGGCCCCCCATAGGCTAAACAGCAATTCGGCGGGTTTAAGGTGGCGAAGTGTCGAAGTTTTTTTAAAGAGACAGTACTTCGATTTTCGAATGGTCGAATTTGTGAAGTATTCTCAATTCGAATCGAATTTTGGCCTATTAGATGGTCGAAGTACCCAAAAATGACTTCGAAATTCGAAGTTTTTGAATTTGAAAATTCACTTCGACCCTTAGTAAATGGGCCCCTAAATGATGGCAGACCATAACCCTATGCTGCAAGGTTAGGTATTATACCTTCATTGGAGAGCTATGGGATTGATAAGGAGAAATGTGGACAACCAACTTAACAAGCCTTGATAGCTTAGGCAAAAATAAATCAAAAGGAAAACAACTATACATTTAACTCTTGGTACTTCTATTAGACAAAAATAACCATATGGCCTTTTAATGTAATTGGTAGGTATACAGGTATACAGATTTCTGTGTCAAAGAACATTCATTATCTAAAAATGTGCATTTATATCTATGAGTTAGGTTCCATGATTCTTGGGTTTGATTAGTTAAGAAATTTTTCATACAGAAGAAAAACAAAAAAGTTTTTTTACAATATGGTACTTCATACAAGGAACCACCGTAACAGTCAGTGTTCTTTTTTTCTTTTTCTATTTGGCATTTAATACCTAACGATGGTGATTTCCCATTCTGCACAAAAGTAGAGAACTTCTGTTTACTCAGCAAATTGGAAGCTTTCTTTGGAATGCTGGATCAGGACAATGGCAATCTATTATAACTACTGTTATTAAAAGGATGCAATCCCAGGTTTGGTTTGGAATTTTAACAAATCCCAGCAATTTTGGCAGAATACAGATATTTCCAAAACCTTAGTTTTACCCAGGCCAAATACAAACACTTGAAACACTTTCTGTTCCCTACATCTAAATGATGCACAAGTTGGGGGGATGCCTACCTGCTTCCACTTCTCATGAACACAGCACTGCAGGGGGACTCTGCACTTTTCTGCAACAAATCTACTACATGAAGGGAAGGGAGCAAAGTGCAAAAAAACAGGGCAGATTGTTTCAGATTTTGCACGTTGACCTCTGCCCGCAGGTAATAAATGACCCCGAACGTCACTGAAGAGTTAAACGTGATGGCACAAATTGCTCCATTTTTTGGCTTTTTTGAAAATTGAAAGTTGAATATGCAGAATAAAGTTACGATTCAGTTTAGTATTCAACCAAATTTTTGAGGAGGAATATTCAGCTGAATAGTCGTAATTGATTGCACACATATGGCCTTATTTATCAAAGTCCAAAAGTATTTTTACCAAAAAAGTCCGACCAAACTAGAATCCACAATTGGACCTTATTTATGATAAAAAAAAAGCACAATTTAATCAGATCGGGGACAAACACTAAAAAAAAATCTAAAAATCGTTTTCTGAGTTTTTTTTTCGAATCCCTTGATTTTTAGGGCTTTTTCCCAAATAGCCTGAATTTTTTTTCAATTTTTGCCCAAAAAGGTTGGATTTTCGGCAATTCCAGTGCAGACCACAGAAACTTCCAAATAGAATTGGCACTTCTCCCATTGACTTATATACAACCTCAGTAGGTCTGAGATGCCGGGTTTTTGGATTCAGAATTTTTCCATCCTCGGGTTATAATAAATCTCGAAAAATTCTAGTTTTTTTCCCAGTAAAAATTGGGATTTTATAGTAAAAAAAAACCTCACATTTTTCAAGTTTTTGACATTTCGGACTAATAACCCCCTAAGATTCGCAGCACAACAAACGGATTTTTCAGCTAAGTTTTTGAGCTGGCAAAGATACACTCAAATTCCGTCGAGTAGCCTGTCATTACTTTTAATGGAAAACAGTTGTCACCAATGGTGACAGGCGGATTTGGCTCAAAAGCTCACAGATGTATGCTTTATGGCTAAAATCCACCTGTCACTGCTGGTGAAAAGCAGGTTTCTATTAAAGCAAATGCAGGCTTTTCTACCAGATTCAAAGCTCCTTTTCAGTGGCCTGAAAAGGTCTGGCAGAGAATACACCCAATGTGCCATAAGACTAAGCTGTATTGAAGATTCTTTAAAAAAAAAACTTATTGTAGTCAGTCTTTTCTGTCTGTATATGGGTTCGTAACACACATAACTATATATGAAGATACAATTTGTGTTCCTACTTTTTAATATGGCCTTTCCTACAACATAAGAAGTAGAAATACAGTTTCAAATAACCAGTCTAAGTTCTATTATATTGTTTGACATCATACACATGGGGACATTTAGAAAATAAATTGCATGAGATAAGGGTGTAACTATTTCTTGGGTCTTGCAATTATTGCACATATAAGCCCGTCTGTGCATCCCTCATCTACTGTAATGAGTTATACCAAACCAGCCATAAAACCCAATACAAGCAGTTTAGGTGAAAATTCACAACACAATTTCTTGAACCTACTATGGAAGGCAAATTTGCTATTCTATACATTTAGATTGTAAACTATATGGTATCTCTGATGTGATAAAGCTGTCAATTAGCATGTGCATGGCCTATGTTCTTGCCCTGTACTGTCTGGAATTTTAAGAACCAACATGTTTATTAGAAGTTCCCAACTACTCAGTATGGTTGGGATTGTAATTAATTGGTTCATTTCTACTGAAGAATGCATCATGTTTTTTTTTTTATAAACACGGTGTAAAGGTGATTCTGTGATATTACTAATAAAGATTTTATATATGCCTTTTGAGTCAAAGCTATTGTTTTAACCCTGGGGCGATACAAGCATCTCAATACATTACTGTGCTTTGTGAGATACTTCACATACCTTTAGATTCTTGTTTAGTCCAAAAATCCTGGACTTTTTTATTAATATCTTTCATCTCCCTTAGTTCTTTTTGCCACTGGCGTAATTCTTGGACTTCTGGATCACAACGTACCTGGCAAAAAAGAGGGAAACATATCATCTAAATTATAAATTCAGCCAATCTTAAGATGACGTTTGCTATATGTACAATTGCTATACAGAATATATTTGAAATTTAAGTGGTATTCCTACCATTTTGATGCTAAATGGTGCTAGATACTATTAATAAGTTGATTTTTTGGCAGCTGTAGAATGGGGCAGGACATTTTTGAAATAGATATTGAAGAAACCAGTCTTCGCCTATTGTATTCATGCAGGGCACCACACTTTCCAAACAAAACGCACAACTGGGCCAATATTGTGATTAATCATTATAGCTGATGTACAATGTGGAAGGCTATACCTGCTGCAAACTGCAGAACAACACAAATGCCCTTTACTCTAACTCACAGGCCTTGCTTATGTTATTATACAGACTATTGTCCAGAATGCATAAGATCTGGGATGACACCATATACTGCAAGTCAGGGATTCTTAACTTATGAATTTTGACTCAAACTTTGGTCCTTAGGTTTAGTCTCCATGATCCCCCTGAATAATGTGAATTATACATAGTGATAAAAGATGAAAATATGGTTCTAAACCAATTTTTGGTTTCCATAATGGTGAACACCATAACTTTAAGGCTAGCAAAAGCAATATATCAACATGGATTTATGCATCTTTAAATAAGCCCTCTGCAGTAAAAACATCTTTAGTTGGTGGAGCATAAAGGAGGATGAAATGTTTAATCACTGGTTGGGGGTGGTAATTTATTAGGTACCCCTCCAGTGATAATAATCGCTAACTGTAGACACCAGGATGGCTCAGCACTGCTGAAAAAATGCTCTGGCTTAGGGTATTAATTATTTTAGTGAGCACAGCTTGACCACCTTCTTGTCTTATCCAGGGATCCCTCGTGGGTGGTCTGGGCTGTGAGCATCCACAGTAGAGTCAAATTGGAATGTATAATGAAAAAGCTGAACTTTGGGCACAGCCTGGGGGTACAGCAAAGATCATAGGGGAGCAGAATAGCGGTGCAGGCTCACTAAAATATTACTCCAGACTGGTGAATTTTTCAGCAAAGACAAACATCAACCTGGGGTCTAAAGTGATTATAATCACTTGGGGGTGCAAACCAAATTATCACCTCCTAGTAATGAACATGTTCCTTTTTTTTTTTAAACCTGTGTTTTGCAAACAGACTTTTTACTTTTTAAGACATTGTTTACCAACAGAAATTTAGTGCACGGTATCTCCTCACATTAAATGACTCCCATCATATTCCATTACTACATTATTACCAGTATTGTGCAACACTACACTGCTGTCATAAGGATGAAAAGGAATAAATGTGGTAGAGAGGAGACACAATCATCCCCAGGCGCTAGTAATGTTATTGCAGTTAGAGAATGCCATTTGCATTCACACTGGTGACTGAAAAGTTCAAGGGGAGAAGAATGACAGGAGCAGCAGAGAGAGAGGAAAGGACTCGTGGGGTGATGGGCCAGATAGAAGAAAAGCTTCATTACTGCCAGGCACTGTTTCTTTCCAATGGGGGATCAGCAGCAGAAACAGGGAGATGATATATTAACTCATAACAGCACTGAAAATGAGAGTTGGCATTGCCTGGTTTTATTAGTGTACAAATCCAGTAATATTCCTGAAAATAAGGCAGCAGAAATAATGGTTATATATTTGAAAGTGGTTATCTCGTCAAGGCAATTGTGGCTGCTCTTATATATTTAAAACATAGAGATATGCTGCTAATTCAGGCTCCCCACGCAGAATAACCTATAGCAGTTTCACCCAACTCTGACCGTAGAATAAAGTGGATGTCTAGGAGCTTGTCCTACTTTCCCTTTAATGAGTTTCTAGTTGTGCTAAACTGTAAAATTCATATAATTTAGAGACTCCAGTTCCTCTAGGCAACTTTTAAGTCTCAACCATATGTAACAAGGAGCTTTCTAAAGGAACTCCAGGAAAAAAAATGTTTACTGTGTATAAACATGTCCAAGGGCCTGAATATTCCATGGAGCACAATCAAGAAGGTGAAAAAGAAATGGAAAATATATTGTAAAATACTGAACCACCATGAGGGCACCTGCCTGAAACTGGCTATTCTTGCGAACTGGATAACCAACCAAGGAGAGACATCCACAAAGCCAACAACAATTCAGAAAGGCAGGAATGAAGCATTGTCAGAGCAGAGGATAAGGCTAAACTATCTCTTGTATACAAAGCCAAAGCAAGCTATATCGTGTAGTCTGGAGTTTACTCACAGGCAATTTTGGTGGACTTTCCTCAAATTTTCATTGTCCACAAATTTTGGTGCACAGTTTATTGGTACCCCCACTGCCAATGGGTGCCATGGACAGACCAGATTTACTGTCTGGTAGTACTGGTTAAATAAATGGGCAAAAAGTGAATTTACCTACAGCCCACCAGGACAGGGGGGGGGCTACTTTAGACCTTTTATCTGTTATAACCCTTGAATGGAAAACCCTTGATTTTAATCATTCCAATGAGTTGTAACGTAAATCTTTCAATTGGAACAAATATTAATCGCTTTTCTTTCAATGTACTTAGAAAAGGAGATGTGAGGTTTTGATTCTTTGTTTGTCAACTATGATCACAAAATGAAGAGATCTTTGAATTCCTTTCTCTGCCTGGTGTAGGAGAATCAGTTGACCATTTAAGTCTGACAGACTTTATCAGGGTAGTACTGCCACAAATGTATTTAGGTTGACTGCAGAAGCAGATAAAACAGATCTCTGCATGAACCCACATCCACCTTAAAGAGGTCAGCCTGTTTGGACAAGCTCATTTAATAGCATGTTGCATGTTGGCTGTTGAAATTACCTTCCAATGGGTCCCCATTAACAGCAAGTAACCTCGACCATGGGATTATTCCTTAGAACTCTCAAATTCTACTTGAGAATCCGAACAATCTGTAAATATCAGCAGTTAAAAGACTGAAAATTTGTCTTCCCTGGATCTTTGATAATTCATATCCTTCATACAGCACTGGGCATAACAGATAAAAGTAGAAATTCATCAGGCATGCAGAGCTATGTTATATAATGTTTGCTGTCATGAATTACTCAGTGACCTGACAATATTTCATTATTAATGCACTGCTGGATAAACTACCCAAAATACTGAAAAAGACTAGGTCTGATCTCGCTGGGAGCAAACACATTTGCATGTTGCAAATGTTAATTACATAACTTCTAATGATTTCTGCCCTCATTTGACAATTCTCGCAGGCTATTTTTTATTAAATGAATAAATGCTGAAAATAATGGGATCCTCTGAAGATAAAAAGAGAGCTGACACAAATAGGACTTCTACATCAACTGGATTGTCTTCAATGTTATCTTTGAAACTGAAGAAAATGTGGTCAAGATATATTTCTAGCTAAGGTTTAATATAGTTATGCCAGACTTCAAGGGAAAGTAAAAAGAACATAAGGAAATGTTTAGGTGCATGCAGTTACATTTAAAGGCATGTATGCAAATATTTCTAGGTAGAACTGCTTCCTTCTGTGAGCAATGTAACTTTCTTCTTGTTCTATCTTGCCATAGCGGTTAAAAGCGCAGTCAGCTAAAAAAACACCAGAGCCAGTAAGTGATCATGTATGCAATTTATAAAGATGCCCATACACAGAAATATAGGTATGAGATCCATTATCCAGAAAGCTCAGAATTACAGAAAGACCACCTCCCATTTTATCCAAATAATTACAATTTTTAATAATAAAAAATCAGTAGCTTGTACTTGATCCCAACTAAGATATAATTAATCCTTACTGGAAGCAAAACCAGTCTATTTCCTAGTAGACTTAAGGCATGAAGATCCTATACATAAAGCCTCAGGTCCCGAACATTCTGGATAACAGGTCCCATACTTGTACGCACTTCATTTGTTTTTGCCAATTGGGTTAGAATGAATCAAATAGCATATCTTAAACATTGGGCCTTCTGAAACAGGGAGGGCCTATCCAGACTATACTGTAGGCCAACAGATTAACAAGACAAAACAAGTCAGCAACCAATGTCTGCCCACATCCAGTTGCCTCAGCACTGCATTATGCCATGGATTTAGTGTTTTGCTGGGTATCTATGTATAAAAATTACACGGTTCCTGTTTTTTTTTTAATAAAAAGGATAATTCTTCAAATACGTACTTTTCGGGCAAAGATTTAAAAAAAGCACTTCTTTCCATATATCAAATCTAGTTTATATAAAGCAATTGTTCTAACCACTGGTCCCTGCTTCTGGATATAACTCCCGCTACCGTAATTCAATCATGTCCTTTCAAATGGAAATCAGAGCTCATTTGTGCTATTTTGCAGCGTATCCTGCTGTTACCATGCCAGTCAAAAGCAGGTAAATAATAGGAACTTTTCACTTAGTCAGTTTGAGCACTACTTTGATGTAACATATTTTGATGGTACTGTGGAGTTCTTGGAATATAACAAAAGGAGAGTATATCTATCTATCTATATATATATATTATATATATATATATATATATATATATATATATATACTGCATGTATGTATGTACAATATATATTTGTTGTATCTGTGTGTGTATAAAGACTGAACAAATCAGCATGTGACTTTTATTTGACATCATGAAACAGTATCTATTCTGATGTTCTGGTCCCCCCCAGGGACTTTTCTCAAGGATTATCCTTTTTCTCAAGGGGACCAAATGACTGTCAATTTAATCATTGACCTTGCATTGAAGGGGACAGAGTGCAGGCACTTTGAGACTATATATGTGTGTAAATATATATATATATATATATATATATATATATATATATATATGTATAGGAAGTAGTGCACACTCAGTATAGTGGGAGAAAAAAAATCTCATTTAGAAAAGAGTTTGGCACAACACAGGGTTTGCAAAAAAATGACAAAGTGTATTTATTATTAGTGCATAAGAACCAACATTTCTGCTACATTAGTTAAAAAAAAATCATAAAAACTTCGAAAATGGTCCCAATGAGGAAGAAAACTAAAAATTCATACACTTGATTTATAAAAATGGAATATTTGACTGTACCATATTGCCACATAGAGGAATATTTATCAAAATTTGTGAATTTGTAAGGGGCTTATTTACTTAGCTCGAGTGAAGGAATAGAGGAAAATATAGGAAAAAAACCTTTGAATTTCGAATGTTTTTTTTGGGTACTTCGACCATCGAATAGGCTACTTCGACCTTCGAACTAAAAATCATTCGACTATTCAACCATTCGATAGTCGAAGTACTGCCTCTTTTAAAAAAACTTCGACCCCCTAGTTTGCCACCTAAAACCTACTGAGGCCAATGTTAGCCTATGGGGAAGGTCCGCATAGGCTTCCTAACAATTTTCTGATCGAAAATCCTTTGATCAATGGATTTAAAGGAACGATTATTCCTTCGATCATTTGATCGTAGGAATATCGCTAAATCCTTCGACTTCGATATTCGAAGTGGAAGGATTTCAATTCGGCAGTCGAATAACCCTCGATATTCGACCCTAGGTAAATGTGCCCCCTTGTGTTTTCATTCCAAAAAAATTTGGAAATTAAAAAAAAGTGAATCTCATACAATTAAAAACTTGAAAACAATCTTGAACAAAGTGAAAATATCATTCTACTCATTTTCAATGTGTCTACCAACTTTTTTAAAAAAAATATTCTGAAATTTTGACTAGGACATCTCCCATTGACTTCTACATGAACTCGCTAGCTTTTAGATGATTGTTACATTCAAGTTTTTTTCTTTTTTTAGTTTTTGCACTCTCAGACATTCGAGTTCCTGAAACTTTGATTCAAGTTTGCAAAACAATTCAAAAACTCAAATTCAAATATTGATAAATATGCCTCTAAGTACAAGGAAATAAGCTACCTCCATGTAAGAGGCCCATTCTCTGGAAAGGCACTGCAAACCCAAATATTTCCTGCTTTTGCCTGTAACTTTTCTAGTACAGGTATGGGACCTATTTTCCACAATGCTTGGGACCTGATCGGGAAAGATTCCGGATAACAGATCTTTCTGTAATATGAAGCTACATACCCTAAGGGGTTTATTTACTAAACTCCGAATGCAAAAATCACAAAAAATTTGTAATTTTTTTTTACATATAAAATCGGACTTTTAAAAAAATGACAAATTTTTCGGAATTTATTAAACCCCGAGGATGGGAAAAGTCTGAATCTAAAAATACGGCATCTCAGACCTGTCGAGGTTGCATATAAGTCAATGTGCGCTGGGCTTTTGGCAATACCCTAAAGGTGAAAAATCCGAAAAAATCATGAAAATCATATGAAAGATCCGAAAAAAAAAAAATCTGGATTTTTCCCCCCAAACAAAATTTTCGGGAAAGTGTATTAATAAATAAGCCCAAAAAACCTGTGCGGATTTGGTCGGAGTTTTTTTCAGAAAATATTGAGATAAATTCGGACTTTGATAAATAACCCCCTAAATCTACTAGACAGTCATGTAAACATTAAATAAACCCAGTAGGCTGGTTTTGCCTCCAATAAGGATTAATCTTAGTTGGGATCAAGTACAAGCTACTGTTTTGATCACTAAAGTGAAAAAGGAAGTAGTTTTTAAAAATTTGGATAAAATGGAGTCTATGGCAGATGATCTTTCTGTATTTCCTTATCCTTTGAACTTACTGCCCACATTACTTTCTATCTATTTATTATAATAAATTTTTTTATTGATCAAGTGCAGGCACTTTTGCTGCAATAAAACTATATTAAAGGGAATGCGCAGTCATATGCAATATACAAGTTTGCTTGAATAAATTTGTTTTTTATATATATATATAAGTCCACAACAATGACTTGCAGAACTTGCTTAAGAAATGGAAAAAAATCCTTTTATTATGCAAAGTCAACTTTTCCGTCACATATTCTGACTATGTGACTGAAATGTTGATTTTGTGTGTGCTTGCTGAACTACCACCTGGCACTAAGGTAACCAGGCAGTTGGTGGATTATCCACTATTCCATTACGTGCAACAGTTATAATAGAACTTTATAATATATACACAGAAAACAGAGTTTGCACATTCAGTCTTGCAAAAGCAAAATAGTAACCTATTACAGTGCATGTAAAAAGAGGGATATATTGTCTCAGAGGGCAAAAATAATAACAATACAATTCTCCATGCTTTCATCTTGTTATAAATGGTCATGTGCCAATGAGTTCCTTCCAAAAAATAAATGACAAGATACTTTCAGTGCCTTAGAAGAAAAGGCTGATTGTCAATAGAATCTGAAAGAAGATCCCAAAAGAATAAGATACTGAAATAAGAAATGTTCGGTTATGAAAGTCAAAGTCTGTGAGTGGCGACAGAAAGCTGAAGGAGAAGTAACCAGAGAACCTGTTTTGGAAGAATTCAGAGTCTATAGCTTTCTTTGTTCAGGCAATGAGCTCAATACAGTACAACATGAATACAATATGATCTACAGTAGTAAATAACATACAGAGCAGCATACAGGGGGAGGGAAGACAGGGGATTGCACAGGTTGGAGGTGGACCTGGGGCCAAACAACTAGGGATTACAAATTTACCTGGAACAATGTTGTGGGTAAATATGTTATACCTGCCCCAGCTGATATTTTACAGCTATGTTGGTCAAATCATGTACAAGGTACTGTTTTATTATTAAAGAGAGAACAAGGATATTGTAAAAATGTGCTAAAAATATTTGAACCTATTTTTAGGTTTTCTCAATAAAGGTTTCATGAATATCATATACCGTACATACCTGTATATGCATTCTACGGGTATCATTCATTCCTATAAGATGAAGCTTACTCACTGGGCAAAAGGGGGCCCTGTAATCGTTGTGTTTTAAAATCAAGGAGTATAGTTTACTGTCCCTGTTGCTTGTGGCTTTTGAAGCAAACTACCCCGATTACTGTAACAAGTACAAGGTTTTAGCCAAATTAAGCAAGCACTGCACTTGACTCCAAAAGTTACTGATGAGTCAGCCTGTCTTTGATATACCGTATATACTCGCGTATAAGCCGAGTTTTTCAGCACCCAAAATGTGCTGAAAAACTCAAACTCGGCTTATACGCGGGTCATACCTCTGTCCTTCCCTCTGTCCTTCCCTCTGTCACCTCTGCCCCAGCAGGACTGCCTGTGTCGCCGCCCGGAGCAGGTCCAGGAGCTCCGGGCGGCGCGTCCTTCCCTGCCGGCGTTCGCTTTCAAAATGGCGGCGCCCATGGCCGCCACGTGGGTAGCGGCGCCGGCCGCTACCCACGTGGCGGCCATGGGCGCCGCCATTTTGAAAGCGAACGCCGGCAGGGAAGGACGCGCCGCCCGGAGCTCCTGGACCTGCTCCGGGCGGCGACACAGGCAGTCCTGCTGGGGCAGAGGTGACAGAGGGAAGGACAGAGGGAAGGACAGAGGGAAGAGCAGCCAGGGTGGGGAGAGCGATGCTGGGGCAGAGGTGACAGAGGGAAGAGCAGAGGTGACAGAGGGAAGGACAGAGGGAAGAGCAGCCAGGGTGGGGAGAGCGACAGATGGGGGGGAAGTGGCAGAGGGAAGCAAACATGAAATCCGGGCAGCCCCTAGGCTTATACACGAGTCAATACATTTTTCCAGTTTTCTTAGGTAAATTAGGTACCTCGGCTTATACACGGGTCGGCTTATACACGAGTATATACGGTAATGGAGAGTTATTTGCTTCAGAAATAGTGTATTCAAAAATGCAATTTATCAAATTAGAATTTTTTTCAAATTCAAATGGAATTTGGACTATTCCCTAGTCGAAACACAAAAAATAGCTCGAAATTAGAAATTTTTTCATTCGAAAATTCGCCTCGACCTTTGATAAATCTGCCCCTTAATGACAAGCTTTGACTCAGTTATGTTACTTTTTCTTGACTTTGCCTTGTTCAGTGCATAGCGCCGTTGTTATAAAATCTTGTTTCTAAATCACAGGCTGGGAATGATCTCATGTAAAAACCTCCGCATATAACTATGAGCAGTAGAACAAGTGTCCTGCAGTACAGTGAATGATGCTCACTGCAAATAACTACATTTCACATTAGGGAGCAGATTTATCAAGGGTTGAAGTGAATTAGAGGGAATTTTCGAAGTAAAAAAAAATTGAAAATAGAAGTAATTTTTTGGATACTTCGACCATCGAATAGGATACTACGGGGCAGATTTATCAAGGTCGAATTTTGAGGGTTAAAAAACCCTCGAATTCGACCCTCGAAGTAAAAGCCTTCGAATTCGAATATTGAATTCAAAGGATTTAGAGCAAGTGAATTCGAGGGAATTTTCGAAGTAACAAAAATTGAAAATCAAAGTAATTTTTTGGATACTTCGACCATCGAATAGGATACTACGGGGCAGATTTATCAAGGTCGAATTTTGAGGGTTAAAAAACCCTCGAATTCGACCCTCGAAGTAAAAGCCTTCGAATTCGAATATTGAATTCAAAGGATTTAGAGCAAAAGCTTAGATCGAACGATCAAATAAAAATCGTTCAATCTATTCTAACTATTCACTCGAGCTTAGTAAATCTGCCCCTATGACTTCCAATTTACTTCGAATCTGATTCGAAGTAAAATAGTTTGAATATTAGAATATTCGATAAGAGAAATACTTTCTCTTTAAAAAAACTTTGACTTCAATAGCTTGCCAAATTAAACCTGCCGAAGTGCTATTTTAGCCTATGGGGACCTTCTACAACCATTTTCTAAGTCTTAACACATCAAAGAAAAATCTTTCGATCGTACGCTAAAATCGTTTGATGGAATGATTTCACTTTGATTGTTCGATGGCCTAATTTGGTAAAAAATACTTTGCCTTCGATATTCGAAGTCGTAGTATTTTAATTCGATGGTCGAATTTCGAAGTATTTTACACTTCGAAATTTGACCCTTGATAAATCTGCCCCTTACTGTATGAGCCGATCCAACAAAGGTTTGTTTTATTAAGCAGAAAAACTTCAATTAATTCCGTCTTGTATATCCAGATGGTTCAAATTCAGTCCATGACTATGAGTAAAAACAAAAATCTCAAGCTTGTATAATTAGCAAACATTAAAAGAATTAAACTTAACTCCAGTCTTTATTAAGACAATTAAGGATCATGGGCAATGCTTGTTAGTGACCCTGGAGGGCCGAGTCTGAATTACCTGCTATATACTGTAGTTACTGCAAAGCAGATTAGGCTGCCATATGCCTGAGGTCATCTTTCCATCATTTATAATTGGATGAGATCCCTTTATTAAAGTTAACATTATATTGATCCCATATTCCAGACTAATGGAGAAAGCCCTTTGCAGTCTTGTCTGACATATAAAACTCCTGTATTAACCGAGGTGCTTTATTGTCATCCAGACGTCTAAACATAGTAAAGCCGGTCATGCTGCATTCAGTTGTTTGTTCTAGTCTTTTATTTCTTTCATTCTGTAGACTGATATTTCTACCTCATTTTTGGGAATTAGCAGGATTTCGTACAATATTGCTGCAGCTGTATTCTATCTTTGGAAGATGCAGGAACTGCAATTTGCATAATTTCCCTTTCATTTGAGTTATTGCTGGATATGTTTTCTTTATAAAAGGGACATTCATCTTTTAATTGACATTAAGGTGCTGATTTATTAAAGTTAGCATTGTTTTAGTTTCCCCAAATACATTTTTTTAGCTCTAAAAATAATGGATTATGATAATTACTCTAAACCATGAATAATTCATACTTAAAGGGGGTGGTTTACCTGTAAATTAACTTTTAGGGCTCTTACTCACGAGCGTTTCTTCATGCGCTCCCCTGCGCTCCGTTTGGCTGCATTCAGCCGCAGGGGAGCGCAGGTCTAGACGCTGCTAATGTCTTTCTATGTGCCTGTACTGACACAGGCGCATGTAAGCGCTGAACCATTGAAAAACGCAGAAAAATGCAGCATGCTGCATTTTTCCTGCGTTCAGCGCTTACATGCGCCTGTGTCAGTACAGGCACATAGAAAGATATTAGCAGCGTCTAGACCTGCGCTCCCCTGCGGCTGAACGCAGCCAAACGGAGCGCAGGGGAGCGCATGAAGAAACGCTCGTGAGTAAGAGCCCTTAGTATGATTTGCAAACAGTTTTTATTTTTTATCCTTTGCCGTTTTCGAGTTATTTAGCGGTTTATTCAACAGCTCACCAGTTTTCAATGTTGCCAATCTGGTTGCTACGGTCCAAATTACCCTAGCAACCATACATGGCTTTTAATAAGAGACTGAAATATGGATAGGAGAGGGGCTAAATAGAAAGATAAGTTATAAAAGGTAGCAATAACAATATATTTGTAGTCTTACAGAGCATTTGTTTTTCGATGGGGTCAGTGACTCCCATTTGAAAGTCAGAAGAAGAAGGCAAATTATTAAAAAACTGTAAAAAAATAAATAGTGAAACCAATTGAAAAGTTGGTTTCAATTAGCCATTCTATAACTAAACTAAGTCATTCTATATACTAAAAGTCCACCTTCCTGGTAACTTTTATATAGAATTATAGAATGTTTAGCAACTTTTCAATTGTCTTCATTATTTATTTTTTATAGTTTTTTTAATTATTTGCCTTCTTCTTCTGACTCTTTCTAACTTTCACATGGGGGTCACTGACCCTATCTATACAACAAATGCTCTGTAAGGCTACAGATGTATTGTTATTGTTGTGTAACAATGTAACTCTTGATGTAACTTTTTATCACTTATCTTTCTATTCAGGCCCTCTCCTATTCATATCACAGTCTCTTATTCCATTAAGTGCATGGTTGCTAGGGTAATTTGGACCCTAGCAACCAGACTGCTGAAATTGCAAGCTGGAGAGCTGCTGAATAAAAAGCTAAATACAGCAAAAAACACAAATAATAAAAAATTAAAACCAATTGCAAATTGTCTCAGAATATCACTCTATATCATACTAAAAGTTAATTTCAAGGTGAACAACGCCTTTAAATGTGAACAACCCCTTTAAGTGGAAAAAAACACAAAAATCAAAAAACTGAAACGCAATCTGATAGCTGCTGAAATGATGTAGAAGTCAATGGGAGCTGTCTTCTTCAGTACAATATTTCTTTGGGTCATCTATAGTAATAAGTCAAATCAACTGGACTTGTATTTTCTTTTTCTAAAATCCGCATCTTTGTTAATTTGTGGAGTTACGTTAATTCGAGTGAGATTGCCTGGCATTAGAGTGCGAAACAACGCTAGCGTCTATCTCCTTCGGTCGCGAAGTGATGCCTGCGCCCGTTAGTAAATCGGCGAAGTAATGAAATGACGCCATGCTGTCAAATCATCAGCAGCGTCAGTCACTTCACCCTTTAGTAAATGTGCTCCATAGTATTGTATAAGGCTTAATTCCACTTTTTGGTGGCTCAAACCAACCTCTACATTTCCCTTAAAGGAGAAGGAAAGTTTAAAACTAAGTAAGCCTTATCAGAAAGGCCCATCTAAATATACCAGTAAACCCCCAAAGTAATGTTGCTCTGAGTCCCCTGTCAAAAGAAACACTGCATTTCTTTCCTTCTATTGTGTACACATGGGCTTCTGTATCAGACTTCCTGCCTTCAGCTTAAACCTCATTGCCCTGGGCAAGAGCATGCTCAGTTTGCTCCTCTCCCCCCACCCCTCCCTTCTCTACTGTAATCTGAGCCCAGAGCAGGGAGAGACTCAGGCAGGAAGTGATGTCACACCACATTAATACTGCAGCTCCTATTCTAAACAAACAGAGAGTTTCTAGAGATTTTTACTCAGGTATGGTAAAGCATTCCACAGAATAAATATAGCATTCTAGCTTGCACTATTGCAGCTAATCTATTGGCAATAAAATGCCTCCGTAGCTTTCCTTCTCCTTTAAGGGAATAGTATTGCAAAAAACAAAAATGTGTGGAATTAAAAACACAGACGAGAATTATTTAAGGTCTGTGGCACACCAGGTATTTGGAATACCATAATGCTCTTGCCTTGGACCTGACTGCTGCAAATCATAATCTTGTGTAAGATAAATCATCCCTAGCGCAATACATTCATTTGAATATTGCTGGAAAGAAAAAAGTATTTTTTTTAAAACTATAGCCCTTTATATTGCAGTTCTCTTTGGGTTACCAAATGTAAATGGGCACTGTCTGGTAACTCAAAAAATAGTAGATGATCATTTGTCAGTTAACAATATTCAATCCAAGTAAATTCTCCAACCGATTTACAGTAGGGAAGGAAAGGTCTGTGAAACCAGCAAAAGGGCATTAGTGATCATATGATACTGTAATTGCAAATTACAATAATAAAGAGAAACAGCACACAACACACAAAGGCCATATTATGTAACAGAAATAAACCCTGTGTATATATTTGTTGCATGTCCCTATGCTCCTAACTGCTTTGTGAGGTTCCAGCACCTGGATCCATAGCATCAGCCTTGGTGCAGGCACACATAGTGGATTTTTGTGCGGAGACACTCATATACATTTAGGCATGTCACAAAGCAGAATCCTCCTGGTGTGACACTAGCCTTAGTTGAAAAAGAATTTATGCTCTATTTCTACTGTTCAACTTAACACACATTTAAATAAATCATAAGAAAAAAAAACTTTATTAATAAGATGTATGAAAATAAACAAAAAGGACACATTGTGAAGCAGCTTTTTGAGAAGAACTCACTCTGCTGCATATGACAATGGCTGCCTTTGAAACACAAGCCTGCGGAACTATTGTCACTGTTAATTATTGTCACCGGAGGCATAAGTGTCAAGCAGATGCTACACAAGAAAAGCTTGGGAACAGGAGAAAATGTTTGCATGGAATGTATAAAATCTAAACACATTCTTATCTTCTCACACTTCTCTTCCTAATTATAATGTTATCCTTTCACACAGGAACATACACACTTCTAAAAACTGGCTCTGAGTCAAAACTTCGACTTGGACCACATTTACCTTATATTAACTTACTAAGATGAGTAATAATAAATCTTATTAAGCAGGTTAATGGGTGGATGAGATGATGCTGGAAGCCCCTTCTGATCAATTGTCCAATTTTGTATTTTTTTCCTATTTTGGACAGAAAGAAATTCCACAAGAAATCACAATTGGTGATGTTAGATGGCAGTCTAGACAACCAGAGCAATCAATTTGCAGATAGAATTTAATAGTCAAGGAAACTATGATTCATAGTTACAAAGCTAACACATAGGGGTAGATTTACATATGGTCGAATATCGAGGGTTAATTAACCCTCGATATTCGACTGCCGAATGTAAATCCTTTGACTTCGAATATCGAAGTCGAAGGATTTGCCGCAATTAGTTTGATCGACCGTTCGAAAGGAAAAATCGTTCGATCTAACGATTAAATCCTTCAAATCTAACGATTCGAAGGATTTTAATCCATCAATCAAAGGATTTTTCTACGACCAAAAAAACATAGGAAAGCCTATGGGGACCTTCCCCATAGGCTAACATTGCACCTCGGTAGATTTTAGGTGGCGAAGTAGGGGGTCGAAGTATTTTTTAAAGAGACAGTACTTTGAATGGTCGAATATTCAAACGATTTTTAGTTTGAATCGTTTGATTCTAGGTCAAAGTCGTAGTCGAAGGTCGAAGTAGCCAAAAAAAACATTCGAAATTCAAAGTTTTTTTTATTCTATTCCTTCACTCGAGCAAAGTAAATGTGCCCCCAATATTCATCCCTTGCAAATGATCCCTCCACTATTATACCAGACTCACATTACAGCATTCCTACGGAAACTGGAAGGACTGATACAATCTAATGCCTCAAAATTGTGCTCAAGGGTTGCTATGCAAATATCTGCAATATTAGGAAATATAATCAGAGGTCATTGCTAAAGATACTCCAAGTATTTGGAACCTATGACTTTTCAACCAAAAGATTAATGGATTCAAAAGTCACAGCACCATGGAAAACATGTAGTCAGAAAAAGTCTTGGCATTCACATAGAGGCAAAAAGTGGCTCATAATCACAGGGTAGCCTGCAGCTGTTACAAACTATAAAATAGCTGGCGTTCATGGAGATATTGTGTGATTAAAGTATTCAGCTTAGAGCAAATCCTGTCTTTCTCTGTATAAGTCAACCTTTATATTGGAAATCAGTCTCTGTTTTACCTCTCTCACAACATAAACCCCTTGATATGGAGAGGATAAACAATGTGTAAAGCTATGGAAAGTAGTAATTTATGCATGTCTGCCATTCTTCTTGGAATATGCAGATTTAGCCATCATGCAAGCCCGCCTTACCCGATAACCTCTCCAAAACGACTGTATAATTAGTGCGGCCTCTTCCTCGGAAAGAAGTAGGGACAGTGGAATCGGTGGTCTTGGACTGAAAGATAAAAATGGGTATAACAGTAAAAGACAAATCCAAAGGAGACTGCTATATAAAATAAAACTATGAATATAGCGGTGTAACAATAAGACCTTGTGACTTTAGGGAGACCAGGGCAGAACCCCCTTCACCACACATAGGGGCAGATTCACTAAAGGACGAAGTGGCTAACTCTAGCAACATTTCGCAGGGACATCGCCAATTTACTAATAGGTGTAGAGGACAATTCACTAGTGAACAGGACCGTTGCTATCGTTCGTTCGCACTCTATCGGCAGGCGACTTTTCACTCTAGCGAACGGGTGTAACTCCGCAAATTCACTAAGATGCGAATTTTACTGAACGTTACTTTCGTCAGAGTTGCCTTCGCCACCTTAGACATGGAGAACTAAAATGAAGCTAGATCCTTCTAAATCTGATGTCAGCGAGATCATATCCTACATGGATAATGCATTAAAGTTGTAAAAATGCTGGCAACTTTTAAGCAGGATTGCCTGCAAAAGTCCTAACTATTGAACTTTTTTTTAAACATTTTCCCCCAGACATTTGAGTGGCATGAAACATTCGTTTTAGGGTGGGCTCATGTGTAGGGCATTAGAGGATCACTTTTGTCTTTATTCAGGTTCCTTGGACATTTGTAATAAAAAGTGGCCACTTCAAGCATTTGCACCAACATCTCCAATAAAGACGTCTATTGGACTTTAATGTACCCGCCCTATTCAAATTGACCTAAGAGTAAGAGAACTAACGATGTTTCGCTAGGCAGAAGTGATCTCTTTGAAACGCTCACACTGCCGAAGTATCGCTAGCGAAAAGTCACCAGTGTTCGGAGCCCAGGATGCAACTTCACATTTTAGTGAATTAGCGTAGTGTAGCGAATCGTTTACTTGTGACAATTTGCCGGTGACAATACGCCTTTTAGTGAATTTTCCCCATAGCCCAAAGAGGGGAGGTCAAGTTACACACCAGTTTGGAAACCAAAACTCAATCATGCTCTACCACTTTAATGTATTTATCTGGTTTACCACTCATGTACTTCAATATGACTAATGATGGAATCAAGTGTATGCGCTTCATGTTTACAAAAGAATACTGAATTGCATAACACTAGGGGAATATATACTGGGTGTCAGGTGTTGTAGCTACATATGAGGTTAATCCTTCAATATGCCAAAGGCAGACATCAAAAACTATATTAGCTCTACTGTCATGACTGAAAGTCATGTCAGTTTTATTTTGGGATACTGCAAAACAGACAAGTGGGCACAGGTCGAATATTAATAGAACAGCTAGTGGGAAAGCAGGGCCATCACACAGACACTGACAAGAAAAGCGAAACTGTCATTTATGATAGATGGCAGCTGTACTCCTTAGTCCTGCAAATATTGGTACTACCCATAAAATAAAAGCTGAACATTATTATATAATGTAGATTTGAGTTTAAACGGACAATATGGACTTGGAACTTGAAACTTGTTTCTCATTCTATATAATACCTACAGTTACTTTCATTTGATTCTGAAATTTCAACCCAACATATAACTTATATAGGTTATTATATAAAATGGATTTTTCAATCTGCCACTAGATAGAGCATGCAGAAAATACTACAAGTTATGTTGCCCCCTCAGCATACAATTGTACCCTGCCTACAGATAATCGAAAACACCTTAAAAAAGGTTGCTTCTACAGAGCTCTTAAGGTGCCTTACACTCCATCCACACTAAGATTGCAACTTATTGGCCTGTGTGGAGGGCCCATCAGTGGACCTGCCAAATATAAAGTTGGTAAAGGAGTATAAAAGTTAGCTGATTCAGCCCTCACTTGATGGGCCTCTGCATACCCCACTGCCCTAGGGCCAACTATCCAATCAGCCAAATTTGGTCCAGCATATGATGGCCATGTCCAGATTAAAGGACAAGTCAAAATTAATTGTAGCCCATTGCTAATCTTTCATCCTCTGCTGGTGCACCTCTTCTTAAAATACAAAATGGCCATGGGTACTTTATTGGTTTGTGAGTGGTGCCACCTTATCTGCCCCAGGCGATTGCTACTGATATCTATGGCAGTCTGTATTGTCAGTATTGGGTGATATTTGTTGTTTTTTTGACAGCACAAAAACTCTGGAGGCAAAAATTCCCCAATTGATATTAGCATGAATGGATACATGCTGTGGGTATCTTCTTTCATGCAAGAGACACAATCATTAGACTCTCTTTTCATACAATCCTATTGAATAATCATTCTAACTAATGAAATTTTTTTTTTTTTGCGAAGTAATTCTATACTTTTCATACCTACTTCTAGTGGAGCAACTAGAGTGCGCCAGGCCCCCTGCACACTCCGATCCCCATCTTCTCACCCTTTTACCCGCCCCACCCATGTCAACCCTCTCCCCGCCCTGACTCCGCACACTCCTGCCCAACTTACTTCCCCCTTCCTTGCCGGTAAGAGAGAGAGGCTGGGGAGGAGGTTTTTTTTATTAGCTATAGAGGAAGCAGACCCCACATTTTGGGACCCCTGTTCCCCGGGCCCCCCTGCATCTGAGCAGTCTGCCTTCTCTATAGTTATGCCACTGACTACAGCTCTAGCAAGGATTTGTGAGCAGACCATAAAGGCCCGGACCTAGGGTGGTTGCTTCACCACAGGACTGGACAAGAGATTTTGATATCTCCCTCCCACCCAGTCCCCATTGCAAACAATGGCAAAAGGGCCTGAAGATGCAGATCCAGTGGGGAAAGCAGGTTGGTAGGAGGAGCAGCAGGAGGGGGAAGTTATGAGTAAGGGTGTCAGGTGCTAGTGGGGTCGGTGCCAGCAGAAGGGGGCCTAGGGGTCCAGCGTCTTTAAATCCGGCCCTGCTACAGCTGCTGCTTTGCTTGGCTCCATTATGTGCCAGGAGGCCTGGGGTAGTTGCTCCTTCCTTAAGAAAGCTCTACATCTAAATATCCTTTAATACCTTCTTTTCAGCCCAGTACCTGGGAAAGGCCAGGAGCTGGAATGATCTATTACTGAAAATTGTTGCATAAGGCAAGTATTTAATATAAAAGCAGCCCAGGCCTTTGACCATAAAGTGTGTCCAATTGAATGCCTAAAGTAATATGCCTTAATTATAAAATAAAAGAGTTTTGCGAAACAAAATCCCTTTGCAAAACATCATCTGTCATGGATGATCAAGCCTTCTAATTTTATATATTTTTTTCTCTCATTATTGGGAGCACCATTATTCAGGAGATCGCTGTCTCTTTACCCAGTTCGAATACAAATGAAATCCTGAGTTATTGCAGTAAGCAATTTTATCTGGCAAGAGCATATTGTAGCTGTACAACCACTATATTGTGTTCCCTGGATGAGAAGGATCAATCAAACAGGACATATGCATTTAACAGCTAAGCAGTGAGTTTAATTTGTGGCTGTATTTTTTCTAAAAGTGTTCTTTATTGCATGTGTATATGTTAGTAACTAGAGATATAGGAACCTGGTTTTAAAGAGATACAGACACCTGAAATGAAACTGTCTTTTAAATATATCATTACATTGTCTTTGCCTGAGCTTTATACATATGTTAAACTTTTTTTTACATTACCTGTCAGTTTCTTTATGAGGGGGGCTGAAATATTTGTGCAGCAGTAGTCCATTAGTGTTTGCAATTTTAACTGACAGGTTGAGAATGGACAGTCAGGTTGGCAAAACAGTCAGCTTTAGGAACTTCAAGTAACAACTACAGGTATAGGATCTGTTATTTGGAAACCTGTTATCCAGAAAGATCCGAATTACGGGAAGGCCATCTTCCATAGACTCCATTATAATCAAATACTCCAAATTTTTAAAAACATTTCCTTTTTTTCTGTAATAATAAAACAGTACCTTGTACTTGAACAAAGTAAGATATCATTAATCCATATTGAAAGTAAAGCCAGCCTATTGAATTTATTTATTGTTTCAATGGTATGCTTAAGGTATAACGATCCAAATTATGGTACGTTATCCAGAAACCCCCAGGTCCCGAGCATTCTGGATCATAGGTCCCATACCTGTACTTACAAAAGCAGCTCTTTAAGCGAAAAATGATCAACATTAAAAAAGTAGATTTTTTGTGTGCCTGTATCACTTTAAGAAGGAGAAATTTTTTAAATAGAGCCAATGTGTAGAATGTTAATATGATCCTGTTTATTATCTTGTATGCTCTCCAGTTATACACATGTAATAGTTACAATATAAACTACCAAAAATACATTTAGAAATAAAAATAAATGTAACATTGTTTGTAGAGAATGGTTTGTAGTGTCCTTCCTTATCAGTTTGTGGAGGAGCTGCTAGCAGGATGTATTCTCTAACCAAAAATAAACACAGAGACCTGCTGAAATTGACAGCCGTGCTTCACAACCTCTGTATTCATATATAATAAAGTATAGACAAATAGAGGCTCACTGGATTAGAATCAGTTTGTGAAGCTCTGGATTGCACTCGTTAGAGGCATGGTGTTGGGAAATGATCCATAGAGGTAGACTGATGCCTGTTAGAGCAATGGCTTGATTTAGTAGCTCATGGACATTGATAAGATGAATATCTTTAAACACAAATATTTATAGCTCTCCCTATTGCAGGTGTACAGCAACACTGAATCGCTCGCTCTTTGTGACTGATGGAGATGAGAAATTACACCCCAAATAAAGCAATGTACTCATATTCAAATGGGAAAGAAACAAAATAAATTACCTAGCCTTTTTTTGTAGAATAAGCAGCTACTATCCCCTGACACCCATATTATGATGAAGCAGTGCATTGTCACTAATTTATAATGACAATAAGCAGTTAGGCTCCAACTAAAACACACAATAAAGCACTTTACAATGTCCAGCGTTCCCAAAAGTTATTAATTTGCTGCAAATGATTACAGCTATATTATGGGAATGTGACAGTTCACTCAACCTGAATGTGGGGATTGATAAGCAACTGACTGTGTCTCATCCTATATATTATATTCCTAGTGCTACTATTTTGAATGTATATTAATATAACCCTTTGTAAAATTAGAAGGGTTAGTAAAAGGGGGATTGTGTGATGATGAAGTTTCTCTTTCAATTTTTATATGTCAGGGTCCCCATTTATTACCAGGACAACACCATGATGAATTTTTATATAGCACCAATGTATTTGAGAGATCATTCACATGAGTCCCTGTCCAAATGGGGGTTACAAATATCCCTATCACATTCACACACACTATAGTAAACTTTATCAGGAGCCAGTTAACCTGCCTGTATGTTTATGGACTGCGTGGAAAGAAACAGCACCCGGGGGAAACATGCAAGCTCCTTGCAGATGACAAAAATGTATACCTTACCTCAGGTATGATCTATTATATTGGGCTCATGTACAGGTGCAGTACTTACAAAGGTAAGTATGTGTAAATATATACGGTATATATATATATATATATATATATATATATATATATATATATATAATATACACACTAGCCATAAAGATCCTGTAAATAATTGTATCCCTATAAACATTGCTTAGTGATGTCATTGGTTATAATCGGAGCTTAGTGATGTCATTTCTGACTCACTGAAACATATTATAATAAAGTACCCCCGTGTTGCAAAATATGAGGATATTAGAAATCACCTCGGAGTTCCATGACCTGTATAAAAGCATTCTGTCTTTGGCCTCTTATACTTTACAAGAGGGGGTACTTTATTCACTATATAAAATTATGATAAAGGACTGAGTGTACTTACTGATCTTTCAGCCATTCATGAACAAATGGAATCTCAAAGAAACTTGTACAGTTTTGGTCTTTTCTTCTTGGATTTTTACTGAAATAAAAGATAGAAAACATTTTAGCATAATATCTCCCTTACCAGCACCACCTATTTCAGTTTGATTCCCTCTTAAGAAGCACTAGAAACTTTGACAAATGATAGCACCAGTCATCCCAAGAAACTGACATTTTGACAATGAGTATAGGCTGATGCAACCACTATGACACTCACCTGGAAAACCAGTCGAAGACACTCACCTGGAAAACCAGTCAGAAACTCACTTGGAAAACCAGTTAAAGACACTCACTTGGGAAACCAGCTAGAGACGCACTTGAAAACCAGTCAGAGACTCACTTAGAAAACCAATCAGAGACTCACTTGGGCAACCAGTTAGAGACACTCACTTGGGTAACTTGACATAGGCACCACTTAAATCAGTAAAGAAATATTTGGAAAACCTAAAGTGAGGCCAGCTTTCAAATGGGGAAAGCTAACCCTAAAATCATTGTTCTCTGATGCTAACATTTTATTGTTATTTTTTATTACTCTCTTTCTATTCAGGCCCATCCCTATTCCTCCTCTACTTTCTCATTTAAACCACTGACTAACTGCTAGGGTAATTTAAACCATATAAACCAGATAAGTGCTTAAAATCCAAAACAAATTACAAATTGTGTCAGAATATCACTGTCTACATCAAACTACAAGCTAATTTTAAGGTGAACAACCCCTGATAAACTAGATTAACAAGTGCAACTCAAACCTAAAACTTTACAATCAATTATGGATTCGCTTCAAACAATTGTACATGAATAATGACTCACTATGCCAGATCTATGGAAATTTCAATAAGTGCAGTCCTTTCTCAGTAGTTAGATCATTCCATCAATCTCCCTGCAATCCTTTGCCTTGTTCCTAATCAATGAAATCACTCATTCCCATACAGTACCTCTTAAGTATTGCTATGTTCTATAAAAATGCACACTGTAATAATGTTTCTAACCTATAATCATGTTTCTTGTCATTAAAGGAAGCAATTTGTGGCAATTTGATGGATTTTAACTGGTCAACAGACAGGGCATCCACTCCGCTGCTACTGCAATAAAGCTTAGGGCTTGCTACTTTTAAAGCAGTGCAAGCAATGTAAATATCACAGTGTCAAACTGTAGGAGACTCATCAAAGACTTCTTCCCATTATAAGGACACAGTTACCACTGAAAAGCTGTGTTTTCTGGTGAGAATCATGCCACAATGCTACTTACAATGGTTACGACTATTGCAGTTATTCTGGACGATTTGTTTCCAAAAAGACTTAAAAAACGTGTCAATCAAACCTATACAAGGGCCATTGACTTACGCAGTGTAGTCAGCAATGAGCAATTTTTGCATGCAAATCTGGATTTTTTTCACCCACAATGCAGCATTTCCCACCAGAATTACAATGTAATTGCAACAGCGCACAATGTTGTGCCGTTCAAAATGCACCTGCAAGAAATTTGTGGCTAATATTTTAAGAGAACAGATTTCACCACTTCCGGTGCACAATGTTAAAACACCATTAGCAACTGATTATTTTGGCACAAGTCTGTTGTAGCTTTTGGCAAAAAAATGAGAACCCTGGAAATATCACCATGCTGAGGGAGGAGGTAGCGCTAGGGTTCCTCAGTGTCAGTAGGGACAGGAGCATTTGAGCAAATTTGGTTGCAACATGAGTGATTAGCTATACAGATTTGCAAGGAGTATACTTGGATGCAAGTACCTTTAATGAATGGTCGTTAAAGGAAAAGGAAGTCCGCTACCACTTGGGGGTGCCAAATGTTAGGCACCCCCAAGTGAATGTATTTACTTACCTGAAACCCTGGGCCGATGCTCCTATCAGCACAAAACTGCTTGGCCTGGGGTTATTCCAGTGAGCACCACGGAGAGATCCTCTTCCGGCTTCTTCTTTCTTCTTGCGGCTGCAGACCCACATTAGAGTGAAGAGCCGAATTTTAAGTAGGAATTTTATTCCTCAAACCAATCATTATTACTTTTTTTTCGCAGTGTCAATAGGGCTTATTAAAACAAAAAAAAGAGAACACCAAAAAATTAAAGTGTTTTAAACTAATCCAAATATAATTCCCTGCCTCTCTGCACTGGTACAACTGTTATGTGTCTTTTAGAAACACTACTATAGTTTATATAAACAAGCTTCTATGTAGCCATAGGGACAGCCATTCAATGCCAAATGCAGTGTGTAGAATCCCACTGTATTCTATTACAGAGCTTATCTGTTATCTACTAAGTAGCCTGTGCCTTTTCTCCTTTTTTAGCTTGTATGGCTGCCCCCACGGCTACACAACAGCCAATATACTGTACATAAATTATAGTTGTCTTTCTAAAGCATACACATAACTTTTACCAATGCATAGCAACAGTACGTTATATTTTAATTACTTTAAAATGTTTTTATTTTTTGGTGTAACTGTGCCTTTAAGCATAAAGTTTTCCACAGATGTTAATGCAATTTCTGCTACACACAGTACACCTATTGACAATGGGGAACCTTGGTGCTACTGCAACCTCAAAGGTGGTGATAGCTAGACCACCTAAAGACCTAAAGAATTGGGTGCAGGAACCTAAAAAAACAGCATGTGCAATTGCTCTTGTTTTAACACATAAGCCACAACTGGTGCAGGCCCGCAATTACACTGGAATTGTGCGAGAAAGCAGTGAATTGTGGGTAAAAACACAGCACCTTGCTTCCAAAATTGCTCTTTGCACACTGCACTTGAACATGAGCCTAATGAGTTAAGGGCATCATTCTTTTCAAATTTCAAAATAACATTAATTTATAATCACTTTATACCTGTAAATAACTGCTGATATTAATGTACTTACTTAAACAGCCACTGGGTCAGGAAATCACAGGCAATGAATTTTGTTCTTCTCCTCTGAAAAACATAAGACAGCCCTGTATGAATACACACGGATATGATTTAGACTATGCAAACTGTGACTATTTCAGCAGGGGCGTAAGTACACGAGAAGCAGACCCTGCGACCGCAGGGGGGCCCAGGAGAAATATGGGGGCCCCATGAGCCCCTAAATTATTAGCAGTTTCAATATATATTGGTATAACAGGTCACCTCTGGCTTTTTTGAAGGCCTACAATTAATTTGCTGTGAAGCCCTGTGATATCTAGTTATACAGTATTTCAGGACAATCTTTGCCTGCTAAAATGCCATACAGAATATTGAGATTTGCAAATGAGTCTCAGATTGAAAACACACCCAGAACGGCAGGAGAGAGCACACGAATCACACAATTTGTGTGAATTTTATCATTGTGACATATTAATTTACCATCCATCTGCTGATCAACATTTACTGCCTTTGTAATACAGTGGAACCTCAATTTTAAATCCCCTGATTTTAAGTTTCCCCTCATTCTACATTGTTGTTTTGTGGTCCCACCTATATATTATGCATAATACATTTCCCTGATATTACATTTTCCTGGATTTCACACCATTTTTTTCTGATCTCCTGAAACACGTAAAATGGGGGTTCTACTGTATACACTAAAAATATGCCTGGGTATGGAACCTGTTACGGACATGATGGGGTTGGAGACAAGAAGAAGGACCTGTACAATGTGCAGCTGTTCAGGAGTCTGTAGATTCATACAAACTGAGATGCTACTTTCTCCAGTGAGGCTGGCAGACAATGACTAATTAGCATAAGTGGGTTTTAATAAGCAGAACCGTGGAACTTGTGCTCTAAACAAACCATTATTATTCATGAAACAGAGCATGGCTATAGAAATGACAATGTTTAAAGTAAATTACACCCCAGTTTTCATTTTGAAAAGCCAAGAGGTTTTGTTTTTGATAATCCACCTATAATTAATTTCTAACAAAGGAACTCTTACTGTGGATCCACAATTTGGGTTTATTGTTATTCAAAACCTGTAGTGTATATGAACGTTTTTACCAAGTATTGTTTTGCTTATTTACAAATGTTCACTATAACAAACATCCCAGGTATAGGACCTGTTATACAGAATGCTCGGGACCTGGAGTTTTCCGGATAATGGATCTTTCCGTCTACTAAAAAAATCATGTAAACATTAAATAAACCCAATAGGCTGGTTTTGTTTACAATAAGGCTTAATTATATCCTAGTCTGGATCAAGTACAAGGTACTGTTTTATTATTACAGAGAAAAAGGAAATCATATTTAAAAATGTGGATTATTTGGATAAAATGGAAGATGGACTTTCTGTAATTCGGAGCTTTCTACATAAAGGGTTTCTGGATTCTATACCTGTATTATACAGAAAAACTTCTAAGGCTAAGGGCACATGGGATTGTGCATAGGCTGCTCCCCATCTGTGTTGTCTCTGCAAGCAGAATGAAGCCCATGAGCTCCCAGCTTTTGCACAGTAGATATTGTTGCAAAAAAGCGCATTTTTGTATTTCACATCAAAATCTGCTCCAGAAAAACACAGGAGACAAGCCAAAGAACATTCCCATGTGTCCGTTGTCTAAAAGGTAGGGGTGGGCAAGAGAGGGTGCCTATCTGCTTGTTCAGATTCTGATCCAATGTTACATAGTTACATAGTTAAATTGAGTTGAAAAAAGACAAAGTCCATCAAGTTCAACCCCTCCAAATGAAAACCCAGCATCCATACACACACCCCTCCCTACTTTCACATAAATTCTATATACCCATACCTATACTAACTATAGAGTTTAGTATCACAATCCCCTTTGATACTCTGTCTGTCCATGAAATCATCCAAGCCATTCTTAAAGACATTAACAGAATCAGCAATCACAACATCACTCGGCAGTGCATTCGATGACCTCACTGTAAAGAACCCCCTAAGTTGCTTCAAATTTAAGTTATTTTCTTCTAGTCTGAAGGGGTGGTCTCTGGTATGGTGATCCCCTTTATGGGTAAAAAGTTCCCCTGCTTAGGACTAGTGGACGATATAATATCTCGAAATAAAGCCAGGTCATTAATCAGAGTGCTGTGATTCTATGCCAAAAAGCTACTGATGACCAGATGGATGGCAACCCAACCCCCTACAGTATCAGCCTAGATCATTTTAGTTAATAAAACCCTTCCGCTGATCAAACTAACATACGAAGGGTGGGGATGTCCAGAGAAATATGAGAGGGTCTGTTCCCCTTGGCTAGAAGCCAACCCTGAAATACAAATTGACTAACTAACTGGGCGAAAGAAGACTTCCTAGTAGTGACAAACATAGGACTCTAACACACATACACACTCCTTTCAACACTCCCTACTGAACTGTTCTCAACAAATTAATATATGTAAACAAAATTGTGCATGTATTACCGCAGCACTTACTTCTTCTTACTTCTCTTCTTGCTATCTACTGTTGTTATAATAAAAGCATAAATAAAAACTTTTTTTTTTTTTTTTAAAAAAGGCCCCCTGCTATTTGTCTGTAATGTCCTCTAATGTACTTGTAACGTGTAATCATGTCCCCTCGCAAGCGCCTTTTTTCCAGAGAAAACAACCCCAACCGTGACAGTCTCCCCTCATAATTTAAGTCGTCCATCCCTCTAACCAATTTAGTTGCACGTCTCTGCACTCTCTCCAGCTCATTTATATCCCTCTTAAGGATTGGAGTCCAAAACTGCACTGCATACTCCAGATGAGACCAGAGACCTATAAAGAGGCATAATTATTTTTTCATCCCTTAAGTTTATGCCCTTTTTATGCAAGACAGAAATTCTCACTATGGACTATATCATCTGACTGCTTTGCACAAGCCACCCATGCAATCTTGTTATCGTCCCAGAGCTAATGTTGCTTATCAGCTTAATCTCAAATACTCTGGTGGCTAAATCAGCCATATATCCTTTGTTTGACCACTTGGCTAAATAATTTCAAGCAGACAAGCTGCTGCAGTGAGTATTATTTTAGGGCAATAGCAGACTAGGTGATTTTTGCCTATTAGTCCACTAAATTTTTTTATTGTCCGAACATGTGGCACCAAAAACACTCTAAATCAATCTTCATTGCCCTGGTTTTTATGCAACCAAAACTTGCCTCCAAGCCAGGAATTCAAAAATAAGCTCTGATGCTTTGAGGCCACAGGGAGCAACATTCAAGGGGTTGGTTGGTGAGCAACATGTTGTTCATGAGCCACTGGTTGGAAATCACAAATGAAACAAAGCTGAAGCTTCAAGTGGAAAGTTATTGCACCCTGCACTCATCTAGAGTTCAAAATCATTATTTTTTACTTTGAACACTGGCTTTCCCTAGCTCCTGATTCACCTTATCCCTCACATCACTGACCCACTGATGATGCTCTTGTATTTAGGGAGCACATACAGTAGCTGGAAGCCAAAGAACAAAAAGTGGTTGTCCTTTATGAAAAAGCATAATGGTGTCCAGGGAACATAATTCTCTCATGACAAATATTTTAATCTCATTCATTTGATAGGAACATGGATCTTCATTGGCTTTATAGATGTGATGAAAGATTTCCAAGGTCATTAGTTCATAACTGAAGGATACACCAGCTGAACAGGGACGTTGGATATTATTAGGAAATATCTGAACTGCGTGTTATTCTGGCACAGCCTGTGTCCAACTCTTACACTGGGGAAAAAATACAGGAAACACTCACAATGTGAATTGTTTTCTAAGAGATAAACTACGTAAACTAGTACATGTCTATTTTTCTACCTCGCCTTGAACTCTGAAGTTTTCAGTATTCATAGAGATCTGGTCAATGTTTTTTTTTGGAGGGGAAGAGCAACACTTTAGGGTCATGGCACAATTTGTCACCCACAATAATGCTGCACTACCGTGGACAACGAATCTCCCAAAAGTGCTTTCCCGTCGGTAATCATGTAAATCGCAAGTAAGAAAAACATTCAAGCTGCCTCGGCTTTCCGAAGTCACCAAAGTTGCATCGCAAGGAAACTTTGGTGACTTCGGAAAGCCGAGGCACCTCGGAGATTATGGGAGTGATATTATGAGACAATTTGCAATTGGTTTTCATTTTTTATTATCTGTGTTTTTTTACTTATTTTGCTTTTTATTCAACAAATCTCCTGAAATTCGGAGCACCACGGATTAAGGCTATTTAATAATAATTTCAATATTAAAAAAACAATATTATCAGCCCATATTAAAGGGTGATTCGCTGTAAAGATAACTTTTAGTATGTTGTAGAATGGACAATTCTAAGCAACTTTTCATTTGGTCTTCATTATTTATTTTTTATAGTTTTTTTTAATTATTTGCCTTCTTCTTTTTCTCACTCTTTCCAGCTTTCAAATGGGGACCACTGACCCCATCTAAAAAACAAATACTTGTAAGGCTACAAATGTATTGTTTTGCTACTTTTTATTACTCATATTTGTATTCAGGCCTGTCCTATTCATATTCCAGTCTATTATTAAAATCAATGATGGTCGCTAGGGTAACTTGAACCATAGCAATAAGATTACTGAAATTGCAAACTGGAGAGTTGCTGAATAAAAAGCCAAATAACTAAAAAACCACAAATAATAAAAAATGAAAACCAATTGCAAATTGTCTCCAAATTTCACTCTCTACATCATACTAAAAGTTAATCTAAAGGTGAATAGCCCCTTTAATGCTATCTTAGTTAACATAAAGTTCAAGTTTAAATAGGACACTCTGGGAAAGGGTATTCCATATTTCATAGCTTTCTGCAAAACTGTTTAATAATAGATCCCACACCTGCATAATTATAGCTGTATATAATCTGATATTCTTTACTGAGAATGTTTTAAATCAGTCCCTATCTCAGCCCTCCCACAGGCTACTATAGAACTGATTCTTTGCTGGGCCCTAAAAGGAGCTGGACACAGATCGGAGGCTGTACAAAACCCATAGGAACACAGAAAGAAGCTACAATATTATTATTATTAGCAAGTACATATTCCGTAACTTTTTATAATAAATGGGTGTATAACGTGAATATACTGGAAAACATAAAAAAAACAAGAGGTAACGAGGGCCCTGCCCAAAAGAGCTTATATTCTAGAATAATTATATAATACTGTGATTTTGCTACCAGTGATTTTTCAGAAATAAAAATCATAGCATATTTTCTGCGGAATCCTTTCTAGGGAAACGTGATGCTGTGCTGGTTGTAAAGCACACAGAATGATACAGCTCTGCAGATCATAAAATTACTGTTGCTACAGAAGATTGTTTCTAGTCGATGTTATTGATTTCAGATATTTTAGCTTCTGCAAAATCATCAAAAGGGTACCATTAATGTTTATGAATGCTGTAAAATACTGTTGCACTGGAGAATAATGTAACTCAGCAACAGTTTATAGTCAAGAGCACAATATGCTCAGAAAGTTTTTTCTTTATGTGTATAGGCCTATTGATAACGTGAGAGAGGATACAATATGCCTTTGCCTCCCAGAAAAATGTGTTGCTTGTCTCAACTGCCCTTAAAAATGCCACAGCCTACGCTGAAGTTTCACACAAAGGGAGACAATATTCTTGTTCTGCAGTGTTCCTTTTGTTAGGCCAGAATCCAAGGTCTCAGTGTTAGTCTTGTGCCAGAAAACTGTTTAAACTCTAGCTTGACAGTTTGCTACTTTTAGCATGTGTGAATGTTTGTTCTTTAGCAAATTGGCTTGCAATGTTGTAAGCAGAATAATAATGTACTAATTGTAAATCATGTTTTCAACAAACACAGAGTAATAATGATTTGTATACTGTATATGGGTTAGATGGTGAAAACAATGCAACACAGAACAATAATTATTCACAGGGAAATAAATCAACATTTCTGCTACTTTTTAAACTGGGAATGTATTAGCCATCTCATTAATTGCCTTTTTTATTTTCATAGTTTTTCCTGCACAGTCCTTATTTCTGCTGCTGATAAGGAGCACAGCTACTAGAAAGAGTGGTATTGAAGTAGATCAGAGGGCTGGCTATGCAAAAATTGAAATGAATACAAGCTGGGGATCATTGATCTGCTAGTTCTTTCTTTTTTCTCAAGTTGGGGGGCTCCAACATTTCTGCACTTAAGAAGCCCTGCATACAGTACTGGCATTTTTCTAAGACTCTGCCATATAATACACTATAACGTAAGTAATTAATAACATACCCCGATACACTAAGTCCGAATGCCAGAAACTCGAAAAATTTGCGTTTTTTGTAACTATAAAATCTGAATTTTTAGTAAAAAAAAAAAACTAGAATTTTTCGTCATTTGTTATAGCCACCAAGGATGGAAAATGTCAAAATCCGAATATCCAGCATCTCAGACCTGTCAAGGTTGTATATAAAAGTCAATGGGAGAAGTCCAGAAGATTTCCTGATTCGAAGTGTCATACAATTTTCAAGATTTTTTTCGAGTTTTTTCCTGCACTGGAATTTTTCGGGAAATGTATTGATAGATAAGGGAAAATAACCTGTGTGGATTTGGTCGGAGTATATTTCAGAAAACAATGAGAAAAATTCGGATTTTGATAAATAACTCCCTAAAACTTAAATTTCATATTAGCTTCATCATACTGAAATAAGAAACTTTCTAAATACAATCAATTAAAAATTCTGTACTGATTCTGAAATAATCAAGTTTGTCTTCACTATTCCTCTCTCAGCATCTGTTTCTCTTCAATCTGTCTTCATGCAGGAGTTGGGTGTCAGATAATCATTGACCGTTAGATCCAATATATATTATAGGGGGGCTCCTTTTGCCTAGAAGATCTTAGAGCTTATTCTATTAAAATCACCAGACATCATGTCTCTCTACGTGCAGGATTTGTGCAAAAGGCAGTTATTTTGTTAGATTTAGTTTGTACTGGAATCAGTTATTGGAGTGAGCTCTAATTCATTTGCTAGGGAGCCCCCCCCTATAAGATATATTGGATCATTCATCTGACACCCAACTGCTGCATGAAGATAGAATGAAGAGAAACAGATGCTGAGAGAGGAATAGTGAACGTAAACTTGATTATTTCAGAAACAATGCAGAATTTTTAATTGATTGTATTTAAAAAGTTTCCTATTTCAGTATGATGAAGCTAATATGATTTCAGTATGATGAAGCTTATATTAAACTAGACATTAAGCCCGTTAAATTAACGGGCGCTAGAACATATGTTGTCACATACCTCCCAACATTTCAGAATGGGTAACATTAGTAGGCAGGGCCCCCTTTGTAGCACTGGTGGCCAGGGGGTTAATGCTGGTGCCCAGGGGGTGTTAACATTGGTGGGCGGGGGGTTAACATTGGTGGCCAGGGGGGTTAACATTGGTGGCATGGGGGGGTTAACATTGGTGGCCAGGGGGGGTTAACATTGGTGGCCAGGGGGGGTTAACATTGGTGGGCAGGAGGGTTAACATTGGTGGCCAGGGGGGGTTAACATTGGTGGCCAGGGGGGGTTAACATTGGTGGCCAGGGGGGGTTAACATTGGTGGCCAGGGGGGTTAACATTGGTGGCCAGGGGGGTTAACATTGGTGGCCAGGGGGGGTTAACATTGGTGGCCAGGGGGCGTTAACATTGGTGGCCAGGGGGGTTAACATTGGTGGCCAGGGGGGTTAACATTGGTGGCCAGGGGGGGTTAACATTGGTGGCCAGGGGGGGGAACGTCTCCTTAGTGACGTCTTCTTCCTCGGCGGTGGCTTCTTCTTCTCCTTCGGCGGCGGTGGATCCTCTCTTTAGACGCCGGTGGTGGATCCTCTCTTCAGACGCCGGCGGTGGATCCTCTCTTCAGACGCCGGCGGTGGATCCTCTCTTCAGACGCCGGCGGTGGAGCCTCTCTTCAGACGCCGGCGGTGGATCCTCTCTTCAGACGCCGGCGGTGGATCCTCTCTTCAGACGCCGGCGGTGGATCCTCTCTTCAGACGCCGGCGGTGGATCCTCTCTTCAGACGCCGGCGGTGGAGCCTCTCTTCAGGCGGCGGTGGATCCTCTTCAGGCGGCGGTGGATCCTCTTCAGGTGGCAGGCGGCAGATCCTCTCTTCGGACAGGTAATTCCAGCAGCTCACGGTCCGTGGGGCACATGCGCAGTTCCAGCAGCTAACGGTCCGTGGGGCACATGCACAGTCGCACAATTCCACGGACACAGGCACTGGACGCAGAGACACTTGGACTTTATTTTATAGGATTTTCATTTTCGCAATAGTTCCCCCTTTAACTCCACCAATAACATAAATTACATAATTTCCCTATGCGAATTCTGTGTTCATTAAAGACACTGACCTTACACTGAAGTAAGAGGTGTTATGAGATATGTGGTATTTCCCAGAAAAAATGTTCCCTATTCAGTGCTAAGCCGGCTTCAGACTGAGGTCACCAGTTTTGATACCAGGAAACTCCCATTTTAACTGTCTTATTCCTTTTTAACCACTATATCTAATCTCCTTAGGTTACACACCCAAAACTTTAGGAAATTTAGAAACTGTTATTTATTTCTTTAGTGCTTTTGTTTGACTTCTCAGCAAGAAGAGATAAAAGATGTTTCAGTATATGGCTGATATGGTAGAGCAAGACATTCCAGAATCATTACACAATGCACTAAACAAACTAGACAGCTATCTATTCAATGGGCTGTTAGACATGCTCAAAGAGACGACTTTCCCATGCTGATTATATGATAATAGAAATTAACTAGTAGAAATATGTATCTTAACTAAGTGTATGGGGCAACAGCAACTATCAGCCACAGACTCATATATTACCTTGCTTGAGTGTAAACAATCATCCTCTTTACTGACTTAATGGCTCTGCCTGGGGCTCGATTGGTCAAATTGGTCCACTATGTGTGTCAAAATGGGAAGCAGTACTTATAAATGTATAGATAAAATGTTTTTATTTAAACGTACATGTAAGACAAGACACAAGACATATTTGGGAGAATATATTCAGTTTTCTACATATGTAAAAGGTGCACTTGGGCACGTGACCTAGGGTTGAAACCTGGCCAGTAAAAATGTTGCTTGATGCCAATGTTATTTATAGGGGAAAACAATAAAAATATAGGAAGGCCGGTATTTTTTTCCAGAAAAGGTGGCAACCCTAGGCACGTCACTCAAGTAAATAAACCATATCAATAGATATGAAACAAGATCCTTTAATGTCCCCCCTCCTGTCCCCTAAATACTTTATTCATTATTTTTTATCCAGCACATGGTACAGAGCAAAGTACCCTTCAAATTAAAATTAAGGGCTTTTGTGGTCGTTAGTAGTGTCCAGGGTCTCAGTAAATTGTCCCTGTTATGTTCTTTACCTATGGACATGATCTTCTTAAATATCTTCCTATGCTATCTTACTTATTCATAATTAATGAAGTCCATGCATTCACGGAAGACTGCAAATAATGATTTGCTTGTCTGCATGACAAATAGCAGATCATCTTTCTTTTATACTAGATGAAGTCAATACATTTTATTCATTCTTCTATAACTGAAATACTGGATGGGAACATATATAGGGTATGACCAAAGAAAATGATAAAACAATCTAAATATACATCCAGATGCAAGCTTGTGACTAAAATAGCACAGCTGTAAAAAGTGGTTACAACTACATTCATACAGTAGGTGAGACAGACATGTTTAAAGAGAAAATAGGGGAGTAAATAGTATGACATCCTGGAATGCTGAATATTGTTCAAATAAGAAGATAATAATAGCACGCAATATAGCCACAAGCACACAATCATTTCATATTCATAGTTTTCTTATTGAAGAAGAACCAAATGGATGTCCAATAACTTGGCCCCAGGTAGTGCAATAAGTATTATTTTAACAAACTGTACAGTGTTCAAGCACAAAATCATTAGACTGGCTCATTCAGGTACATTGTGAAAGCTTAGTTAGGCATAGTATATTGTGTGTTGCCATGTTCTGGAAAGAAGACACTCTGGGTTATATTTATCAAAGAGTGAAGTTAATAGTGAAGTTCCGCCACTAGAGTGAAATTCCGCCACTCTACATTCATTTCTATGGGATTTTTATAGGCGTATTTATCAAAGGGTGAACTTTCACTTCACCCATTGATAAATATGCCTTTCAAAATCCCATAGAAATTAATTGAGAGCTGCGGAATTTCACTCTAGTGGCGGAACTTCACTCTTTGATAAATTTACCCCCTCTACTTTGAGCAGGGTCCCCAGCTTTTTCTACATGTGAGCCACATTTAAATGTAAAAGGAGTTGGGGAGCAACACAAGCATGAAAAAAGTTCCTGAGGGGTGTTAAAAAAAGGATATCATTGGCTATGTGGTAGCCCTATGTTGACTGGCAGCCTACAGGCTGCCAATCTGTTTGGCAATAAACTTTTTTTTTGTGTATACAAAACTTTTCAAAAATAAGCAGCTGCTTTGAGGCCACAAGGAGCAACATCCAAGGGGTTGGTGAGCAACATTGCTTATGATCTTATGTGAAGCTAGTTGGTGATCACTTTGCTTACAGACCGAATCCTCTATTACGGGCACTCAGGTTTCCACCCAGACTACAAATAAACATACAAAAAGGGTAACTGGTCACTGATGAAACGAAGTCTAGTGTATGTAGTGACGGAACTGGAACTGATTTTGATTTTAGAAAAGACTTATAAAAGCAGAAGGTGAGCATTAATCACTGTAGAGTGCCACATGTTAGTTCCCTCAGTGATTGTAATTACTTACCTAATACCCTGGACCAGTGCTCCTATTAGCAGAAAAATGTACCACACCAATGTACTCCTGTGTGATTCTCTTCCTGCTTCTTCTTCTTTCTTTGAACTCTAACGAAAAAAAAATTATTTTTCTTTACTGTGCGTGAGTCAGTCCTGGGATTTTGAAGAAAGAATGCTCTGCTTGCACAGAAGAACCCCGGATTGCTGCAGTTTTCTGCTAAGAGGAGCATGGCCGGGGGTATCAGGTAAATATTTACAATCACTGGCGGGGAGTGTCTAACACTTGGCATCCCTCTCCACCAGCAATTGAAGCATTCTTCTCCTATAAAGGCAAAAAAACTGATATTAGCAGTATAAACTTAAAAAGAATATAAATTGCAAAAGTGCTCATAGAAAAATTCTGAGTAGCTGTTTTATATCAATGCACCCATAATCACCCATAACATTTACAAATCGTTTTCAGTAGAACTTTAGAGAAGGGCTTCTGCTGTGGTTAGGCCTCGAGCTGTCCATTGATAAAGCACCAAGAGTTGAAAGGTCAACTTGAACTCAGATATCTGTCCAGCAGAAACAAGCTTGCAGGCCTTTTCCTGTAACAAGGCCATCATTATTTGTTATTTTCCAGTGTAGAGTAACACAAAGGAAAACTATGTTGGCTTACTTTCAAGGTAAATATCATGTCATCCCCATGCAACATCATTAGACTTCCTCTCAGCAGTCACAAAATAAATTACTGTCCTGGAGGTAGAACAGCGAACAAAGCAGAAAACTATGTTTGCCTTGACAAAACAAATAACAATTATAAATCTGGGTTTTTCAAAGAAAAGAAAGAGGATGACAAATGATGTGCCAAAAATGTGGATCTGAACATAAAGATGAGCCTTAGAAGTAAGGTGCAAGCAAAACATTTTGCAATCCCATCTTGCTTGGACATGGAATCTTTGGGAACAATGGAGAAGTGTACTACCCCAGTCTCACCTGCACCCTACCCTAACCCGCAATGGTTGGCCAAATTTTCAACCCAAACCCACCCAGCCAGTGTGAAACCCACAGGTCCCAACGGTTTTAGGTCAACCCATACATCAATGATTGGGTTTCTTCAGCATAGTTCCAAGGAATTACTAAATAAATCTGTCATAGCTATACCTGTATCAGTATTTTTGTATGTACAGATGAAAATGCCAATGCACTATTTGGTTTGGTATATGCTAAGTATATGTTGAACCTTCCAATTACTGAATTTCATTATTCTGTGTTTTTAATTCTGGTATGTGCTACTTTTAAATCCTTGCATAGTATATCTTGAAGTAGAGAATACAATAGAATAAGGACTTCTGCTTCAAGGAAAATAGCTAGATATGCATGGAAAATAAATGGTATCCATAACTAGTCACAAAATGACTCTGTGCTCTGTCAGTCAAGGATCTTCTATTCTGTTTCAAAATGATCACATGCCAATAGCTAGACCCCAGTCAAGCACCCACTGGACATATTTTACATAATAGCCCAAAACCCCTATTTAATGCTTATTCAGTCGGGGGAAATATTGACTTGGGTAGTACTGTGTGTTTGAGAAAGATTTCAGGAGGATCTGCAGAGACAGGTTTTTTAATGAGAAAGGGCAGCAGGAGATTTATATAAATGGGTTCAAGCAGTTACTGTGGAAAATTAAATGCTTATTTGTCTCGTACATCTCATGAGACATGTCTACAAAACAATCCATTCCATGCTGTGCTGTTGGGACACGTGATTTGGCCTGAGCTGGGGAAATGCTTGGGAATCAGAGTACAAACTGGCAATCGTTATTCTGTATTGGCTCTGGTTTCCTTGTTGTTATTAAACATACACATTTTAATTAACCATACATATTTAATCACGTACATAAATTAATGGCATAGCATTGGAAACAACAATACAGCAATCACTGTACTGTACAATATAAAGCACAACATATTTGAAGTGGTGGTATACATTTATTAAGGGGGTTATTTATCAAAGGTCGAATTTTAGAGCTTTGTGAGCTTTTTTATACCTTGAATGAACTCAAAACTTAAATGGTTTCAAATTTCAGAAAAAACTTGAATGTCAAAAACTCGAATCGGTGAATTGGAGGTGAGAAACTCGAAAACTCGAATTAATCGAGACCCACTGAAAAATCCTTGAACATCATGAAGACTATAAACATCTTCAAATGGTTCAAGGGACCTCTGTCACTGGCTTCTACATGACCTAGCTGGGTTTTAGATTGAAAATATTGAGAAGTATTGAGTAATTATGGAACATGAAACAGGTAAAGGGTAAAATACAGGATAAAAAAAAACATTCAGGCCTGGGGAATTGTGCCATTCAAACCCACCTCCAGTTAATTAACTATGCATTCATTACCTTGGGATCTTCTATTGTTCCCTTATCTATAATGGCAAATGATGTCAGTGAACATGGAATTATATAGAGCCTTAATTTCCCCTTATCAATAATGCCAGCTTATGTAATCAACATGGAATTGCATGGACACCTTCATTTTCCCTTATCATGTAAGCTTATGTCAATCAACGTAGAATTACATGGGAGTCTTAATTTTCCCTTATAAGGGATGCTTAATATGCCTTATCAATAATCCAGAATCCAGAATGTCAATGAACAAAGAGCAGTGAATGGCACTGATGAAGCAATGGCTTTTTGGGAAGTACGCAAGCATTAAGAACCTTCTAGTTAATACTAAACAAGAAATCAAGATGCAGAAAAAATGAGGGTACATCCACTGAAAAGATAAGCACCAAGCCATAATCGTTTCTCATAATACCTATCATTAAGCCTTTCATGATTCTAATTATCTGCTTTGTAATGGGATGGAGTGGGAAGAAGGGGAATAAAGAACCAGCTGCATCACTCATGCATGAAGGAAGAGATTTGGCTACTTTCCAAATTCGCAAAATCGTAATGCAACCAAGTTCTACTCATAATTTGTTACAGACCACCGCTATGCATCCGGCTGTTAAGGACTGTAGGCCAACTTTCCATCACAAGCCACGGTCAGTCCCAAAATATGAAATCTCTTTGATCGATGAACATATACTGTATAAGTGGACCATGATGCTAAAATTAATCAAGAACTTTGTAGCAAAGCACAATTAAGGAAAAAATTGTCCTACTGAACCCATGGAATGGTTTAATTAATTTTTTTAACTACACATTTTGCCTCTTGCTAGCCACCCACTGCTTTTTCTAGAAATTGATAGGTGCTCATTATGTCATAGGAGAGGAGGTTATTATTTTCATTGGTTATAGTGCAAGAAATGTGGCCTGGTTGCAACCTGGCTGGTATTTTTAAAAGCCTGGCTGTTAAAAATTATGCTTTATTCCAACGCTTTTAGGACAGGAAGATAAAAAATATAACAAGAAATAAGGTTATGGAGTAATGGCAGATGGATCTTGAAAATACCCCTGTTTAGACTAAACTGGTATTCACACTGACCCTATGTCTGCAGTGCACTTCATATTGATAAGAGTAAGAAAGAATAAGGTCAATAAACCCTATTCATAAGGAGTAATTTATTATTGCACGGTTTTTGGTTATTTTGGGGCTTTTTGCACACTGCCTTTGCCACATCTCTGTGCCCCATTTCAGACCTGTGTCTATCAACGTTATATTCATGAAGGCCGAAAGGGGGAGACACTTGTGCAACGCACTCCTAGCAGCAGAATCCTCAGGCTGAAACAAGACCCTGATCTATGGCAAGAGAAAAGGACCCCCTTATGCTGTGCTCCTCGACTTGGATTTTTTAACCAGCATGAGGTGCAGACTACAGTCAGAATGGGGGCCCTTACAACACTGTACTTCTTCCCCTGGTCAACAGTAAATTATTTCTATAGTGTGGCCATTCACATGTTAGTATAGCAGACAAAAAAAAAGAGACGTGTCAAAACAATTTCGGCGCGCATCAAAATTTTTTTGCCGCCCATAGACTTTAATGGGTGTCGGCGACATTTCGCCAGCGGCGAATTTTTGGCGAAACTAAATGGGTCAAATTCGCCCATCCCTAATGAAATGTACGTCAATGTTTTATTCTCTTTAAAGAACCAGCAGACTGTTAAATGGCTGGTGCAGGCAGCATCTCATGACAATTTTCTAAACAATTATTAAAGGGGGGACAACACCAAAAGAAATAGCAGTACAGATTTTGTACAATTCACGTTTGGGGAGCCAGTATGTGTTACTTGTGCTACTTCTTGGACTACATATTTATTTCACATGACAATTTATAGCTTTTTATGCCTGGGTGACATAATCCCTTTAAGAAAAAAATTCTACATTTTGAATACAGTTATTTCTAAATATTATTGCTACTGAAAGCAGTGTGTTTCATTCTGGGTTCCATTCTTAAAACACTGAAGCACATGTAGGTTTCCTTCATGCTTGCTGGTTTCATAAAATGTATCAACTTCATATAAATAACATATAATAACAGCAATTAGATTTACAATTAACTTCAAACCACTTAAATACTTTTACATGAGAAGGAAAGTGTAAATCACTGTAATTCCTTACCACTATACCACTGCCTAGTGCTTCTAGCAGCAAGAAACTACACTGGCCAAGAGTTCTTCTGAGCGAATGCCAAGAAGTGATATTCTTCCTCTTCTTCTTTCTCCAATGCCAGTGCTCATGCATGTGCAGTAGAGTGAAAAAGCCTGCTTTTCTCTTAAAGTTTCTGCTTTTCACCCGTCTGAAGAAGGGAGTGGATCTCTCTGTGGTGATCACTGAGAAATACCCTGGGCTATTGCACTTTTTTGTTAACAGCAGCACCGGTCCAGGGTATCGGCTATGACTATCACAGGGGGTGCCCTAAGTGATTTATTTTCCTTCTCCTTTAAAGGAGAAACAAACCCCTTATTAAAAAGACCCCTACCCCACATAGACCCATTTCCTCCCCTAACTTTTTACTTACCCTTCGGTGCAGATTCAGGGATTGGAGTTCAAGGCAGCCATCTTCCGGGTCTTCGTGCATTCTCTTGGCGCTTCAGCAATTTTTGTCTATTTCGGCTCATGCGCAGTTGTCACAAACCGGGAAATTGCTCCAACTGCGCATGCACTGCTCCGCCTGTCTCATTCTCAGATTACCGGAAGAATGGCTGCTGTGAACTCCGATCCCTGAATCTGCACTGAGGGGAAAGTACTAAGTTAGGGGCATTTGCCCAGAGGCAGCTAGGCTAGGGGAGAGGAGGGAGGGGGTCTATGTGGGTGGGGGTATGGTTTTTTTCATTAAGGGGTTTGTTTTTCCTTTAAATAATGTATATTGAAAAGTTGCTTAGAATGATATTTTCTTTCATTATGCAATTTTAGAAGGGGGATGTCATTAAAAAGTCTTAGAGTAACCTGCACTACAAAATGCAAAATGAAGGCACATTATTTCTTTTCTAACCATTCTTCACTTGCCCAGGTGCCAGTGCTTACATGTTGGAGAAGACACATTCTCGGTTGCTTTTAAAGATATGTGCAACTATTTTGAATATTCCCACATTACATTTTGGATATAGCTACCCTTTCACTTCTATTTCTGCAAAACAATGGCAGCCTGAGCAGCATTCCCAGACAGAGAAGAATGACTTGATATTGAAAGAAGAAGGCAGCAGTGTGGGTGAGGATTCTCACGCTTGTCTCTTTCATATCTTTATTGAAATGGGGTTTGCTACAATATCTCTGTCATTCGTCCATAATCAAATGCTTGAAAAGCTCCTCTGTGCATCAGACCATTATACGTCTGGCTGCTTTTGTTTTGGTGACAGGGATCTGCAGCGCCGGCTGGAGCATCTGTTGTTTCCTTGATTAGCTGCCTCTCTTTCTATGTTGCCTAAATCTGATGGTCATGAGATGCAGTTCTTCTTTCAGCCTTCACACTCATTGTCAGTGACACAAATGGGACAAGTATATGGCAAATGAATGGCACATATGTCTTACACTGACAGCAGGCTAGCATGCACACACCAACTATGAAGCTGCGTCTAACACAGCTGCTGTGTGCTGTATTGATAGTTGTCACTGCAATCAGCTCTCTTCTAGGACAGTCCTTATACGAGGGCAAGGTTTTTATCTTACTGCCCTCTACTGGTGAAATAAAACACTATTTCATGTTTACAGCTCAGTGGGGAAAAGTCCAGGTAGCATACCTCCCAACTGTCCTGTTTTTAGCGGGACAGTACCACTTTTGATAGCTTAATATGATAGTTTGTCCCTCTTTTTATTTCTTTGGTATAAGATCTACTATCCAAAATGCACAGGACCTAGGGTTTTCTGTATAAGTAATCTTTCCCTAATATGGATCACCATACCTTAAGTCTACTAAAAATAATTTAAACATTAACTAAGCCCAATTGGATTGTTTTGCCATCAATATGGAGTAATGCAGTTTAGTTAGATGCAAGTACAAGTTACTGTTTTCTTATTACAAAGAACAAAATCAGTAGCATAATAATAGAGGAAGCAGAATATAATGGGGGGGGGCAGAATGGAGGGGTCTGCTTCCTCTTTAACTGTCCATTTCTGACAGAGAGTGGACGGGGAGCAAGACACATGCAATTGGCAGCTAGTGAGCAGCAATGGTGGAGCAGGCAGGGAAGGGGGTTCAGTCACCATAGGGGTTGTGGCAAGTGATGGGCTATTCCAAAGATTTTTTTGCCGGGGGCCCCGGCGCTTAGTAGTTACACCTCTGAATATTTAAAATTGACCTAATGGGAGATGGCCTTCTCATCATTTAGAGCTTTCTGGATAACAGGTTTCCAGATAATGGATCCTACACCTGTACAGTACTGCATTATTACAACGATACAACAGGCTCCCTGACAAATACTTTGCTTGGAATAGGCCAGATATATATTGGGCAAACTCGAAATCCCTGTCAGGTGAGGGCCACGTCAGGCCATAAGATCTACATATGACCATATTGTGAAAATATAAACTGGCCACCACAATAAAATTATGCTATTTCCTTAATCATAATGGTGCTCAGATACTGCACACACCACTAAGTTTTCTGAAATAATCCATCCTAAAAACAATGGGACAAAAAAAGAGAGGGGCCCTTCTAGTGTCAGACTGGGGCTTCAGGGGTACCAGAACCCTGCAGATTACAGACCCACTCTCTCACTCCCACTCTAACCTTCTTTATTCATTTTAAATGCATTCTTTCCTTCATAGCTCCTGCTCTTAAACAGACACATCAGCATATTTTTTTCACAGTGACATTGCATATTTACTAAATATTCTGATTGGCACAAATCACCCTAAATTGCAATGAAATGGTGTGATTTTCAACCCTTGGTGTGAAAATCACACATGTGCTCAGTTCTTTAAGCACAATGCAGCTGTGTGTATTGATGCTGACTGTATTGAGAACCTGACCCTTCAAGATGGTAATAGCTCATGGGTTCTCCTGCATCAGTTGGTGCATCTGCATACAATTCATGCAATCAGACTTGCAGGGAGGTGCTTGCTGCCAAAGAGCGCAAGTGACAGGAGCATGCCATTCATTAAATTACCTTTAACAAATGGCACCAATTTGTGCGATGACTGCATCCATTTTAGTGCCGATGCAACTGCTGTTGAGGTTGTAAATGACATCTATTGCCACCTAATCTGGGATTAATTTTGAACTTCAAATCAATCAAATGACCTGTGGGACCAATTCACTGTTGTATGTTAATTAGCTGCTCTTTCCCATTGGAACGGTATGTAACATGTAATACATGTAATATTGTACAACTATATGTAATTCCCTAAACAGGAGTATAAAAACCTCAAGATTGATCATTTAAGGACTCTAATGGGCCATTGTGCTGTGGTTAGTGTTTCAGCTGTGATTCATTAAGAACAGTAGAATTAAAGATAAAAGCATTCCTCATTCTCTCAGGTATAAATGGGAATAAAAGGAAATTGGATTTTAATCAATATTCTGAATAGCATGTCATTAATCACTGCAATCTCTATTTGAATATGCCTCTCAGCCCCTGAAACAGTCAAACTGCACTGTGAAATAAACCCTTTCATAGCAATATTTATCTTTCACTTAGCCCTTGAACAATTAGAATTATGAGTGGCTAAGACATTTAAAGGGGAACCAAAGCCTTGGAAAAAAACTTTGCTCCATTATTTTGTATGAATGTACTGTTTATATTGTACAGTAGCCCTTTACAATTTATATTCCCCTTCTGTCTAGGACCTTACTCATACATAACAAAAACTACAGATTAGAGTTTATATAAATATATCATATACAATTCTTTTATGTGTCCATCCTCTCATCCAGGAAGAGGCCAATGGCTACAGATTATTAAAAAAAACAGGTTCATAGCTTGTGCCCCATGACTCCACTGCAGTGTTATCTAATATTACCACATATTTATTTGGCCACTGAATGTAATAAAACTTTTCAGGGACCATCCTCTACAGAAGTGCAGCAACTACTTTTTGCTACCCAATGTCCACAAAGGTTCACCAAGCTATATGACCAATCAGATCTCTGTTTAAGGGTGTCAATTTTCAGGAGCCATACATATATGTAGGAGCATCTACTCCACAGGACAAAACCTGTGATTTTAAAAGGGTGATGAGCTTCAATCTACAATCAGTCTGCCAATCTGACCAATAACATTGTGCCATCCCATAGAATCAGAGAACGTCAAAGCACAAAATATGTTTTAAGGATGCAGAGCATGATTATGTGGCCCCCTTGCCTAACAATGATGTGTACAGCCTTACTACCTATTTGAATAATGACAATGTTGCATTCCATACTACAGATATGGGACCTGTTATCAAGAATGCTCGAGACCTGGGTTTTTCTGGATAAAGGATCTTTCTGTAATTTGCAACAGTGACATATTAAAGAATATTACCAAACTGATATATATATATATATATATATATATATATATATATATATATATATATATATATATATATATTTAAGTAAATATAGCCCTATAACATCTCTTGTCTTGAACCACCATTTCATGATGGTCTGTGTGCTGAGATCACCTGACCAGAAATACTGCAACTCTAACTGTAACAGGAAGAAGGATGAAGCAAAAGACAGAACTCTGTCTGTTAATTGGCTCATGTGATCTAACATGTGGTTTGTTTGTGTGCACAGTGAATCCTACAATCCCAGGGGGCGGCCCTTATTTTTTAAAATGGCAGTTTTCTACTGCCCAATGGCACATACTACTAAAAAGTATATTACAGTATTATGAAAATGGTTTATTTACATGAAGCAGGGTTTTACACATGAGCTGTTTTACTCAATATCTTTTTATACAGACCTACATTGTTCGGGGGTATAGTTTTCCTTTAGGTCTACTAGAAAATCATATAAACATTACATAAACCCAATAGGCTGGTTTTGCCTCCAAAAAGGATTAATTATATCTTAGTTGGGATCAAGTACAAGCTACTTTTTTAATTATTTTATTATTATTATTACAGAGAAAAACTAAATCATTTTTAAAAATTTGGATTATTTCAATAAAATGGAGTCTATGGGAGACAGCCTTTCCGTAATTAAAAGCTTTCTGGATAACGGGTTTCCAGATAACAGATCCCATACCTCTATGAAAAACGACTCAACACCGTGGCTTGGGCAAACACAAAATACGTACAAAATAATAGAGCATACAGTAGCTTCAGTATAAATAGAAATATACAGCATTCAGTAGTATAACCTAAACTCATTGTTGAAGCAACAGGTTGTGCCAAAGAAAAATGCCTATTCTTAAAGCATGATTCCAAGGGATATGCCTTTTCAGGTCAAATGTTTACAATTTCTAGTGCATCTTGCCTTTGCATTTAAATTTTCCATCTACAAAATTCAAGTTGCCAAATTCAACAGGAAAAGGACTCACCTGAAAACACTTTTCCTTCTCTGCCTCAATCAACATTTCAGCCATTCCTGGCAGTAAGACAGGAAATATGTACCTTTCCAAGTATTTCTGTGGAGAACCTAAACCGTAGTTGTCAATAAAAAAGATTTTGAAAAGCCAAGTTATTATGGAATTGAACAATTTGGATAGATAAAACGATTCAATACAAGTATATGCTTTCTGAAGACCTAGGCTGAATTGACAGGCAAGTAATACAGTTTATATTACATGTATGCAAGTGGTGTGACTTCAGAGATCTGAAGAGGCACCCAGATTTATTAAAGAAATAGCTGAAAACCAAAGGCCTGAAAAATAATGGTTGTTCTCTTTAGAAAAGGTGCACTTTGTATAAAAGCCACTCCACTATTGTGTGTTTTTTTTTCAAAGGATACTACAGGACATTCACTGGGAAAGGTTTTGTGTCCAAAAAAAGAAGTTGGGTTATGAATTCCCCTCCTATAGCGTTGATATTGAGTTCTTCATCAGCAGCATTCAAAAAGCTTTTCCTTCAGGTATGTTTAGCAGCTCTGTACTGTCAGGTTGGAGACAGTACATGGGTATCCCATTAGACACCCCAAGCTTGTTGTAATTCAGTTCCAACAGTGAAAGGTACTGTTTAAGGGAACCTATCTCAATTTGAAGTTTTTGTGGTCTGTGCTGGATTTAGCCCAAAAATCTGACTTTTTGCAGTTTTCGAGAAAAACTAGAAAAAAAAACGAGTGATTAAGAACTTGGGTTTTCTCTCTTTTTCTGTGATCCGAGTTATTTAATTAATAAATAAGGTCAAATCGAGCATGGGAGTTTGGTTGTGTTTTTTTTTAATAAAATATGAGATAAATTATTTTTTTTTACTAAATAACCCCCTAAAAGTTATATAACATGGATACGTGTAACGCCATATAATTTAATGCCATCATAGATATTAAAGTGCAAAGGTGCTCACAGTTTGGATTGACTTACATGTCTTATGATCCATCTGTATTTTATGATCTTTGACACATGTATTGGAATCCTCGGCACATAAATGCTGTATATCGCTGACCTTCACAATTAAAGATAAAGACGTTACGAATACAAGAAATAAAATTATATAACTTTTGGTAGAAAAACTGCAGACATATAAGCTAGTTCAAGGCAGCACCATGATTAAAACATACCTGCACACTAATACATTAAAAATATTTTTTGGTTGTATTTAGTTAAAGGGCAACTCAACTCTGATAAAAGATGAAGGAGAATATGTACATTATCAGGATTATGTCACAGTCCACTTTTTTAGGTGAAGCAAAGTAAATTTGAGTCCTATATGTATTGATTTTTTTTGAGACCCTATGCTCTGTCTGCCCTTGTCCTAAGAGCTGTAATTCATAAGGTTTGGCTGTTTTTGAGCATGAGTGTCTTAACGGGATTGTTTACCTCTGAGTTAACTCTTAGGGGCAGATTCACTAACTTCGAGTGAAGGATTCGAATGAAAAAAACTTCGAATTTCGAAGTTTTTTTTGGGTACTTCGACCATCGAATTGGTTAAATTCGTTCGAATTCAATCGAAATCGAACGATTCGAAGTAAAAATCGTTCGACTATTCGACCATTCGATAGTCGAAGTACTTTCCCTTTAAAAAAAAATTCGACCCCCTACTTCGGCAGATAAAACCTACCGAAGTCAATGTTAGCCTATGGGGAAGGTCCCCATAGGCTTGCTAAGCTTTTTTTGATCGAAGGATATTCATTCGATCGTTTGATTAAAATCCTTCGAATCGTTCGATTCGAAGGATTTAATTGTTCGATCGAACGAAAAATCCTTCGATCGTTCGATCGAACGTTTAGCGCTAAGTCCTTCGACTTCGATATTCGAAGTCGAAGGATTTCAATTCGAGGGTCGAATTTCGAAGTATTTTTAACTTCGAAATTCGACCCTTAGTGAATCTGCCCCCTTATATGATGTAGAGAGTGATAATCTGAGACAATTTGCAATTGGTTTTTCAGTTATTTAGCTTTTTATTCAGCAGCTCTCCAGTTTTCAATTTCAGCAAAACGATTGCTAGGGTCAACATCACCCTAGCAACCATGCATTGATTTGAATAGGAGACTGGAATATGAATAGGAGAGGGCATGAATAGAAAGATGAATGATAAAAAGTAGCAATAACAATACATTTGTAGCCTTACCGAGCATTTGTCTTTTTAGCAGTGACCCATAGTTGAAAGCCGGACAGTCAGAAGAAGGCAAATAATTAAAAAAACACAATTAAAAAATGAAGACCAATTGAATCACTGCTTAGAATTGGCATTCTTTAACATACTTAAAGTTAAAGTAAAGGTGAACCACCCCTTTAAGCCGTGCTTGGCCCCTCCAGTCTGGGAGAAAGGAAAGGGGGTGCAGGTGGTCCAGGTTCTGGAGCAGCATCCAGAAAAGCTTGGCTTTGAATGTTCAAGCAGCAGAATGGTACAGATGGTCTCCAGGAATATCAGCCCTGTTACAATGAATATTTATGTTGTCCCCCATAGCTTGCCAGCTTTCTGATCATGGTTGGCTCTGTCATTGCAGCCTGAGGCCCCAGTATACTCAGTGTGCCCTAGAATTTTACTTGTCTGTGCAGGTATGATAAGTAATATTCCTTATTTACATCACTAATAATTGACAAATAAATTAAAGTAAGGCTTATTGGCATATGCGGCCATAAATTCTCCACAGACAATTTTCATCTGGCACAAGAGCACCAGAACTGACCATGTTGAGTCATTCTAAGCAAGAATCCTAGTGCTGGCTGAAATTAATGAAGAACTTGCAACCTCACACAAATGAGGTTTTTTTTAAAAAATAAAAGTAAGTTGGGGTTTCCAATACTTTTAGGCAAAAATAAACATTATTTTTGATGGTAGTTGGGTTGCTGCACCATCCATAATGAATAATAAGCATTAATGGAATGTCCAGTACTGCGTGAGGTCTAACTGCCATTCCCGGGATATGCAGGAACATTGCATATGCATGGGATTTGACAATTGTAAAGCATATATACATATTGTGCTCTACACAAAATAAGCATTTCCATTTTCTTTTACCTGTGTTTTTACTAGGGATGTAGCGAACGTCGGAAAAAAAGTTCGCGAACATATTCGCGAACTTGCGCAAAATTGCGAGCGGTTCGCGAACGGTTCGCGAACCCCATAGACTTCAATGGGAAGGCGAACTTTAACATCTACAAAAGACATTTCTGGCCAGAAAAATGATTTTAAAGTTGTTTAAAGGGTGCAACGACCTGGACAGTGGCATGCCAGAGGGGGATCAAGGGCAAAAATGTATCTGAAAAATCTGCCTGTGTGTGCTTGGAAGAGATAGTGTAGGGCGAGAGCTGTTAGTGATTTCAGGGACAGATGATAGTAAGTTTGCTGGCTAGTAATCTGCGTGATACTGCTCTGTATTGGAGGGACAGAAGTCTGCAGGGATTTGAGGGACATTTTAGCTTAGGTAGCTTTGCTGGCTAGTAATCTACTGTTCTCTTTAAACAACTGCCATACGTTGACCTTGTAGGCATTGTTTGCCCAGTTTTTTTGGACGCAGCCACTGAAGCACAGTTGCCAGAAAAAATATGCCATATAAATGCTGAAAATAGTCATTTTTCGCCATACGTTGACCTTGTAGACATTGTTTGCCCAGTTTTTTTGGACGCAGCCACTGAAGCACAGTTGCCAGAAAAAATATGCCATATAAATGCTGAAAATATAAATTTTTTTGGTTGCAGCCACTGAAGCACAGAGGCCAGAAAAATTATGCCATATAAATGCTGAAAATAGTCATTTTTCGCCATACGTTGACCTTGTAGACATTGTTTGCCCAGTTTTTTTGGACGCAGCCACTGAAGCACAGTTGCCAGAAAAAATATGCCATATAAATGCTGAAAATATAAATTTTTTTGGTTGCAGCCACTGAAGCACAGAGGCCAGAAAAATTATGCCATATAAATGCTGAAAATATCAATTTTTTTGGTTGCAGCCACTGAAGCACAGAGGCCAGAAAAAATATGCCATATAAATGCTGAAAATAGTCATTTTTTGCCATACGTTGACCTTGTAGGCATTGTTTGCCCAGTTTTCTTGGTCGCAGCCACTGAAGCACAGTTGCCAGAAAAAATATGCCATATAAATGCTGAAAATAGTCATTTTTTGCCATATACGTTGAGTCAAGGTATGGCAAAAAATGACTATTTTCAGCATTTCTATGGCATATTTTTTCTGGCCTCTGTGCTTGAGTGGCTGCGGCCAAAAAAACTGGGCAAACAATGCCTACAAGGTCAACGACGTTGACCTTGTAGGCATTGTTTGCCCAGTTTTTTTGGCCGCAGCCACTCAAGCACAGAGGCCAGAAAAAATATGCCATAGAAATGCTGAAAATAGTCATTTTTTTGGTCGCAGCCACTGAAGCACAGTTGCCAGAAAAATTATGCCATATAAATGCTGAAAATATAAATTTTTTTGGTTGCAGCCACTGAAGCACAGAGGCCAGAAAAATTATGCCATATAAATGCAGAAAATATGCATTTTTTTGGTTGCAGCCACTGAAGCACAGAGGCCAGAAAAATTATGCCATATAAATGCAGAAAATATGCATTTTTTTGGTTGCAGCCACTGAAGCACAGAGGCCAGAAAAATTATGCCATATAAATGCAGAAAATATGCATTTTTTTGGACGCAGCCACTGAAGCACAGTTGCCAGAAAAAATATGCCATATAAATGCTGAAAATAGTCATTTTTCGCCATACGTTGACCTTGTAGACATTGTTTGCCCAGTTTTTTTGGTTGCAGCCACTGAAGCACAGAGGCCAGAAAAAATTAAACCAGTAGGGTTTGCACCCTAGTTTGTAACGGTGGCGGAGGGAGGAGGACGCTAAAGGACAGCTGTGTGTGGAGTCATGAGGCTTGAAGAGAAGGACAGCTGCATAGAAGTCAGAACAAGTCTTCCGGCGTGCAGTAACCCTCCGAGATCCACCCCTCATTCATTTTAATAAAGGTCAGGTAATCGACACTTTTGTGACCTAGGCGAGTTCTCTTCTCAGTTACAATCCCTCCTGCTGCACTGAAGGTCCTTTCTGAGAGCACACTTGAGGCTGGGCAAGACAAGAGGTTCATGGCAAATTGTGACAGCTCTGGCCACAGATCAAGCCTGCGCACCCAGTAGTCCAGGGGTTCATCGCTCCTCAGAGTGTCGATATCTGCAGTTAATGCCAGGTAGTCCGCTACCTGCCGGTCGAGGCGTTCTTTGAGGGTGGATCCCGAAGGGTTGTGGCGCTGCCTTGGACAGAAAAACATTTGCATGTCTGACGTTACAGACCGGCCAAAGGGCTTTGTCCTTGCAGGTGTGCTCGTGGCAGGATTACTGGCACCTCTGCCCCTGGAATGTTGATGAGTTCCTGAAGTGACATCACCCTTAAAAGCATTGTACAACATGTTTTGCAGGCTGGTTTGTAAATGCCGCATCTTTTCGGACTTGTGGTATGTTGGTAACATTTCTGACACTTTATGCTTGTACCGAGGGTCTAGTAGCGTTGCGACCCAGTACAGGTCCTTCTCCTTAAGCCTCTTGATACGGGGGTCCTTCAACAGGCATGCCAGCATGAAAGACCCCATTCTCACAAGGTTGGATGCAGAGCTATCCATCTCCGCTTCCTCATTATCAAGGACTGCATCATCCACGGTCTCCTCCCCCCAGCCACGTACAAGACCAGGGGTCCCCAAAAGGTCACCACTAGCCCCCTGGGAAGCCTGCTCCTGTTGGTCCTCCTCCTCCTCCTCCACAAAGCCACCTTCCTCCTCTGACTCCACTTCTGGCACCTCTCCCTGCGTTGCAGCAGGTGCCTGGGTTCGTTCTGGTGATTGCGACCATAAATCGTGCGCTTCCAGCTCCTCGTCACGCTGGTCTACAGCCTCATCTGTCACTCGTCGCACGGCACGCTCCAGGAAGAAAGCGAAGGGTATTAGGTCGCTGATGGTGCCTTCGGTGCGACTGACCATATTTGTCACCTCTTCAAAAGGTCGCATGAGCCTGCAGGCATCGCGCATAAGCACCCAGTAACGGGGGAAAAAAATCCCCAGCTCTGCAGATCCAGTCCTACCACCCAGTTCAAAAAGGTACTCGTTGACGGCCCTTTGTTGTTGCAGCAGACGTTCCAACATAAGGAGCGTTGAATTCCAGCGAGTCTGGCTGTCAGAAATCAAACGCCTGACTGGCATGTTGTAGCGCTGCTGAATGTCAGCAAGGCGTGCCATGGCTGTGTAGGAACGTCTGAAATGGGCCGACACCTTTCTGGACTGGGTGAGAACGTCCTGGAATCCTGGGTACTTGGAGACAAAACGTTGGACTATTAAATTTAACACATGTGCCATGCAGGGCACATGTGTTAAATTTCCCAGTCTCAACGCTGCCAACAGATTGCTTCCATTGTCACACACCACTTTTCCGATCTGCAGTTGGTGTGGGGTCAGCCACCGATCGGCCTGTGACTGCAGAGATGACAGGAGTACAGATCCGGTATGGTTTTTGCTTTCCAGGCACGTCATCCCCAAGACAGCGTGACAACGGCGTACCTGGCACGTCGAATAGCCTAGGGGGAGCTGGGGGTGCACAGGTGTGGAGGAGGAGAAGGAGGACCCAGCAGCAGAGTAAGAAGAAGAAGAGGAAGAAGACGAGGTAGAGAGCGATGGAGGAGTAGAGGTGGTGGCAGAACCGCGTGCAATCCGTGGCGGTGACACCAACTCCACTGTTGTTGTTGTTGTTGAGCTACCCATTCCCTGCTTCCCATTCCCAGCCATTACCAAGTTCACCCAGTGGGCAGTGTAGGTGACATACCTGCCCTGACCATGCTTGGAGGACCATGCGTCAGTAGTCATATGGACCTTTGGCCCAACACTAAGTGACAGAGATGCGGTAACTTGGCTCTGCACATGTTGGTACAGGTGTGGTATTCCCTTTTTAGAAAAAAAATTGCGGCTGGGTACCTTCCACTGCGGTGTCCCAATTGCTACAAATTTGCGGAAGGCCTCAGAGTCCACCAGCTGGTATGGTAAAAGCTGGCGGGCTAAGAGTGCAGACAAGCCAGCTGTCAGACGCCGGGCAAGGGGGTGACAGTCAGACATTGGCTTCTTACGCTCAAACATGGCCTTCACAGAAACTTGGCTGGTGGCAGATGACTGGGAATGGGAACAGGTGGTCAAGGTGGAAGGCGGAGTGGAGGGTGGTTCAGATGGGTCAAGGAGAGCAGAGGTAGAGCAGTAAGATGCTGGACCAGAAGGAGTGTGACTTTTAGTTTGCCTGTTGCCTTTGAGGTGTTGCTCCCAAAGTGCTTTGTGCTTGCCGCTCATGTGCCTTCGCATAGAAGTTGTACCTATGTGGCTGTTGGGCTTACCAAGGCTCAGTTTCTGACTGCACTCATTGCAAATTACAATGCTTTTGTCAGAGGCACACACATTAAAAAAATCCCACACTGCTGACTTTTTGGAAGTGTGCGATCTGGCGGTAACAGTAGAAGTTGGCGGCATTGGCGGCAATGGCGGGTGCGTTGGCCGGCTGAACACAGGTGCCGATACATGTTGTTGCCCTACTGATCCCTGCGGGCTGGCCTCCCTGCTTCTTCTAAGTCTTATTCTCCTACTGCCTCTCTGACTCTCCGTCTCTCCATCTGAACTACCCTCCTCTTGCTCTCTTCTACTAGGCACCCACAAAACATCAATCTCCTCATCATCATTCTCCTCAGATGCATCAATTTCTTCTGACACATCACAGAAGGAAGCAGCAGCGGGGACCTCCTCCTCCTCCTCATCACTCATCATTATGTCCATCTCTGTCGTGTTCTCTGCCAGAATTAAATCTGGTGTAACGTCCTCATCTCCTTCATCTTCTTCTGCCAATAATGGTTGCGCATTACTCAGTTCAAGAAACTCATGGGAAAATAACTCCTCTGACTCCAGTGAAGATGGGGCACCGGTGGTGGAGGAAGTGTTACGTGGGGTGGCCATAGCAGTGGAGGATGAGGAGGATGTTGTGGTAAAGTTAGAAACGGTAGAGGATGGGGTGTGCTGTGTAAGCCAGTCAACTACCTCTTCAGCATTTTGGGAGTTCAGGGTCATTGGCTTTTTAAAACTGGGCAATTTGCTAGGGCCACAGGATTGCATAGCAGCACGGCCCCTAGCACGGCCTCTGCGTGGCGGCCTGCCTTTGCCTGGCATTATTTTTAAAAAAACAACAACAACAAAAACTCAGTTGGTTTTTCTGGAAACGATAATACACACAGCTAGATGGCAGTTTGAAGAAAACAGTGTGCAAATAATGCCTACAAGATCAACGTATACACTACTACAGCGGTGGATACGGATTACGTAAAATATATGAATGCTGCTTGAAAAAAAGTAACTCAAGTGGTTTTTCTAGAGACGATAATATTATCAATATTTAGACAAAATGTGAACAAGCTCACACAGCTAGATGGCGGTTTGAAGAAAACACTGTGCAAATAATGCCTACAAGGTCAACGTATACACAGCGGTGGATACGGATTACGTAAAATATAAGAATGCTGCTTGAAAAAAAGTCACTCCGGTGTTTTTTCTGGAGACGGTAATATTATGGATATTTAGACAGAATGTGAACACGGTCACACAGCTAGATAGCAGTTGGTTGAATAACACACTGGGCAAAAAATGCCTACAGGGCAAATAATGCCTACAAGGTCAACGTATACACAGCGGTGGATACGGATTACGTAAAATATAAGAATGCTGCTTGAAAAAAAGTCACTCCGGTGTTTTTTCTGGAGACGGTAATATTATGGATATTTAGACAGAATGTGAACACGGGCACACAGCTAGATAGCAGTTGGTTGAATAACACACTGGGCAAAAAATGCCTACAGGGCAAATAATGCCTACAAGGTCAACGTATACACAGCGGTGGATACGGATTACGTAAAATATAAGAATGCTG